>CP129456.1:22012500-23305000 GCA_030445155.1 Quercus variabilis | reverse complement strand
TTTTATAGAACAAAATTGCTAAAATTAATACACATACATATAATAATTTTTTTTTTTTAAATTAGGGGGGCATCCAATGATGGCTCCGTCCATGCCCACACACACGCATGCGCACTCTTTTTACTGCCAGAACCACCATGTCATTGTTGGGAAAGAGATGTGCAATTTATGATATGAGGTCCCCATAATAGGGATAGGATCTCCTCCCATTTAAATCCTCCAATTTCCTTCATTTTTAAGGTGACTGGTGTGTGTATATATATATATATATATATATATTTTTTTTTTATCAATAGTATTTGTGTAGAAAATTTTCAAAACATTGCATCAAATTTTAACATGGTGAATGAGTTTTTTGTTGTTTTTTTAGGGCTACTTGGATCTGAATATTACATGACCCAACAGTTAACTAAGAAGAGTGACGTCTATAGATTTGGAGTGGTCATGTTGGAGCTAATAACTGCAAGAAAGCCAATACAGCAAGGGAATTATATGGTGGTAAAAGTAAGGAGTGCAATGGATAAGACAAAGGATTTATACAAGCTTCATGAAATTCTTGACCCATTCATTGGTATGGGAAAAAATCTTGAACAAAGGATTTATACAATCTTCATGAAATTCTTGACCCATTCATTGGTATGGGAAAAAATCTTGAAGGCTTAGAAGAGTTTGTGGATTTAGCAATGAGGTGTGTGGCAGACTCAGGAGACAAAAGGCCTACAATGGATGAGGTTGTTAAAGAAATTGAGAGTATTATGAAGCTTTCTGGGATGAACCTTGTTGCTGATTCCGAATCCACTACAGCAAATTATTATGAAGCCAGTAAGAGCAGTTCTCATCACCCGTCTAGCAATGATGTATTTGGTTATATTGGGTCCTTCCCTCCTTCTTCAATAGAGCCTATGTGAATATGATTTTACAATTCAGAATGCTCAACTTGGTAGCAAAAAGTTTTTTCATAAATATCACAGGGCTTGACTTTAGGGAACTCCCTTTTGGGGTACCAAGGATGATAAACAGTGGCTATACATATGTCCAAACTCCAGAGAATGGTGGGTTAAATAACCCTAGCCTGAAACCAGGATCTTGAAGGACTTGGGTGTGAGAGGCTGTTGGTGTTTGTGACTGAGGTTGACCATTTGATGGGTCCAGCCATGCATTACTGTGAGGAGTTGATGAGTGAGAAGGTGGGAAGGGGGCGTTGAGCTTCGCTTTTGGAGTTTATTTTATTTTATTTTTATTTTTATTTTTTAAAAACAGCTTTTGGAGAATTTAGGAATGACACATGGCATAGCCTTGTATTTTAGTGGTATATTCAGCTCTCATTTATTAGGAAAACTAAGTTTTGAATCTCCTCTTTCCCATTGTTGAAAATATCGAATTATTAACAAAAAAGAAAAAAGAGAATCAACGTGGCCTTCATTTGGGAAGAGAAGTGAGAATACCAAGAAATTGATTCAAAAATATGTTTCTTTCATTTAAGAAAAGTAGGTTGGTGCCATTTATATGGTGTAGGGATAAGGACCCAAAATTGTATATTAGGCCTTGAGCCTTAACCGAATACGTTGATTAGTCCGAAGACGAATAAACAATAGTGAGAGTATTAAGCTCAGAGTCTCATAAGTAACATGCAAATAGAAAGGTTGGGAAAGGTAGTCCGAGGAGGAGTGTCTCCTCGAATAAACAAAGCACAGATCAAAGGTATATCCTATCGCTCAAAGTGATCTTCTAGGAAATTCCACTGATAGGGATGTGCATTATGAACGTATTGGAAGGATGGGAGCTAGGAAATATCTAAGAAAAAACTGCTACCATCGCATTGAATGCTTTGCAGCTAACTTTCTAGCTGCATTTATATGAAAAAGACCTTTAAGCAGTGCTGCCTTGGCTACCCCAACCATAGAGGGCCAGAAGAGGTGTTCGATGGGACAAATACTCAAGGAGTGGCCTGAATAATCAACAAATGGAGAGCCAAAATTATTGAAAGATGATATATAATGTAAGAAACTCCTAAGAAATGGGGGATCCAAAAAAAGAAGGGAAAAAGACTGTAGCACTCAAGAATGAAACTTGTAATCCAACTTGAGGATCAATACAAAAGAACCAATCTCCTCAAACTTTACCTAGAACGATTTTTTTAAGTTTAAACTTGTCTATCTTCATTCTCTTGTCATCAAGATCTACCTTATTTATTGATTAATTCACTAAAACCCAGTTTTTCAACCCATTTTTTATAAATTCATTGTTTTGGGCTTTTTGGGTCAAAGTCCATCCATCTTTTAGGCTAAGGCCCGCCAATTGTAAGGACCAAATTTGGTGCCATCTGTGGGAAGAATTTTGGTGTTTCAGTGAGTTAAACGTTCAACTATGGTAGGTTCAGGTCCAAATCAGGCAGAATCTATAGGGTCTCAATGACAAGATCAAAGAAGGGACCAGGAGGGAAGTGTGCACACTACCTGCACTAGGAGCTGGCCTTGGGGTGGGAGTTACGTCTCTCATGAACGGAATGCCAAGAACATGAAGCGGGAAATTGATCATTTAAAGAGGAAGTTGCGCCACGAACGGAGGAGACGTACCCCCTTCACTTCTGACCTCTCTTTTGACGATGAAGAGGACGGTAGCTATAGGTGCAAATCAAGGACTCCTCCTAGTGAGTCTTTCTCGTATGATGAGGAACACCATCATAAGCGCAGAAACAAAAAATAATCTTCCAAAGGTTTAGGAAATGACGCCATGAGTAGAGCACTCAACCAAATTTCTAGGTCACCCTTCACGTGCAGAATCGAGGGAGGGAGACTCTCTCGGCGGTTCAGCCAACCCACGTTCACCATGTATAATGGGCGAACAGATCCTGTGGAGTATGTGAGCCATTTTAACCAGAGAATGGCGTGCATTCCAAGAATGGGGCTTTGATGTACAGGGTGTTCCCATTCAGTTTAGGGCCTGTGGCCATGAGGTGGTTTGATGGCCTAGGTGCAAGTTCCATTAACTCCTTCAAGGAGCTCACCCAGGCATTTGGATCCCGCTTTATTACATGCAGCAGGGTTCCTCGGCCCTTAGATTCCTTGTTGTCCCTGTCCATTAGAGAAGAGAAGACCTTGAAAATATATTCGGACAAATATTGGGAGATGTTTAATGAGATAGACGGTGACTTTAATGACGTGGCCATCAGGACTTTCAAGGTTGGCCTACCTACCGAGCATGGCTTAAGGAAGTCTCTGACTGGGAAACTTGTCACCAGTATACACCAACTCATGGATCTAATTGATAAGTATAAGAGGATTGAGGAGAACCAATAACAGGGCAAGGGAAAGGGTAAGGTTATCCCTCATGAGAAAAGGGATTTCAAGTCGGATGGCTATAACAATAGCAGCCCTAGAGGGATTTTATAGGGCAATCTAGGCCTGCAACTCCTAAAGTGGTTAACACTGTGTTCTGAGAACCAGTGCATCAAGTCTTGGAGAAGATCAAGAACGAGCCATATTCCAAATGGCCAAACAAGATGAGTGGAGATCCCTTGAGGCATAATTAGCGCCTTCATTACCAATACCACCAGGAACATACCACCGAGGACTGCAGAACCGTGTGGAATCATTTGGAGCAACTGGTCAAAGAAAGAAGGTTACAACAGTTTTTGTATTGGCCCAACAAGCAAGGAGGTGAAGTGAGGTCAGGGGCTCAAAGGAATACTTCTTCAAGGCCCCCGTTGAGCAAAATCAATGTCATCTTTGCTGCACCTGGAAAAATTGGTTCTTAACCTTCCAAGGTAATGTCTGTAGCTCGGCTAACAACTGAGGACTCTAACTTTGAGCTGAAAAGGGCTAGAATGGAGATCCGACCGGCATTGAGTTTTTCGGACTAGGATAAGATGGAAACCATCCAGCCACATGATGACACTTTGGTGGTCACCCTTAGAATAGGTGGGTACGATGTAAAGAGGGTGATGGTAGACCAGGATAATGATGCAGAGATTATGTACCCTAACTTGTACAAAGAGCTAAACTTAAAGCCTGAGGACTTAACAGCCTATGGTTCACCTTTGGTAAGTTTTGATGGAAAGGTTATCATTCCAAATAGTCATATTAGACTGCCCGTGCAGGCAGGTTCAGAAATGGTTGAAGTGGACTTCATTGTAGTAGATGCATACTCTCCCTACACAACCATTGTGGCTAGACCCTGGCTTTATGCTCTAGGCCCTGTTTCTTCCTCTGCATCAAAAAGTGAAATATCCATCAGGGGACCGGATTAAGGAGCTTATAGGGAGCCAGTCCATGGCTAGGCAGTACCTCGTGCCTACAATTTTGCATCAACCTACAGTTGAGTTCTTGGCCTTTGTTGATGGGGGTTTATAGCAATCAAAGTCTTCGACGCTACCTGTAAATGGGCCAGTCAAGAAGGCAAAATGTGAGGATTTAGAAAAATTTGCTGTAGGTAATGACTTAGAGAAGTTTTTTCAGGTTGGGGCTCAGCTTTTGATGGAAAGGTTGTCATTCCAAAGAGTCAGATTAGACTGCTCGTGTAGGCAGGTTTAGAAGTGGTTGAAGTGTACTTCATTGTAGTAAACACATACTCTCCTTACATGGTCATTGTGGTCAGACCCTAGCTTCATGCTCTAGGGGCCGTTTCTTTAACTCTGCATCAAAAAGTGAAGTATCCATTAGGGGACCAGATTGAAGAGCTTATAGGGAGTCAGTCCATGGCTAGGCAGTACCTCGTGTCTACAATTCTGCATTAGCCTGCAGCTGAGTCCTTGACCTCTGCTAAGGGGGGTTGCAGTCAAAGTCTTCGACACTACCTGTAAATGGGCCAGCCGAGGAGGCGAAATGTGAGGATTTAGAGAAATTTGCTATAGGTGATGACCCAGAGAAGTTTTTTCAGGTTGGGGCTCAGCTACCGCCTCAGGAGAAGGAAGAGCTGGTAGATTTTCTCAAGAGGAACATTGATGTGTTCGCTTGGAATGCCTACAAAGCTTCGGGGATGGATTCGAGCTTCATCTGCCATCATTTGAACGTCAATCCATCTATCATCCCTAAAAAGCAATCACCTCAGCTCTTATCCAAGGATCATCCTGACGTTGTCAAAGATGAAGTGATGAAGTTTAAGCAGGCTGAGGCTATTAAAAAAGTGTTCTACCCTAAATGGTTGGCCAACACTGTGATTTGAAAGAAAAAAAATGAAAAGTGGTGGGTATGTGTAGACTTCACAGACTTGAACAAAGCATATCCAAATGACCCCTTCCCTATGCCTCAGATTGATCAGCTAGTGGATGCAATAGTAGGCCATCCTTGGATGAGCTTTTTGGACGCCTTTCAAGGTTACCATCAGATATCTTTAGCCTTGGATGATCAAGAGATGATAACTTTTGTCACTCCTATTGGGAATTACCATTACAAAGTGATGCCATTTGGTTTGAAGAATGTAGGGCTACCGACCAGAAGATAATGATCAGGATGTTTGAGCCTCAGTTAGGAAAAAATATCGAGATTTAGGGTCCGTTTGTTTTGGGTGTAAATGGTTTCAAGAAACCATTTTTCGTAAAATAGGCTATTTGGTTGGTTTTGAAAATAGAATTTTCCGAAAATCATTTTCATTTTACCATAAAAAAGAAGTTTTGACCACTGAAATTCATTTTCGTTCCTATTTTCACTTCAAATAATTTTCGAAAAGAGAGAGAGAGAGAGAGAGAGAGAGAGAGAGCGAAAGGAAGAAGAGGGAGCCCAGATTACGCCTTCGATGTTGCCGACGAACCCCGAGCTCTAGTTCGACGATCGCATGCACCAGATCGCATCGGTCTTGTCGATCGTAGTACCGCGCCACTCGCACTACACCGCTCGATCTCGTCGCTCGATCTCACCTCTGCCGCTCCATCTCGCCTTCAACCCACCGATCTTCAACCTAGAGCCTTCGACTCAGGACCCTTTGACCCACAAGCCTTCAACTTCACCGGCGAACTAGAACCTTCGACTTTGCCGGAAACCCACGAACCGATCTCTCTCTCTCTCTCTCTCTCTGATTTTGATTTTTGTTGTTGTTGTGGTGGTGTGGTGGTGGTGTTGTTTTGGTGGTTGTGGCTTTTAATTGCCGGAGTTTGCTATCATAGGTTGAATTGGAGTTTCGATGGTGTGTGGTATTGGGATTTGGCTGTGATTTGTTCTGTGGATTAGGATTTGGCTGTGATTTTGAAATTTTCTGTAATAAAAATTGTTTGGATACTGAGAAAATAGCTGAGAAAATGTGAAAATTTTGTAGGAAAATAGCATTTTCAGAATAGAACTAAACACATAAAAATATTTTCTACAACAATTTTCATAATGCAACCAAACATTTGAAAATATTTTCCTTTTCCGAAAAATAGCATTTTCGAAAAATATTTATTTTCTGAAAAATACTTTATGGGAACCAAACACAGTCTTACATAGATGATATGGTGGTAAAAAGTAAGACAGAGTTCGAGCATATTAATGACCTCAAGAATATCTTTGGAATATTAAGGAAACACAAGCTACACCTTAACGCTTCTAAGTGTTCTTTTGGTATTGGTTCAGGGAACTTCCAGGGGTACATGGTCACACTCCGCAAAATTGAGGTTAATCCTTACCAGATTAGGGCAATTAACAATCTACAGCTACCTCAGAATCCCAAAGAGGTCCAAAAGCTAACAGGGATGACTGCTGCTATGAACTGATTCATCTCTTGGTTAGTAGACAAGTGTAGGCCTTTCTTTCAGCTATTGAATAGGTGGAGGGGATTTGAATGGACTAAGGAATGTGTCTTGGCTTTCCAGCAGTTGAAAGATACCTTTCTCAGCCCTCCATCATGTCACACCCAAGGTGGATGAGGTTTTGTTTGCCTACATTGCAGTGGCCTCCCACGCGGTGAGCTTGGTGTTGATACGGGTTAATAGTGGTGTATAAAGGTCAGTTTATTATGTGAGCAAGTCATTAGATAAGGCCAAGGTCCGTTACCTACCACTGGAGAAGGTTATTTTGGTAGTGATGCATGCTACACGTAAGCTCCTCCACTATTTCCAATCACACACAGTTGTTGTCTTAACCTAACTCCCACTCAAATCTCTACTTCGGAGCGCTGATTACACAAGGAGGATTGCAAAGTGGGGTATGATCCTAAGGGCTTTTGATATCAAGTACATGCCTCGCACCTTTGTCAAAGGTCAAGTCCTCGCCGATTTGGTGGTTGAGTTTACCGAAACCCCATTAGAAGAAAGAGTAGAGAAGCAGAACATGGATGAAAAATTGGTTGGTGCAATCGCCGTACAAGAATCTTTGTCCATGAGGTGTATGTTGATGGTGCAGCGAACCACAGAAGATCTAGATTAAGGCTACTTCTGATGTCTCCCGAGAGAATTACAATTGAGAAATCCCTAAAATTGGGCTTCTCGACCACAAACAACAAAGTTGAGTATAAAGCTCTACTGGTAGGGATGACCATGGTTCAGAAAATGGGTGGAAAAGCAGTGGAAATATTCTCTGATTCAAGGCTGGTTGTGGGCCAAGTTCAAGGAGAGTTGGAAGCCAAAGATCCTAGAATGCAGGAATATTTGAACTAGGTTAGACATTTACAGTCTAGATTTGAGTCTTTTAATTTATCATAAATCTCTAGAAGTAGAAATACATATGCCAACTCTCTTGCCACGCTGGCATCCTTGTAGAAGACTTGTATAAGCCTATTGAGGTAGGAAAAAACGTGGCTCATATTCATCAGATTAGGGTGGGACCTAGTTGGATGGACTCTATGGTGTTGTTCCTTAAAAAGGATATCCTATCCGAGGAAAAGTCAGAGGTTGACAAGGTGCAAAGAAAGGCTCCTCGGTTTTAGCTGTCCGAGGACCAAAAATTGTATAAGAGATCTTTTCCTTGCCTATATCTGCTATGTATACACCCTAAAGCAGTTGAGCTACTCTTGGAAAAGTTACATGAAGGAATTTGTAAGAGCCATACAGAGGGCAGATCTTTGTCTCACAGAGCCCTCACTCAAGTCTATTGGTGGCCAAATATGCAAAGGGAAGTACAAGAGTACGTGAAGAAGTGTGACCAATGCCAAAGATTTGCACCAAACATGCATTAACCCTCTGACCATTCCTTGGTCTTTTGCTTAATGGGGCTTGGATATTGTAGGGTCTTTCCCAAAGGCAACAAGGAATAAGAGATATTTATTGGTCGGCATTGATTACTTCACCGAGTGGATTAAACCTGAACCACTGGCAAATATCAGGGACGTGGATACCAAAAGATTTGTTTGGAAAAGTATTGTCACTCGATTTAGGATCCCTCATATACTTATCTCAGACAATGGACTTCAGTTTGACAATAAAACTTTTAGGAGGTACTGCTGCGAACTAGGAATAACGAATAGATATTCCACTCTGGCTTATCCACAGGGGAATGGACAAGCCGAGACTGTCAACAAGGTCATAACGAGTGGACTCAAGAAAAGACTAGATGAGGCGAAAGGAAAATGGGTGGAAGAGTTGTCACACGTCCTTTGAAAATACCGGACTACACCTCGTAGGTCCACTAGGGAGACGCCTTTTTCAATGACTTATGGGGCCAAGGCTGTTATTCCTCTAGAGACTGGATTCCCCACGTTAAGAACAAGTTCTTTCACTCCAAGCAATAATGACGAACTATTGGAAAAGAGCTTAGACTTAATTAAAGAACGAAGAGAAAATGTCATGGTCCAATTGGCCTACTATCAACACAAGCTCAAGCAAGGATATGATGCTAAAGTAAAGTTAAGGCCACTAGCACTTGGAGACTTGGTCTTAAAAAAGGTTTTAGGAATTGCGAAGAACCCAACATGGGAAAAATTGGGACCCAATTGGGAAGGGTCATATTGTATCACATCAATGGCTGGAATAGGCGTATATTATCTTGAAGATCTGGAGAAAAAGGCTATACCACGCCCTTGGAATGTAAATAATCTAAGAATATATTATTATTATTAATGAAAGCCTTCTTCACCATATTTGGATTTATTATATTGCGTGTCATGTGTTTTGCTATCTTTCTAAGTATTAAACAGAACCTTAATCATGTCTGGTTCCCCGGACCACATGCTTTAGGTAAATTAACACTCTATGACATCATTATAAGTATTAAACAGAACCTTAGTCATGCCTAGCTCCTCGAACTACATGATTTGGGTAAATTAATGCTTAATGACATCTTTCTAAGTTTTAAACAGAACCTTAGTCATACCTGACTCTTTGGACCACATGTTTTGGGTAAATTAACACTCTATGACATCTTTCAACATGTTAAACAAAACTTTAGTTATGCTTGGCTCCTTGAACCACATATTTTGGGTAAATTAACACTCTATGACATCTTTCTAAGTATTAAACAATGTCTTAGTCATGCCTGGCTCCTTAAACCACATGCTTTGGGTAAATTGACACTTTATGACATCTATCCAAGTGTTGGACAGAACATTGGGTATGTCTGATTCCTTAGAACACACATTGAGTAAATCAACATAACCTATTTATTTTTCTAAGTGCCAAAATAGATCCCAGATTATACCCAACTTCTCGGATCAGTGGCTTTGAATAAGTTAATGATCTTGGATATTTATATAAGTGTTGAGTAGAATAAGGGTTGTCTACACTGTTTATTTTTTACAAAATATATTATTCATCTTCATAAGATTCAACCTACTTTGTAGAAGGCCTAACTCCCAGTACAAGTATGTGATAATTCTCTTTATTGCTAGCACTTGTTCAATTTATTTGAATTAGCAATAATGCACTACTATTAGCTTTTGTTAAAATATGATTAATAACAATCAACTGTGGTTAGCAATCTTATCAGTCCCAAGTCTCATTAAGGGGTAGAACAATAACAACACTAATATGAGGGTAAAGATTACAAAGAAAAAGAAAGATTCATGAAACAAAAGGTAAAGTCTTTTCATTGATCAAAAGGAGGGTGTATTATAAACAATGGTGAAATACCACCCAAAAAAAAAAAAAAATCCTAAAGCTACACCTTTGCTTGG
Organism: Quercus variabilis; assembly: GCA_030445155.1. NCBI lineage: Eukaryota > Viridiplantae > Streptophyta > Magnoliopsida > Fagales > Fagaceae > Quercus > Quercus variabilis. The sequence goes on along the minus strand of CP129456.1, from coordinate 23,294,983 downwards.
TGAAGGTCCTCCTTGGGATTAGCTACCTTGAGTTGGGCATCCGCAGCCTTGGACTTAGACTCTGCGTCCTTGGCCTTGGTGACCACATCCTTAATCGTAAGAGTGTCCTCGGAGTGAGTGGCCTTGGTCGGTGGCTGGACCTCTTTACCCTTACCAACCCTTATAGAGACTTCAACATCAGGAGAAGGGGCTTGGATGGTGGTGGGCTACTCAAGAGGAGGGAGAGGATCAGTAACAGGAGGAGGGAGCATTATAGGAACTTTTTGAATGTCCTTTAGGAAGTAAATGTTCTCAGTCTTCCTCAGCTTGAAGTCAGCAGGGACTTTTGCCCGGTTGAGCACTTCTGCCCATACCTCAATGTAGTAGTCCCTGCACACCCCTGCCACCTTCTTTACCAACCGTGTCTCTGTTTCCAGTACGCCGCGCTTACAGGCTACCATCTACATAGCCCTAGAAGCCTCCTTAGCCATCCGAGCTGCCTCTTTAGCCTTCTGCAAATCGACCTTAAGCTCCAGGACCAACTATCTCTGAGTGGCCAGCTCTATCTCTATAATATGGAGTTTCTGACGCTGGTCCTCGGCTTGTTTCTCAACAGTTTTTAAATTGGCCTCCGCACTCAAATGCGCCCTATCCTCTTCGATCAGCTTGCTGGCCAACTCTTTGTTCTTCTGATCAGAGGTGCCCAAGGCCTTGTTAGCCTCGGCATGGAGGTTGGCCTCAATCCTAGCTTCATTCCAGGCGTCATTAACCCATTCCTCAACCACAAAAACTTCCTGGATAGCCTACACATAAACAACAAAGGAATGTGTTAGAAACAAAACAAAAAAGAGGGACAGGAAAGGAAACAAATAAAGTGATCCTAGGGGCTTACCAGGGCTAGGTCCCTCTTTAGGGACAAGAAAAGCTCTTGCTACCTTATTTTTCTTAAGGCCTTCATGTCCTTAAGGAGTAGAATGGGGCGTTCCAGAGCCTCTGCCACGTGGCAGGTGTGGCCTCTCTAGAATTCCCTAATGGAGGAATTCCAAGGCAATGCTACGCCATCCAACTCCAGCCTAAGGTTCTAGGTTGGAAGGCGTACATTGGCCGAGTGCTCGGCCTCCTTGCTCTCCACCGAAGTTTCCCTCAATTTATCTTTGTTTGTCTTTTGCTGCTTCGAGCCCTTCAGTGGAGCAATCTCCCCCTCCTCAATATCCTTCTCCTTCCTCTTTTTCTTCTACAAGTTTGGATCAGGAAGCAACCCGAGAAGGGAGAGAAAAGGGGGAAAGGGAGAATTGGAAGGAAGCTGAGTCTTTGAGGCCTCCTTGGATGATAACCCCTTGCTCCTTCTAGCAACAAGGTCTTTCAGGCCTCTCCTCGGGTTCAAGGCTATATTTTCTTCCTCCTCGGAGCTGTCATCAACTCGGTCAACTACAAGTCTAGGAAGGGAAGCCACGGAGGATCTGTCAAAGTTAGCCTCAGAATCTAATAGCTCAACAGGCCTTTTTGGTGCCTCTCCCTCTTCTTCATGGTGGAATTGGTCAATCACAGCCTCCAAGGATAGGCGTGAAGAGGTTATTTCTTCCCTCAAAACTGCTACCTCACGAGGAAACGTCTATTCGGGCTAGTCGAGAATCACCGGCTTTTATCGCTTGGCCTGCATTTTGGAACTGATTTGACAAGGACTCAAAGTCAAGTATTAAGTGGAGAACTCACTATTGCCTATCTTCACTTATAAATATCTCTGACCTCAGTACTTTTTTGAGACCCTGAACATGTACCAGGCTGAGCCTCGAAGCAACATGCCTCTTATTTGTAAAAACATCCGAGGAGCAAATCATGGTCAGATCAACAAAATCCATCGTCAAAGAAAAAAGAAGCATTAAAGGGAAAAGGTAGTAAAGCTAAAAGAGCTAAATCCGATGCCGAGGGACCTAAACCTAAGGTACCCCACCTGGCTCTCCCTCTAGAGTTAGGCAGTGAATACCGTTGTGTCATTCCTCGAAGGTGATCAGGTAGTCATCCTGCATGCCTTTGTTGGACTTAGGAAGACACAATACCAGTTTAACAATATTAGACTAGGACTTGAGGTAATACCCCACGTTGACAAGTTTATGGCAATTGTACATGTGAACGACATCATGCGACATGAGTCCCAAGCCCATCTGCTTATTGAGAACATCTACGCTACCCAAGACCCTAAATAAGTTAGGAGCACACTGGTAAGGACTCAACCTATGGTTGATCAAATAATTCCAAGTCACCCTACCCATAGGAAGGGTCATTCCTCCTTCTATGAAAGCGATCATAAGAATGACAACCTCCCCTTCTTTTCTATATGTGACTATTTGGTCTGGAGCACAATACCGCAGGGCTACTTCTTGTAGAATGTGGTACTTGGCCCTGAAGCTTTCCATACCGGCGGGAGAGTCTATGAGATGCTTAAACCTATCCATTGGTTTAAGCTAAAGGGAAATGGATGAAGTTTTTAAGGAAATGAATTAAAGAATGGAAAGGCTGAGGAGATTGGTCGAGGAGAAAAGAGCCTAGAAAGGAAGAAACTTACAGGAATGGGCAAGTCGGGCTAGTCGAGAATCACCGGCTTTTATCGCTTGGCCCGCGTTTTGGAACTGATTTGACAAGGACTCAAAGTCAAGTATTAAGTGGACAACTCACTATTGCCTATCTTCACTTATAAATATCTCTGACCTCAGTACTTTTTTGAGACCCTGAACATGTACCAAGCTGAGCCTCGAAGCAACATGCCTCTTATTTGTAAAAACATCCGAGGAGCAAATCATGGTCAGATCAACAAAATCCATTGTCAAAGAAAAAAGAAGCATTAAAGGGAAAAGGTAGTAAAGCTAAAAGAGCTAAATCCGATGCCGAGGGACCTAAACCTAAGGTACCCCACCTGGCTCTCCCTCTAGAGTTAGGCAGTGAATACCGTTGTGTCATTCCTCGAAGGTGATCAGGTAGTCATCCTGCATGCCTTTGTTGGACTTAGGAAGACACAATACCAGTTTAACAATATTAGACTAGGACTTGAGGTAATACCCCACGTTGACAAGTTTATGGCAATTGTACATGTGAACGACATCATGCGACGTGAGTCCCGAGCCCATCTGCTTATTGAGAACATCTACGCTACCCAAGACCCTAAATAAGTTAGGAGCACACTGGTAAGGACTCAACCTATGGTTAATCAAATAATTCCAGGTCACCCTACCATAGGAAGGGTCATTCCTCCTTCTATGAAAGCGATCATAAGAATGACAACCTCCCCTTCTTTTCTATATGTGACTATTTGGTCTGGAGCACAATACCGCAGGGCTACTCCTTGTAGAATGTGGTACTTGGCCCTAAAGCCTTCCATACCGGCGGGAGAGTCTATGAGATGCTTAAACCTATCCATTGGTTTAAGCTAAAGGGAAATGGATGAAGTTTTTAAGGAAATGAATTAAAGAATGGAAAAGCTGAGGAGATTGGCCGAGGAGAAAAGAGCCTAGAAAGGAAGAAACTTACAGGAATGGGCAAGTGTATCGCTGTTGACACTTCTTAAAAATTTAAATTTCTTAAAGAAAAAGACTTGGAGACTTTAGAAATCCGAGAAGCCTTGAAGGTTTGAAAGTTAGGAATTTCTTAAGAGCTTGAAGACTTGTAAAATGGAGAAAAATGATTCTCCCGGGGGTCTTATATAGGAGGTGAAATTGAGTGGGAGTTATCCCGCTCAAAATTCAAGGAGAAAAGCCAGCCGTAGGATCTACATCTCACTGTAGGATGCGGGGAACAAAACGCCACCTGGAGCAATTAATGACGCAACACGAGCTCCGAAGTGTCAAGAAGTTATGAAGCATGTGAAACGATGTTCTCACATGTGACTTAACTCTTGAAAATCAAAACCCCACTTTTCCTCCTTGGATAAGAGAGAAAAAACTACAGTTTTAAAGGGTTATTGTAGGGATAAGGGGCCAAAATTGTATATTGGGTCTTGACCCTTGGCCGAAGACATTGGTTGGTCTAAAGACGAATGAATAGTAGTAAGGGTGTTAAGCTCAGAGTCCCATAAGTAACATGCAAATGGAAAGATTGAGAAAGGTGATCTGAGGAGGAGTGTCTCCTTGGATAAATGAAGCACAGATCAAAGGTATATCCTATCGCTCAAAGTGACCATCCAGAAAATTCCACTGATATGGACTTGCATTATAAACTTATTGGAAGGATAGGAGCTAGGAAATATTTAAGGAAAAGTTTTTGCCACCGCATTGAATCTCTGCATCTAACTTTTTGGCCACACTTATGTGGAGAAGACCCCTAAATTGTACTGCCTTGGCTACCCCAACTCACAAAGGGGCAGAAGGGGTGTTAGATGGGTCAAGCACTCAATGAGTGGCCTAGATGTTCAACAAATAGAGGGCCAAGATCATTGAAATGGAGATATATAATATAAGAAACCCCTAAGAAATAAGGGATCCAAAAAAACAAGGGAAAAAGACTATAGCACTCAGGAATGAAACTTGTAATCCAACTTGAGGATCAATACAAAAGAACCAATCTCCTCGGACTTTACCGAGGACAATTTTCTTAAGTTTAAACTTGTCTATCTTTGTTCTCTTGTCATCAAGATCTACCTTATTTGTTGATTAATTCACTAAAGCCTAGTTTTTAACCCATTCTCTATAAATTCATTGTTTTGGGCTTTTTGAGCTGAAATCCATCCATCTTTTGGGCTAAGGCGCCAAATCTAGTTCTTACATATGGTTTTCGACAATGATATGGTATGGGATGATCAGATATGTATGGTGTTGAGATTTGGAGATATAGCCTCCGTTTAGGAAGCACGTTTTCTAGCGAAAGCTTTTTTTTCTGTGGGTCCTGTACATTGTTCACGAGACCCACAAGTACCATATTCAGCATTTTTTCTTTAAAATTAAGTTCCACGGCACTATTCACACATTTAAAAATTACTTTGCTACAGTGTTCTCAGTTTTCAGTAATAAACGATATCCAAACAGACTCATAGGCTTGGATTGGTGATGAAATGAGGTCATGTTTAATTGCAAATATTTAATTATGTTGGATTTGAAGGTGGGAACTCAGTCTTAAACTTACTTTTTTCTATTTAATTTTATTTTTGGGTCTTTTTAATTAGGGTAAGATCATCAAGTAATGACCTCTTGTGGTTTTGTAGTTTTTTCTATGCACCAGAGGAAGGCCATTTATTGTGATTTTGTAGATAGATCTTGGGATTTCCTACAAACCCTTCCTTGCCCTTAAACTGTAGGGAAGCGACATTGTGGTAGAATAAAAATGTTCACAAGAGAAGCCCAAAATTGTTTTCTTGATGGAAACAAAGTCAAATAGAGATTGGATGGAGAAAGTTCGAGATAGATGCGGTTTCAAACATGGTCTAATTGTCCCTAGTATGGGTAGCAGTGGAGGATTAACTTTTGTTTTGGAAGGATGAAATTCAAGTTAATGTCATTAAATATTTGATGTCCAATATTGATGTTGAAGTTAATAGTGAAGATGGACATGGATGGTGGCATCTTACCAGGTTTTATGGTAATCTTGAAGCTTCTCAAAGATCTGAATCATGGAACCTTCTAAAATATCTCAGTGATCTTTATCAATTTCCTTGGTTGGTTATCAGTGATTATAATAAGATCACTAGATTTTCTGAGAAGTAGGGGGTGCAGCTAGACCGGTACAACAAATGCAAAATTTTATTCACACTTTGAACTTGTGTGGTCTACGTGATTTGGGCTTTACTGGCCCAAAATTCACTTGGCTTTATCAAAAAGTGGATGGTTCACAAATTAGAAAAAGATTGGATAGAGCTATTGTTACTGTTGATTGGACAATAAAATTTCCTCAAGCAAAGCTCTTTCACCAATCATCTTCTACTTCAGAACATAATCCCTTGATTTTGAATTTGGTGAAGGAAAAAACCATTCCTAAGCATCCAAAAATATTTTGGTTTGAAGCAACGTGGTTAAAAGATTCTACTTGTGAGGAGGTGGTAACTTCTGCATGGGAAGAAGGCTTAAGTATGGGACCTGAATTTCCAATTCTGTATTGTATGGATAGCTGTCGTACCAAGCTTGAATTGTGGAATAAAAATATCTTTGGTCATGATGGCAAAAATATAGCTAGATTGAAAAAATAGTTAGAGTGGTTAGAGCTTCAACCTGTTACTACTAAAAATATCATGGCGATGAGGGACACTCATGTTGAATTAAATTACTGGTTGGATAAGGAAGACAATATGTGGCACCAGCAGTCTCGGTTGAACTGGTTTCAAGTGGGAGATCAGAACATGGGTTACTTTCATTCAAAAGCTTCTACTCGATTTCAGAAAAATATCATTGAAGGGCTGCTTGATCATAATGAAGTTTGGCAAGAAGATGCAAGTGTTGTGGAAGGCATCAGTCTCAAATACTACTCTGATCTTTTCCAATCATCACAACCCACAGAATTTGTTGAGTTAATAGAAGCAGTGCTACCTAAGGTTTCCCAAGAAATGAACAATAGCTTGACAAGTGAGTTTCAAGGTGTAGAGGTTTTTAAAGCACTGAAGCAAATGTATCCCCTTAAATCACCAGGACCTGACGGTATGCCTTCTCTATTTTTTCAACATTTTTGGCCTACTATTGGGAATGTTATCACTAAAACTGTCTTGGATTTTCTTAATCATAGTATTGTTCCACCAAAGTTCAATGAAACTCATATTGTTTTGGTCTCAAAGATTAAAAATCCAAAGAAAGTTACAAATTTCTGCCCTATTAGTCTTTGTAATGTGATGTATAAACTAGCCTCCAAAGTTTTAGCTAATAGACTTAAGAAAGTATTACCAAAAATTATTAGTGATACCCAAAGTGCTTTTGTGCATGGAAGGTTAATTACGGATAATGTTTTGGTTGCTTTTGAGACTATGCATCATATTAATCAAAATAAGGGAGGAAAAATTGGAGAAATGGCTTTAAAATTGGATATGAGTAAGGCATATAATAGGGTTGAATGGATTTGTTTAGATAAGATTATGAGAAACTAGGATTTAATTCCAGGTGGATGGAATTGATGATGCTTTGTATTTCTTCTGTATCTTATTCTATCCATATTAATGGAAGGTCTAGAGGTGATATATGTCCTTCGAGAGGCTTAAGACAAGGTGATCCGTCGTCCCCATATCTTTTTTTAATATGTGCTGAGGGTCTATTGGCCTTAATTAAAAAATCTGTACATGATGCTTTTATGGATGGAGTGACTATTTGTCGAAGGGCTCCTACTCTTTCTCACTTATTCTTTGCTGATGATAGTTTGATATTTTGTAAAGCAACCTTGAATGATTGTGATTCATTGAAGCGTGGGGTAAAAGTGTATGAAGATTCCTCAGGCCAATAGTTGAATAGGGCAAAAACATCATTGTTTTTCAACAACAATACTGATAGATCTATTAAAGAGGAAATTAAGTCAAGATTCAGTGCCCAAAGTATTAAGCAGCATGAAAAATATCTTGGTCTCCCTTCTTTAGTTGGAAGGAATAAAAGAAATATTTTTAACGTGGTGAAGGAAAAACTAGCTAAGAATTTGACAAGATGGAAGGAAATATTGTTGTTAAAAGCAGGAAAGGAAGTTTTGATTAAAGCTGCTGCACAAGCAATCCCTACGTACGCTATGAGTTGTTTTAAAATCCCCGATAGCCTCTGTGATGAACTGACAAGTATGATTTGGAATTTTTGGTGGGGACAAAAGAATGATGAAAAGAAAATGGCATGGATGAGTTGGGAGAAATTGTGTGTACCCAAATCTTGTGGTAAATTGGGGTTCAAACTTTTGAAACCTTTTAACCTTGCTCTCTTGGCAAAACAAGGCTGACAACTTCAATTGGGTCAAAATTTACTTGTATACAAGATCTTCAAAGCTCGGTATTTCAAGGATTGTGAATTTATCCAAGCCTCACTGGGAAAGAAACCTTCATACGTTTGGAGGAGTATTTTTGTTGCACAAAACATTCAAAAAAGGCATGAGATGGCATGTTGGGAATGGGGAAAGGATTAGAATTTAGGATGACCCATGGGTTCCTAATTGTTCCTCATATAGAGTGGTATCTCCTAGAACTCTATCTCCTCAGGTATCTATGGTTAGTCATCTGATTGATTATGATAATAACTGTTGGAATGTGGATTTGCTTAAACGTATCTTCCTTCCTTTTGAGGCTAAAAATATTTGTGGACTTCCCTTGAACAATAGGTTTCCTGATGATAAGCTAATCTAGGCAAAGACATCTAATGGGGTATTTTCAGTAAAGAGTGCCTATAAAGTAGTTATAGAGTTGGATAAGGATGCCAGTAATGCTTCTGTTTCAAATGGGGCAAATGTGTGTATGTTTTGGAGGAAATTTGGAAAATGAAGGTTCCTCAGAAAAGTAGACATTTTACTTGGAGGGCGGCATGTGATATCCTACCAACAAAGGCAAATCTAAGACTTAGACATATTCTAATGGATGATGTTTGTGAGGAGCGTGGGGCTATTACAGAAACCTTTACTCAAGACTTCTACTTAATAATATTCTTACAAGACTTTATCTTTATATATATATATATATATATAATAGGTGAAGTTGTGCTGAGAGAAACTCAAATTAGAATTCTAAATTAGAGTTCCAATTTTATGCCATGTGTCCTAAATTATTTATTATTATAGAGTTTTATTTCTTAATTTTAGAATAAAACATGATACCACATCATAAATATTTATCCAAGTGAGTTATTAAGTATAAAAACTAAAAAATCTAGAAGAAATGAATCGTGAAAGAAAAAAAAAAGTACTTCACTATAATTTTTTTTTTTTTTTTAATGACAATTTACATTTTATACCTAATAATATCCTTACAAAATTTTTTTAAAGAGTTAACAAAATATTAAAAAAAAAAAAAACTATCAATAACATTTATATTATATATATATATATAGGAATTATATTATGCATCTTATTGTATATTTTTAAGTGTATTCATGTATATGCATGGAGTTACAAGCTAGTATGTATATTAATAGGTAAATTTTTTTAAAAAAAAATCCAATTAGATTTTGCAATTAAAGTCCAATTTTGCACCATGTGTCCTAAATTATTTATTTTTAGAGAGTTTTATTTCTTAATTTTGGAGTCAAATATGGGACCACATCATAAATATTCATCCAAGTGAGTTATAGCGTACAAAAACCAAAAAATCTAGAATTAATGAACATAAAAAAAAATTTTAAAAAAATGGTCAATTTACATTTTTTGCTTAATAATATTCTTACAAGACTTTTCAAAGAGTTAAAAATATATATATAAATGACTATCAATAATATTTAAATTATATATGTAAAAATTATACTATGCATCTTAATGTATATCTTTTAAGCATATCTATGCATATGCATGGAGTTACAAACTAGTATAATTAATACTTGTACTTCATTAATGGGGCCAAAATAAACTTCGAGCTACGATGAATTTTTGGTTTTTTGGGTGAATAACCCCAAAAATAGGGGATGAAGAATATATTCCAATCGCCACATTTACTTGTAACGCGGAAATTTTTAGAAAAAAGTTAACAGATGCCCTAAATAATTGGTTTAGGAAATATTTTTATAAATTTTTTTATGAAAAAAAAAAGGGATTGACTTTTTTTGAAAGCTTTATATATTTTCCAAAAAAGCTGTATTAAAAATTTCTTTAAATAGTTTATTAAAAAATGCCTAAGGCCACCTTGTTAACCAACTCCAAAATTTTAAAACAACTATCAATTTTATTACAAAATATTTAAAAATTGGAATGTTATTTCTTATTAGTAAATGGTGACACTTAAACAACTTAATAAATAAAAAAGTGCTACATACACAGTATTTTTACAATAAATCATAAGTGGTCATAAGTGGTAAGTTGTTATCGGTTATAAATTGAATTCGTCACTGAAATTATGTTTTTGCTAACCAATAACAACCCATAACAACTTGCCACTTAAGATTTGTTGTGAAAATATTATGGACAATAACATTTCTCGGATAAATAAATGATTGAATTAGCATTTTTTATGATCGGTGCGTAAGGCTTATAGATAGAATACACTTGATAATTATCAGATTGGTAAGAAAAAGATTCATAGGTAAAACGCAACTAACACCCCCGCTAATGATGGGGGCTCTTATGTAACTGACGGATCCAACTTAGAGGGAAAGAGAGATTTTAGGATTGACTGGTTTGAAAAAATCAAATTAGCCTAAGCCAACCAAACTGCTAATTCCAGAACATTGGTGGAGAAAGAAATATAGGGTCAGGTGCTTAATGTAGTTGCTAACTAGGATAACTGATGTCAAAGTCAATCTAAACAGAACACTGGAAGATAAAAGTCTGTCTCTCTTGGTTTCTACTAGAGAGATAGAGAGAGAGACAAAGGAGATCCGTAAAAAAAGAACCCCATTTTGTTACTGTCCAAGAAGAAGGAAAAAAAAAATTCCTGGATTTTTTTTTTTTTAGAGACACAAAACATATAAACCAAAAAAAAAAAAAAAAATTGCCTTTAGATTCTAGTTGAAGGGAAAAAGTTGACCAAGAAAAGGGTATTGAATTTTCACATACCAAGACAATTACATTGAATTTGCCTTGTGGGTATTGTTGTTCTTTTGATTTTGGCAAAGGGTTTTGAAAAAGAGAGAAAATGTGGTTGGCAAGAAGCCATGCAGATAGAAGAGGAGGAGGAAATGGGTTGGTGGCAGTGGCAATAGACAGAGACAAAGGTAGCCAAAATGCACTCAAATGGTCTATTGATCATTTGGTCCTGAAGGGCCAGACCCTTATTCTCCTCCATGTCAAGCTCAAACCTGCATTGCTTTCCTCCTCAGCATCTCTTTCTTCCCCAAGTAAGTATTTTTCTATTATATTTCTAGGAATGTTTTCCTTCTCCAGAAGTTTACAGGCAATAAAATTTTCCAAAATGATGACTACCATCTTGAATTACCTCAATGTCTTTACCAACTTGAGCCTATTAGTTGATAGGTTTCATTTGCATTGAACCATTTCCATACAACATGCACACTTCACATTTCTCATCACATGGACTTAATTTTGTACATAATTTTTGGGCGCAGGGCTTCCCCGTTTGACAGGTATTGGTGATGTAAATTCACTGATATGCAAAGATCCTGATCAACGCACAAGAGATTTGTTCCTTCCTTTTCGATGCTTTTGCACACGTAAAGATGTAAGTGCTTGGGTTCCAATTTTAAACATAAATTCACTGATAGCATTCTCGATGATTACAAGTTCTTTGCTCTTAGGCATTAGCACAAACTTCTTGTCCCATCAAAGGTGAATGCTCCTAGATTATCTAGCAACTGGTTCTGACTGGTGGAGTAAGTTATTCATAGGTTTTATTGGTTAGAGATGAGTCTAAAAGACTCTTCTTTAGAAAGATTCCGTGTGTTCTTTAAATAAATAAATATCTTCTGTGTCTGAACTTACCTAAGAAAAAGAGACAGCTCCCCATATATTATACATGTGTTCATATTCTCACTGGGTTCTCTTTGACATCAGATACATTGCAAAGATATTGTACTAGAAGACACAGATGTAGCCAAAGCATTAATTGAATATGTCAATCACACGGGGATTGAGAATTTGGTTGTTGGTGCCTCAACAAAAACTGGCTTTCTCAGGTATGTACCTCTCTTTACTGCTTGCTTCAGCAAAATTTATGAAATTACTCTAGTATAACATTCCTTTATATGACTTTCATGAGCTCAAAAGCATTATCTAACTAGATGTCATTAATGGCATAAAGTTTTCCTTCCATTGTTTCAATGAGAGTGGTAGCATAAGATTACAAAACAACATTCTCTATAAATATAGGGAGGCAATGGCCATAAACCCAACCATCTGAATATTGAGGAAGCTATCCCAAACAAAGTATGGTCTAAGCTTGGGGATATTCACAAACCACAAAACATATTTCAGTTTTAATATAAACTAGTCGCGGACCCGCACGTTGTGCGTGATAATATTTTTAGAATGATCTCATTAAATTTATTTTTTGCAGTTTGGATTAATCTAATAAATAGTAATGTATTTCATAATCATATTTTCATTTATTATAGCTAGGAACAATCACAAATGTAATATATATATATATATATATATATATAATTTTTGTTATACCAAAATGAAAAAAATACAGTTTTTCTCAAGAATTCAAAAGTTAGCAAAATATTAATTTTTTAATAGAAATTATTTATAACATTTTGTAAATCATTAAAAAAGTATATAAATTTTGGAATTTTTTTTTTTTACTTTTAAAAAAAAATTTTAAAATCCAATTGTATCTACCATAAATCAAAAACACCAAAAAACGTATCAAAAAAAAAAATCAACAAAAACTACAATTCAAAAAAAGAAAGGGAAAAATAAAAATCACATCAAAATCAAACTTCTTCTTCCAAATATGTTAAACATTACAAAAGTGATGTGATCAAGCCAAATATCCAATGCATAATCAAATTCAAAATTTTTAATAAGATTTTGAAGTGATGCAATAGGAATATGTCATTATTCCCAAGAAAAAATCTGTTGGTTATAACTTTATATATAATGATTGTAACCAAGAGTGCAAAGGGGAAATTTAGAGTTTTTTTTTTTTTTTTTTGGTAAAAATAAGAAGTATTGTGTTAATACTATCATAATTAAATCTAACATCTAATCCAACATATGAAAAATGAATAGACAAATAAATAATTTTAAACACAAAATTGAATTTGTTTTCTTAAAAATCTCAAAGAATACACCAATGAGATTAAAAAAAAAATATATATATATATATATATATATATATATATATATATATATATGAGCAATACAAACTATTCGTAAATGCTTAAAATAATTACTCAAGCATTTAAAAATATCATATAATAAGGACATAAAAATTTGCTGCTAATTTGTTAAACAAAATATTTACAAATAGTAAAAAGAAACTACACAAATAACCTCTTCTTCAACTGTATTAATTGCTTTTCATTGTATTATCTAGACTATCTTGCTGTTTTCCAAATTAACTAAAACCTAACAACAACACAAAATATGGACATATTATAATATGATTTTTCCCTAAATCTAGTAAACAACATTAAAACTATTTTGTGTTGTAAATAAAATAATAATAAAAATACTTGCACAAGTAACACATATAAATTAGTCAATAATAAGACAATGGGAGTACAAATCTCATATGAAATCCAATAAAATATGAAAAAAAAAAAATGAGAGAGAGGGTGAGAAATAACCATTTTGTGTGGGAAAAATATGCATAAAATGGGAGAGAGTGACAAATTTATAGTAAAAAGATGAAAATAAAAAGAGCCAAAATAGAGGAAGATTAAGAGACAAAATTATATGTAACGTTAAAATTGTCTAAGAGGAATATTTATAGACAATATTTAGTTATAACATCAAAATTAAAGTAGGTGAATATATAAAATTAAAACCGCCTAAGATGAATTTCTAAAATCAATATATTTACATATATTTAATATTGTCAAAAAATTAAAGACAAAAAACAAATATGAAAAACAATAATGATGTGGCAATGACATGTGATGATGTGGCTTAACAAAGGTGTAGTAATAATAAATGTTATACTTTAGCTTTTAGATATATATTGACTAAACCTGAAATAATATAAGACTTAATTTAATTTAAATTGGTTCTATTTTATGTTAAGTATTTCTTTAGTTTACTCAAGTTAGAATTAACTTGGGTCGATATTTTGTTTGTCTACACTTCCTTTAAAACTTGTTTTAATTTATATTCAATTTCCTAATAAATATATATATATATATATATATATATATATATATATTATAATTAGCTTTCAACATGCACACGTGTGCATCGGTGTAATGCAATCCTAACTGTTAAAGCCATTATTTTAAATAATTTGTTGAACTTTAAATAAAATAAAATTTGAAAAGCTAAAACTTATTACTATATTAATGAAAAATGCCTATAATTACAAAACCAAAAAAACAAAAAAGTACTCACATACATGTGCCAATATCACACACACAAAGAATTATCTTATAAGATCATCTCATGAAGTATCCCTCTCGTAGCATATGGGTCTCGTAGGTGTGTAAGTCCCACACAAGTGTGGACCCATATAAAATCATGCTCAGTAAGAATTAAGATCATTTAAATTTTCAGAGTATGCATATATAACTAGTATCACCTCTTCTTATATCATGATAAAATGTCCGTGGTCCCAAAAGTTTAAACCAAAAAAAAAAAAAAATGATAAATTTAATCATTTAACCATACATTATTCTAACACTTACGAAAAGTTTCCTGACTTTCCAAAATTATTCCTCTCCGAAGATTCAAGGCAACAGATGTTCCAGGCTCAGTAGCAAAGGGAGCACCAGATTTTTGTAACGTATATGTGATATCCAAAGGAAAAATTCAGTCCATGCGATCTGCCTCGCGTCCTGCACCACCCTCCTCACCTTTTCGTAGCCAACTTATTAACCGATCTAGCATCAAATCAGATGCATCGGATCCAAATCTCTCTCAGTCTACTACTCCTAAGAAAGGTTAAAACACCTTTTTCTCAAGCATATTGCTTTCTCTTTTCTTTTCTTTTTTTCACTATATTTGCTCAGCCATTTCTCATTAATAAATAAGTAATGAATTCTGTATCAGGAACAGAAAAGCCACCAGTTGATTTATTTCATAGAATGCAAGATGAGACAGATATCATGAGGTCAGTGACACTACAGATTAAGAACGAGAAAGATCTAAAGTTTTTGTATTGATGGTTTTAACTATCACTTTCTAAAAGGACTAATTTAATTCTCATTGGAAGCAGGTCACCATTCTCTAGAAAAGGCTATGATGGAAGATCATATGGGGAACTTACTCTGGCTGATACTGACATATCCTTTGTTAGCTCCGCGAGGCCCAGCATTGAGCAGATGTTCACTGTATACGACAATTTAGAAATAGGCAGCACCCCCACACGGATGTCATTCACCTCCACAGAGGTAGACATGAAAGAAAACTTCGATATAATGCAGATAGGACGGAAGTCACTGGAAATCGGTTCTCCACCGCCTGAATTTTCAACACTCTCACCGGAAAGTGATAGGCTATCAAACTCATCGCAAACAGCGGTAAGGACATATAGTCCATTAATTTGATAAATGTACATATTTAGCTCCTATATTTTGTGCATGCATGTAAGATGGGGAATGCATTGAAGCTAAAACAAATTCATGACCCAGGAGCTAGCGCCATACGTGATATTTGTATGTTAGTGCTTATTATGGATATCTAAGCACGACTGTGTTTATAGTGTGTGTGTGTGTGTTTGTATGAGCATATTAGTGAATAAAATTCTCAGTTATCGTGCTTTTATGAAGGCTAGCTACCCTCTTATGAAGCATGATGACAGCTTTCCCATCTTAATCATGCGTTGGCTAAAGAACCAAATTTTTCAAAAAGTTCACCTAATACCTGAACTTTGAATGTTACCAGCTTAGTGAAGATAACACTTCCACACATACGCTTTTTCTTTCTCTGTAGTCTGTAATTGGACTATAAATGTACATTTACATGGATGCAATTATTGATACATGAAACTTGCATGGAAAATTACAGGAAGATGTGGAGACTGAAATGAGGAGGCTAAAGCTAGAACTCAAGCAAACAATGGAAATGTACAGTACTGCCTGCAAAGAAGCACTAACAGCAAAACAAAAGGTACAAGAAATCATATCTACTGAACGTCTTTCAAAATTTTCTCAGCTGGCTCTGATATGATCTGCATAACAGGCAGTAGAGCTGCAGCGCTGGAAATTAGAAGAAGAGCGAAGACTGCAAGAGGCGCAATTGGCTGAGGAAGCTGCATTGGCACTTGCAGAAAAGGAGAAGGCCAAGTCTAGGGCCGCCATTGAGGCTGCTGAAGCAGCCAAGAGGATAGCAGAGCTAGAAGGACAAAAAAGAATTAATGCAGAAATGAAAGTATTGCAAGAATCAGAGGAGAAGAGAAAGGTACTTGATGCTCTAGCACAATCAGACATAAGGTATAGGAGGTACTCAATTGAGGAGATTGAAGCTGCCACTGACTTCTTCACAGAATCCCGCAAGATTGGAGAAGGGGGTTATGGACCTGTATACAAGTGTTATCTGGACCATACACCTGTTGCAATTAAGGTTCTTCGTCCGGATGCAGCTCATGGAAGGTCACAGTTTCTGCAAGAGGTATGTCTAAAATAGAATTTAGGTATATACAACACAAGACAAGCATTAAATTTTGGGAATTCAACTAGAAGTATTTCAAAGTATTTCCCTTATATGATTTGCTTATGAATCATGACCATTCACAGGTTGAGGTATTGAGCTGCATACGGCATCCAAACATGGTTCTCCTCCTAGGAGCCTGCCCAGAGTATGGCTGCTTGGTCTATGAGTTCATGGCTAATGGGAGCTTGGATGACCGTCTCTTCTGTCGGGGTGGCTCTCCACCCCTTTCTTGGCAACTTAGGTTTAGAATTGCAGCCGAAATAGGTACTGGCTTGCTATTCCTACACCAGTCCAAACCAGAGCCACTTGTGCACCGTGACCTGAAACCAGGCAACATCTTGCTTGACCGTAACTTTGTCAGCAAGATTAGTGATGTTGGCTTGGCCAGGCTAGTACCCCCATCTTTGGCTGACACCGTGACACAGTATCGGATGACATCCACAGCTGGCACATTCTGCTATATAGACCCAGAATATCAGCAAACAGGAATGCTTGGAGTAAAGTCTGATATATATTCCATTGGCATCATGTTTCTACAACTAATAACAGCTAAACCGCCAATGGGCTTGACTCACCATGTTGAAAGGGCTATTGAAAAGGGAACTTTTACTCAGTTGCTAGATCCAGCTGTGACTGATTGGCCAGTTGAAGAGACCTTGTGCTTTGCTAAGCTGGCACTCAAATGTTCCGAGTTAAGGCGGAAAGACAGACCTGATCTTGGCAAAGATATCTTGCCAGAACTCAATAGATTGAGAGCAATTGCTGAAGAAACTATGCACCCCACTGTGATGTTTAGCAGCCCGAGCCTCTCACCTTCCCACAGCCAAGTTTCCTTGCAGCTAGTAAGTTTGACATTGCATAAACTCAACCTTTTATTCAAGAACAGCAAAACTATCCCCAATTTTTAAAGGTTCCCTAGTTGAATAACTTCTCCTTCATGATGAAAAGCTTAGTTTGCAATAGACTAATTGACATTTTTGCAGGACGAGGATCTTCCACATGAGCATTCTGATCTGAGCTCCAAACATTCAAGCACTCAATAACGGGGGAAATGTAAATTTTGTAGATAATAATTGATGTCCATATCATCTTTAACTCTTAAAGCAATGTTAGCAAACTGCATCATCTCAACATGCATGTTGTCAACCCCCACAGAATGTATATTAGTGTAGCCACAACCTCTTTGAGTTATCCATTGTTGTTGTCTTCACTAAGAAATCGGAAAGGTTGTGCAGAGAGGCAACCGCAAAAACAGAAGTTTCTAGTTCCAAAATTAGGCATCAAACAGGCAACAAGATCCATTAAAGGCAGGTTCCCCATCTGGGGCTAATGTTGTCTTGTAAATTTCCGTCCATTTCATGAGCTGATAGTTATTGAGGCTGTTTGTGAAATTTTAAAATTTCCCGGCTGAGGATTGTCTTACTAGGTCTTTTTTTTATGGTTTTTTTTTTTTTTCCAAAGGTATATATTCTGTTTTAGAATTCAAACTTCAATGTACTTTTTGCACACCAGAGTAAAATTGCTTGTCACTCAAATCAGTACTGTAAAGCATCTTGTTATCACTAAAATTCTGTCCACTTCATGATTTTCCCTATAAGCCATAGGATATTTCAATTGGGAAAAACCAACTTCAGCACCTCTCTAAAACCATTAGAGGCCTTGGGCATGGAACCATCATGTTGATTAATTCATTTTCAGGAAAATGAATGAGAAAGAAGTAAAATGATTCAAAAAATGAATGAAAATTAAAGCAGGACTTAGGCGTAGCGGTATGAAAATAGAGAAGAATAAAGTGTTTTGCTTATTCCTCGTGATAGTCAATGCTTGTTTAAATATATGGATATTCTAAATTTTCATGTTAAGAATCTCTTTTTTTTCACTGGTAAGTCATGGACGCACCTAATAGGTCTTGAACCCAAGATCTCACCCTCCACCTAGAACTTATAAGGTAAGGATGTGCCAGTTTGAACAAGAAAGCTTTAACACTTTATTACTTCATTATGGAGGTACGGTTTCCTCATAAATGCTGTCAGATTGTTTCTATCTTCCTAAATATCAGATGATTATAGATGGTATGGTGGGAGAGAAATTTCATCTCTTTCTCCTGTTGAGACCAAGAAGATCCAAACAACTTTTGTGTTTTCAAATTATTTATTAAGAAAATTACAAAATCCAAAAATGGCCAAGTGGCAAAACAATTATAAAAAACTCGTAAACCTCCTGGACATGAGAACCATATTCATGAAGACAAGCGTTCCAAGTAATAATGTCAATCATCAGTCATCACCCTTGACGCAGAATGTGTGGAAAAATTTGACAATTTTTTTTTTTTTTGTTAAGTGAAAAATGAAAATAGTATATAAGACTTATAAGCATTAGTTTCAAACCATTATTAAAACAATGTGATTATTTTCTAACAAATTATAGTTGATACAATATGTAAGGTCAGATTTTGCGGCCCAAGCCCAAGGAGGGGTGGATTTGGAGCTCACTGAATCCAAAACAATGAATTTGTAGAGAGTGGGTGAAAGAGTAAGGCGAATAACGAAAATAACAGTATTCAACAGCCACGCTAATGGGGGAATTTGAATTAATATATGCTCGGACGGATGTAAGTATCACGTCCGAAGAGGTGATTTTCCTTGGAGAGATTGGGTTACAATTCTTAGAGCTACAGTAAAATAATACACTCTTCCCTCTTCCTGATTTTCTCCCCCCCTTACTATCAGGGGGCTTGCCTACTTATATAGTACCTCCTCACTTTATCTTGATCGTCCACTTGTTCATCATCCGGACATCCACTTGAGTGCTTGTCCCATCAAGGGTGTTCCCTAGCCTCATGTGAGTGGTGGTAGCAGGGCTGATACTGTTCAGGGGTCTCTTCCACATTAATGCGGCCAGAGAAGTAGGTGCAGTGCATTTAATGCGGTAGTTGAGATCTGTCTCTTAGATATTTCTCCGATCCAGTTATATTCGTTCGTGTCCGAGGTTCATTCTGTCACTACATCTGTCGAGAGGATCACTTGGGCTGCAAAAGGTTGAACGTCAGACTAAGGTTCTTCAGATCCGAGGGTATTGGACTCCTCGGAGCATTGAACATGTCCTCGGATCACGGCCATACCCTTCTCCAGACATGTTCCTTTCTCAGGGCCCCTAACTAGGCTTTTTCATCTCTTCGGACAATGGTGGTCCGTAGATAGGGCCTTGGGCCCAATGCGTTTGGTTGGGCTTTTCTCCCCCACAATAGCCCCTCAAAATTGTAGTTTTTCCCTCGCATCCGAAGAGAAAAAGTATGATTTTGACCTGCCACGGAACAAAAAGCTTGAGTGCAGGCCAATTCGAGCTGGCACATGTGTGGGGGCCTTGGGATAGACGCTTCATTAATGCCGTTGCGGTTTCCATATTCCCAAGCCGCTGCGTTAATTGCACCAGGTGGCGCCTTATCATTCGTATCTAACGGTGAGCGATCGATCCAACGGTTGTGGTTTTTTTCTTGGAATTTGGGCGGGAGTGCCCCTGACCCTTCGCTTGAACCCGTATAAAGCTTCAGAGGAGGTTATTTCTTCCTCACTTTGCAAATCATCAGACGCTCCAGCAAGAACAGCCGCACCGCTCCGTACAAATCTCTCAGTCGCTGCTTTCAGGCCTCCCCAGAATCATCACGAACCCTCCTACGAGCCTGAAATCCTCTCTTAGATTTGGCCCTGGTGAGTCATCGTCCACCAACTCATTTAGTTCTCTCTTCGGCCAACTGTTTCGTTTAAGCACCATGGGAAAGCTCGAGTACATGGTGGATAGCCCTGAACAACTAGAGGCGTTTAGGGCCACATATCGCATACCCCCTAACGTGGGTGTGAGGTATTGCCCCCCAGAAAAGATACTAACAGACCGGGAAACGGGAGAGGTGGTGATCCCCCTCATCGCCTTCAAAGAAGGAGGAATGACAATCCCCATGGGTCCCATCACTACTAATTACCTTCGGAACCATAGGCTTACTCCCTGGCAGTGCGCGCCCAATATGTTTAGGATCCTAGGAGCGATTGAGGACCTTGAGCGCCATATAGGGTTGGGCCTCACCTGGCTAGATGTGGTACATATGTACGAATGCCACAGCCAGCAAGATGCTGGGTACTACTTAAAATCCCGGTCGGATGTTGTCAGGCTCATTTCCTGCCTTCCCAAATCCAACAAAGGGATGAAAGACGACTACGTGATTGTCTCGGGCGCCTGGCATGACGGCCATGGTTGCCCGACCAGGCGTGGGGAGCCAGGTGGGACATGTTAGACTTAGGCACACTAACTATAGGCTTAGGGTTCTCGTCTTTCAACGGTTTTTGATTCCACTTCTGTCTCTACTTCTGAGTTTCTAACCCCTTTTTTTTTTACTGCCTTGCGACAGATAAGAGACAAGTTTCTCCTCGGCTCAGCCTAACGAATGTTGCCGCCCTCAACTACCTTTTGAGGTCAGAAATCTTCGTGAGCGAGGACGGGCAACTACGATCTGCTTCCCTTATTCTCGGATATACAGGGAAACCAAAGGGTTTCCAACCGGTCGGCAACGCAATCGTCCAGGGAGATCCTCGCCTAGCGCGAATTGACGTTGGTCGGACGGGCTTCTTGGCGCCATACGATCTTGAACCTGTACCCCGCCCAAATCCTTAGATCGTGCCTCCCATTGTTCAACCCCTCCAGCAAGTTCCCCTCGGACAAGGGATTGAAGGTGAGGGGGCCGACTCTTCCACTTCCTCACTAGAAGAACAGATAGACGGATTTTAGTTTGAAGGAGAAGTTTCAGGAGTACAACAGGTGGTAGAGGTCTCAGACGCCGAGGAAGAAACCTGCGAGCGGCCAGGCGCCCATCTTAATTTGCTAGCCGCTCATTTAGAAGACTCCTCGGGCGACAATATGGATCTGAGGATTTTGATGAAGGGCAGAGGCAAAAAGCCCGAGCCGAAAGGTGCTGGGACATCTACAACAGTGGTGACACTTCCTCCGGTGCCTACCCAAGTCCCTGACCCAAATTTGAAACCTATGCCAAACCTACAGAAGAAGAGACCCCACAATGAGGTTGGGGAGAAACAGGTGCCACCAACCAAGGGGGCTAAGCAGCAAAAGGTGGCGAAAGACAGCCGAACCCACAGGGCCTCCTCTACTGAAAGCCAATAGGAGCCCTTAGGTGTAGATGTACGCCGAGGAGGAGGACCTCGAATCTGGTCTCCAAAATTGGAGTTGGATGGCGCTCCAATCCTGTGGGATACCTCCCTCAGGAATTATGATGGAGGAAGGGCAGGCTATGTCGCCGAGGCCCTGCAGCAACCACTTCTTCTCCCACATGATATGGCCTCCTTCAGGCGCTTCACCCAGCAGGAGCTATTCATGTCCCTTAAAAGGGATTTAGCCATGGTAAGTGCACCCTTCCTAAGTCTAGGTTTTATTCTTAACTGGCTTTGTTCCTTCTTAGCCTGATGCTGGAGATGTTATTATGCAGCTTACCCAGCAGGTTTACGTGGCCGAGGGGTTGAACGAGGAGTCGTGGCTTAAAACCCGAGCAGCATCCCAGTCCCAGCTTGAGGCGGAGGCATCTCTTGGCAAGCTGAAAGAGGAGTATGCTCGGATGTCTGAGGAGCTTAAAGAGGCGATCTCTCAAAAGCGAAGCCTCAATGCCGGGCTTAAGAATGCAGAAAAACAGGTCGAGGAACAGCGCAAACAATTACACATGGCCGAGATCAACCTGGCAACCGAGAGGGAGCTGATGAAGGGTCTCAGAGCTGAGCTGCAGAAGGCTAAAACGAGTGCCCAGGTGGCTGAGCAAAATGCCAGGCTGGCCAAGGAGGCGGTTGAAGCCAAAAGGAAGGCGGCGTACCAGCTGGGGGTAGAGACGACTACATCCCAGCTTCTGGAGCAGTTCGCCTCGGTCAGCCGAGATTACTGCGTCATAAGTTGGGGCAAAGCCCTGGATGCCGCTGGAATCCCTGCCGACTCAGAGCTGAGGCTGCCTGGGAGCGTATACTATGATCCTGATATCCGAGAGCTCCCAGGAACAGACCCCCCTCCTGCTCCACAGATTCCAGAGACCCCCCAGGAACAACCGGACGACACGGGTAAATCAGTTGAGCCGGCCAAAGACAAAGGCCAAGGTTCAGGCAAAGAGAAGATTCATGTTGAGGCCAAAGACCAAGCCCCTGAGGCATCTGAACGGATAGGCCACGCTGCTGACCCTGGGTTTCCTCCAGCGAAAGAGTAGATGCATTGGGTTTTTATTTTGCACTCGTACCCCTTTTTTTTTGCTTAAGGGATTGCCACCCCTTTTCTTTTCTTTTTTGTTTTGTTGACCCCACATGTAGACCTTTTTTCTCT
This sequence comes from Quercus variabilis, assembly GCA_030445155.1. NCBI lineage: Eukaryota > Viridiplantae > Streptophyta > Magnoliopsida > Fagales > Fagaceae > Quercus > Quercus variabilis. Next base: position 23,272,309 of record CP129456.1, on the reverse strand, counting down.
AATGGAATGGTTCCCTATTTATCCTTGATGTTTCTGATACACGTTCTATAACTTATTATTGTCACACACATAACTATACGTTGCAATTATGACATAACAACGTAAGTAATTTGATTGATACGCCATAGTGATGGCGTGAGTAATCGAAACTAATATTGAAAAGGATAAGCCAAATAAGAGGTACTGATGAGTAATGATTGGAATGAGTACTTATGCGAGTTTCGCGTACCTTCCCAGATTAAACATAGGTTATTGTCCCTCGGTTTTGAATTAAACATAACTAAGGAAGACATTTATAAGTTAGGATCAATTTAAACGCGATCAGGAATACCTGGTCCGAGGATGTATTTGAGTGTTAACTAACCCTAGTCATCTGGTCCGAGGGCTACAGGCATGACTGGATTTAAGTTTAAACACTAGGACTGTAACTGAGTGCTAACTAACCCAAATCATCTGGTCCGAGGACTACAGGCATGATTGGGTTTAAGTTTAAACACTATAGAACTGTAACTGAGTGCTAACTAACCCAAATCATCTGGTCCGAGGACTACAGGCATGATTGGGTTTAAGTTTAAACACTATAGAACTGTAACTGAGTGCTAACTAACCCAAATCATCTGGTCCGAGGACTACAGGCATGATTGGGTTTAAGTTTAAACACTATAGAACTGTAGCTGAGTGCTAACTAACCCAAATCATCTGGTCCGAGGACTACAGGCATGATTGGGTTTAAGTTTAAACACTATAGAACTGTAGCTGAGTGCTAACTAACCCAAATCATCTGGTTCGAGGACTACAGGCATGATTGGGTTTAAGTTTAAACACTATAGAACTGTAGCTGAGTGCTAACTAACCCAAATCATCTGGTCCGAGGACTACAGGCATGATTGGATTTAAGTTTAAACACTATAGAACTGTAGCTGAGTGCTAACTAACCCAAATCATCTGGTCCAAGGACTACAGGCATGATTGGGTTTAAGTTTAAACACTATAGAACTGTAGCTGAGTGCTAACTAACCCAAATCATCTGGTCCGAGGACTACAGGCATGATTGGGTTTAAGTTTAAATACTATAGAACTGTAACTGAGTGCTAACTAACCCAAATCATCTGGTCCGAGGACTACAGGCATGACTGGGTTCAAGTTTAAACACTTAGAGAGTTCTTTACGCAGTGAGTTGACACGTTGGTTGACGAAAAGATTTGATTAATAAAAGTACTTCTTGAGGTTATTTACATTCCATGGACGCGGTATTACGCAACCATCTAGGTCTTCCAAGAAATATGCCCCAATGCCTGCTCCAGAGGTGATGCGATACGGTCCTTCCCAATTGGGTCCTAGTTTTCCCCAAGCTGGGTTCTTCGCGGTGCCCACAACTTTCCTCAGCACTAGATCACCAGGTTCTAGGGGCCTTAGCTTTACGTTAGCATCATAGCCTTGCCTGAGTTTCTGTTGATAGTGTGCTAGCCGAACCATTGCATTCTCCCTCTTTTCCTCAATCAAGTCTAAGCTCTTCTGTAGTTGCTCATCGTTGTCGGCTAGACTGAATGAGCTAGTTTTTATTGTTGGGAACCCGGTTTCCAGAGGAAAGACGGCTTCAGCTCCATAGGTCATTGAGAAGGGGGTCTCCCCAGTAGACCTACAAGGCGTGGTCCTGTAAGCCCAAAGTACGTGCGGCAGCTCGTCTACCCATCTGCCCTTTGCATCATCTAGCCTCTTCTTTAAGCCATTCAGTATGACCTTGTTGACGGCTTCCGCTTGTCCATTACCCTGGGGATAGGCTGGAGTGGAGTATCTGTTCATAATTCCCAGCTCACTGCAGTAATTCCTGAATGCCCTGCTATCAAACTGCAAGCCGTTGTCTGAGATGAGAGTGTGAGGAACTCCAAACCGAGTGACGATATTCTTCCACACGAACTTTTGCACATCAAAGTCTCTGATATTGGCTAGTGGTTCGGCTTTGACCCACTTGGTGAAATAGTCTGTTCCGACCAAGATGTACTTCTTGTTTCCTGCAGCTTTGGGGAAGGGTCCCACAATATCCAAGCCCCATTGGGCGAAGGGCCATGGGCTAGATAGCGGATTAAGATTTCCTCCTGGCTGGTGAATGTTCGAAGCGAAGCGCTGACACTGATCGCACTTTTTGGCGTATTCGTGTGCCTCCTTCTGCATGTTAGGCCACCAATAGCCTTGGGTGAGAGCTCGGTGAGCCAAGGACCTACCTCCAGTGTGGCTCCCACAGATTCCTTCGTGCAGCTCTTCCAGCAATGCCTCAGTCGCCTCGGGGTGTACGCATAACAAATATGGTCCCGAATAGGAGCGTTTGTACAGTTTTTGGTCCTCGGATAACCAGAACTTAGTCGCTTTCCTCCGAACTTTATCAGCTTCATCCTTTTCTTCAGGCAATATATCTTCTTTGAGGAATTTGATTAACGGATCCATCCAGCACGGCCCTGCCCTGACCTGGTGAACCTGGACTGCCTCTGATTTTGCTTCTGTAGGCCTGTGCAAGTCCTCAACGAGGATGATCCTCGGCAGGTCCTGTGCCGAAGAGGTGGCAAGCGTGGCTAAGGAGTCAGCATGTGAGTTGCCACTTCTGGGGATGTGCAGCAATTTGAAAGAGTCGAACTCTGATTGCAGGTGTTTAACACGGCTTAAATACCCCTGCATTCTTTCGTCCTTTGCTTCAAACTCGCCTTGTACTTGACCTACTACCAATCTTGAGTCTGAGAACAACTCCACGGACTTCCCACCCATTCTACGAACCATAGTCATTCCCATCAGTAGGGCCTCGTATTCCGCCTCATTATTCGTTGCTGAGAAGTCCAGCCTTAACGATTTCTCGATAATGATTTTCTCAGGGGATATCAGTACTAGCCCAACTCCGGAACCTCTCTGATTTGCTGCGCCATCGACGTACACTTCCCAATGGGAGGAATTCTGTTGGGAGACCATGCCAACTGATTTTTCATCCATGCCTGACGGGGGTTCTACTTCTTCTACTTGGGGCTCCGTGAACTCAGCCACCAAATCTGCAAGGACCTGTCCCTTAACCGAAGTGCGGGGCATATATCTTATATCAAAAGCCCCTAAGATTGTACCCCACTTGGCAATCCGACCAGTGTAATCAGCACTTCGGAGTACAACTTTGAGTGGGAGTTGTGTAAGAACGATGACCGTGTGGGCTTGGAAGTAGTGAGGTAGCTTCCGCGTGCCAAGCACTACTGCTAGGATAGCTTTCTCTAGAGGCAAGTAACGGATCTCAGCCTCATGCAGCGACTTGCTTACGTAATAAACGGGCCTTTGCACACCAGAGTCCGATCGTATCAGCACCAGGCTTACTGCGTAGGGAGCTACAACGATGTAGGCAAACAGCACCTCATCAGGCTCGGGGCTAGACATGATGGGTGGCCGAGCCAGATAATCCTTGAGTTGCTGGAATGCCAAAGCACATTCCTCAGTCCATTCGAATCCCTTCCACTTGTTGAGTAGAGAGAAGAAGGGGCGGCACCTGTCTGCCGACCTGGAGATGAACCGACTGAGGGCAGCGGTCATTCCGGTTAGTTTCTAAACCTCCTTGGGATTCCGAGGAGCACGTAGATCATTGATGGCCTTTATCTGGTCGGGGTTGACTTCGATTCCCCTGTGGGTGACCATGTATCCTAAAAACTTGCCGGACCCTACCCCAAATGAGCACTTAGAAGCATTTAGACGTAGCTTGTGCCTTCGTAGGATCTCAAAGGTAGTTTCAAGGTCTCTTACATGCTTAGCTATAACCTTGCTCTTCACCACCATGTCATCTATGTAAACCTCGATATTTTTGCCCAGCCGTGGCTCGAACATCCTAGTCATCATCCTCTGGTAGGTAGCTCCCGCGTTTTTCAGGCCGAACGGCATCACTTTATAGTGGTAGTTGCCAATAAGGGTGACAAAAGCAGTTTTCTTCTGGTCCTCCAGGGCTAATGGTATCTGGTGGTAGCCTTGGAAGGCGTCCAGGAAGCTCATCCGAGGGTGGCCGACAATGGCATCCACCAGCTGATCAATTTTCGGCATAGGGAACGGATCTTTGGGGCATGCCCTATTCAAATCCGTGAAGTCTACGCATACTCGCCACTTCCCACTCTTCTTCTTCACCACCACAGTGTTTGCGAGCCACTCGGGATAAAAAACTTCTTTGATAGCCCCAGCTTCTTTGAGTTTCGCTACTTCGTCTCTCACTGCATCAGCATGTTCCTTGGATGGGCGCCGAATAGGCTGTTTCTTGGGGGTGACTAGTGGATTCACCTTCAAGTGATGGCATATAAACTCCGGGTCCACCCCGGGGGCTTCGTACGCACTCCAGGCAAACACATTGAGATTTTGCTTGAGGAACTCTATCAGCTCCTCCTTCTCTTGAAGAGGCAGCTGAGATCCGACTTGGAAGAACCTATCAGGATCGTCTCCAATGACCACTCTCGTCAGATCCTCACATCGAGTGCCTTCATCTGGTTCTTCAGAGGGAACTCCTCGAGACTGTAATTGCTATAAATCCCTCCCAACTACGTCCGAAGGCTCGGCTGGGACCTTATGCTGGATGGCAGCCACCAAGCACCGTCGGGCGACAGACTGGTCCCCTCGGATCTCATGTATCTGTCCTTCCGATGGATATTTGACCTTCTGGTGCAAAGTGGAAGGAACGGCCCCAAGTGCATGAATCCAGGGTCTGCCCACGAGTGCCGTGTAGGGCGAATATGCGTCCACAACTATAAAGTCCAACTCCACCACCTTGGAACCAGACTGCACCGGTAAGCGTATCCGGCCTTTTGGGACGACAGGACGTCCTTCAAAGCTCAAGAGGGGAGAATCGTATGGCGTCAGGTCTTGGGGCTTTAGGCCTAGCCCCTTGTAGAGGTCCGGGTACATTATTTCCACAGCACTGCCCTGGTCCACCATCACCCTCTTTACATCATACCCTCCTATCCTGAGGGTGATGACTAGTGCATCATCATGGGGTTGGATGGTGCCGATCATGTCTTCGTCCGAGAATCCCATAATAAACGGGGCAACAAACTCAGCTCTCTTCGGTCCTCGGCCTGGCTCCCTAGCTGATGGTCGGCCTACCGACATGACTTTCAATGGCCAGGACCCTGTTCTCCCCGGCGCGGCGAGGACGACGTTTATGGTGCCTAGCGGCGGCTTTGAGGGGTCAACTCCGTGTGGCCCTGAACCCGCCTGCCCTCGGCCGCTGGAGGGGTGTAAGAGGTGTTTCAGTTTACCGTCGCGAACCAGCTGGTCCAAGCGATCCCACAGGCTCCTACAATCTTCCGTGGTGTGCCCATGGTCTTGATGGTACTGACAGTAAAGATTGTGGTTGCGTCTCTCGGGGTTTCCTACCATCTTGTTCGGCCACCTGAAGAATGATTCATTCTTGATTTTTTCCAGGACCTGATGCACTGGCTCTTTGAACACGGTATTGACCGCTTGAGGATTCGTCGATCTTGATTGCCCGGCAAAGTCCCTCCTTGGTTTGCTGTAATTATAGCGGTCCGACCGCGAATCCCTCCTATCCTGAGAGATAATCTTGTCCTTTCCCTTGCCCTGCTGTCGATCTTCTACAACCCTCTTGTACTTCTCTATGCAGTCCATTAGCTGACGTACGTTCGTGACCGGTTTGCCAGATAGAGATGCCCTCAAACCATGGTCAGTGGGGAGACCGAGCTTGAACGTGCTGAGGGCCATTGCATCATTTTTGCCCTCCACCTCGTTGAACATCTCCCAATACCTGTCTGAATATGCCTTCAATGACTCACACTCCTGCATAGACAATGATAACAACGAAGAAAAGGGCCTGGCCACCCTTCGGCACGTGACAAAACGGGAGCCGAATGCCTGAGTAAGCTCCTTGAAGGAGTTGATGGAGCCTGCCTTCAAACCATCAAACCACCTCATGGCAACAAGCCCCAGACTGGAAGGGAAGACCTTGCACATCAGAGCCTCGTCTCTGGAGTAGACAGCCATCCTTTGGTTAAAATGACTCACATGCTCCACGGGGTCAGTTTTACCATTGTAGATGGTGAAAGTGGGCTGGTTAAAGCGCCGAGGAAGTCTGGCCCCCTCAATCCTGCGCGTGAAGGGTGATTTAGATATCTGATTCAGAGCCCTATTCATGGCATCGTTCTCCATGTCCCCACGTGACGGGCTCCTACGTTGCCGCTTGCGATGGGACTCCTCCTCATAAGTGTAGGACTCGCTGGCTGGTGTCTTAGATTTGTGTTGATAAGAGACATCCTGTTCATCATCAAGATCATCCTCAGAGTATGAGGAGGCCCGTTTCCTCTTCGCATAGCGTAACTCCCTCTTTAGTTTTTCCACTTCCAGTTGCAAGTCACGGTTCTCCTTTGCATAGGACATGTGACTTCCGCCCTGTGATTGGCTCTGGCTAAGACGCACAGTGTGTACACTGCCCTCACGATTTTGTTTCCTCTCCAAGTTGACAAAATGGTCCACGTGTTGGGATGCCCTAGATTCTGCTTGTTGTTCACCTAGTCCTGCCATTATCAACTGTTGTTTTCACTCTTGCACGAGCTCTCCCCACAGACGGCGCCAATTGTAAGGTCAGATTTTGCGGCCCAAGCCCAAGGAGGGGTGGATTTGGAGCCCACTGAACCCAAAACAATGAATTTGTAGAGAGTGGGTGAAAGAGCAAGGCGAATAACGAAAATAACAGTATTCAACAGCCACGCTAATGGGGGAATTTGAATTAATATATGCTCGGACGGATGTAAGTATCACGTCCGAAGAGGTGATTTTCCTTGGAGAGATTGGGTTACAATTCTTAGAGCTACAGTAAAATAATACACTCTTCCCTCTTCCTGATTTTCTCCCCCCCTTACTATCAGGGGGCTTGCCTACTTATATAGTACCTCCTCACTTTATCTTGATCGTCCACTTGTTCATCATCCGGACATCCACTTGAGTGCTTGTCCCATCAAGGATGTTCCCTAGCCTCATGTGAGTGGTGGTAGCAGGGCTGATACTGTTCAGGGGTCTCTTCCACATTAATGCGGCCAGAGAAGTAGGTGCAGTGCATTTAATGCGGTGGTTGAGATCTATCTCTTAGATATTTCTCCGATCCAGTTATATTCGTTCGTGTCCGAGGTTCATTCTGTCACTACATCTATCGAGAGGATCACTTGGGCTGCAAAAGGTTGAACGTCAGACTAAGGTTCTTCGGATCCGAGGGTATTGGACTCCTCGGAGCATTGAACATGTCCTCGGATCACGGCCATACCCTTCTCCAGACATGTTCCTTTCTCAGGGCCCCTAACTAGGCTTTTTCATCTCTTCGGACAATGGTGGTCCGTAGATAGGGCCTTGGGCCCAATGCGTTTGGTTGGGCTTTTCTCCCCCACATAATATATTAAAAAATTTTAAATTAAGCTTTCTATATTTATTATTTGAATGTTTTTTAAATTTTGTAAGTTTTTTTAAAGGAAATATAGTTCAATTATTACATAATGTGAGATATTTTGTAAAATAATGTAATGTGTGATTGAAATTTGTTTCTAATACTCCTTACAAACGGTTCATTATCTACACGTCTTGAAATTTGAATAGCCTAAAGAGAAGTAAATATAATTAAATCCATTACTTAAAAAAAAAAAATGCAAGACTTTAATAACATATAAAAAATTAAAATTTTATCAAAAACCCAAAGATACAACAAGAATGTGACATATTTGTCAATGAAACGGCTTCTCTTTCTATACAAACCTTTCCTCTTTCTACACTAAATATATTGAAATGTAACGCTGATATGGCTTAACAAGAGTATAGCAATAATAAATGATATACTTCAACTTTTAGATATTAAATATAGATGCAATGAAGCTCAAAGCAATTAGCACAATTTTTCTGTACTAAATTTACCTATGCTAAAACTTCTTTCTGCATGTGCTTTCCAACAAATGATTCAAATTAGTTTCGAATCTAATAAATATTATTGTTATCTATATCTATATATATCTAAAAACAGAAACGTAATATTTATTGTTACTACGTTCCTATTAAAACACATTAACAGCTACATCATCCACTAATTTTCAACATTCTCTTTTTTTTTTTTAACTCTTTTTTTTCTTATTAATTTCCCAACTTATTAGTATACTTTCTCTAACTTTTCTCCTCTCTTATACCTTTTCATATCCCCATAATTATTTATCTTAATATCACTTTTCCTCTATCACTTTATCTTCTTTTATTTTTGGCTTTTCTTATTCCCCGCCTCTTACTATAAATTTACAATTCTCTTTCTCATTCTATACATAGTTTTCCCACACACCAAATGCTCTCTCTCTCTCTCTCTCTCTCTCTCTCTCTCTCTCTCTCTCTTCATTTTTAGTGGTTTTTATTTTTTATATATTTTTTTTAAAACTCTATTTTAGGTTGATGAATTTTTGTATTATTTAAAACTCTACTTTGGGTTGATGTGATTAAATTTTGTGTTTTTAAGTTGTTATCTTTTTTATGCTCTTTGATTTTATAGATGTTATCATAGTGTATTATAAAAATAGTATATAAAAATATAATATTATTTTATTACATAACATGACTTGGATAATTTGGTGTTTATTAATATATTTTCTATAAATTTCTTATTATTCTCTCTCACATTATCTCTTGAAAAATTGGTTATTCTCTCTCTTGATTTTTTATTCTTTCTTACAACTCTACTTTATATTGATGAATCATTGTATTTTTTAGACTCTGTCTTGGGCTCATACGTTTTAGTATTGTATTTTTTAATTCACCATCACAAGTACTCTCTCTCTCTCTCTCTCTCTCTCTCTCTCTCTCTCTCTCTCTCTCTCTCTCTCTCTCTACAATAAAATTTAGAGAATAAATTATACATATTCAGTATAAGTTTGATATAAGTTTTGATTATCATGATAATTTCTTTTAAAAGAATGAATAATTTGAATAATTTATTTAAATATAAATTACACACACACACACACACACACAAACATATATATTGCTTAAAATATATATATATATATATATATATATCTTAAATGTATAATTAACCTCATGCAATTTATTTAAAAGTAACAATGTTAATACAAATGAATAATTGCCCTAAAGATTCTATTTGCATATTCATACCCTATATGTTTAGAAAAGCTTTCGTACTTAAATTTATTTGTACCAAAGTGGACTGAAATGTTACATTAACGAGACTCAACAAAAGTGTAGTAACAATAAATACCATGCTTAAGATTTTAGATTTTGAGATATATATATATATATATATTAATAAATTTGGATTTAGAATAGGTGTTTTCAACCCAAACATGTTTTTTCTCATTATGAAAGTGCACAAAAATATATTGAAGTGATCTAAAATGGACTAAAGTGGTCTGAATGGACCAAATGGAACAGTGGACTGGATAGGAACATGGTGGACCAAATATGACCGAAGTAGACCGAATAGGAGCAAATTGAACTGAATAAGAACAAATGGACAAATTAAGACCAAAGTGGACAGAATAGACTGAATGGGACCAAATTAGACCGAATAGGATTGAAGTGGGCAAAGTAGATTGAATAGGACCAATGTTGACTGAATAGTTTCGAAGTGGACAGAATGGACCGAATAGAACTAGTGGACGAAATTGACCGAATAGGACCAAAGTGAACCGAATAGCCCGAATAGGACTAAAGTGGACATAATAGACCGAATAGGACTAAATAGAACCAAGGTGGACAGAATGCACCAAATAGGACCAAATTCGACCGAATAAAATTAAAGTGGACAAAATGGACCAAATAAGACCAATATCGACCGAATAAGACCGAAGTGGACAGAATAGGACCAATGTGTACAAAAAATAACCAAAGTGGACTGAATAAGTCCAAATGGACTAAATAAAACTTTAGCGGATTGAATGGACTAAATAGGGCCAAATTGGACCTAATGAAACTTTAGTGGTTAAAATGGACTAAATAAGACCAATGTGGACCGAATAAGACTTTTGAATATTTATCATTTTTATTGCGTTTTTAGGACTAGGGAGGATAGAATAGAACCACCAAAAAAGACTTTTGAATATTTATCATTGTTATTGCATTTTTAGGGTTGAAATTTCTAATTTTTATTTTTTTGTATTTTTTAGCTCAAAACTAAAGGGTTTAACTCAAATATAATAAAATTTCATACTTTTAAACCCAAAAATTAAGGAAAAAATTAATTTTTGAGCTAAACTTGAAAAGACAATCTACAAAAAGAATCAATTTAAGGCTTAATTAGTCTAAAATTGACTGAGGGGGTCAAATTGCACCGAAGTAAACCTAATTGGACCAAATTAGATCGAATAGAAACTATTTAATTTTTAGGGAGAACAAATTTTAGAGAAAAAAATATACATTGCATTACAATATAAAATAATTATTTATTCTCACATATTAGTGGGTCTACGATTAGGTTATTTTGTAGGTAAGACAATTTTATTAACAAAAAACTACTTCATACAAGAAGAATGAAGCAGTCAAAAATAATATGTATAGAAAAAGAAAAAGCAACACACTGAATTATGTACAACAAAAAAGAGATTCTAAAAACGATGGAATGGAATCCCTAGAAGTGACTCCCCAAGCACAAGACCCAGCCAAAAAAGTCCCTACAAACAATGCTAATAGTTGGTCCCCTGTTTGCTCCTAATCCTGAGAAGTCTGATTATTACGCTCCCTCCAAATCTTAATTATTTTTTCAAATGAAAAATTAGAAAAATTATGCTGTTTATGAACATACAAGAGCACCTTTCCCAGGCCACTGCTCAGAGATGTGATAGCATAAGTTTAGACACAGGCAGAGAGCTCCACCAAATTTGTTACGGTTTGGTGATAGGCATTATTTATGTGCCTTTTCCCAATGATTTAACACAACCAAAAATTCAAGGAACTGGGGAAAATGTGATAAATGTTGTTAACATGAAAAGTAACAGCAATCCATGTGCAATTGACATGAATGAGGAAACAAAATCCAAAAGAAGACCCTGTTACAAAGCCAAACAGAACATATCTTACAGGATACAACGTAAGGGATCAAAAATTTAAAGTTATTGAAGAATGATTCACATCTCAAGCAGAAAGCCCAAAGTATACTGACAAAAACCAAGAGAAAAACGATTTACTATAAATACTACCCAAAAGAGGGGAAGAATTCAGCTGAAAACACCATTAACGATAGTACATGAGCTGTTGGCCAGACGAATTGTTAGGATATCCATCATAAATTGTTTGGGATCCCCCAGAGCTCAATCCCATGGATCCTGCAGCCAGCCCATGCTGTCCAGTCATCTGCACCAGAGCTTGACCCGAGAGGCCAGATGCAGCAGCCTGACTTAAAGCAAGTTGGCGCTGATAAGCCAACAACTCAGCTGGAGAATAGCCTTGGTTCATACTAGCAGTTGGAAGCATCTGATATGGTTGAGTTGGAAGAGGTAATGGATTTGAAGCTGTCCCAGGAGGAGTTGGCTTGCTACCCCACGAGCACTACACACATGCATCCAAAATATAAATATTTTCTTCAAGCAGGTAAAAATGCTGGTTGTAATTTCCACTACAGCCATTAATCATGTAACACAGTACTGCTTGTGTGTCTCATAATGTTGCCATGGGACCTCATAGGTCCTCTTTTGAAACCAATCACAGATAATAGCAATCTGCACTTATTCTTCTAAAATGCCTAGAGGCCACAGATAAATGTATAAATGTTTTCCTAACAGCAAGCCAGGCAAAAAAATATTCAGTTCTCAGTTTTTTCTCATTTTCTTTTCTTTCTTTTTTTTTTTCTTTTTCCTTTCACCCTATCTGGCAAGACTGAGCCAGTGAGGTCCCCATTTCCATGTAGACGACAATGCACAACATAATTGCTAAAACCAAAATCAGGAAGAAAGATTAAAAAAAATCTAGAGCGCCTCAAAGTTGTTGTTTAGTTCCAAATACAAGTAACAACCAGCAAGTTCAATATACACTATTTCTAGTAGGAATTTCTTGCTTCTCCTGTCCACCTGATTGCCTTAATAAAATATTTTATTGAGTTCCACATTTTTCCGGTCTTGTTGACCAAAATAATTTATTCATAAAGAAATTTTCTTTTATTACATTATAATCATTCAAGTTGATGCGCTCATAGGCATTACATAATCAATGTTTAAGATGAGCTCATAAAAAATACACAATTTTTTGGGGGTGTCTGAAAATCTTGGTGCATATAGGAAACTGGTTTGGTAGGAAGTAGTCATACATCCATGCCCCCATTGCAAAGGGTTTTTTTTTCTTTTTCTTCTTCTTTTTTTTCTTTTTTTCTTTTTTTTTTTTTTTTTTTATGGGTAGGTTACACATATCCAAAGGGTCTTGAACCCAAGACCTGATTCACATCCTCTATACAATGCGTCATTGTATAAATTCTACCAACATTACCATTCTCATACCACCACCATTGTTCCATCATTACGCCACTGCACCACCACCATCCACTGCTAGCACCACCGCTACCACCACCTACACCAAAATCACAGTGCACCATACCATCACCAAGTTATTGCCACCACTATTACCACCATCGTTTTAAGTATCATAATACTCGAATTTCTTAATTTAAGTGTCTGAAAATCTTTGTGCATATAGGAAACTGGTTTGGTAGGAAGTAGTCATGCATCCATGCCCCCATTGCTTCATTTTTTTTTTTTATGGGTAGGTTACACATATCCAAAAGGGTCTTGAACCCAAGACCTGATTCACATCCTCTATACAATGTGTCATTGTATAAATTCTACCAACATTACCATTCTCGTACCACTACCATTGTTCCATCATTACGCCACTGCACCACCACCATCCACTGCTAGCACCACCACTACCACCACTGCCAACACCACCACTACAACCACCGCCTACACCAAAATCATAGCGCACCATACCATCACCAATTTAGTGCCACCACTATTACCACCATCGTTTTAAGTATCATAATACTCGAATTTCTTAATTTTAAATATATATCCCATGATTCCCATTGATTTAAATTCCATAATTTTAAAATTCAAAGAAATTTTAATTTTTCATCCAAACACAACCTTAGAATACGTTATTATTATGCTCAAATGGGAATGACACTAAGTGACTGTCAAATGAAACAACCTCCCAGAAAAGGTTTTCTTACCTTTAAGGGTTTGCCACGAATTATCCTCCCATTAGCCAGTTGAATGGCCGAGGCTGCTTCTTCATGAGTGTTGTATCTAACAAATCCAAATCCTTTATCCCTCTGGACACGCACCTCCTCTATAACCCCAGCTCCAAGAGCATGAAACTGACAATGGAGTTCAGCTTGAGTTACCTAAACACAAACACCAGAATCTCAGTGAGGAAGTACAAACTTAAAAACAAATCTTGAAACTGAACTATTAGTTTATGCCATGGGACCTTAATTACAATTTAAAATTTAGGAAATGGGAAAATAAACTGACAAACTAACCAAAAAGACATATGGAGTTTGATACCAGAAAATAATTCAAGATGATAAAAAAACTAAAGAGAAGCAAAGAAAGAGTTTTTGCAATGAATCAAGACATCAAGAAAGAGTTTGAGGGACCTCATGATACGGAGAGCACATGAGCTAAGCTGTTCATGAAGACCTTGGGCTTGAAAGAGCAACATGCTCATTCAGACTTGTTTATTTTACTTAACAGCAAAATCCAAAATAAAATAAAAAATAAGGCCAAGCTCTAAACTTGTTTGGAATACTATGATAGGTACGCTAACTAGGAAAGTGCTTTTGCATGGCCCCTCTAACAATGGGGTAGGGATGGAGAAAACTGGAACATAGGCCAGGTGGTGGTTGAGGAAGATGGAAAAATGCAGCATGAATTCAGGGCAGGTATGGATTTAATACTTCCCAGCCTCAGTTACAGAATTCCCTAGCATAGTTAAGTAATTTCTAAAAAATGCAGCAATTCCCTAGCATAGTTAAGTAATTTCTAAAAAAACTAATATACATAGATATCTTATTGATTCCTTTGAGATGTTCCCTACTGCACCATTCCTGTCATATTCCAGGGTTCTTTTTCTCTTGCCTGCTTTCTTTCTTAGGACATTTAGCTAAAAGATTAGATTGCAATATCAATGAGAAATTTGATAACAAAGGATTTCTTAGTTCTGAAGTAACAGAGTTTCAGTGTTATACACCTTATGATCTCTTGATCCCTTATTTTTATAAGTTTATAATCTCTTGATCCACACTTCCTTGGGAACCTTTCTAGTTTTTCTTCTCTTTTAAAATTTTAGACTTCCTTTTGATAAATAATCTTTTTACCTTCTCCTTGTGCCAAACACACTGCTTGGACTTTGTACGCAAAAATGCAGATATATGAATCAGTTATTTGCTGAGATATGAATCAGTTTGAGGTTGGTGTTGGTAATACTTCAGTAATAGAATTAAATTTTGGCATCATGTGTGGTGTGTGGGTTGTACTCTCTAGGAGGCTTTTCCGGAACTCTATAGCATTAGTTGTAATAAGGGGTCTTCTATTGAGGATGTGATGCACTTTCCTAACCAAAGGCTCACTGGGATCTTCAATTTTCTAGGGATGTCCAAGATTGGGAATTGGAACATTTATACACTTTTTTGGAAATTCTATGCCTCTTAATGGTGAGGAACAAAACAAAATTTGTTGGAAACCGGCAAGGAGTAAGAATTTTAAAGTGCGTGAGTACTACTTCTCCCTTTCCTTAACTCTTGACACTCTTTTCCCTTGGAAACCTGTGTGGCGTTCAAAGATCCCTCCTAGGGTTGCGTTCTTTTCATGGACTACCGCCTTAGGTTAGGTAAGATTTTGACTCTTGACAACTTATGGTATAAGGGAGTCGCAGTTGTAAATTGGTGCTATATGTGTAAAAAGAGTGGGGAATCAGTGAATTATCTTCTTCTTCATTGTCCTATTGCTTCTAAGTTATGGTTAAGGTATGGGCTCTTTTTGGTCTTCTATGGGTTATGCCGTAAAGCGTTACTGATTTATTTTCGAGCTAGCAAGGTTCCTTCGGTAGACATCGAAGCATAGATTTGTGGAGGGCTGTACCACATTGTGTCTTATGGTGTGTATTTGGTGGGAACAAAACTCAAGATGTTTTGAAGGGAAGGAATGGTCTATTCCAGAAATTAAATCTCTCCTTCTCCACACCTTGCTGGATTGGAGTTTGGTTTTTAATCTTTTTCCATGTTCTAATTTTTTTTTTTTTTTTTAAATGCTTGATCTTTGTAATTTAAGAGATTGATGTACTGCTACCCACGTACACCCCCGGTGTATCTGGATTTTTTTATTAATACAATTCTGTTATTTATCAACCAAAAAAAAAAGTAATTCACTGAGAAAATTTAGAGAAAATGGGTTGGGGGTGAATGGGGATAAAGCCATCAAATTTTAGGTGGAGCACAGACGGGGAAGAAAGTTCACCCAGACACAAGTACAGAACAGTATTGGAAGGGGTCTCACATGGGTGGCACAGGAATGGGAAAAGAGAAATTGGCCCCACCCCATTCTATTCCCTTTTAAACCAGGTACTTAACCTAATCTTACTAAAATAATATAGAAATTTCTCAAATTTCAAAACTACTTCTAGTGTACAAAGACAACAAGTCTTTCCTGCATTAATGTGCTATGTGCAAGAATTAAGAAAATTCCATGCATTTCTTATTACCTCATGGGAAAGGTTGCCAACATAGACAGTAGTGTATGCTGGATTGTTTTCAGGAGCCTCCTCATTGATATTCTCCTGGCTTCCATCTATGAAACAAATAAAACCGAAGAAAATAGCTGTCAAAATCCAGATATTCCAAGCCAATTCTAGCCCAGCATATCATAAATTAGAGCACATACTTTGGGATACAGCAGGAAATAAGTCAAATTTAAAGAGGCAACATAATATATGACCTTAGCTCTTCTGACACAACCTGACATCAGTTCTTATACTTACTCCTAAAGTTCTCATGAGCCTATTGAGCTAAGAAATTTCCTAAGACACGTGAAGGAGAAAAGAAGAGTTCTCACTCCATAGCCCTTTATTTTACTCGTCATTGCATGCCAATGGTCCTTGGACCAAATGCCTCCTCCCCCACTACCTGCCACCCCAGATTTTTCTTTTTGGGGGAAGAGAGAAGTGGGGAAGAGAGAGAGGGGGGGGGGGGGGGGGGGGGGGGGGGGGGTGGGGGTTCAATCCCATGTGAGTGCATGTGCTGTATACTAACCTATTATATATGTATGTCTGTGTATGTATCGTGTATCCCTATCCTTCAATAGCTCTATATAAATTGTCAAGGCTTAATGTATTGCACTTAATGACACCTTAAAGCACCTTAATTATTAAATGTGAATGAACACCCTAACAAATCCTAACTCAAAGCTTTTGTTTTGAGTCTGCTAGGCATATCACTTTCCAGTCTATCAATGACCATTAGCTATTTTGTGTTTTCTACAAATATTACCAAAATACACCTCATAAAAACAGCTTGTCACCCAACTAATAGAATAACCAGATTGGCAACTAGCTGGGACAAAGTTTTATATCACCCAAGCCATTTTAACTTTTGGTGAGTGGTTATGCTTCAAGTAAATGGGCACACTTGTCAATTTTCTGTAAAGCTAATCATAGTCAGATGACTGATATACCCTGGCTTTTGGCTATCAAGTGTGAGATTATGTTGTGCTGTATGCTGTGATTCCATATTACATGCATAAGCATATTCCAGTGAATGTAGCGACCAGAAACTTGGTCAACATAGGCCCTAAAAAGGCACTGTCCTGATTTTCCGGGACTCTACATGGTGGACAGAATCAAGTAGAAGGTTTCATGCTACCTGAAGACCCATTTGTAAGTACAACTGCATTTTGATTCTCATTGATTTGCCTGTCTTCATTAGAAGTAGCACCTTTGGTCGCCCAGTTGCATCTTATTTGCCTATTTCCAAGCCATTTACCTACATGATGGTGGGAAAAACAGATCAGCTCCTGGAAGGATAGAAAACTAGACTATTCACAAAAATATTATTTTTAATAAAAAAAATTTATTTAATAAAAAAAAAAATAAAAAAAAATTAAAAAAAAATAAAAAAAAAAAAAAGAAGAAGGCAATGGAGGTGAACAATCTGCCTAACCAGTCAAGTCATTGATGGCACTCTGTGCTTCCTGCAAAAAAAATTCCATAAGGAATGTTATAAGTTTGTCGACTCGGCATATTGTTAACATAATGTTCTCAATGCTCTCAATACAAAACAATATTGTAACGTTTGTGCCCAAAAATCTAGGTGGAGTACTTTGGCTCTTTCTTTTAATTTATAAGTAAATAATAAATTTGGCTCAATTTCATTTGGAAAAACATATCCAACAGTCTTAACTGTTCTTTAATGAAACACTATCTTTCTTCATGGATCTCCATCTTAAAGCGGGTAAAGAATTTATAAAGCCATTATTTTGTACTGTATGCTACAAAACAGTTTTTTAAAGAAATACCTGCTGATTACGGAAAGCAACAAATCCATATCCTTTTGAGCGGCCAGTTTTGTGATCCCACATGACTCTTGCATCACTATAAATGAGAAAGCAAAAGGATCATAAACCAAATATCTTAACAGACACCACATGAATTAGAGTGGTCCAAAACATGCACAAGGGGGACACAAGATTTAAGCAACTAAATAACAACACTTGTATATTCCCCCATAAACTTTTTGTCTTGGACATGTTGCCAGTAACAAAAATATGGTAGTCATCAGAAAATCGAGGGCTTGCAACCCTTATCTGGTACCTACTCATGACAAAATAGTATAAAAGGAAATATTCAAGGGAATGAAGAACTCACGAACAACTAGGATATACTGAGAAGCACGCAAATAACGTTGCATCAGTAACCTCTGGACTCAAATCACCAACAAATATATTGAAGTGTCCTGATGATTTTTAAAGTGCATAAAAGGGAAAAACATATGAATGTTAATAAAAGGCACTCAACAAGCAACAAAATCAATCAGCAGGATGAAGAAGAATGGAAGTCTAAAGTAACCTGAAGTATCCTCCCTCTGATTATTGGTATATGCCCAATTCACCTTAAGTGCCTGACCATAACTGAAATTGTAATATAACAAAAAGGAATAGCCATTAAAAACCAAAAGACCATAAAACAAAATAAAAAAAAGGAATAAGACATTTAATGAAAGTTAAAGCATCATGATATATGTGGAACTGTCAAAAATGAGGAAATACTGCTGATTTGAGAACTAAAACGATTAATTGGAAAGAGGAGCATTAATGGCAAAGTCCATTTATACTGGTATGAGCAGTTAATAACATAATTTTTTTAATTCCCAAATGATGAGAAATCTATCAATAGATTCTTTACATATACATATATATATATAAAGAAAATCCCTGCCCTCTCGTTCAATGCCTAACAGAATACCAAGATTAAATTTTCCAAAGAAGGGACTAAAATGACCACAGTTGATGTATAATAAGTGAATGCTTACAGTTGGCGCCCATGCAAATTCATTATTGCAAGGGCTGCAGATGTCCGGTCATGGTAGTCCACGAAACCATATGATGACTGCAACAATGACGAATCAAGCCATCAAAGCAAATCCAATAAAGGGAAAGTAAGGCACAGACAATGAATAATTTCAGCAAATAAAGAAATGTTTTTATTCAGGTGTAGGTCATATTAAACAGGTGAGTTGCCTCCTATATTTCTACAAATACGTTAGACCCAGTTAGATGCTAGTCATGACAAGAATAAACTATCAAAGCCATTTATTTGCTAGTCATGACAAGAAGGAACATATATCGTAATTATGACAACTTCACACAAGATGGTGAAGAGTTAAAAGTTCATTGAAAAGGCCACATGATAAAAACCCCTAGGTTCAAACAGCTATTCGATAAATAAGAACTCATGTCATCCCATGGAGATTGACTCAAGTTAAGGGAAACCGATTTATTTCTTATGTCATCCCACACGAGTTGGTTTACAGTAACAAACTTCCTATAGTGGTGGCTCATTTTATCTGGAATGCACTGCTTTTTTTTAATTGGTAATTACTCATGCATCCAGTGCATGTTGAACCTATGATTTCACCCTCCACCTTATTCTTTCAAAGAGAAGAAGATCCATTTGAGCTAGAGCTCAATGGCTTAATTTAAAATGCACTATTGGTGAAAACTGATTATGATTCACTGTTTCAACTCTAGAAATGAACAGCAACAACTTCAGGAACCATACGGATAGCAGGACCTGAAGGTGTCCCCCACCTTCTAATCCATCGCACCCCTCACTCTCAGCTTTAAGCACAAATATTTCCAGGTTAACATGTCCTCATCTTCAGCTGAAACGCTTGTAAATCACCACAATAAGAAGAGGCACAGAAGGTAAGTGAGAAATTTTCCTACCCTCCACATCATGAGAATTTTCTACAGAAAACGAATAGTTATATATAACAAGAAGTTTTAAATGGCTGAAGCATACAGTTGCCAAAAGATTGCATCACCAACTTAACTTTTGCACTAATTGCTTAGTATGTCATCTTAGCAAGACCTTGATGTCTTTACTAAATTGAAAATCTTGGATTTTAGTACCATGTAAAAAAAAAAAATGAATTTTACTCAAAAAATGTTTAAATATTTATAAAGTACTAAAGAAATTAAGAACATCAGTGGATGTTCCAACAAAGCTAGTACAATGACAAAACAAAGATCAAGTAATGATGCAACAAATACATGAGTACTAAATCAAACCTTATCCTTTCTGATGAGCTTGCATCCCGCAAGAGGCCCAGCAGTCTGGAAAACTTCACCAAGAAGCTTCTCGGTGACATTTACATGAATATTTCCTACATAGCTGGCATCATCAAGCTAATTAGATTGGCAATCAAGTAAAATAAATACAGCAATACAACATCTTAAGTAAACTAGTACACGTCACACTTATGCTATAAAACTTTTGATTTCTTAAAAAGCAATGTGATAAAAAAGGAAAACCGGTTAACAAACAAATCCTTCCTTGTACATTTACAATTTCTCATTAATTTGATGTTATAGAAGTCCCATTAGGTGGAAAGTGCTTACAGAACCTAAACAGACCATGAAACACAAGATGTCCTCAAGCTAAAAGATATATAGGCGATTTTCATTAATTATTGGTAAGTTACACATACACCAAGTGGATCTTGAACTCACGACCTCACCCTCCAAGCGCTTGCAAGGGCCTCAGGTGCCAATTGAGCCAGAGATCATTGGCAAAGAGAGGAGAAAATTTTAAAAAGAAAAGAAAAAGAACGGTTACATAGCACTCACACACTGCGGCATGTAGTCGAGTCAAAGCCAGGAGGCAGATTCCCACTTGGGATAGGCTCCATCTGCAAAATATAAAAATAAAAGAAGGAAAAATAAAAAAAAAAAAAAAAAAAAAAAAAAAAAAAGGGATCCTAGCAACTACAAGCTAACATCCTAGATAAAATCAAACGAAGAAACTCAAGAAAATAATACAAAAAACCTAACTATACACACACTAATAATTGCTACTTTCATTAACACAAACTAAAAATAAAATAAAAAAACACAACATACATATAGAAGCAAAGTGTGACACATATCCAACTATTGGGAAATTGCTTGAGAAGGCAAAAGGGAGAATAATCAAGGGCTATAATTCTTCCAATTAAGCATAAGGGGAAAACAAATAAAAAGACACAAAGAAGATTAGACATCACATTAGTTTCAAGTAGCAAATCACATCCTTATTCAAATAGTTGAAATCTGATGAATATGAAAAATAAAAATACAAATTCACACTACGTATTTACATGTAAAGTGTTGCGACAACAAAATATTGCAAAATCAAACAAAATCCATAGGTCTCTACAACTACGTATGGTACAAACAACCTTTTAGACATAACATGGGGCAACCCCACCATTCCAAGTCATTATAAATTGAAGTACAATAAATTGATTTTTTCCATTCTTTTAAATAAAATAAAATAAAATAAAAGCACAATTGTTTACCCATAAGAAATGGCTCATTAATTACGCGCGAAATTTAAGGTCGTACGCAGTACACAAAACATTGAATTGAATTGGAAATTAAAATAAAAATGATACACAACCATATATATATATATATATAAAATATACCTGAGACATGGCAGCAGCGAGGACACCAGGGTGGTACATGTGAGGCTGTTGAAGAAGGGCTTGTTGCATTAGGGCTTCTTGTTGTTGCTGCTGAAGTTTCAACCTTTGTTGCATATTCTATTCTATACTTTCTCTCTCTCTCTCTCTCTCTGATTTCCTGTGTATTTTGGAGAAAGAAATGGTTTATAGATAGATCACGATTTGGCAAAGGTGGTGGTAGTTGATAAAAATCTGTTCGGTTCCTGAGAAAACGCAGGAAAGTATTGGATGGAAAAATTTAGGATTCGTTGGAAAAGATTTTAAATAAATGTCTGAAATTGAGAACGATTGGACAGAATAAATGACATTAAGACAACCTGGGATCAGAATTTGGATTTCTCTTTAATTTACCGTGTGGGTTTGTTTGTTTCAGGGTTAGTGTGCCACCACTCGGTTCGGGTAGTTTTGAAGGTGGGAAAATGGGTTCGGGTTTGGATCCTCTTAACCAGATGAATTTGTTGGGCTTTAATTTTTTTTTTTTTTAATTTAAAGAAATTGTTGGAAATTTTGAGACATAGACATATTTAACTCAAAAAAAAAAGATATAGACGTGTGTCTATATCCTAACATTTCTAATGCAACTATCGCACTAGCCACAAGTTCTTCTCAATTTTATAGACCATCAATTTAGCTACTATACGCATAAGCGACTCGCCCAAGTCACAACACTCTTGGCTATGATACTTGGTTTTTTTTTTAACTCTATTTGTTTTTAAATTAGATTTTTTTTTAGGGTAAATTATGTATTTAATCCCTATCTTTTATACCATATTTCAATTTTGTCCTTAACCTTTCAATTGTGTCAATTTAATTTCTAATCTTTCAGTATCGTGTCAATTCAATCCTTATCATTATCTGTTGGATGGAAATTACTAACATGCCTAATAATCAAATAAAATATTTAGTCTCCATTAATGTGGCAATAAACTAATCTTTTATTTTGGCTATTAACCACATTAGCAATTTTCATCTAAGATATAATGACGATGACTAAATTGACATGACACAAAAAGTTAGAGACCAAATTGATACAATTAAAAGATTTGAGACCAAATTGAAATATAGTGTAAAGTATAAGGACCAAATACTTTATTTACCCCTTTTTTTTATTTATAAGAAAGAAATGTTAATATTTTTAGTAAAAAATAATACATTTTCATTGGTTAATCAACCGTTTTTAAAATAAAAAATTGATGGAATGATTACCTTGACAGCAAATGCAAAATTTTGACAATAATTAAACTTTAGAAACGAAAATGACAATTAATTCAAACTTGAAAAGTGTAAATCTAAGTTTTAATTGATATTATTTATATGTAGGTGATTACAATCATACTAATATTTTTCCATCCAGCAATGATACATACTCGAATCAATTCTAAATAAATGCTATCTATATTCTCGACCATCTCTATAAATTGACATATAATAATAAAATTGAATATATATACACTTTTTTTTAATCCCTTTTGATAAGTACTTCAATGTACTGTTAAAAATAAAAATAAAACCCTGCGATTCCGACTAATTATGATAAATCATAAGAATTTTTGTTCAAGTTCGGTGCCCATAAAAAAGAACATCAAGTGGGGCTTATGATTTTTATAATTATTAAAGTAAACTTGTACAATTACATTTTTAATAGATGCAAAAATTCTATTGGCCTTACATTACTGAGAAATGGCACACGAATCTACAATAAATGGTATAATCTTACAATAAAATTGACTACTGTCACAACTCTGATACACTATCTCTTCTTGCAGTGCGAAAGAATCTCCATATGCCGGAAGTTTATGCACTTCTTTGGTCAGTTCTTGTTTTGGCCAATGAGCTTTAGCTCAAATGACAGTTTCTTCTCCCATAAAAATAGGTAGAAAATGAGGTTGTAGGTATAAAATTCAATGAGGTTGTAGGTATAAAATTCACCAAATGCATGTGTAACTTACCATAAAAGAAACAAATTTCTTGTTGTGATGGGGTAAGTTACCAATTGCCAACCTAAAGTATTCATAAAAAGTACTCTGAATCATCCAAGAACTCGCACATTTCTTCTATTTACCAAGGCTACATGGCCTAAAAAGCTTCTTCAAGCTTTGGTTTGTTCTTAGGTCGGCCACTTCGGCTTACATTGTCACTTGACAAGAGCTCCAATGCTTTCTCAATGGTAATGTCTTCTGGCTTCAGATTCTGCACATATTTCAGAACACAGTCCTTTATATTAAACACTGTAAGCCTTACATGGATCATCAATTGAAGTTAATAGAGTCAAGGGGTTGCAAAAATTACATTAAGGGAGAACATGAGGAAAAAGGAACTATAGCAAGCTCACACATACTTTAGAAGCATTGTCCTAAAGTTTTTCAGTTTTCAACTCATCATAAGCAAGCAAATAAATAAACAAAAGACACAGTACACTTTTACCTTTTTGGTCAGGCAAGTGAAATACGTTATGATCCTGTCTCTGGTTACTCAGAGTTGGTGCAATCAGTGAGAAATGGAGGGGGGGGGGGGGGGGGGGGGGGGGGGTGGGGTTGGATAACCAAAGATAAATTGAGCTGATAAATGCAACAACCCTTTTAACAATCTAGATTTGCTATATCAACAAAACATTAAGCGGAATTGACAAAACTAGATTGCCATGAAAACTTCACTCGCTATTAAAGATTGTTTGCAGTTTGACTATGTTTGTAACACCACCACAACATTATGCTGACATTGCAAATTTTGCACATATATTGTTCGGATACCTTTTTTTCCTATGTTAAGGCAATTATATTAATAACATAATGTATAAAGATACATAGAGAACAGAGTATACTGGCTATATACCCAAAAGTTCCCTTATCAAGAGTACAACCAATCTATGTAATTGTACAAATTTGAAGGTCTACTCCCATCCAATAGAAGACAGACCCAACAAATTAGGATTTAATGTTCTTGATAGATAGCTCTTGCTCCTCCTATTCCTCTCCACATTTTGCCCCATCAAATAATATGTAACTATATTCCATACTCTATTTCTGAAAGAGTTGCGTCTTCATTGCCAATATTGAACATAACCCATCTAACTCCAAATACTACAAATACAATATCCCGTTAGCTCCATGGCAATTGGACAATGCAGTAGCAAATGATCAACATGCATATTTATTTGTACATACAACACCAACTCACAATAAAAATCCTCCAATTCTAATCTTACTGCACCCCACTGATAACTTCCATGTAATTAAAACACCATGGCATCTTTATTTGCATTGCAGCTAGCTGGAATGTCTCAAGGAATAAAGATGATAGATTACTTTGGGCACACAACATATTATGCCAAAATCTAACTGTAATGTCATCCCAATCCATCCCACAAAATCAAGAAAATGATCCCACCTTACTCTGATTGCCGTCCAAACTCCCAGTCCATGTATTATTCCGCAGCACAATATGCCCAATATATCATTTAGTTCATACTTCATACTTCATAGCACAAAAAAAAGGGGTTTCTATGCTACAATCTCTCTCAACTTTTAAATTTAATCCCTCAAATCATCATTCACCAACAAGTCCATCTCAATATTAATTTCATCTATGTATGTTATGCATGTATTATCCACTACAACAAAAGGCTTTCTAGCTAGATCCCACTATCTATCTATCCAGTTTGTCTATATGGTGCTTCTGCTTTTTCCATCCACATAACTTTGACCTACATTAAAAGGATCTATGTTCCCAACCAAGCAGTGGGGGCATAGGGGGAGGAGAAAGGGGGAATGGGGGGTGCCCCTATTGTTTTGTACTCATCTCACTGGTTTCTAGGGCATGTAGACAGCCAGATAAAGTGGTGTATTGTAAGCGAAATGAAAATAGATTCTATATATAATGTGTTATGAACCAACATAATGTGCGGGATAAATTGTTATTTGAATTAGAAATATTTATATTTAGGCTTAGTGATAGATCTTTATCTGAATAAGGTAGTAGTAGATTAGTATTATTATTTGCTTGTATTCAAATTGATCCCTATGTTTTAGGATAGGATTAGTTACTGTGTTTTAGGATTTGTTGATGAGGTAATCTCATCCTTGGCTATTTATGTACGTGAATGGATTAATAAGAATTAAGCAGAAAATTAACCAAAAATGTCTATTTCCTCTCTCAAGTTCAAGAGATTAGTCATCTTGAATTGACTAACTATCTTTTATATTCAGCAATTTATCCCAGTTCACAACATAATGGCCAACTGTAAATTAAGAAACCAAAATTTTGCTAAATTTGTCAAGCTCTTAACCATCTGATATATAAATTCTCCAGATCCAATATGTTTTGTTTTTTGTCATCTTAACCACGTTTGCTGCATGCCTTGACATATTCTTAGGTAGGGTATTATCTTTTGCATGCTAAAACCCACTTTCACGTTTTCCATATATAAATTTGGTGCTCATACGTCCTATGTTGTCACCAATAACTACAGCATGAACCAGCAACAATGCTTTGAACTACATAGAGACAGAAATTGCCAAGGAGCTACTAAGTTTCTTTCTTCTTCCTTTTCTTTTTTTTTTTTTTTTTTTGGTGGATAATTCTGAATGACTGTCATTTAACAGCACAATGCTCAACAAATAGTCGTGTACCTTGGGGACTGTAGCATTTGTGCGTCGATGTCTAATTTTCAATCCAGGTTTTGTAAGCTTTAAGATCACTGGTTGGCCATCCTTTGGATGGTTTCCCTAAGAAGTTAAAATGAACGAGTTCAGTAATAAGTAAAAATATATAAATGAAACAAAACTCATTTCAGAAAATGACATGCATACCAATGTGATAGGGTAGCGCAGCAACTCAAGAGCATCTTCAAGGGTAATAGAGTCCACATTCTTTATCTGAAAAGAATAAATTTAGCCTGTTTTAGTATGATAGTTTATAAGATCCAGTTAAAAGTATGTCATTAAGTGCATTGACACAGCAAAAACTAGGGAAAGAAAAGGGACAAATGAATTGGTATTGGTTAGATCAGTGCAGTGATATACAAACATACATACCAAAAATAGCTATTGCAAAAAGGACCATGAAGATTCAGTTCTGCCATATCTGAGAACATTTAATTTTTTTTATTTATAAGAAGACCATTTAATTAATTAAAGTTGGGTGCTGAACAATATATCTATATAAGAGAATCTAATGACAAAATCAGCAAGACAGCAAGGTCACTGAAGTGGATGCTGGAGAAAGAAGTATACACGTGCACACACCCCCACACACACAACTATTTCAAAAGGACCATGAATATTCAATTTTGCCATATCTGAGACCGTATAATTCTTATTTTATATATTCTATGAAGACTTATTAATTAAAGTTGGGTGCTAATAATATCCATATAAGAGAATCTAGTGACAAAATTGGGCAAAGACAGCAAGTGAAGTGCACGTTGGAGCTAGATACATACACATATTACACACACACAAACATACATACATACTATATGTATAGACACAGCTATTTCTAAAGTAACATGAATATTCAAGTACCATATCGGAGACCATATAATAACTTTTTTATAAGAAGACCATTTAATTAAGTTGGTGCTGAACAATGTATGCATATAAGAGAATCTAGATGACAAGATAAGGCAAAGACAGAAAAACAAGCATGGTGCGTGCCTATTGATAGAACCAAAAGGAATGATGATGTTTGCTTGAAACATGAAAGACACAAAGATAACATCTTTAGGATCCACAACAACAAATATTTGCAAAAACCCAGGATTTTTGGTTCCAAAATGTCAACAAAAGAAGAATTTACATACATGTGAAACAGAGGCTCTTTTAGGTACAAATCCCTTCCTGTCTTCACCATGCTGAACATAAAATCCATAAGGACCACTCTTCAAAAGAATCTGAAAAAAAGAGAACAATTGATTGTCAATTTATACAAGTAATACAACAATGAAGCAAAACAATATGAAAGATCCAGTGATCACATTTGGAAAAAAAAAACAAAAAAAAAAAAATATATATATATATATATATTAAGACCAAAATTTAATGCAAACCTTTTCGCTGGAAACTGGGTTAATACCCAGCAGTTTTGGCTCCTCGACATTATTGTTTTGAGGAGGAGCCTCTTCATCATCATCACCATATAACGTCTTGGCAATATACCTATTCACAGTAACCAAATGCATGATAATAAGGACTTTTTGCAGTCACTACAAAACACTATGACCAGTATCGATTTCAGTTTTTTTTTTTTCCCTGGCTGAAGAGTATAGATTTCAGTTGAGAACATATATCAAGCAGCACCTCTATTCTATGCATATAACATGCAATGAATGAAGCTATTATCATGCTGTTATGGACTTACTTGCATCTTGGGTGTTGATCACAACCTATAAAATAGCCAGCACCAAACCTACTTACTTTGAAAATCAAATTTCCTTCCATACAACTGAAACAAATCAAAACAAAGATTACATTAAGTTTATAATTGGTGAAGATATCAAATAATGCATATCTGTAAGTAGATCATTAAATAACTATTACAGCATCATGCTAAAGACCAGAATAACCAAAACTATCCACGAGAACAAGAAATTATGAAATCATATTTTATGAATTATAACATCAACATGGAAACATTTTCCAAGTGTTACATTGTGGCAAAATGTGCTAGTACTAAATCATTTAGAATTTGGGGGACACAAAATTTGCCAAGCTCTTCTTGTTTTTATATCTGCTACATGCTTGTTATGTTCACCAAGTATCAATTTGGCTATAGATTGAGTGCTTAAATTCAAATTCAACACATGTAACTTTATGGATCAGATAGATATGAACATCCAGTTAACCAAGATATTTTGCTTCCCAGGTGTAGAATGAGAACATTTTAATCTAAAGGTACCAAAAACTTCTTCAGAGATAAAATAGGATGTTTAAAACTTTGTGTGTGTGCATATCTAGAAATATCAACTATTATCACAACTCTCTTAAGAGAAAATTGGAATGTACAAAATTTTGACATTAAGCTCAATAAATTAGAAATACATTGTCAAGGTTTGACACTGAAATGTGAGGAAATAATCAAAGCAAATGGTTTGTATAATCTGATAAAAGGGGAAAATGAGAAAGCAAAATATCATTTTCCGTCAAAATTAAGCATCAAAGTCCTATACAAATATTCCTTAAAGGAAATGTTAATAACAATAAACCCAATGGTCTCTAGACCAAATGACATCTCCTCCTCCATTAACAAAGGGTGGAGTGCGAGGTCACAATTTCAATACTGTATAAGTGTGTGAGTTGTATTACCTAAAACAACAGCAATATGATATTACCCAGTTCAGATAGAGGTCACTTCACCATTTAATTACTGCACATTTCAATTTCCATTTCCAGAGTAGAAACAGAAGCATATACATACCTGGGACAGGTCCTACTTTTATCAGGGAGAGAATCAAACAAGAAATCCCCAAATTTTTTCTCCAACATTTTCTCCACCTGCAAATATCATACAACTATAGTAGTTGAAAATTCCTGAACATTATGCAAACTTATGCTATCATCTCTGAACAGCACAATCAGAGCCTTACTCCAAAGAAAGCAACCATACCTGATGAATATGGACACTATTAGCACGGTCACAATATGAGCTGAATCGTGTCCAATAATCTCTAAGAAGGCCTTTCCATTCAGTCAATCCAGCAGATACATTATCAAGCTAAAGCAAAAGTGAAGAAATTAATTTTAGAAAAAAATTGCATCACAGCTGACAAGTATCCAATCTTGAATCAATCTACATGATGCAGGATAAGACAAGTATATCAAATAATTAACGATCACATGAACATAACATCACTTCATAAAGGAGGCTAGTGTGTTTAAAAATTCACGTGGCAACATCAGCCAAACAATTAAATTACAAAAGGTAAAGAAAAACAGAATATGTAACAAAACAATGAAAAAAAATTACCTCAGTCTCCATATCAGCAGTGAAACTGTAGTCTGTGACCTCAGAAAAATGGTGACAAAGAAATGCTGACACCTAGATTAGATATAATCAAACAAAATTGGATAATAGAAAAGGTGGTCAAGAGAATCAGAAAATAGACAACTGGAAAGTCTTCAGTGACAAGGCCAGAACCTACCATGCGGCCACGAAATTCTGGATACAAGACACGGCTTTTTGTTGTCACATAGTTTCTATCCTGATACCACAGATGAATCAGAAATAAGATCACAACTCAACATCCCAAAAAGAAAGATGGGGGGGGGGGGGGGGGGGGTGAATTACTAATAAATTTGGTTAATTTTTCCAAAAAATTGCAGACAACAGATGCATATTTATCAAAGATTATGACTCAATGTCAACAAAGCATGTCTAATGGATGATATGTAAATTGATCCTTCTTTGTTTTGAACTAAATAATGAGTTAATTTGCACTATCTTACAAAAAATCACTGGTTAAAGCAGAGCAAAATAAATATTTGAAATTATTTATTGCATGATGTGATGACTCCAACCTATATTTTGCAAGAACTACTAATGTTATAATTGCAGATGATCCTTTCACTCACAAATTGGTGAGGAAGGGAAAAGTGGAGCAAATAAAGGTTCCCTGACTTGGATATTAAAATCATTAAATATCTCAGTGGCAAGAGATATTTTGGTCATTTGTGTTTGCTTTATTTGGGGTATCCTGGGTTATGCAAAAGACCATGATTTATGTTGGATTGTTATCCAGGAAGCTTTCTTCGCCAAAGGAGTTAACAAATCAGGAAGATTGTTCCTTTGTGTGCATTGTGGACAATTTAGCGAGAAAAGACCTGAAGAAACTTTGATGGTTTTGAATGTCCTATTCATGTTATCAAACAGTCCTTTTTAAGATCCTTACACGACTGGTTAATTGCCTAGGGTAATATCCCCTCATCATCTTTTTTAGACTTTTTTTAATTTTTGAATTTGAGATTGTACATCTTCAAGAGTGACCTGATACACATCATGTGTATTTGAACCATCTCGTGCGAACAAAATTATTTTTACTTATTTAAAATAAGCTCCAAGTAATTTTTTTTTTTTTATAGGAAAAAATCTAAGAAAGCCTCCAAGTAATCATATATACATTGGCATATTGTGTAATCCAATAAACTCAATGATTTGCTTCTAAAATTATAAATTTATTAGAATAGATAATTTAGTGAAGAATGGAAAAGAAAAGATTCATTTATGTGTTGGCTTGCTGGAAAGGGTGATTCACAAGACAAGGTATTGGAGATGTTTGGTGTGCAGTCCCTTTGTGTCTTATGTGGATGGTTTGGAAGGAACCCAACTAAAGAGCATTTGAAAATTTAGAGAGGTCATTGTGGGAGTTGAAGTTATTCATTCTCCGGGTTTTACATGAGTGGATGGCTATGTTACCCTAAGAAGCAAGGGTGCATTTCAGGATTCGAGTGCAGGTGCGGGACTCAGCAATTTTTGAAAAAATAGGATGTGGGTGCGGCGGGGTGCAGCAATTAAAAAGTTATTAAAAATATTTTTATTTTTATTTTCTATATATTTTTACTATTAAAATATTCTTAAAAAATACATTACTATGGTCTTGTAATCTAAATATGTCAAAAACAAGCCATAATATAAAAAGTTAAATATTTTTATTCAAAATTGTAATCTATACTCTTTAAGAGGGAATTGTCAAGTATCGAATTAGAAATAAAATTATCAATAATTTTCCTTTTTATATAAAAAAAAAAAATTAGACAAAGTATATTTGTATCAATTTTAATAATAGTTTATTATATTTATATAATAGATTAATTAATTTAATGACTAGTAAGTAAGAAAAATCACACCTAGGGTCCCACGTGTAGGACTTGTAGCAAACTGTAATCTAAATTTAAGTGTAGGTTGGGGAGTATAACTTTGCTTTAGAATACAACTTGAAGTGCAACCACCACATGTAGGACTTAAAGCAGATTGTAAAGAAAATCTTATTTGAACAAATAAACCACTGGCGGACTGAACAAAGTAAAGAAAAGAAGAAAAAATAAAAAGCAAAGCAGATCAGCAGAGAGAGAGAGAGAGAGGCTGAAGAAGAAACCCACTGTGACTGTGGTGGTGCTCTAATTTTTTGCCCATAAAGAATCCAAGATGCAGATCAGCAGAGCTTGGTGGTGCCATCTGTGATTGTGCTCTAACGATTTTGGCCTTTTTTTGGCCGTTTTGGTAAGTTGAGATTGAAAAACTGAGATTGAAAGCTTTAATTAGTTTGATACCTGAGTTGAGAGTGGGTCGGTGAGGTGAGGCGAGCTTCAGTGCGTCTGTGAGAGAGGGGAGATGGAGAGCAGAGAGCCGATAGGGGAGACAGAGCACAAAGAGTGAGAGAGAGCTGAAAATTGAAGTGAAGAATGGATGGAATGGTGCGTTTTGAGAACTAAGATAGTTTAGGGTTTGTTATTAAGTTCAAACAGTGCATTTTGCACCTCTTTTTTTTTTCTTTTTTCTTTTTTAATTTCGGCCTAAATTGGCCGGTTCGATGCCAGTACCGGTGTGTTTCGGCGGTTTCGCCCGATACGGACCGATTCGGCCCAAGTTTGCGCCAAGTCGGCACGAGTTAGGGAAAAAAAAAAAAACTGGACGCTGCACAGTCGCGCAGGCAGCAGCATCGCTCGCGCGTCACCGCGTCGGGCCTCATTGGACGCGAGTGTGGTGGCCGTTTTGCCGCACCCACATCCGTGCATCCCAGATGTTACCCACCCATCAAGGCATCTTCTTCCTTGTTAGCTTTTATTGATAGTTGTTCTCTTGATTTATTGCTCTCTTAGTATATTTCTTGTAGGCTAAGGGTTCCTTCTCTTTTAATATAATTTCTATTATTAAATTACCGATTCTCTCAAAATTTTAACATGATATCAAAGTATGAGATCCTAAGTTCAATCTCTATCTCCTCCACTCTACCGTCCATTTAAAATCGCAAGTGTTGGGCCTCACTTATTATGGAGTTTGAGCATACACATAAGGGGGAGTGTTAAAAGTATGTGGTTAAATGATTAAATTTATCATATCCTAATAGATTAAATTTTTGGGAGAATTGGTAATTTAACATTTATTATTCATTAATAATAATAAATGGAAAAGAAGAAAATACAAAAGCAAGAGGCCCTCCAAAAGGAGCGCCACCCTCTAAAACCCAAATAAACAATTACAACAAAGGTACATGATACATCAATCCCAAGAATATATACAAATGCTATCCAATTTGACACTTATACCTGTAAAACTTTCAGTGTGCTTGCATACGTGGAAGGTCTTCCAATCCCAAGCTCCTCTAACTTCTTAACCTATAAATTTTAAGATTTCAAAGGTTAGAGAGCAAAAGAGAAAGCCAACAAATAACAGAAGTTCAAAAGCAATTTCAAGTCTGCCTCCCTCCCTCCCTCCAACCTTGGCACTTGGAAACACATAAACAATTGTGTATACGTGAGGGCCACTGAAGCAACTAAATCATCACATTTGGTAACAACTACACCCTTTAGGAGAGAAAATCAGCAGGACCAATAATAGGTTTATCACAAAAGTTAATAATTAATTAAATGTCTTTCAAATATTTCAAAATGCATACAAATAGACAGATTACATAGGCAAAAGACTGTCACTGTTTCCAAAGTTGAGTTTGCATAAAGGCTACAAATATGACCCAAACCAAGGCAGGCACTAGGTTGTTTGAGATTGGATTAGCTGGAAGGTAACTTTATTCAAGCCTGGTTTGAGCTGAGATAAGCCATCCAGCTTCAATTCAAACTCAGCTCCACTGTCATACAAGCCATTAAGGCTCAGATGATCCCATGTGTTTGCCAAATACACCAGTCTTGTTGTCGAACACTCATGAATTGGTTTTCATGTTATAAAAAATAATAATAATCAATTTAACAAGTATAGAAAGGCTGATGCAAAAGACAGTGAATTGGCATCATTGTGTAGAAAAGAGGTTACAAATAATGCAGGTTAGTAAAATTGGTTTCCTCAATATTTTACCATGTTCTTTCTGAATACACAAACGAGTGAAATCATCAAAAATAATTGGAAGTAGAACTTTTCAAGCTGATCTAATAGTGCTCACACTCGACTCATAAGGGAAGAGGGCTCTAAAGTTGTGCTCAAACTACACTCATTAAAGTTATAAACAAGTTTAAAGGAGCCCCAGTCTGAAGCAACCAGAGATTGGAATTAAAAACATGAAAGAAATTACATGACATTTTACAAGCAGCTCAGATAAAGTGGAAGTGGAACAGGATCAGAATGCAATAAGATAGATAGAGAAACCCATAAAACTATATTTAGAAGACTATGGGTAGATAGATCAAATAAAGGAAAAAAGAACTATTAGCATTCCAAGAAAACGTACGTGCATGGAAAACAATAGTATGATATATCAATACCAATATCTAACACATGGTAATTTTTTCGCTAAAACACAAACTACACCTATTAAGCTTGCTGCATTGTCATTTTTGTCCACCAAGTTACATTTTAGTCCTTAAAGTTTAAGTTTGTTGCCAACATTAGTCCTTCTGTCCATAAACACCATGAACTATTTAAAAATATTTTTTACTGATAAAAAAGTAATAAAATTACATGTTAGCATTAAAAAAAAAAAGTAACGACTAAACTCCCAACTTAAAAGGTGTAAATTTTATTTTTACCAAAAATAAAATGAAAAAATTGATCAAAAATATATTTTAATAGTTAACCAAGTTTTTGGATGGAAGGCTAAATTGACAAAAAAGATAATTCAGTAAACTTAAAGGTGTAATTTGTATTCTAGCCTAATTTTTTAAAACTTACTTTCAGTGCATAATATATTGATATTGCCCTGCAAACATACCAAAACATAAGCAATTTCAATGGTTGTTATTAAATACTTATTACATAAAGAAATTATTATTATTCAACCTTCAGATACAAACACCTTTTTATGGGAATTTTAATTTTGTGAAATTTCTTTTTGTGCATGACAAGATGGAATGTAACATTTGTATGGAAATAGGATCACACACACACACACACACACACACACACACATATATATATATAGAGAGAGAGAGAGAGAGATTGTTCTAAAATACTAGTAATATAAAGAACGGTGATGATAATGTACCAAGAATCCCTCAGAGTAGCGTGGTGGAGGCTTGGTATGGTGCTGCTTGAGTTCCACTTCATCAAGACATAATCGATCTTCTAGCTACAAAATGCACTAAGTTAATAAAGGCACAATTCAGGGAACAGGTATAAAAAATTACCATCATCAGTATAAATTCAAGAGAGATTTTGATACAAAAACTTAGTCAAGTAATATTGCCCTCGTGCCTCGTGGCCCAACAATATATATATATATATGAGATCCACTACCTTCAATGAATTAAGAATACCAAACGCTTCATCTTGATCATTCTCGACATTTTCTTTACTTCGGACTGCTGCAGCTTCCACGTCCTAGAAAATTAAAGAGCAGACAAAAAGAAAAATCTCACAAATAAACATGTGACAAGGTACAATAAAGCATCATATAAATCACATGCAAGTCAACTGAAAAAAGACACATAAGGTGATTGAACTTCCATAGCAAAGAAAACAAAAGTAAAGAAAATATAATAATAAGAAGAAATGCAAGCTAAAAGATAGAAATAATGACAATATAAAGTTACTATCAACTTCTTCTTAAACAACTTCAACTATAATTTCTAATCAGAATTAACTACTGAAAACTCATGAAACGTTTATACGCTCCAACATGTGAAAGTAGGGATTGAAGTGGAATAGTGGATATCAAAAACACTAGTGGAAAAGAAACCATCAGCGCAATAGCCAAAATTTAAAATTACAACTGAAGAATGATGAGCACTATCATTTTGAATTAGTCAAGCATTTCCAATCATATGAATTACACAGTTATATGAAATATCATGTCTACAAGCATTTGCAGATCCTTGTGCACACATGTATATACGTAGTATTCATTTGCTTCTAGTAGCCCAAATTATGCAGAAATAAATATCAATTCTAAAATATAATTCATCTTGAGTTGACCTCACACAGAGCAATACAAGACTGGCAAGTAGATGAATTATGACCCGCTAATGGGCAACTGCCACACATACAGTTCTACTAAAGACACATTTACAGCTTTACAGGAATATTGCCATTGCAAGATGGGAGTAATGAGTGCACCTTAAAAACTGACTGATATCCAAGAAAATTAACTCTTGAGCATGCAGATCGGAAAACAAGGGACTTGTCAGCATTTCCAACATCAAGTTGTATCTGTTTGATTAATAAAAAAGTTAGGAAACAGATGATTGTAATTGCATAACAAATACCATGGAGAAATAACCCTTAATTGAGAACAAATAAGTCCAGTAGGATGTAATGCAATTTCTTTAGTGATTTGTCAAAGAAAATATGGCTTAACTCACTTTGAATGAGAGAAAAAATTTTCATTCTCACCTGCTCTATGATAGCAGGTTCCATTTGGCATGCCACTGTCCGAGACCAAATAAGAGTGTATAGCTTCATGGAATCTTCATCAAGCACTCCAATGAGCATTGCTGCAAGCCAAAGAGAGAAATTTCTCTAGTTAATAGGTTGTAATAGTCCATCAGAAGGAAATATGAAAGACACTAACTTTGCACTACAAACTCAAATTAAAAACCAACCAGATAAAGTTCCATAAAGCCTGAAAATATATTTATTTACATGGTAACCTCCGAATATCAGTGGGTCTAATTGCTTCATGGGCCTCTTGAGCATTCTTCACCTTCTTAAAATATTTGCGTGAATTCCCTGATGCAAACCCTTGTCCATACCTGCACAAAGTATGTTTTTTATGTTAAATGACAAGGAAACACAAGAGATATCATTGCATAAGAAATGCAATTTTAGCACAAATAGCAGTATAAGAGGAAAAGGGTGGGGAGCAATTCAAGTAAATATTAAGGTAATGACATCTTTGCATCTTGATAAAACTGAAATTATAATTCTTTTCGCAACATTTTTTTTTTAATAGGTAACAATTTATTTTTCCTCAACAAAAAAGCAACATTTAACTACAATGCCATCATCAGATCATGTATGATAATCAACAAGCATGTCCTTTCAATTATCATAAACAAGCAAGCCCTTCCAATAATAGCAAGCATCCGCCACCAGTTCCAGACCGTGTAAAACATATGTTGTACACAATACAATATTCCAAAACAAGGCAATAACCATAATTTAACAAATACATGCACAAATACATACATCAACAAGCAAATGCAGAATATATAAACTACAAAGAAAAAATGAAAAGAAACAAAAAAGAGAAAGATGCAAGTGTGGATAACTATATATGTCACCTTTCAATGACCATAGAGCGAATATCTTGGACAGCTTCATCAGACATCTGAGATAGAAAAGGAAATGTGATTCACTATACATTGCAAAAGGATCATCTTTACAACAGAGTTTAATAATGTTAGCCAACATGGAACTCTACTGAGCACATGCAGACATGTCCAGAAGAAATGGTGTAGTATATCACATCAACAAGCATAATGAAGATATTGACATCAATTAAAATACTCTACAAAACTATTAAAAGCATTTAGAATCAATGAGGGTCCTAAGGTAAGGCAGGCAATATACATTAACCAATTTTCATACCCAAATTACCTACTTGCAGTGGCAATACTTTCTCTATTACCAGTAAGAAGTAAATGATTTTGCAATTTAATTTTAGAACAATTAGTTATTGCCACTGCCAAATTTAATTTTGAATCAATTGTTTTGTATACATTAACCAATTTTCATACCTAAATCACTACTTGCAGTGGCAACACTTTCTCTGCTGCCAGTAAGAAGTATATGATTTTGCAATTTAATTTTAGAACAATTAGTTATTGCCACTACTAAATTTTTTTTTTTTTTTTTTTTTTGAGGAACATTGCCACTACTAAATTTAATTCAATTGTTTTGTATACATATTCTTAAGTAGGTTCAAGTAGACTCCCACCTAGAATATCCAAATTTACAACCGCACACTACCATCAGTAGAGTTACAATTTTCAAAAACAATTTCTATTATAGAAAGGAAAGATGAAAAAAAAGGTACTAAAAGAAAGAGAGTCTTTAAAAAGAACAAACAGATATTTGAAGAAAAAGAAAATGCATCACAAACACCATCCAACAACAAATCAAGATGCATACACAGGGCCTCTAAAACATTTTCCTGTCCTTGATGCCTTTTGCCAGGAAATTTGCCTCAATAGCAACAATCCATAAGTCAAAACCAAAGTAACAATCTACAAGTCCTTACAAAGAGGTTATAACAATACTAGCTAAATTAAAACTTACTTATGACCCATGGTACAGGGCCAAAAGCGAACTTGCATATATAATTTAATAAATTAAAAATATATATATAGAGAAGAAAAAATGACCTGTCACAAAAGATATTGGAATGCAGTTACAGATACTTTGAATAAAGAAGAAATTCAAAATTAATAAAGAATTCTGAATTCAGCCACCATTAGGCACTTGGACAGGGAGATTACAAAACACTACATTATGCAACAAGTTGCTACATTGAAAATACTCATGCAGCCATAGTGATACCTACATGTAGTCCATCTGTTCTCATATATGTTATCAGACCAGCTGCCCTACCATCAGATAATTGCACCCCCTCATAAAGTTTCTGTGCAACCTGCATTCACACACATAACGTAAGTCAAAGGCTCAAGAACATATCTTTTCTCATAAAATACTGTTACTTGTCAGCAGCAAATGTCAATGCGCAAGCAAAACTGTCTTCATTTTTTTATAAGTATCATTTTTTTTTTTTTTTTTGATAATTCAATAGTTGGGGAGGGGGATTTAAATTTTACTAATACTTTTACCCCATTTTTCCCCTAAACATAATACTTTGCCAATAATTTCTCCTAAAATAAGGTTTTTCTAGTGGAATAGAACAAAGTATGTCAAGCCTTGAGCCAAAAGCATCTTCATTCCTACATAAGTAATATAAAATGGTGGAAGTAAGAATCCACTGCTGATCTTGTTCTTCAACTAGCACATTGCTTTTGAGACAGCATTTTAATTACGAAACTTTATCAAAGCATTCTTTTGGGTTGTTATAACTAGTATGTAAGATTCAATTATGAAATCAGGAATTAACCATCAATTAGTTGTTACATATTAATGTATACTTCAATGAATTAATAAGTCTCAGCTAGATCACTTTAACCCAATCTACAACATGTGAATGCAATATTATATTAATATATTTTTCTTTATGATTTTATTATAAAGAAATTAGATTGTATTCATAATATAAAGTTATAAGTGACAAATAAAGCAAATAATTATAAATTCAATTATTAGAATTTGAAAAACATAACATTAAAAGTTTTACAGGAATAAATGTTATGAATAAGAAATATGGAAATGCAACAAAGACATGAATTCTTCCAAACCTTCATTGTATAATATGCAGAAAAATGTAATTTGTTTGCTGCATCCTGCTGAAGTGTTGATGTTATGTATGGTGTAGGAGGGTTTTTCCGCATTTTGCTTTTTTTAGAGCTGACCACTTGAAAATTTTCTGAATTAATCTTCTGTTCAATATTCTTTGCCTCCATATCAGAGCTGATCGAATACTGATTTAACTTTTGGGAATCATAATGGGTCAACTGTGCTTGAAAAAAACATTCTTTCAGTGAAGAACCCGGTCTATTTATGTTCATCTTCACCCCAACACTCCAATACTCCTGAGGTTTAAATTCATCAATTTCCATTTCCCTGTCACATATAAGAGAAAGTGCAGCAGATTGAACCCGCCCAGCTGACTGGCAACCAGGTAGTTTCCTCCATAATAATGGCGAAATATTAAATCCAATCAAATAATCAAGTGCACGACGTGCAAGATAAGCATGAACCAAGTTTGCATCAATTTCTCTTGGAGTTTGTAGAGCACTTTTAATGGATGTTTCAGTTATTTCATGAAAGACAACCCTTGCTATGCTAAGATCTTCACGTAAAGCATCCTGTTGCTGCAACATCTCAATGATATGCCATGCAATAGCCTCTCCTTCTCTGTCAGGATCTGATGCAAGGATAAGATTTTCTGCTCTGAGGAACGTGGCAACAAGAATAAGAAAATTTAGAAACAGAAAAACAACACTGAGGGAAAAAATTAATAATGAAAACAACTGAATAACAAAGCTCCAATTATTAACATAATAAATCAGCATCAGTAATGATTATGAAAATGACCACCAAAAACCCCTCTCAACTCAGAATTAAACTATTGATTATTAAGTTGATAGGTATGCAAAAAGATAATATTCCAGTGCACTTTTATAGTCTTATGGTTTTGCTCTAGGTTATTTTAAAATGATTGAAGGGGATAAGAAACCATACCCACTTACTGCAACCTTGATGCTCTTCAAATGAGTCCAGGCAGGTGATGGAACCTCCCACACCATACTAAAGTCATCATCAGGCCTCACAGATCCTGATCTTGCAGCCAAGTCTCTTACATGACCATAGCTAGGCAAGACTTCATACATATCACCAAGGTAGCCCTGAATAACCTTAGCCTTTGTAATAGACTCCACCACCACAACAGATTTCCCACCCGGGGGATATAGCTGTTTCAGTGGTCTTTGTCCGAGATGCTTAACTTTGTCTATCTGTTGTGGATTCGGTTTCTGTGGTAACTCATTAGCTGCTTTGACAGATTTCCCGCTTCTACTAGATTTACCATTTTTCTTCTTAGTTTGGAGTTCTCTTGAAGTAGAACTATCAAGCACTTCCGCAGCTGTGCTCCCAACTGAATTCTTCTGAAGAACTGAAGTGTTAGGTAAAATATTGCAATGAAATAAAGGACTTAATTTTGATGCTACTACAAATTAGTTAATTGCTAACCTCTAAAGCCTGTGTAGAATTCTGGCTTTTTTTGCTCACACCAGAACTCTTTGCTTTAGGTCCTTTTGCTACAACAGCTTCGTCTGAAGCATTTGAAGCAGATTTCCGTACCTTGTTTTTCTTGTTTCTCGACTGCTGCTTCCGTTGTCTGTCAATTTCAGAGTTTTGATTATCATTGTTAACACGGGAAGTTGAAACCTTTGATGACAGTTCCACATCCCCTTTCCCATCTCCAACTAGCAATTCAGTAGAAGTCACTTTGTCAATGTCTTTGGAGGCTGAGATATTAGAATTTGCAGTTGTCTTTCTGCTGTGAGCGGCCAACGCATTTGCCCTCTTCTGATGCTGACTGAACGTCTGGAAGGTATTCCCACCACCCTTTTTTCCTGTAACACCAGTATTTTCACGTATACTTGTTACTCTCGCATCTTTAGAAGAAAACCTCCGAGCAAAACTTCCACAATTATTAAAACTCCTAAAACCACTGTTTAGAGGTCCATAAATTGAAGTATCCAAAGGTGCCATAAAATTAAGGAGCCCAAGTCTTAAGTGGGATGGAACTGTGAAACCAAACCGAGAACAATCAACATGGCTTCTGAAAATATGGGAATCCTTTCCGCCTTTTACATGGTTGGTTGAGATCATGCAAGATACCTTGACTTTACTACACCTAAGTTGAGAACATTTTCTGTATCCATTGCCATTACTGATGCCAAATGAAGAACATGGTAAATGAGTTCTTGGGGTCTGCTGAAGTCCCCTATACTGCAACTGTGGCACCAATGCAACACGCTAATATTAATATTCACCACATCAAATACAGATAGACATAATAGCATAACATTTATACATAAAAATCACTGAAAACCTATGCATAAATTTAAGCATGGAAACAATAGCAGCCTTTCATTTCCAAGAAAAATAAGCTCAACCCAATGTACCCTGCTAATTTAATTCTCAACAAA
Source organism: Quercus variabilis (assembly GCA_030445155.1). Taxonomy (NCBI): domain Eukaryota; kingdom Viridiplantae; phylum Streptophyta; class Magnoliopsida; order Fagales; family Fagaceae; genus Quercus; species Quercus variabilis. The sequence goes on along the minus strand of CP129456.1, from coordinate 23,231,140 downwards.
AAAAAAATTTTGAAACCATGAGTTCAACAGTACTTTCGTTTATCACACATCTTCTACACTTTATTCATCAACTAAACAAAACCTACATAATGCGCTTGTACGCAATTAAATCGACTACAAGAACAACAGGATATAATAATAAAGAAGCGCCATTTAATGAAACTTAGAGGATGAAGATTCAAACAACAAAAACAATAGCACCTGTAAATGGTTTTCTGAATATTTTAAAATTTTTCAAAAGACAATAACAGAACTAGACAAAACTAGTTAAAATTTGAAAACAATAATATACGTTTTTTTTTTTCCCAATTTTTTATATATTTTCTTCTTTTCACTCAGAAATAAAAGGACCCATTTTTATAAAATGGGCAATGAATTTAAATTCTACTTACTTTTCCTTTCTTAAAATCTTTCAACAACTAAACCAAAAAACAAAAAAAAAACAGAGCAACATAAGCATATATATTGCTAATTTTCTTATTTACAGTTTGTGGGTAACCAAAGAGAAATGTAACTGAAAAGGGAGTGAAGTGAAGAATGGGTAACCTTAGACATGAATGAGTTGAGGCGAAGAAATGAAGGAGTTGAAGGTTTAGAGAATATGGAGGAAGAGACAGTGGCAGTGTTCATCAACAGCGAGCTCCTATGCAGTTGAATCATCGCCACTATTGATTCTTATTTGCTCGACATATTTGGCTTTCTGTGAGAGAGAGAGAGAGAAGATAGCGCAGAGAGGTCGGTGCAGGCTGTGAGGGTTTTGGGTTGAGGTTTTTGGAGTGTGCTAATGTTATACTGTACACACTTATCACTTGCCCAAACAAAATGTTAATGTTTGATTTTTCTTTTAAAATCACTTGCCATGTCTATGGAAAAATAAAAAGCCCTAAAATCGTGATATAATTATAAATTGTGAGATGATTTTTTTTTTTTTTTTTTTTGAGAGAGTGAGATGGTGTTGCTAAGGCAAGATTTCACGATTTTAAAATTATAACATGCAAGGGTGACCACGAGTCGGTCCGAGTCGAGTTTGTGCTCAACCCGTGACTGACCTAACCAAGTCAAGTTAAGAATTTTCAAACCCGCCGCCAACCGATCAGATAGTCAGGTTGAATCGAATGGTTCTTTTCCGAAAGGTGGTCAACTGGTCAAGTCTCGATTGGGGTCAAATATGGCCGAAACTTATCGAATCTGACCGAAAATTGGGCAGATCTAGCCAAAATCGGCGAATTTGGCCGAAAACTAGCCTTGTATGGCAAGATCTCGCCAAATCTAGTGAGATCAATATCTCTACGAGATCCGACTGAGAAATTGTATTGACGGTTGAGATCGGCGGCCTTTTTGGTGGTAGAATTAGTCAGGCCAGTTGAAATTGGGTTTAGATGCAAGGACCCGCCAACTGACCTACCGAAATCAGGTTAGGTATGTCGGAAACCGTTGCCAACCCGTCACTGGAGTCAGATCGGGTGGTTTCCAGATCAAGTCGGTTGGAATTTTGGGTGGGTCAAGTACACAGTTTGTCTTGGACAGGCCTAATAACATGTTTTGACCATTCAATTTTTTAGTTTGCGTGTATGTATGTGTACAAGTACAACAAACATTATCAAAAATATTCTTCTAAAAAATATTATTAAAAAAATGTCTCATGTGAGTGGCTAAGATAATTAAGATTATTTCCTAAATAAATAAATAATTTATAAAAAAAATAAAAAATAAAAAAGACTATCACTCGACCATCAACCTATTGAGACGTGTGGGTTCCAATTAGTTTAATTAGTAAAGTCTCTGATAGTTAAATAAAAATCTGAGTTCAATTTTTGCCCACACCGAAAACTTATTGGTGTCTTGAGCTCAATTATCAATTATTTTAATTTGCTAAACAAAATAATTAACTATTTTAGTGATGGACCCAACAAATTTTTCAAGATACAAAAGGGCTTCAATTAATATATATATATATATATATATATATATATATTACTCAAAACATATAAAAAAAAAAATTTCAAATATAATGGGTTGTTTAGGTGAGTAGGATGCTAATTATGTGAGGAAAACAAGCTAAATTAGCATGTACTTGGCAAAAAAAAAATTATATTATTTTTTTAAAGAAGAACTTCAATGCATCATTGATAGAGATTGTTCAAATCAGCGAATAACACTGAGTAAACATCTAGTGGTATATCCTTCATCCAGACTAACAAATAAAGGAAATAATAGCTTGCCTCGCAAGTGAGTGCCCCACGAAATTACAATGCATATACGAGAGAAATTTAAAGCTATAAAACTTGAGGCAAGGTAATGGATATCCATCACTTTTTTTGGTGAAACTAGGAATAGATATTTTCCAACTGAAATTAGAGTACAACAAAGAGACAACAGCTAAAGTACAAAATTACATGACAAATCAAATATCATCAATTGTTGCACAAGAGAAGGAGAGACTCCTTTCCAGATTTAAGAAATCCCAAAAGATTTTTGTTGCTTTGGCCAATTCATGAGCTACCCTGTTGTCTTCCCCTTTTAGGTGGTGAAAGGAACATAAGCTAAAGGAGTTCTTGGTACTTCTAATTTCTTGGAGAATATGTCCCAATTTGCCCCATCCTTACCAAAGTTTAAAGCTTAGACAAGGGGAAGGACATCAGATTCAAAGATGGTTTGAGATAGGTTCATTCTGAAGCAAGCTGGACTACTTGTTGTAATGCAAGGGCTTCAGTAACCTCTGCTGAATAGGGCATAGGCAAAAGCTTACTCATAGCTACTAAGGGTGATCCATGGCGGTCTCTAATAATCACCTCGATGCTAGAATTTTTGTTGGCATTTGAAGCAACCCCGTTAACATTGATTTTGAAAAAACCATAGGGGGGAGGGGTAGTGGGCTTTCCAAGTAGAGATAGATGAGGAGATGACACCTTTATAGTCTAGCGAAGTTCTATTTGCTATTTCCCAAGTTAGAATAGGAGGAAAACCCAAGTCATCATGAGTAGCTTGGTTATGGTTCCACTAAATAGACCAAGCTACAATAAAGAATAGTTCTAAGTCATGGTAGTACCTTTATCTAGCAAGTTGAGGGTGATGTCTAGGATATCTTGAGCTTCCAAAGACAAGTCCACAGGGTAGTTATGCCAACAAGCCCAAGTTTGTTTTGCATGCTCATAGTGAAGTAAGGCATGAGGAAGGTTTTTAGGGACTTTTTCACAAAGAGGGCAAAAACCAGCAGTGTTCACAGCTTTGAGTTTTAAATTTTGCATTGTGGGGAGAGCATTCATTCATGTCCGCCAAGCAAAAATACCAATTCTTGTTGGTATCTTTAGCTGTCACATCATTTTCCAAATTTGGGACCTTGAATCCCTATTTGGGCTTTCTCTCTCCTCACTGGAGTCAACAATCTTAGCAACAATGTAGTAAGCGCTCTTGACCGTGAAGGAACCCCTTTTATTTCCCACACATATTAGTTTGTTGTTTGGCATATTGTAGCTCAAGGGATTTTTTAGGATTGAGTTTGCTTCAAAAGGGAGGAACAAAGCCTTGATAGTATTCACTTTCCACCATTTTGTGTCCTCGTTGATAAGGGTTGAGATCATTGGGAAGTTTCCAAGGTCTTTAGGGGAAGAAATCACTTTATAAGTAGTCAGAGTGGGGAGCCATTCATCTTCCCATATATGGATTCTTCGGCCATTTCCTACCCTTCATCTAGTACCCTTCCTTATTACCTCTAAACTATTGTGGATGCTTCTCTAAGTATAAGAAAGATTACTACCCTTCTTTGAGTTTAGCACATCATCAAAAGGGAAGTATCTAGCTTTGTATACCCGGGCATCAAGTGAATCTGGATTTTGGAAAATTTTCCCACCTTGTTTTGCAAGCACAGCAAGGTTGAAGGCTTGGAGATTACAGAAGCTCATACCCCCACTAAGCTTAGATTTACACATATTTTTCCTACTCACCCAAGCTAATTTTGATTCCTGCATTCTTTGTCCCCACCAGAAGTTTTGCATCATCCCCTAAAGATCATCTCAGAGACTGTTAGGTAATTGGAAGCAGCTCATGGTGTATGTGAGTACTACTTAGGCTACCGCTTTAATGAAGATTTCTTTACCCCTAATGGATAGAAGTTTCTCTTTTCAACCCACCAACTTCTTCCCCACTTTCTCTTTAATCTAAGCAAACATTGCAGTTTTTGACTTTCCAATGATTGAGGGGAGGCCCAAAATATTTTTTATGCCATGAATCTTGCATTGGTCCCTGGATACTCAAGATCTCCTCCTTGGTTTCTTGGGGGGTGTTGGAGCTAAAGAACACTGATGATCTGTTAGTGTTGATTTTATGTCCAAGGGCCACTTCATAGTTCTTAAGGATGTCAATGAGTTTCGTACATTCCTAAGCATTTGCTTTGCAAAATAAGAGGCTATTATCGACGAAGAAAAGATGGGTAACCCCTGCAAATTGATACACCATTAAGCAGCTGGCTTCGAGCTGCTTCATGAATGAGGATAGAAAGACCTTCAAGGATTTTTATAAGGATGTGATGCATCGCATTATGACCATACTAAGCTAAAGATCTAATGCAGTTCTTAAAGGATTTTTATGAGGATCTCATAATCACCTTCTAAAATAACCCGATCAATACCTATTTCCATAGCAAATTCCAGTGCTTGTCATGCCACCAAAGTCTTAACCTCACTCACTATGAATGACAGAGGAACCTGCTGAGACAGCAAAGCCATAATCAAGCTCGCATCATTCTTAATTATCACCCCTAAGCTAGCATAGTTCTCTTCTTCAAAAATAGCTCCATCAAAATTTATTTTATACCTATTGAAAATTTTATTGTGAATATTTTACATAGTTTTTTTTTTATTGTATTTTTTCTAAAAAAAATTGATTTATAATTTTTATTTAGACTTGCCAATAAGGCCATGTTTGGCAATATGTAAAATATTTTTTGAGTGTAAAATATTTTCAATTGTTTGTATGTGTTGTGAAAAAATCATTAGAAAATTATTTTTTGTGTTTGGTTTTGAATGTAAAAACCTATTTTCATAAGCCTGGCTACCACAGTCACCACCATAAACCTAGCCACCACCAACCAATATAAACCCAGCCACCATTAACCACCACCAACCACTACATAACTAATTAACTTGAATAAATCATAATTAACAAACTCACCACTGATCCACCATTGAAACCCCACAACAAACCCTTCATACAATCTGAAAAAACCCACCTCAGCCATTGTTGAAACCCGTAACAAATTCATCACGTAACCTGAAAAAACCCATCCCAAACATCGATCCATCACCCCCAAGAACAAAAATTATTTGCAATAGAAAAAAAGGCTAAAAAAATAAATCTAGAGAGGGTAGCAAGATCATTGAGGGTAGCGACGACATGGGTGGGTAGCAGGTTGAAGATCGATGACATGCAGTTCAAGATTTGGCCTTAGTGGGTCATAGGGAAACAGAGAGGATGAGAAGAGGAAGAGAGGAGGAAGTAATGAATCAATGAGTGGAGGTAGCGGCAGAGGCAGATCGGCGAGAGGAGGCAACCACAAGTTGGCAAGTGGAGACAGCAACAAAGGTGGATTGGCGGTGGCACGAGTTAGGTCCCTTTCTCTCTCATTCCTTTGGCTTAGTGTGTGTCAGTGAGGAAAGTGGAAATTGAGTAAAGGTAAAATCATTATGTAAACTAATTTATGAGTCTAAAGGGTTTAATTTATGGTCAACTAATATGAATTTTCAGTTTGACCATATTTTCATGTGCACCCAAACATACTCAAGGGTGTAAAATATTTTCCTAATTTCCATTTCACCCAAAACAAACACAACCTAAGACATATGGAGGAGCCCAAAAATGAAAAATTATATTGATTATCACGAGTCAGGAATGAATAATAAAATATTTATGGGTTTTTTTTTTATAAATACATAAAGTTTAACCAAACATATATAAAAAATAAAAAATAAATAAAAAAATAAAAAATAAAAAAAAGAATAAGAAATCCTATATGCTCGTTATCGTTATTTCAAACGAAGTCCTAAACCCCCAAAAATCTAACTGAAAGAGCAATGGAGTGAGAGAGTTGAGACTATGTTTATGTTCATTTATGTTTACATATATGTTTATGTTTATGTTCATTTGTGTGTATGTGTATGTTTATGTTTATATTCAGGGGCAAAGCCACATAGTGGCTTGGGGAGGCCGTGGCCCTTACAAAAAAATAAAATTTCCCATTAGACTATGAAGAAAAAATAATTAGGCCCCCCAACATGAGACAGTCGGCCCCCTACCCATTTCTCGCCTATTCTTCCAGCCTTTAATAAAAAATTAGGAATACCCTCAAATTTAAAAAAAAAAATATATATATATATATATATATATTTATCTATTCTACTTTCAAGCCAAAAAAAAGAAAAAAAAATTTGTAACAAAGCCAAGCCCACTGCCCACAGCAAGCCCAATAGTAGCAAACCCATGGATTCTCACCCAAAAAAAAAAAAAAAAAAACCAATACAAAGCAAATCAGAAATCAAACCACGGTCACATCGTTGCAGAGAAAACCAATCCTCAATACAGCCTATACAGAGCAAAATCAAACCAAACCCCATTACCCAATACTACAATACAGAGGTGTTTGTAAAAATAAAATAAAATAAAATAAAATAAAAACCCAATACAGAGCAAACCAAACCCAGTTACCCACGATGAGACGGTCATGTCGGCTGTCGCTCGTAGGCGCAGCTCGCTTCGTCGCTCATCGTACTCATCTAGCTGTCACTCGTCATAGATCATAGATCGCAGCTCGAAGATTGGTCTCCTCTCGCTGTCTCAGCTGCTCTGGTGCTCGACGTCAAGGTATTTCTCTCTCTCTCTCTCTCTCTCTCTCTCTCTCTCTCTGAGATGAAAAATATGAAATGAAAATGAATGTTTGATGTCTCTCTCTTTTTATTCTAGTCTTAGTTGTCTAACTCAATATCTCTCTCCCTTTTGAACTGTAAGACTCTGATTGACTGCCAAATCTTTAGTTTCTTTACTCCTTTTTTTTTTGTTTTTTGAGAACCAATCTTTACAGCTTTACTCTTTAAATTTATTTTGCCTTTTGCCTTTGTCCTATCCGTTGTTGACTTGCTGTTGGTCAGTGTATGTTGGTGTAGGTGATATTGATTGTCTTTTAGTGTAAATGTGTAATGCGTACTGTGATTGTGAAATTTTCTAATTGGCAGGCTGTGATTGAGGGACGGCTTGTACTTGTCTGTTGAGTAGGGTGAGGGTAGATGGGCTGATGGGCACACGAGCCGGGTAGTAAATAATAATTAAAGCAGTGTAATGTGCTGCACATTACATTGCTTTAATTATTATGATAAACATAGAATGTATAATGTTTGGCTATTTTAGTGTAATGTGTACAAGGAACTAAATAACATAACAAATTAAAATAATATAATTAATGACAAACAAATTAAAGCAATATAGTTTATTGTTACACTAAACAACAATAATTAAAGCTATATAATTAAATTAACCAATACATTATAAAAGACAAATTAATTAAATTATTTTTGTTTTTGTTTGAGGGGTTATTATTAATTAAAGTTGTATTAAAAATGGGTTGACTATTTAAATTATAGTGGAAATTTTGTTTTTTTCTTGAGTATGAATTTCATTCATGTAACTAAGTAAAAATTTCCTATGAACAAACAAGATGAAATCTGATGAGTTTATTTTAAAGAAGGTTCATATCAACCTAAATATATAAACTATCCATACAACGATGATAATTATCATCGTCGAAAATCAACCCCCCATATAAAAAATTATGGCTACGCCCCTGTTTATATTCATTTATGTTTATGCATGTTTATGTATGTGTGTATGTTTATGTATGTTTATATTTATAAACATAAATATAAACATAAACACATATACACATAAACATACATGAACACAAACACAAACAAACATACACAAAAACAAATAAATATAAACACACATATACATAAACACGCATAAACAAATATAAATACACATACACATAAACATACACATACATAGACAAAAACACACATACAGACTGAGAAAAATTAAACTCTTATATAGACTGGAAAAAATTGCAAACTAACACTAATTCTCAAACAATTTCGTTAGTTACTTTGGTGTGCTAAATCGAGTCTTTATGTGTGTTTATATTTATATGGACAAAGTTTAGCTACAAAATTGGTTATAGCCTTAGGCTACAAACTCACTTAATAAAATAAATATTACTGTATATTTTGAAAATCTAACCGTTAAATTACATGTTCTTTACGCTCTTAATGCACATGTCAATTTTTGTGTCAATCGGATGTCATTTACTATATAATCTATAATCTTATATTTTATGCATAATTTTAAATTATAAAAACTTGCAATTTAAAAATTTATTGATAACATAGCTATTGATCTTTAATTTTCTTAAAATTTAGCAAACATGGAGAATATAATAAGAAGATGCAATCCAATGGCAGATTTGTTAAAATTCACCTCCAATAAAAAGATATTGAGTGAGTTTGTAGCCTAAGACTACAATCGATTTTGTAGCTAAACTTTGTCCTATTTATATTTAAGTTTATGTGTGTGTGTGTTTACGTTTATGTGAGTTTATACGTGTTTATGTGCATGTGTATTTATATGTATGTGTATGTATGTTTATGTATATTTGTATGTATTTTTATGTGTATTTGTATGTGTATGTGTGCATGTGCATGTGCATGTGTATGTGTATGTGTTTATGTTTGCTTATGTATGCATATGTGTATGTGTAGGTCTCTTTGTCTTTTTCAAATTTAGATGCAATACTTTGATGCAATTGTAATTAATGGTTGAGATTGAAAGTTGAAAAATAACTTTTAATCTCAACCATTAAATAAAATATATTAAAGGAAAGTTAAAAAGTAAAAAAAAAAAAAGAGTAAAAAATGTAAAAAAATACCTACGATAGTGTACCTGATCTCAGTTCGTCTTTCTTCTCTCACCATTTTTATTTTCTTCTTTTTTACGCGGTGCTTTGTTCTTTTTCCTTTAATTTCTCCTTATACGTCGTCTAAGCTGACAGGAGAGGAGCAAGTGAAAGCTACATCAAGAAAGGAAATCGAAAATTGTGCTACCGAGCCAAAGACTATAGAAATCTCTTCCTCTCAACTCAGATGATCCTCTTAGGTGAAATTTTGGCTCACGAGACTTCACCGAATTATAGTGTGTGATTTTTGGTTATTTATTTATTTATTTGAGATTATGAAGCAAATAGTTTTTATATTTTGCTTACCCTTTTCTATTTTTTGAAAACATTTTTCTGGGAAATACCATTTTTTTTTGCTTTGCTTTCAGTCTATCATTCTTGCTTGTGGTATGTGTTTGATTAATTTGAATCTAAAATTAGTTCAACAAGATGATTATTCTTCTAAAATATAATAACAAAATCAATATATGTTTTTTTAACGATGGGTTCACTTTCAGTGTTTTTATTTTGTGATTTTGGTTGTTTTGTGCTTTGATTTCGGTGGGTGTGATTTGATTTGTGATTTGGTGGGCTTCTAGGTTTTTGTTGCGATTTGATTTTGGCTGGGTTTTGGCCGTGGTGGTGGTCGTGATTTGATTTTGGCTGGGTTTCGGCAGTGGTGCATGGTTGGAGGTGATGAGCTTGAAAAGCTCTAACCATGGAGGTTTTAGAAAGAGAGCTTGGTGGTCAGCCATGGAGCATGGTGTGACGTGGGTTGAGGCAGAGAGAGGATGAGAGGGAAGCAGAAGCGGTCCTAGATATTTTGGGGCCTAAGGCGAGAACTAAAAATGAGGCATTTTTTATACTTATATATTAATTAAATTAATGTTTATTTAATATTTTTATATTATATTTTTCATCATTATTTTTATTTTCTTCTAAATTATTTTGAAGTTCATTATCAAGATTTGTTGTATTGCAAAATTGAACATCATTTTCTTTTAAATTATTTTGATGAATTTCTTACTTATTTGTGATATTTTCATCTAAATTTTGTGTTATATTTTGTTTATTACTAATAACAAATTTATCCATTGATCATTTTTGAGACTCAATTAATTTTTCTTTTTTTTCTTTTTTTAAGTTTTTTATATCCAGATGCATATTTTTTAGTAGACATTTCTAATCAAACAATATATTTATAAAGACTAAAATAAAAAATAATTTTCAAGTGTAAAACAAATGAGAAATAGAACTTAATTTATATACAAAATATTGTTGTAATTTTACTGAACAATAACAAATTTTTAACAATCTCAACCTGCATTAATTAAAAAAAAATTAAGCACAAACATAACAAAAATTTAAACACGGCCATAACACTGCCACAAGACTTATTAATAAGAACCACCCGCAGAAAAAGGAAAAGAAAAAAAACAAATCCTATCTATAACCAAAAAAAAAAAACACTTGAAGGCCCAAACTTAACGCCCAGTCCAGGGAGCGTCCAGGCAGCCATAATGATAAACTGATAAGTGATAAACAAAGTTACAAAAGCAGCCAGGGAGGGCCCAAATAAACAGAGTTATCTTAAGTTCTTAACAAATAAAATGGAGTGCCCTGTGCCCAAATATTTATAATTTTATACCTGATTCCTGAGGTGAGGTGAGGTGAGCAGCTGAGACTTGAGAGAGGCGGAGAGCAGAGAATCAGAGAGAGGCTGAGGCGGTCCAGCTGGAGACTAAAGAGAGGCGGAGAGCAGAGACTAGAGAGAAAGGTAAAATTTTTAGGGTTTTGAGTGGATTTATTTGTTTTGATTTGTGGTTGTTTTGTGGTTAATCTCTTAGACTGGATTTGTAGTTTATCTGGTTGATTTTTGGTCAATGATTTTGTTTAGAACCAATGTTTAATAGGATTTACCAAATTTTTTTTTTTGTTTAAAATCAAAAGGAAAAACTGTGTTAAATAGAGCCATTTTCTCATGTGCCCGAAAGGGAAAGGGACGAAGTGAAGCGTTCGAGATTAAAGAAAGAAGAAGCTGTACGCTCAGCAGATAGACTGGTTCAACTGACATGGCAAAGCAGAAAACCCACATACAAAACAATAAGCACATGCCGCTAAAGCTAATGCTCAAAACTCATACCAAGAATCCAAGCAAAGCCAAGCCAAAGCAAGTAATCGAATTGGGGCATATAGGCTGGTTAACCAATCGATGCAAGCACCTTCTTCCTTCTAGTATTGAAACTAATTTTTTTTTTCCTCTACTACCTGGTTCTTTTCTAAAATTTTGGGGGCCCCTTCCACTTGGGGGCCTTAGGCAATTGCCTAACTCACCTAAGGGAAGGGCCGGCCCTGGTATAACGGCCCAAGGAAACATGCTAGCCACATCTATGTTATACCCAATCGAGTCACAATTGAGTCTCCTCTAGATCAGCCCATGTCAATTAACAGGCAGTCAACTAATTCAATATCAATCTAAGGCATCATAGTTAGTATCGAAACAATGAGGCCTGTTTCTCTGGTTATAATTCTTATTTGTTTTAAAACAATGCCCATATCTCTTGCTATATAATGATTATTATTATTATTATTATTTTTTGGTTGGGGTGTGTATGTTTAGTGTAGGTAAAGTTGAACATTGTCACAAGGGCTGCTGAGTTTTTTGTTAGCTGATTCGTTCTACAGGGTGATGGATCGACAGCCTCATGATTATGCATCAGCTTCTGCTATGGCATATGCCCAACAGCAGCGACAACCTCCTAACATGCAGCAGCAGCAACAGTTTGGATTTCCTCCACAGCATCAACAGTTTCCTCCATCGGTGCACGGTCCTCCTTTCCTACCCCCACACCCTTCTCTCCAACAATTCCCTTATCACCACCACATGCAGCAGCAACCGCAGCAGCTCCATCCACTTCCTCAGCCCCATCCTCACCTTCTTCATCTTCAGCAGCAACAGCAGCCACAACAAGCTTTCCCTCCACATTTAGCCCCTCCTCTCGCTCCCCCGCCTTTTCATGGACTATACGATGCCCCTCCACCTCCAGTTTCTCCCCCTTCTGATCCAGACCTCCACAAGCGCATCGACAAACTTGTTGAGTATTCTGCAAAGAATGGCCCTGAATTTGAGGCTATGATTCGTGAAAAGCAGCAAGATAATCCTGAATATGGCTTTCTTTTTGGTGGGGAGGGACATGCTTACTATCGTTATAGGCTTTGGTTAGCTACACATGCTCCAGGTGGCCCCTTCAATTCTCCTTTTCCATCCTCTTCTATACCTATGATGCATCCTCCTAACCCCATGATGAGTCCATCTCCTTTAAATGCTCCTCCAATGAATACAGCAGCTGCAGGTGTTGGGGCTTCAGCATCAATGTTGGGTGCTCAAATGCACCAACCTCCTTTCCCACCATTCTACGACCAGCAGCAGCACCATCAACATGCTCAGGCTTTTGGGATTCATGGTCGACCAGATTATGACCAGTCATCCAAGTCTTTCAGAGGTCTTTCTGGACCACTTCCATCAGATGTTGCACTGGAGCTCAACAATGTGCTGAATAATCTTAATGGTACAAAAGAGTCGATTAAGGGTGCCAAAATTTGGTTTATGCAGAGATCTCCTTTTGCACCTGCTCTGGCTGAGGCACTTAGAGACAGGATTTTTGTCCTAGATGATTCTGAGCGGCAACTGCATATAATATACCTTGCCAATGATATTCTTTTTGACAGGTATCATTCTATTGCTGCATAAATCATGTTATCTTGCAGACTTGTGATTGCTACTCACGCTTTCCTGACACTTTGTTCATCAATTACTTTTTTCTTGCTTTACACTATGTCCGATAGCTCTTTCTCTATGAGTCTTTTCATTTATGTGATATTTCATTTATTTTTTTAAATGTTGTCTTTCTATGGTTATTTTGGGGAATACTATACAATATAAATTTGTTTGTCTTGCAGTTAACATTTTCTGTGTAGGCAATTAAGTTTAACAATACGAGTGCCACAAACACACACAGAGAAGCCTTTAGTCAGCTATTTTCTTTTTTCTTTTGTATTGACTTTTAGTTTTGTTCATTGCCTGTTCTCCATAATGAAATGTGAAAAGTATTAATTTTTTGATCTTGGTTAACATAATTCTAGGAGCTTCAGTAAATCAAAACGATAAAAGCTATATATTTTCCTCCTGAAGGCTATCTGATTTTGTGTTGGTGAGATTGTTGTCTGATTTGAACAAGAATCCAGCAAATTTGGCCTGGGCATTCCCTTGTGACTTTGAAAACAAGGAAATTGTAGAGAAGTAATCACAAAGTCTTTGGACCTTAGTTTCCTTAACTGGAAAGCTTTTAGTTTGTTTGCACCCTTTGTCCATCAACATGGTATGGCTGTATAATTTAGATTCTATAGTATTTTACTAGAAACCTCAGTAACCCAACATCAGAGGCTCCCTTAAGATAAGTTCAAGCCCTCAGAGTTGGCTGAGTGACTTTAACTTTTATTTCAAACTAAATAAGTGTCAGCCTGAATTCAAATAACGTTGCTTTGTGGTAGCCACCCCTAGGGATATGCTCCAGTCATTGTGAAATTGGGTATATGTGGGTTGGGAGATTTCCAGGGAAGGGAATAGTAGAGTGCTCAAAGAGCTGCAGATACTTTGACAACCAAAAAGAAAGAGTAGAAAAAGCCCCCTCCAGATTTTGTTCCTTTTTATTTGGCTCGAGACTTTTATTTGTAAGTTAAACACACACTTGGTGGATCTTGAACCCACAATCTTTCTCTACTTTGTTTATCTAAAGTAGATGTTTTTGCTTCTAAAAGTCCATCAAGTACTTACTGGTACTCAAATTTCTTTTGAATTGAAGGTTCCTGTGGTTTGTGATACAAGTCCTCACCACTTCCTTTCTTGCAAAATGACCTTTTTCTTTTCTTTTTCTTTTTTCTTTTTTTTTTTTTAAGAAAAAAAAAATCTTGCATGCAATTTGTATTGTTCTTAGTCAAATTATGGGCTATTAGTTCTATTTTTTTTTTTTTTTTTTAAATTTTCTTAGCAGCAATTTCTTTTATGCTTTCTATATATTAAATGTTCCCATATGCTATTATCCCGATTCTTTTGCTTTGCAAACTTTGCAGCTTACAGAGGAGGACAAGCCCCGATTTTGATAATGAAGCCCATGCATTTAAACCTGTTTTAGGTTCCATGCTTGGGAGGATTTATCATAACCCTCAAAGCAAGGAGGAAAACCAGACAAGGTTACAGAAAATCTTAGAGTTGTGGGCTTCTAAAGATATTTATGATCAGAATACTATCGATGCACTTAAGGCTGAGATGATTGGTGGACCACCAACTATTTCTTTCCCAGGGCCTCCTACAATTAGCGGTTCAGCAGATCCAGCTGCTGGTAAGCTATGCCTGTGCGTGTGTGCACGTCTTGCAGTTCTCACATTGTCAATGCTAGAAATTTCACTTAGTTTTCTTTTCATGCAGGATTGCCACAGATGTCAAACCACAATATCCAACAATGGCAACCTGATAGGGGCTTATCAGATCAAGAGCATCTTGATAAACATGCTGCCTCTGCCCAAGTCATCCCACCATCTGTAGTGAGCCAGCAATTTCTCCCTAATTCAGTCCCTGCTGGTGCTTTTGTGGGATCCATGCCCATACCATCTTCTGTTCAACCAGCAAACCAACAAGCTGCACCCCATTTATTGCCGGGTATGACTAGCAGTGGCGAAAAATTGCCGCCATATCCTTTGTTTCCACCTGGTCTTATTCCTGGAATGGTCAGAAAGATGCAGATTGGTAGCGGGGTGCCTTACTCTCCCATGAGCCCTTTGGACATACCAACTGTAATACCTCCATCTACTGTACCTCAATCCGAAATTCTTGAGAGAGTGTCAAAATTCTTCAAAGAAATTGGAGAGGTTAACCCTTCTGAAGGGCCCATTAATTCTGATTCAAGAGATGAAGATGATGAGTATGAGTATGACAGAGAACCTCAAGTACGAAAGGGAGGAGCTTGCATCCCCCCTCCCCCAAACCTGCAACTGGACCCAGAGACGGGGACTTATGCTGATGGAAGTGTAGATCGGAAACCAGGATCAACTAGCTCTGGAAGGCTGGGACTTGGGGCCACAGCTAATCCAAATGAGGTGAGTCAATATGATGATGTTTATACATCTTACAGGAAACAAAGAAGCACCACGTATCACTCATCCATGAGTGCAAGAGCTGCTGCCAGGTAGAACCCATGCAGTTATTTGTCATCAGAGATTGTAAAATAAGGCTGAATTTGAATGGTTTACCTGATTTTGAATGGCGACTTGACGTGGAGCGACAAGCTTAATTAACCTATGGTGCCATCTAGAATTTTAATTTTGAGAAATGTTAATGTTTTCATGTACTAACCAGATGTAAACAGTTTGACGTATTGTTAAATCATACAAAGTTTCTTTTCATCTTATGGATTTTTGGACTTGAACTGAGATGGATGATAAATGACCAAATGATGTACCTATGTCACTAGTCACAAACGTTAGTATTTCCAGTGTAGGCTAGGCTGCAGAAACTGTGAGGACTTGTAGTTGTAGCATAGCTATAGCCAATTACTTAGAATTTGGAATTTATAGGCTTTGGGGTATGGAGGGATTAGAAAGTCCTTTAAACCCACTATGTTTACTTTAGCTGTCCCAATTTGGTTGAAATTGGATAGGAAGAGATTTTAGTTTAATGAATTTTTATGTATTTCACATTTTATTTTGAAACGAAATAAAGTCGATCAAACTAAACTTATCTAAAGAAAAGGTGCAGCTTATGTCTAGTGCACTAGTGCACTGGAGTCGCGCCGATTGTGACACGTGTCCATTTTTGACACGTGTCACAATTGCAACGCGTCTAGTGCACTGGAGCATTGGACGTAAGTTGCGCCCCTAAAGAAATATATTCGTTCATTTTTTTAAAAACATTTTGCTCTCCCCATTTTGAGAGACTATATGTTATAAAAAAGATACCACTATACCATGTAGTCATGTAATAAACCAATAATTTAATAATATCAAGTATACAAATAAACCATATTAGAAACTTTTGAATCTTTTGATTTTGAAGAAAATGGGGGGAAACATCTAAAGTTTTCTCCCATTTTATTCAAACCAATTTCATTAAAAGCAAAAGAGCATGCAGACGTTCTTAACCTTGAATAGAAGGATATCAAATGAGGAAGAGGAAGAGTGGCACAATACCATTACGCAAATAGCAGATTGCTGGCACAACCCCATAAGACAAACAATATTATTACAAATACAACAACTTTCACAGCTATTTTTTACAACATCCAAAATAGCAAATTATGATTAATGTAACATCATTTTCACATAAAACCTATCATTGATATAGTGATATTACTTTTATTGTACACTAATCACAACTCGTCGTCTTGTCAAATAAGTTATGAAAACACTTTCTAAATTTATGTTAAGACAAATCCAATACTTTTTTTTTTTTAATAGAGTTTTACAACTTATAACATTCGCTTATAATGATTGTGTTCTTTATTATTAGATTAAGACATCAATCACTTTTTAATATAAAAAAAAATTAAACTTTAAATTTCTAATTCAATAATGATGCAAGAATGTTACACTCTAATACACGATTATAGGTTAGATTAAGAAAATAGAATCGGATACTTTTGTGACTTTTGTCCACCCTAAAAAGATCCGCCTGTCCAGCTGGCTTGTGTCTTGATACCACCATCATTTGTCCTCAATTCCGAAAGGTTTAAAAAAAACAAACAAACAAACTTGGGTCTATGGGGTCCCTTAGCAATAATCAATCACAATAAAATAAGCATCAAAAAATAAAGAAAGTTCCAAGGGAGCCTCAACCTTGCTCGGCGTATCCTCAACAAGAAGTCACCTATCCCGCGTCAGATGGCGATAGCCGATAGCTTTCCCAATTTTCCAATGGAAAAAAATGCTAAAGCCATTACAACAATCCCATGTGAATGTGATTGCCATCACTCACTCCCAAATCCAAAAGTCCCACAAGACTCACTCACCCAACTCCGCCAACTGTTTTTTTTTTTATTATACACCCACTTTGTTTCTCTCCCACTCAACACTATACTGCTTTACTTTGACTCACACAAACTGTGAAACCCTCACTTATTAGATCTCAAATTCACTAACCCATATTAAAAAAAAAAAAAAAAAAAAAAACCTCGAATGTAATTTTTAATCCATAATATCAGGTTTATTTATTTAATTTAATTTTATTATTATTTTTTTAAAATCTAATCTCATTTTCGTATTTGTTCTTAATTTCTTAGTTTTGATTTTGATTGAGTGGCAGTGAGTTCGGGCATAGGCTATAATTGGAGCTTTCTGTTTTTTGATTTGATGGCGTTACTCAGGTAACAGAAGAAACCGTTTTTCAATATCTCGATCTCATAATCAATCACCACCACCACCACCATCATCATCATCATCGTCATCATCGTCATCATCGGCCATGGAAAATCACAGTGATTCTGAAATTACTCCATTTTTGAGGTCCTTTTCTTTTACATACATAAATGCATGTTTTACTTTTTATACACACAAACACGTGCTTATAGATATTTATTTGCTAATCACTGAATTTCAGCTCAAGCGATTCCTGGAAACTTTTTTATTATTTTTTTATTTTTTATAAATTTTTATTTTTAAATTGATTAATAATAAAAAGCAGTACTGAATTTCAGTTCAAGCAATTCTACTGATTAATTATTCTTCGTTTAAATTTGGCCTTTTTGTGCTTGATTGTTAAATTGTATGTTAATATCAATGGCAATGTGGTTCGGGTAAAATAGAACAAAATTGATTGCTTCATATGATTTTAGTTATCTTATCTAATTGTTGTCGAATCGAATTGTTAATCACAGTATTTTGCTTTTTAAATTTTTATTGGAAGGGTTCTAATTCAATGATATTTGTGTCAGTGTAGTTTATCTGCGGCCATTTCATATGGGATTGCTTCGATGGCAATGGTTTTTATCAATAAGGCCATACTTATGCAGTATACACAGTCCATGACCCTCCTCACTTTGCAGGTATTGACTTTGTAAAAAGTTAAATATAGCACTGTCTCTCTTTTGCTAACTTTGCAATTTGCAATTGCATTGATACACTCGTTATTCATTTATCGTAGCAATTGGCAACAACAATGCTCATACACTTTGGTCGAAGAATGGGATACACAAAAGCCAAAGCTTTAGATATGGCAACAGCCAGAAAGCTTCTCCCCATTTCACTGTTTTACAATGCTAATGTCGCGTTTGCATTGGCAAGTCTGAAAGGAGTTAATATCCCGATGTACATTGCGATAAAGAGACTCACACCCCTAGCTGTACTGATTGCTGGATTCTTTTCGGGAAAGGGGAGACCCACAATACAGGTCTGTGTAGCTTTTATTAAATCACCATGTAAATTAATCAGCCTCTTTGTTATAGTTTATGTGAAAGCGCTTTTCATGGTAGTTATTAGAGTTTTTGATGCTGTGTAAATCTTTTCAGTTGTTGTTCTCATTTAAGATGTTAATGGTATTGACCAAATTTTGTGTTTAACATTGTTCACTGGGATGCTTAACTTTACTTCAACAGCATAAGCTTGTTTGAGACCATGTACAATATTGATTTCATGATTATAGTTAGTGCACTACATAAATACTTATGTTTTAATAAACACGAGCTTAAATACTTTTAATGAGCATATGATGTTCAAGCATCATATCAGAAACAAATTTTTGCCTACAGGTGGAAGAATGGGGACAACATATTTCTTGCATTTCCATGAGAAAAGCATGTCTACAATGTCTTACCCAACTAGTTGTTGTCTGGAAAAATTGAATTCTAGTTTGGATCTTTTAAAATTTACATTATCTAACTAAGCCCAACCCAACTATCAATTAGTTTGTTAGTGTTATGTTGCGTTGCGTTGCGTTGCCTGTACTGATCTAAATAAAGAACTTAAATGTTAGATTCAGTTAGTAATTTCTGTTTGTTATAAATGCAATGGCTTTTTTTTTTTTTTTTTTTTTTTTTTTTTTGGGAATCTTTGATATTTTTCGTGTTAAAACTGAGCAGATAATCTTCATGGCTATATAGTTGGTTCTAATCTATTGATGGCCTTGATATCAAATGTCAGGTGTCACTTTCAGTAATATTGACTGCTGCTGGAGTTATCATAGCTGCTCTAGGAGATTTTTCGTTTGACCTTTTTGGATACGGCATGGCCCTTACTTCTGTTTTTTTCCAGGTTGGACCTTTATTTTTTAACTATTACTGGATACGTTTTAGTTTCAAAACTGAGGATTGTTTTGGAGCTCATAATTATGCATGCTTTACTAATGGAATTGCTTATATTCAAATGCAGACCATGTATTTAGTGTTGGTAGAGAAGTCTGGTGCAGAGGATGGGCTTTCATCAATTGAGATCATGTTCTATAACAGCTTTTTGTCCCTTCCATTTTTGTTATTTGTCATCATAGCTACAGGAGAGTTTCCAAATTCTTTAGCACTATTATTTGCAAAGGTCAGAATCTAAATTGGTTTTCTTTATGTTAGCATTCATTCTATATTGTTTAATGGATGCTTGGGCATGAAATAATAGTCTACTTAAGAATTATCTTGTGCATTTTTATACTAGAAGAATTATGATGTGCATTATTTCATAGTTGTTAAATCTAATACATGCTGACTGCTCCTTCTCTGATGCACTTCTTTTTTCCCCATGTGGACAATATAGGATATGATTGATGCTTGAAACTGGGTCCATGTGGATAAGGAGCTAAATTTTTTCCTGTATAACACTTTTTAAGGATATTCTCTTTGCTATTGAGACTAATTTGTATATGATCCATACTCTTCTATGTTTGCTCACAGCTGGTGATGGCATAACTATAGTATGGTTAGAAAAGTAATATCCTCTTTGGAAGCCTAAGGTTATGGTAAAGCCCAGGTTGTGTCCATGGTAGTTAATTAGGTTTTTATATTTTATTTGGTTATTCTAGAGTCAAGGCTATTTTAGTAATTTTGCAAACATTGGGTATGGGCAATAGTTGTGGACCTTGGGTTAATAAGAAAATCTGATTTAGTTATGGGCCTTTATGTGCGGGTTTTGGTTTAATTTAATTAGATTTGGTTTACTAGTCAAGTAGAAGTCCTAGTTCTACTAGAAGTTAAGATTTAGGATCTATACGAGTGTGTTATTGTACTTAAACAAGTTATAATTGATCAATAAAATATTGAGTGTTCTGACTTTTGAGTATTGAGGCACATTTGTAATATGTAAATTTTCTGTACCTCAGCATGCTTCTTGTGTACTGGGGGATCTTTTTTCTTTAATAAAGATTTCTTATTGAGGCACATTGGCCTTATTGTTCTTTTTCCCTTCCATTTCTCTTCTGCCTTTTCTTCTTTTCTTTCTTGCAGTATTGCTCATGGATATTGTTTACACACATTGTTTGTAGATTGAGAAAAAATTCAATTTCTGTTTCCTCCCCCCCCCCCCCCCCCCAAAACACCCCTCCCGCAACCCGAAATCAAATATTTTCTCTTTTCTGCTACAGCCATACTTATCTTGAACCCTAACCTTTCTTCAACAATTGTACTCCCTAGACTCACAAATTCTCCTAACCCTAAACAGCAATCACAATCTTGTGTATACAAATTCCCAATTTGTACTACGTCAGCTGGTTAGTGCTTAGTGTTTGTATATATTTCTCATAGACGGTCTCAAACCCAGAAAGAGGAGGGTTGCAATGGGTTGATGACCAATGTAAAATATGGTCACTTTATTATAAATAGATCCTTTACTGTCTTCTATGTTGTACCACAATACGGTCTAAGATATTATTTAGTTGTCCTTTTTTATTTGATAGATAAAGATTGGGATAATATGGTTGTCCTCATTTCTTATTCATAACATAGGGACTTGTGTGTCATACACCAGGTTCATGTTGTATCTTGAATTTCCAGCCTCAGCTTTTGCTCTTCATTTTTTTCGTCCTCTTCCCCTTATTTTTTACAGTGTATTCAGTTCCAAAAGTTTAAAAACAAGATTTCAGTTATGATGTTTATTCTTTCATTTTTTTTTTTTTTTGATAGGTAGGAAAAAATATATAAAAAAACTGTTAGATGCAAAAAAAGCACCAGCAAAGCATAAGTACAAAAAAGAAGTAAAAGCAAAGACATAAAAAACTTAAATTACAAAGAAAGAGAGCTAAGGAAAAGAGGAAGAGAGTCACTAGATGTGAGTCCCCAAGCCCTAGCCCAATCAAACAGAGAACCAGAAAAGAAAGCATGCATTTGGTCCTTAGATCTATCCAAATCCTCAAATGTCCACCGATTACGTTCCTTCCAAATACACTGCATCAAACACAACAGAACTAAGTTCCAAATGTAAGATGAATGCTTTCCCAACCAATTCCACCTACTAAATAGAAAATCTGACACCGTAAATGAGGAAACCCATGAAATCCCCAAAATCCTAAAGACAAAGCACCGCAGCCGATAAGCCTTTCCACAATGTAACAACAAATGATCCACTGTCTCACCACAGCAACGACGCATAATACACCAGTCAACAAAATCAAAGCCTCTAAGCTGCAAGTTATCACCCGTGAGGATCCTATCCCATGCGGCTGTCCAAACAAAGAAAGAAACACGCCGGGGTGCCTTAACTTTCCAAATACCTTTCCATGGAAAAACAACAGAAGAAGGGCCATGTAACTTATGATAATATGAGCGGATAGTAAAAACCCCCTTTTTGGTCAACTTCCATCTCAACCGATCACCATCAGTCCCTGAAGGTAAATTGGCTGCCAAGAAATCAACCACCACAGCTGCCTCCTAGTCATTAGGACCTCGATTAAAACGAACATCCCAAGTTCTCCCATCCCCTGCTCATTGACTTATTAAAGATGATTCTACGGAAGCCTCTCTATTTGTGGCAAAATTGTATAAGACTGGAAAAGCCAATTGGAGAGAAAGATCTCCACACCACCTGTCTGTCCAAAATTTCACTCTATCCCCCACCCCAACCTTATACTAGACTTATTTGTTGAAAACTTCCCAACCCTTCCGGATACTTCTCCACACTTATTAAGTTATTATACATGAATAGACCAAGGCAAATAATTACTTCTATATAAAATTTAAGGTTTGCCTACACAATGTCATTAGAGAACACAAAAGACATGTAGTTTAGAGTGCACACGCACATAAGTATGTTATTTTTACTTTCTACTTATCAAAAAAAAAAAAAAAAGTATGTTGTATTTACTCTGTGTCTTTGAATAATTTTCCCTACAATTTGAATTTAAAATGGATTTTGCTTAAGCCAATGAGCTCTAGATAATCTGGCACCTCCCTCCCCATATAAGTGTTAGGTGGAGGGTCAGCCATCGAGTGTGTGTAACTTACCAATAAAAAAAAAAAAAGGATTTCCCTTAAACTTCCTTTAGAAGTTCCGTTTTCATTTTATTCTCTGAAAGACTTATTTGACTTGCACTTTAGATGGCAGCGGGTTGCATTTTGTGATGTTATCAAAATGTATCACTTCTTTATAGTGTGAAAAAGTATGGTTTCCTGCCAAAGGCCTTGTAGCTAAATTGACACTTCCTCATGCACAAAGTGCTTGGGAGTCTAGGGAGGAAATGGTTCGAGCTGTAGGGTTAGCAGTGTTGTAATTATCTCTCAAAAAAAAGAAAAAGTATGGTTCCTGTGTTCATTGCGTTGCTATCTATTATTTAATTCTCTTGCTACCTGTTTAAAAATGTCCTTACCTTTTTACATGGCACAATCCTTGAGTACAGTCTGGTATACAGTGAGATGTAATGGAAACAACCTAAGTAGAGTTTATAATCAAGGAAACATATGGGTCTTTTTTGAAAATGAATTTTGGCCCCAGGAAGATTCTCCTTAAGTTTTGAATGATAATGGCTTTCGAGTTGTTGTTGAGGTGGGAAATTTTGAAATGGGAAGTGGGTTCTTGGTAATGGTGAGGAGAGCAGTGAAAAGAAGGGAGTAAGTGAAGAGGAAGTGAAGAAACTTATAGAAGTGTATTAAGGATTTGTTAGATTGTGAAGAGGGACAGGAGGAGCTTATGAGAAGTGAATAAGGAATTATTTGATAGAAGCATCACAGGGTTGTGGGGTGCAAGAAGCTTGTAGGAAGAAGCTCTTTAGTCTTTTGTTCTGATATCCTTAGTACATTGCCTGTGTGCTTTGGGTTCTTGTAAAGCTTAGTTTTTCTTTCAATGAAGCATTAATTACTTATCAAAGAAGCTTGTAGGAAGAAATTATCAAAAGAAAGACAGAGGAAAAAAGAAAAAGCATGTCAGAAACATTCACCATCAGTGTGTTGAAATAAGTAGTAACTAGAGGGGTACAGTGTGTACCTTTGAATGTGCAGCTCATGTGATAGCGTGGGTTTAATTTCCAAAATTTGGAACATTAAAAACAAAATTATAGGATGCACATTTCTGAACCTGTAGACATGTTACCAACTTTTGCTGGCACTTCCAGTAAATTTGGTTGTTTCTCAGCATAAGATAGAGATCAACCACACTTTATAGGGGATGCGATTTTCAAGTTGATAAGATAATTTATGGCTAGTTCAGGACATTCAATGAGGAATACTGTTATATAGGATTGTAATTTTCCTTGGATCTTCTCAAGTTTGTTTCAGATGATGTTGTGGATCAAGCTTTCCCAAGGTGGTGGTGGTGGTAGTTTTTTCAGTTTCTGTCCACTTCAAACAAATAGAAATTAGAATTTGAAGTACTCCACTCTTTTACCAGCTTTGAGAAAGCCTATACGAAGTGCAGGATTCTTTTAGATAAGACAAAAATTGATTTGGCTGAAGATTCTTGTGGTGGCATTATAAAATTAAGAAATAAGGATATTTCTAAATCATAACTGAAATTGAAAATTTGCCTTCAAAATGGTGGTTTATGTGAAACCCTATTTGATGTCACGATAACAGATCTATTTGGGAGAATAAATAGAGTTCTCCTGAAAAAGAGAGCCAATTTTTTGGTGTTATGATTTGGAAAACCTTCTGATAGCTTGAAGATTAATAACTGAATTTCCTTGACACTTGCTCATAGTACATCATTGGTTATTGAGAAAGTGCATCTTTGTAGTTTTATGGTTCTTGTATACCATATACAATCTAAGTGCCTGGGTCTTTGAAAAGAGCTCAAGGCATAGCCATCCAAAAGTCTGCCTTATTGGTTGAGAAATACATATGAGTTGCCCTGACCTAGTGGAGGAGTAAAGATTTCAAGAATGCAGAGGAGAAGAAACTGAAAGTAGGAGGGGCTCATTTGGGTTCTTCATTATGCTAACATTATTAAATCACAATAAATTGTTTTTTGTTTGGTTGCATTAGTGAAAAGTATTCTTTTTTATTTAATGTTGTTGGCATATAAATGTACATTATGAATTTCTATATAGCATTGATAGCTAATGTTAAATTTTTTCTTAACATGCAGAGTAATTCCTTATACTTTTTGGTGATTCTTATTCTTTCATTGGTGATGGGCATCGTCCTCAACTTCACCATGTTCTTGTGTACCATAGTCAACTCTGCTCTAACAACAACAATAGTCGGAGTCCTTAAAGGAGTTGGGTCCACGGTATGCATGGATATCCTCAGGCTCTATTTGTTGTATTGAAGTTTGGTGACAGGGAAGGAAAATTTTGAATTCTCAAACAACCAGCCCATTATGAAATTCTTGAGGGCATTCAATTTTCCTTCTGTTTTCCTATCTTTACACTTGAAAGAATATGTAGGAAACTGAATATGAACTATTCAAGTGCATATATCTGACATATGCTTTCATTTATTTATTTATTTTTGCTTCTCAGACTCTTGGTTTTGTGTTACTGGGTGGCGTGGAAGTTCATGCTTTAAACGTGACGGGATTGGTTATCAACACAGCTGGTGGGGTGTGGTATTCATATGCCAAATATCAGCAAAAGAAGAACAAACCACCGAAGTTAATATCAGATCTTGAGGCTCATAGTAAATAAAAGCATTATTGACTACTGAAGGATTGCAGGTGACCAACAGTTGCTTTCTGTTTCAACTTTCAGTCGATTACTTACTGTATCACTTATCAACATTGAGATAATCTTTTTATTTATTTATTTTATTAGTAGTTAGTAATGCATAAGTTTACTTCAACAGCATAAACTTTATGGAGCTGTGCAGAGATGAAAATGATTTATTAGCTTGGATACTTTGTTTTCGGTCATAATACGGTCAAGAAGGTTGATCAGAAAAGAGAACTTTTAGTTATCAGTGTTTATTGTTGTAGATGATGGGATTTGTACCCCACTGCCATTTCATGGGAAATCAATGTATATCATAGCCATAAACAATGTTAAATGTTATCATCACGCAACTACAATACTTTCATCTTTTGGCTCCTCATACAATTCCTTTCTATTCTGATGGAAAATCATATTCCCTTTTTTCTCCCCTCCTTTTTTTTTTTGGTAACAAACTTGATACTTGTCCTATTTTCTTTTCGCTGAATGCATTCCCTTTTCCCCCCCAAAAAAGAAAAAACTTTAAACTGATAATCTTTTTGTTTCTTTTTGTTCCCTGGTTGTATTTTGCATTCAGTTTTGGATAGCAAATTGCCGTCAAGGACATGGCTTCTTTTTGCAGTACTTTGACTTGTATATACCAATAGTGTTATGTTTTCAACAATTAAATTTAATGTAACAAGTGTTTAAATTTAATTGGAAAACTTAATGTATTGTACGTAAGATATTGTACTAAAGTTTTTACCCGGTAGTCGTTGGGTTGAGTGACACAAGAACGACATGTAGACAAAAGCCTTGCCTTTGATTAAAACTAGAATACTTTTGTAAATATTATTCTTGGACTTTAGCATGATTTTCAATTTGTTCTCTAGACTTTTGATTTGAAAAGCTAATCCTCTAGGCATTGGGTTCGCGATAAATTAAATTTATTATTTTCTGTTAAAGTATAATGGATTTAATCAATTAATGTCACATGATAATAATATCTGTGGGACCTGAGAATTTGGCAACCTTGGTCCACTTTATACTCGGCCTAAGGCCCATGTTGAGGAAGAAGAAATGCCTGAGGACGAAGTGTAGGGGTCTAGGTTGTCCAAGAGCCTTGTCGAGGACAACTCTGTCCTCGGCCAACGAAGACCATGGGAGGAAGAAGTGACGAACCACCAAAAGCAGCCTTCCTGAACACCTAAAGAGAAGGAACAAGTACAACGTGTTAGCCAGGGAAGCATGATGGAGGAGCAAACTTAGGATGAACTGTGACCTTCACATTAACTGCGCTCACCTAAGCCCTTGGCCGCATTAATGGAGACACGACTCTTGGGGAGTGTTACCTCGGTTGTTGCAACTCATAGGGGGACTGATAAGATGGCTGATGGGACGGGTTGTCAAGGAGAGTCATGGATGATCAACAAGTGGAGGAAAGAGATCGTTGGATGAGGATTATATAAGGGAAAGAAACAGATCAGAAAGAGGGATGATTCCCATGGGAGAGGGACCATTGTCAAGCTCCTCGGACCAGGCCAATGATAGATTTTGGAGGATAATTTCGATCCATCTGCATTCGATGGTGGCGAACACCGCATTGGGCGTTGTCCGCTTGCTAGGGCCTAGTTCTTAAACCTGCTCTTTACAAATTCATTGTATTGGGTTAGCTGGGCTTACTTAACAGTAGAAGTGCTCAAACCCAGTCCCTACAGTTTTCATTAAAGCCTAACAAAAACAAATTTTTTGATATTTTCAACTGAAACGTTTGAGGTTTAAATTTCTTTTTGTCGTTGTAACTCTGGAGGTAAAAAATTATTTAAAAAAAAAATAATTAAAGTCTAACAATTTTCCTTAAAGTCTAAGGTATTAGTCACTAATGTGCATGTGGTTTTTTTCCAATAAATAATTTTGAAATGTTATTGTGGAGACCATGCAAGCTCCAAGGGCAAATAAAATATGAGTGGGAGGGTTACTCAAGCGATGTGGGACAACTCCACCCCTTTATGACAAAACCGTAAGGGCTTGGCTCTCCAAAGCGGACAAAGCCTTTTAAGGTGGGACTATGAGCTAAGGATTACAAGCAAGCTATTGGTTCTTTGGCAAAAATGGTCTCCACAAAAACTAATAACAAAATGATTTGTTACATACCTAATATTCAAGAGTTAATTTTTCAAATAAAAAATTTAAAAGAAATGTTACCTTTACAACAATTTTACAACATTTTTATAACAAATTATAGGTGGTTAGTTGTTATTGGTTCAAATTTGAAACTAACATTAAGATTACTTTTTTGCTCTAACGATAACAACTGATAACAACCTGCCACTTAGAATTTGTTGTAAAAATATTGTAGATATATCATTTCTCAAAATTTAAGGATCAAAATTGGTATTCAAAGGTTATATTTGTAAATTTAATTTTTTAATTGGCAGTGAATAGACAAAAGAATGAAACAAATTTAACCCCTTCGAATACTGAAACAGTAGATCGAAGTCGACAATAACATTCCCCTTCACGAGTATAATCATAAAAACTAAAATGAAACACAGCCATAAATAGACAGAGACAGGCCGAAATAATTTGCATTAAATGGTGAGATGCCTTGACTTGAGTACTAAAAAATCAGGGACCACTGTGTTTCAACAGATAGCTCACATAATGTGGAACCCATATGCGTGTCAGACTCAGACAAGTCAGACCTAAATTCTGTGAGGTAGTCACTGCATAACTTAATTTTTGCTTCGGACAAAAACGGTAAATTCAAATAAATGGGAACCGCATGAGAAAAACTATATGTTATCATCAGATTTACTAGCATCTTCAACGGCTTTGGATGTTTAGCTATGACTTATCCGGATTCTTGTTCCTGTAAGTTTAGACTCATCAATAGCAAGTCAACAGCAAGTAGGGTGCTATTCTAGTGACGTTCAAATAGAAAATGTCAACTCAAGTCACCTTTTATCTATTTATTTTAATTAAAAAATAAATAAATTCTATTTTTTAAAGTATTTATCAGCAGTATATATGAGAAGGTTTAAAAACACAATAAAATCTCATAATATTTTCATAATATTTTTTATTTGAGTTGCAACCAGCCTTAGTATAATTTTTTTTTTTCATTTTATTTTATAGAAGAACTCTTTGCCAAAACAATTAATTCACACCAAATGTACCATGTCCAGACCTTTACACGTCCATGTGGCGGGCACATGGGCTGCCCCACGATTGAAATGGCTGCCGTTTGAGTCTCTGAGAGAGAGAGAGAGAGAGAGAGAGAGAGAGAGAGAGAGACTGCCTTCGGTTTGTAAATTTTTATTTTATTTTTTTATTTTTTTGAGAATCATCTTTGAGTATCTGACGACTTGTAGTGGAAATTTTGTACTCCATTTTGTATCTTTTTGACCATTATTGTCAATGCTGATTTCATCCTGAATCATCTTTCATCATGCAAAAGACAACATTTTTGCACTAGAACTGTTGATTGTTCCTGAGTGGGGGTTTTTTAAGTGGTGATATTTCTCTACAGTCCAGTAAAAAACAATAAAGACCCACTATATCTTCGAATGACCTAGAAGTTATTGTTTTTGCTAAACAGCTAGAAGTTATTGTTATTACAATAAATCTCTGGGCATTGGATTTTTTCCCTAAAACTACTTATATGTGTAATAGATACGTAATAAAAATAGTTTTAAATGATAGGTATATATGAAAGTGATATTATTCTAATCAAAACTTACTGCAAAAACTTTGTTGTAGTTTGTTTCTGGTAGTTTGGTGAAAAATCCGTGGATAAGATTAAACATAAACAGCTGAAGGACAAGATTAATGGCTTTATCTTAAGATTCTTAACGAATCCTGCCCCATGTTTTAATTGTACTATTATGGGAAGTGAGAATTTGGCTATTTTCTGATTCATCATGAATGCAGGGGGTGTCTCTTAATAAGTGGACTCTTCACCAAAAGTTTTGTAATTCAACTTGTATATTCTATGACATTTTCATTGAAAACATTAAGATTCAAATCCCCCACCTCAATTATTGATTTATCTCCCAAAAAAAAAAAAATTACTGTTTGAGATTGTAGTATTGTACCCAAAGATGTTATAATTATGTTACTGAAATCTGGCTCTTCTACGGTTTTTATTTTTCTCAGTAATACTTGAATGTTTCATGGTCTTGTATGGTGTATTAGGTGCAGATTTGATTCTTATAGCCAAGAATGCTAACTAAAGTAGAGATTTATGCCTCACATCATCTTAAATTAGGCTTGGGACAGAATTGTTGGCTAGTGTAAGTGGGCTTGGGCTTGGTAGATGAGGCCTTTTATGGGCCTTCCTGGCTGGAGTAATAGGCTAATAGCTCGTGTGTGGTTCTCACTTCAAAAACATCTTTTACAGGAAAAGAGAGAACGTTTCCCTTTTTCAAGGGGGAAAATTGCTGAAGTATTGATATTGCCCTCATTTATGACTTACGTGAGATATTCAATTATGTCAGCCATTAATTTTGCATGCAATTGAAACCTAAGCATTTATGTACGCTATTCTTTTTTGACGAATGATGATACTTTGTAGTTTGTATTATTATTGATTTAGGTGTGGCTTGTGGTCACACAATTTTTTTTTTTTTGGTGTCATTTTGTTTCAATTTATGTTCATGTACTATGAATAAATCAGAAATTATGTTCATGGACAAATTGTGGTCACATTAATTATTGTTTGTGTCATTTTGTTTCACTTTATGTTCATCTACATTGGCAAATATTCTTGCTGCAATTTTTTTGAGCATTGAACTTGGGTGTATAATTTTTAAAGCTCAATTTAGCTCCAAATTTTTGTTGTCAAGCACATATTTTATATGAAAAATTAAAGATGGAGGAGACATATTTTGAGTAAAAAGTGTGCATAATAAGCACATTGTTGAATAGGAATTGCATTAACTTTTTTGTGGTGGGCAGTGGGCTTCTTTTTAGTGACCGGATCATTAGTGAAGCATTGAATAGTTACAAAAGCACGATGGATAATCACAAAAACCAATACACAATAGCTAAATCAAAGGTTCAAATCTAAACATGGAATGGTCCACAGTTCACTTTCATTTTCCTTTTAAAAGTATCTAATAAGTAGAGCTCTCAGCTCTCTATGGTACATTAAATTTAGCCGACACAAAATTGCTGGCTTAGGGAGCAATGGGTGTGCTTTCAATAGCAAGTTGGATATTGAGTGTGTGGTTGTCTTCTTCAGTTCTTTGGATACCATATGTGTCGGCACTGCAGAACTTTTGTGGGTTAGAATAAGAACAACAGGCAAAAATAAAACCATGTAAGACATATATATATATATATATGTATGTGTGTTCTAATCCACCGAATAGGTATCCAATAGCGGAAACACTTATGAATCGGCCGGAGGTTGTTTTTTCTTGTTGGTATTTAGGATGTTTAAAAAAAAAAAGAATTAACTTAGATGTAGAGTAGGTTAAGTTCTCTAATTAAATTCGAACATATGAATGGTTATAATGATAAAAACAACACGTTTTATTTTTTCAAGAACAATTAAATTCAATACAACTGTGTGTTTAAATTTAATTGAGAACTTAATCTATTGAATTTAAAGTACTATACGTTTATACCTAAGTTTTATTATTATTATTAGTATTATTTTGTTTCATATATCCATATTTATTTATGACTCTTTTGGGTTCAAATTTCATTTTTTGGAGGAGGATCAGGTATTATAATATTATTCCTAAATTTAAAAAATTTTACCTAGATCATGTGTACTGTAATAATATATATGTATATATATATATATATATCTCAATTATTTTTAAAATTTTCAAATTGGGGGAGGGGACTATGGCCTCTCTTCCCCTGCTTGTTGAGAAAAGGGATTAGTCTAACTCCAAGTTAGGAACTCCAACATTAAGAAGAGTCTCTCCCAATTGCTTACAAAAAAATGAGAGAATATTTTTATGTAGATATTAATATTATGGTTCTATTTATTAATTCATTAAAAATTTTATTTTATTTTGATTGAGTTTTGTATGGAAATATTAATTTTTCAACGAATAATAGACATTGTGTAATTTTATTGGATTGGAAAAGGCAATTATTAGGATTTTTTTTTTCTATTAATGAGAAATAAACACTCATAAAGGAAGGGAAAAAGACGTAAAGTTCTAACTCAAAAACAAATGCGTGCACACCACAATAATATATCGGTATGTAATATTCAGCAAATTGTGAGGAATTTAGAACAACTGAATTTTCATTCTGTCTCATGACTAGACATACATTTGGATTATGAAGGAATTGTGTAGTATAAAACCGACAAGAGTACTAAACCTGTTAAGATGTTGACACGTGTCAAATGAATCCAATTCTTTTCCGTGTATAATATATCTTTTTGATTGAAAAAAAAAGAAAAAGAAAAAATTCAATGGGAGTGGCACACCTGTATCTTCATCCTATTGATTACCCCCTCAGTTACGTCACAATGCACATGTTTTGTTATATGTATTGATATATTGATAATGCCCCCTTTGGTATCTCCGTCACAATGCGCATGGGGTTGATTGATCTCTCTTTGTCATGTATGTGTCTTTTCATGAGGATCATGACATGGTTGATTGTCCACTTTGTTTAAACGGATTGAATTAGTCTAATAATATGCAACTTGTTTCTTAATTCTTATACCTGGAACTTTTGAACTCAAGAAAGGAACAAAAATATTTAGTCCCTAATAAAACAAAAATTGAAGTGTGATGAAATCGTACTAGCATTAGAAGTAATCATTCTATAAAGTTTTAGGCCATTCCCTATGGCTAGGAGTAACCTGAATTGATTTTCAACATTTTTCTTGTTCAAACCAGAATCAATTCCAATTTGGCCGGCTCACACTCACAGGTTAGGATTTTTTTTTTTTTTTATAATTTTTTTCCAACTGCTAAGCCAACAACATCTATAGAAAAACAAATTTCATTATAAATGCATATTCTACATACAATGTCCAAACCTAGGATGCACAGACATGGATACAAATACAAATAGACGCTGGTACAAGTACGATATAACAACATGATCAATTTTTTAAAAATTATAACATGATACAGGTATAGCAGATGAGACATCGTTATGATACGAGTACGATACCCTAAATGAAGTGTTTGTATCCTAGGCCCAAACCTGCATATATATCTATACAATTAATTCTTTTTTTGACCATTTCATTTTAAAAGAAAGAACTTGCATGAATCTTGCAAAATATTGAAATAAAAAATGTGTGTAGTAATCTCATGCAATTATATACTTATTATTTACATTTAGTCATTTATAATTCCTTTCCTGCAATGAAATGCAAATTGTTTCAAAGGAGTATACATTAAATTAAAGAATTAAAGTGGCGTCTATGTGATGCAAGTGTGTGTGAGAGCTGTGAAGAAAGAGAGAGATCAAACAAAGCCCGTTTCTCCAGCTCAGGCAAATGATTATAAAAAGATTTTTTAAGGTCATTGTGGATCGTTTAGAAGTCCAAAATCGCATGCAGGGATGGCAGATCTGAAAATAATTGAGAAAAGCCATGCAAAGAAAACTGAAACACGACCAATATGATTTGTGACAGCGAGATTCAACGAGTCTATGTACGTATAGGGGTCTTATCCTAATACATTTTTAAACTTTATAATTTTAGATATGTTTTATAAACCTTAAACTTTCAAAAGATTCAATTAAATCTTAATAGTTTTAAAATATAATGATTTAAACCTCCTTTCATTATTCCTCTAACATTGTTTGAAGCACATGTGACCAAAAAAAAAAAAAATTGTGCATTTTATTGAGCAGGTTTAAAAGATATTTATCTAAAACAATAAGGTTAATATAAAACATTTGAGACCATGCAATTTAAATCAAACTTTTCATAAACTATATGAGGTTAACAATTTCACAATTTGTGATTATTTTAATTTTGTGATTCATGGGAAGTGTTCACTTAGGAGTTAGGACTGGTGTTTAGAGGGAATTAATTATTGTTTCACACTCCCTAATGTATACTTTGCACATACAATATACACACTTTTACACAAAAGCGTACCAAAGTATTCATATATATTTTTTAAAAAAATGCTTACATTAAACACGTAATGTACACATGACTTATACAAAAAGTGTGTAAAAGAAGTGTGAAACAATCAAAGTTTGCATTCAAATCTTTGGAAAGTCAAACTAATATTAAACTATATGTTAGAACTCTTATATTTATGCATGTCATATTATATTGTATAGAAAATTTTTAAGTATACTTGAAGTAGAAATGTTGCTCTTTCCTCTTACATTCATGGTGGACCTCATCATGAATTTAATGAGTGGATTCTACCATAAATATAAAAAAAGAAAGTACCATTTTCTGTATTTCGAAAGTACTTAAGAATTACCCATATTGTATTGCTAAAAACAATTAGAATATATATCTCAGATATTTTTCTCATAACTCATAATCAATAATCAAGGTAGAAGTAGGTTGTTGTCCTATATATTTTGACTTACCAAAGAGAAGTGTTGTCCAAGAGAAAAACAGAAAGAAAAAGAAAAAGTAACCTGTGTCAAATCTAAATTTAACTCCTTAGCTACTTAAGCCAGCAAAGCACAATGCCTTTAAAAAGTAGTAAATTGTTCTGCAATTTGAAAGAATCATAACATTGACAAAAATCTAAATAATCCAACTACTTCAAACTTAAAATTGTCAGTCATCTTTATGGCCCCCTCCTTGACCCCCTCGCCTAAAAAACAAAAGAAAAAAAAAAGAAGATAAATAGAGAAAGTCGCCAAGACCTAAACATTTATTTATTTCTAGGTAAGTAATAACATTAGGGAGAAATTTACAGATTTACTAAGAACATAAGTTTAGAAAATATTTTAAAAATTTTTTAAGGAAGAAAAAAAAAAAGTGAATGATTTTTTTTATTAACTTTTTTATATTTCACATAAAAATAGTATTAAAACTTTCTTTAAATGGTTTAATAACAAATATCTTAAGAATATCAGTTAATCGGACCCATAATATTATCTCCTTCAGGAAGGAAATGCCATTATTGATCTCCTTGGAAAAGTGAAAAATAGAGCACGGTATGGAAGAGATGAGATTCTTTGCTTTTGATTACAAGAAAATACCTAAATAATTAATAAGAGAGTAGACAAAAGAGTTTGTGAGTCTCAAAATATGAGAAGCATTCTGGTAAGAAAAAGACCTTAGACATTTCCTACTAAATTTTAATTTCTGATAGTGGGACCAAATCATGTATAGGTATATTATAACTATACTACATTACTACAAGTTATTGGGGGGAGTAAAGAAAACAATCTTTTCTACTAAAGCCAACATGATTCTCTAGATCAACCACACCATCATCTTATTTGCCTTATATGTATTAATTTACTCCTACATTGTTTTCTATAATAATATTTATATTCTTTGCCGATCAATATATATATATATATATTTATATGTATACTTCGTGTACTACTTTTCTTTTTATTGGGGCAAGCACATTTCTAAAAGCTTTTGTTCCTTAATCATCTGATGATGGTGTACTACTATATTTTAATGAAAAAAAATAATTAATGAATTATGATATGAATTTCCTCCAAAGACCTGTATGACAATTTAATATGTATCCACTTTTTATCAGTTTTTTTTTTTTTAATAAAATATATATTCACTTTTTATGGGCAAGACAGTCATGTCGCCACATTTGTTTTTGTCCAAACTATATTTGTTCCAAATTTATTGTTTTCATAATAAAATTATTATGCCTATTAGTATTACTGTATTAGGGTTGCCATTCACAAAGTCTGTACTCTCTGAATGCAAACCGACATTTATACCCTTCTCTGAGATACTTTTCTTCTACACAGAAAAGGGTTTAGTACAGGCCAGTATGGGCCTTTGATGTGGGCCCCTAATCCATATATATATATATATATATTTTATCTTAACTTTATTTTTTGTTTTAAAATTTTTTTTTTTTTGCTAAAGGTTTATTCTTTTTGATGAGAGCTAACGGTTTATTCTTTTTGTAAACTAATGAAGCGATTTAATAGAATTATCCCCAGAGCCCTTAGCTCCTGACAATGTAAAAGCACAAAAGAATATTCTCAATCATACACAACTTACATGAGCAACATGTCTCTCTAAAAATTTACTACAAGTTAAATATTACTACTACTTTCCTTTTTGTTTTTACTTACCATTATTATTATTTTTTTACTATTACAGGAAAGCTGGCTTAAGGCAAATCTAAGCATAGCACCAAAAAAAAGGTTCTTATTATAATGAGCTACCAACTTACCATGTCTAGCCCTGCTTTTTATTCCGTGTTCTTTCATTCCAAGCGAACTTGCTTACACTTGGACTCAAGTCAACACACTCAAACACATGAAAAAAAGAAAAAAAGAAAAGAAAAAAGAAGCCATATCTAGATTTTTCACAACATAATGAAAGTTTGTTTACTTATAGTCAACTCCTCTTTACTCTCTCTACCAACTTGCTTGCTCAGCTTCAAGTAGCATATGTTCGTTTTACACTTTCTTTTTTTAAGAAAAAAAAAACACTTTTTTTTTAAAGGAAAATAAACCTTAATGCCATTTTAAAGTTCTAAAGTTAGATTCTATAAGCTGGAAATTATACACCAAAAATTAATAGTAAAAATTTTTGAGGGAGTTATTTGGGAGGCTGTGCTTTTGTTGTCTGGATTGCTTGACAAATACCCCCACATGGTTTCGAAGGACTCTTACAGCTGCAGAAGATACCTTCCCTCATAATGTGGCTTTTCCCATGTTTAAGAGTGAGCGAGACTGGCTTTTAAGTTTGTGAGAGCACAATTACAATTACATAGAATTGAACAAAAGCACTAACATCCCAGGGCCCCCTTCTCTTTCTTGGTTTTTTTCTTCCTTTTACTTTCTCACATTATGTGTGTGTGGAATTAATGCATAGTGTTTAAAGTGAATTCCTTTTAGCCTTTCTTTGATATTCTTAGCTGTTTTCTCAAAATGGGTTTTGCTCATTTCTCAAATTTGAGATCTGGGTTCTGAAATTATTTTTCTTTCAAAGGTTCTTCATTTTTGTGTGTTACTTTTTCAGCTTGAGGTTCCAAATTCCAAACTTTAATGGCTCAAAGATTGGACTTTTCTAACTGGTGGGCAAAAGATACCCGCAAAGGAAACCCAGTGGTAGTCACAATGGAGAACCCAAATTTCTCAGTTGTGGAGATTGATGGTCCAGACTCTGCCTTCAGGCCTGTAGAGAAAAGTAGAGGCAAGAATGCAAAGCAAGTGACATGGGTTTTGCTTCTCAAGGCTAACCGTGCTGTCGGTTGTGTTGCTTGGCTAGCCACTGTGCTTTGGACATTGCTTGGAGCTATCAAGAAGAGGCTGATCCATAGGCAAGGGGTAACCTTGGCAAGTGAGAAGTTGGGAAAGGGGAAATTGCTTTTTAGAGTGATTAGAGTGTTCCTAGTGACAGCCTTGGCAATCTTGGCCTTTGAGGTTGTTGCTTATTTGCAAGGCTGGCATTACTTCAACAATCCCAGTTTGCACATTCCCAAGACCTCTGATTTGGAAGGCGTGCTCCACATGGTCTATGTTGCTTGGTTGACATTCAGGGCTGATTACATTGCACCTCTAATTCAAGCACTCTCTAAATTCTGTGTTCTTCTATTCCTTATCCAATCAGCAGACCGTATGGTGCTTTGCCTAGGTTGCTTGTGGATAAAATACAAGAAGATTAAGCCCAGGATTGTGGGGGATCCCTTCAAGTCTGATGATTTGGAAGGGTCAGGCTATGACTATCCTATGGTTCTTGTTCAAATTCCAATGTGTAATGAGAAGGAGGTAAATAAAAAAACTCAACTTTTTATCTCTCTCTTGCTTTCTTCCTACTTTTTTGTACAATATCTTTAGATTACTTAGCTTCTATCTAGTGGAAAATTCTGGATTTGGGAGTTGTTCTGCACTAGGCTCTAAGAGTTATATTGTTCTTCTTTTCTTTTCTTTTTTTTGAAGAGGAGTTATGTTGTTTTTGGGAATGGAATAATGTGAAATTTAATAAATTGTTGAGGGGTTTGTAATAGTCCGGAGTAATTTGCATGGTTCAGGTATGATGAAAGTCAGAAAGTGTTAAATATAAAAGTAAAAATATGTGCCTTTGCCCAATAAAAATAAAAAATAAAACTATTGAGATATAATTCAGCAGTACTTAAAAAGGATTTGAGAATTGTGTCACAGTTCAGATCTGTTATTTTAGTTAGTGGAATTGAGGAAGTTACCCTTATAGTTGATATGTCTGATGAGGACATCAAAAATTAGTTCAAATATGTATAAATAATTATTGGCTTTATTTTGGTAGATTTTTCTTGATGTTGATAATGTTGATATGTCTGATGAGGACATCAAAAATTAGTTCAAATATGTATAAATAATTATTGGCTTTGGTAGATTTTTCTTGATGTTGATAATGTTTTTAATATTGACCTCAAGCAGGTTTATGAGCAGTCTATCTCTGCGGTATGCCAACTTGATTGGCCAAAGGACCGTATACTCATTCAAGTTCTTGACGATTCTGATGACGAGAGTATTCAATGGTTAATTAAGGCAGAGGTTACCAAATGGAGCCAAAGGGGCATCAACATAATCTATCGACATCGCTTGGTTAGAACCGGTTATAAAGCTGGGAATCTCAAGTCAGCGATGGGCTGTGATTATGTCAAGGGTTATGAGTTTGTTGCAATCTTTGACGCAGATTTCCAACCTAATCCTGATTTTCTTAAGCAAACTGTACCACATTTCAAGGTGGAAAAAGAATTATACACTTTTTAGTGAAATTCTTTGGTCAAAGTACTGCTCAGGAATTAATCTGTTTGTCTCTCTTACCTTGTATTGCAGGACAATCCTGAACTAGGTTTGGTTCAGGCTAGATGGTCTTTCGTGAACAAGGATGAGAACTTGTTGACTCGTCTCCAAAACATTAATTTGTGTTTCCACTTTGAGGTGGAACAGCAGGTTAATGGGGTGTTCCTTAATTTCTTTGGTTTCAATGGAACTGCTGGTGTTTGGAGAATTAAAGCGCTGGAGGAATCTGGAGGCTGGCTTGAAAGGACCACTGTTGAGGATATGGACATAGCTGTCCGAGCTCATCTCAATGGTTGGAAGTTTATCTTCCTGAATGATGTAAAGGTAATATAACATATGAATACAGATGTAAGTGAAGAAGCAGATGAATTGGACCTAATTTTTTTAACCCTTTCCTTATACCCTGAAAATTTGTAGAACTGTTTCACTTTCAAGCCTTAATGTATGTACATTTTCAGGTCCTTTGTGAAGTTCCTGAGTCATATGAAGCTTACAGGAAGCAGCAACATCGCTGGCATTCTGGTCCAATGCAACTTTTTAGATTGTGTCTTCCAGCAATTATAACTTCTAAGGTACCTCAGATGGTCAACCTTGATCATTCCCACATGCTGATTACTTATACCTGTAGTATACGGTCTTCATTTTTAACTATTGATTACTTTAATAAGAACTAAAAAGGCTTAACTCTTTGATATTGCAGATATCAGTATGTAAGAAAGCCAACATGATACTGCTATTCTTTCTTTTGAGGAAACTTATCCTTCCCTTTTATTCCTTCACATTGTTCTGCATAAT
The DNA here is from genome assembly GCA_030445155.1 of Quercus variabilis. NCBI lineage: Eukaryota > Viridiplantae > Streptophyta > Magnoliopsida > Fagales > Fagaceae > Quercus > Quercus variabilis. Next base: position 23,192,384 of record CP129456.1, on the reverse strand, counting down.
TCTTCCTCTAACCATGTTTGTCCCAGAGGCTGAGCTTCCTGTGTGGGTTATTTGTTATGTGCCTGTTTTTATGTCCTTCCTCAACATTCTTCCAGCCCCAAAATCCTTCCCCTTCATTGTTCCTTATCTCCTATTTGAGAATACCATGTCTGTTACAAAATTCAATGCAATGGTATCTGGATTGTTCCAGTTGGGTAGCTCTTATGAGTGGGTTGTCACCAAGAAAGCTGGCAGGTCATCAGAATCCGATTTACTGGCTGTTGCTGAAAAGGATTCAAAGACAATGAACCAACCACAGATCTACAGAGGAGCTTCTGAGAGTGACCTTTCTGAACTGAACCAAATTAAGGAACAGAGAGAAGCAGCTCAAGTTCCCGTTAAGAAAGTTAACAAGATATATAGGAAGGAGCTTGCGCTGGCATTCCTTTTGCTCACGGCTTCTGTCAGGAGCCTGTTATCTGCACAAGGAGTCCACTTCTACTTCCTGCTTTTCCAAGGGGTGACATTCCTTCTTGTGGGTCTTGATCTAATTGGTGAGCAGATGAGCTAATAATGAAGGGAAGCAATACAAAGGAGTAGAAAGAAAAACCACCCTTCTGCTTAGATTCAGTCAGTGTGCATTTTAGCAGCAGTGATGATCTGTGTGGGCAGTGCAAGCGAGGAAATCGGTTCCTTTTTGCATGGAAAGATTGCAGTGAAGGGGTAGCCCTCCAATTCAATAAAAATAAATTTCTTGCATTCCTTATTTGATTTTAAGTGTTCCATAGGATTAATTCTGTGTTTACCCATCATCCTCCACACCATATTTACAATTTTTATTTTTAGTCATTTATTTCCCACATAGGGCATTGGTCATTGTAATCTTCGATAGGGATTGAATTATCTTTTGTTATAGGTAGGAATAGAATACTCTATTTTCTTTAGTATATTACAGTTGACATCAACTCTTGCTTGTGTGTAATTTGGCATCTCTTATTCAAGCCATACAGTGTATTTATATATTGTAGACTGCAGAGTGTAGAGTCTAAAGAATGGGATTGCTCAATGCTTTCTGGTTTATAGATTCTTTCTTTTTTAGTGAGTGAGACATGAAAAACATCTTTCTGTTCATTTTTTTCCTGGTTATTTCAAATAACAAACAATTATTCTACCTACCTCTCTCTCAAACATACGTGAATAGTGATACATGCACTACACACATGTGGCTGAAACTCACCTCCCTTTTTTGCCATTCTATTACTATTTTGTTTCTTCTGCAGTGCACGTGTGCAAGTTTTGAGTTGAAATCTAGATGAAAAGAGAGTGTCGGCAGGAGAAATGGGTGAAACCAAGCTTAGCTTTATATACTATAGGGGTGGCTGGCTGAGGATTTTGGTTCATAAACACACTTTCACTTTTGAATTATAGGGTTGGTTATACATACATAATTGAGAGGACCAATATCTTTTGTAGCTTCACCAAAAAAAAAAAAAAATCTTTTGTAGGGCATAAGCTGATCCTGGCTTTTGTAGATATGGTGGTTTCTGGTTAGCAATATGGCCAAAGTACAATTTAACTCCATGTCCTTGACATCCATCTATGGTCCACTCCATTAAAGGTTGGTCATGGACTGCCGATAAACAAAATCTTTGATTTGACAAGCCAATTGTTATGCCCTTAGTATCTCATTTTATTCACTCTGGAATATACCTAAGGCAGCTAAGCTGGCAACTCGGTTAGGGTAGGGTGACATTAATGCTAGGGGTATAAATTTTTTTTGACAAAGTTGGTGTTGTAATAAATTGTAATTGAAATAACATCCGTTGACTATTAGTACTGGTTGTGCTAAAAGTTATATTGTTATTTTTAGCATCACTAAATACAAATTTATGGTTACATTAGTGGAGCCAAAAAAAAAAAAAAAGTATTATTAAATTTTGTGTTTACACTATTTTATATTAAATATCTTATTTTATTCATGTGTTCACACTATTTTGTAGTGAATATATTATTTTATTGTACTGGATATATTATTTTATTGCGTTGTTAATATTATTTTATTGTATCGAAAGTTAAAATAAAACCACTGATGTTGAGTGTTTTGTAAATTGAGAATTTTTATTTGAGAAGGATAAATTGAGAAGTTAGATAGATAAAGAAGCTTTTTATAAAGTCATATTACTATATTTATGGCTCCACCAATGTGGATGCCCTTATAAGTATATTATTTACATTATTTTTATTATTTACAACAATTGCAACATATCGCATGAACTATTGTAAAAAAAGATTATAAAAATTTTTGTTCACCTATAAGGTGATTTATTGTTGCTGTAGTTGTGATTCAGTCAAATAGTCTTTGTTTATGGTATAGAGTCCTAACGGCTACATTATTATTATACGATGAAGTATGTTTACAAAGAACTCTAGTAGGGTATATAGGAGTTACGATGTCTAAGATTAGCCCTAGACTGGCTTTACACTAGAGCTGGGTTTGGATACAAATTATTTCCTACAAGTCAATGTTTTCCTCTTTTCTTTTCTTTTTTCCACGCGTTTTAGAGACAAATTGCACTGTTCACGCACTGTTCACAGGACCCACAACCACTTTATTTACAAAAAAAAATATTAAAAATAGGTCACACGGCATTATTCACACATTTAAAAATTATTTTGCTAGAGTGTTTTTAGTTTTCAACAAAATAAGTTGTATGCGGGCCTTTTTGGATATACACCACTGTAAGTTTATTTAAAAAACCTTCTCCCCTCTCCTCGTGTGTGTGTGTGTTAAAAATACTTAGTATTCTAAAAAAAAAAAAGTTGTATCCAAACAGAGTTGAACCTCTTGGGTCAACTACAATAATATTATCTCTAACATATTTCAAGTAGCACCTCTTGATATTTTTAAAGAAGGTGACTGTTCAAATTCTCATATTCTCATTATAACTATTGAAATATATACATGTTATTTGTAACATGTTGCATACAATCTCTTCTTCTCACAAGTGACTCTTCATAACCTACTCTTAAAAAGGATGGTCGAAATTAAAGTTTTTTTTTTTTTTGATTATCTGGTCGAAATTAAAGTTACCTTATAGTTGGACGTATCCTTACATGTAAAAGAGTATGTAAGAAAATTTTCAATGATTTGACATATCCAGGGTCAATTTGTAATGCACTTGTTTTTTTGTTGGTACTTTTTTTTTTTTTTTGGGTAGAAAATAGAATTCATTAAAACTAAACAGAGAAAATAGATTCAGTACACTGCCTATAACAGTACATTCCATGGCAATCAGCCTCCAAAATAGGAATAAGATCCACAAGCGGATCAGTAAAAAACTCAAAATCAGAATCTAACATGAGGCCTAAGTTGGCAAGCCAATCTGCACTTCTGTTTGCTTCCCTGTAGATATGTCTTATGCTCATTAGAGGGATTTGAGTAGCTAAATACCTGCAATCATCCATAATTGAAGACACAATAGTGTTGGCTTTAGCTTGATGATTGAAAACATCCACAATAGCTCTAATGTCTAGTTCAATAACCATAGCTTGGGTATTCATTTGCCAACATAGAAGAAGCCTATATTGAAGTGCCCAAAGCTTGGCGGTGAAGCTGTTTGTTGTACCAATTCTTCTAGTAAAACCCCCTATCCAGTTGCCATTCGCATCTCATAAGAGTCCTCCACCACCAGCCAATCTTGGATTCCCCATGGATGAGCCATCAATGTTTAGTTTCATCCAGCCACAACAAGGTTTTTCCCACCTCACTTGCTTTAGGATTTTACGATTGGCCACCAAAGGCTTGCCAACACAGTGAAAATATTCAAGAGCACGTTGGTTGATGTCCATGGCTAGGCTTGTTTTTAGGTTCTTGTTTTTAAATACCAGCTGATTTCTGTCCTTCCAAATCATCCATATAGCAAACATAAATGTTTGATTCCAAGGAACTTGCCTTGAACTTCGAATCCCCTTGTCTCTACAATTAGCCATAATCCAATCTTGAAGGTTGGCCAAGTAAAAGGCATTGTCCTAGTAGCTGATGCCCAACTGGTGCCATATTGCCTTGAGAATATGGTAGTCTCGAAGAGAGTGGAGGATGGGTTCAGGGCTTTTGTTGCAATGAGGGCATAAGTTTTCAACTAGCATCCCCCTAGCTTGTAAGCAATCTCTTACCTCGATACTCTAGTGCATGCATTTCCAAATGAAAGTTTGGATCCTCGGCAATGTATTCAACTTCCAAATCCACTTCCCATGAAAGGCCATTTGAGGTAGAGGCTCACTAGCAAGTAAATAGGCACTTCTGAGATCAAAAGAGCCTTTGGAAGAAAGTTTCCAAGCTATTATATCCTCATTCCTTACAACACACGAGATTGGGGTAGCTTAAACCTCTCTTCTAATATTCTTAGGGATCTTTATTTGCATCAAGTTCCAAGCCCACCCATCTAGCCTAGCAATATCCTTAACTTTAAGGATATTGGACTCGGTGGTTAGTGGGCCTTGGATAATACTTCTTAAGGCTCCTACCTTAGACCAGTTGTCATGCCAGAAGCCAAGGCTACTCTTATATCTCAGAATCCATATAACTCCCTTCTTGAATACAACTTCCCCTTTCTTCATGCTTTTCCAAGTGTGAGACCACAGTAGGTTGGCTGGATTCCTAGAATTTATGTGTTGATTTGTGCAGTACTTCAATCTCAACACTTTTGCCAATTGAGACTCACTCTCAGTGTGGAACCTCTAGTTCAATTTAGCAAGTAGCGCCGTATTTCTGCCCTTGGCAGCTTGGACACTCAGCCCACCTACCTCCTTCGGAGTAGTAACCTTCTTCCATCCCACCCAATGCATATTTTTTTTATCAGTCAAAGAGTTCCACAAGAAATTCCGATTAACTTGATCTATGCCATCTAAAATCCTCCCTGGGAGCTAGTTGCATTGTATTACATAAGCTGGAATGGCTGAAGTGGATGCTTGGATTAATATTGACCTCTTGGCCATGGAAAGGAGGTTTGCTTTCCACCCTACAAGTTTCTTTTTAACTTTATCCAATACAAAGTTAAAATCTTGGTTCGAAGCACCGCTATGTTGGATGGGAAAGCCAAGGTATTTCCCCAAATTTGTTGTAGACTGAAAGCCGAGTATGTCACTCAATGCTTCACTGTCACTTTGGTCCACATTTGGAGAAAAGAATACCCTTGATTTTACTTCGCTTATGGTCTGACCAGATTGGCTACGAAATTCATCCAACACTTCTTTGATAACTAAGCAATTTTCCATGTTAGCTTTGGCAAAAAGGACTAGATCATTTGCAAAAAGTACCTCTTCGGAAAGCTTTGACAGGAACCCAAGACTCATCTTCACACCTTTCCTGAATTAATTGCCCCAAATAATCCATACACATAATAAAAATGTACGGGAACAGCGGGCCACCTTGCCTTATTCCCCTAGTGGGCATAAAAGGCTCAAGAGCCCCTCCATTAAAAAGCAAAGAGGTAGTAACCGAAGAAATATAGCTCATAATAAGCTCAATTAAATTCCCTGGAAGATTGAACCAAATCAACATATCTCTAATAAAGCTCCACTCTAGTTTGTCATAGGCTTTTTCTAGATCAATCTTCAACACCATGTAACCTCCTCTCCCCTTAGTCTTACCCATCATATGGATCAATTCTTGGATAATAATAGTATTATCCACACCTCTTCTTCCGAGAACAAAGGCCCCTTGACACGGGCCTATTAATTTATCCAAGTACGGTCTCAACCTTCCTACTATGATTTTGGTGATAATTTTGAACATTGAGTTGCACAAACTAATGGGTCTGTAACTACTGATGGACTCTGGGCTTTGAATCTTGGGAATAAGGATAATGCTTGTGCTGTTCAAATAATCCAGAATTTTCTTACTAAGAAATGCTTTCCTTATCTCCTCTTTTACTGAATCCCCCACAGTGAGCCAAAACCTCTGAAAAAAGCCAGCATGAAGCCATCGGGTCCTAGTGCTTTGAAGGCCTTAAGAGACCACAAGGTAATAACAATTTCTTCATCTGACACTGGCTGATCCAAACTGTTTTTCTCATCATTCTCAAGACTAATCTACTAGCCAGTCCGAAGATTTTGACTTCAAGCAGCCTTGACTTGGTTGTCGTACTACAACTTGATAAACCCCTCTCTAAAATGATTCATGACTTCACTTTCCTTTGATAACCAGTCCCCTATCTCATTTTTAACCATAGAGATAGTGTTCCTTTTTCTTCTTGCAAGTGCAGAAACGTGGTAAAGAGAGGTATTTTGGTCTCTCATCACCATCCAATTAATTCTTGATTTTAAAGCCCACAACCCTGCCTCTTGATTCAGAACTAAATCCAAATCCTTTTGCAGCTGATTCTCAAGGTCTATTAGGGAGAAAGAGGGATTGGTGGCTAAAACTCGTTGGATTCCATTGAGTCTAGCCATTAATCTCTTTTTCTTCCCAAATATATTTCTGAACTGATTTTTATTCCAATGAATCGCTTCATTTGTGAATTTTGCTATAGAAGTTGAAAGGTTCCCATTCCGATTCCATGCCTTAGTCACAACTTGGGGAAAGGAAGGGTTGGACAACCAGAAGCTTTGAAATCTGAAAGGTTTCTTAAGGAAGGTGGTTTGCCTAGGAACAGTCTCCAACAGCACCGGACAATGATCCGAATGGCATCGAGTGAGATGAGAGACTCTAGCATCCTGAAATAATAGGCACCAGCTAGGATTCATGAAAAACCTATCTATTCTCTCTTGAATGAGATTATTGATTTCCCTCATATTTGTCCACGTGTACCTGGGTCTCGAAAAACCCAAATCCACCATGTTGCACTTATCTAAACAATTTTTAAATAAGAGAGATCTAGATAGATTGACTAGTCTTTCACCAAACTTATCCTCATTCAACAGGAGTTCATTAAAGTCCCCGGCTATTGCCCACGGTTTATTATGAAGATCTGCAACTTTAATTAAAATTTCTCACAAAATACATCTTTCTACATTCCTAGGACTAGCATAGATAGCAGAGAAAATCCAAGAAAGGTTATTAGCAAGTACCTTCACTTCCACGTGGATTTCTTGCTCTGTATTAGCCAACTGCACAACCTCCACAATATCGAAATTCCAAAGTAACCATAGTCCACCTGTGAATCCAATTGTTTCAGTGTGAATGGCGCTATGAAACGGAAGTCTATCCTTTATTTCCTTTGCACGAGCTCCGCCAAGCTTGGTCTCCATAATTACTAAGATGGCTGGATTATGATTCCTAGCCAACTCTCTCACATGGTTTTGAAAATTGGGCTTCAGCACACCCCTGCTATTCCAAATTATTATATTCATGGTAAAAATGATTAGGAATGGGCACTTATTATGAAGAGGTAGCAATTCCACCTCCCTCTTTAAATTCCATACCGTCTTCTCCATCTTCGCTGCCATCCTTGCCATTACAGACTCTGTCATCTCTTTCTCGCATGAGATCATCCCCCTCCTTACAAACCTCTTCCACGGTGGGTCTCGAGCTGGTAGATAGCCTAGTCTTGCACTCTTTCCATTCAAAAGAGTTGTTATCTTCCAAGCTTCCATCCAACGCTGATCGGACCACCCCATTATCCACGCCATCTTTGCCTTGCTTCCCACTAGAACTACCACCGGGTTGTCCATAACCTTTCCCTCAAAAAATATTGCCCAGCTTAGCTTAAGAAGCTGCTGAGAATTGGAAGGGTTAGCTAATATCAGCGCCCTTGCTATCTAGAACGGGTGAATTTTGTGGGGCTAAGTTGAGAAGAGGCGTGCTTTTGCTAAAAGCTTCTTTGGTCAGGTGGCTTAAAGCCCTATTCCTAGCAATGACCTTCTTACCCTTTACAGATAGGTTGACATGGGTTTTTAATTGAGTACCACTACTGTCCATTAATCCCCCAATCTTCACATTTGGGCCTATGAACAAACCACCGTGCCCAACCTTCTCCATATTGGACTCGAGTGTAAGGCCCATAGTAGTAGACTCCTTCCCTACAAAATGGCCGTTACTAGGATTGTCCTTAGCCATAACAGCTCTTGGCTTTGAGCTCGACGCTGATTTTATGGGGTCCAACTACTGCACATCCTTCGTGGTCCCCTTTTGTCCTTCTTTCCTACATGTAACAACCATCCACGGTCCGCACTTGTCCTCATCATGCTTCATTCCACTACTCTCTGCTATGTTGTGCTCCTTTGTACTACTCTTTGCCATGCCACTGCCTGCCTCGCTCCTACCTGGCACATGCATTTTACGTGGGCTTGTACTGCTCACCTTAGAACGCAACACCTCCTTCTTCGACGGTGGCTCAGCACCCCGGACAGTGTGTGGGTACATTTCCTTCTTATGACCAACTCTGCCACACACAAAGCAAAGCTTATTAAGGCCCTCATACACCACAGCTTGCTCAAATTTTCCAATGAGAACTATGTTTATAAGTGGTTTGTCTACATCCACCTGTATACATAACCTGGCATACTTTCCCCGAGCTTCCATGGCGGTATGAGTATTGACTCTCAGAACTTTCCCAATGGCTTCCCCAATCTACTTAAGAACTTCTACTTCATAGAGTTTAATAGGCAGTGCATGTAATCTAACCCAAACTGCAATTGACGAGATGTTAGCTACTTCCGGTTTAAAGAATGGCTCCCACGGCCTTATAGATAGGAAATGTTCTCCTATGAACCATGGACCTCTTCTCAAGACTACATCTAAATCCTCCTTCATTAAGAACCTCGTTAAGAAGAACTCATTCCCCAGGTCCACATAGTCAAGCCTCCCACTGGGTTTCCATAGCTGTTGGAGTTTGTTTTGAATGAAGTTGAAACCTATTCTCCTATACTACTATTTAAGGGGCTGCACCTGTTTGGACCGGATTTTTTTTTGTTCCAAAATACCCTCAACGCCTATGTTTAAATAGGGGCAAAACTTGGTAAAAATGCTTCTTTAACTTCCACGTAAAACACTATCTACAAAATAGGAACACACTCCTAGTACACTCACGTTAGTTTTCAAACTCAAATTGCTTCTTCTTCAGTTCTCTAATTCTCTCAATTCTGTGTTATTCTTCTTTTCACCGTTATCATCATTGTTAAGCAAGTCCTCTCACTCACCTCTTTGCTTCAGATTTCACTACAAACAACAACAACAACAACAGATAGATTTAAGGTAAGCTCTTTTTGACTTCAATTTCTCTCTCTATTTGGCCATGTTTTGCTTATTGTTTTCCTTAATCTCATCTCACGAGAGATCCTTTTTTTTTTTTTCTTTTTTCTTTTTTTGTGTTAATTAATCTCATCTCACGAGGGATGAGATGAGATTAATAGTAGTGCTGTAATTGGAATACGTTTGTGTTTTTCCTTTTTGATTTTACAGTTTTTTTTTTCTTTAGTCTTATATCTTTTCTTTTTGTAGTCTTTTACATTTTTGAGGGATTTCTTTCTTGGGTTTTTTTTTTTTTTTTTTTTTTTTTTTTTTTTTTTTTTTGCTTGAAGTACATAAAGTGAGTGGACGTGTGATGAATTGAAATTTGCCCCGGATATGTGCAATTTCATTGGTCTGTTTGATTTTACAGTTTTTTTTTTCTTTAGTCTTATATCTTTTCTTTTTGTAGTCTTTTACTTTATTGAGGGATTTCTTTCTTCATTTTTCTTTTTTGGATGGATTTTCCGTTTGATTTTGTATAGTTGTTAGTGGGAAGTTAGCATTTGCGTAGTGGGAGGTTTGTGTGTGGTGCTAAGTGGTTTGTGTGTGGTGCTTGAAGTTGCAAAACAATAGGAACCAACGTTGATGGGTTTTTTTTTTTTTTTTTTTTTTTTTTACTTGAAGTTGTAAAAAAATAGGAAATTAACCAACATTGATGGGTTTTTTTTTTGCTTAATTTTTAAAAAAGGGTTGTTTTATCTCCAACAAAAACATATTATTTTATCATGATTTACATTCTAAAAGGACTACACTTTCTTATCAATGTTCTTTCCACATCATTATCTTATATTATTTTATTTTTCTTTTCTTTTATCATGATTTGCATCAACGGTTTTTTTTTTTTTTTTTTGCTTGAAGTTGCAAAACAATAGGAACCAACGTTGATGGGTTTTTTTTTTTTTTTTTTTGCTTGAAGTTGCAAAAAAATAGGAAACCAACATTGATGGGTTTTTTTTTTTGCTTAATTTTTAAAAAAGGGTTGTTTTATCTCCAACAAAAACATATTATTTTATCATGATTTACATTCTAAAAGGACTACGCTTTCTTTTCAATGTTCTTTCCACATCATTATCTTATATTATTTTATTTTTCTTTTCTTTTATTTGGTCAGTTTCATGGGTGTTTAAGTATTTTCTCTAAATAATGACTATTTTTTAAAGAATAGGAATGATATATATTAATTTGTCTTATTATTTTATCATGATTTGCATCAACGGTTTTTTTTTTTTTTGCTTGCAGTTGCAAAACAATAGGAACCAACGTTGATGGGGTTATTTTTTTTTTGCTTGAAGTTGCAAAAAAATAGGAAACCAACATTGATGGGTTTTTTTTTTTTTTTTTGCTTAATTTTTTAAAAAGGGTTGTTTTATCTCCAACAAAAACATATTATCACATTAGTGATATGGTTTGGAAGTCTGATTTTTAACACATAATCTAATATTTGCATCAAAGTTGTATTTTTTTTTTTTTTTTTTTTTTTTTTTTTTTTTTAGGGTGGTGAGTAACATTGATTTCCTATTTTTTTGCAACTTCAAGCAAAAAAAATTCATCAACGTTGGTTCCTTATCTTTTTGCAACTTCAAGCAAAAAAAAAAAAAACACCCAATACGTTGGTTTCCTATTTTTTTTGCAACTTCAAGCAAAAAATAATAAAAAAAAAAAAAAAAAAAAACCCTATGTTTTAGGTAATTTAATAATATGCCAGTTTTAAGTTTAATTTTTTTTTTTAAAGAATTGTTTTAAGTATTTTTATTCCTAAAATTTTGCCTATTATTTAGATTAACACATAATCTAATATTTGCATCAATGTTTTTTTTTTTTTTTGCCCGGGGGGGGGGGGGGGGGGGGGGGTGGGGGGGCCTCTTCCCGGGGTTTCCTTGTTTTTTTTTTTTTTTTTTTTTTTTTTTTTTTTTTTTTTTTTTTTTTTTTTTACCTTCAAGCAAAAAAAAAAAAAAAAAAAATCCATCAACATTGGTTTCCTATTTTTTTGCAACTTCAAGCAATAAATAAATAAATAAATAAATCCCTATGTTTTAGGTATTTTAATAATATGCCACTTTTACGTTTAATTTTTTTTTTTTTAAATTTTTTTTAAGTACTTTTATTCCTAAAATTTTGCCTATTATTTAGATTAACACATAATCTGATATTTGCATCAACGTTTTTGTTTTTGTTTTTTTTTTTGAGGGTTGTGAGTCCTTTAACCTTGGTTTCCTATTTTTTTGCAACTTCAAGCAAAAAAAAAAAAAATCACTATGTTTTAGGTATTTTAATAATATGCCAATTTTACGTTTAATTTTTTTTTTAAAATTGTTTTAAGTATTTTTATTCCTAAATTTTGCCTATTATTTAGATTAACACATAATCTAATATTTGCATCAACGTTTTTTTTTTTCTTTTTTTTTTTTGAGGGTGGTGAGTCCTTTAACATTGGGTTCCTATTTTTTTGCAACTTCAAGCAAAAAAAAAAAAACCCTATGTTTTAGGTATTTTTATAATATGCCAGTTTTACATTTAATTTTTTTTTAAATTTTTTAAGTATTTTTATTCCTAAAATTTTGCCTATTACTTACATAATTAGAATATGTGTTAATTTTCTTCTCCATGTGTTGTCTTATCTTTTTTTTTTTTTTTTTTTTGGTCAGTTTGATGGGTGTTTAAGTATTTTCTATAATTAGTGACTATTTTTAAAAGAATAGGAATGATATATATTGATTTGTCTTTTTTTTTTTTTTTTTAGTTATTGGGTTTCACTCATTATGTTAGTGTATGTGTTCTAAGTGTTGCCTTCTCTTCCTCTTATTATTTTTGTATGTTGTTTTTCTTACATTTAAGCCTTACTCTCTATTTCTTTTGTATTTTTTTTTAGGGCGACATATCAACAAGTTGGTTAGATTGCATAGCAAACATATTGGATGAATTCGGGTGAGCGAAGTGGTAGTCAATCTATCAAGTAGTTGTTAAAAAACATTTTTTGTAATATGAATATTGTACCTTATGAAATTTAATATTGTCCTTTTTGTGCCTTCCATTGCACATTTGATGACTTTGTAAGCAATTGTCATATACGCAAATTTGCCAAAGCAAGAATGATACTGGAGAACTTATCTTTAAAGATAAAATTTTGAAATTGTGGTGAAAATTGCTTCTAAATAATAGACTGACTGTTAGGAGTAAAAACCTACACCCTTAAATATATCTCATATTTGATAGTTTAAAATGTTACTTCATTTTAAATTTTAAAACTTGGTAAAATTTAATTTGATCCAAAATAACTTACCAAAAGACAAAAAGACTCCAAACAAATCATGTCTTTTGAATTTGCATCAAGTGTTATGTGTACTCAATTAAGATATTTGCATCAACGTTTTATTTTATTTTATTTATTTTTTCTGAAGGTGGTGAGTCCTTTAATGTTGGTTTCCTATTTTTTTGCAACTTCAACCAAAAAAAAAATCCATCAACGTTGGTTTCCTATTTTTTTGCAACTTCAAGCAAAAAAAAAAAACACCCATCAATGTTGGTTTCCTATTTTTTTCCAACTTCAAAGCAAAAAAATAAAAAAAATATCCCTATATTTTAAGTATTTTAATAATATGCCAGTTTTAGGTTTGAATTTAAAAAAAAAAAATTGTTTTAAGTATTTTTATTCCTATAATTTTGCCTATTATTTGCATACTATAGCAAGAATGATACTAGAGATCTTATCTTTAAAGATAAAATTTTAAAATTGTGCTGAAAATTGTTTCTAAATAAATTATAGACTAACTTTTAGGGGTAAAAACTTGCACCCTTAAATATATCTTATATTTGATCATTTAAAATATTACTTCATTTTAAATTTTAAATTTTTAAAAATTGGTAAAATTTAATCTGATCCAAAATAACTTACCAAAAGACAAAAAGACTCCAAACAAACCATGCCTTTTGAATTTGCATCAACTGTTACGTGTTCTCATTTAATAAATTTGCATCAATGGTTTTTTTTTTTTTTTTTACAACTTCAAGCCAAAAAAAAAAAAAAAAATTCCAATGTTTTAGGTATTTTAATAATATGCCTGCATTGTTTTACATTTAATTTTTTTTAAATGTTTTAAATATTTTTATTCCTAAAATTTTGCCTATTATTTAGATATACTTAGAAGTAATTTTTTCCATGATTTTATACTTATATATTTAAAGAGAAGAGGAAAAAATAAAAACCACGTTTTATAGATTTTCAACCAATTAATAACATGAAGCCTTTTCTCTACGAAAAAATAAAATAAAATAAAAAAATTAATTATCCTTCAATAGTTGGGGGAGGGAAATTTCAACCAATTCAGGTATTATTTAAAAAAAAAACATTATATTACGGCTAAAATATTGTGTTTACATATTTTTAGTGTCAGACCATTGCAACTCAAAAATAAGGGTGCAATATTGTTTTGCAAAACTTTTATATAACAAATTTGACTACGAAATTTTAACATAGCACATGCTTCCACTAAATATTGCGCTAAATAATTATTGCGCTAAATATGTATATATGTGCAACTAACACGATTATTTTTTTGTCTATTTAATGCAGAAATGAGTTCGGAAAATACACCTGTGACTCATACCAATGACGTAGAACGTCATCGAGAACTACGGAGATATTATGATCGACGTAGTAGACAAATAGAAGACAATGAAAGCAGACAAATTCGATTGGCAAGACGTCGTGCCAATTATGCAAGACGAAGACAACAAACTTTGGGTGGTGATATTACTTTAGTGGGAAGTCCAGCAAATTTAAATGAAGACGTTGTGCATTCTAATTCAACATCATCATGTGTAACACTAATACCACCTAATCGCGAGGCTACACCAAGTTGTCGTCTTACGCATATCCGTAACTTGGTGCGAAATATGCCAGTTGAGCGAAATGCTATGCAAGAAACTAATGGTGAGATCATAATTTTGTGCCTTTTAAAAAATATTCATTGGTTGGACTATGATTATTTTGGGGAAAAAAAAATTAAGGCATGTTCGTTTTATGTCAATATCAACAACAATGCTAACTTAATGTTTATAATAACTTTAGGTTTACCTCCAATATATCCAACTATAATGCCAAATGATTTTGAGGCTGGACCAAGTCATATAAATTCTAATGTTAATGATGGTAAGTTTTATGTCAAATATTTATAAACTTTGCACCATTATAATTTTTTTTTAAAAAAAATTAGCATTTTCTATAATTACATTGTAGGTGTAGAAAGAACTGAAGAAGTTGAAAATATAAATGATCAAAATCACAGGGATGGCTACAGAGAACAAGGTTTGTTACTCAATGTCACAATTTTAATTTCAATTTACATGTTTATCATTATCAATTTTATTATTTGTTAACAAGTTGCATATTCGAAACCTTATTAATATTTTGCTTATTTCACAACATAATATTTGATACAATTTTAATATTTTCTTTCACAACGATGATTACACTTTTTATCACTAATTTTTTCCTCAAAATAAAAATTAGGTGTTGACAACACATTTGATGGTACTGCACATATAATAAATTGTATGCGGGGCAGATACAATTGTGCAAAGGATTTTAAAGAAGGTATAGAGACCATTAGGTACCAACTACCACAACCAAAGACATGTTGCTTTTGTAATGCCCGTTTGTTCCATCGAGAGACATCCTCGATGTGTTGCAAGGATGGAAAAATATCTTTACCCAACATACCAATTTGTCCTGAATTTAGGGAGCTAATTTGTGAGCAAACACCACGGGGCAGACATTTCAAGCAATATATACGGTTTTACAACAACATGTTTGCATTTACCTCAATGGGTGTGCACGTGGATGAAAGCATGGCCTTGAAGGAATATATACATTTCGTGCCCAAGGTGCCATCTATCATAGAATTGGTAGTCTTTTACCACATACACCTCTAAGTGTGCGACATCTACAATTGTATATCTATGACACCGATCTTGAAATACAACGCAGAATGTCTCAATCTGTAGAAGCTCATGAAGATATTGTGTGACTTATTCAAAGGATCTTGGACATGCATAACCCATTTGTGCAGAAATTTCGTCAACTATCTCGAAGTCCAAATTTACATCAATGTAAACTCCTCATTAAAGAACAACCTCTAAACCAACCTCAATATTGCCTTCCCAGTGCTTCCCAAGTAGCAGTTATTATTATAGGAGGAGAAGAAGCTGGTCATTTAAGTGGTAGAGAAATTTTGGTTCAAATGTTTGGTGGTAATTTGATCAATGTTCAAGATACAGCAGGATATTATGATCCATTGCAGTACCCAATACTTTTCCCATTTGGAACATATGGATAGGATATCAACACACGCGACACTAATAGAAATAAAGTGTCATGTCGTGATTATTATGCATACATCTTTCAGGTAACCGTTTTATTATTTTCTAAATTTTTCACTTCAAAATGCCACTTACACTATAAAATAACTAAACCTACATCTATTTTTACTAATGTCCAAGATTCGCAACGATGCTCTATCAATGATTTGGTATGGAGGACGCCTTTCACAACAATATGTTGTTGATAATTATGTAAAAATTGAAACACACAAGCTTAGGTGGTTTGAGCACAATCAAGATTCTATTAGGGCAGATTTGTACCAAGGCCTACAAGATGCTTTCCATGAATGAGAGAATGATACTGGTAATGTAAACTTTACACTTGAAATTTACATTACTTTATTAATGGCAAATTGGTATCAATATTTCTTAATGACCCAACTTTTTCATCTTATATTTAGGAAATGTTGGACATAGAACCATTCTACCTTCATCATTTGTGGGAAGCCCGCGCGATATGATCCAACGATTTTAAGATGCAATGTCATTAGTTCAAAAGTTTGGGAAGCCAGATTTATTCATCACAATGACGTGTAATCCAGGATGGGAAGAAATCCAAAATGAGCTTTTACCCGCACAAACTGCACAAGATCGTCTAGACTTGCTTGCAAGAGTTTTTAAATCGAAATTTGAAGAATTGAAAGATGATATTGTGGTTAAGGGGGTTCTCGGAAGAGTTATTGTATATGTGCAGGTCTTTGAGTTCCAAAAAAGGGGTTTACCACATGCACACATGCTTATAATTCTCGATGAAGATGATAAATTGCATAATCCAGAGGATTATGATCGAGTTGTTAAAGCAGAAATACCATGTAAGGAGGAACAACTTCAGTTACATAAAACTATACTGAAGCATATGATACATGGTCCTTGCGGAGTACAAAATCCAAGATCACCGTGCATGAAAAATGGGCGATGTAAAAAAGGATACCCAAAGCCTTTCTCGCCTGAAACCTACCAAGGCAATGATTCATATCCTGTTTACAAACGATATGATACTAATAATCCTGTGCCATTGAATGATCATAGCAGGATTATGGTAGACAACACTTGGGTTGTTCCATATAATCCTTGGTTACTGCTGAAATATAATTGCCATATTAATGTTGAAATATGTTGCAGTATCAAGAGTGTAAAATACTTATATAAATATGTGTATAAAGGCCCAGATCGTGTCTCTATGGAAGTTAGACCAGGCCCAAATTATGATGAGGTCCAATAGTACATTGATGCAAGATGGGTATGTGCTCCAGAGGCATGTTGGAAGATATTTGCTTTTCCTATGTATCGAATGTACCCTGCTGTTTTTCGTTTGCAAATTCATCTTCCAGATAGACAATAGGTACGCTTTAGACCACATGAACCTATTGCTAATGTTTTGGAGCGAAGTAAAAAGACAATGCTCACTGAATTTTTTTATATGAATATGATTGATCATGATGCACGAAATTATCTATATAGAGAGTTTCCTGAGCATTATTGTTGGGATTATAAAAACAAAATATGGACACGAAGAAGATCTTATAAAAAAGTAGTGGGTAGAGTATACACTGTTTCACCATTTGATGGAGAGAAGTTCAATCTGCGTGTTCTTCTTAATCATGTCAAGGGGCCAATAGGATTTGATGATTTATTGACTGTCAATGGTATAACCTATCCAACTTTTAAGCAAGCAGCTGAACAAAGAGGTGTACTAAAGAATGATAACAGTATACGACAGTGTCTGCTTGAAGCAAGAGACATTCGAATGCCGTCAGCTTTAAGAAGATTGTTTGCAACAATATTGGTATTTTGTCTACCAACTGGAGTAAGAGAATTGTGGAATGAGTTCTACCCATATATGGCAGAAGATTACCCATCAACATCTGTTACAACAGAGACACGTCGTACAAATAAACTTCTGAATGATTTAGAGGCGTTACTCTTGCAACATGGAAAGCACATCACAGAGTATGATTTGCCGATTTTAACTAGAGAATGTGATAATGATTCAACTGTACCAAGACTCATACAAGACGAGCTAACTGTTCCTAATGTAGATGAAGAACTCGCTTTAATTGAGAAGTTGAATAATGACCAGAGAGTTGCATATGAGACAATCATGACAGTTATTGATCGTAAGGAAAGCATGATATTCTTTGTCGATGGGCCAGGAGGAACTGGGAAAACATTTTTGTATCGCACAATATTGGCAACCTTGAGAAAAGCTGGTCACATTGCAATTGCCACAGCTACATCTGGCATAGCAGCAACATTACTCCCTGGTGGAAGAACAACGCATTCCAGGTTTAAGATTCCTTTAACTCCCGATGCTTCATCTACTTGCTCAATAAGTAAACAATCTGACTTAGCTGAACTTATTAGACGTGCCACCATAATTATTTGGGATGAAGCCCCAATGGTAAATCGTCATGCACTTGAATCTTTAGATAGAACATTTAAAGATATTATGGAAGAAAATTTACCTTTTGGTGGGAAGGTGCTAATTTTAGGGGGAGATTTTTGTCAAGTACTTCCGGTTGTTCCAAAAGGTACAAAGGCAGAAATGATTGAAAATAATTTAGTGTTAAATGTCGCTTTTATCATGTACCTTATTAGGACAGTTACATGTTTTTCACCACATAACTTATAATGGTTTTTATTATTATCGATTTTCTTGTAAGTTATGTGTATTGGTTTTTGTAGAGATTGGATTTGAGCACTTCTTCTGCTGGACGAGTGGACTCAAATTCAGTTAGCCCAATACAATGAATTTGTAGAGAATGAGTTTAAGAACTAGGCCTTAGTGCATGGACAACGGTCAATATGATGTTCACCACCACCAAACATAGACGAACTGAAATTATTTAAGAAAGTCTGTCCTTGGCTCAATCCGAGGAGCTTTGTAGTAACTATTGAATGAAGATGGTTCCATGAATCCCCCCTTTTTGATCTATTTTTCCCTATTATATAGTCCTCCTCCAACGATCTCTTTCTTCCACTTGTTGACCATCCATACCTCCCTCTGACTACCCATTCCATCAGCTACCTTACCAAACCTCCTGTGAATTGCAACAACCAAGGCAGCACTGTTCATGGGTTATGTCTCCATTAATGCGGTCAGAACGTTAGTTGTACGCATTTAATGTGGAGGTGACAGTTCCTCCTTGAATTGCTCCTTTGCCATGCTCCCATGGATGACTCATCATACTTGTCTTTTTCCTGGGGTGCTTAGGGAGGCTACCTTTGATGGCTTGTTGCTTTCTCCTCCCATGGTCTCGGTTGGCCGAGGGCAGGATTGTCCTCGACAAGGTTCCTAGGCAATTTGGATTTTTTAACTCCGTCCTCGGATGTTTCTTCCTCCTCGGCATGGGCCCTGGGCTTAATGTGAAGTGGGCTGGAATTGTCGAACTCTTAGGCCTCACAGTTTTTATTACTTTACATTCTTTTATTTATTGGCTTATGCATCATACGAGTGGGTGGACATATACTCCTAATTTAATTCTCTCATTTTCCTCTACTTAGTGTGCATTTGAGACAAACTAAAAATTTCATCTTATTAGCAATTTCAGCTTATTTTTGTTACTATTTATGGGCCCTACTGTACTATTCAGCTAATTTTTTACTTTTATTTACAGTATTTTCAGAAAAAATTTTCAGTTTCAGTTACATAAACTGTTCCCAAATAGGCACTTAATATTTTAATATAAATTAATTAATACATAAAATCATAATTTTATAATTGTGTTGATAAAGTAAGGGTTTAGTGCTGCTTAATTATATTTAGGAATCACCCCCAACTGGATGTTTTCTCAAAAAAAAAAAAAGTTTGGATGGATAGGTCTTTTTTAGCTTCTTGTTCCTTCCTTTTTTAGCTTAATTTCGGTTGTATTATTTGTCTGTTTAGCTTAAACGTATGATTTTTTATTTACTTTATTTATGTATTCATGATTATTGATATTATTTTAGCTTCGGTGTTTAAAGCAAAGAAATTTTATTTTAATATCTATATGGACTTTAATCTTGTTAAAGTGGTGATTTCCATACGATGATTAAGGGATGTGAGGAGCTATTATTTTCTTACCAGCGTACAAGCTAACCCGAATCAAGCCCAAAATATGTAATTACAAGATGGGCTCACCCCCAAATAATGGGTTGGACTTGGTCTTGAGAATAAAATTCTTGGATTGGGCCTGGGTCCGACTCCCCTGCCCCGGCCCATCTTAGTTAAGGTCTTATTCATTTCTATTTAAATTGCAATAATTGTTTATTCATTTTTAACTAATATCTTCTGTAGACTTTCAGTTAACCAATCATAGTTTTTAAAATTTTTTTAAAAAAAAAATTTAAATTTAAATTTAGATAATTTGATAGTTACATTAATAAGGGAAATGGTGATTGTAACTTTGATTCTTTTAATTTAAGAGAGCAGATTATGCCACTGAGTTATAAGACTGTTGACTAAATCATTGAGAATTTAATTCAATGCTTCACTTATAAGCTCGCTTTTTTTTTTTTTTTTTTTTTTTTTAAGAATCAATAAAATAATAATTCCTGAATGAATAAAGCCTATTCCTCAACCTGCTAGAGAGAGAGGGAGAGTTTTGGAGAAGGCAAACATAAGATATCAAAGAAACTCAGTTTTATTAAGTCTAGGAGAGAAGATGGAGTCAGGAGGAAAACTACTTGAAAACTTTTTTGTATTCAAGATAAACCAATTTATGCGGGACCCTGTTGTCAAACAGTCCTTGCTCTATAGTTTGTGCAACAATGGTGATGGTTTTTCTCTTTTGAGCAATAAAAAATTTGTGTTGTCACTGTCAACTGGAATGTGCAAGTCATTTTCTTTGTAGTTCACAGTTGGGCTTATATGTTAGGAGTTTCAGTGTCCACGATTGTAGAAATGCAAAGATTAGAAATGAACAACTCAATAAGTTGCAAGTTTTATGGCGCACATTGAATCCTTCAGCTGTAAAATGTGCTTAAACTATGGTAAGATCCTACTTTTAACAAGACATGCTAAATATAAGTACATGCTAAAGTATATATCATACATGTTTGATACAGCTTTTGGAAGGGCAATACCAATTTAGCATACAGTTTATGCAATCACACCTGAGTGTTAAACCTATCCCACCATATGAAGAATTTAATTTCCTTTGGATGATTTTTTTGAAGCTTTGTTATCTTCTTCACCCTTGACAATGATAACCATTGGCCCTCATATAATTTAATTTAACACAATTGAACTAGTCATCCTCTGGTTCAATTGAGAAGTCTGGCTCTTCAGGCTTTTGCAACTTAGGCAATCCAACATCCTTGATTTTCTGAGCTCCTCTCCGTGTGTTTGCAGCAAACCTTGAAGCCAATATTGTGACACCTAGGTTCTGCTTTGCTTGCAAACTAGTTGAAGATGATGTAGAATGCTCTTCCTTACCTTGTTCTGTTTCATTAGCTACTTGCTCATCAAGACTATACGAGAATGACTCTTTCATGCTAAGGCTCTTTGCAGTCATCCTCTTCTTGTGTCGACGCCAAGCAACCTGAATGAAGCAGGCAGCCCATGTCCTCCAGTGGTGAGAATAAAATCGGAAAGTATGCTGTAACTTCTTACTATGGAGACGTCTAAACTGATTGGCAACAAATTTGAGATCTTCTGCTCGCAGTGCAAAGGCTTCCACTTCAACAATGGCTCTAACTGTTCTTGTAGAAGAAGGCAAGTTGACAGTAGATTTTGGAAGCAATGCCCATGCAAGCAGCTCTTCCCCACAAAAATCACCTTGTCTCAAAGTAATTGAGTTGAAGAAACCTGTCCGGCCTCCATTTGTAGTTGAGCTCTCTAGCCTCCCTCGGATTATAAAAAGCATCTCTGTCACAGGATCACCTTCACGAACAATGCAGGTGCCCTGAGTACTTAAGGATGACACCAACCGCTCACAAATAGCATCAAGTAGTTGATCATCCATCTGTGAGAAAAAGGGTACCTGCAATTGGAAAAAACAGACAAGCTCAACTACACTATTGATATAAGGAAAAAAAAAAAAGATTACTGCTTCAATTTGTTGGATGGTTTTCAAATGTTGGGAATAAGAAGCATTTCTCTTTAAATCTGAATGAACTGGAAGTGGAAGAATTTCTCTTTGACTTTCTCAAAGCATTGATAGGGTTTATAGCAATCAGGAACCAACATTGAACTGTTCAATCCAGTACCTACTTCCTAAGGAAAATAGAATTCTTAGTTTGTATTCCATAAAAGCTGATTTACATGGTGTATCTACAAGAGTACTACCAAAATACCAGGTTCTGTTCAAACACAATGCACACTCGGGCACATTAATAATAGCAGCATCTAGTATTCCCTCCTGAAGACATGGCCTTAATTAACAAATGGGATAGGCAATGAAGTTATAAGCTACATGATACCAGTGTTTACATTTATATCTACCAGCAGGATCATAAGATTTGGGCACTGGCACAAAATTTTTACTAAGCAATAATCCTCACACCCAACACGCAAATGCTTGATTTTGGAGGGGAAAGATATGCATAACTAGATCAACTACTCATGCATTCTTTACTGCAGAGAATGGTAGAAAAGTCCACAGTATAAGGAAGTTTGTATTGCTTGTTTTGAATAATCAATCTTCTTAAAGATCTTAAAGTACACCCATCCATAGGATAAGAGCACATAATTAGTCGCAGCTACTGGGTTTAACAACATAAATATGTGACATACATTATCAGAGGATGGAATCTGCCTTGACAAATCATGTCGCTTGCTGATTTTAGCATAAGTAAAATAATCTAGTACAAGAACTTACACGTCGAACAAGGTCCAAGCATAGGTGGCGTTGGATATCTCGACGGAGATCTGGAGGTAAGGCACGTAAGATTGACTCTTCATCAACTCCTCGAGTTGCAAGCCACTTGTACTGCACAAATCGCCTGACACGTTCTTGCAGATCCTGAGGGAGTTGGCGATGTCTCATCCACTCCTCAGTGTCTCGTCGCTTGAGCCTCCACTCCTCAAGCCTCACAGTGAGAGATTGCAGATAGGTCTACAACAAATTGAAAGTCTGGAAAATGAGCTATAAAATATACTTTTCTCAGTGCTTGAGAAATAACATCTAAAGGGATTGATGTGAATCTATTGCAACACAAGAGAACTAAAACTAACTATAATTTTAATAAGTGAGATGTTCAAGACTAGTAAACAAATGGAATTCTAAGTTCCAAAACCATCACCCTAATGAATTCCAATATACCTCTATGAATGTCCAGGACATCTCCAAGAATTACTTTGCACAGAAGTGCTGAAAAAGGTTTACACTACAGTGTACTTTTCAAGGACCTTAAAAGAGCCTATCAAGTATAGAGATTATAAAGATATGTTTCCTTCTACATACTATCAAAGATAGCAAATGATCGGCTTTCTACTCTTCGGCTACTGGTGAATGCAGAAGACATAAGAAAGCAAAGGTTCTCAGAATTTAGGAGTCAATCAGAATGAAAATTGAGGCCTTGGAAAAATAAAAATCTTATTCTTAAAGGTCCAATGAATCATTTACAAGTATCAACCCAGTAGAAAAAGAGAAATTAATTTTATTATGGAAAATAATTGAATTTTGATTATGAACATGACAGTTACAGAGGATAATTGCAGTAAATAACAGTGTAAGAATACCTGCATATTTCCAATCAAATGGGCAAACAACACCAGTCCCATTATTGCAATGAGTATGGCAAAAGAAGTTTCCCCTATAAATGTGCTTGTCATTAAATTCTGGCCATAAGAACTGAAAAATATAGGAAGCAAAAGAGAGACATCAAAATTCTGAATGAACAAGCCATTTAAGGCACCTGTTTCTATTAGCCACTCGAATAAAGTAGTGATTTTTTTTTTTCACTAAATAAGCATTATAAGCTGGTTGTAAGTATTAGTTTATATCATTAAGTACCATACTATGCTGCGAATGCATACTTTTCAAGTAATAGACAATCTAAAGCACAGATAAGATCCAGAAACAAAGCAAAAACCTACTATTTGTTCAAGATACTTCACATTTTTAGCAAAAAGTCCACTAGTCAATCAAAAAATCCATGAGTTAGAAGATTTGATACAGGAGTTTTTCAGTTTTCCTGAGACTTGTGACAATGAGGTAAAGTATTAGTTTTAACATGTCATTTATTTTTCTCTACGCATTGGTTGGCAACTCTTCCCCTTTGGTATCAGGTGGCAACTCAATTAAAAAAGAGACAAAGATGAAGAAGAAGAAGAAGAAACATGCAATTAAAAGAGGGAGGAAAAAATGAAGTTGAAATTTCACGATAGTATATATAATAAGATCAAATTGATTAGGCCCTCCCCTTAAGTATAAGGAGTTATAAATATCAACTTCAACTGTCAACACAGATGATTACAGAGGCACTCATGTATCATAACATCCTTTAAATTGGAAATAAAAGTGGTGAATATGATTAGCATAGCATGTTCATGAATTATACCTCAAGTTCTGTAAGCCCCACCACAGACAATAGAAATACTTCTCAACAAACACTGAGGAGACAACATTATTTGTCATGGCATTTGCAAATAGGCCATAATTGAAACTGGTAGAATTATTTGGATTGCAGTTATTAAACACAGCAGTGCTGTTTTCCCATTTGATGCGATCATCGTCATCCAAAGTATCACATGACAAGTAACGAGGGACACATTTTATAGGGCTATCTTCCATTCTGCATTCAGATTTCCAGCAAGTTGCATACCGTTCAATGGACAGCAAATACCATGATGCCCCTAAGACCTACAAGAACAGAAGTCAAATCTTTGCAGAATACTTGAGAAGATATAGGATGTTGGGTTATCAAATATAAGCAGAGAAAAGTTACATACATGACTAGCTAACATGTAGAGTAGGAGATTATATGCAGCCCCAGCCCACGCAGTTTTTGTGACGACACCAGTGGCTTTGATAATCTGAGAACTTAATGGGAAAATGAGATATAGTCTGGGAATATATTGGAGCAGAACAATCAGTACAAGGGTATTGTCAGTACTATGAGCTTGTGAGGATTTAATTGCCGGTAGAATGAACCATATCAAAATCTGCAAAGCAAAAAGAAAGTTTCCAAGAATTAAGAATATACATGTTTTCACATGGTTATTGTGTAAACTATAGTCCATTATAGGATTTCCATAGCAATCCAATTTATCACTTTTTTCGCAATGCATCTAACATATTCTACAGCAAACCTGAGCAGCGAACAAAAATTTTGGAATGTTAAAAAGCCACTTCAATCCAAATTAGTAACATAATGTTTGAAATTTTGCATTCTGTTAGTAGAATCACTTCGCAATTACATAAAGAGATAAACATAATTTTCTTTTACAATCTGCTTAACTATAATTCAGTAACCAAATTCTAAATAAACCTCAATAAACGCTAGATTTGTTTTGGTTTTTCTTTTTCCCTGTTTTGAACCCCTACAAAACCATAGAATCAGTTGGCACATGAATCACAGGGAAACCAAATTGCAGTACCTGAGGAAGAGGCAGTGCAGCTATGAGATCTACCAAGAAATCCGATCTTAAATACCGCCTCAAAATCATCTTTGGATCCATGACAAGCTCACCCCTCCCAAACACTCTTGAACTTGGTGATACAAAAGCTGTCCGGGACTTTATGACTATATGTAACATGTAAAACATATCAGCAATTGTCCTAAAACACGTTATCACAATCCCCAGTCTCAAATCAGTTGTCATACACAATGTACTGGCATTGTTCACTACCATTGGAACGTAGAAAAAAAGTGGATCAACAAAGAGTGCTACCAAACAAAAAAAGAGGAAAATCCTGTTCCATTGCAGGACAACATCACTTCCAGGATCAAGAATTCGCCTATGCCATTGCTTATGATTCTCTGGGGAAACCTTAAGCTTTCCAAACGTGGAAGTTGTATTAGTACTTTGGTTTTTAAAATCGCCAACACCAACACCACCACCTTCTGGTTTCAACAAAGCTGCAGAGACATTGTACACTGGCAAAGGCTTTTCTAAATGTTTCCGGGTGTCATTTTTTTCCCATGGAGATCGTAGATTTTGTTTTTCATCGTTGTAAAACCTGTGGAATTGAAAACCCATTAAGCAAATTACATTAAGAATGAAATGGGAATAAGAGAAACAGTCAAACAGAGGACATAGCAGAGAATTACCTCACTTTCTTTAGCTCCATGCTTGTATTTTGTTCGGTCACATACATGAACTAAAATACAATGAAGAGAAAAAAAACATGGAGTGCATGAGTTCTACCAAAACAACATTTTTCTAAGTATCCCATATTTTTCCTGGAACAAACTTTATAATGCTTCTCAATTCTCTTTCTATTATAAAAATATGGATCTTGATTAAAACTTCCAAGAAAAAGGCTCAACTGCAGCCAAAATTTGAAAACCTTTGTATTGTACAAACAAAATTTAGAGTAGAATTTCACAGAGAGAGAGAGAGAGGCCTGATTGAAGGCTCAAACTTAGGTGAAACACTGTGTATGTATAGTTTTAAAATTTTTAACGTCGTTGACTTTCTTTGAAGCCCAAGAAGAAAACCAACAGTAATTAAAGCTAGGAAACACAGCTCATATAGCTTTGTCTTTTTTTTTTTTTTTTTTTTTTTTCCTTGATAGCTCATATAGTTTTTCTTAGCGTGTGCTGGGAAGTGATGAAACTTTAGCTTATTACAGTTTTTATTTTTTATTTTTTATTACTATTTATGAGTTTTTATACACTTTTTGATAGTATTTATGAGCAAAAAATTTTTAATTTTATTTAAATAAGTATTGTTTTAATATATATATATATAATATATATTTTTTTATATTCAATTAAAAAACGTATGAGAGAGAGAGAGAGAGAGAGAGAGAGAGACGTGCAGACCATGAATTTTTATGGAAGACTGGTAGTGTCCCTAGTGAAAAAGAAGAAGAAAAGGAAATGTAATAAGAGACATTTTTTTATAGCAGATTTTACGCTTTGATTTAGGATTTCATATTAGAAAATTAGAATCTCTTTCATAAAATATATTTCTTTTTTCGTTTTGGAGATTGGTTAAGGAGGCAAGCAAGATCTCATTTTTGGCGCAGACTCCGGGTCAAACTTATGTAGGATCCACACCACAGCTGAGCAGACATGGTTCACAGCACAGGTTATAGTAGATCCAAAAATAAATTTAGGCTCACTGTCATGTCCGAAACAGTATGTTGCAACAATTTTGAGTATACATGATTCATGTGCCAACGTTTTTCGACAAATTGACTTGCTACTTGCTAGATAATTACATTTTTTTTTTTTTTTTGTCACAAGCGTAGTCCCCTTGATTGGTTTATCTCTAATCTTTTATTTTATTTTATTTTTTTAAGGTAAGATGATATTTTTATTAAAAAGACTCAAAAGAGGGCACAAATAACAAATGGAAACTTGTCTATCAACGTCTTGACTAAAAATGTCCAAAAAGAGAGATGAAATGGGTTGAAGTCTCCAAATTGAACAAAAAGAGGGCCAATAAGCAAGAAAATGAGTCAAGCCATTCGAAGATTTTGGTCAAAAATTAAATTTAAAACCAAAGAAACGGGGGAGCAAGAGCTGTATATTGGCAATGATGGCCCTGAGATCCTATAGAGGAGTAGAGCTGTATATCTCTAATCTCTATAGATAAATGATAAATCCTCATTCCACTTTAATGATCAAAGTCAAAACCTTGGTCCTTGCCTTATTTATTTCCACGTAGGGCCAAAGCATTAATGCATATTATTGACAAATAGGTGTCACTAAATGATGATAATAATTGAAATAGATCGATTAACCAGTGTACACACAAAAATGACGTTTTGCATATGTTAGGAACTTAGGCTTACCTTCTATTTTAATATACATGTGAGAGAGAGAGAGAGAGAGAGAGAGAGATTTGTGAATGAATGCAAGAAGAAGAAGAAGAACTGGGATTCTCAATGGAATTACACAGGAAATAGTCACTTGCTTAAAAGGTTCCGAATACTATGTTTAAATAAAGAAAAACATTAACTAATGCTCTTAAAGAGCTATTTTTAGAAACATTTTATTGAGATAATAATAAAATAATAAATGTGTTAGTGACATTTTTTTTTATATTTTTCATAAAAGTTGTGTCAAATTTTCCTAATATGGTTTATTAACAATTACTCTAAAGACATTTATTAACATGACTATTTAAGCAGAAAAATTACAAATGAAATGACGGTTCCAATTTTATTATATTTTTAAATAATTATTATATTCTAAACCATAAATATAAAGTTAATTAACCAATAGAAGTTTGCTGACCGGTGAATTAAAAACTTTAATAGTGACTGACAAGTAACTAACAATCGACTATCAATGTGAAATAGAGAAACGGCAATTCCGTGCCCAGCCGATACCTTAATGGCCAAGGATTGCAGTGTGACAAACTGATAATAACACATTGGCCAAGTTAAATCTTAAATGAAGTAAGAACTAATTAGTAAGACTATAATTTACGTTTTTAATAAATGAGAGAGATACCATTTATTCCATAATAGTAATATATTCTACAGTTGTAGTAGGTTAAACCTTTAAACCTAGGACTGAGCCGGAGTAGTTTTAACACGTTTATTATTACACGCAACAGAATATAGAGAATAGGATAGGTAGCTATTCATGCATTATTAAGGTTGTTTAGTTGTTTTGATGTCTCAAACGACAGCATTTTTATGTTTTTTGCTGGAATCAAACGGCAGCATTTATTTCAATCAGAAAAAGAGTGTCCATTTGGATATGTTTGGTGACACAAAGAGGAATTTCTTCCAATCAAAGACCTGCTGATCCTACCTTTCTATGACTTCCAAAGTAAGCGTATGGGCATCTTGCAAAACACTTTATGTTGGAGTGTGAATCTTGGGTTGAATTGAATGCAGCTTTGTCGTATTGAGGATTGTCAATTCAATCCATCGTCTGTAAAACCTAACTCAACCATTAGGTCGGGCTGATGATCGTACTTATGTTTCATGTCTTGGTAAAAGTTTTTTTTTTTTTTTAATTATTACTATAATCCTAACAAATTTCCAAATTTATTGAAAACTAATTTTGAAAATATCAAGAAAAATCAAACTAAAATAAAGTTAAAATAAGGATAATAAGGAAAAGGTTTACCTTCAAACATGCTTAGTGGAATTTTCCTTTAATCCACTATTCAGCACTTGAAAGAATTGTCCACTTACTTTTAGTCAAATGACTTTTTTAAACGAGTGATGCGACTTGTTTAATTAATACACATAAATTGTTTTACAAATTATCACATTTTGGGTTAAAGGGGATTCTTTAAAACTAGTTTGGGAAAAAAACTTTATCAGAATGGTATATTATACTTATATATATGTTAGGTCTAATTGAGCTAAATATGTTGAAAAAACTGTGAGTCCTAACCAAATTTAACACAAGGTTCAAAAAACAATTCCAACACACAAATAACCAAATCAAGACATCATGCTAAATTGGGTTGGTTGGTTTTGTTTAGTCGGATTTGATGCACACTACTCACACTGATTTATACTTTTATGGAAGTTCTTTGCCATCACCTTAGAAGATTTTTTGGTAAACTCACCTTAGAAGATCGAATTAAGGGTAAGTTGGCCATCACTAATTTTATTTTTATATTTCCCTAAATGCAAAAAAAAAAAATATATATATATATATATATATATTAGTTTTGTTATTTATTTGTTATTATTATTATAATAGGTGGGGGAATAGAATTTGAACCTAAGTGCCGATCTCACAGAAAATGTGGTGAAAGTGAAACTACAGAACATGGTCGAAGAAATAAGACATAAAAAAAAGAAAAAAAAAAGAAAAAGAAAAAAAAAGATCGGACTTTCACTTGGTTACCACCACTGTTGACTGGGTCAACCATGAACCACCACAAATTGTTTAAAAAATTATAATAAAAACATTATGTTGTAATCAAAACAAACATGCAGAAACACTGAGAAGAAAAGGAAAGAGAATGAAACATTCTAATCAAATGAGTTCAATTCACGACGGAGGAAATATGGTGGAAAAATATTATAAGACTAGTAGACCAATACAAGTGACTTTTTTATATGAATGGAAAAATACTCTTCATGTCAGTTTCTACATAGTGCCATAGGATGCGATGAGTTAATTCTATTGTTACCACAAAAAGTGGGTGCTGACGCTGAGCCCAGATAGCTACTCGCATTTTCTTTGCACCACATTTCATAGGTAGACATTATTTCAAACCAATATTTTTTGGTGCTGTAATAGAGTCCCCCATTGTCAGCCAAAGCATAAAAAGATTTGTTTAAAACATCAAATAATTAAAGTTTGAAAACTCACTTGACTGACAATACCTTCCCACAGAAGGATCTCAGCAATAGCCAAGTTCATAAAGTCGATATACTGAAAAACACTCACAGAATTGACTTGTTTAGGTACATATACCATCCTAGAGCATGAAACAGTACACTCTTTCACAAGGTGTAAATCCTTTAAATAAAGATAATATAACTTAGAAAGAAGGGGGAAAGGGTCCGAAACCATCTCTAGGACCCGTGGAGAATACCCAATTAGGCAAAGAAAAGACATCTAAGGTCCATCTCACTTCCTATAAGTAGCCCAGCACGCCATGTTACTGGATGTGTGAGTCTCGTAAGTGTGAGAGAAGAAACATATATTAGACGCATGTCATCCTTTCCTCGACGTGAAAAGTTTTCCCCAACAGACCCTCGTTACTTCAACAACATACGATCATTACTCATTTAGTAAGATTCTTTTGAAAGTCTTCATTGAAAAAACCAAAAGCGTTAAATCTAGAATGTGATTGATCTAGGTAATCTGGAACGAAATTGATCTAGGTTAAATCCGAGGAAGATTTCCTCATTGTTAATTACTGACTATCGTACACACTGCACGTCACAGCCATTGGAAACAATAAATGATCATATTCCGTTTACCTTAAAAATATAAAAGCAAATCTCTCTGGCCAAAGGTAAGCTAGCTACTGTAGCAATACAAATTTTGTTTAATGATGATATTGCTACGCTTACTTTTGGTCTAAAAACGACGGGTCCTCAAATCAACGACTAATTAGGAAGGAATACTGACTTATCATCAAAGATTTGCATGAATTCAAATGAATGCATCAACAAATTAAAATGACATAGCCGAACACTAGGTAATAGCAGGAATTTTATAAAGGCTAGGCATCCTTTATCGTGCCTCTATTAGAATTTATATAAAAAGATCACACAAGATACATTTTCAACATGACTGCTTGTGTTTTATCCATGTCTTGTGACACTAAGATATACATCATAAAAGAATTTGATTCAGGTCACTACCTCACCAAATTAAGATGATATCTCTGTAACATTTGGCACAGGCAGTGAATTGTTGAAAGTCCCCGATCCTTCTCTAGATGAACATATGGTAGAATATTGAAATAAAAAACACTATCAACAGAGATTCATGCAAACCAAGTAACCCAGTGTTGACGTTAAAGAAGTCTCCACAATGAAGTCTACTTGCAGCAGGTGACATCCCACAACCAAAAAAATCTCCAGTGTTGAGGTCAAAAGAAAGAGAAAATCATTTTCCCTTTGTAATCGGGGGCTTAACAATACCTTTCCTACGGATGAGTTCTGCACTGTTTATTGATGTAATGCATGTAGAGCAATTATATCCCATTAGAGCACAACTAGTTATAACATTGCAGTGAACTACAAAAATCATTCAAGTGCCCACATATTGGAAGATTATTCATCCAGCAAAAACCACACCAACTAAGGGAGCCAGTTTAGCACTAAAGGGCAAACCAAATCATGGGTGCTGCACTGCTTATTGGTGTAATGCATGTTGACCAATTATCCCATTAGACCAGAACTTGTTAATGACGCGGTAAACTACACAAGTCATTCGATTGCCGAGCATTTTGGAAGATTAATCGTCCAGCAAAAACGAAGCCAACTAAGGTAGCCACTTTAGCACTAAAGAGGAAGCGGCTTTAGCACTTAAGGCCAAGCAAATTTAGGGAGCTTAGCACTAACACCAACTGCCACAGATCCTCTTCAATTGGAGGAACTCCTGATCTTCTACCAACACCATATTCATAGCTGAGGTCACCACATACTTTAGCCAAGGTCACAAAACCACAGCACGAGAAACCCATGACCCAAAAGATATGAAGGAGAAAGAAAAGTAAAAGACGAGAAGGAAATTAAAGAATGCACATATGGAGTAATATTAAGAAACTTAAAAGGCTAATGTCAAATCCATTCCCACCCCATAAAGGAAAAGTAAGATTCATTTAAATGCCAAGACTAAGATGGAACTTTTAGAACCATTCGCAACCCAATACATTTCCGAGATTCAAAATTATCCCTTGCAAATTTAAAATTTTATTTTAAGTCCAAGACCTTTTTTAAACAAACAACAAAAATAAAAATAAAAAGCTTTCCTATTGACCTTACACCTAAATCTATCTTTTTAAGTAAAATCCAATTTAAACCATGAACGAAAATAAACCCACTTGTTAAAGGAGAACCCCAAAAACCCAACTTCTGTAGAACAGATATAAATACCTGCCAGAAGTGTTTGACGCAGCTCCTCAATCCTTTCAAGTTAAATAAAAGAAATGCCACAAGAGAGGGAGGCGCATCACAACTGGAGAGATTCAATCAAATAGAAGCATCTACAGAAGTAGCAGTCTACAGAAGTAGCAGGCTGGGACCAACAACCATTCAAAATTGAAGATCCCAGATCTGGGCAATGAAGAACGAAATCCAGGGGAGTGCAGAAGCACATCAACAATGAAGCAGAACCAGATGACACCTCAACACACCAAAAACAAAAGCATAGGTTTTTAGCAACGCTCTCATTTAACTGTCCTTAATAAAATTATAATGCTTAAGATCTCCTCCTATAATGTAACTACATATTCTGAATTAGGTAGAAAAAGAAAATCCAACTCAATTAAAGAAAGAAAGGAACTTATCCAATTCAAGAGTAGAAGCTGAGGGCGTCGCCCGATTTAAACAGTACTGAAGTCCAAGCACACTAAACAATATTCAATCCCACAGTCCTCTTACAAAGCAAGTGACCAAGCCTGAAATGCTCAGCTTCGGCTTCGGCGTCGATCCCTCAGACCATTTCTGCATAAAGTTACAGCAGATATGAAGATTAGTAAATTAATCACAAGTGAACTCTAAACTGATGTCTCATCAAAATGTGTCTGCATATGTGCACTTGTGTGTCCATGTGAAAGTAACCTCACCCATTAGCATATGGCAATTCCTCACGTGCACGGTATGGTGGTGGTGACCTGCTGTAACTACTACGCCCACGAGGTGTCAAACTGCGGCGTCTTGGGGAGGCCCGTCCACGGGGACTGTAGCTCCTGGTACATAGTAAGTTTCAAAAGGCAGTAGACAATAGAGTACATTCAATTAAACATATATTAAAAGAGATCTTCATATCTACCATCTTGTAGTCCCACACAAGATGTCAACATCAATTTATTGAAACTGAATGAGGAAAATTAAATGACACTAGTTTAAAAAAAGAATAATAGACACTTCTTACCTTCGACCATAACTTGGGCTCCTCCGGTACCGTGGGGGGCTGCGGCTACGACGTCTTCCTGAACCACCACGCAGACGGCATTCACGAGCAAAGTGACCAGCCTCACCACACTCATAGCACTTCAAATCAGAACCTCCAGAGCGACCACGACCCCCTCCACGACCACCACCCCCACCTCTAGAGTTGTGAGAAAGCTCCACTCTCCAGCCATTCTTGCCTGTTCCAGAAACAGGAATAACTAGTTATGACAGAAGTTCTATAAATTAGGCACGGTGCTAGAGAAACGATGCATCTCTGAAGGGTTAAAAAATTCTCTAAACAAACTACAGACAGTATCAACTACCTGAAAAGAAGGTGGCACCAAAAGCAAGTAGAAAAGCAAACTAAATTGAAGCACACTCAAGATCGAGTAGAGAAAAACATTGTTCAGAAGGGCATAGAACATTCCCTGCTGGTAAACACTTGCAGACTCTTGAACAATTCTTAGTTTACTGAACTAGAGAAGCTACCCAGAAATACAATATATAAATATATATATATACAGAGAGAGAGAGAGAGAGAGAGAGTAAAAAGCAACAAAACACAGGCACTCCAAGAGGCATTGTAGAGAGAATGTATTAGCATTAGAAAGCACTTTTAAAAATGCATTAATATATATAAATATATATGGCATGTTCATTCATGAAAATTAGCTGTACAAATTACAATGGTTAAAATGAATTCAGTTTACAATTTTTCATTTCAGGTAAATAAGATAATTTGGTTATAACACTCATATTTCTAAGGTTGCTGGATCATATTTCAGTCTACTAAGGCACAGATTAGTCCAAATGCTCCCATGTTGAACCTAATTGCAAACATCTCAAAAGAGAAGACCCAGTATGCAAAAGATGTTCATCTCATCACCAACACCCTCTGATGCCATTGAATTCCACTGGTAAATACTTATCTCTCTTTACCACCAAATTTTATTTGTCCAATAATTTAAGGGACAGTTAAAAGGGCAGGTCAAGCATGCCAGCTCAAACAAAAAATTGAAGCAGTAGAAGAAGAAAAGGACCATTTTCACGGCCAGAGGCCTCCCATCACAGAGCTGAGGCAAACTAAAGACCAAAAAAGTCAATAACCAAAAAGGAATTGCTTGCAAACAAAAATTTTCCAAGAGGGACAATCTGTTAGAAAGAATAAAAACAGGCATAAAATACAAGAAAGATATTGTAAAAACTTGAGAACCTTTCACACATACCATCTATTTCACGGATTGCATCCTCTGCATCCCTACGATCCTCAAAGTCAATAAAAGCATAACCTGGTGGTCTGCGTGCAACCCAAACACTGCACAGAAAATTGATAATTTGAGAGTAAAATAGAAGAAATAATTAATTGCTATCATAGCAACTTCAAAACAACAATATACATAGAATGTATTCCTTTATTAGAACAGCTATCTTCTTTATTGATTCACTGTACCATGCTTTATCAAAGCAACAAGAAGAAACTAAAAATTTTAAAGATTGATAATCAGTGTTCTCATATGGAAGAAGTAATTTCAGTATTAAAAGGAAAAAAAAAAAAAAAGAGTTAATTTAACTTAAGAAGCAAAAGCATGGCTAACTACTGAACTGGGCCCAAACAAAGCACAGCTAAAGTAATCTAATAGAATGAGTTGCTTGAATCTATCTTACCAAATGATGTTGATTTATATGATATTCTATAGTTGAATACCATTTTGAACTCAAGGTAAAAAGCATGATGAAAGAAGGAATTAAAGAAGTATTCAATAAAACAAAGCTGCAGAGAAACTGTATTATTAACAAACAAACCTTCAGAGTAAAAGGAGTAAGCGGTAATTAGTAACATTTCCAAAAAATTTGAGAGCAAATGATATAAAAGGTGAATGTTCAAAACAATGCTACCTTTCTATAACTCCAAAATCACGAAATGCATCTTCAAGATCCCTCTCGTTAACCCGTGGGTCCAAGTTTCCCACATATATGCGAGTCATTTTTCCAATGAGAACTGTCAATCACAAAAAAAGGGAGTTAAATCAATTAATTTACAGCTCACAAGCGCATTGTAATAAAAAACTAGATGTGTCAACAATTTCCGCCAGCTATAACCAAAAAACCAGCATACTTTTTCCTTGTAAAAAGTATATTACCAACGTAGCAGTAATATTTGACCGCATCAAACAAACTAAAAACTTAAAATGCAACCATATACACTACTCCACTGAAGAACAATAGCGCAAAAACCACAACCAGCGTCAAGACTATAGTAAAATTAACACAAAAAAGCGAAGCCTAAAATGACCCAAAAAAAAAAAAAAAATTAATTCAAAGAAGATGGTTAAAATAACTTGAAAGGCCACATTCAAGTAACAACCATATATTAAAATAGAAAACTAGAACACAAACCCATCAATATAACATGGTTCCTGATCAAACAGTTCGAAACTCCATTCCCAACGAACATTGTTCATACCCAGTAGATATAATACTCAATTTACAAGAAATTAAAGAAAACCCAGTAACAGAAATCTGTTAACCTACCAGTT
The DNA here is from genome assembly GCA_030445155.1 of Quercus variabilis. Lineage (NCBI taxonomy): Eukaryota > Viridiplantae > Streptophyta > Magnoliopsida > Fagales > Fagaceae > Quercus > Quercus variabilis. The sequence goes on along the minus strand of CP129456.1, from coordinate 23,156,610 downwards.
TATTCAGAGCTTTACTTTTTCTAGATATAGTTATACTTTTTTCCAACTTGATTTTTAAGACTCTCCAAAACCAACCCTAAAAGTTAATTTCATTAAGGTTCAGCAATAAAAATTAGGGCTTATTTCCCTCAAATCGACGGGAGTACGATGCGAAAATCAAAATAAATAAATACTACACTGTTTGTCAAACGCAAAAATTTCCCCAAAAAAAACCCTAGGTTTTGACGAAGAAAATTGTTTTTCCCCCAAAATATTGATCTTGACAAAATTTAGGTCTAAAAGAACGGAAAAGAAGAAGAAAATAAGCAAGATGTATAAACAGAAACACAAACACAGAGAGAGAGAGAGAGATTTGAACCTGAGGAAAAATACGAAGGAGAAAGAGAAACCCTAGCAGCAAAAGTGATATTTCAGTTTTCTCGTCCTGTCTGCGCTTGGAATCGGGAGCTGTGATAGTATTTGGAATAAGAGACACTATCGCTAGGTTTTTTTTGATCTTTATAGATGGCGTAATTAGTAACCGGGTCCCCGTAAAGTTTTCAATTTACTGTTTGGTCCCCTCAGTAGTATCACTAATTTCGTTTATTAACTTGGGTAAAGTTATTACTTTGCTGCTCAGTCCTTTTAAATGGAATACAATTTCCCTCCCAACTAGTTTGGAAATAAACTTTTCAAATTTTTCATATATTATGCGTATCAAATCATGCATATCAAATTTCATTCAAATCAGATGTTATTTACTATTTGATCAATAAACTTATTTTTTATATACAATTTTAGATCACAAAAACTTGAAATTTTAACATTTGTTTGATAACATAACAATTGATCGTTGATTTTTTTGAAATTTTGCAAGCATATAGAATATAATAAGAACATGCAATTCAACTATTAGATTTTCAAAATTCAACTTTCAATACGAAGATGTATGAGTAGTTTGTAAAGTTTCAATTTGTCCTTTTAAATGTGTTATTTTTATTATTATTTTAAATGTGTCATTTTAATCCTTAATATTGTGATCTTATGTGATTAAAATGACACATATGAAAGGCTATGGAATATTTTGAAACATGAGGTTGAGAACCAAAGACATAATTAACCCAAATGAATAATGAGCAAGTGATAGTACTACAAAGAAAAATAGGAAATTGGGAGCTTTACGAGGTCTTGGTTACTAATTAAGCCATCTTTAAGATATTTTTTAGGCAAAAATGTAAAATTGACATTTTATCTTTCAATCATTTTTATTTCAGTCATCTAACTTTCAATTGTTGTCAATTTGGTATTCCGTTAAACTCTAGTTATGTCTTGCTGTTAATTGAGCCAAAACAACGTCGTTTTGGTTTTTTTTTTTTTTTTTTTTTTTTTAATAAATTTCGGAATTAAAAGAAAATTAAAAAAAAAAACTTATATTAAAAAAAAAGAATTCGACCTGGAGCCTGGATATCTTCTTCGGAGACTCTCCTCTTGCTAAGATCGATGTAGCCCTTCTCTTTGTCAACACGGATCACCATCACGGGCTCGATCCGACCCACCTTGATGAGACTGCTAACGCTCCGAATTCGACGCCGCGAGAGCTCGGAGAACAAGATCATGCCCTCGATGTTGTTGTACTCGAGGAGTGAGACGTAGGCGCCCATGTTGGCTGTTCTTCACCTGAATCATCACCGCCATGTCAACCTCCGGGTACTTCGCCTCGTACATTCGGCACTCCAGGTTTGGAGTTTGTGAAGCCATGCCTATGTCTATCTGTGTCTGTGTTTTTGAGATTGTTTTTCCTCTTCAAGGATTAGGGTTTTTGAGTGATAGAAGATAAGAGCTTTTTGGGGTTTGGACTCTCATACAAAATTTGAGATGCGTTGATTGTGTTGAATTTTCTAATGTGTTGGTTTTGATTTCAGGTAAGGGGAAAGACGAAATGTTTTTTTTTTTATATAAATTTTTTTAATTATTTTTTTAATATCAGTTTTTTTTTTTAATTCCGAAATTTATTAAAAAAAAAAGCCAAAACAACGTTGTTTTGGCTCAATTAACGACAGGACATAACTGGAGTTTAATGGAGTACCAAATTGACAACAATTGAAAGTTAGATGACTGAAATGATAAAACTGAAAGTTAGAGGATTGAAATTAAAAAAAAAAAAAAAAAAAAACTGAAACTTAGAGGGTCAATTTTGTATTTTTGACAAATTTTTAACAAAAAATAAAATACAAAAGTAACAAAACCTTAGTGGTATCTTGTTAACATCTATAATATGTTTTTATGCCTAGCAATGAAAATTCTACCTTACACAATATTTTGGAGCTAGTATTTCCTGAATTTGTTAAACATGAAGGCCATTTAAAAGTTAAATTACTAACAAAAATGTATAAAATTGTTAATATGAAAAAAAAAAAATCAAATATAAAAGGTCAAAATACAAATTTTAAAGCATAAATGACCAAAATGATAACAAGTCCTAAACTTTAAGAGTCAAAGATATATTTTAGTAATAAATAAATTAAAAAAAAAAAAAATCACATTCCCATGTGGTGTGGTGATAATATTTGATTACCATCACTCCATGGGGTAATCGTATTGTACTAAATTATGGTAATATGATATACCAGCGAAGAAACTATGTTGAAACTAAAGGGCCATGGTTCCCTGATCTCTCATTCAGTAGTATATATAATTATTTTATAGTAGAGAGTATAAGTAAACATCCTATACATATTATCACTTCCAAAAAAAAATTTGTTTACAACTAAGATCCCTACCCGAATCTCATAAATTTTGAGAATAGATAATATGGATTCATAGAACAACTAGTTGCTAATCTGTGCAATGCACTAGATAGTTAACAAATTTTAAATATCGTCACCTTATTCAATGCTACAATGAGTTAAAAAAACAAATGAAAATAAATTATTCTAGTTCAAAATAAAGGATTTTTTATTAGGTGAAACAAGGACACACTACTTATGTTTCTATCATGCTATTTATTTCCATAAAAACAATTGACAGACATCCACAACATGTGGAAAGACATGACAAACAGACTTGTTAGACATCAAATTTTAGAAGGAAACATACATGATCCACATCTACGTTACATATGCATATTTTCTACTAACCTTGAGCGAAATTAGTGTAGGTGTCCTTGAAACACTTCCTCCATCTTTTATCAAGATACTTTGGTGTTAAATATGAAAATAAAAATATCAATATACTTGGTGGTATCCATTACCTATAGCTTTCTTTTAGTTTTTAGTCCATTTGTAGTTTGCAAATAAATCTTAACCATGTTGCCATAATTCATTAAGAAAAACTATTATTAATCATGTAAAATTTCAATTAAGTCCATATATTACCTTGTATAGAGGTGCATAATAGTTGCATTTCTTACTTCATAGGACTTATATATGGCATATATTTTGCATTCTTTAGCACAATTTTATCAATAAGAAATTGTTTTGATTTGTAGACAATTTCTTATGACTGAATAGTTTGGAAGGTTTTTTTATGTTGTTTTAATTTCTTTGCATTTAATTTATATAATATATTATATTAGTTAGTATTGAACTTAAACTATTTATTTTTTTAACATAAACTTGTCTTTTCCCATTATGTAAGTACACAGAAATTGACTGAATGGACCAAAGTGGATCGAAATGAACTGAATGGATCAAATTTGACCGAAGTGGACAAAATATGACAAAAGGGGACTGAATAGATGAAAGTGGACCGAATAGGACTAATTGGACCAAATAAGACGAAATTGGATCAGTGTGGACTGAATGCGACAAAATTAGGACAAAAGGGGAGCGAATAGATTAAAATGGACAGAGTAGACCGAATGGAGTAAAGTGGACCGAATAAGACTTAATTGGACCAACGTGGACCAAATATGACCAAATTGGACTGAATAAACCTGAAGTGGATAAAATGGACTGAATAAGACTAATGTGGACCGAATAGGACCTAAGTGGATCGAATAAGATTGATTGAACCAAATAAAACTAAAGTAGACAGAATGGACTAAATAGGACCGAATAGACAGAATAGAACCAAATTAGACCGAAGTGGATAGAATATGACCGAATAAGACCATTAGGGACCGAATAGGACCAAAGTTGAGAGAATGGACCGAATAGGACTAAAATAGACCAAAATGGACCGAATAAAATTAAAGTTGACCGAATAAGACCGAATGGGCTGAATAGGACCAAAGTGGACAAAATTGAGCAAATAGGACCAAATGGACCTTCTGAACAGAATAGGATCAAAGTGGACCGAATAGAACCAAAGTGGAGGGCCTTCGTTCTACCAATATATAAACTATAGAGGGAGCAAAAAAGGGCTTTGGAACTGGAATAGAATTGAAATAGTACAATCTGTAAAGAAAGCTAATTCAAGAGTGAAGAATAGTTCAAATGTATTAAAAAAGAAAATTTAAAGCTTGAGCCTGCCATTTTTGCCTCACAAAAACAAAAACTCAAGTACGGTCAAATCAGAGGAAACTTTAAAGGACTAGGACTCCAAAAAATTCACAGTACATGGGTACGTGGTGTGAGACCAGTAACTTCCTCCTCATTTTCAAAGAATTACTGTAAAGGGTGTTTCTCCATAGACTCAGGGACAGGGTAGTGGATACATCTGTGGTTATTGATCACATATGTTGTTGATTCAAATGGCAATGGATGCGTTATCTATATATGCCCTTTCAATCAGATGTGAGTGGCTCAATCAAGAGTAACATCTTCCAATCCCCGATCATCTGATTCCATATCTTCCAGTAGATCTTCCATGCCGGCAGAAATAGGTAAAACACACAGATAGATGCAAAAGTACACGGAACTTAGTATTGCTAAAGCTAGATAATACCTATCGAGATGACTCGTGTTTATGGTTTCCCTGAACCAGCTTTTGAACAGTAAAACGAAAGGGATGCTGAAGAAATTTCCCAAACCTGTTACAAAGTTACTGAATATCGGCCCGTACCTCCTCATTGATTTACTGACGTGGTTAGAGATGAATTTCTCAAGCCCTTTACTAGCAAGTCCTTCCATTAATCCTAACAAAAAAAATTGTGGAAGTAACCAGAAGACACTCATGGAGATAATCTTATTTGGGTTACTAGGACCAATTCCCTCTTTCTCAATTAAATTCAAGGTCTGTTTGGATAGAGGGAGTGAGAGAAGGAGTAGAGTAGATTTAGCATAAAATTAGTTTATATTTAGTCAACTCTACTCTACTCTCCTCCACTCTCCCTCATTTCCCCTTCCATCCAAACAGGACATTAGTTTGCAGATCTCCACTTGCCAAGCTGTAATGCAGCATAATATAGAGCAAACCATTTCAGCACCAATTGCCACCAGTTCAAAATGTCTTTGTTTTTCTAATTTGAACATCATCTGAAGCAGCCTTTCCGTAATGGAGCTTATAAGGGACTTGACTACAATAGCTAGTCAAAATGTCCTTCGTCGACTACGTTGGGATTTTCTCTACGGAACTGAACCGCAAGAAAGGCTTTTAAAACTGGAACTCGACTAGATCTGCCCAGTGCTACTGCCAGTGCTGTAGCATAGAAAAGTCCAATGTTTGTGTTTGGACTTGGAAACCTGGCTGAAATCCAATACAATGCTAATCCCTGCAACCAGAAAGGCAATATGTTGTTCGGATTTCAGTGAAACCTCAATAGCTATCAGTAATATTTTTCGTACTAATATTTTTACATTTATTTTCATGTATTAAGATATAGACATTTTCACATGGATTATAAATATTGATATGAAAGTGCGGAAGTAAACAAGTATAAGATGATATTTTCCCCATATTTTCCAATGCAAAACAAAAGGAATTTGTTTACACTAAAAAAAATATATTAAAAAGGGCATGAGATGTCACATTTGGCTATATTGTGTAATATGGTCATGTTAATGGACATATATTAACAGTCTATTTTATAAAACTTTTTCCTCACCTTGTGTGGACTAGTTACATGATTAGACTATTAATAATTGTTCTCTCTCTCTCTCTCTCTATGTGTGTGTGTGTAGTCCCGTGCATATGCACGGATACAATTAAAAATAAGCACAATTATATGGTTCAAATTATACATGGTTTAGCTTACTTTTTTTTTTAAACTATACATTTCTAAAATATATAATGGTTTCTTATTATATATATATATATATATATATATGATTTAGTATTTAATTAGTTTAGACTCTTCAATTTATGCACTTAATAATTCACTTGCCACAAAAATTAAAAACTTCGATGGACATGTAATAGAAAATTAGATTCTAATTGAAATCTAATTGAATTTAGACTTTTCAATTTTTACACTCAATAATTCGCTTGACACAAAATTAAAAAATTAAATAGAACATGTGATGCAAAATTGAGAATTCAATTAAAATCTAATTGAATTTTCTCTAAACTTGAGTTATTATTATGTGTGTATATATATATATATTTATATTCTGAAACAGTGCATCAAACTATATTGATACTAAATATTATAATGTATACAGAATGGTCAAACTTATCACAAACTCGAAGGCTAAAGGGTCTAGTTTGCCTTTTACTGTACAAAATATTTTACAACACCTTAGCATGGACTTATATAGGAAAACTAAACCTTTTCTTTTATTTGTTTAATTATGTATGAGATGTTTTAAGAAAAGAAAATGTATGAGATTTTATAAACTCTTACGTTATGTTTGAAGTATGGAGGGAGAGGGAGAGGAGAGTAGAAAGGAGGGAAAGGAGATAAGAGTATAACTTGTTTGGATTGAATACGAAGAGGGGGAAAGTAGAGTAGAATTGACTGAAAATTAGGTTAATTTTTAATTAATGATACTCTACTCTTTTTTACTCTCTCTCAATCCAAATAGATCATAAATGAGAGTGGAGGGAAAAGTTTGTCCTTTTACTTTATTTGAATGTTTTAAAAAATAGGGAATGGAGAATAGATTTCTCCCCCCTTTCTCCGTAAGAACCAAAGTCAAAATTATCACAAACTTGAAGGTTCCCCTTTGACTTTCACCTTACAAGATATTAATTAGTATAGGACTTGAAGAAGGACTCACCACAATATAGGAGATAGTGGAGAAGAAAATTGATAGGCCACAATCTGAATGACCTCTTATGATTAAACCAATTAATTAATTAGCCAAGTTATTAATTAATCAATTTATCATGTAATTGCGTGGAAGTACAAACAAATCACCAAATAACTAAATATGCAACGAAAAATAAATGACACTGTAATTTATTTACGAATGTAGAAAAACCTCGTGGCAAAAACTCCACAGGGTGATTTTCAAATCACCACTCTCGAAACTCCACTATTATCAAATCAAGCGATTACAAGTAAAGGAATCCCAAGTATCTTACCAACCTACAGTTGAACCTTTACCCCAATACCCAATTGGACTTGATCTGTAGCGACAGTTCCCACCTTTGATGCACGGCTCCCAAGTACGTGGCTAACCAATGCGCGGATCTCAGTACGCCACTTCAGAACACCAACTTAAGGAAGAAAGGTTGGCTGCAAAGTTCTTTAGTTCATCCTACACGATGAAGATCAGGAAGATGCTTGGTCACAAAACCCTATGGTGCAAATACACAGCAACTTCTTCAGAGAAGATAAACTAGGTCAAGAACTTCATCTTTTGATCACAATTTGCTTGAACAGAGATTGTTTAATGAATTTGCAACTTGTGTCACACTTGACAGCTCTTAAAACAATCCTTTTATATGTTTAGGGTTTGGAGAAAAGAAGGCCTAAAAACATATTCACGGATTCCAAGAAAATCAGATCAGAAAATCTGAATTTTTAAATCTTGACAGATAGCAGGTGTCAAGGCAGCTATCGAGCAGGTATCAAGCTTTAATGAAATTGCACTTCAGCTTGCTTTTTCTTGGACAGACTTGATGACTTCAACACTTGACCTTAAAACCTTGTTTCTTGAAGTATTAAAAACACCTAGAACTACCCAATTACAAGTAGAGTGCGTTTTGTCAAAGGATTAGCCAATTTACATAAATAAGTGACGTATGTTCTTAACAAGTGAAAGCATATATGTCCTAACAATCTTCTCATTTGGCAATCCGTGACAAAACCACAACAAGCAAATGAACATATGAGAAAAGTCATAAATCACTAAACTCATATTCACTTGTTGAATACAATAAAATCTATCCTAACACAAATTCTTGAAAAACTTTGCAAGAAGAGAGTTTATGGCAAGTAGACTGTGACAACTTGTATTTCTGAAACACTTGAAACAAAACTCATCAAGGCATCTTGTGTGGAACAGAAATAATAGATTGCATACAAATATAAAGAACATGTGTATAAAGATAGAGAAGAAACAACACATGAAGAGAGAGGTGAAAGAAACATACATCCACATATATAAAGAAGTATGTATGTAAAAATGGTCAAAGGACCTCATATACAAGATCAATGTATCTAAAAAGTAAGAAAAGAAAAGATACATATAGAACCTCACTACATCCCTAAAAAAATATCAACACTCCCCCTATCAAAATGTCATATACTAACTCTCCCCCTAAGATGACTACTCTCATAACCCAAAACTACTTCCCCTTTTTGTCACAAGTGACAAAGGGTAGAGTGTCATGTAGACATCTCATCAGTAGAGCTAGCATCTCCATCATCATCATCCTCATTATCAGAATCTGAAGTTGCTAGAGTAGGTAGTGAAGAAGTAGCCTCTGGAGCAAAACCATCCATGGTCGCTTGCCGTTATGTAATACGACCAACACGAACATTCACCTGATACAACTCAGCAGAAAGTGTATCAAGGCGAGTGTCCATGCGATGCAGTTGTGCCATAATGTCTCCTAGAGATACATCGCCCGTAGAGGAAGAATGAGCGGATGTAGATGGAGCAGATCTAGACGGAGTCGAATGGGAGGGAGGAGTGGAATCCGTCTGTCGTGACCTGAACTGTGCCTCACTACGTTTTACAGTAGCGGCATCTATGGCAGATATGTGTGTGAAGTGGTCGGACACAGGAAAGAGAATGGAAAAATGGCGTAAGATCCTTGTGATAGCAGAAGGAAAGATGAGTTTATCATGGGACGCCGAATCAAGATGAACATCTATGATAGAAAGAATGAAGTGAGAAGGAAAATCTATAGTAAAATGCTTTAACAAAGATAACAAAAATCAAGCACGAGGCTCAGTGATGGAGTTGCAGTGAGAAAGTGGATGGAGTACAAAAGTCATCATCATTTTAAGAAATCTAGGACCTTTAGCAAAAGGCCTACATGATGTGTACTGATACTCACCCCAATTAGCAGGACGCTAACAAAAGGCAGAGATGAGCTCATCTTTGGACATAGTCTTCAGATGCTCATAAGAAGGATAGTCAGGAAACTCTATCCTAGGAATCCTAAGCATATCCACAACTAGCTACGGTGTGACAGGAATACGCATACCTCGAACGCGAGTGAAAAAGAGAGGTACTGAACGATCTATCTCGTGTATATTTAAGTAAAACACCTGAATCAGCACAAGGGGACAAGTGACCGGGATGTCACATAGTGACCCCCATCCCCTACTGTGAATGACAATGGGAAGGTCAGTGTCGGCAAAGTCCGCCAGAAAATGACTTGGCATTCCGAATGAACACCTCGTCAAGAAAAGTTCTTCGTAAATGCCTTATGGGCATCTCCATCACGGAACCGAAGGTTAAGAGGAGCAGAGTCAGAAGAAGAGAAAGCTCCAGAATGCAGAGGGTTTCGAGCAGGAGTGGATTTACGTTTGGGTGCCATAGACACTACTAACGTAAAAGAAGGAGAAAGAGATAGAGAGGGAGACAATCAGAAAAGTCCCAACACAGTTCAAAATAGAGCAAATATGACGAACAAAAAGAACGTATGCATGAGAATGCATGAGCATGTGACATGCAAAGCAAAAGACATCATGGGCTCAGCCCAATCCAAGCCTACCAGCACACAGCATAAAGCACACATCTAAATGCATGTTAATGTGATTCTAATGCACATGGAATGCAATGTATGTCATTTTGAAAGCATTTAAATGAAAACCCAACCCAAAATTTCAATAACAACTCATCAATTTTGAAAAACCCCAAAAATTTCAAAAAATCCCAAAACCTAGGTTTCAAAACATGCAATGCATGAAAAAGGAAGGGAAAATGAACTTACCAAGTGAAGGAAATCAAGGGAAGATTGAAAATGATGAAGATTTGAAGATTTGAGTGAGAGAAACTTGTTTAGGAGGTGAAAAGTCTTCGGATAGATCGAGAGAGATCGACAAAATGAGAGAAAGATCGCGATCGCAGCTTATATAGGCACCTCAGTAATTCTCGACAGCTGAGGTGTTGAGAGGTATCGAGGAAGCTGTCGAGGAAGGTGTCGAGAATTTTGCCTTCGACAGCTGCAGGTATCGAGAGGTGTCGAGGTGCAAGACCAATTTCAGATATAAGAATCTCGATTGATCGACAAGGTGTCGAGGAGGTGTCGAGGAGACAGAAGATTTCTCGATCGATCCATCAGGTGTCGAGACAGGTGTCGAGATTGCGATAAGAAAAAGCTTGAGAAGCTCGACAGATGACCAGGTATCGAGGAGGTGTCGAGAAGGTGTCGAGCCAGCAGTTAAAAGCAGTTTTTCAAGAAGAGAAAAACACAGACATGAATGCAATTCAACACACACCTCAACCAAAGATCCACTCAACATATGAAACTCTCAAAATCATCTCTCAACAAGAATTTAAGCACATAGATTCTCAAAAATACACACACACACACACACACACACACACACACACACACACACACACACACACACACACACACACACACACACACACACACAACAAGTCTAACCAATTTTATTTTTCAAAAATAAGTTAAGACAGTTTAGTGAGCATACATTAGCACATGTAAAACCTTTGTAATGGTCAAATCACATTGTACTTGCACATGTATCAAAAGTAGCAAAGAATATTGCGTGTTGTGTGTGAAAAACATCGCAAGATTGCATATATGTATGCATGTTATGACGATTTGAGATATGAGAAAATAACTTTAACTCACACACAATTATAACTGTTTGATGGGAACTATCACCTTCGAGGTACATCCTATAACTCCCACGTCTCCTAGAATACACGTTTGCAACCATATTTAAAGCATTTTTTTTTTTATCTTTTTGCTTTTTATTTTCTTTGCATGTTTTCTTTTATTTTAGTATACCATACATGGGCATATAAGAGAAAGAAAAGAAATACCCAAGATGTTAAGCATTTGACATCGCACTTTTGCTATGCCGAAGCATATGAATGTCTTTGACACTGTACTTTTGCTATGCCGAAGCATACAGGTGTCTATGACACTGCATTTTTGTTATGCTGCAGCATACAAGTGTCATTTATGATTGGCGAGCAACAGTGGTGAGATGGTTATTTATGCATTTTTCTTAGGATTTTCTAGTCCTACCCGTCAAAAAGAGTGATACAAGTGTTAAGTTTAAGAGATAACTTAATCTTACTCATCACAAATAAGAGCCACAAAGCTCACTTGCTTAGTTGTGTATAAAGATGCTCATCTAAGTTACAAAAGATAGAAAGTTTAGAAACTTTGTTTCAATGGCCATCCAAGGTACACAAGTACCAAAGTACACAAAACACTCACTGTTTTTGTATTTTTTTGATTTTTTAATTATTTATTTATTTTTATATTAAAAACAAAATAAACAAAACTGAAAGTAAACACACAAAACATGTTAAACAAAGCAAAGTATAAAACTAGACTGACTCAACAAAAATGCAAAACACACAAGTAATGCAACAAAAAAAAAAAAAAAAAAAAACAAGAAGGGAAAAGAAAGTGATGAAATCACTTAGAGTCTTTTTTCTTCCACACCTTAAAAGAACCTTTCCTTTGATTGAATCCTTGAATCGGTGGTAAGGGGGAAGAATTGAAACCGTTCAAGTTAGAAAGAAGTAAAAGGGCTTTTAGAATATCTCCAAGAGGAACAAGAGATGATTGAAGCTGATTTTGGCTTCCAGATGCTATCATGCAATTACTTTATTGAGTGGCTAGCCACTTATAGCAATTTCGTTGAGTATGACTGGCTGCTCCACAATGATGACAGAGATGCTGCTTCTTTTGTTTAGACTTTTGAGAGTTGTCCTTCTTAGCCCTAGGATTTTTAGCATCTTTCTTATCTTGTTTAGGGGGTGCTCCTAAGATAGATTTACCCTTGTCTAAGTTCTTACTAGCTAATTCAATTTTGACATCAGTGTTCTCAATTTCAGTGTTATTAGTAGGAGAAACAAAAACAGTATTGCTAGTAGAAGCAATATTAAAGAAAGAAAGACCATACCCCAAGCCAGTTCGATCTGAAGCAGATTTCTGATTGCCAAGCATCTCATTAAACTTTGCACTTGAAGTCCTCTCCAATTGAGCTCTAACTTGAAACAGCTCAGCTTCAAGCTTTTTGGTCTTCTCAGCCAAAAAGTTGTTTTCAAACCTTAGTGCTCCAATAGTTTGATTCACCTCATCAACCTTTGTGGACAACTCTTCACGATCAAGTTCCACATCACTGAGCTTCTTGGTGGTCAGCTTATATAATTTCTCATGCTTCTCAAAGAGTTTGTAAAGCTTCTCATAGGCTGAGTGGATATAATCTTGATCATCCATCTTCTCAAATTTGGACTCCACCAATTCTTCTTCTTCATCCACTTCTTCAACAATCCCCTCAGTAGGATTGATTGTGGCAGTGAAGGCATTTAAGATTCCGTCATCCTCATTGTCGGAATCATCTTCAGGCTCAGTGTCACTCAAGGTTGCAGCAAGTGCTTTACTCTTCCCAATGCTGTTGAGATATGTTGGGCATTCATGCTTCATGTGACTGAATCCATGACATCCGAAGCACTTTGGTCCAACTGGAATAGTGTACTGACCGCCATCCTTAGTGTCCTTCTTCCTTTTGTCTTGGTTCTTAAACTAAGAAGAATTGGATTGTCTGCGGTCCTTGTCGAAGTTCCTCCCATTGGCATTCTTCATAAACTTCTTAAACTGCCTTGTAATGTAGGACTTCATCTTAGAATCTTCATCATCGGAAGACTCATCTGTATCACTGCTCTTTGCCTTCAAGGCCATACTCTTGCCTTTACTGGTTTTACCAATCCTAGATAGTCCTAGCTCGTAGGTCTGCAGGTTTCTAACCAGCTCAGTCAAAGAAATTTTGTCAATGTCCTTTGATTCTTCTATTGTCGTAATCTTGGCATGGAATATCTTAGGTAGAGATTTGAGCACCTTCCTTACAACCTTGGGTTCAATGATGGTTTCTCCAAGATTGAAGGCTGAGTTCACTATGTCTTTTAGCTTGGCATAGAAATCATCAAACGACTTATCCTCCTCCATCTTAATTTTTTCAAAGCTTGTAGCGAGCCTCTGAAGTTTTGAATCTTTGACAGCCTTTGTTCCTTCATAGGTTGTCTGGAGGATGATCCAAGCCTTCTTAGCGGTTTCAGTTGAGGATATCTTCTTGAACTCCTCATTGGTAACTGCGCTAAATAGGGCATTTAACGCTCTACTGTTGAAGTTAGCCGCCTTGATCTTTGCATCATCCCAATCGGCGGGTCCTCTTTTGGCTTGGTCCAGCCAATCTCTACAGCCTGCCACACCTTTTCATCTAAAGACTGTAAGAAAGCTCTCATGCGTACTTTCTAGTATGCATAGTTAGTGCCATCAAATAAAGGAGGTATAATTAATGACTGTCCTCTATCCATGACAAGCAGGGGTCAATGGATCAACACAGCAAAGATTAAACCTAATCAAAGTGTGTCTGCTCTGATACCACTTGATAGGCCACAATCTGAATGACTCCTTGTGATTAAACCAATTAATTAATTAGCCAAGTTATTAATTAATCAATTTATTATGCAATTGCGTGGAAGCACAAACAAATCACCAAATAACTAAATATGCAGCGGAAAATAAATGACACGGTGATTTGTTTACGAATGGGGAAAAACCTCGCGGCAAAAACCCCACCAGGTGATTTTCAGGTCACCACTCCCGAAACTCCATTATTATCAAATCAAGCGGTTACAAGTAAAGGAATCCCAAGTACTTTATCAACCTACAGTTGAACCCTTACTCCAATACCTAATTGGACTTGATCTGTAGTGACAGTTCCCACCTTTGATGCACAGCTCCTAAGTACATGACTAAACAATGCGCGGATCCTAGTACGCAACTTCAGAACACCAACTTAAGGAAGAAAGGTTGGCTGCAAAGTTCTTCAGTTCATCCTACATGATGAAGATCAGGAAGATGCTTGATCACAAAACCCTATGGTGCAAATACACAGCAACTTCTTTAGAGAAGATGAACTAGGTCAAGAATTTCGTCTTTTGATCACAATTTGCTTGAACAGAGATTGCTCAATGAATTTGCAACTTGTGTCACACTTGACGGCTCTTAAAACAATCATTTTATATGTTTAGGGTTTGGAAAAAAGAAAGCCCAAAAACATATTCACGAATCCCAAGAAAATCAGATCAGAAAATCTGAATTTTTAAATCTTGACAAATAGCAGGTGTCGAGGTAGCTATCGAGCAGGTGTCGAGTTTTAATGAAATTGCACTTCAGCTTGCTTTTTCTTGGACAGACTTGATGACTTCAACACTTGACCTTGAAACCTTATTTCTTGAAGTATTAAAAACACCTAGAACTACCCAATTACAAGTAGAGTGCGTTTTGTCAAAAGGTTAGCCAATTTACATAAATAAGTGGCATATGTTCTTAACAAATAAAAAAACATATGTTTTAACAAAAATCATGTTGAATAGTCCTGTACAGGTATCTGCAACATAAGCAACAATAATAGCTAATACGGACGTTAAGCCATTCTGGATATTTATAACTGCTGCAGCTTTTGGTAGATGTTGGTTCTCCCAATTATGCATGAGGTAAGAAAACAGGGTCGTCACCGCTGAAATATCAGCCATGATATGGCTTAAGACTAAACCTGAATTTCATTAAAGAAGTATTTATAAGGGAAAAAAAAAGTAAAAAATATTTTCTGTAAGCTCCAACGTACAAA
Organism: Quercus variabilis; assembly: GCA_030445155.1. Classification (NCBI taxonomy): domain Eukaryota; kingdom Viridiplantae; phylum Streptophyta; class Magnoliopsida; order Fagales; family Fagaceae; genus Quercus; species Quercus variabilis. Next base: position 23,141,504 of record CP129456.1, on the reverse strand, counting down.
CTTTTTCCTTTTTCTTTCTGCCCGTGAAAAGTTAACTTGCAAGAGCTAGCCAAATTTATTTCAGTAGTTATTACCAAACATGAATAAGGTAGCTTTTTATTTTATTATTATTTATTATTATTATTATTATTATTTATTTTTTGAAAAACAAACACACACAAAAGAGAGAAATAAGTTAGCATTTGAGAAGAAATCCTGATACAATTTCCGGCATTTTTTTGACAGCAATTCACCACACTCTGCCATTATGGGTGGGAATCACGACCGATATTTATCCCTAGCTAACTCCCTATTAAGAAAGTAATGGACATTATTAGTAAAATAGGCATTAATAAATACTTTTTTTTTTGCACTTCATTCTTTCTCTCAAGGGAAAGGTATTTTTCTGGTGGAAAAATTAACTACAAAATACATTGAATAAGTTGGTTTAAGAACTAAGTTGATCAGTTTTGAAAAGTCTTGAATATGATTGACATTAACTCAAATCTCAGGACATGTGAATGAAATTTACCCAAAAAGAGAAATCCAAAAAAAATCTTAATTCCTTAATTTTAGAGATAATTAATTAAAAAAAAGTTGAATATGCAATTTCTTTTCTCACTTATTTTGGAAATCAAACACATAACATACCCAATTTTGCTTTAATTCTTTATCACATTGTCTCATAAAACAAAATTAAAGAACCAAACCTAAAAAAGAACATACAACAAATTCCAATTATCCGACCAAACTAAGGCACATGACCACTGCTATGGTAGTTGTTATCGTAAACAATTTAGCTATTGAAAGATTATTTTGCAATGACTTCACAAGTGAAAACTTAGGAGAAGCTCTGGCATCGAGTATTAGATTTTGGTGACATCGCTCGGCAAGGAGTTTTGTTCAATTATGAAGGTGCCTAGTAGACTGTGAATCGGTGTGAACGAACAAAGAGATATCTGTTGGATAAAAAAACTATGTTTGGTGGTTGGGAAAGTAAAAGAATTATTTTTAGTTGGTGAGAAACTAATTTAAATATTAGATTTATATTTGAAGTTTTGATATTGATACAACATTATTTAAATTTTTTTGTAAAAAAAATATTAATTTTGTATATGTATCTATTAAATTTTATGTTTAAAATGATTTTATTGTTTTAAAATAATGCTATTTGAATATGACTTTTTATAATATATAGAAATTAATTTCATGAATATAAAAACTTTAGGGAGTTATAAGAAAGAATTGAAATATTAGGGGTCAGTTTACAATTAACCCAAACTTCAATGTTATTTTCGAATTTTGAATTTTATAAACTCTCAAAACACTAAAAATATTACATCATATTCGTAATTCTATTTTCATTCAATTATTATATTCTAATTTTTGAAGCTCACAAACATAGTGTAAAAGTTCCATAAAAAAAAAGTCATAGTGTAAAAGAAAGAGTGTATACTTAGTCCTTGATAAAACACTCTTAAAACCCTCTGTCATATACATTCTTTTTCCCCCATGAATGGATAATTCTCCTATTAGTAGGGACAGAGCTAGGACTTAGAGTTTGGGAAGGCAGTTTTATCGTTAGCTACATACGGTGGCTTTGGCTTTTAGCTCTACTGTTTAGCCGGGAAAGATTTTCTTTTATTATTATCATTTTTATGTGTGTGGAGAGCATGTCTTTTGTTGGTAAAGACAAAATTATTTTGTTTAAAATTTTTTAAGGGGCTAGGTTGTTTGTTTTTGGTAAAATTGGTTGATTAGTCTCACATTTTTTTTTTAAACTTTGCGATTGCCTATTGGTAATTTTTGTTGTTGGACCAATATTTTGGGCTTGTATATATATATTTTTAAAAATTTTAGATCTATAAATTTTTTTATGAATTTAAAAGAAGGAAAATACTAGATCTACAAATTTTTTTTACAAATTATTGTTGTGATTAATGGTTATTTGTAAGTAAAAAAGTGATGTAAATGGTGGACCCAGATGCAAACTAGTAAAAATTTGCTATCTTAATAGTCTGTAAAAATGTTATAAAAAAGTTTATAATTATTGCATTTTTCTTACAATGATCAATAAGGGGGACAAAATATAATTTTTTTTATTGAACAAAGTTGCTAAAATTAGTACATAAATATATACTTATATAATTATACTATTAAAAAAAAAAAAAAAAAAAAAATAGGGGGCATTGCCCCCCAAGACCATGAATGGCTCCGTCCATGCCCATCAGATTCCCATTGGTATACTTTATTTTTTTCTCCCATCTTCAACCATCGAAACTTCCTTCTTCTTTCTTTTTATTTTCTATTATTATTATTATTACTTAATTTTCTCTCTGATTATCTAAAAGTCTCCCCTATTCCCCTTCTTCTTCTCTCATGCTCCAAGCCTCCATAGCTGAATCTCACATGGCCAAACACTGAGATTCGCCGTTGCTGGTGTCGCTTTCTCCCTCATCACTCACATCTTCTCTCTCTCTCCCCAGCTATGACTATGAATGAACCCTCCTTCCTCTCATTCTCTTCTATTTGTGCATCACCGGTAGCGTGAAGTTTGTGATTTTGGGTTAGCATGTGTGTTGTAAATGGGCGTGTGCAACAGTGCAAGCGCGCGCAGTTTGTGCATGCCCCCTGTATATGCACTACCACTATGTGTTTGTTGCAGTGTGTTTGTGTGACAATGTGTGTAGTAACCGTAGCATGGAAAATATTGAAGGTCTCAGTATTTACCAATGTTGGAGCTAGCGTTGACTTTGATTGAGCTCTCTGCTTTTTGATGATCGATGTTGTAGTCCACTTCAACCTGTTCTTTCTTTGCTGTTGATGATGTTGGATCTCCCCCTGCCCTTCTCTTATCTTTTGTTGTTGTTTGATTCAATATATTATTTTGGTGTTTTTGTGGTTCGATGCCTCTAGCTATGGTGGCTGGGGTTGTCATTTGTGGGTGATGATGCATGGTGGTCTTGGACTCATGGTGTTGCTACGTATAGAGGGTGGTGAAGGCAGTTTTGGGTTTCGGGAGCAGGTTGATTATTTGGATTCTGATTTTGGTTTCCATATTAGGGTCGAAAAGTTTGCCTTTTGTAGCCCACCCAAAGATGCTGCCAGTGCCAGCTCAATTTAAAAAAACAAAAAAGAAAAGTAATACAATGACATTACATTTTTTTTAACATAGATATTTGTTACGTATGATTAAAGTAATCACTTTCATCTATCATTACTACAATAGATCTTAAGTAGATCATATCTATATATATATAATATTATATAGTACCTTTGTCATGGAATAGAGTCACCTTAAGAAGTCTATGAACAAAATTATAAAAATATAATATTTTATTATACTACAATAAAAAAAAAAAAAAAATTTAATTGCTAATTATGTCCATATACTTATCTGCAAAAAAGCTGCTCATCGAAGATAATGGTCCGTCTAGTTTGACACTTTGTGCACTTAAAATTGTGTTTTTGAAATACAAAACTCTGTTTTGCAATAATAACTCTTTGTAACTTTTTTACAAACATTTTTTTTAAACTCAAAATACAGTTTTGTGTTTTGTAATAGTTTATACACATGCACCCATTAATATATCTTCTGGTGCTGGAACCAAATTAATATATGCTAAAATCAGCCAAGGATATTAATTACAACATGAAATTTTTATTATGAGATTGCCTTGAACGTTATCATTGGTGGACGTTATTAAGATGAGTAACATAACTGGAATACAATTTCAACATGCTGCCCAGTACTGTTCAAATCATAAGGGCATTAATGCAAAGCGTAAATATATAACAAATGAGTACATTTTGTTAAGGTTAAGTCTTTGACAAAAGAAGTCAAAGAGAGTTATGTATGGTTATTTAAGAATAATCAAGAGTGGATGCCATAGGTTGAAACCCTTTCTAAAAAAAAAAACAATAATTACGATTACGCACAAAATAATTATATTAATCAAGGCAAAAAGGGAACCTACCAAACCCATCTCTAGCACTTGGCCGAGGAAAGTGACCCTAACAGAAAGAGAAAAATTGTTTATGGCCACTTACAATAAGTTGCCCAACAAGTGAAGAGTAATTCTTAAGTACTTTCAGAGTATGGAAAATTGTACTCTCTCCTCTCACATTCATAGTGAGCTCCACTCATTAAATTCATGATAGAGTTCGTCATGAATGTGAGAGGAAGGAACAAAATTTCTTCATACTCTCGGAGAATACCTAAGAATTTTTCACAAGTAAATTAAGTTGTGGACCAAAATTTAAAGTTTTTGTTGGCAAAACAAAAATTCTAATACCTGCACTCGTGTACATATTCTAACCATACTAAAAATAAAACAAAAAATCTTAAAAATTAGAAAATTTAGAGTAGTTAAAAGTCAAAACCCTTGGCATAAAGGGGGTTATAAGAAAATCTGGCCATTGAAGACACAAACAATCTGTCTTGCTCTTTTTTGCGTGCTTCTTTTCTGTTGTTTTTTTTTTTAAAGCCAATGAGCTACCCATGGCCTTGCCTCTTAGTTCCCTTTTGTTGTAATAGTGGGCCCTTCCTATTGCCAATCCCTCTTTGCATCAATATAATTATCTCATTAAGCAAAAAAAAAAAAAAAAAAGAGAGAGAGAAAATCACCTTTCAATTATAGTTTAGAAATTGTACACAGCTTAATTATTTTCATCTTAATTGAATGTAAAATGCTTATAAATATCATAATTTTCAAGGAAAAACTATCCTTTCTAGTTTTTACACAATAAACAAAATAAGTTAAATCAATTGATAAAAACAAGCTCCTCCAAACTTATACTATTATATTTTTACGTGATCATTTTTCATCCAACAATAATAACAACAGTCTAACAGAAGAGTCCATTACATTGTTTTAGATTTTTTTTTTTTTATATATAAAAATTAGAACAAATACCACCGGGGTTTAAAATTTTAATTTTATAACACACACATGAATTCGTTTGGTAATGATTTATACTACATAATCTCTTTGTGTTTAACTTTAAAAGATTTTATAAAAGATATTATAATACTAGAATATTGTTAAAGATACAAACTATTTTACAAAATTTTTTACTAACTGCTGATGTGGTGAGTGATTATTGATAAATAAAAAAGTAAAATTAATAGTGAGTTTAAATAAAAACTAATAAGAGCTAGCCATATCAACATAATACTATGTGTCTGTTTGCTGTCTACTTTATTTTGGTAGGTTATTTGCTCAATAATGTAAAAAATATAATTTTTAGTAACTTTTATGTTTAAATGTGTGACAAAAGGCTAAAAGTCAACTTAATTATCAATAAAAATAGTTTTACTAATTTTGTTTTTAAAAAATAAGATAAAAAGAAAACAAAAAAAATATTTCCCAAATCAACACTAAATCAAATAAATAATATTTAATTAAATATTAAATATATGAAAAAAAAAAATCATTTAAAGTTGTTGGTTTAACATTTTTTTTTTTAAATAGTTATAATATGCTTCTAACCTTTCAACTCGAACCTTTTTTGTTTAACATAGAGACCAATAAGAAAGTCAATATGACTTAATTTGTGCAGTCTAACATAACAATTCTAGGGCATTTACCCAAAAAAAAGACATGTTTGTATGGAAAATACTTATTTTCGATAGCATGTTTGCATAGTATTTATCAAAAATTGAGTATTTGGTAACTTTTATGTAAAATGTGTTATTAAAAAAACTAAAAGTTATGGTAAAAAATATATTTGTCCTTTATTCTATTTTGGGATCGATGTACCAAAATGAAGTCCTCTTTTTTAGTTAATAAATAAAATTATTATCTTACCATTTGCTTTATTTAAAAATTCAATGTCATTCTTTTTCTATAGTTTAAATTAATGAGGGTAGTTTTGTAAATTAATATATTTTTATTGACAACCAATTATTCAAATGATGCTCCCGCAAAAAAGTTGGATTCTCTAAGAGAAATACTATTTCTAAAACATTTTCACAACAAATTCTAAGTGATAAGTTATTATTGGTGAATGAAAAAGTAATTTAAGTGGTGAGTTCAAATTAAAATTAATAACAACTTACAATTTATGATTTGTTGTGAAAATGTAGTGATCATATCACTTCTCATTTTCTAAACAGGACCAACATTTTGGGACAAAGGCCATAATATTATTATTTTTAAGTTAAGAGGTAGTAACACTAATAATTAAAAGCTTAAACAAGAGGCAAAACTTTTTGAGCAATGATATATGCACAAACTATTTTATAAAATTTTTACAAATTGTTGATGTGATAAATTCCTATTGGTTTTTATCTAAACCCATCATTAACATCACATTTTTAATTATTAATAACCAACCACCATATTAGCAAAAGTGTGTGGCTTTAACATTTTCCAAACTCTTATCAACAATTCTTAAATGCACTTGGCACGTCTCTTTATGGAAAATGTATTTAGTATTAAATGATACAATACACCACCGCCCACCTTTGATGTGGTAGTCACTTCACAAATATAAATATTTGTGGAATGTTGGGCGTAAGAGCTGAGATTAAGTCTTTAAGAGGGAGTTTCATATATATATATATATATATATACACTTAAATTATGCTAGAGTAGATATTTTATTTTGTATAAAAAAAAAATGATACAATACCAGCTGTATTGAAATTTAATAATTAAAAGACGTGTGTAAAATAACCAAATCATCATTTCACAAACCACTACTCTTAAAGGAGAGTTAGAAAATGGTTATTTTTTACGTAAGTATCTCTCATTTATTAGGTTTTTATATGCCTAACGTAGTATCTTTTGATACCATATATTTTCTTTTCTCCGTAGCATTCTGATCTGTTTATAGATGTTGGAATGGGACTGCATATTAAAAGGAATTTACTCACCTGAGGTCCATTTGATACCAAACATTTTTTTTTCTCTGTCGCATTCTCTTTATCTATTTATAGATGTCACAATAGGACTGCATATTAAAAGGAATTTACTCACCTAAGGTCCATGTGCGCATTCGTGGTATCATTTGATACCAAATTTTTTTTTTCTCTGTAGCATTCTCTTTATCTATTTATAGATGTCAGAGTAGGACTGCATATTAAAAGGAATTTACTCGCCGAGGTCCATGTGTGCATTCACTGCATTGTACTAGTTGAACTTGATTGTAGTAGTTCTAACTTCTAACTACTAAAAATAGATTTACCTCAAAAAAGAAACTACTAAAATTGGGTTGTTCCCGTCACTGCAAATTCAGGAGACGTATAAAAGAAAAGAAAATGTTTCTGAGGTAACAAATAAAAATCACCGGTACATTAAAAAAAGTCATTTAAAGTTGTCGGTTTAAGCATAGAGGCAGGCTGTTGGTTAAATGTAGTGGACAAACTGTTTATAAATGATACAACAATCACGTTAACAGGGGCAATATATATATATATATATATATATATATTTGTCTATTATTTTAACATAATTTGATTATTTATTCTAAATTATATTTTATTAAAATATTAATTTTTCTTAATTTTTTTGACAGAAAATTATTTTTTAAATTAATTATTTTTCTTTACACACCGCAGCCACCCTCCATTATATTTTCTTTCTTCCTCAAGAAATCGCAAGAAAATAATTTAAAAAAATGAAATGCAAAAATTCAATGCTTGTCTATATTTGCACAAGTGTAATAGTAAAATTGCATTTTGTACAATAGATGCATAAGCTAATGTGATCAACTTTTAGGATTGGTAGAGTAAAATTGGGCTCTTATTTCATTTTACTACAGTTAATATAAGTGATTACACACGTGTAAGCTTAAGACAGAGATTACACATTTCCATTTATTGCCTAGGGTGAGTGTCAGACCATGTGTAAATTTGTATATTTGTACTACTAAATACCAGCTTGTCATCCATCAAAAAAAAAAAAAAAAATACCAGCTTGTCTCCATAACCTAGCTAATTGATTCAAATGACAAATAAAAGAAGGGTAAATGTTACTAAAGTAACAATCACCTTTCAAAAGAAGGCACCTTTCAATTCTAGTTTAGAAATGGCTTCCAAACCTCACATTGTCATCTTCCCCTTCATGTCTCAAGGCCACACCATGCCTCTACTTGACCTTTCAAAGGCACTTAGCTGCCAGGGCTCGAAGGTAACAATCATAACTACCCCTTCAAACTCTTCCTCTATTAGCTCATACATTTCACGCTACTCAAACATTCATCTTAAGGAAATACCATTCCCTCAAGTCCAAGAACTCCCTAAAGGCTGTGAAAACACGTCCCAACTTCAATCACTTGACCAGCTCTTTCTATTTTATAATGCCACAAAGCAACTTCAAGAACCTTTTGAAGAAACTCTTAGAGATATGTCCAAACTTCAAGACCCACCTACATGCGTTATTTCTGATTCATTCTTAGGGTGGACTAATGCTTCGTGTTGCAATTTTGGCATCCCCAGGTTGGCTTTTCATGGGATGGGGGTCTTTGCAATGGCTGTGAAGAAATCTTTATCCATTCACCAAAATCACAGATGGATGAAGTCGGATGCAGAAAGTGTAGATGTGAAAGGAGTGCAACTTTGCTTTGAGCTCACAGAGTCGGATTTGCCAAATTCATTGAGGCAAATGGACACTTTCTTGTCACAGTTCTATGTAGAAGCTGAAAAATCTGATTTGGGAAGTTGGGGTGTGATTGTTAATAGCTTTAGCGAGCTAGAAAAAGACCACGTTGCCTCATTGGAATCTTTGTATGGGAATGACACTAGGGCATGGTGTGTTGGTCCATTATTTCTATATGATCAAATGGAGAGAGCATCGATTGGACCAAATGGACCAAACCCTTACAGGAAATGGACCAATTGGTTGAACCAGCATGAGCGCGAAAAGTCAGTGATATATGTATCATTTGGATCACAGGTTTATTTGTCTGACAACCAGCTTAATGAATTGGCCTATGGGTTGGAGCTATCTGGGAAAGATTTCGTATGTGTTGTGAAATCAAATAATTGGGACCCTCCAAGAGATATCAAAAAAGGGAGAGGATTATTTGTTAAAGAATGGGTGGATCAAAAATGGGTTCTGGCCCACAAGGCCATTGGTGGGTTCCTAAGCCACTGTGGGTGGAACTCTGCGTTGGAAAGCCTGTCAATGGGGGTTCCAATATTGGCATGGCCCATGCAAAATGAGCAGCACCTGAATGCCAAGTTCTTGGTGGAGGAGATGAAGGTGGGGCTTCAGCTTCCTACTGTGACACGGGATGGGAATACTGTGAGGCGTGAAGTGATCGGTGAAGCGGTGAGAGAGTTGATGGGAGGAGCGAATGGGAAGAGAGTAAGAGACAAAGCAATTAAGATAGGAAAAATGGCAAAAAGAGCAGTGCAGGTTGGAGGGTCTTCTTACAAGTGCTTGAACGAGCTAATTGACCAACTAAGTCATGTGAGTCCTGTTGGGAATGGCAATGGCATCGTTCATTCAGTGCTAGCTACTTCTGAATAATGTGGTAACCAAGTAATAACCACCTTTCATTGTGATTGTAATGAATAATGATATGCTTTGGTGACCTTAATTAATTATTAAATCTTGGTTAGAAATAAGTTGTGTTTTTTTCTACTTCTCTACAAATGTGGTAACCAAGTAAACAACCTTTCATTGTGACTGTAACGAATAATGATTTGCTTTGGTTACCTTAATTATTAAATCTTGGTTAGAAATAAGTTTTTGTTGTTGTTGGCGAAGATCCTGTCATGGAAAATTTGAACTTAATGAAGCCTTGCAATGAGCTTTACTTTGAATGTAAATATATAAAGAACATCGATATATGTTTAGTTTTGGCCATGTGTCATGATCTTGACAATGTTAATTAATCCACAAGAATACTACACCCAAGCCAAGAAGGTACATAAATAGGCTAGGATTCAAGTATATCAGTTTTCCCTTTCAATACCTTTTCAGTGACTTATAGGAATATTCATGAATATTTATTCAACAAACTATATAGTGATTTATAAGATTATTCATGTATATTATTTAAACAAATCACATGATTTATTATAAAATTGATATAACTAAAACTACACCGATTTTGACCAAATCATTTCATATACCCATATTAGAATTATTTTCAAAATGTAAATAAAATCAGCCTTTTATAAAAAACCGAATTCAAAAATGAAGTGTACATGATTAGGTCTATTTGGGGAAGGAAAAATTACCAAGACTCCCTTAAAAATTACAACTCATCTCAAATTTTATTCCAAGCCGAAATAGAGTGTTCTCTAACAAAAATGCTCTAATTTTTTTGGTTGAAAACATTTTAAGAAGAATGTTCATCTAACATTGATGCTTCATTTGTTTTGGTGCAAAATGTTTTTTGCATTTTTTTTTTTTTTGGTGTTTGATATGGAGAAAAATGTAAATCAATGGAAAAAATTTTCTATGATTAAAGAAAAATGCTAAATACAAAAAAAAAAAAAAATGGAAAACATTTTTCAAAATAATAAAATTTAGTTACAAAATTGGTTGTAGTCTAAGACTACAAACTTACTCAATATCTTTTATTGGAAATGAATTTTGACAAATCCACAATTGAATTATATATTTTTCTTATATCATTTATACTTGCAAACTTTTTAGAAAATTAAAGTCAATAATTATGTTATCAATAAATTGTTAAAATTGTAAGTTTTTGTAATTTGAAACTATGAATAAAATATAAACATATAGATTATATAGTAAATAATATTCAATTGATACAAAATTTAACATGTGTATCAAAAGCATAAAGAACATACAATTTAACGGTTAGATTTTTAAAATATGTAATAATATTTATTTTATTGAGTAAGTTTATAGTCTTAAGTTACAACTAATTTTGTAACTAAATTTTGTTATTTTCAAAACCTTCGCACCACACCACAAGACACTCTACTCATGGTAACTTCTCTCTCTTTGCCGCATCTCTTTCTCCACGTACTGAAAGTTGAGAGAACATTCGTTTTTTTTTTTTTTTTTTTTCTTCAGCTGAGGATCTTAAATGTGACCAACAAGAAGATAAAAATGTTTTCCAGTTGAATGAAGAAGAGACCAAAAGTGCACAGTCGCCATGGAATGTAAATTTCTTATGTAGCAATATTTCAAGAAAAACTGTTTTCTGTTTTCAAGACATGATTGTTTTCAAGATAAACGTTTTTTGAGATCCAAATTTTAAGATAAACGTTTTCTGTTTTCAAGATATGACTGTATGCTACAGATTTGAACAAGGGATCTTTATTTTTTTAAAATTTTTTGAAAGGAAGGGACATGATTAAGTTTGACCCAATTTGAGATGAATAAATATAAATAGTAAATACTAATAAGGAAGCATGAAACAACCTCTCTCTCTTTTTTTTTCTTTTTTTTTTGGAATGAAAAACTAGTCACTATTCATCATAGGTGGCTACTAAGCTATTTATAACTAAATTAGTTAGAATATGCACCACGTAACGTATGAATTGGCCAAGTGAGAGAGTCAGAGACCGCTAAATCTCTAACTATCACGACAATTACGCATCATTCAGTCTTCTATTTTGACCTCTTATTTCAAATTCTAAACTATACTCTCATTAACCTTGTTTTTCCTTCCATGAATTCTTTCTAGCAACACATCATTTGTGAGTGATCTCTCTCTAAATCTGCTTGTTCTATTATCATTTTATTGAGGAAAATTAAGGTTTGGAACAATTGCATAGCTTTTTGAGCATATGTTACTATATCTTTTAATTTTGTTGATAATTCGATTGTTGGAATGAGGAGATTTTGAACCATGAATGTCTCCGTTGGAAATACAAACTACTATATCTTTTTGTATATTAAATTGGTCTTTCAATTTTTATTTGTGCAACAGGTTTGCTACCATTAGTAGTGTTTACTCCATTTCATTTAATTTCAATCACAAATTGACATGCATAAAAATAGCTATTATATGTTTGAATTTTTGTTCTTTGAACCAGGAATTGATTACTGATATTAGTGCTTGATTACTATTTTTCTGGTTCAGTCATAGCACACTAAAATCAAATAGAGAAGATGTCAGCTGAACCTGGTCCTTCATATGCACCAAAAAACATCCTATTAACTGGTGCAGCCGGCTTCATAGCCTCCCATGTAACCAGCAGACTAATCAAGAACTATCCAAACTACAAGATTGTGGCCCTTGATAAGCTAGACTACTGTTCCAGCTTCAAGAATCTCCAATCTTGTCTCAACTCCTCAAACTTCATATTCGTCAAGGGTGATATTGGTTGTGCTGACCTTGTCAATTACCTCTTGGTAGCAGAGGACATTGACACTATAATGCACTTTGCTGCACAAACCCATGTGGATAATTCCTTTGGGAACTCCTTTGAATTCACCACCAACAATATATATGGCACACATGTACTTCTTGAGGCTTGCAAAGTTACTGGGCGCGTCAAAAGGTTCATCCATGTTAGTACTGATGAAGTTTATGGGGAGACTGATTTAGAGACTGACATTGGCAATCCTGAGGCCTCTCAGCTTCTTCCCACCAATCCATACTCTGCCACAAAAGCAGGCGCGGAAATGCTTGTCATGGCTTATAACAGATCCTACGGCCTCCCAACAATAACAACTCGAGGCAATAATGTGTATGGCCCTAATCAATATCCAGAAAAGCTTATACCGAAATTCATTCTCCTTGCCATGAAGGGAGAGAAGTTGCCGATCCATGGTAATGGCTCAAATGTGAGAAGCTATTTATATTGTGAGGATGTTGCTGAAGCATTTGATGTCATACTTCATAAAGGGGTTATTGGACATGTATACAATATTGGCACTCAAAAGGAAAGGGGAGTCTTGGATGTGGCTGAGGACATTTGCAAGCTGTTTGGATTGGATCCTAAAGAAGCCATAAGTTTTGTTCAAGACAGACCATTTAATGACCAGAGGTACTTCTTGGATGATCAAAAGCTAAAGAAGCTTGGCTGGGATGAAAGGACCTCTTGGGAGGATGGACTAAAGATGACAATGGAGTGGTATACTAAGAATCCTAATTGGTGGGGTGATGTATCTTCTGCTCTTCACCCACACCCTGGTGTTTCCATGATAACTCAATCCAGTGATGATGCTTGGTTCTTTCAGTATGGGCACACGAGACTTACAAGAGAATTCAGTGTGAGTAATGGCAGTTCAGGATTGAAATTCTTGATATATGGAAGGACAGGTTGGCTAGGTGGATTATTAGGGAAGCTCTGTGAAGACCAGGGCATAGTCTATGAATATGGGAAGGGGAGACTGGAAGATAGGAAGTCACTCTTGGAGGATATAAGGAGAGTAAGGCCAAGCCATGTGTTTAATGCAGCGGGAGTTACTGGGAGGCCAAATGTTGATTGGTGTGAATCACACAAGGTTGAAACAATTAGAACTAATGTGGTGGGTACATTAACTTTAGCTGATGTTTGCAAGGACCAAGGTCTGTTAATGATTAATTTTGCCACTGGCTGCATATTTGAGTATGACAAGGAGCACCCCCAAGGATCATGTATAGGATTCAAGGAGGAAGATAAGCCTAATTTCACCGGTTCCTTCTATTCAAAGACTAAGGCCATGGTAACTATTACATACATCACATTTTATATGCTATTTTTTTTACCTCGTGTATTGAATTTCCTAGCACACACAAGCACACGCACGCAAAATAGACCTTAATTAGTTCCAGGCTTAAAAATTTAGTGCTCCCCCAAGGATGTTCTGTTAATGAGAAATTTTTGACGTGTCAAGGCTTGTTGTACTCAATATGTAATTGATAAAATGGATATAGGGGAGCTGAGTTGAGCCTTTTGAAATTGCATCCAAAATCTTTAACAATATTAATCACAAATGAATTGGCAAATAAACAGGTGGAGGAGCTTATAATAGAATATAAGAATGTCTGCACTCTCAGGGTTCGAATGCCAATATCATCAGATCTCAGCAACCCAAGAAACTTCATCACGAAGATCAGTCGTTACAACAAAGTGGTGAACATACCCAATAGCATGACGGTACTAGATGAGCTCCTACCCATCTCCATTGAGATGGCAAAGAGGAATTGCAGTGGAATTTGGAACTTCACCAATCCAGGAGTTATAAGTCACAATGAGATTTTAGAGATGTACAGAGATTACATTGACCCAAAATTCACTTGGGTGAATTTCAATTTGGAGGAACAAGCCAAGGTGATAGTAGCTCCAAGGAGTAACAATGAGTTGGATGCTTCGAAGCTCAAAAACGAGTTCCCCGAATTGCTATCAATCAAAGATTCAATCATCAAATATGTCTTTGAGCCTAACAAGAAGATTTGAATATTCATTTTTGTTGCAATTTAGGAAAAATTTGTATCTCTGAGTTCTGGAGATGGAAGGTGACAATTTTACCATAAGGTTATTCTTTTTATTTTCATATTCATTGTTGTAATTTTTTTTTTTTTTGGGATGAGTATATTCATTGTTATATTTCATTTACTTATTAGCTTCTTTCCTGGATAATCTCATGCCAGCTCAATGTATTTTTGGGATTAAGGCGACAATTTTAAATGGGGCATTACCTATTATATTTTTTTTAGTCATTTGTAAGATTTTCATGTATTGTTTATCTAATAACAAATTTATCTAGAGATCCTTTTGACATTTAATTAAGTTTTTTATGTTTTATTTTTACAAATTTTTAATATACGAATAAATATTTTTTTTAAAAATCTATAAAATAAAAAATAATTTTTTTATTAAAAGATAGAAAAGGATAAAATAATAGTTAAAGAGTAGAATAGTAAAACCTGATTTATAAAAAAACACTATTGAAGCGTTAGATTATCAATAGATCATCTAACGCTCTCAACCTACAAAAAAATGATAATTAGTTCTAATCAAACAAATAAAATGAGCACTTCTATTTTACCCAAATTAAAAAAGAGAAGAGCACCTCTAAGAAAATGTAAAACGAAAAACAATTAAAAAAAGGTAAACTAAAGCACAAGGAATTTTCCAGTGAAATACAATTAAAAAATCCTTTAGAGGTTTCTAGACAAATTTTTTGATCATATATATGAAGACCATAAACAAGCTTGGAAAGACAATCTTCACAGCCCTATAAGGAAAGCGATATGGAAGCCTCCTCCATATGGGTGGGTTAAATTAAATTTTGATGTAGCTGTAAGAGAAGAAAAAACTTCTTTACCTATAATAGGCAAGGATGATAAAGGAGATCTGTTGTTTGCTTCGGCAGATCAAATTGAACCAGGTAGTCCTCTGGTGGGTGAAGCAAAGGCAGCACTTTGTGCTATTCAGAGAGCCATTGAAAATGGGTTTTCTAAAATTATAGTGGAAGGTGATGCTTGAAATGTGATAGATCCTTTGAGTAATGCAGGAAAGACACCTCACTAGAGTATTGTAGAGGTGGTTACATATATTTTGGATGTTGTAAAGTGTTTTGATGCTATTTCATTTTCTTTTGTGTAAATGTTCTAGCCCATCTTTTAGCCCAATGGGTGGCTTTTATTAATTAGGTAGGGTCTGTTCCCATCTCTAAGGTCCCTCTCCTAGTTTCTGAGGCTGTGAAGAGAGATGTTTTCAGGCCCTCCTGTCTTTTGTACTTAGTTATTCATTAGTAAAATATTTATACAGCAAAAAAAGAAAAAATAGACAAGATAAATTTGGGATGTGTCATATACGGTATGACACCATAGAAAATGCAAAGCCTTTTCATTCATCTCCTTTACCAAATATCAAACTACCCACCAATATAGAGAAAATTAGGGGTTGTTTGGATTTATGATTGAGGGATGCTACGTCTACAACAATTTTACAACAAATCACAGGTGGTTAGTTATTATTGGTTCAAATTTGAAACTAACATTAAGATTACTTTTTTGTCCCAACAATAACAACCAGTAACAACCTGCCACTTAGAATTTGTTGTAGAAATATTGTAAAAATGTTGTAGACATATCATTTCTCTTTATGATTTCCATAACTCATAACTTTGTTTCTATCACCCATAACTCAGAATATGTGGGTCCCACAGCTGAGAAGTGTGTTTGGCATCATAACTCAATTTTTGTTTCCATCACTCAATTCTCTAACTTTTGAGTGATGAGTTATGGAAATTAAAAACACATTTTAGGTGTTTTCAGTTTCTAAAACTTAGTTTTCAATGACATTTTTGTAATTAAACGTACACCAAGGGACCCACTAGCCGCAACTTTTGACTCACTCTCCTTTTTTTTTTTTTTTTTCTTCTCAACTTTTCTTTCTTCTTTCTATGTTCTTCCGTTCGGTCTTTCTTTCTTCTTCCTTTTTCTTCCTTTTTGCCTTTCTCATCTTAGTTCGTTCTTTTTTCTTTTCTTTTTTTTTTTTTTTTTTTATTTTTTTTTTTTATCTCAGACCCATATAAAAAAAAAAAAAAAAAAAATCAAGAAATAGGGCTGAAGGGGTGGGTTGCTTGAATCAGTCTGAGTTCGGTGTTGAAGGACAGTTTGAATTTTGGTCTTGAATCGGTGGGTTGCTTGAATCGGTCTGAGTTCCTTGAATCAGTTTGAGTTCGGTGTTGAAGGATGGTTTGAATTTCGGTCTTGAATCGTTGGGTTGCTTGCCGATTTGGGTGTGGTTTTTTTCTGGGTTTGGTGAGTGGTGGTGGTGAGCGGTGGAGGGCTTTTTTTTGGGATTTGTTGTTTGTAGTGGATGGCGATGGTGAGTATGGATATCTGATCAGTAGGCTTAACAGAAGAGTCTGACCCATTTACAGGTCTAGGGTCCACAAACAATTGAAAATTTTGAGTGATGACAAGTTAAGTGATGGTGCCAAACGGTTTGGGTGTAGGAAGTTTGGGTATTTTAAGTGATGAGTGATGAGTGACGAAAATTGAGTGAGGAGTGATGAGTGATGAAAAAAAAATCCCAACAGGGCCTTTGAAACTTAAAATAGAAAAGAAAGTTAAGCTGCCCAAGAGAGATAGAAGAATTTTCAAAAAGGAAAGACTTTTATTTCACATGTTCAAGAGACTGCCGAGATTAAAGGGAAGGGGACCTAAACAGCTCTAACTACCAACCGATTCAGGGAGAAATGAGAGGATTAAGCTAACAACAACCAGTGGCGATGCCACATGTAACTCAGGGTGTTCCTAAGAACACCCTGACCTGAAAAAAAAAAAAAAAAACTTGAAAAAAAAAATTTTTACAAAATTTTTTATATTTGTTCTTTGTTAGGAATACCCTCAATCAAAAATTAGGACCACCCTCAAATTAAAAAAAAAAAAAAAATTATTTGTTCTACTTTCAAGCAAAAAAAAAAAAAGCCCAAAAAATTTTTTTGAACTAAAATCTGAAAAAAAAAAAAAAAAAATTTGCAATAGAGCCAAGCCCACGGCAACTCGACAGGCCCGACAGATTATAGAACCCATGGATTCTCCAAAAAAAAAGAAAAGAAAAACAAAACAAACACAACAACCAAACCCCAATACAGAGCAACTCAAATCAAAAATCACTTATAAATCATAAAGGCCTAAAGCAAACCTAAAGAGTAAAGACAGAGCAAGCAATGCCTCAGGCTCAAGCCAACTGCCAAAAGACGGAGTCACGGAGATCGGATCGGTCATGTCGCTCACAGCTCGGTTGTCGTCGGAGATTGGTTCAGTCTAGATCGTCGTCGTTGCTCAGATCGCTCACCCTTTGTCGTCATTGCTTGTTGCTCACCACTGCCCTCTTCGGAGATCGCTCGTCGCAGGTCGCCTCATCACTGCCTCAGTGACCTTAGCCTTCAGGCCTCCTTGCTCGGCTGCTCCAGTGCTTCCTCCCTCAAGGTATTTCATTTACTAAACTAACCTCTCTCTCTTTTTCTCTCTAACTCTCTCTCAGTCTCTCAGTCTCTCTCTCTCTCTGAATCATTTTTTTTTTTTTTGAGAAAAGTCTATTTGAATCATTGAAAGGAAAATTATGAGTCCCTTTCTCTCTTTATTCTTTAAGTATAATTTATTAATTTTAATACTTTGTCTTATCTAATTCTGTGATTGGGCAAATTGGGCCGCTGAGCTTTGACTTTAACTTTATTAATATTTGGCTTTTTTTTTTTTTTTTTTTTTTTTTTTTTTTTTTTTTAATTTTGAATTTGGCTTTATCTTAATATTTTATCCGTTGGTGTTGGTGGGTGTTGTTGTTGGTGTTGGGGTGTGTGTTTGCGTTGGACCATTGGTGAGATATTAAATTATTAATTGTCTTTTTTTGTTTTATGGTTATTAATTGTCTTTTAGTGTAATGTGTATTGTGATTTGTAATTGTGAAATTTAGGGTCCGTTTGGTTCCCGTAAAATATTTTCCGGAAAATACTTATTTTTCGGAAATGCTATTTTCTGGAAAAGGAAAATATTTTCAAGTGTTTGGTTGTATTATGAAAATTGTTGTGGAAAATATTTTCATGTGTTTGGTTCTATTAGGAAAATGCTATTTTCCTACAATTTTTTCACATTTTCTCAGCATCAAAACAAATTTTATTACAAAAAATTTCAACACCACAGCCAATTCAACAACAAATTCCAGCAGCAAATTCCGGCAACAACAACACAACAACAACAACAACAACAACAACAGCAAATTTCGGCAAGAACAACACAACAACAAGAATAACAACAATCAGTTCATAAAAAAAAAAAAAAAAAAAAAAAAAAAAACAACAACAATCAAACTTAAAAAAAAAAAAATGAGAGATCGAGTAAGAGGAAGCGATGGGTCTGGGTCGAAGACAATTGACGATTGACGGCACGGCGCGGTGCGACTCGCCGGTGCGAAGAGCGCTGGGTTCTGGGTTCAACGGCTTCTGGGTTCGCCGGTGCGAGATCAAAGGCGAGATCGCGAGATCGAGTGGAGGTGATCGAAGGCGATTGCCGGCGAGATCGGTGTAGTGCGATCGAAGGCGAGATCGACGCGGTGCTCAGGGTTCGTGGCGATGTCTCCGGCGTGTCTGGGCTCCTCGGCGCGATGCTCGTGCTCTCTTTCTCTCTCTCTGTCTTCGTGCTCTCTCTTTCTCTCTGTTTTCCGGAAGTTATTTGAAGTGAAAATGATTCCAAAAATCATTTTCACCTTTGACTCACGGTCAACTGAAAATGATTTCCTAAAAATTGCTTTTTCCGACGCAACCAAACACCCGAAAATATAGAAAACCATTTCCGGAAATGAATTTCACCCAAAACAAACGCAGCCTTAATGATTGGTAGCTGGCTCTTGTGATTGGAGAAATTTCTTGTTTGTTGAGTGGGGTGGGGTGGATGAACAAATAGGGTTGGGTAAACAATAATTAAAGCAGTGTAATGTGCACATCAGCCCATGGGATGTGTAATGTGCACATGGTTGGCTCTTTTAGTGTAATGTGCACATAGATGTGTGCTAACGCAACTAATAAACAATAATTTAATTAACTAATAATTAATTGGGAAAAGCAACTAATAAACAATAATTAATAATTTAATTAACCAATACATTATAAAAGACAAACAAGTTAAATTATGTTAGGCTAAACAACAATTAATAATTTAATAATTAATGAAACAACAATACAACAAATTATAGTTTATAAAAGACAAAAAAATTAATGAAACAACTAAACAACAATAATTAATAATTTTATTAATATTTCAAATGAACTTATAGTTTATTGTATAGGTACCTTTGTTCATTTCTTTTCTTTTCATTTTTTTTTTCCTTTTGAGGTTTTTCGCTGTACAAAATGCAAATTTGTTTTAGTTTTAAGAATTTTTTTTTTTTTTTTTTTTAAGCACAAACTTCATGCTGGCCAAATCTTGAATTTCGGTCGATATTTCCCGAAACACCCGAAATAGACTAAAATGATCCGAAATTTTTTCAAAGTAGAATAGGAACATCTTGGACAAAATTCCTGGAGTCGCCACTGACAACAACTTTGGTTGATTGAGGGAGAATATTTCAGGTAATAAATTTTAGGCGTAAATGCACTTTTAGTCCCTATGTTTTGACTTTTTTCCATTTTAGTCCCTACATTTTATTTTTTCCACTTTTAGTCCCTAAAACCAATTTATGCCTGTTATTTTAGTCCTTTCCGTCAGTCAACGGACGGAAATCGCTGAAGTGCCTAACGGAAGGATTAAAATATTATTAAAAATTTAATATAGCAATTAAAAAAAAAATTCAAAACAAGAACACGCTAGAACATAAAACAAGAACAAAAACCCAGATATTCAAAATCACAACTCAAACCCAGATTTTCTCATCATTCAATCAACAATGAAACCTCCAGCAAATAAAATTCATAAACCCAGAACAAGAGCAAGGATACCCAGATCTGAACAAACTCAGTCACACAAGTCTCAAACAAACCCAGATACCCAGCAACTGATTCTCCTCTTGCTGCACGCCACGGCCACCACCGGCGATGTTCACATTTTCCATATCCAAACACCATCCTCCACCGAAACCTCCAACAAATCAAACCCATAAACCCAGAAAAATCATTAAACCCACATGAAAAAAACAAAACCAGAAATTTAAAACAAACCATCACCCAAATGGAAAAGCAAACCCAAGTCAGAGAGATCATGACCAACACTAATCGATCTGTGAACTACATGCCCCAACCCAGTGACGAAGCTCCATGCGTGGTGACGCTAATCCCAGGCGATGGGATCGGACCTCTGGTGACCGGAGCGGTGGAGCGAAGAAGGATGCTGAGAGAGAGTTGGAGAAACCGATTCGGTACGATGAGGTTAAGGTTGTGAAGGTAGGTGCGAAGAAGCCTACAATGCCACAACAAAACCCACGCCTAAACCCCAATCAAAACAACCACAGCCAAACCAATGCCCAAACCCGAATCAAAACAACCACAGCCAAACCCACGCCTAAACCCCAATCAAAACACTCATCTCCTAGAAATTTGAATCTAAAACCTCCACAAACACATAAACAAACACATAAGTAGTAATTTAAAACCCAAACCCAATCGGCTTAGGGCCATAAAAAAAATAACAGACCATCGTTGAACTCAACTGAGAGAGAGAAAAATTGATCATACCTAGGAGAGAGAGAATGGATGATCTTACCCTGGAGAGATAGAGCGTGCCGAGTAGAAAGAGAGAAATCGGTGGTGTGTGGCTGGGACTCTCTTTCTCTCAATCTATCTCTCCCTTTCCCTCTCTGACGATCAATGCTTATTTTTGAGGAAGACTGAATTTTTTTTTGTTATGTTTTTTTTGTTAATTTGGTTTATATATTCAGATTTTCTATTATAATATTCAGAACCACCCACTTGAAATCATTTTCATTTTTGAACTTGAAAATATTTTATACTTTGAAATCATTTTACGTTGAGCCAAATCTGGGTTTCTGTTCTTGTTTTATGTTCTGGTGTGTTCTTGTTTTAATTTTTTTTTTTAATTGCTACAGTAAATTTTTAATAATATTTTAATCCTTCCGTTAGGCACTTCAGCGATTTCCGTCCGTTGACTAACGGAAAGGACTAAAATAACAGGCGTAAATTGGTTTTAGGGACTAAAAGTGGAAAAAATAAAATGTAGGGACTAAAATGAAAAAAAGTCAAAACATAGGGACTAAAAGTGTATTTACGCCTAAATTTTAATTTTGGAGTTTTGGAGAGGGTTATGAGATTGTTCTATCTTTTTAGCGTGTGCACTATGCAAGACTAGAGTCTAAATTCGTAGGCATAGAAAGGAATTTCAACCATCGGAAGGACAGAGTCAAACAAAGACAAAGTGCATGCCTACACAGAGAGAGAGAGAGAGAGAGAGAGAGAGAGAGATTTTCATGCATTGGCTAAATTTTGGTGTTTAATTAACACGTATAGAAGATAATTACCAGTGTAAATTTTTCTTCTAATTTTTTTTTTTTTTTTTGGATTTTTTTGAAGGAATTCATATATTAATATTTGGGTTTTTTTGGCTTAGTATTTTGGATTTTTAAGCAATAAGTAGGCCTTCTTTCACCCATTGTTGGGGCCTTCTCTCACTTGGGGCCTTTTAGGCAATGGCCTCTGTTGCATCCTAGGTTGAGCCGTCCTGTCTCATGCCTGCAAATTAGATTCTAATTCAGACCACTGTCTCTTTACTTTAAGTTACAATATAGTCTACTCGTTCTCCAACTTTTTGATACAACAGAAGTTTTAAGGGGCTACAAATAATAACTAAGTAGAAGACAGACTCTTCCATTTTAATCTCCACGTTTATGGGCCTACTATTATAACAGAAGGCCGAGGCAAATGATAAAAAAAAAAGTGTCACAAACATTTTGAGTTGGGCATCCAAAATCCCCACTCTCTATCAACTGGAATTTGGCAAGCAATCCTCAGAGGGGAGTCCTGAAAATGAACTATAGTAAGATTTAACTGAAATGGTCCATAACTTAAGGCCATTACATTTACATCTATAGCATAGTGCTTACTTGAGAAATTATTGATCCTAGTGGCCATGCCACAAGCAACACTTGGCCTTGGATGTCATCCTTGATTATTATATTCGTAGCTCTTTCAGAGAGGTTTATATGAGACTAACATAATCAAACACTTCATTTTCTTGCTAAAATACACCGAAATCAATGGAGAAACAGGCTTTGTAACCCAGCACCAAGCCGAAAACTGAAGTAGTAGAAAAAATTTTAGTACATAGCTTAAGGGCTCGATTTGAATTTCTAGCAAAATTTGGAGGAGATTGTGAGGGGACTTAGCATGGACACAATATATATAGGCCTCAAAATATGCAAACTTACAACATAAATACAAAACGAAGACCGCCCTATCTATGATAATGTGGATGGAGCCAGCTAATAAGTTAATGTTTAGAATTTCTTTAATTTATTTATGTAATTGGTTATTTTCTTTTTCAATTTGGTTTTAGCAATTTAATTATTTTTTTACTAGGTCATTAAAGTAATTTTTTATACCTACTGATCTACTATGATAATAATTATTGTTTGAAACTGTTCAATATCATGTGAAAAAAAGGGTAAACTCCAATTATTGTTTGCTTGTTTTACCGCTTGCTAATGAGTGATGTAGGGCTTAGGGGTACTAGTGTACTACGCTCTTATGACATTAAACTTACAAACTAATATGTCATCAATTAATAAAATAAATAGCAATAATAAAAAATAAATATATAAATTCAAACATTCATTTATGAGATAGTTAAAGTCCATCAATAACAATCATAATCACATTAGTTTCTAAGGTTTATATAATAAAATTTAGGGTAAACTATGTATTTGGTCTCTATCCTATACACCATATTTCAACTTGGTCCCTAACCCTTCAATTATGTCAATTTGGTTCCTAACTTTTTTGTATCATGTCAATTTAGTCCCTGTTGTTATATCTTGGATGAAAATTGATGACATGTCAAACAGCTAAAATAAAATTTTAGTGTATTGTCACATCAACGAAAGCTAATTTTTTTTTTTTTGTCATTAGACGTGTCATCAATTTTCATCCAAATAATGGTAAGGACTAAATTGACGCGGTATTGAAAAGTTAGAGATCAAATTGATATAATTGAAATATTAGGGACCAAATTGAAATATGGTGTATAGGATAGGAACCAAATACATAGCTTATATGTTATGCAAATTATATTACCAATTAATTATGAATAATTTAATCCAACTTTATTTTAATTTAATTGTTTTTTTTAGAGAGTTTCAACCTATGGTGTCCACTCCTAATGATAGCTCTTTATCAACAGATCAATACACTAATTAGTTTTTATACTTAGATTTTCATGATAATCGATTAGAGATACCAAGATAGGCGGAAGATACCACGTCTATACTATATAAAAAGATGATCCCTACATCTTGCACGCAATGATTTGCTTAAATATTTTTTGATATAAGGTTAACCTTATATCAAAAAACATTTCCTCTACGAACTTGCTCACTTGTTATACTTTTGACCTTTGAAGAAAACAATATTATTTCATGTGAATTTTTCTAGATTTCATGTGATTGAAATGCATGTCTTCTAATCTACATGTCATGTGAATGAAATTTATGTTTTCCAATCTAGTCATGTGAAGGATATTTATTATTTAAGAGACGTGAAAATCATATTTTACTTTTATTTCACCTCCTCTCTTTTTTATCTGATAATTTAATAGTTAAGTTATAAAAGGTATTAATTGAGTTATAAAACTTTTAATATTTTTCTCATTATTATTTAATTAATGTAATACAAGTTTAATCACTATATGCTAGGATTTTAAATCTTATGCATGAGAAACATAATTTCATGTGAAACTTCATGAAATTATGTTTCAAATAAGATAAAATTCATTCACATGTCAAACAAATAAATTCGAATTCATATAAGGCAATCACATAAAAATCCTGATGTATCATGGCATGAAATTCCACAAAATTCAATGATATTCATTAACCTTTCATGATCTTATCTGTCATTTCGTGTGCAAGGATTCTATCCTACGTTACTTATCTATTGAGACCTATCACATCCAAATGCGTATGTGAATCAAATAATATTTTCAATAAATATTTTACGTTAAAATAAACAGAGCGTAAGTTCCTAGAAGCACCAACGATAATGATGATAGAGAGCGTAAGTTCCTGGAAGCACCAATGATAATGCTGATAAAGAAGACAAAGAAGAATAAGTCAGTAATGATCCAATTCCTATTCGATGTTAATGTTTTAGTCCAATGTGATTAAGACATCCCAACAAACAATACACTAATAACACGTGGGGTTCTTGCAAATACAAACATTTGGATTTCAATTTTCAATTAGGTTCTTGGACTATTGACTTGATCAATAAAGTTATGATTTACAACTATTTTGTGTTGGCTTTAATTCCGTACTAAATTTTATAGTAATTTTATTTAATCATTTTTTTTCTGTATATATGTGATTTTTTATTGTAAGGGTTGAGTGTAAAAGAGTGTGAAGAGTACTCAAGCTTAAATTGAAGAACGAGTAGATTTCACAAGAAGCTAACACATGAAGTAGCCACGTGTAGAGCACATGACTGGAATGCAAAGAGTAATAACAACCTAGAGTTTTTGCGAGTGTCTCATGGATAAGGCCTTCCCACGAAAATACCCGCGAAATATTCTGTTTGGCTAATTTGTCATGTTTGTTTTACCAAATCTTCACTCACATTATATATACCCTCATTACTCACATATTGTAAGGCGTGCTTTTCAAAGAAAAAAAACCCTGGAATACACACTTAAGAGTTAGAGATTGTTATATCCACAATCATCTACACATTTCCTTATGGTTTTCCTCTATTCCTATCTCTCCATCTCTAAATCCTTGAGAGGTTAATAGCCTAAACACTTACCACACCCAATCTGAGTGTCAAGTGAGGTTTTGATACTGTTAGGAAGTATTGGAAGGATTCAATCATTGGTGGATGTAATCGGGCGTATTGCGGGATTCGGGAAAACTAGAGAAGATAAGGTTCCGAGAAGCCAGTTGGTAGCAGGAGCTTAGAAGGCTCAAGTACATTGGGTAGACTAGGCTTAGAGAGTCTTTTGATATTTGTGTACTCCAACTTTATTCTCTAGTAGATCGATTACCGCTTGGAGGGCAGCGGAGAGGTTTTTCACTGAGTTTTTCGGTTTCCTCTTTAATAACATGTCTCGGTATTATCTTGTATTTGCATTTCTCTTCCCTACTCTTAAGCTTTACTTTATATTGTTGATAATGGATGAATATGGCTTAGGGTAATGTTATCGGTTGTTTGTGCTCATTTACTCTTATTCCGCATTTAGTCTAAGTTAGAGTAAAAACAATCTAGTTGTAGTTTTAATTTGGAGGTCTAAACAAGCTTTTGTGTTTTCACACATATTCGAGCTTTCATGAACAATTAATTTCTTTCACTTTAGTTTTTTTTTTTTTTTTTAAATAATATATTTTACTAATAATTTCCATTAAAGACTAGAACATTTCATCACATGATGTATACATTTTTTTTTTCCACATAATCAATCATTTTGAAAAATTATCGTATTAACCATGATATATTAAATTTGTTAATTTTAATGGAAAAAACAATCATAGGGATTAAGTATAAATTTGTTACAAACTTAATGCGCAAGAGATTAATTGTCTGAATCAAAAAACTCCAATAACAATGTAGAAAAGAATGTAACAAAAAATATAGAGGTTTCCTTTATTTAAGATCGTTAATTTAGGCAAAGGTGCATATGGTTCCATACTTCTAGTTTCTTTCTTACAATGTTGCCTTGTGTGTGTGTGTGTGTGAGAGAGAGAGAGAGAGAAGATTCTTACAATATTGCTTGATGTGGCGTGCACGTATTCCCCACCCAAAAAAACTAAAAATAAAAAGGAGTGGCATAGTCAAATGCACTTACATCCAATAAGGGCATTAGAGCAGCGAAGCTAAATAGCTATATAACTATTTTAGCCTCACTAAAATACAAAAATGCATGTTATAGTAATGGTGCCCTAGGTAAAAATTTTTAGCTTCTTTCTACAGTGCACAACCATAAAAAATTTTATTGACTTCTCTCTCTTCTCTCATTAAACAAATATTTTCTCTCTCTCTCTCTCTCTCTCTCTCTCTCTCTCTCTCTCTCTCTCTCTCTCTCTACGGCTTCTCTTCTTTCTTCTTTTTTCCTCCTCATTTTTTTTCTCTCTAGCCGTCTAGTACCTCCTTCATCTCCCTCATCCCTCAACTCTGTTGGAGCTTGATTTCTGGGTTTTCACCGACCCAGTTGCTGGGTTTCTGCCAATCTTCATCTTTGTCTTCATCTATGCTGTGTTTCCACTGATCCTCATCTTCATCTATGCCCCATCGCTGATCTTCATCTTCATTTGTGCTGGGTTTTTGCCAAACCAGCTCGCTGACCCACCCCTTCCGCTGACCTAGCTTGCCGACCCACGCCTTGTTTGTGTTATGTTGGTGATTTTTTATTTTGTTTGTGATTGGTGATTTTTTGTTTGTTTGTGATTAGTGATTTTGTTTGGTCTGGGTTGAGGAAAAAGACTGAGGATTTGGGTTGGTGGTTTTTTTTTTTTTTTTTTTTTTTTGTGGATGTTTTTATTATTATTCGAATGAGTTATTTTGATTATTTTAATAAAATAGCTAAAAATATAGATCTATTGATGTTGGGTGTGAAAAGGTAAAATAGATAAAGTGATTTTTGTAGGTGCCAAATAGCTATATTTTAGATCCACTACTGTGGATGCTTTAATAATAATAATAATAATAATAATAATAATAATAATAATAATAATAATGTAGTTATTATAGATTTAATAATATGGTACTAATATAACGAACAAAGTTTAGTTACAAAATTGGTTATGACTTAGGGTTACAATTTTACTTGATAAAATAAACATTATTACATATTTTGAAAATCTAACCGTTAAATTGCATGTTCTTTATGCTCTTAATACACATATTAATTTTTTTAGCAATCGGATATTACTTACTATATGATCTATAAGCTTATATTTCATGCAAAATTTTAAATTTAAAAAACTTGCAATTTAAACAATTTATTGATAACATAATTATTGATTTTTGATTTTCTAAAAATTTTGCAAGCATGGAGGATATAAGAAGAAGATGTAATCCAATAGTGGATTTGTCAAAATTCACCTCCAATAAAAGGATATTGAGCAGGTAGGGTTGACATTCGTTCCTTGGCATAGAGGGCTTTTCCTTGTGAGGAAGATCTTCATTAATGCGTTCATCTTGCAGGATCCTTTTCTTGTAGTAATCCCTCTGATTAGGGTTAGTTGTGGAGCACAAGATATTTCCTTATATATTCATGTGTGGGGGCCAAGCAAGGCCACGTTAGATTCGTCAAAGGTTTACCCATCCCCTTCAGCTTCCTTTCATCAACTTTTTAGCCCGTCTATGCATCTTGGTCGTCTCATTCCAATGTCATTGATCTCGAGGTGCGCCCGTCAGCCTTGAGGTGGAACCATCGGCTTTATGGTGTCGTCTACGAGTGCACAAGCAAGGTCGTCGGGTTCATTAGGTTCATCAGCTTTGCCTCATATTTACTAAACTTTCAGAATTACCCTTATTAGCTGCCCCTTACTCCATAGCTCCGTCAGCTAGAGCTGACAGGTTATGGAGTTTGATTTATAGCCCTTTTATTATTATTATTATTATATTTTGACAAAGGAAGGGGCATTTATGGATGATTCCTTGAGCAGCCATTATTAAATGCTAGAACACATGGCACAAGCTAGTTGGCCTTGTTTCTGGATGAGGGTATCGCATCGTCTTCCATGCATTTTTCATCCTATATATATCTCACCTCCTTTTCTCATTCCTTTTGTTTCAACTTTGCTGATCTTAAGAGAGAGAGCTCATCACTTTTGACTTCCTTGCTTCCATCAACCTACTGGTCTCGTCGCCCTTGCTACCACCATATTGTTGAGGCCGTCATTTCTCAAGGAACCGTCTACTAACTTCGTAAGTCCTCTTTTCTTTTATTTCATTCTATCTTTTGTTTTCACTTTTCTAGTTAGTTGTTAATTTTATAGAGGGACCCATTAGTTTTAGGTTCTTAGAATACCTCTGTTGCTTGTAGATAAATAGATGTCAGGATATAGTGAAGTGATGAGTAAGTAGTCGTCAGTCCGTGAGGGAGTGGGCTATGACGAAGTATTCCCGTCAGGTTATAGGCCCGAGGAGGGCTTATCCTAGTCACCAGAGAGGGAACCATTTGCCCAATCACTTTTTGATGAGGAGGAAGACTTTGATAGAGATGAAGTAGAGGAAAGAGAAGGAGATAAGGATGACGAGGGTGAAGGAGAGAATGAGGTGGAGTTTGAGGTAAAAGACGAAGTTGAGGATGAGAGTAACGAGGGAGCTTCTATGGAGGGAAGCTCAGGGAGTCTAGGGGACAGTCATACTCGTCCCTTCATTCTCCCCAAAATTTGGACTATTAATGACTTTAACCCAATTATGACAACCAACATTTTCAAGAATTTATCAGACCGTTATCAAATCCCTGACCACATCTCAATCCATCTCCCCGAGAAGTTTGAGAAGTGCTACTTCGGGAAAACCGCGACCGTCAGCATGTATGACGCCATGTTCGCGGTAGGGTTTAGGTTGCCACTGACGGCCCTACACCGCCAGTTGGCCAATTTTTTAGGATTGTTCGTCAGCCAAATTGCTCCCAACGCCTGAAGGATATTCATTAGGGCTAAGATCCTGTGGGATTGTCTTAGTGGCGGGAACCGTCATCTAACTCATGATGAGTTCTTTTGGTGTTATAGATCCCAACACATTATCTCATCTCAGGGGATATATCACTTCGCGGTAAGGAAGAAGGAGCTAAGTAGTGTTAGGCATGCCTGACTCCAATAGGAATTGGAAGGGCATATACTTTTTTGTCCAAAGGACGGACTTGGTGTGTTGTCAAGAAGAATGGGTGATGATGCCTTATGGCTTTGACAATACTTGGGGCATTGTCAAGGATTTAGGTTTAGTACCATTTACATCTACATCTTCCATTTTCTTTATTTACTTGTTTCAAGTTTTTTAATGTCGTCTACTTTTCTCATTTTCAACTAGTGCTTGTCCACATATTACAGTCGAGCAAGAAGCTTTCATCCGTCGGGTCACAAAGATCCCTTTGGATGAGCGGAGGTGCCGAGACTTGATTTCCCTTGACACTTTGCACGCTTATTGCGAAGGTCTTAAGCCGATGTCAGCAACTCGCAGATTAAATGCATACTCCCGTCGACATAAGTTATATTTATTCCTTCACAAAGATGGAAGCAGCAAGGCAATGAGCTCTGGTAAGGGCAGTCGTAGCGAGCAAGAAGAAGAATGAGAAGGATGGAGCCTCCTTATCAGCCCCCAAGGACGTCACTAAAGTGATGTCTAGGAGAAAGAGTGAGGGGAAGGACGACCGTCCCCTCAAGATAGGACCGGTTGTTCTTACAAGCGGTAAGCCAAAGAAGTTGTTGCCTCTCAAACCTAGCCATGAAGTTGGCAAAGGTTTGATGACATCAATTGGTCCCATCACTTAGGGATCTGTCTATCGTCTTCTTACTCACAAGGAATATGCCGTTGAGGTGATGGAGTCCATTATCAAGAACAAAGACATGGATCCTTATGTTGAGTAGACAACAGAGGAGTTGGGGGCGTCAAGCCGTTTTGACCTTTCACGAGTACGTCTCTTCCCTTCTTTTCTTTTTTTCTTCTTCTTTACTATTTAGTAGCTGATGGTTGTTTTGTTTCTAGGCATTAGTAGCCTTCTGCACAAGCACAACAAGACCCTAACCAATGAGCAAGAGCAGTATAAGGAAGCCCTTAGTACTCTCAATAAGGAGGTGAAGGAGTTGACCGAGAAGTTGAAGGAGGAGGGTGCCAAGAGGGAAAAGGAGCAATAGGCCAAGGAGGCGTTGGAGAAGGAGCTGACAGCTTTTCTTGGGCAGGTAGAGATGGTAAGGGTTGACGTTGTCACTAAATTCAAGGCTTATGGCCTTTCATTGATGCCTGCACCGTCTACTATGGTGATGGGTTTGAGGATTGCCTGAAGCAGGTCAAGTTCATCTACCCACACTTGAATTTATCCAAGGTCTCCATGGATGACCTGTTGCCACCAACCCTTGCTGGTGACACCATCTTTAAGGATACTAACGACTCCACCGAGTTAGAACGGGATCCAAAGAATGATGGTGTCGTTCTTGTTCAGCCTGCAATGGAGAAGACCGTCACTTCTTTGATCTCGTCAACCAAGGCTCAACATGCTGAAAATATTTCCACTCAGGACACTCCTTCCTAAGATGACGAGAACCCTCCAGCTCAAGACGTCAGGGACCTCTTAGCTTAGCTTTTTTTGTTTGTAATGACAATTATGTTCTGTATTTCGTCCAATTTTCAAAAAATGCTTAGTGCCCTTCTATTTTTTGGGCCTTGTTTGTAAAGATTTTGTTTTATTTATGGTATGTTATTATTATTTTACACATCCGTCGCTTTTGAGCATGTGTGTTTGATCTTTATGCGTATGTCCCTCCATTCTTGTGACTGTTTTAGGATATATTCGTCCTTTAAAGAACTTGATAACTAACTGGGAGGAATCCGTTGGCTTGTAGACTTTGTAATAACCCCGTCCACTTGTGGACTTGAGTAATTTCAAGGCATCCTTATTGGATAAACCCGTCCACTTGTGGACTTCATAATAAACTCGTCCACTTGTAGACTTAAAGAATATGAAAGCATCCTCATGGGATGAACTTGTCCACTTATGGACATTGTAATAAATTCGTCCACTTGTGGACTTGAATAAATTTAAGGCATCCTAATGGGATGAACTCGTCCACTTGTGGACTTTAATAATAAACTTGTCCACTTCAGAACTTGATAATGTACTCGTCCACTTAGTAATGAAGTCTCTGTTTCTAACTCTGGAATTGTAGTGTTTGGCCATGAGGTCCTAATATCGTGTGAGCCTTTGTTCAGCTGTTGCCCTGACTTCGTCCACTAAGTCAAGCTATAGACGCATGGCCTTGTCGTTCTTTCTTTCATCATGATTGTCCACCTTGTAGCTTATGAGTCCCACCTCAGCTAGGATAACTGCCTCGCTCCCATATGCTAGTCAAAATGGTGTCTCTCCTATAGGTGTTTTGGCTGTTGTCCTGTATGCCCATAGTATGCTTGGCAGCTCTTCCGGCCATATACCCTTTGCCCCCTCAAGCTGAGTCTTGATGATTTTAAGTAAGGATCGGTTCGTGACCTCAACTTGTTTGTTAGCTTGAGGGTGGTCGAAGGAGGAGTAGTGGTTTTTGATACCCAACTGTGAACAAAAATCCATAAAAGAGTCGTTGTCGAACTGTTTCCCGTTATTTGAGACCAAAACTCTAGGGATCTGATACCTACAAATGATGTTTCTTCATACGAAGCTTCTCACGTTCTTCTTTGTAATGGTGGCCAAGGCTTCGGTTTCTACCCATTTGGTGAAATAATCTATACCGACTATAAGGAACTTCAGTTGCAGCATTGCTATTAAGAATGGGCCCATGATGTTCAGTCCCCATTTAGCAAATGGCCACGGGGCTGTCATTGTGGCCAGTTCTTCCGTTAACTATCTGATGACGTTGCTGAACCTTTGACATTTGTCGTAGGCTTTGACATAAGCCTGGGCATCCTTCTGCATAGTGGGCCAATAGTATTCAGCTTGAATCAATTTGTGTACCAACGACCACAACCCTGAATGGTTCCCACAGATCCCTTCATGGACTTCTCTCATGACATAGTCTGCTTCTTCGAGGTTTAAACACCTTAGGTATGGGCAGGAGAAGCCTCTCTTGTACAAGAGGTCTTTTATCTGAACAAATCGTGCTGTTTGGACCTTCAACTTCCTTGCGGCTTCCTTATCGTTTGGTAATGCGCTATTTTTTAAGTAGGAAACTAATGGTGTGGTCTAATTGCTTTCACAACCTATCTCTTGTACATTGATGGAATCTATTAATGGTGAAAACTGAACAAAGGAAAGTACCTTTTCAAGGATGATTATGTGTTTTACTGATGTGGCCTTGGCAAGACTGTCGTCTTGCTCATTCTCTCTTCTAGGGATTTGAACAATCTTGGCCTGTAGGTCATCCACCCTTCTCTTTGCTCGCTCAAGGTACTTTTTCATCCTTTTTCCCTTACATTCGTAATCACTGTTTACTTGGTTTGTGATGACTTGGGAGTCGCAATGAATAACCATACTCACAGCTCTTGCCGCTTTAGCGAGATTTAGTCTCACTACTAGAGCTTCGTACTTTGCTTCATTGTTGGTCGTAGGGAAGTTGAGACGAACCATGTATTCAATCTCATCCCCTTCTAGAGAATGAAGTATAATGCCTGCTCTACCGACTTGTCTATTGGATGATTTGTCTATGGGTATACTTCACTGAGGATACTCTTCTACCCCCTGGCCTTCCACATTAGTGAATTCCATAATGAAGTCAACGACCACCTGTCCCTTAATGGCATTACGCAGGTGGTATTATATGTCGAACTCACTCAAATCTATTGCCCATAGGGCCATTCATCCGGTGGCTTCAGGATTGCTCATTACTCACCGTAAAGGCTTTTCAGTCAGGATGATCACCGTGTAGGGTATGACTTGAGCTTGCAGGCTGCTGTAACTAAAGCGAAGACGAGCTTCTCCATCGGTGGGTACCTCTCCTATGCACCACGAAGTGCTCGGCTGGCGTAGTATACGGGCTTTTGCACCTGGTCTTCTTCTTTGATCAAGGTTGCACCGACAGCGGCCAAGGCTATAGCCAAGTAAAGGAACAATTCTTCCCATGGTTTTAAGGGACTCAACAATGGCGGGAAAGAAAGGTAGGCCTTCAGATCCTCGAATTCTTGCTAGCACTCGGTTGTCCACTCAAAAGATTTCTTCAGCGTGTGGAAGAAAGGTAGACACTTATTCGTCGCCCTTGACACAAACCTATTTAGCGCGGCTACCTTGCCGTTGAGGTTTTGTACTTCTTTCAAGTTCTTTGGGGGTGCCATCTCTATTATGGCCCAAATCTTGTCTAAGTTGGCCTCGATACCTCTCTGAGACACCATGAGCCCTAGGAACTTTCCTATCGTCACATTGAATGCACACTTACCTGGATTGAGCTTCATGTTATAAGAGCGAAGGGTGTCGAAGGTTTCTTTGAGATCATCTAAATGATCGTCCTCCCTTCAGCTTTTTACCAATATGTCGTCAATGTAGACTTGGACATTTCTTCTAATCTGGTATGCGAACATCTTGTTCATGAGCCTCTGATATGTCGCACCTGCGTTCTTGAGGCCGAACGACATTACTTTGTAGTAGAAAAGGCCCTGGCCGGTAACGAACAAAGTCTTCTCCTGATCCGTTTCATCTTTTTTTATCTGGTTATAACCTGAAAAAGCGTCCATAAAGCTCAGTAACTAGTGTTGAGCAGTAGAGTCATCTAGGACGTCAACCCATGGGATGGGGTAGCTATCTTTGGGGCATGCTTTGTTCAGGTCTGTAAAGTCCACACACATTCTCCATTTCTCGTTGGCTTTCTTGACCATCACCACATTCGCCAGCCAGTCGAGGTAGTAAACTTCCCTGATGAAGCTTGCCTCTTGTAACTTGCAGACTTCTTCCGCTATAACTCTATCTCGTTCTTGGGCGAACACCCGCTTCTTCTGACAAATAGGTGGGAATGAGGGCAACACATTCAACCTGTGTACCATGATTGAATGGTCGATTCCTAGCATGTCTTCATGGCTCCAGGCAAATACATCCTGGTTCTTTTTGAGAAAAATCGTAAGTGCTTGGCGGAACATCGGGCTGGCAAAGGTGCCGATCCTTGTTGTTCGATCTGGCCTGGAGTTGTCAAGAAGTATCTCTTTAAGTCTTTCAACGGGCTCTACTATCGTCCGCTGCTCTTTTATGTTCATTGTCTGCACATGATCGTCCATCTCCAACATTGCTATGTAACACTCACGTGCAACCACTTGATCTCCATATACTTCTCCTACTACTCTGTACTCGATGGAGAACTTGATCATCAAGTGGTAGGTCGAAGTTACGACCTTCCACGAGTTGAGGGTAGGTTATCTAAGGATGGCATTATAGGCGGATTAGCAGTCGACAACAATAAATGTAACATCTTTAGTGATTTGCTGAGAATAATCACCAACTGTAACGGGCAGTGTGACTGCGCCGAGGGGCTATACTTTAGTCCCTCCAAACTTAATAAGCGGGGAGTTAGTCTGGACCAGTCGTTCTCTGTCAATCCTCATTTACAGAATGTCGAGTAGTAGAGGATGTCAGCAGAGCTTCTGTTGTCGACCAGGACCACGTGTGTGTTGTAGTCTCCTACCTATATGCTAACGACGAGGTCATCATCATGCGGGTGGTGGAGACGACGAGCATCTTCTTCTAAAAATTCAATGATGGGGTTGTCAATTCGTGCCATCTTTAGGATGAAGCCCATTAGCTAGACGTTCTGAACCATCCTGAGGTAAGTCTTACGGGCCTTTTTAGGCTGGCCAAAGGCCATAATGCCTCCCACAATCATTCTTATATCTCCTATGGGCGGCCTTGGACACTCGTTCTCCCATCGGGGAACCTATTCTTGTGGCGGGTCCACTCTTTCCTTATTGACAAACCTTTGCAACTTTCCTTGTCCGATAAGAGCTTCTATTTATTGCTTTAAGTCGTAGCAGTCAGCTGTGTCATGACCGTGGTCACGGTAGAAGTGGCAGTACTTATCTCTGGACTTCTTATTGGGATCTCCCTTCAGCTTGCCAGGAAATGTCAAGGCTCCTTCGTCTTTGATCTGCATCAAAACTTGCTCGATCAGGGCAGTCAGCAGGGTGGAGCTTGTGAATCTCCCCGTGGGGGGCTTGAAGCGCCTATCATCTTGCGGTTCTCCGGTCCTAGCCATCTTCCGCCCCTATCTTGTCGTACATCCTCTTATCTTTCCCTCTTCTTGGACTTCCCTTCTCAGGACAGTAGTGCATCTTCCACGTTCATGTACTTAGTAGCCTTGTAAAGCACATCTGACATGATCTTTAGGTTGTTCTTATATAAAGAAAATAGGAATTACCCTTCCATAGTCCATTCGTGAATGCAGCCATGAGCATCTTGTCGTCAGCTTTATCCATTGAGATGGCCTCTTTGTTCAAATGGGTTATGTAAGACCTCAACGTCTCATCCTCCCATTGCTTAATGTTCATCAGGCATGCAATGAACTTCTTATACCTATGTCCCCCAATAAAGTGTAAGGTAAACTAGGCGCTTAACTCCTTGAAGGTACTAATGGAGTTGGGTGTCAACTTGCTGAACCAAATCCTTGTGGGTCCCTTCAGCATAGTGGGGAAGGCCCTACACATGATCTCGTCTGCCACTCCTTGCAGGTGCATCAGCGTCTTGAAAGATTCTAGGTGGTCTAAGGGATCCTTGGCTCTGTCGTAGGTTTCCAATTGTGGCATACGGAACTTTGGTGGAAAGGGGAACGAAGTGATGGATGCCGTGAATGGCAAATCAGTTCAATGGACCAGGTCATCAAGGTCACTAGACACTCGTCCTTTGAGGGTGTTCATCATAAAGTCCATTCGTTCCTTCATCATCTGCATCTCTGCAACTATGTAAGGTAGAGTCATATTTGTGACGGATGGATGGCTCGTGTCCTGTCACTCTGGTCTGCCTGGGGCATTGCTACCTTCTGGCCCTTCTTGGTCCCTTCTCTCAACGCTAGTGCCTTCTTAGTCCTCCTCCTGAATGTTAAGCCCCGCGTTCTTTTGGTGCAGCTACTCTTCTAGATCATGGTTTTGCTTGGTAAGGCACTCTACAGTAGCAGCAAAAGTTTGAACTTGTCTTTTGAGGGTGATGGTGCATGGTTCGTCTCCTTAAACATTGTTGGTGGCCGCCATCAAGCAAGTAATAGAGAGTACCGGCGTGGTAACAGCCAAATGCCCTCCGAATGTCAAGTTGGAGAACTTTCACAACTCTAGAGTGCCAGAACGGGGAGAAATTATGCGTACCTTGGTTTGTGAGGGTTTTGGGGTTTTTATAGTAGGTAGGGTTGACATTCGTTCCTTGGTATAGAGGACTTTTCCTTGTGGGGAAGATTTTCATTAATGCGTGCATCTTACGGGATCATTTCCTTGTAGTAATCCCTCTGATTAGGGTTAGTTGTGAAGCACAAGATGTTTTTTTTTATATATTCATGCATGGGGGCTAAGTAAGGCCATGTTAGATCCATCAAAGGTTTACCCATCCCCTTCAGCTTCCTTCCGTCAGCTTTTTAGCCCGTCTATGCATCCTGGTCGTCTCATTCCAACGTCATTGATCTCGAGGCGCACCCGTCGGCCTTGAGGTGGAACTGTCGGCTTTATGTTGTCATCTATGAGTGCACAAGCAAGGTCATTGAGTTCATTAGGTTCATCAGCTTTGCCTGGTATTTACTAAACTTTCAAAATTACCCTTATCAATATATAAGATAATTGAAGGTGATAGAAGCATGCATGCATGTTCCAAAATCCATTTCATATTCGTTACAAAAGTGTATGATCCCAAATTTAGAACTCAACTCGGTTGGCTTCATTAATGTCGTATATAATTCCTGCCATCTTTAATTATCCCACCTTGACGGTCATTCGAAGAAAAAATAAATAATAAAAACTTTATATAGTGCTCACTATAGTACTGCGAACCAAGATTCACAAAATCAATGTTTCCCAAAAAAAAAAAATTACAAAATCAATTTTTATATATAAAATAAATAAATAAAGGCCAGCGCACTGTCACCATTACTTCTCATTATAAACATTTGAAATCAGTACACAAAATCAACTTTTCTACGATTCTACGACATATTTTCATTTGAATGACTGCTAAAGGTACACTTAAATATTTACAATTAAGTGTATAATATAGTAGTAGGTTAGAAACAAACTTGCATACTTTTATTTTAGGACTTATTCAAACCGAAGGATAATATTTCTATTGTGTTTTTAAAAACGTGGGATGACTATAGGATTATTTCAATTACAATATTACAAAAGAATCCAAAACACCGTGAGGCGTGAATCATACAGATAAGTAAAAAAAAAAAAAAAAAAAGAAAAAGGGATGTAATGGCTGATTAAGAAACTTAAATTAATTTTTTCTCAAAAAAAAAAAAAAACAACTTAAATTAATCAAAGTTTAATAAACAGAAAGTTTGAACATATTGAGTCATTGATAAATAAATAAATAATACAAATATATGAAATTTTACAATTTTTTTAAAATAAGTTTTCATATTTTGAAATCGTCACATAATATTATATTAATAGTTGTTATTATCTATTGTCAAAGTAGGTGAGACTATTTTATTTTATTAAAATTATTTAATATTTTTATTTTTATATAGTTATCATTATCTATTTGTTATTGTTTTTATAAAAACATTTTTAACTAAATGACAAAACTAAACCTACGTTTTTTTTTTTTTTTTTAAGCCCAATCAAACTTCATTCATTTAGAAAAGCAGAATCAAAAAACAAAGCATCACGAGCTGGTAGTGGCGATTCTTCCAACCACACAACTTCTTCGTCTAATACATTGGCATAGATACAAAACTAAACCTACTTGTACTATATTAATTAGTGATTCACACAACCACACTTATCTATATATAAATAATACACTAATTGCATATTATACCAATTAAATACTTCAACAAAATGTAATTAAATTAATATATATAAATTATATATAACTTTTTTTTTTCAAGTCAAGGCTCATTTGATTTTGAACCCCTAAAGTTCAAGTGCCTGTGCTTCCATTAATTATCTTGTGTCATGGAAAAAGATTTATTAGATGCATGGAATCTTTGATAATGCGATAAGTATCACTACTTTGAAAAATATTCTTGAGCCGCCAACAAGTTAGTCAAAAAATGTTCAGTTAAATAATAGGTGTCTCTAAATTCTCTCAATGAGTGTCTATAAGAGAGAGGGAGAGAGAGAAGCAAGAAGAGAAAATTAAGATGGCAGTTTTCGACGAAGAATTTGATGTAATAGTGGTGGGAGCTGGCGTCATGGGCAGCTCAACCGCGTATCAAGTTTCGAAAAGAGGTCACAAAGTCCTCCTTCTCGAGCAGTTCGATTTCTTACACATGCGTGGCTCATCTCACGGCGAGTCTCGTACTATACGTTCAGCTTACCCAGAGGAATACTACTATCCCATGGTGAAGGAGTCCTACAGACTCTGGGAAGAAGCTGAGTCCCACATTGGCTACAAGGTTTACTTCAAGGCTCAACAGCTCGACATGGGTTCGTCTGAAGATAAGCGTCTCCGTGAAGTTATAGCCACTTGTCAGAAATACTCTGTACCACATGAAATTCTTGATCGTCAACAAGTTTCTGACAAGTTTTCAGGCAGCTTCGATATTCCTGACAATTGGGTTGGAGTGTGTAGTAGTGATGGTGGTGTGATAAAGGCCACTAAAGCAGTGTCGATGTTTCAAACTCTGGCGCTTCAAAACGGCACTGTTCTCAGGGACTGCATGAAAGTGAAAGATATAAGAAAAGATGGTGTGAAAGGAGGTGTGTGGGTTTACACTAGCGATGGTGAAAAGGTTTGGGGTAAAAAATGTGTGGTGACAGTTGGGGCTTGGACTACAATGTTAGTTAAAAGGGTTAGTGGGATTGACTTGCCTATACAACCTTTGGAGACTATGGTGTGTTATTGGAAGATTAAGGAGGGACATGGGGATAAGTATGCAATTGGTGGTGATTTTCCAACCTTTTCATCCTATGGTGAGCCGCATATATTCGGAACGCCGTCTATGGAGTTTCCGGGATTGATTAAGGTTGCCGTGCATGGTGGATATCCATGTGATCCGGATAAGAGACCATGGGGGCCTGGAATGGCATTGGGGAGTTTGAAACAATGGGTGGAAGAGAGGCTATCAGGCTTGGTTGATTCAGGAGAGCCTGTGGCCACACAGTTGTGCATGTATTCGATGACCCCAGATAAGAATTTTGTGATTGATTTCTTGGGTGGAGAGTTTGGGAAGGATGTCGTGGTCGGAGGTGGGTTTTCAGGGCATGGTTTCAAGATGAGTCCGGTGGTGGGGAAAATACTCGCTGACCTTGTGCTCACTGGGGAGGCAAAAGGAGTTGAGCTAAAGCACTTCAAGATTGGAAGGTTTGAGGAGAATCTTTAAGGGAATTTCAAAGAATTTTTACATCATTGATGTAATTAGCTATCATCCCTCAATGATTGAGAAAAAGCCCATTTCCAATTCTGAGTAATAAAGGATTGTGTACAATTGTTGGCAATAGTGTCTTATGTTTGATTATGCTGCAATTGTTATATGAGTAGTATTAGCAACCTCTCTTTTAACATTCTAGTATCTTATTAATGTTGGATATTTTTATAAAAATACCATATTTTATATTAATACTCATTTATGTGAATTGAGAAAATCATGTATCCCTTAATGACAAACACGTTGATTGCTAATTTTAAAATTCAAATATAAATCATAATTTGAATAGCTATTGTCAATGGTTTTTTATTAGAAAATTTAAGAACATTAACGCGATTTTGATACCATCATTGCCAGCACATTTGGTTTTATTGCAATATATACTTTCCTTTATAAATATTTTGTACTCAAACGTTTTTATTTGAATATGATATGGTAACGTCATATATGGAAGGTTTTTAGCAACTTAAGTGTAGAACTATTTCTGAATTATTATATACTATAATAAGTTACCATATATATACAAGTATTTACTTTTTGGTTTAAGGGAAAGTCAAAACAGCTAGCAATATTTCAAATGTATATTCTGATTCTAAATGGATTTGTAATAAAGTTCAGTCACGTTATGGGCTATTGATTGTATATTGATTTCAATAGCTTTATGACCATTTAATTGATATCAAAAGTTTTGATTCTTTGGCTAGGGACAAGTTCGGCTATTATATATACATAGAAAGAAAGAAATAAAGTTTTCCATATCACCTTATTTTGGATTACAGAGCTACATACTTTAAAAAAATATTTTATTATTGTTTAAAACACTCACCATCTATTGCTTCTTACTCTTCATAAAAATATTTTATCGTTTATTCTATTTTCTGGGAAAAGAAAATGATATAGAGAGCTTATATCCTACAAGCAGTGTAAGCTCGCAAGGATAATTAGCAAAGGTGGCTAGACTGTTGTATCCTGGTGACAACGTGTAGAAATCATTTGTCTAACTACATCGGATAAACCGTAGACGGTATTATTTGTCTTAAGATAGTGACTTGGTTCACGCCTCATCTTCACCACCTATTTTGATAAAATCATGTTGTGTAATTTCCAAGGAAAATTCAAGTAATATCTCTCCTTTATTTCCAACAATTTGAGACAAATAATGCAGAGAACACAAAATCATCCTTGGAAAATGGTAACGTTATGTCTAATTCCTCTGGAGCGGGTGATCTTAATAAGTCATTCCGCTTCCGTGGTGTTAACTTTAAGAGGTGGAGACAAAAGACTTTATTTTATCTTACTCTGTTGAATGTAGCTTATGTGTCAACTAAGAAAAAACCAAAGAAAAAGAAATCTGAACAATTGACTGATGAAGAAATTCCTCAACATGAAAAAGATGTTAAGAAATGGGAGAAGGATCATCTTTGTTGTAGAAATTATTTACTTAATTGTCTTTCTGATGATTTGTATGATTATTATGATCAAGCTTCCAAATCAGCCAAAAAGATATGGAAGGCATTGAATAAAAAATAACACAGATGAAGCTGGATCCAAGAAATAAGCATGTAGCCAATTTTTCAGATTTCAAATGGTTGAAGGCAAGTCTGTGGTGGAACAAGCCTATGAACTCCAAATGATTTCACAAGATGTTTGATCTAAAGGCATTCAAGTAGATGAACAAATGCAAGTTTCAGCCATCAATGACAAGCTGCCTAAGTCTTGGAAGGAGTTCGCCAAAGTCCTGAGACACAAGCAAAAGGAACTCTCCATTGAATTCCTTATCACCCGTTTGACAGTGGAGGAAGAGGCAACGAACCAAGACAAAGCTATGGAACTCCATGGAGCAAATGGTCCTAAGGTAAATTTTATTTCTTCAAATGAAAACATGCCAAAAGCCCATGCAAAAAATAATGACTATGTAAGGCCCAAGAAAAGAAATTTCAAATGTAGGCCAAATTGAAATCAACCTCAACATAAGACCCATTCTAATCAAAGAAAGAACCAAGAACACCATCCTAAGCATGCTCCAAATAATGGCAACCATACTAATAATAGCAATTATGTATATTTTGTGTGTGGAAAGCATGGACATTCGACTAGAAATATTGTCATTTTTGAAAACATGGGCCTATGGCTCAAGTCAATGTCATTGAAGAGCCTCTTGTGGCTATGGTTACCGAGATTAATATTCTCGAAGGCTTAGGAGGGTGGTGTATTGATTCTAGGGCAACTTGACATTTTTGCTATGATAAAACATGGTTCAAGACCTACACCATCCTGAATGAGAAAAATGAAATTATGCTTGGTGATTCTCAAACCATTGAGGTTGTGGGTATTGGAGAGGTGCTTCTCAAATTTACTTCTAGAAGAGAAATTACTCTCAAAGATGTCTTTCATGTTCTAGACATTAGAAAAAATTTAGTTTCTAGCTTTT
Organism: Quercus variabilis; assembly: GCA_030445155.1. NCBI lineage: Eukaryota > Viridiplantae > Streptophyta > Magnoliopsida > Fagales > Fagaceae > Quercus > Quercus variabilis. The sequence goes on along the minus strand of CP129456.1, from coordinate 23,099,364 downwards.
TGTTGAATAAGGTTGGTTTCAAATAAGTCTTTGAGGCTGATCAATATGTACTCTCTAAAAAAGGCATGTTTGTTGGCAAGGGTTGTTCATGTGATAGCATGTTTAAACTTAATGTTGAGATGAATGAAAATTCAAATTCTGTTTATTTTGTTTCTTGTGTGAAAGTTTGGCATGGTAGATTATGTCATATTAATAATAAATCTTTGAAAAATATGAGTGTTTCAGGTTTAATTCCCAAACTTGAAAATAAACTTGAAAAATGTGAATTTTGTAGCATAACTAAAATTACTAGAAAACCTCATAATTTTGTTGAAAGAAAAACTGAATTACAAGAACTTATTCATATTTATATTTGTGAATTTGAAGGACATTTGACACGTGGAGGTAATTGGTATTTTATAACTTTTATAGATGATTTTCAAAATATTCATATGTCTATCTTAGGAAAAATAAAAGTGATGCTTTTAAAAAATGATCAGTTTTCTTAAAAGAAGTTGTGAATACTTTTGATAAAAAGGTCAAAAAGTTCAGAACTGATAGATGAAAAGAATATGATACACTTGGTCTTAATAATTATATTCAATCTCTTGGTGTTATTCATAAAACTACTGCCCCTTATTCTCCATCTTTAAATGGAATAGCTGAATGTAAAAATAGGACTCTCATAAATTTAACCAATGCTATGCTTGTTAGTGGGCTCCTAAATATTTTTGGATGAAACTGTTTTAATTGCAAATTTTGTTTTGAATAGAGGATCTCATAAAAAGACTTTTTTAGATCCTTTTGAATTATGGAAAAAATATAAACCAAATCTGAATTTTTTCAAAGTTTGGGGTTACTTAGCATATGTGAGGCTACATGACCCTAAAAGACCTAAACTTGGGGTAAAGGCTTTTATGTGTGTATTTTTGGGTTATTCTTTATAAAGCACAACTTACAGATTTTTTAATATTGATAATCATATAATAATTGAATCTAGAGATGCAATTTTTCATGAAAATAAATTTCCTTTTAAATATAAAAATAGTGGGGGTTTTGAACAACAAGAGAAATTTGAATCTTCAACATCTAAGTCAAAAGATGTTAATGAATATTAGATTGAACCTAGGAGGAGTAAAAGACCTAGCATTGAAAACATTTTTGGTCCTGAATATTATGTGTATAATTTACAAGGTGGTCCTACTTCTTTAGAAGAAGCTTTATCTTCTTCTTAGGCTTTTGGAAAGAAGCCGTCAATGATGAGATGGATTCTATTATCTCTATTAATACTTGGAAACTTGTAAATTTACCTCCAGGTTGTAAAAAAATTGGATGTAAATGAGCACTTAGAAGAAAATTAAAACCTGATTGATCTATTGAAAAATTCAAAGCAAGGCTTGTAGCTAAAGATTTTAAACAATAAGAAGATATTGATTTTTTGGATACTTTTTCTCCTGTTACTAAATTTACATCCATTAGATTATTGATTGCTATAGCAGCTATTCATAATTTGATGATACATCAAATGGATGTAAAAACGACATTTTTTAAATTGAGAATTAGAAGAAGAAATCTGCATGGACCAACCAAAGGGTTTTACAATGACAAGTAATGAACACATGGTATGTAAATTATTAAAATCTTTATATGGTTTAAAAGAAGCACCTAGACAATGGCATGAGGAATTTGATCAATGTTTGCTATCTAATGGTTTTAAAACAAATGAAAGTGACAAATGTATATATTATAAAACTTTTGATGATGCTCATGTTATAATCTATTTATATGTTGATGATCTTCTAATTTTTGGTCATAATATGGATTTTATAAATGTTGCCAAAATGTTTCTTAAAAATAACTTTGATATGAAAGATTTAGGAGAAGCTAATGTGATTCTTGGCATGAAAATTTCTAGAACTTCAAATGGCATATTTGTAGATCAATCTCATTATATAGAAAAATTTTTTTGAAAAAATACAATTACATTGATTGTAAAGTATTCCTTTTGATTCTAATGTGCATCTATTTCCTACTAAAGATGAAAATGATATTTACAATATAAAGGAATATGCTAGTATCATTGGTAGTCTTAGATATGATAGTGATTACATTAGACCTGGTGTTGCTTATGTCGTAGGAGTTCTAGCAAGATTTACTAGCAAACCTAATTTTGAGCATTGGACTGTCATGACTCAATTAATGAGATATTTAAAAAGAACTGCACACTATGGTTTGCTATATCAAAGATATCTTGTTGTTCTTGAAGGATATAGTGATGCTAGTTGGAACACCTTATCAGGTGATTCTTTGTCTACCACTGGCTATGTATTTACATTAGGTGGTAAAGATGTTAGAAATCTAAAAAACAATAGATTATTGCTAAATCCAACATGGAGGCAGAATTAATTGCCTTATCTTCAACTAGTGAAGCGGGTTGGTTACATGATTTATTATATGAAATTCTCATGTGGGAGAAACCTATTCCACCCATTTTAATTCATTGTGATAGTACTGTCACTATTGGTAGAGTCTGCAAAAATACTATAATGGTAAATCCAGATCTATTAGAAGAAAACACAGTATTGTGAGATTAAACATAAGCAATGGTACCATAAATGTTGATTATATTAGTACAAAGATAATATTATGAATCCATTAACTAGAGCTCTAGCTAGAGAAAAGATCTAGATGGCATCGAGGGGATGGAACTTAAGGCCAAAGAAAAATAAACTACCTATAAGGATACCCTACCTAGGAACTGGAGATCCCAAGAACTAGGTTCAAAGGGAAAAACTAATCATAGAGTAGTTTGATTAACATGTACTAAATATATGTATGAGTACTAGTACTCATGTCCCACCCTATGGTGTGCGTGCATATATCTTGTAACGTTTTATAGGATGAGTTTTTTATTTATTAAAAACTCTTTATGTGGACTATAGCTCTTATGAGTGGGATGTTAGAATTACAAGAACATCCTTGATAAACACACCTAAGTGAGCATGGAAGTGGGGTTGCTTCCTTTGAGAATAAGGCTAGTTCTCTAAATAGCTCACGAATACTGGGATTAAGCACAATGCTTTAATGTGTTGGCTTAGAAGCTTGTAGTAGAGTACTAGAATATTATGTGTGTGATGTAATGTTTTGTTTCCACACAAAAAGTTGTAGTTCAAGACTTAGCTCACTATTAACTTTGGAACAATGTTGCTGAAACACTAAATGAGAGTTTAAGCCATTGGTACTCTCATTATGCATAATGTTCTACTTAACCCAAAAAAAAATTCGTATATATATTTACCTATTTATTTTTTATAAAAATAAGTGGGGGATTGTTGGATATTTTTATAAAAATACCATATTTAATATTTTATGTGAATTGAGTAAATCAATTATCCCTTAATAACAAATATGTTGATTGCTAAATTTTCAATGGTTTTTTATTAGGAAATTTGTGAACATTAATGCAATTTTAATACCATCATTGCCAGCATATTTGTTTTTATTACAATATATACTTTCCATTATAAATATTTTGTATTCACACATTCTTATTTGAATATGATATGGTAACGTCATATATGGAAGGGTTTTTAACAACTTAAGTGTAAAGCTATTTTTGAATTATTATATACTACAATAAATGTTGGGGGCGTTTTTCATCGCCCATATGATGTTAGGGGAGTCAAAACCGAGATTCGACTTTAGGATTGGAACATGATAGTGAAAGGCCCATGTTTCTCAAGGTCTAGGTTGCATTCAACAGAGATTGTAATAAGGCCCTAAAAATACCTCCTGCAAAGATAAGCTAGTACAAAGGATGGTCCACCGCAATAAGTGTGTAAATAACAGTCTAGCAGTAAACAAGAGAAACGTCCAACAGTAGATGTTTGGAAAATCAATAAATGTATTTGCATAGTAAAAATTATACATTTCCTCCATAGTTGGTTAATATAAAAGTGGGTCCACTATAACAAGTACACAAGAGGAAAAATGGTCCAGCAATGAATATGACAAACCTCCAACGATAGACGTCTAACAGGTTAATAAGTGTGTTTCCATGGTAAAAAATCATAAAGTTTCTTTATTATTATTAAGTCAACATAGGGGAAAACTTTCATAGTATCTAAAGCATTATGGCTTTCATCATAATAACAATAAACAAGGATTAAAGGCTTCATAATTGGGAAAAAAATAGGATGGAATAAAGGGAGAGAGAGATTCCAGTTCAATGTAGCAAATGTTGAACTAAGATTCTTAGGGAATATATATGTGTAGGTGTAGACACTCAATTTTGCACCCAAGATTTAATCAAGGAGAATGACTTGAATGACCATCCATGTACCACAAAAATCATAATTGAATCACATGCATTAATTGGTTCTTGCATTACATGCATCAACTTGTCTTTACATTACATGCATTAATTCATTCATTACATATCATAAAAATGATCTTGAGATTCTAATGGTCACAACGTTGTTTTTGGTTTTCGAATCGGGCCATTGGATCGAAAGATATCGCATGATCAAGTTTGCAAAGTCAACATGCATTGTGTCTAGGTAAGGTCAGCTACACATGATTAGTTTAAATTAATTCTAATTGGTTAAACCATTAAAATTAATTAAATAATTCTATGATTGGTTGATAATTAGTGTTTAAAATAGGATTACATGCATAGGAATAAAATGGATGATTAAATAACAATAAAATTGTGGATAATCTGAACTTCATCAAGATTTATTTTAGGGAATTTATCTACATGATAATTGTTCTTAAATGGCCTGAATTATCCAAAAAGAGATGAAAAATCATAGATGGAGGATGAAAACATGTCTAAGTACAAGGACCAGCTAAAAAACCCTAGAAAAGGAGTCCAAATGGCACCCGAAAGCGAAAGAACGATCAGAGTCAAAAGGCCAATTTGGCACTGTTCAGCACTCTAAAAGGGCTGAATTTCCATGTATTGGGCTTTGGCCCAACTGCCTTCGGGTGACGATAATGCATACCCTTTTCGACCTTTTCACAAAAGGATGCATCCAAATTCAAACCCTAATTGTTCGTACCTATTTTTTAGAGCCCTCTGACCTCTAAAAATAAAGATTGAACCTCATAACTCAACACTTTTTTTTTTACACTCTGAGAGGCATTGGAGACTGTATGCCTACTATCCTTTGAAGACTGTAAGCTACCTTGGCTTGAGCATTGAAGACTTTGTGCCTACTGATCAACATGTGAGGGCATTCAACAACAGTAGAAGAGAGGTCTTGGGAACCATAACATTAGAGCTTACCATAGGACCAATGGTCAAGAAGGTCGATTTTCAAGTACTTAATATAACCTCGTGCTTCAATATGCTCTTTGGGCAACCATGGATCCATGACATAGAAGTCGTACCTTCTTACCTATATCAAAAGGTTCGATTTCCACATAAAGGGGCTATTGTGACCATCTATGGGGATATTTTGACTGTACCTTAACCTATTTATGGTATTGATTCTGAGAACGAGCCATTGACTTTGGATGGCTCTGAGATTGAGAGGCCTAGTTTTGAAAAGAAAGAAGAAGAAGTTGAGAAGATCCCAATGGAATTTGCTCCTTATAGTAACTAGGGCTGTCCACGGGTCGGGTTTGGGCTTGACTCGGACTCGACCCGACTGGATTGTGTTAGCAAAATTGTGACCCGCAACCGACCCAATATATAGGTTAGACCCAGCGGTTCAGGTCAACGGTTTAACGGGTCGGATTCATCGGTTTCGCAGGTTTGGGCTTCGAATTGGGCTTGGGCTTCGAATTGGGCTGAACTTGTGAATTTGCATAAATTTTTTTAATTTTAACCCAATTTTTGATAGGCCTTTGGGCCCAAATTAATGGGCTTCGTTTTAACAAAGATTTAGGTACGGGCTCATCCTTCATTTCAAATTGGGCTTTCAAGTTGTATGCCATTCCACAACTTTAAATCTATCGGCCTACAGGCCTTTTTAAGTACAAATTTTTATCAATACAAATTTAATGTTTGATATAAAAACATTTGCAAGAACATAAAAACAGTACATCACTGATAACAACTGGACAATTAGCAAGCACATAAAAACACCTAATATCACATTCTAACCACCTGTTAAAACCACACAGTACAAAAAGAGACATTTTTCAAAATGCCACAGCCTTAATACCTGGGCACTAGGCAGTACATAAAAACGCACAATACAATAAAGAATTTTTTCAAAATGCCTAGGAATTAAGACCTGGGCAGTCCCCTTAAAATCCAAAAACAAATTAAAAAAGTCTAATAATATCACATCCTAACCACCTGTTAAAACCATACAATACAAAAAAAGACATTTTCAAAATGCCACACCCTTAAGACCTGGGCACTGGGCAGTACATAAAAACACACAATACAAGAAAGAATTTTTTCATAATGCCTAAGAATTAAGACCTGGGCAGTACCTTTAAAATCCAAAAACAAATCAAAAAAGTCTAATAAGCACAAAAGCACATCTCAACCTATTAAACCTGCTAAGTTGTGCCAACCATTCCATACATGTAACACAACTTTTACACAAGCCAGCAAAACAAATTCTAACAAATAATTCAATCACAGCCAGTGAGCCACACCACAAGTATAGCAATATGAGCATCTTGCAATATTTCCATAAGAATCAAAGAAGGCAGAAAGATAGTTACTGCAAGTGTGTAAGGCAGTAAACTACCAAGGCAGTAGCTAGTTATAATTAGTTACAATATTATGAAATACCTAAGTATTTAAAAAAAAAATAGCTTTTCTAAAGCATTAAAGAACAACTACTCTATAGTTTAGTCCATTACTAATAGGAAAGAAAGCATATAAACCTAATAAGTTTTCTTTCCTATAAGCAAGAGTTGATCTATAAGTTATAAGCTAGAAAAGCACTATACATCCAAAAGAACTTCCAATCTGTATCCAAAAATCTGCCTCCTATACAAAATGTGTCCCTCCTACAAGAAAATGGGCAAAAAGATATTTATCAATAGAAAATATAAAGACAAGACCAAAAAAATACAGAATAGCAATAACCAAAAAGTAAGGGCAGAAACTTACCCAGTTCGTGATTAGTCATCAATAGTAATTGAGATACCGCTTGAGCTTGAACTTCCACCACCTGCTGCTGCTTGACGTATAACTAGAAAAGAGAAAGAAATGAAAGCTATTAGATTAAATTTCATTTGCATAAGACACATTTAATAGCACTTAATAGACAAAAACTTTGGAAGTTAACATCTTACCTAAATCATGAAATTCATCTTCCAAGACCTCTACCTCATCCTTTGACTTACGAAAAGATATTGGAACCGAGGCTTGAAGCCAATCTTGTGCACAAACAAGATTTTGAACCATGAGTGGAGAGAGTGAACTCCGAAATGGATCAAGTATGCGTCCTCCGGTACTGAAGGCTGACTCAGAAGCAACAGTAGACACAGGTACAGCCAGCACATCCCTAGCTATTTTGGACAGCACTTGATACCTATCTGAATTTGCCTTCCACCACCTCAATATCTCAAACTTAACATCCCCCCTTCTATTTTCACAATTTTCGGCCAAATATTTGTCAATCTCATTGCTACACCCTATGGACTGCTCAGCCTCCAAGAAACGGTCAAACCTAGAATTAACCATCGCATATGGATCACTACAACCAATTGACTCACCTTCTATGTGTGTCCTCTCACTCCCACTTGGTACTTGTACATTTGGTGAATCAACACGACAGTAATAATCATACAACTTGACCAAGGAACCCCTCACCAATTCAACCATCACATCAGCCACTTCATTCCCATGAATTTCAGAAAAACAAAACTTTAAAAACCTCAACTTCTTTCTTGGATCAAGAATCACAGCCACATACAAGAGATGATTCATTTTATCCCCTTTCCCCCAATACTTATCAAACTTAGATTTCATTTTAGTTGCCATGTTTTTCAAGATGTGGTTTTGAGATTTACTTAAATGGGAAATATTCTCTTGAATGACAAACATCTCATCAAAAAAGGAGTTTGCAGTAACATACAAAGAACCTGAAAATTTTTTTGTGGCATTGTAAAAAAGCTTCAAAAAACCTACAAATGTCCTACAATTTTGGAAATCAAAACCACTAGGAGATCCCATACCACCACTATTCTCCTTGTTCATAAAGTATGAAGAATAACTATCATCCTCAAAGCCCATTCGTATGAATACTTTCTCAAATTTTTGTGCGGTTTCTAACATGAGGTAGGTAGAGTTCCACCTAGTTGGTACATCTAGACAAAAAAGAGACTTAGACTCAATACCTAATCTCTCAACAAAACCCACAAAAGTTTGATTCATATTTGGTGAGGACTTGACATACCTCACAGCTTCACGCACCTTGGCAATGAATGCATCAATTTCACTCATACCATCCCCTACAATCAGATTTAGGATATGTGCACAACACCTCATGTGTAAGAACTCATGTCCTAAAATAGTCCCATCTCAATCTTTAGTTACATTTTCCAAAAACTTAATGGTGGCACCATTTGAGCTAGCATTGTCTACTGTTAAAGTGAATATGCCATTGATACCCCACTCACGCAAACATATCTCAATCTTTCTACCTATAGTCTCCCCCTTATGGTCTTCCACTTGACAAAAATTCAAAATTCTCTTATGCAACTTCCAATCATCATCAATAAAATGACCTGTAAGGAACATATAACACAGATTTTGAATACTAGTCCATGTGTCCGTAGTAAGACACACCGTACGACACTTCAAGGCCCCCCTTAGTTTCTCTCTCTCAACACCATAAATGCCAATCACATCCCTAGCCACAGTTTGACGAGATGGAATATCCCTAATTCGCAACTTAGGTTGTAAGGTTGTCAAATATCTTTGAAACCCATACCCTTCAACAAACCTAAAAGGCAACTCATCTATTATAACCATTTTAGCAATTGCCTTTCTAGAAGCCTCAACAGTAAAGGCTGTTGGCACAAGCTGAAACCCTTCCTCCCTATCCATTTTGGGTTCAAACGCTAAGGTTTGTTGCCCTTTAAGTGTATCTCTATTAGGGTTCTTAACACAAACTGGAGTATGATTCAATAAATTAGCAGTACCATGCCCCTTACTATCAGCTAGATAAGTTTTTTGACAGTAATTACAAACAGCCTTAAAATGACCCTCACCAATATCTATTTTCTCAAAATGGTCCCAAGCAACAGACTTTTTCCTATTACTAGACACCTTGCCTTTACCTCTAGGTGGAAGTGGAACCTCAGCATTAGTTGGAGGGGCAATAGGGGTTGTTTGGGAAGAGGGTACAGCTTGGGCAACAGGTTCAGTTTGGCAGTAGGTGTTGTTTGGGAAGGGGGTGCATCATTAAAGGGTTCCATAACCTAAAGAATCAAAATTATGCATTAGCAAACAACCAAAAAAAAAACTAATCCTAAGAAAATACAAGTACATTGATCATGGAAAAAAAAACAAAACAAGGAATAAAACAGGTAGATAAGATAATAAAAATGTGTTTGGATTTTATCTTTTTAAAATAGGGGTTCATATTCTTCTTTTACAGTGAAGATACAAGTACATTGACCATAAAAAATAAAAACAAACAAAAAAAAAACAAAAACAAAACAAGAAATAAAACAGGGCAAATACAAATCACACTCAAAGCAAGCTAAAATAATAAATCAAACTAACTATAATGTCTGTCTATAAAGAGTAAACATGAAAATAAACACAAAGCACGCTCAGAAAAGTGATAACTCACGTCTCCGAAAAATGATAACAGAAACAAACACACTCAAATTAGGGGTTCCATCTTTAAAAAGAGATAAATCAAGTCTTAGACCAACAAATCAAATAAAGAAAAATTAGGGTTTCATCTTTGAATGATTGAATCCAATCTATTGTTCAGTTTTGGTCCCTAATCTTAAAGTTTTAAATCATTTCAACAAGATCCCTTAAGTTGCTTTTCATATCATTCTTATTACATATCAAAAAATAAATCATTTGAACAAAATGCTAAACCCATATCAGAAATACACAATCACAAAATACAGAAAAAAAAGGGATGAAAAGGGAAAAAAAAATTACCTAATCTGAGACTAGGAAGCCGAGACTGATTCTTGAATACCTACTATGTTATAACATTCATGTGGTATTTTCTCAGATTATATGCATGTGATACATGATTCTTCTATCTCTCCAAGCGAACCAAACACCCTAAAACAACATAGATTTATGTTTCCCTCGTAAATAAACACTTAATATTAATACTAACGAACTAAAATTTGAAGATGAGACAGTAACAGATTATAGTACCTTGAAATGAACCCTAAGGTCTAAACCCCTGGCCTTGCAGGCTGCAATAAAATAAAACATAAATCAAACAATCAGATCCAAACAACAAACGGTGAAACAAAAAACAAAATGGTTTTGTCAATAAATAAAAAGGCAGGAAATGAAAACGCTTAAGAAACTGAAAGTGTAAAATGAAAATGTCGAACTTACATTTGGTGGGATTGTCGGGTTGAAAAGGCTTGTTTCAAAATAAAAAAGAGAGTTAGAAATCTATAGAGAGACTAGAGAGCAGAGAGAAAAATAAAAGCTCAGAGAAAATACCCATTTATAAGAGAGAGAGAGATGAGGTTTGAGACTTGAGAGTTGAGAGTCTTGAAGTGTAGCCGAGTAGAAAGGAGTGGGAAAATTCTGATTTGGATTTTGATAGGGGTAGCCGTTCCATATCTTCAGATTGCTGACCATGGGCATGGGGAAATGGTGAAAATTTTCAATCTGATTTGAAGTATAGCTGTTCAGCCCATACCATATCTTCAGAAGAGATTTTTTTTTTGTGTGAAAATTGAGAAATATGAGTGGTATTCTCTTACTTTTAGTCCCATCACTATGGCAGACCTGAAGTTGCGTGGAGCAGTGACCAAAGTCCAATCAGACTCTCCTCCTTCAGACTTCACGTGTTCTAGTTCTACAATTTGGTATTTTTTTTTTTTTAATCTTAAGTAATCGGTCAGGTCAGGTACTACGGGTTTTTAACTCATTAACCCGCCACCCGAACTGATTAATTGGGTTTTACTAGAGAGAGACCCGCAACCGACCCACCCTGGACTTCGGGTCCACCCGTTGGGCCTCGAGTCGGTCGGATTCGGGCAGGTTGGTCGGGTCTTTAACCCGCTGGACACCCCTAATGGTAACACCAATGTGGTTTCAAAGATGAGAAGAATGAATTACTTTCCTGGGATGAATTTGGGGAGAGCTGTGAAAAAGCCAACTGTTCAAGACTTGGCAATTCCTATTGCCACACCACCTTTTGGGCTAGGCTATAAGTCCATTAATGATGATTTACTAGAAATGGAAGTAAGAAGGATGGCTCAAGCCAGAGCCAAAGCAAAAGGACTTCCTTGTCCTCCAGAACCTCTGAAACCCTACACTCCTACATGTTATGATTTGTGCATTTGTGCCCTTAAATCCTATTATATGATGCTATGTATTACATTATGTACGACATGATGTATGACTTAATATTGTAATTAATAAAGTTGTTTTATTATTATCTGAAATAATGGTAACATGAATATTTGGACATTGTCATATAATTCATGAGATGCATAATATGTGATTTATGTAAAAATTCACAAAAGATATAAATCACAAGTTCTTTGTAAACTCAAAATTTAGTTCGTAGTCAGTGATGAAATTGGGCGTTTCATCTGTGAAGACTATAATATGTCAACTAAGATGATTTGTCTTGATCATGGAAGTGGTGACTTCTAGTTGATATGTTGATATGTTTTAAAAGTTAAGACGTATTGAACTGGACTGCTGTGAGATTTATTATTCTCTTAATGACTGTCAATTGAATAATAAATCTCATGACTTATATTCACATGAACTCTTAATCCTAAAAGAATAATTGACCTGATCATGAAGCGTAGGTTGCTTTGATATATCAAGAGTAAGATCTAAAGTAACAGTCAAAATCTCAGTATATTGGGCAGCCACATTTAGTGTTGATGGAACATATATTCTTAAGATGGAATTCATAGTCTTTTAACGAAAATATAAAATATTCCCTTGAAATAAGTTTAATGGTTTCGTTATTCAGAATGTTAGGCCTAACTACTTTAGTTAATAGTTACTAAAGTATATATTTATGAAATTAGATTTCATAAATATATGATGAATAACTTAAAGGATTAAATCGAGTACTCAAAGATTAAGATGTGGTAATCTACAAAGTGGCAGTCTTCATTAATGACTTTGTATTACTATGAATATTTTATAAAGGGGTTGCATGTATAATAAAGTCTTGGGATATAATCTATTAATAAAGCCTAGAGTTTAATTATATTTATATAGTGGTATTAAATATAATTAATGGTAACTTTGGACTTGTTAAGAGTTGACAAAAAAGACTAAGACCCATTGGAGTTAGTGTCTTATTTGTTCTCTTTTGGTTCCACTCCAAACTACATACGAAATCCCAATTAAGAAGGCCCAAAAGGCTAGCCCAATTAGATAATTAGTTATTAGGAGAGAAACATATAGAATTTGATATAACATGAATTGATATGTATGTGAGTGAGAGACCACAAATCTTGGGCGTTAGTAGAATTGGAGTGAAGATTGAAAATCTTCTCAAGAACTTCTGAATTTTGGTTTTGAATTTCACTGCTTCAAGGTATACTCTCTAGTTCCTAAATTCTGAAACTTACTTAGTACATGTTATCAATTGAGATTGAAGTAGATCCGTTTAATTTTTTCCACTGCATACATGCATAATTCCTACACTACATTGAATGGGAAGTTTGTAAAAGCTGGAGAAAGTCAACATTATTGGAGATTCCCTAAGCCAAGATTTGATTGTGTAACAAGAACAAAGGTGCTTGGGTTCGAGGTACTACTTGATTGCGACAACAAGGTTCCAGAATTGAAAAAGAAGATACAATTTGGGTCCTTAATAATTGGGCTGATCACATGGATCCTGATGCCATGGTTACACTCCTTGGAGATCCTATTTGCAATATAAAAGAAGAAAAATATTAGGAGGCCTACCAGCGTACATTGAAGAGTCCGTATGAACTAAGAGCCAGTGATGGAGATAAGGAAGGGGGAACAGCCTCTAGTGACGATGAAGATGAAAGTGAAGACAAGAGTGATAGTAGTAGTGAAAACAGCAGCAGTGATAATGGACGTGATGACGATGACAGCGACACCAATAATGATGATAGCAGCAGTAGAAGTTATGATAGCCCGTACGGCGATGATGATTAGGGTGAACCCCCTAGTGATAGAGAAGATGAAGATGCAGATCTATTCTATGAGGAATATGACAGTGATGTGAACTACTATGATCAAGATATTGAAGATGATGCTGAAGCTAACAGGTGGAGTAACACTGATAGTGATAAACACAGGTTGATAAATGTGTTAGAGAATGCAAGAGAGGAGAATACACAAGCTAATCAAATGTATCATGATGAATATCCCTATGGGCATCTTTCAGATTGGAGTGATATCACTAATGTTCACTCAAGGTCTAGCCCTAGGTATGACAAGCATGGAAGAGAGGTTCCAAAATTGGGGTCATATTATGATTTAGAACCAAGTACACCAACCCTACATATTGAAAAGGAGGATGACATAGATGCCAGGCTAGCCGCTCTAGACCAAAAACTAATGGTCCACTATCTCAGAATCATGACACTTGAGAATGATGAACAAAATGAGGAGAAAATAGAAGAAAGTAAGTTAGAACATCTCCCTCAGTCCAGTGACTTAGGCATTAAAGACAAACACGATCTATTTAATGAATGGATGGATAGCATAGAGCACTTGGATGCTTTTGTGATCGACAAGCCTACAGACATGGAGGTTGAAGAAGAAGATACAAATTATATGGATATAGATCCCACAGTATTGATGCTGAGGGAAGAAAGAGTTTACTAGGAGCCACCTACCATTATGGAAGCCACGACCGAGTTAAAGAATTGGGCATGGGAGGGAGCCACCCACCCTAGAGGACTTTGAGAGGAGGATCAAGAACATCAAGTCAGTCACCTTTGCCAAGAAGATCAAGACCGTAGAGCCAATCACTTCTACCAAGAACATTGTTTCCATTCCTATTGAGTCTATTTCTGCTAATGTTTCTATTCCTATTAAGTCTATTTGTGATAGTTTTCCAGTTAAGTCTGTTGAGTCTATAAAGTCTGTTAAAAACTTTTTCCCTTTTAATATGATTTTTTATTATGCTTATTTGCTGGTTTTAAATGTTTTTATTTCTAAAATTGGTAAAGAAATTCTTAATAATAAGGAATTAAAACAAGGATAACTATAACCTACAAAAGAAGAAACCCAACCCATTAACCTGGGAACTGATGATGATCCTCAAATGATACAAGTGGGTAATACCCTAACTGCCTTAGAGAGAGATGTATTAATGGCACTGCTAACCGAATTCAAGGAGGTCTTTGCCTGGTCATATGAAGATATGCTTGGGATTGATACAAATATAGTACAGCTTTGCATTCCAACAGATCCAACCATGATGCGAGTCAAGCAGAAGTTAAGAAGAATGAAGTCAGAGTAGACTTTCAAGATTAAGGAAGAAGTAGAGAAACAGTAAAATGCAGGATTCCTGAGAGTGGTCAACTATCCAGAGTGGTTAGCTAATGAGGTTTCGGTACCCAAGAAAGATGGAAAGGTCCGAATGTGTGTAGATTTTCGAGATCTGAACAAGGCCAGCCCAAAAGATGACTTTCCACTGCCTCACATTGATGTCTTGGTTAACAACACAGTAGGGCATGCGTTGCTTTCATTTATGGATGGAATTTCAAGATACAACCAGACTAAGATGGCTCTAGAAGATATAGAGAAGACCTCCTTCATCACACCATGGGAGACATACTGTTACAAGGTCACGCCATTTGGCCTAAAAAATGCTGGCGCTACTTACCAACAAGTAGCCATTACTTTGTTGCATGATTTGATCCACAAAGAAGTAGAAGTTTATGTTGATGAAATGATAGTGAAATACAAAGACCGTGAAGGGCACATCCCGGCTTTGAGGAAGATCTTTGAAATAATCCAGCTCTACAAGTTGTGGTTGAATCCAAAGAAGTGTACTTTCAAAGTCACATCCGAAAAACCGTTGGGGTTCATGGTAAGGCAATGGGGAATAGAAGTTGATCTTGACAAAATCAAGGCAATTGTAGAGATGGAGTCTCTAAGAACTGAAAAGGAGATCTGAGGATTTCTAGGAAGGATACAGTACATCAATAGGTTCATATCTGAAGTCTCTATGACATCTGAACCAATCTTCCAACTACGCAAGAAAGAAGTCCCAATAGTGTGGAACGAACAATGCCAAGAAGCCTTTGAGAAGATCAAGAGTTATCTGATGAAACCACCAATACTTGTCCTGCCAGTTCCTGAAAAGCCATTGTTGTTATATCTCACCACTACAGATACAACAATGGGGGCTTTACTTCCTCAATACCTAGAGGAGATTAGAAAGGAAAATGCAATTTACTACATCAGCAAGAAGATGTTGTCTTACGAAGAGAAGTATTCACCATTAAAAAAGATATGTATAGCACTCATATGGGCAACCCATAAATTCAAACATTACATGCTTGCTTACAAGGTCTGATTGATTGCAAGAATGGATCCTTTGAAGTACCTAATGGAAAAACATGTTCAAGATGGAAAGATTGCTAAATGGGTTTTACTTTTGTCAAAATTTGAAATTAAGTATGTGACTCAAAAATCTGTAAAAGGGAGAGCAATTGCCGATCACTTAGCCCATTATTCACCAAAAGAAGCTGAAGAGATCCAAAGAGACTTTCTGGATGCAGACATCATAGGGATTGAAGTAGAATCATGGAAGACGTATTTTGATGGAGCAACAAATCAAAACGGAAGTGGAATTGAAGTTCTCTTAATTTATCCAAAAGGGACACACATTCCATTTTCTGGCAAACTCAATTTCCCTGCCACCAACAATGCCACAGAATATGAAGCTTGCATCATGGGTCTACAAGCAGCCCTAGTCCTTGGAGTAAAAGAGTTGGAGGTGTACGAAGACTTAGCATTAATAATCTCTTAGTTATAGAATAAGTGGAAGATCAAGGAAGAAAGACTTATGCCTTATCATCAATGTCTTTAGAAGTGGGCATCAAAATTCAGCAAGATCCAATATCAATATGTGCCGCGGATGTAGAATCAAATCATAGATGCTCTAGCAACCATGGCATCCATGATGGATGGGCCAAAAGAAGATGAAGCTAGACAAATAGTGCTGGAACAAAAAGAACCAACCTACTGCATGACAATAGAAGAAGATGAGGAAGGTGAATGGTATTCAGACATCCTACAATATCTCAAGGATGGGACATACCCAAAGTCTGCATACAAGAATAATCAGTTAACCCTCATTTGTGGAGAAAAGCTTTACAAAAGATCATATGATGGAATTCATCTCCTTTGTGTAACCGCTAAGGAAGCACAATAAATAATTGAAGAGGTTCGTGAGTCAAGTTATGGGCAACATATGAATGCACACATGCTGTTAAGGAAGATAATGAGACAGGGTTACTACTGGACTACCATGGAAGCCGACTATGCGGCTTATGTTCGAAAGTGCCATCAATGCCAAGTCCATGGAGATTTGAAACATATGCCACCCATGCCACTACATACTATGAAATCACCTTAGCCATTCTCTACATAGGGAATAAACATTATTGGGATGATCCACCCAACAGCATCCAATGGCCATGAATTAATACTTGTAGCCATTGATTACTTTACTAAATGAGTAGAAGCTGCTTCATACAAAATCCTGAATTCAAAGAAGGTTGCTCAATTCATTCAAACCAATATCATCTGCAAATACGGAGTACCATATGAAATTATCTCAGACAATGGGCAGCATTTTAAGGGAGAAATAGGAAAGCTACTACAACAGTTCAATATTTGACACCACAAGTCTTCACCTTACCACCCTCAAACCAATGGAGCAGTTGAGGCTGCTAATTAAAACATAGGGCGAATCTTGAAGAAGAGCACAAAGAACTACAAGGATTGGCATCTACAGTTGCCCTATGCGCTCTAGGGGTATAGAACATCAATTCGATCTTCCACAAGAGCCACTGCTTATTCATTAGTGTATAGGATGGAAGCAGTCATTTCCATTGAGATGGATGTCCGTTCACTAAGGACAGTATTGGAAAGTGAAATCCCGAAAATAAATTGGTTACAAAGCAGATACGATTAGTTGTGCATACTAGATGAGAAGAGACTCAAGGCCTTGTATCATATTCAAGGATATTAGAGGAGGCTTAGGAAAGCTTTTGACCAGAAATTGAGAACCAGAGATTTGAAGTTGGGGATTTAGTGTTGAAAGAAATCCAAGCCCCGGTTCAAGATGCAAATAGGAAGTTCAAGCAAAATTGGGCAAGCCCATACATTATCATGCAAATATACTCTGGTGGAGCAATAAGATTGATGGACTTGGATGCAAACCATTTTACTAAGCCAACCAACATGGATCAATTGAAGAAATACCACATCTGAGGTGGTTGTAAATTATGTTATTTCCCTTCCTAGGTTTGACTAAAAACAAAACAAAAAAAGCTCGCTAGGCTGAAAACCTGAAAGGGCGGTCTAGGTAAAAATTAGAGCAAAAAAAAAAAAAAACAAAACTGTTGAAAAAAAACATATATACTTTACTAGAGGTCATGTAGACACATACCTTTGGTTGAACAGATCACCAAATTGCCGGATCTTTCTCTTTGCTCGCTTTACGAACTCCTCACGATCTCCTTTGTGGAACACCTCCAAGTCGTAGGAAAGGCTACTAGAGTCTCTCCTAATTTCCACGCTCCAAATTCTAAGGAACAGTAGATGATGTCCCAGAGAGATGACTTATTTTGAGAGAGCACTCAAAACTATACGTATGTTCACTCACTGTGTCTAACCTATATCTGACTGATGTAGGAGTATTTAAAATACTAGTAGAGATTCACTTACTATCAAATATATGTGATCCCTAAAAGATCTCATCTTTTAAGTTTCAAATTACTCCACCACTGATATTGATAACCCATATCAATATCTATTAAGTTTAAATTATCCCACTACTAATATTGATAACTCATACCAATATCAGTTAGTTTAAATTTAAACTTACTTATCAGATAATCCATGTGGACGATCCATGGGCCATGGTTTATGGGTTGGATCAAAACCAGCCCAATTTCTAACAAAAACAAACAAACAAACAAAAGAGATAGGTTGAAAACCTGAAATGGCAATCTATGCAAAAGGAGAGTTAGAAAAAAAGAGAATGAGAAAGTCTGCTAGGTTGAAAACCTAAAAGGGTGACCTAGGCAAAAGTTAAAGCCAAAAAAAAAAAAAAATCATCATCAATGAACTACGTGATGACCCAATCCTTCTATCAACGGGGTACGTAGGCAATCATGCATTGGTTCGGTTACAATTTCCCAAAACCCACCATTTGCCCATTAACCAAAATTACCAAAAATTCAACCATCCCATTAAACCATATCGTTACACAAAATCCAAGAACCCAAACCCTAAACCAAACCATAGAAATTCCAAACCCCAAAAGCCTACAGTTCAAATAGAATCCCTAACCTGCAAGCCCTAAATAATTCCTAAACAATTCCTAAACATAAGATTTTTTTACATCAACTTCTAAAATAAACATGTTTAAAGCCAAAAAAAATAAGAAGGTAACTTTGTCTTCAGTCTTTTCTTTTTCTGTTGGTCATTGATTTCTTTTGTGATAGGTATTATGTCATCACTGTCCCTTCTTTTGAATTCAAAGTTGTCTTCATCGGGGTTTTCCTGGTAGTCTATGAGAAACTGCTTTCTCATAGCAACCATCTCAGCTTCCTTCTCAACAATCTTGTTCACTAACCAGTTAGAATATTTTGTAGTCATCTTGTGAAAGTGAACCATGGCAAAAGACTGATCCACTCGATCAGCCATCTCTAAACCCAATAGCATGTTCTTTACAAAAGTAGGATTTGTGTCCATAGGAGAGAAAGGTCTTCTTCTTTTGCCACCAAGCATTCCTTGCTTGTATTTGAATTGCCTCAAGAGTCTATCTCCCTTGTAGAAAGTTTCCCTTCGCAATCCAACGAGGAAGATATGATCTCATCTTGGAGACCTCAGCAAAAGGGGTGGGTACTTCCACCAATAACAGTCCCATTGAATTGAGGTATTGGATTTCTTGTCTAAGAACCTCACCCAATCACTCTTAGTTTGGCACTCAATCTTGATTACAGTCCTACTAAGAAAACTGCTAGGCCCATAATTACTAGTTGTGGTTTTGACAATCATGTCCAGTCGCTCCATCAGCCATATCTGCAAAGTCAAAGGACTCCCTAAGAAGTTTTGAGATTCTCCACCATGAAATATGGCATCCATTCCTAGAAGAGTTTTTGCCAAGATCAAAGAAACAGGATTATCACCATCCTTAATTTGATTCACAACAGTTATAGCTAGAGCATCCACAAAACCGTGCCTTCCAGAGCAAAGCAAAAGTTCTCCCACAAAGCATATAGCCAAACCGAAGTTTTTCTACATATTATCAATCAATCCATAGCTACGTTTTTCAATCAACTGAGAGATAATTGCATGAAAATTCACCATATGACTGTCAATCATACTATCAGTAATGGAAGTAGGAAGACCAAGAGCATCAAACAAAGATTCCTTATGCCTAAGATCACAAGAAACTGCAACAGATTTTTTGCTTGAATCATAGCCCAAGATAGCAGAAAAATCTTCAATTGTCGAATGGAGTTCAGCGATGTTAAATCGGAACACATGATCTTCAGGATCCCAGAATTTCACAGTAGCATGAAGGAAGTCGCACTTGATCTTCACATTTCTCAGAGCCTTGATTCCCTCTAGTTTGAAGACTGTAAAATTGGTTTTGGTACTAAAATCAAAGTTACAAACCCATCTATTGATATCATGAATTGTTGAATGAGAAAAGTTATGATTGCTGGCCATGGATGATTTTTACTTGTAATTATTGTGTTTTACTAACCTTTATACAGAGATTTGTCGTAAGAGAATTCGTTTAAATAAGCTACATCAGTTCCTAATCAGGTTTGAAATAGGTTTCAGAGAGTTTGTTGCTGACTAGGAGAGTATTTCATGATTATAAAAGAAGTAAAAATCTTTTTTTTTTTTAAACGCGAAAATGTGAAACACGCATTGGAAAAGCATGAGGAGTCGGCCCACCATGGCGTAAGCATCACAGCGTGGCCAAGTGCAGTTCCGCACACCAAAAGTGCCGAATGGCACTCTTCATTTGCCAAGTGGCACACAGCCCCTCGATCCTACACTCATGAAATTCCATGCAGTTTTACATTCTCGTGTAATTTTTTGAAGACTGTTTGACACTCAAAAAGGTTTTTTTAATCAAACTAGGACATTTTGTCATGTCTAACTCACTTGTTTTCAAAAAATCATCACCAACATCATTATTTTCAAAATTGATCAAATCAAGTTTTTTTTCAAGACTCATGGATTTATGTTCCAAACTATTCGCCCATGCCTCATTCATTTATTTAAAAAATAAAAAATAAAAAAATAAAGATCATATTTTCTACTAGGGTCTAAGAAATTAGGAACTAATGTATTAGAACTTCAATATGTATATGTTGGCAAACCATGATCAAAACGTTTAATTTATATTTAGGCTGCTCAAAGTGTGTGTATGTGTAAAGTTGGAATCGAGTAATTGCAAAAAATTACAGTTGAATTTCTGCAAGGCTTGATTAATTGAAAATTAGACACGATCGATCAAAACTCGTGCAGATTGTTTTTCTGCAAAATTTTCCAACTCAGCCCAAGCCCATATGATGTGTAGGGTTTTATGTTATGCTTTAAGTATAAAAAGAAAAATCGTGGCCACGTTTTAGAGGTTGTTGTTATGCTGTGTGTATGAATCTCTTGTGAGATCTAGAGGTGTTTTCCTTCATACATACTTAGGGTTATCAAGATCAAGATTGATGTCGAGAGCTTGGTGATCACTTCAGTTGCTTCATAAAGAGTTTAAAGAAAACACAACTGGGAGTACTTGTGGTTGCTGTGAATCTAAGAAAGAAGTAGCCCATGGATTTGTATGTTAGTGATCTAAGTCGCTATTGTAAAACTTCAATTCTTCCATAGTTGATGTTAGTGGTCTAAGTTGCTATTACAAAACTCCAATTCTTTCATAGTGGATCTATTTTACCTTGAGGATAACTAGGTTAAATCCTCTCTAAGTTTTTTACCCGTTTGGTTTTCCTAGGTGATCATATCATTGGGTTCTTATTTTCCGCTATTTTACATGATATGACTTTATTGTTTTAACCTAAATCTGAATAATAAACATAAGTATTCACTTGGTTAATTAATTAGGTTAAACAATCTAGTTTTACAGGGATCTAAAAACATAAATTAAAAAAAAAAAAATCATCATAACTAAGATATCCAAAAAAATCATGCATTCATCTTAAACTAAGGGCATTCCACTCCACCTCATTCAAGTAAGTGCAGATTTCAATCGAGCCAAGCAAGATAAGTTTAAATTAGTACTACAAGATCTCATCAGGTCAATTCTAAACTTGTCTTAGTTAAAGTTTCTACACGATCCGAGGTGATACCAAGGACAAAGAGCTAAACATGGAAAATAATACAAGATTGTCAAAGGAACACTTCCTTTTCTTTTGCAAGAAAATAAAAACATAGGCCATACATCATTGGGACTTCGAGTTCGCCTACATGAGGATCTCCTTGATCCACCTCTAAAGGAGCCACCTTTAGTATTTCCTTCCTGACTTGCGAAAAAGCAAGGATTTTACTAACGATTTTCAAGTTCGAGGCTCCTGATCCTTTCCTCTAAAGTTCTTCTAGCAGCATCAGCAGTTTCCATTCTATATGCATAAAAATTTAGCTGAATCAGGTGTTAATTTCACCATCAAGCAATAGATGCTCAGAAAGCAACTTGGCACACCCAGTTTGAATCATTGAGCACATATTGGGAAGACTGAGTGTGAGTCAATGACTGCAAGCCTCCAATCATCCACATGCTTTCTTCCACAAGATCCACAACAACCTGAAGCAACTCTACCAAGTTAAGAGCCACTCATCAAGCTAAGAAGAAATAAGGACAAAGGACTGAAAATTCAAAAACATACCGGATTGGGCCAAGGAACATTTGGTACGTGCTCTAGCCTGATCAAAGGCATGGAACTATACGTTTCATCAAGATTCATCACATCATACTGCCATGCTGAAAAATGAGGATAAGTCTCTGTGAAAGAACTAGAAAAGCTACCAGCATAGTGAGTAAAGGAAATCTCTTCCTCTTCCTCTTCCTCTTCCTCTCCCTCTTCCTCTCCTTCAGAAGTAGTAGGCTGAAAGTCCAACATGCAAATATTGTTACCAAGCAGAAATAGGGAAAAGAAATTTGCAGAACAAAAGTTTGATCTTAGAAGGGAAGATAAATACCGCTCTACCAACCAAGCAACCTTGCAGATGATCCCAGACAAAGTCAGTATTCCTACAACAATTAGCCATCGGGCCCGAGCAATCTCTTCATTAGTCAGAAAGTCAGCCAACCGAATAGTGTGACAATGAGGAGTTGGAATTATGGTAGGAGGATACACATGTTCAACTTAGGGCAACACCCGATCACCAAGATACCAATACTTTCCATGCCCACATTCAAACAATACTTGGCAGCCATTCAGTTCTAAAGCTTGCTTACACTCAGCATACCCTTCACATCCAGCCCAAGGATTTAAGTTTATCTGAAAAATCACAAAAAGGAACTTTGAAAGAGAAGAGACTAAATCATAACCAAGTGCCAAAGATTTGAAAAGGAAAAGGAAGAAAGCACTCACATCATCAATTGTCAAATTGTCAATCACCAAGCGCCAAATCTCCAAAAAAACGGCTAGAGGGTATAGACAAATGATGTTTGGGCAACCAACGGAAAAATCTAGGAAAAATGTCAATAACCTTCTCCTGAGATTTAGGACCAACTCCAAAATACTTATACATACAGACTTGAAAAATTCATAATACCATTACCACATAGCCAAAATAACCCATAAATAACCAAAATAATTTTCACCACCAACACATAGCCAAAACAAATACCAAATCTCACCTGCCAAACAAATGGAGCCCCACCCAAGCTTGAAAGGCTTCACCTAGAGAGTTGGGTCATGAAATGTATCAGAGTAGCATAGGCCATGCCGGCCCAGTCATAATTCCGGATTTGTTCAATTTTTCTCAAGCTCCCTAAGTAGCGTAGATTCACAGTACTGCCTAAATCAGACATAGAAAGGTCCCAATAAAAAGAAGCATGAACATGCAAGCACCCTTTGCCACAGTCTCACATTGAGGAATATTCTCACATAGCCAAGACAAAGAAATATTGTTACTTCTCATTTTAGAAGGCACTACACCTAAAGTTTCTTGAGCTCAGTTGAAGTAAAGGAATCATTGACAAGAATTATTTTACCACCCAGCCTTAGACCAGTGAAAACAAAGAAGTCATAAGGTGTCAACATTACCTCCCCAATGCCTGGAAAATGGAAGGTACAAGTAGTGTCCCAAAAGCACTCTGCCAAGGCAAGAAGTAACTAAAGATCTTTATACTCATGTGTCTCATGATTTAACAAAGCTTCGAAGAAAGTACCGAAGCCTGCTTCATTGATGATGTTTTTGATGCCAAGAGACAATGGTGCCCATGCACTTTTCAACATTTGGAGACTACCTCGACTCTTGAGACTCTGCAACATAAAAGTTCAACTTATCAATTTCCATGGCCAAAACCCATATGTCCAAAAAATTCCCATGCGCCCAAAAAAGTCAATGTTCCACAACAAAAAATCAATGCCCTACCAAAATGTCACTACTATTGAATTTTACCACAACCAAAATTTTTGACATATCTATACACAACTACCAAATTTTTCCATAGCCATGCAAAAAAAAAAAAAATTCCTACATGACCAAGATAAAAATTCCCACAAGCTCATTCACAAATAAGTTCTCACATAGCCAAAATCATAACCATACAAATTTTCCAAGAATCAACATCACATACCCAACAAAATTTTTCCATAAGTCAAAATTTCATACCCACAAAATTTGCCCATCTCCACAAAATTTTGCCATGTCTCTAAAAAAAAGTTTACATATACCAATAAACTTTTTCCACATACATCATGAAAATATTCACATAAGCTTAACACAAAATTTTCACAATGCCAATACTCCCAAAATCCAAATCAAAGTTCATCCAACAACATCATAATTTACCTACATTGTCAGAATTCCATAAGCCACCAACATTGTCCAAATTGCACCATGAAAGAAAAAAACAACACTTCAAGAATGCTCCAAAGCCAACATTTCAAAACATGATCAATCACACAATACCCCCACACTTAAACTTAGCCAAAAGCTGAGTCAACTTAATCAAACTGAGTTGACTCAATCAACCCAAAAAAAAAATTCCTTTTCAAAGTTTTCATGTATCTCTCAAAATCCAAATTTTCAATTCAAAAATTTTAATTCCCAAGTTTTCAATTTCACATTCTCAATGCAATTTTAAACTC
Organism: Quercus variabilis; assembly: GCA_030445155.1. Taxonomy (NCBI): domain Eukaryota; kingdom Viridiplantae; phylum Streptophyta; class Magnoliopsida; order Fagales; family Fagaceae; genus Quercus; species Quercus variabilis. Next base: position 23,074,701 of record CP129456.1, on the reverse strand, counting down.
AAATCTTCAATTTTCAAAAAATTCAAACTTCAGATTTCATGATCAAAATTCCAAGCCTTAATATTCAAAACTTCCAAGTTTCAAAAATCAAATGTTTCTCAAAATAAAAATCTTTTGTCAATTAAACTTTTCTTGATAAAGTTCAAATCAAGAATGAACAAATGAAAATCACACATCTCAGAAACAATGGGACCATGAAGCACCTATCAGTTAAATTCTAATTCTAAATCTTCACTTTTTGCAAGTAGCATTGCAATTCCAAATCAAAGTAGAAGAGGACTTTTGATCGTTATTCCATTCCAAATCAAAGTAGAAGAAAACCTTTAATCGTCATTCCAGCAATTCCATGTCAAAGTAGAAGAAGACCTTTGATTGACATTCCAACTATCCCAAATCAAAGTAGAAGAAGACCTTTGATCGTCATTCCAACAAATCCAGATCAAAGTAGAAGAAGACCTTTGATCATCATTCTAGCAAATCCATATCAAAGTAGAAGAAAATCTTTGATCAAGATCAAAGTAGAAGAGGACCTTTAATTGTCATTCCATTCCAAAAAAAGTAGAAGAGGACCTTTAATCGCCATTCCCAATCCAGATTATCAAAGTTGAAGAAGACCTTTGATCGTCATTCCAACAAATCCAGATCAAAGTAGAAGAAGACCTTTAATTGACATCAAAGTAGAAAAAGACCTTTGATCGTCATTCCAACAAATCCATATCAAAGAAGAAGAAGAATTTTGATCGAAATCAAAGTAGAAGAAGACCTTTTATCATCATTCCAACAAATCCATATCAAAGTAGAAGAAGACTTTTGATCAACATCAAAGTAGAAGAAGACCTTTGATCGTCATTCTAGCAAATCTAGATCAAAATAAAAAGAAGACCTTTGATCAACATCAAAGTAGAAGAAGACCTTTGATTGTCATTTTAGCAAATCCATATCAGAGTAGAAGAAGACTTTTGATTGACATCAAAGTAGAAAAAGACCTTTGATCGTCATCCCAAACAATTCCATTTTCAAGATTAGGGTTGAAAAGTCCTTTGGTCACCCCAATTGCCAAGAATCATGTCAAGAATCATCAACTACCAGCTAAGTCTGGTATTTTCATTTTTTTTTTTTTTTTTTGGTCAAAAGATAAGGCTAGTTCTATGTTCCAAGGTTTTAGATTCAAGGGCTAGGTAATTTTTGAAAATTCAACCTTAATTAAATCATGGTCACTAAAATCAGTATCTTTGTTTTACATTGACATTCGCTTTTCAAGCTCTGTCAATGTGGGCCATTCTGTAGACACTCAATTTTGCACCCATGTTTTAATCAAGGAGAATGACTTGAATGACCATCCATGTACCACAAAAATCATAATTGAATCACATGCATCAGTTGGTTCTTGCATTACATGCATCAACTTATCTTTGCATTAAATGCATTAATTCATTCATTACATATCATAAAAATGATCTTGAGATTCTAACGATCGCAACAGTGTTTTTGGTTTTCAAATCGGGCCATCCATCAAGTTTGCACAGTTAACATGTATTGTGTCTAGGTAAGGTCAACTACACATGATTAGTTTAAATTAATTCTGATTGGTTAAACCATTAAAATTAATTAAATAATTCTATGATTAGTTGATAATTAGTGTTTAAAATAGGATTGCATGCATAGGAATAAAAGAGATGATTGGATAATAATAAAATTGTGGATAATCTGAACTTTATTAAAATTTATTTTAGAGAATTTATCTATAGGATAATTGTTCTTAAAAAGCCTGAATTATCCAAAAAGAGATTAAAAATCATAGACGGAAGATGAAAACACGTCTAGATACAAGGACCGGCTAAAAAAATCCTAGAAGAGGAGTCCAAACGGCACCCAAACACAAAAGAATGATTGGAGTCCAAAAGCCAATTCGGCACTTTTGGAGTGCCGAACGGTACTCTAAAAGGGTTGAATTTCCATGTATTAGGCTTTGGCCCAATGGCCTTCAAGTGACGATAATGCATACCTTTTTCAACCTTTTCACAAAAGGATGCGTCCGGATTCAAACCCTAATTGTCCGTACCTATTTTTTTGAGCCCTCTGACCCATATAAATAGATACTAAACCTCATAACTCAGCACTTTTTTTTACGCACTAGGAGGCATACGTTTTAGGTTCTCAAATTGCTCATATTTGCTAATCCCCTCTCTAGGTGCTGTTGCTTAAATTAGGGTTTTTAGGTTTCAAATAGAATTGCATAAATTTCTTTTTTACCCTAAAACATCCTCTCAAGAACAAAGTGTGCTCATGCAATAGGTTGTTCTCTAAACCTCTTTTTTTTATGCTTTTCTTTATCATGATGATGCATGTTTAATTGTTTTAGATATTCATATTCTACCTTGTTAATTTAGTTTATGAAAATGTGTTCATTGATGTAATCTGTTTCTTAGTTTTAAAGATTTGCATGTAATCAACTCTTTTTCTTCAAAATAAAACAAATCTGCATCTTCCTTAGATGAAAATCTGAATGTTTCTTCAAAATAAAACGAATTTGCATCTTCCTTAGATGCAGATCTGAATTTTCTTTAATCAAAACTGATTTGTATCTTCCTTAGATACAATCTGATTTTTTTTATGCAGGCTGATTTTTGAAATAAGAAAAAGATAAAACATGATTGTGTTTGTGCTTGTTTTATTTAATTCATGTTGCATGAATTGAAATTATGATTGAAACTCTCTTCTTTATAAAAATAAAAAATAAAAAATAAAAAAAAAATCATTCTTTTAAAACAAATAAAAACATATCTGATTTTTCTATTGTCAAAAACCCTTTTTTTAATTATCATAAAAGAAATATGATCTTTTATAAATCAAAAAACCATTTTTCAATTATTAAAAACAAATCTGATATTTTTCAAATCAAAAGACTTTATTTTATGTAATAAACATAGATCTGAATCTTTTTATCTCCAAAAACCACTTTTCTCCACATACCACAAAACAGATCTGGTATTTTGACAAATCAAAATCCATTTTTTTACCAATCAAAACAGAGCTGATTATTTTCAAAAGAAGAGACTTCATTCATAAATAAATTTGTGTGATCTAATTTTTGTTTCACATATTCAACATATCATTCATGACATGCATAAAATGATACATTGGTCACAAGAGTCTAGAAAACCAGACTTTGTCTGGGTAGAATGGGTGCCTAACCCCTTCCCATTTCGTAACCTAACCTCCGAATTTAGGTCTTTGGCTAAGTAGATTTAGCTTTGTCTTTATTTGTTTTGGGTAGAATGTAACTAGGACAAAAAGCCATGTATTTTGGTAGATTGTAACTAGGACCCAAAGCTATGTAATTTTCCAATTTTCCAATTATGTAATTTTTGTTCAATCAATGAAGAGAACGATTAAGTTATGTACTTAGTTTTTCCATATTTTTTTATAAAAAATAAGTGGCGACTCCATACCACTTACCCAAAAAAACGAGGTGCCCCAAAGGATACCCAAATCTCTTTTTTGAGTGACACTTTTTTTTCGAGGTCTCTCATAGTAGGGCATGAATGGAGTAGTGTAGGCTATCTTGAGTGAGTGGGCATTTAAGCTTGTGGTGGTGTGATGGAGTTAATGCTAAGGCTAAGGTTTTAATGGGTAAAGAGTTATTTGTGACCGATTAGCTAGGAAGCATTTAAGAGCTGTGAATATGCAAAAAAAGACAGGGAATGTTTGAAGCTAAGTGAGTGTAGGTTAAGGGGAATGATTTATGAGCTTGGGGAGAGTTGAACCACAAACAAAGTGACAAGGAAATCAGAAATTTCAGAGGGGTTTTTTTTTTTTTTTTTGTCTTTTGGGCTGATATGCTTAGGCTTTTATAGGAGAGTTTAAGGGAGCATTAATTAGGAAAAGTCCAAACGTAGGACTAATTCAGGGGCAGAATAGCTGGTATAATTATCCTAGGATTTGGCCTAAAATGGGAGATTTGCTTTTGGGGGAGTTTTGCTTCTGGGGGAGTTTTGCTTCATTGGGTAATGTCACACATGAGTAAAAATCAGCATAATCTTGCATTAAATGTTAAGAATTTTGAGATTGTGTTCAGCCAATGAATTTAAGGCAAGTATTAAGGAGGAATCCTAGTGTTGCAGATTTCATGAGCTTGAAGGTCTTGGTTATGGTTTCCTTGAGTTATGACCAAAACTTGGGGAAGAAGGATATTTATTGCCTATTAGCCTTTAGGTGTCGACCTCTGGTACTATTCACGTCAGAGTTAACAGTGGGACAGGTGGGCAGCTCCTAATTTGGTTTGAGAGCTTGGTTGCTTCTTGAGGTGACCTCCAATGGAAGGCCGAACTGAATGAGATTCTCCAGCTGGGTCAATTTGCACACATGGGCTGTTTTGGCTGAGATTTCATGTTAGGCTTGGCCATAAGGGTAGAGTATTTTGGTGGGCCTCTGACTTGGTGGTTCTCTCTACTTAGGCATATCCTTTTGCTTTCTCATTGTGAGCCCTACAAAATGGACAAAGATACCATATATTGCCATGGATTTTTATTTCACATGAGCTTTAGTTGTTAGTAGAAATAAAATGAATCCATGAGCTTTAATAAATATTTATTATAGGTTTTGGGTCTTAATTTCCATAGGTTTTAAATAACAACTTGTATAGCTTCTCATAATTTTTGCTATGGATTATTTTTGTAAATGATATTTTCTTTAGGGCTTTTAAATAACGACCTCCAATATTTCTTGAGAATATTATTTACCATGGGTTTTTAATAGATCCAATATCCATGGGTTTCAAATAAAATATGATAACAACCACTATAGTGAAATAATGTGATATTCTCATGGTTTTTTTTTTATCATAATATGCTTGTAAGGTGAAAAATTGTCATGAGTTTTGGAAATAGATATTAAGAATGTATAAGATAAATAGTGACCATGGGTTCTTATATAAATTCCATGGATTTATAATATGGTATAAATAAAAAGGGTCCAGTTAATGTATGCCCTAAGGGCATACATTAACAAATTCGTTTTTAGAAAAATCTTATCGGGAATTGAAAAAACTGTCAAAACTTTTTCAATTCCCAATAAAACTTTTTCCAAAAATGATATACTATTGTGTGCCCTCAGGGCACACGTTAGTAAAATCCAAATAAAAAAATGTCATGCATTTAAGATAATCATAATTTCCCATAGGCTTTTGTAAGATAATTGTCATGGGTTTTGAGAATAAATAATTGCCATAAATTATAGTAATAGGTTTAAGAATATAAAGTATTGTTCATTATTGGACTTTTAAGTGAAATAATTATGATATCGTATTTTGCCATGTATTAATAACCTTGGACTTTTGATAAAATAGTGCCAAGTAATTAGTATATGTTTGGATTCAGCGTCCACGTTTTACGTTTTGCGTTTTGCACTTTTTTTTTTACCAGCGCCTCTTGCACTATTCGTGGGGCATGAACAATGCATTAAGGCAAATGAACAGTGTTTTGTGAGTGTGAACAGTAACCAAAAATTATTTTTTTATTGTTTTCAGTTTTCAGCAAAATAAGCGATATCTAAATACACCCTTAGCTTGGGCTTTTAATAATGCCAATGTAAGTTGGGCTTTTGACATTGCCAATAAGAATTAGGCTTTTTATATTACCAATGAGAATTGGGCTTTTGATGTTGCCAGCGAGAACTAGGCTTTTGATATTGTCAATGAGAATTGGGCTTTTTGATATTACTAGCGAGAACTAAGCTTTTGGTGATGTCACCAATGTGAATTAGGTTTTTGATAAATAAATTGTCATTGGTTTAAACCATTGGTTTTGATTATGGATTTGAATTCTATTGATAAAATTGCCGTAAGTTTAAATCATGAGTTTTGATTATGGATTTGAATTCCATTGATAAAATTGTTTTGCCATGAACTTGAATCATGGGCTTTTCAAATGTACCAAACATAAGTATTCTTGGACTTTAAATAGAATAGGATGTGTGTATTAGGGTCATAAGGCCAATTTTGGGTTTAGCTAAATAATGATAACAAAATTAGATAAAATATGAGTTTTTTGGGCTTTTTATGATAGTTTATATTATGACCCAATTTAGATAATGAGATATGAAATATTTGTAATTAACATAATAATAGGGTAAAAAATATTTGGGAAAGTCCAATAACTTATTAGTCGTATTTGAAAATAAATAGGTGGTACTTAAATAAAATTAGATGTAAAAAAAAAAAAAAAAAAAGTACCCTAACAATAAGTTACCATATATATACAAGTATTTACTTTTTGGTTTAGAGGAAAGTCAAAATAGCTGGCAATATTTCAAATGTATATTCTAATTCTAAACGGATTTGTAATAAAGTTCAACCACATTATGGGCTATTGATTGTATATTGATTTCAATAGCTTTATGACTATTTAATTGATATCAAAAGTTTTTATTCTTTGGCTAGGGACAAGTCCGACTATTATATATATATATATATATATATATATATTTATATAAATTTCCATATCACCTTATTTTGGATTACAGACTTTTAAAAAATATTTCATTATTGTTCAAAATACTCATCATCTACTGCTTCTTACAATTCACAAAAATATTTTATCGTTTACTCTATTTTTTGGGAAAATAAAGTACTATAGAAAGTTTATATCTTATGAACAGTGTAGGCTCGCAAGGATAATCAGCAAAGGTAGTTAGGCTATTGTATCCTAGGACCAACGTGCAGAAATCATTTGTCTAACTACATCGGATAAATAGTAAACGACATGATTTGTCTCAAAATAGTGACTTGGTCTACACCTCATTTCCGCCACATCTCTTGATAAAATCATATTGTGTAATTTCCAAGAAAAATTTAGATAATAGCTCTCCTTTATTTCCAACGATTAATGTTGTCCATGCACCAACTATGACACCTTTTTATTCTCATCTTGCCACCCAAAATGGTTTTAATCAATCGAGACTTCAAATATCCAACTTGGAAGTTGGAAATCATGACTTCAAGTCACAAATTCAATCACTTTTTTGAGTTCATAAAATTGTTTGTGTGCAAAAAGTTTAACCTATTCTGATTCTCAACATATAGCTTGAGAACCCATCTGTTTTCTTAGTTGGCTTTCTACTACAAATTATTGAAAACTTAGATACAGGAAGCGTCCTAGCAGACAGTAGGAAGATATTGATCACATTATTGTTTGGCTAATGATGATAGATAGCTCTGAAATTGACTGGGAATCTCATGGAGCCAACATGTACGGCTGCACTCTAAATATATACTCCCTCCAGAATTGCTCTTAAGATTTCTTAGATAAGTAGCGTGGCTCTTATGATTACAAAATAGATCTACGCAAGTCAACTCTACTTTGCCAAATTCTGCATGTTTTTGGCTTTTCTGTCAAACTCCAGCATTCATTCCAAGACTCGAAGTCTCGAACTATCTAAGCCATGATACCATGCACTTAAAGCACCAGGAGTTACAGTTCTCATTATTTTCTGCTGCACTATCTTCTTATGTGCCAAAAGTCAAACAAAAATACTTGAAAAAGAAAAGTTTCAACCATACTGTTATAATGAGAAAAAAAGGGGGAAATTTTGAGATTTAAGAAAAATATATGAATTTAAGATTATAAATCAAAAAAGTTATGGACACTAGACAGTTAGCAATCTTAAGAAACATGTAGACATACACAATTGATCACAAAACTTGCTCTGACATGAAAGACCAACCTGATTTGTACAAGCCACAAATCAAAACAAAGTGTTCCTCCGATTACGGATAACTAAAGATATTCTTTAGAATTCTAAAGATATATGTAAATACAACGGTAGTGAAGTATAAAACCTTTGGTTGCTTTTGACACTTTTGAGTGAACAAATTCTCAATCTATTTCTAGTATCATGGTAACAAGGAATTTTGTCTTATTGGATGCAACCAAGAAATTAATCTGGGATTAACAAAAATAAAAATGGGAAATCACAGTTGCCTGGTTGAGCTAAATTAATAATGATCAATCTAAATATATCTAGGAAGAAGAAAAAATCAATGATTATACTTTATAAAATAAATAATAAAAAATCAATGATTATATAGACAAATTTGATGCTAGAAAGAACAAGATAATGGTTGTGCCCGCATATCAGGAAAATTCAATTAAGTTACACCATAATCATATCATTTAACCATGAAACAGGTCTAGACATTTTGGGCCTTAGGCGAGAATTAAAATGGGGTATTCTCCTACTAATTCATGTCTTCCAAACAAACTTATTCAATTTTTTTTTTTAAGGAAAATTATGGTACTAGACTAAAAAACAAAAAAAGTCCGCACATGTAAAGTGCGTGTGATGAGACTAGTTTATATATATATATATATATATATATATATTAGAGTAATTAATATTACTTTTTACTACAATAGATAAATTATATAGAATAATGAATATAAGGTTTTAATTATATATAAAAAATAGTGTTTTAAAATATTCAAAATAAGTGGTCAGATTTATTTATTTTTTAAGAACAATTTTGGTTATTTAGCAAATAAAACTACCTTCCTAACCTTCCTTTCAAATCATTTTTCCCATTCCCAAGCTTTCACCCATGTGGTCACCTCTGCTCCTCAACTTTCTCATTGCATCTATTATCTCATATATTTATTTATTACTTCTTTACAATTTAGGAAGTTCACAATGCTTCTTTGTTCTCAGTTCTTCAAACTCTCAACTTTGTCTTCATCTTATTTCCCTTCAATACTCTCAACTTTGTCTTCATCTTATTTCTCTTCAATACTTCCTTCTCTAGAGGTTAAGGATGATATTTTTGGAACAAATGATTTTTTTTAGACCAAATAATTTTTTTGGGTACCAATATTTACAGGGATGTTCTAAATTTTTTGTTCTTTGGTCACAAAGATGTATTAGATTTTTCAAAGTTTCATCTTAAACTTTTTTTTTTCCTACTGCCCCTTCTTTTTTCAAAATTTGGGGGCCCCCTTCCACTTAGAGGCCTTAGGCAATGGCCTAATTGGCCTAGTGGGAAGGGTCAGTTACAGACTTGCATATCATATCAATTGAACATATAGTTGTGCTCGCATATCAGGAAAATTCAATTAAGTTACACCATAATCATGTCATTTAACTGTGAAACAGAATTGCATATCATATCAGTTGAACAAAGAATTAGGGCACAAATATTGTATGATATTACAAACACAGATACACACAAAAAACACACACACCCAGTAAATCAAGCAGATTTGCAACAAAGCCAACTGATACAAAGAAGAAGGACATTCTAGCCTTTTGCCCCTAATTGTTTTTTTATTTAGCAATTTGCCCCTATTTCGAAACTATATAGGAATATGCCCCTGTTTCAATACTCGATTACCCTAAAATCGAGTTTCAATGAAATACTCGATTTGTAGAAAATCGAGTTATGTCCGATCAAACTTTATAAAAAAATAAAATAAAATAAAATAAAATAAAAATTGCATGTAACTCGAGCTTAGGGAAATCGAGTTCCATGCAAAAAAATTTTACAAGTGTGATTGCGCAATATTCAAGGAGATCTATAGCGGCGTTTTTAAGCCCTATAGTGGCATTTTTCTAGAAAACTTTTTTATACCAGGTTTCAGTGGCTCTATAGCGGCGTTTTTTAATCCCTATAGTGGCATTTTTCTGGAAAAATTTTTTATACTAGGTTTCAGTGGCCCTATAGCGGCGTGTTTTTATCCCTATAGTGACGTTTTTAAGCCCGATAGTGACGTTTTGGAACTCGATTTCCATTTACTCGAGTTGCATGGATTTTTTTTTTATTTTATTTTTTTTTAAGTTTGATCAGGCATAACTCAATTTTAAACCAATCGAGTACTTTAAGTAACTCGATTTTAAGGTCATCGAGTATCGAAACAGGGGCACACACCTATATAGTTTCGAAACCGGGGCATTTTGCCAATTAAAAAAATAAAAGGGGGTAAAATGCCAGAATGTCCCGAAGAAGAAAGGCTCAGGGGCTCAATGACCAGTTTGGCTGCTCAAACCATAACGATAGCAAGAAGTGCATGCAATATGGCCCAATGGGTTATAAAACCAATACATAATGCATGTTATGGCATCAGAGCTCGATCCAAAGAAACCCTGGCAGATTAAGAATAAAATTTGGTTTCAGCCTATTTGCTTGTATGAGTTTCAAAACAAAATGATAAAACAAATCGGGTGTCCTACCAAAAGCCAACAATCAGGTCAGTCACAGGCCTTGTAAATCTTGGCACAATTCTTGACGTAGTGAGTGAATTGAAAGTGAAACCATGAACAATAGTGGCAAAAGAGCGAAAGAAAATAGGAAAAAAATACGATTACTGTGGATTTTTTTTTTTTTTTTTTTTTGCAAAATAACACCATTTTGTTAACAATTTTGTTAGTTCGCAACATTTCCAAATTATTTAGTAAACTAACATCTTGACTCTTTTAGATAAGTTCCTGTAGCAACTCAAGTCTCTTAGACTCAAGTTCTATGTGCTGGCAATGTTGAGGTGGACTTAAAATTCACGTGGAACTCGATTCTAGCTCTCCTCTACACTATCTCCTACCTTCTTTCTTTTTTTCCTTTCTTTCTTTTTTATTTTTTTTTTCTTTCTCCATCTACTGTCCCACTCCCTTCTTCCAAGCCCCAAAAACCCAAGACAGTTCTTCTTCAGACAGTTCTTCCTTCTCTAACTTTCTTCCTTCTTCTTCTTCTCCTTCCTCAAACATCCAAACCCATTTTTCAAAACAACAAACTCAAAAATCACGATCTCAAAATCGAAGCAAAAACTCAAACCCAAAAATCATGATTCCAGCACCGGAGCAGCTTAGGTTTGACAGGCTCAACATCAGAGCAGCTTGGGTTTGTTTATCTTGGCACCAAAGGTCTGTTTTCTGGTTTGGTCTGTCTCTTGATTCGTTTTCTGTGTTTTTTGGGTTGGACTATCTCTAGTGGAATATTTTATGTTCTAAGTTTGTGTTTTCAGGGTTGATGTTTTGAGTTTGTTTTTTCTGGTTGGTTTGTTTGTGTTTCCTAGGTTGCTATTCTAGGCTATTCTGGGTTTGTGGGTTGCTATTTTGGGTTTGTATTTTCTGCGTTGGTCTATGTTGTGTTTTCTAGGTTGCTGTATTTTGTGTTGTGTTCTTGCGTTCCACGTGGATTTTTTTAATCCCCCTCGGTAATGCACCTCATGGAAATCAAGTCTTTGAGACTTGATTTGCTACAGTGAAATCGAGTCTAAGAGACTCCTCAAGTCTCAAAGACTTGAAATGTTAGTTTTCTAAATAGTTTAGAAACGATACTAACTAACGAAATTGTTTGAAAATAGGTATTATTTTGAAAAAAAAATCCCGATTACTGTAGTTTTGTATAAATTATTTTATTAATTTCATTTTCATCTTTTTTTCTCTCTCTCTTCTTGTCATAGTCCTAAAATAATTAAAATGCAATAGAATGAATATTTTATTAAAATAAATGTTTAGAATAGATAAAATGATGTTGGTGCTATGTAAAAGTGATGGTGTAAAATAGAAAATATATGTTATCTGTGTAAAATAGACAAAAAAATTTAGAAGCACCACTACAATTGCTCTAACAAGCAAATAGTTGTATTTTTCTTGGTTTACCTTTCTCATCATTATCGTCTTCTAACAAACATTGGTTTTGTATAATTAAAAATGTTGAAACTTATATATAAGACTAGTCAGGGCAGCACGTGCAAGGCACGTGCTTGCCATGAAAAAAAAGTACTGTAGTAATTAACATAAATTCTAGATTTTATTTGTATTATACAACAAAGATATGAATCATTTGATTTTTAAAGTTTATAGAGATTTACATTAATCAAAAGAGATATTCATTTTAAGAATTTCGATAATTATGTTGAAAAAAGTTAATCTCATTCGTTTAAGAATTTTGATCAACCACAAAGTTAGGGTAGTTATTTAACATATAAATATTTATTTAACTATAATAGTTTTTTAGTACCCACTTGCTAAAGACAATATATCTATTCTCTAAAAACTTCTAAAAATGATAAGGAATATCATCATCTTCCAACAATAAACAACTGAGTTTTGCTAAGAAATTTATAAAAATAAATAAATAAATAAATAAAATAAAATAAAAAGATAACAAAAGGCTTGTGTCATTGAATATCATCATTCTCTCTTTTTAAGAATTTTTATCATTTAAAACTCAAACAACATAAAGAAAATTTTTAGGATGTTAAAATTTAGCAGGAGTAATTTAGATATTACACAATAAAATATTTTAAGAATCATAAGTTTTCATTAGGATTTAACTGAGAGAATAACAATATGATATATTTTCTTTTTTTCCAAAATATTAAGAGAAAAATTGCATAATTTTAAAGTTTAAGGAAGAACTGTAAACTACCCCAAACATAAAGGATAAAAAAAAAAATTTTCCTAAGTTTTTGTTTTTGTTTTTGTTTTTGTGTGTAAAACTATGCATTTTTACTTAAAATAGTGTGTAAAGAAAAAAGATATACAAAAAGGCAACTCAAAAAAATTATATGTGGAATAGTGAATTTTGGCTCAACGAAAATTGAGCAAACCAACTTGCTACTATAGCTACTATTCAAAATTTAGAGAGAGAGAGAGAGAGAGAGAGAGAGAGGCTCAACAAAATGGCACAATAGATGTACAGTGCAAAAATACTAGATGTACAGTGAAATATATATAAAAGGAAAAAAAAAGTACAAATGGAAGACTTAAAAAAAAAAAAATGTAGCTACTGTAGCTAAGGTTCAAGTCTTAAAAAAATAAATAAATAAATAAAGGCAATGTGGCTAACCAAAATGGAATTGTAAATGAAAAGTGAAAAATGTTCTATGAACAGTGAAAAAATACTGTAGAAAAAAGAGCACAAATCGATGATTGAGAAAAAAAAATGAACAGTACATATTGAACAAACCAAAAGTACTGTAACTTTTACACATTCAACCAACAAGTGTCACAATATTTTCACAAAACATTTATCTTCAGTTATAGTTGGTCACAGATTCATATTTTATTATTTTATTTTGACTTATAAGAAATTAACACCTCAATAATTGTGAAAATATTGTGAAATTTGTTGTGTCAATATAACAATATATATGTGGGTTCTTATAAATATTTAAAAGAAAAAAAAATACAAATGAAAGATTGAAGGAAAAAAAAACTCTGTAGCTACTATAACTACAGTGCTACTTGAACAAACCAAAAGTATCGTAGTTTTTATACATTCACTTAATAAGTGTCACAACATTTTTACAAAACATTTATTTTCAGTTGTGGTTGGTTACAATTTTATATTTTATTATTTTATTTTAACCTATAAAAAATTAATATCTCAATAATTATGAAAATATTGTGAAATTTGTTGTGTCAGTATGATAATATATATATATATATATAAAAGAAAAAAGTACAAACGGAAGGAAAACAAAAAAAAAACAAAAAAAAAACTGTAACTACTGTCGTTACAATGACGCCTGATACTATCCTTACTGTTTAAAATTATAAATAAAAAATAAAAATTGCCTCACCAAATTTTTACTGTAGATAAACACTAAAATACAATGAAAGAATGGTACCTAAATACGACATAGCCGCTTTTATACAGTTAAATTGACAGGGGATGGTGACAGAAGCATGCTTGTTCCAAACTCATCTCATATATAAGACGGTAGATGGTGACAGGAGCATGCATATTTCAAAATCGATCTCATATCTGTTATACAAAAGTCTACGGTCCCAAATTCAGAACTCAACTCACTTGGTTTTATCGACGTGACGTCCTACAATTCGAAATTCCACCCTCACATATCAACTTTATTTACCCACCTTGATGGTCATTCGAAGAAAATAAAAACAGAAATAAATAAAAACTTTATATAGTGCTCGCTACTGTACTGCCAACCAAGATTGTCAAATCAGTTTTTATATATAAATAAATAAAGGCCAGCGCACGATGACCATTACTTCTCATTATAAAACATTTGAAATCAGTACACAAAACCAACTTTTCTACTACATTTCAAATCAGTTTTTTTTTTTTTTTTTAATTATGAAATGTCAGCAATTTAAGCAAAATTTGAAAAATTCAATGCTCTTAAAACATTTATTAACTTTTTCTTTGTTCTTATTGAGTTATCTATCAAGTTAAATGGCCACTAAAAGTACACTTAAATATTTTCATTTAAGTGTAAAATAGTAGTAGTGAGGTACAAAGTGCAGATAGGTACAAAGTGCTTCCATATACAATGAATATGGAAGCAGATAGGTACAAAGTGCTTTATTTTCAAGCAGATAGGTACAAACACTTAAATATTTTCATGCAGATAGGTACAAAGTGCTTCCATTAATTTTCTTTGTCTCGTGGGAAAAGATTAGATGCATGGAATCTTTGATGATGCGATAAGTTTTAGTAAAGATTAGCTTTGATTTGATATTTTAGGTTATATATACAATGAATATCATGATCATGCGTGTTTACTACACTTGGCTATGCAAATGCAGCCAAAAAAAGCTCACAGTACAGACCAAGTTGTTCGACAACTTGTCTGTTTCCACAGATTGAGTTGGAGTTGATGCGTCTGAATTCCTTTTATAAACACGTGACCTTTGCTCGTTGCCTTTGGGTGTACGATGTTACCTAAATCCTTTTTTCTTTGAACAAAGTTTCTCTCCAAACTAGTTTGGAGAGAAACCTTACACACCCTCCACATTTATTATATTATTTTTCAGTTGACATTTCAACATATTCCTTTCATATGAGCCTATGACCATAAAATTATTTTAAAAGTAAACGATCATTTCGAAATTGTTTATCTTTATTCTTATTCTCTTTTTTTTAATAAGGGTCGTTTAGATGCAGCCGAAAATTAAAAATTGAAAATTAAAAACTAAAAATTACTGTTGCAAATAATTTTTAAATGTGTAAATAGTATTGTGAGACCCATTTTTAATGAAAAAATTACTGAAAAATGAAATTTGTGGGTCCATAAACAATAAAAGTTGTGTGAAAAAGTTAAATGTTGCTGCTACTGTTCATTAAACAATAGTCACAATAGTACTAAACAGTGAAAAAATGTGGACCAAAACGTGTATGAAAAAAAAAAAAAAAAAAAAAAGAAAGGCAAAACGCAACGCATCGCAAAACATGCCAGCAAAACGTTCTCTAAGTAGGTTGTGAGGGAAGAGGAGGGTGGGAAAGAATATTATGATTACCCTCTGCTTTTCTGTCTCTCAGCCACAAATGTCATCTATTTATTTTTCCACTTCTTCTTTTCTCTTTTTAAAATTTTCTTTTCCCTATTATAAAAAAAATAAATAAATAAAAACCTCTTCTCTCTATTAGCTAAATCCTTTTTTCTTTGAACAAAGTTTCTCTCCAAACTAGTTTGGAGAGAAACCTTACACACCCTCCACATTTATTATATTATTTTTCAGTTGACATTTCAACATATTCCTTTCATATGAGCCTATGACCATAAAATTATTTTAAAAGTAAACGATCATTTCGAAATTGTTTATCTTTATTCTTATTCTCTTTTTTTTAATAAGGGTCGTTTAGATGCAGCCGAAAATTAAAAATTGAAAATTAAAAACTAAAAATTACTGTTGCAAATAATTTTTAAATGTGTAAATAGTATTGTGAGACCCATTTTTAATGAAAAAATTACTGAAAAATGAAATTTGTGGGTCCATAAACAATAAAAGTTGTGTGAAAAAGTTAAATGTTGCTGCTACTGTTCATTAAACAATAGTCACAATAGTACTAAACAGTGAAAAAATGTGGACCAAAACGTGTATGAAAAAAAAAAAAAAAAAGAAAGAAAGGCAAAACGCAACGCATCGCAAAACATGCCAGCAAAACGTTCTCTAAGTAGGTTGTGAGGGAAGAGGAGGGTGGGAAAGAATATTATGATTACCCTCTGCTTTTCTGTCTCTCAGCCACAAATGTCATCTATTTATTTTTCCACTTCTTCTTTTCTCTTTTTAAAATTTTCTTTTCCCTATTATAAAAAAAATAAATAAATAAAAACCTCTTCTCTCTATTAGCTTACACCTACTATTGCATTTCTTTTAACTTTTTACCTTCTTTTTTGCCTCTTTATCTCCCCCACTATTTCCTACTTTACCATTACACTTCATTTATCATTTTCTCTTTTTTATATTTTAACTTTTCTTCTCCCCATTTTATTTTGTATAAATTTGATATCATTTCTCCCATTCAATCCAAATTTTACACACAAACAGTATGAGTACTCTCTCTCTCTCTCTCTCTCTCTCTCTCGGTGGATTTTTGTTCTTCCTTATAACTCTAATTAAGATTGATGGTTTTCTTAATTATTATTATTATTTTATAAATATGTGTTTTGGTATTGTTTTTTTTTTTTTTTTTTAAGTTCCCATCACAAAGTCTTCTATTTCCCTTTTATAGCTTTGGTTGAATTTTGGTTTGGGTTAAACCTTTTTTTTTTAGAAAATAGAATTTGAGTTTATAGCAAAACACAACATACATGACTATGAATTTAAATATGTCTACCAATTGTTTAAGTAATAAATTATTATAAAGTTTATCTTTTATTCCTTTGGTTTCATTTTAATTTTGGTTAAAATAACACTGTAATTTTACGATGAGTTTTGATTATTATGATATTCTCCTTATTCCTTAAAAGATGAGAAATTTGAACAATAAATTTGAAATTTATAAAGTTTAATTGTATATTAGGCAAATATAACACACTACAACAGAAGTTAGTATAATATGGTTCACCTTAAAAAAATATTAATCAAACACACACAAAATAATAGAATATTTTTAAAGATAAAAATATTTCAAAAATTTTTTTTTTTTTGTAGAAATCTATTTAAAATAGGCAATACTTAAAGTAATTATTATTTTTTATATATTATACCCCATTATATAATACTTATATATTCCCACGCATCGCATAAGTCTGTGACTAGTTGTTATAATAATTGAAGATAAATTATTCAAATTTTATTTATACTTATAAAATAAACCATAAAATATTGTTAAATTCTTAGCAAGGTACCTGTTGTTATTGCAAAATTCTTGTCAAGGTGTCACTTTTTAGAGACAATTGCAAATTCCTAAATTAGGAGGATAGAGTTTTGTATCATGTGATTGTGAGGTCTAAATCAATCGAATTCATTACTCTTCGATTTTTTTTATAAACAATAAAAGAAATAGAGTTAAATAAATGAATAACATATCTAGATGACAAAGTTTCTATCCAAACCAATTTGAAAGAATTTGTTTTCAATCTATTACATGGTGACTCATAAAATCATTCACGTATATGTTTTTAACCAAATCACATCATCATCCAAATAGGTATATGACGAAAGTACACATTTTTTTTTTGGGATAAATATTATAGAATTTTAACTTATAGGATCTACTTAATTATAATTGTTTTTATCACTAGACTAAAATACTAATCAATTTTTAGTATAGGTAAGATTCAAAATCTTAGATCTCTTATTCAATTGCAAGAGACTTTACCAATTAAACTAACCAAAATCCACCACATTAATAATTTTATCAATCGTCACGTAGTAAGTTGGAATTGTCCAACCGGTTCGGAGATAAACTTTAGACTAAAATGCAAATTGCACCCTTTAAGTTTGGCTAAAAATTTATTTCAGTCATCTAATTTTACTTTTTGTTCAATTAAGTCCTCAAAGTTTCAAATTTATTCAATTTAGAAATTCATTCCAATTTTGTTAAAAAAATTCCATTAAAAAAATATTATTTTCACGTGAAAAAAGAAATCTATAAATTAATAAAAATATTTTATAGTTTTTTACATGGGATTTTTTATTTTTTTTTTCATTAGTTAATTGCATACTGAACAACAATTTTTTTTTTTTTAACAAAATTGGATAAAATACCTTAATTGAATAAAACTAAAACTTAGAGGACTCAATTTTTTTTTCCTACAAAAATAAAGGTCTCAATTGAACGAAAGTATAGTTAGAGATCAAATTTGAACAGTGCAATTTACATTTTAACCTAAATTTTTTTAAATTTTCAATGGCAAACTTGAAATTGAAGGCAACGGTTGGTATTTTTTCAAAAAATTATGGCGTTAAAGAAAAGAATCATGAGTGTGGATCAACCTTCAACCAAAAAGTATCCCTCAAACTCCAAGTGAGTCCAAACCATCTTGTCATGTTCTTAGTTGTGACAAATTATATGAAGTGCTTCTAGTTAAATAATAGGCGCACCAAAAATCTCTCAAAGAGTGTTTCTCCGAGAGAGAGAGAGAGAGAGAGAGAGAGAGAGAGAGAGAGAGAGAGAGAGAGAGAGAGAGAGAGAGAGAGAGAGAGAGTTAACGTGCCAGTTTCCAGCGAAGAATTCGATGTAATAGTGGAAGGAGCAGGCATCATGGGCAGCTCCACCACGTATCAAGTTTTGAAAAGAGGTCACAAAGTCGTCCTACTTGAGCAATTCGATTTCTTACACCAACGTGGCTCATCTCACAGCGAGTCTGATAGGCCAAGAATGTATTGACCCTTTGTAATGAATTAATTGATTAATTAGCCAAATTTATTAATTAATCAAATTAACATGCAAAATGCGTGGTAGCACAAACAAATCATCAGTTTACTAAAGTGCAGCGGAAATTAAATTGTTATGGTGATTTATTTACGAATGGGGAAAACCTACATGGCAAAAATTCCACTGCGTGATTTTAAGGTCACCACTTTCGAGAATCCACTATTATCAAAACAAGTGGTTACAAATAAAGGAATTCAAGTACCTTATACCAACCTACAGTTGAACCATTACTCCAATACCCAATTAAACTTGTTCTGTAGTGACAATCTCTCCTTTCATTGCATAGATCCCAGTACATGACTAACCAATAGATGCGCAGATCCTAGTACGCGACTTAATCACCAACTTGAGAAAGATGTTGGCTGAAAAGTTCTTCAATTCATTACACAATGAAGAGCACGAAGCTCCTTGGTCACAAAATCCTAAGGTGTACAAACACAGTAGTTTCTTCAATAGAAAGATTAACTAGGGCAAATTCTGTCTCCAGTCACAACTTGCATGAACGAAACTTTGCTTCACACTCGTGTAACTGTGCAACCTTTAACAGCCCTTAAAATAATCCTTATATATGTTTGAGATTGTGAGAAAAGAAGGCCTAAACATATGCTCATGGATTAGAGTGAAATCAACCCTAAAAAACTGAATTTCATAAACCTCAATAGATAGCCATCTATTGAGCTAGCTGTCGAGCCATGGGCTAAAACAATTTTTAAACCTCGATAGATGCTAGCTATCGAGCTCTAAAATCCAACACTTTCTCACTTGTTTTTTTGACAGACTTGCATGTTTTTAACACTTGAACTTAAAACCTTGTTTCTTGAAGTATTAAACTCATCCTAGATCTATCCAATTACAAGTAAAATGCATTTTGTCGAAGGATTAGCCAATTACATAAAATATTGACATGTGTTCCTAATATTGAATCACATATGTCCTAATAGAGTCTCGAACTATGTGGCAACTTACCCGGAGGAATACTACTATCCAATGGTGATGGAGTCCTACAAACTCTAGGAAGAAGCTGAGTCCCACATCGGCTACAAGATTTACTTCAAGGCTCAACAATTTGACATGGTTTTGTACGACAACAGGTGTCTCCATGAAGTCACAGCGACTTGTCAGAAACACTGTCCCACATGAAATTCTCGACCTCCAACAAGTTTCCGACAAGTTTTCAGGTAGGTTTGATATTCCTGGCAACTGGGTTGGAGTGTGTACTAGTGATGGTGGTGTGATAAAGCCCACTAAAGCAATTTCTATGTTTCAAACTCTGGCAATTCAAAACAGTAGTGTTCTTAAGGATTACGTGGAAGTGAAAGATATAAGAAAAGACGATGTGAAAAGGGGTGTGTGGGTTTACACTAGCAATGGTGACAAGTTTTGGGGTAAAAAATGTGTGGAAATAGTTGAGGCTTGGACTACAAAGTTAATTAAAACAGTTAGTGGGAGTGAATTGTCTATACAACCTTTGGAGACTATGGTGTGTTATTGGAGGATTAAGGAGGGGCATAAGGATAAAAAATGCAATTGGTGGTGATTTTCCAACTTTTGCATCCTACGGTGAGCCTTATATATACGGCACCCCATCTTTGGAGTTTCTGGGGTTGATTAAGGTTGCAATATATGGTGGGTATCCATGTGATCTGGATAAGAGGCCATTGGGGCCTGGAATGGCATTAGGGACTGTGGACACAAGGGGTCTTTTGGAGTCGCCACCTAATTTTTGCAATGGTCTAAGAACCATATATATAGCATCTTCTCGAGAAATGACCTTTAATCTTACTACCAGAATATGGGTTCGGAGTTTAGGTACGCTCTTGGAGAGGTGTAAGGCACCCAAGATCGCCCAACCCTAAGGTTGGCCTCCTATCATTATGTCTTAATCTTAACCTTATTAAAAACTAGTTCAGCACTTGTATTCTAAACCCACACACACTCTAATCATGCATCTAACATACAACATGGCATCTTTTATCCCTAAACAAGCATACTTATCTATCCACAAAGCAAAAGAGAGCCAAACACACGAAAGAAACCCTAGCATTCATCTAACATGTGAAAGACCCTATCATACATCTAAACAAGGCAGCAGCCCCAAACATGGCAACAAGCATATCATCAATAGCAAGCAAAACATCTTATGAACAAGGCATTAACACATTATAAACCCTAATCATACATCTAAGCATACTCAATCATATCATCAAAATAAAACCAACACAAATGTATGGACATTTCTAATTCATGACTTACCTTTTAGTTACCTTTTAGCAACACAGCACCTATGGTATTAATACATGGACATGTGAATGAATGGCATAGCGTCAAAGCAAGAAACAAACATAGAAACCCTAATATAAGCATGTTGAAAGACAAACAAGCGTGTGAGGCAGAGGCACAAATACTTATAGAGCCTAAAATATATGAAAAGAAGCTAAACAGAACAAGCATGTGAAGGCAGAAACAAAACAAACAAAGAAAAATTAGGGTTTCTAGGCAGCGGCTTAAGCATGCAAGAACAGGCCTACATACGCATAATCGAACCTGCGTGCACAAGCTAGATTATGTGCACACAAGTCCGTGCCTAGAAAACCTAAAAACACAGAAACAGAGCAAAAAACAAATCCCTAATTCTAACAACCAAACACATTCAGAATAACAAGAAAGCATAAACTTACTCTAAAAAAATAGGTTATAACACAAACAAAGCAAGAAAAACATATTAAACAATAAAAGAAAGACTAAAAAGAGAAAAGAAAGGTAGAAACTTGATACCTTAAAAATGAGTTCCCAAGATTTGATTTTGACTGTTCCCCTCAATCAGATCTATCACAAGTCATTAAACAAGCGATTAGCAACGTTAAACTAAAAGGATTTGGGCTAGAGAGGTCCCAATCAAATACAATTGACTTGAGGGTGTTATGTGAAAAACCCTCTTTTGAATCACTATTTTCTAGTGAATCTTAGGTTTTTGCCATAGGATTTCTCTATGCCTTGAAAAAGTACCATGTAAGGTTTTTTATAGTTAAAAAAAAAAAAGGGGGGGGGGGGGGGGTTGGAACGGCTCCATGATGATGTGAGATTCATTCCAAACCTCAGCCATTATTGTAAAAAACTTGCATTTTTCGTACTTCTGAAATCCTTGCTATGTACGTAGGATTGTGCCTACATACACAGGCTTTGGCCTACGTATACAGGCTTTTGAGTTCGAGCATCATTGGGGAACGGGGCCCGAGTTGTAAAGGGTACAAAATACGATATCTACAAGGACTTTGAAACAATGGGTGGAAGAGAGGCTATCAAGCTTGGTTGATTCTAGAGGGCTTGTGGCTACATAGTTGTGCATGTATTCAATGACCCCAAATGAGGATTTTGTGATTGATTTCTTGGGTGGGGAGTTTAGGAAGGATGTTGTGGTCGAAGGTGGTTTTTCCGGGCATGGGTTCAAGATGAGTCCAATGGTAGGGAAAATACTTGCTAACCCTGTGCTCACTAGGGAGGCAAAAGGAGTTAAGCTAAAGCACTTTAAGATTGGAAGGTTTAAGGAGAATCCTAAAGGGAATTTCAAAGAATTTTTATATCATGTGATGTAATCTACTATCATCCCTCAATGATTAAGTAAAATTCCATTTTCATTTCTCTGTAATAATAATTGTGTACAATTAGTGCCAATAGTGCCTTATATATATATATATATATATATATATATCTCTATCTCTCTCTCTCTCTCTCTCTCTCTCTCTCTCTCTCTCTCTCTCTCTCTCTCTCTCTCTCTCTCTCTCTCTCTCTCTCTCTCTCTCTCTCTCTCTCTCTCTTAACGTACTAGTACCTTATTAATGCTACCCCCTAACTATGACACCTTTTTATTCTTGTCTTACTAGCCAAAATGGTTTCGATCGATGATCTTGACTTCAAATTTCTGACTTGGAAGTTAGTAATCATGACTTCTAGTCACAATTTCAATCGCTTTTTAGAGTGTGTAAAAGAGTTTGTGTGCAACAAGTTCAACTCTTTCTGATTCTTGACATATGGCTACATGACCTATTTGTTTGTTTAGTTGACCTTCTACAACAAATTATTGAAAACTTAGATTTTCAAATTGACTGAAATGTGCAACAATTGTAAAAGTCATGTGATGTAATTTGCTATCATCCCTCAATGATTGAGTAAAAATCCATTTCTAATTCTCTGTAATTATAATTGTGTACAATTGTTGCACACAAACTGTTTTACACACTCTAAAAAGTTATTGAAATCGTGACTTGAAGTCATGATTACTAACTTCCAAGTTGGAAATCTGAAGTATCTAAGTTTTCAATAATTTGTTGTATTTTTAGAAGTACCAATGCAATTGCTTTAACAAGCCAAGGGCTTTCCATGAGTCGGGTCAAATTAGGTTTATGGTTAACCTGCAACCGACCCAATCAAATCGGGTGAACGGAAAAAGGACCCATAGCTAAGGGTGTGCATGGGTCGGGTTAAGGAGATTTTTTGACCCAACCTACTATGGTGGCTTAAAAAAAATTCAATCCAACCCAAACCAATCCAACCCACATGGGTCAGGTTAAACCCATTGGTTGGACAATTTTTTTTTATTACTATTATTATTAAATTGAGCAGAAAAAAATATATCACACCTGCCACTTGAATTGATAAACAATATATACATTAATATATGAACTAATATTCCAACTCAGTTATACATTAATATTGGCTTTTATATAGGATAAGAGGAAGAGATGGTTATTTTTTTAAAAAAAAAATTATTAATTATATAATATATTTTAAATATATATTAAATATATTGGTGGGTCGGGTCGGGTTTGGCAAGTTTGGAATTTTATGACCCAAACCCAACCCGACCAGCTATCAAAAAAATTTTTGTAACCCAACCCGACGGGTTGGATTGGGTTGAGTCGGTTTTGACGAGTTAGCTGCACACCCCTACCCGTGGCCGGCCGAATGTTTGGGTTGAACCCGGTGGCCCAGGTCATTGGTTGAGTGAGTCGAAACCAACTAGTGATTTTGGGTCTGAATCCCAACAAGATAGAAATAAAAACCCAAACAACAAAGAAATCAAAACCCAAATAACAAAAACACCATATCCATATACTAAAACAAAAAATAGGAAGATAAAGACTAAACCCACATCACCATCACCATTCCTTCTCCCATCATCAACACATCCACAAGATTAGTACAATTTTGAAAACAAAAAACAAAAAAAAAAAATTTATTTTTACTAGCCC
Organism: Quercus variabilis; assembly: GCA_030445155.1. Lineage (NCBI taxonomy): Eukaryota > Viridiplantae > Streptophyta > Magnoliopsida > Fagales > Fagaceae > Quercus > Quercus variabilis. The sequence goes on along the minus strand of CP129456.1, from coordinate 23,050,830 downwards.
ACAGACTGCACAAGATTAGAGGAGATTTCAAGTACATCAAAGGAGGGATTCATCAATACGTGGAATTTCAAGTTGAACTTTGAGTCAGCGACGACAGCAATAGACCATACTCAGTGACAATGGCAATGAGGAGGCTAGATTTAGGGGCTGCAATAAGGAGGCTAGTGTTAGGGACAACAATAGAGCCCAACTCGGCAATGGGCAATGGCAGTAGTAATGAGGTTAGGGTTAGGGATTTTAGAGAGAGATCAAAAAGAGAGAAATTTTTCTGAAACTAATAATGGTTGAAGGCCTTGAAGCATGTTTTTGTTTTTGAGAAAGGGAATGAAGAGGCGTGTAATGCATGTTCAAACTTCAACGTAAATGAGAAACCCAAGTCAAAGATTTTTCTCTTTAAAATTTTGGGCGGTCAGGTCAGTTTAAATGAGTTAGAATTCAAGGGACTTGGAACCAATACGCAAAACCAATTTTTGAAATCAACAGACCCACACTCAACCCGTCTGGGCATTCAGATTTGCCCGCGAGTCCTCAGGTCAGGCAGGTGGGTTGGGTTTGACGAGTTGATGGACAGCCCAACAAGCCAATAGTTGTATTTTTCTTGGTTTACCTTTCATCATTATCATCTTCTAACAAGCATTGGTTTTGTATAAAACCTATATATAAGATAGTGGATAGTGATAGAAGCATGCCTGTTCCAAAATCCATCTCATATTTGTTACAAAAGCCTGTGGTCCCAAATTTAGAACTCAACTCAGTTGGCTTCATTGATGTCCTATAATTCGAATTCCAACCTCACATCTCAACTTTACTTAGAGCATTAGCATACAGAAATGCAAAAAAAAAAAAAAAAAAAAAAAAACTATTTTACATCCTCAAACACTACTTTATCTATTTAACCAATCAATTTTACAACTCACCCTACATCCTAGTTTTTATTTTTACATACAACCCAACAAAATAATATATACCTAATAAAATAATAAAAAAGTACTATTATCTCTCTTTTTCCTCTCACTCACTTTTTCTCTTCACACACAAATACAAGATTAAACTAATATATATTTTTTACCACCTATGAATAGTAAGGTTGCATTTCATAGGTTGCAAATTTTTTTTAAGTTTGCAAACCTGGATAGAGTGGGTTTTAAATAGTTTGAATTGTAAAATATCAATTGAGATGTGTTTATACCCCAAACACTAGGGCTCTTATGGCACCTAGATAGTCATTCAAAGAAAAAGAAAAAGAAAAAAAAAACATAAATAAATAAATACTTTATTTAGTGCTCACTACTGTATTGCCAACGAAGATTGTCAAATCAGTTTTTATATATAAATATTTCTCAAAAAAAAGTTTTTATATATAAATAAATAAAGGCCAGCGCACAATGACCATTACTTCTCATTATAAAACATTTGAAATCAATTAATGATATCATATACCGTTTATTTACTAAAAAGTTAAAATATTATAATAATTTTTTTTTTAAATATGTAAATAATGTTGTGGAATTAAAAAATCTATTGGTAGGTGCGTTTTTTCATTTTTGGCTGAGTTGTAAACAGTACCATAGGATCCAACCAAAATGCAAACGCTAGATTGCACGCTGGAAACCTGCAATCCAAATGCACACTACATACTATATTCTATAGATTTTTTTTTTCTAATCATGAAATGTCAGCAATTTACCTTTCATCATTATCATCTTCTAACAAGCATTGGTTTTGTATAAAACCTATATATAAGATAGTGGATAGTTATAGAAGCATGCCTGTTCCAAAATCCATCTCATATTTGTTACAAAAGCCTGTGGTCCCAAATTTAGAACTCAACTCAGTTGGCTTCATTGATGTCCTATAATTTGAATTCCAACCTCACATCTCAACTTTACTTAGAGCATTAGCATACAGAAATGCAAAAAAAAAAAAAAAAAAAAAAAAAAAAAAAAAAAAAAACACTATTTTGCATCCTTAAACACTACTTTATCTATTGAACCAATCAATTTTACAACTCACCCTACATCCTAGTTTTTATTTTTACATACAACCCAACAAAATAATATAAACTACCTAATAAAATAATAAAAAAGTACTATTATCTCTCTTTTTCCTCTCACTCACTTTTTCTCTTCACACACAAATACAAGATTAAACTAATATATATTTTTTACCACCTATGAATAGTAAGGTTGCATTTCATAGGTTGCAAATTTTTTTAAGTTTGCAAACCTGGATAGAGTGGGTTTTAAATAGTTTGAATTGTAAAATATCAATTGAGATGTGTTTATACCCCAAACACTAGGGCTCTTATGGCACCTAGATAGTCATTCAAAGAAAAAGAAAAAGAAAAAAAAAAACATAAATAAATAAATACTTTATTTAGTGCTCACTACTGTATTGCCAACAAAGATTGTCAAATCAGTTTTTATATATAAATATTTCTCAAAAAAAAGTTTTTATATATAAATAAATAAAGGCCAGCGCACAATGACCATTACTTCTCATTATAAAACATTTGAAATCAATTAACGATATCATATACCGTTTATTTACTAAAAAGTTAAAATATTATAATAAATTTTTTTTTTTTAAATATGTGAATAATGTTGTGGAATTAAAAAATCTATTGGTAGGTGCGTTTTTTCATTTTTGGCTGAGTTGTAAACAGTACCGTAGGATCCAACCAAAATGCAAACGCTAGATTGCACGCTAGAAACCTGCAATCCAAATGCACACTACATACTATATTCTATAGATTTTTTTTTTTCTAATCATGAAATGTCAGCAATTTACCTTTCATCATTATCATCTTCTAACAAGCATTGGTTTTGTATAAAACCTATATATAAGATAGTGGATAGTGATAGAAGCATGCCTGTTCCAAAATCCATCTCATATTTGTTACAAAAGCCTGTGGTCCCAAATTTAGAACTCAACTCAGTTGGCTTCATTGATGTCCTATAATTCGAATTCCAACCTCACATCTCAACTTTACTTAGAGCATTAGCATACAGAACTGCAAAAAAAAAAAAAAAAAAAAAAAAAAAAAAAAACTATTTTGCATCCTCAAACACTACTTTATCTATTTAACCAATCAATTTTACAACTCACCCTACATCCTAGTTTTTATTTTTACATACAACCCAACAAAATAATATATACCTAATAAAATAATAAAAAAAGTACTATTATCTCTCTTTTTCCTCTCACTCACTTTTTCTCTTCACACACAAATACAAGATTAAAATAATATATATTTTTTACCACCTATGAATAGTAAGGTTGCATTTCATAGGTTGCAAATTTTTTTAAGTTTGCAAACCTGGATAGAGTGGGTTTTAAATAGTTTGAATTGTAAAATATCAATTGAGATGTGTTTATACCCCAAACACTAGGGCTCTTATCGCCCCTAGATAGTCATTCAAAGAAAAAGAAAAAGAAAAAAAACATAAATAAATAAATACTTTATTTAGTGCTCACTACTGTATTGCCAACCAAGATTGTCAAATCAGTTTTTGTATATAAATATTTCTCAAAAAAAAAGTTTTTATATATAAATAAATAAAGGCCAGCGCACAATGACCGTTACTTCTCATTATAAAACATTTGAAATCAATTAACGATATCATATACCGTTTATTTACTAAAAAGTTAAAATATTATAATAAATTTTTTTTTTAAATATGTGAATAATGTTGTGGAATTAAAAAATCTATTGGTAGGTGTGTTTTTTCATTTTTGGCTGAGTTGTAAACAGTACCATAAGATCCAACCAAAATGCAAACGCTAGATTGCACGCTGAAAACCTGCAATCCAAATGCACACTACATACTATATTCTATAGATTTCTTTTTTCTAATCATGAAATGTCAGCAATTTAAGCAAAATTTGAAATGGCAAGACTTATGTACAATATTTAGGTGTTATTCTTTAAGTTCCTTTTTAAAATTCTATTATGTGGATTTTTGCACATGGAATGGAAATGTATTTTTTAATTAAGTAGCCTCATGCCTGAATTTTAAGAGGGAAATCTAAGGAACAGCACCTAAGATATTGTACTTAAGTTTTGTCCAATTTGAAAGTACCAACACTCTTAAAATTTCTATTAACTTTTTCTTTGATCTTATTGAGTTAAATGGCTACTAAAAGACTAACAGTACACTTAAAGAGTTTAGAAAGAAAATTTATTTAAACCGAAAGGGAATATTTTTATTGTGTTTTTAGTTCTTCCGGATGGTAAATATAATAGTACTACCTTCAATTTATTCTAATATTTAAAACGTCAGATGACTAGGACTATCTCAAGCTACTAGTACAGAAGAATATGAAAATCCATGTGACTCATGCAGATAGGTACAAAGTGTTTCCATTAATTTTCTTTGTCTCATGGAAAAGGATTAGATGCATGGGATCTTTGAAGATGCGATAAGTTTTAGTCAAGATTAGCTTTGATTTATACTAACAATTAATATCATGATCATGCGTGTTTACTACAATTGGCCATATGCAAATGCGACCAAAAAACAGCTCACAGTGCAGACCAAGTTGTTCGACAACTCGTCTGTTTCCACAGTTTGAGTTGGAGTTGATGCTTACTGAATTCCTTTTATAAACATGTGAGCTTTGCTCGTTGCCATTGGGTCTACAATGTTACCAAAATGCCTTCTTTCTTTTACAAATTTTCCTACACACAGTCGACATTTATTATATTATTTTTCGGTTAACACTTCAATATATTCCTTTTATATGAGCCTATGACCATAAAATTATTTTAAAATTAAACAATCATTTCAAAATTGTGTATCTTTATCTTCTTCTTTTTTTAATAAGTAGTTAGTGAGGGAAGAGGTGGTGGGGATTCGAACAACATGTAGAAAAAATGAAATAAATAATTTAATCATTTGATCTTTCCCTTTCCTTGGATGCTTTTCTAAGGAACTGACTATAAAAAAAAAAAAAAAAAAAAAAATGATATGTTCACAACATTTTTACAACAAATTCTAAGTGGTAAATTATTATTGATTATTATTGTTAGAGTAAAAAAGTAATCTTAGTGTTAAGTTCAAATTTGAACTAATAACAACTAACCATCTGTGATTTATTGTAAAAATATTGTAAAAATGTTGTGGACGTAGCATTTCTCATAAAAATAAGCAAAATCAATTTTGTGTCATTGTAGGGGAGATAAAAACACATAAGAGAGTCATGACCTTGTGTGTTAGTTACCACCTCATTTAAAATTTAATCATTTAATTTTGAATCCAACCTTGTATATCAAAAATAAAATAAAATTTTAATCTTATTATTATCTCAAGTTCTTTGGGCGATTCCCTAAGCAAGTGGTTAGGACCAATTGTTTGATCAAGTTTTTTAATGTTGTCTTGGTTAAAAATTAGACTTAGACATGAGGCACCATTTGATGTTGTTGCGGGAAGTAACACCTAGGGTTGTAAACGAGCTGAGTCGATCTAAGTATTAAAAATTTAGGCTTAATCACTTAATTTTATTTCAAATATAAGTTAACCTCGAGCTCATAATCAAACAAGATTACATGTTCAAATTTGAATCTTAGATTTCTTATTCGATCATAAGAGAGTTTAGCCATTGAATTAACTGAAACCCACTACATTAATAATTTTATCAATCGTCATGTAGTAAGTTGGAGTCATCCAACTTATTCGAAAATTAATTTTTGGCTAAAATGCAAATTGCATCCTCTAATTTTTGTTGAAATTCATTTTACCAAAAAAAGAAATTTATTTTAGTCCTCTAACTTTATTTTCATTCAATTAAGTCCTTTAAGTTTCCAATTTACCAATTTTATCCTTCTATCCAATTTTGATAAAAAATTTTCATTAAAAAAAAATTTCTTTTCACATAAAAAATTTATAAAATTAATAAAAATATTTAAAGAATTTTTATGTGAGAATTTATTTATTTAATTAATTAATGCATGCTAAAAGGAAATTTTTTAAGACAAAAAACCTGAATTGAATTAATTTAAAATTTTAAAAACTCAATTGAACAAAAATAAAATCAAAGAATTGAAACTGAATTTCAATCAAAATTAGGGAGTAGAATTTGCATTTTAGCTAAACGTTTTAAAATTTTCAATGGCAAACTTGAAATTGAAAGCAACAGTTGGTATTTTTCCAAGAAATTTATGGCGTTAAAGACAGGACAGGAATAATGAGTTAGGTCCACCATAAGCCAAAAAGTATCTCCAGCAGCTTCAGCAAATTTTTGTACTGTTTGGAGAATGAACAGTGATATTTAACTTTTACCTACCTACTTTTTCAAATACACTTCCAACAGATTCTCTATCACATTCTTTATCTCATTTAAATATTATTTCTTCATTCATTATTTATTCTTTTTTTTTATCATCATTTATTCTTTTTTTAAAAACTATATTTTTAAATGAGAAGTGTTACGTCCATAACATTTTACGCAATACTTTCACAACAAAATTTATATGGAAAGTTGTTACTAGTTCTAATTTAAACTCACTACTGAAATTTTTTTTTTCTTACCAATATTAACTGTAGGGTCAGTCTTTGTAGCCCAAGCCCAAAAGATATGGGTTAAAGGCCCAACGAACCCGGGACAATGAATTTGTAGAGAGTGGGTACAAGAACTAGGCTAGTTATGAAATAAACAATGGTTGGCTAGGTTGCTTGGCGTGATGATAACATGAAATAATGCTTAAATAACTCTATGAAAGGATATCCGAAGAGATGTTTTATTGAGTGAACAGTGATTACAACATTCAGAGTTACAGTAAAACTTCTCTTTTCTCTCTTTCTCTCACTCTCGTGTCCCTCTTATTAGGGACCCTTCTTCTTTATATAGCATCCTTTCCCATCATCTTCACCGTCCACCTGTTCTTCATCTGCATATCCACTCAAGTGCACGTCACGTCAAGTGTCTGCTTTAGTTCTTGGTGAGTGGCTGTAGCTGAGGTTGCACTGTTTAGGGGTCTTCTCCACATAAATGCGGCCAGAAAAGCTGTTGCAGTGCATTAAATACGGTGGTGGCAGCTTTTCCTTTAAATATCTCATCGTTCTAATCATCCCCAGACCTACCCAGAACTTATCATTATCATTGGGATCGCTAGGAAGATTATACGGGCCTTCCTCACGTTTGTTTGATCAAGGCTATTTGTGGCCGAGGAGCAAGACGTCTTCAGACAAGTAGTGACCTCTTCAGATGGTACTCCCCCTCTACTTCTAGGCTTCCTACCTTCAGATGGGCCGTCCCTACCCAACTATTACTCCTCAGAAATATAATACTTCTTAACCCGGTACTCCAGGCCCATTAAGTAGCTCCGGGCTTTTACCCCCCACAATAGCCCCTCAAAATCTTAATTTTTCCCTCGCATCCGAAGAGAAAAAATGGGATTTTGACCTGTCATGGAGTTAAGGCTTGGAAACGGACAAAAATTCGGCTTGGCACGTGTGTAGGTATAGATGCACGCGCTCCATCATTGCTGCTGTTGTTTTCCGTATTCCCAAAGCGCTACATTAATTACTCCAGGGGACGCCTTGTCCTTTGCATCCAACGGTGGGCTATTGATCCAACGGGCGGGGTTCTTCCTCAGGATTTGGGAGAAATAACTTCTGCCCTTTCGTTTGACCCCGTATAAAATCTCAGAGGTGGACATTTCTCCTTTACTTTGCAACTTTCAGACCATCCCACAAGAATAAGCACACAAACGCTCCGAGCTCTTCCCATCGCCGATTTCACTTCTTCCCAGAGTCCTCAGGAATCCTTCTGTGAGTTCAGAGATCGGTCTCTAGTCCAGTTCCTGTAAGTTTTCATCATCTCAATCCTTCATTTTTCTCTTCGGCTGTCCATTTTCCCTTTAAGCGACCATTTCCTCACTGCTACGTCATACCTCTATTTTTCCGTTGAGTGATGGGTAAACTCAAGTATTTGGTAGACAGCCCTGCCCAATTGGAGAAGTTTAAGGCCACATACCGCATACCTCCAAACGTGGGTGTGAGGTATTGCCCTCCGGAGAAAATATTAACTGATCGGAAAACGGGGGAAGTCGTGATCCCTATCATCGCCTTCCTAAAAGGGGGGATGACAATTCCTATGGGCCCTATCACCACTAGTTACCTTCGAAACCATAGGATCCTTCGAAACAATTCCTATGGGCCCTATCACCACAAGTATAAGTGTTTGTGAAATGTGGAGAGCAAGTGTCGGGGTTCAAGTTTCCAGAAATGAACTTCACACACATATATACTTAGATTAGGTTTTTTTTTTTTTTTTTGAGAATGAATACTACTGCTATTATAAAATCAGCGAGGTTTCAACAAAGAGTACATCAACTAAGTATGGTGGAACATCCTCCACCCACATTGAGAAACCTCTAACATTTCTTGCATGTCTAGCTAGGTTATGGGCTATTTTATTACCACTTCTACTTACATGGGAGAGATTAATGCAAGTACTTGAACCAATCATGGATTTTGCTGACTCCAGAAGGTGGCCAAACAAAGAGAACAAGGCTTCTTTGTTTCAGAGGGAGTTAATCACCACTTCTGAATCTCCTTCAAGTACAAATTCTACTATACCCAGTTCTTGTGCAAAGACCAACGCCCTTGCTGCTGCCATGGCTTCCACGATATCCGATGAGAATGGCAGAGGGGCTTGTTCTGACAACAAGGCAATCACATTTCCTTGACTATCATGAACAACCACTCCCAGTCCAGCCTTGCCCAACTCCAAAAAATGGCTCCATCGAAATTCAGTTTAAGACAATTCGGTAGAGGCGAACTCCACTATGCATAGGGCTGAGGTCACTGCATTGCTGAAGGCTAACTGAGGGCTTGTTGGCTTTGTTGGAAGGTAGCCAAAGACTGAGTAGCTTTTTTGAGGACCTGTGATCTGGGAAAATCATTTGAACTGACTCAGAGCTAGTTGCATTGGTATCAAATCGTCCACATCACCATGACCATTAGTTCCATATTTTTCCTTTTCTCGTGAAACACACTAATCAGGTCTCTAGTGTTTAAGATTGCATATTGTCTCTGATCTTCAAAACCAAAACGGCCTCCCATATTTCATCAAGCATGGCACATTCCCATATTGCATGAATTGCCATTTCAGACTCCACACCACGCTGCTCATATTTGTCTTCCATTAAAATCTTCCTCCTTATTAAGTTATGCTTTGCTGGTACAACTTCCTTGCACACTCTCCACATGAAATGTCGTTCTTTATTAGGGATGTTAAGCCCCCAAATCTGATTCCAAATGCCACTTTGCCGCTACTAGTTGGTTGTAGGAACCTGCACAGAATTGAGCTTAGTTAGAAATTTTAAACCCGAGTTTACTGTATACTTGAAGGGGTGAAGAGCCAAATGATCTTGTCCTCCACAGGAGTACGGCTCAAAGGGATGCTGAGAACCAAAGCAGCTTCATCCGGTGTCAATAATCCATGTACTAAATTTAAGTCCCATGTTCTTGTGAGTGGATTGAAGAGGTTAGAAACTCTCCCATTTTTAAAGCCTGGAACGATATCAGATAAGACCGTGGATGCTCCAAAGATGGTAACCATGCATCATTCCATATGCTAACAACCTCTCCACAACCAATCCTCCATCTTGCACCCTTGAGTAGAACATCTCTTCCCTTTAAGATGTTATTCCAAACGTGTGAACCAGTGCTAGACTCTTGAGCCTCCCAAATACTACAATTTGGAAAAAACTTCATTTTAAAGACTCTATAGAAGAGGGGGTCCTTATTATGAAGTAATCTCCAAGCTTGCTTAGCCAAGAGAGCATCGTTGAAGTTGGCTAGGTCCTTGAAGCCCATACCTCCTTCCTTTTTTGGAAGGCAAAGTGTTTCCCATTTCACCTAGTGAACTTTCCTCCTTTCACCTTTCTGACCCCACCAAAATCTACGTATCAAACTCTTAATTTCTGAGCAAAGACCCAAAGGAAGTTTGAAACAGCTCATTGTGTAGGTAGGAATAGCTTGAACAATTGCTTTGATTAAGATTTCCCTTCCAACCTGTGAAAGGAGTTTTTCCTTCCATCCCTGTAATTTTTTCTAGACTCGTTCCTTTATATAGTTAAAGCTTGCTTTTTTGTTTCTACCCACCAGTGATGCTAAACCCAAGTATCTCTTATATTGAACAATTTCTAGAACCCCCAGTGCCAACTTTATCTGAATTCTGATGTCACCACTAGTAGATTTACAGAAGAAGATTGTTGTCTTGCTTCAATTAATCTGCTGGCCTAAACATCTCCCATAAACTTCCAATATGTCCAGAACTCTTTGGCACTCCTTTATGGTGGCCCTGCAAAACAACAAGCTATCATCTGTAAACAAAAGATGAGTTAGTCGTGGACTATTTCTACAAAGAGAGTAGTCCTTGATGTGGCCCTATTGTGAGGCTTGGTTGATCAGCCCATTTAGACCCTCAGTGCAAAGTAAGAATAGGAAAGGTGAGAGTGGGTCTCCTTGTCAAATGCCTCTTGTTGGAGTGATCATGCCTTTGGGTTTCCCATTAACCAATATGGAATATGTCACAATTTTGACACATAACATCATAAGGCGGATCCAATGCTCGTTGAAGCCCATTTTTTCCAATAACTAAAGATAGATAATCCCACTCCACTCTATCATATGCTTTGCTGATGTTAAGCTTGATGGCCATATAACCGTCCTTCCCTATGTGTTTCTGCATACTATGTAAAGATTCAAAAGCTACCAGAATACTGTCAGAAATAAGGCGACTTTTTGTGAAAGCACTCTAATTCTTAGTAATAATATTTGGCAAAATTTTCTTAAGTCTATTTGCTAGCACTTTTGAGAAAATTTTATATAATACATTGCACAAACTGATCGATCTAAATTCATAGGCAAATTCAGGATTTTTCTTTTTGGAATGAGAGTTATAAAAGTGTGATTGAGGTGATCAGGTAAAGTAGCAGAATTGAGATAATGTAACACAGAGTTAGAGATATCATGTCCAATTAAGTTCTAATAATGCTGATAAAAGAGAGGAGGCATACCATCAGGTCTAGGTGCCTTTGGAGGGGCCATTTGGTTGATGGCCTGCTTTACCTCCAAAAGAGTGAATTCGGATGAGAGCATGAAATTCATTTCCTCGGTAATTACTTTCTTAATGGAATTTGTAGCCATCGAACAGAATTGCTAGTTGTTTGACTAAAGAAGGTCCTCGTAGTAGTGCACTAGCACTAGGCATTCAGCTATGTCCTCATTGGTACCCACCACTCGGCCATTTGGATCTTTCAATTTTTGGATCAAATTTCTTGTTCCTCTCAAATGCATGGTTGTGAAAAAAATTTTGAATTCCTGTCCCCAAATTTAGCCCACTTGACCTTTGCTCTTTGGAACCAAAGTCTATTTTCTTTATCAACCAATTCGACTATCTCCTTTTGCAACACACAGACATGCTGATTATTTCCAGTTCTCATGGCTAATTTTTCGGCCTCCTTTAAGTCCTTTCTCTTCTGGCTCAATATCAATTTGACATTCCCAAAGCTGTCCCTCTCCCATTTGTGAAGTTCTTTACCACATTTATCTATTTTGCGCATAACATGGTCCTGATCTTCCTCTTCCCCCTTTGAAAGCCAAACTGCCTCAAAAATATTTGAGCACCCACAGTCAGTGAGCCACATTTCTTTGAACCTAAATGGTTTAGCAAAAGATCGAATGTCTAAACCATCCAAGGTGATCCACAATGGGGAGTGATCCAAAGAATCTGAGTGCAGATGGTGGATTTTTGTGCCTGTAAATTTCATGAACCACTCGTGGTTAGCCAACCCACGGTCTAATCTTTACCACAATGAATGTCCATCCACAAAATGTTTTCTCCAAGTAAATTGGTCTCCCACATAGCCAAGATCAAGAAATCTACATTCATCTATAATATCCCAAGAAAGTTGCATCTAAGCCTGACTTCTATTATTTCCTTCCAATTTCTCTGAGCTTCTTGTGAATTTATTGAAATCCCCGGCACAAAGCCAAGGAAGATTATGTCTGGAATTGAGCAACCTCAGCTTATTCCATGCTTCAACTCTCTTGTATGTTACCGGTTCTCCATAAAAACCTATAAATCTCCATGCTTCATCACTACCTTTATTAATTATAGAATCAATGTGGTATTTGGAGAAAGAATCCACACGAAAATCAATGGAATTTTTCTAATAAAGCACCAAACCCCCACCACCTCTAGGGTTTTTTTCCACATAAAACATATTATCAAACTTGATGTTTCTTTGAACTTCTTTTAGCCTAGCTTCGTCCGCCCATGTTTTGGCTAAAAACACAATGGAGGGATCTTTTGCCTGAATCACTACTTCAAGCTCCTTTCCTGTACGCAGGTTCCCAAGCCTGCGACAATTCCAGACTATGAGACTCATTGGGCTTGGCAGGACTGTTGAGCAGCCTCCGCTATTGGATTTTTGACTTTCTCCCTTTGAAACCTGTGTTTTTTTGGTAGGTAACTTGGGAAGATAATCTACTTATTCTTCTCTGCTTCTTTTTTTGGCCGTGGGGCTCTATGGTGGGTAAGTCTCCATAGGATTGTCTCTTGCCAATCTCTTTCACATGCGCAAAGTTTTGCTTCCTTGGTTAGATGGTGGGGAGTTTTTTGTCATGTGGTTTGTTTGCTCCTGAGCTACTAGTGTTTGCATGGAAGGAGCTAGTTGCTTCTTACCGATTGGTGGGACTTGTGATGCACCAACTGAAGTATTTTCCACGCGTGCTCCACATTTGTCAAATTTACTAATTTCAGAGTCTATTTCCTATATCTGCATTTCAAAGTCAGCTTTATCAGTATGGAAGGAAGTTAAATTGGAATTAGAAATAAATAACTCAGAGATTGGGTTGCAATATTCTCAGCCATTCAGCTTGATCTGCTCCCCTGGATCACTTGATTCCATGTTTTTTTCGTTCCTCAAGTCAGCGTCGTCCTTCTCACCGGAATCAAATCGGGCAGAGCTTTCCTCGGTGGATTTGACCGTCGTTTCAAAGGACTTTGCATTATTTGAACGTTGAGTAGATCTTGGGACTCCACCTAAACCGTCACCCATGCTAGGAACCACAATGAATGGAGTTTTCCTCGAATTGTACGGCAGAGCTCTCAGCCACGGTCCATATTCATGAGGCTCTGTTTTTTTTTTTAAGTCCTTTTTTGCTAACCAGACTTCACAATCCTTCCCATCGTGTGAGATCAATCCACACCAATAGCAAAAATTGGGGAGTTTCTCATATTTGAAAGAAACACAGATCTCCTTATTATCATCCAGTGCTATCCGTCGACCTTGGTAGAGAGGCTTTGATACATCGATCTCCACTTGAACACGTAAGAAATCACCCCCCACTAGTTCACTAGAGTTCTCACATGGTGTTACCTAATCGAGTGTTTCTCCTAATTCAATTGTAGTCTCTGAATCAAGCATACCTATCGGCAATTCGTGTATTTGCACCCAAATTTTCAGATTTGTGAATCTCAAATACCTCGCCGGTGTAGACCCATCAAATCTCTGTAACAGGACAACATGTTTATCGAAGGTCCAAGTTCGTTGGCGAGGACCCATTCTGCGTATGATTCGAGTTCAAAAACAAATAGAAGAATATGACCTCCTGCTTCGCGCATCTTGAACTCCTTTTTGGCTCTCTATAAGGGTTTAAAAGTGTGACCTATTGCTTCCACATTAAGGGCTCTCTTTGTAAGAAATTTTGCAGCCAATGCAAACTCCTTGCTGCATAGGTTTTTGGACTTCAACAGACTGAGTTTTGTATCTTCCTCCTTTGTCAATGAGAATTTTTTCCAATCATAAAGAATATCGTCCATGGGGTAACGCTAGATTGAAAGGGTACAAGAGAAAGTTAGACCACACATGAGAGGAACGGAGGCCAATAAGGACCCTACTGCTAAGGATGATTAACAGAGGGGAGGAGTTATCATTCTGGGGAAGATAACAAGGTTCTACATTCTAGCAACTCAGAGAGCGGCTAGGGCAACTCAAAGAGCGGCTAGGGCAACTTAGAGAGCGGCTAAGGCGAGAAAAGGACAACCATTGTTTTGCTTTGTATTCATGTTATAACTTATATTAGATTAGAATAAAATTTCTATCTTGTATAAAAAAAAAATATATACGTATACGTGTAGGTTTGTAGTACCAATAAATAATGCAATTAGATATTTAAATGTCTCATAAAAAATGCAATTAAATGAAAATGGTTAAAATAAAAAAATTTAAAAAAAAGGCGTGGTTAACGAGTGCTGCACAGCACTCGTTTAGAAAACATTATAAAGCATTTATTGCATGTAGGGGTGGCAAATGGGCGGGTTAGGTCATAAATGGGTTGGGTGTGTAATTACCCATTTATGACCCGTTTATATATAAATTAATTACCCATTACCCGTCTAACCCATTAATTAGTAAGCCGCTCATTTAACCCAATATGAACCAAATAAATAAATAACTTGTTAAAAACTTTAAAAACAAAAATTAAAATTTCAAAAATCACTCCTATCCTTTCCTTTCATTTTCCCTTCACAAAATTCATTTCTCAGCAACCAAACAAAGTAGAGAAAAAAAAAATGCCAACACCCACCGATTCAAACACAAGCTATGGCCACCATAATTGAAAGCAGCCACCAAATCCCCATACACCCATTTTAAAGAAACCCAATCCCCAAATTCATATATGATCCAAAAGAAAACAAATAAAAAAAAAAGAATGGAATTAGAGATAGAGAGGGAGAGGAGAAAGATCGGAAACCACCAATGGTGGCTTCACCGTTGTGCACCACTACCAATGTTTAAGTTTAGCCTCGGTGAACAGTAATTCCAAATCGCGCTCCTTATCGCCAACAAATCGATCCGAAGCCGCAACCTCAGAGTCCACTTTTCCAGAACCTTCTTGCTAAAATCCGGCGATAAGTACACCCGCCGGAACTCCGAAAGCTTCAACTGGAGCCTCTTCACAAAATCGATCTTCGCCGAAGGCGATCAAATCGCTGGCACAGAAAACGAAGTCGTAGCTAAGTCACGAACCTCTCACCATCCTTTGGATGTGAAGGAGAATGTGCTCAAATTCGACGAAGAAGAAGACAACGTTGTTGCTCGATTCTCGTTGTCCATGGTTGACTCTAAAAAAGCTAGGGTTTCTCTTCATTCTTTGAAAATTTCTAAGGCTTGAAAGAATTGAATTCTCTCTCTGAGAAAATGTTAGAAATCTGAGGGAAGTGTTTGTGTCCACTTCATCATCTCCACATAGTGAGAAAATCTAAGGTGCTAAACAACTAGCACTAAATGGGCAATGACACTTAGTGTTTGGGAAAGTGTTTGGTTACTGAGAAAATATAAGGGAGAGTGAGATTTATTTAAGTTTTAGATTTTAGAAGGGTCTAGTGGGTATTAGTGGGATCATTTAATTTTAAATTTTAGATGAATTTAGTGGGTATTAGTGGATTTATCCATTTAGACCTATCTAATTAATTAACCAAATGGGTCTTTATTTATTTAACTCAAATACTTAAATGGGTTGGGTTAAGACTTATCCAAATAAAGTGAGTAATGGACGGGTTCATGGGTATGGATAAAAATTGTCATCCCTAATTGCATGTACTGCATAGCAACATTTATGGGGAGCAGAGAACCACTTCCGAAATGTTATTTTTTTACACATTGGTCAAATTGCCCTTCTCTCTTTTATCACAAACACAAACTCTGCATGAAAAATAAACTCCTACGTTTCTTACGTTTCCTCCACCTGATTCTTCAGAAAAACTCTTGCCCACTTCTCACAAAAAGGACCAAAAACAATCCCAATCTCACTATCCAAAATCAAACCATTCGGCCCCAGCAACTGGTTTCAGTTGACGCAAACCCAGCGATGATGTGGATAGGAGCTGCTTCCCTCTTCCCAATTAGCAAAATAATTGGTTGATGTAGGAAAGATTATTTAATTTTTGGAAAGAGTCTAATAAAGAGAAAGTAAAATAAATATATAAGAAGAACCTAATCCGGTATCAAGTTGGGTCAAGTTCGAATTGAAATTGTTTCAATTTGTCTCACCTAAAGCAATTTACCATATATATATATATATATAAAAGTTTATTTTATTCCCTTAATTTAGTTTTAAAGTTTGATTTATTTGTGTATTTTGAAATTTGGAATATAATTAGCCATATTATGTGAATTATAATAATATAATATATTGGAAAAAAAAAACCTTAACTAATTGATGAAAGTCCAAACTTTTAAAAGAGATTAAAAGTTTATTTAAAAAACATTTTTGAGAAAAATGAGAACCATATATAAGTTTATTTAAAAAACATTTTTGACTATGCCACTAATTTATTTATGTAATATATTAATATTTTTAAGATAAAAATTTTCTTTTGATGTTTCAATCTCATGAATATTTGAATTCAAGTATCCTATATATATATATGGGGGGCCCGGGGACCCAGAACCTCCCGGCCCACCTTTAGGCAGGCCCAGGGCCCAAGCCGAGGAAGGCGACCTCCCCGGACGGTCAGCCCAAAGACTTGTCCTTCCAAGGCCCGAGCCGAGGATGCACCCATCCTCGGCACACCTAGTCTAATCTAGGTAGGGGACAGACCTAGTGCAGGTGGTCACATCCACACTTAACGATTTTGCCTAGCCCTCCAAGCTCCATTAATGCTGACAAGACCCTTCACTGAAAAACCTTGGAGGCAGCAACCCCCAGCATGGGAGAGAACCTGTCTGATGGGACAAGTCCTGAACCATTAGCCCGGATGACCAACAGCTGTAAGGCCAGGATCGAGCTAAAGATGGTATATAAGGTAAAGAACCCCCCTGGTGAAGGGGGGGCCTCCTCGGACCCCAGCCGAGGAGCAACCCCGGACGTGGAGCAAGCAGCGAGAAGTGCGGAGAAGACCGGTGAAGGGCCGGCCGGAGCCAAACCCTTTGTCCCACTCTCTACAAATTCATTGTCGGGGGCCTACCTCCGAAAAAGGAGCCCCTACAATATATATAAAGAAGCTTTTTTTTTTGGAGGCTAAAGCATAAAAAAAAAAAAAAAAAAAATTTTGAAAGCATAAAAAAAATTATTTAAACTATATTTATTAAAAAATATTTTTTTTATAACCTGTAGTCCCACGATTCTGTAGCCGTGAAGGAGAATGGGGAAAAAAGAAATCAACCGAAAGATAAAGAGGAAGTTACGAGGAAGCCATAGGATGGAGAAGAGATCAAAATAGAGAAAATGGTAAAAGGATGCAATATTTGTTGTTTTCTGTGCCGCCTGACACACATCACCAAGTATTGATGTTTTCGTTGATTTTCCCGTTAGGCTATTTCAGTAAATAGTAATGTTAGTTTCACAATATTTTACACAATTTTTATCAGCGGAGATATCGATCCACGTGAATCTATTATTTTTCTTCTCCACTAACGACTCACGACAAATTATGATGAATATTGTCTAAAATATTGTGATACTTGCTAGCATTGCTCTTCGGAAAAAGCAAGCAGACTTAAACAAAAAGCCTTTCAAAACAGAGCCTTAAAAAAATTTAAAAGCAAATGAAGGGTGAAAACTTGGCCACATGTACAACTTTTTCATGGGGAAGGGGTAGTGTCTGCTATAATGGCAGACAAGTTTTTTGAAAACGAAAAAAAATCATAGACTTTTGGTTTCTTTTGGTTTTGGGTACCAGTGACAGAAGAAGAATGGCCCCCAAAGAAGCAAGAAGAATAAATGTAGAAAGAAAACACAAAAGAATGGAGAAGCAGGAATACTGGAAAACGCAGAAGAAGCAGAGTAAAGATAAGGTTTGTGCTTTTCATATCTATTTTATTTTGTGTATTTGGTGTGTTTTGGGACTGCATTTTCGGATTTGTGGTGAGGATAATAGATAAAAAGACAGTTCAGCGGAGAAATGGCATAATGTCAACACCACTTCTTTTTCTTTTTCTTTTTTTTTAAAGATTCGGCCTGACCCGTGAGAGCGGTTCGCACGGTCCACTGTGTTTTTTCTTTTTTGTGTAGAGCGGGTTTTGGAATTTAAAGGACCATCGGTTTTCGGTTAACCGGATCGGACCGTCCGGTCCGGTCCGGATTTCAAACCCGCAAAGGTAGAAGTAGAAGTGTAGAACTATATAAAGGTGTTAGAGGCTAATAGCTATCCCTATCATTGCTATTGTTAGACTAGTAGCGCAAGCTCATAACGTGTTGCTCTTTTTCTCCTCAGATCCTAGCCTATCCACCTCATCTGCGAGGGCCTAGCTGCCCTTCCGTAAATACCAAAAGTACCTGTCTAGCGTACGGAAAAGAAGGAATTATCTGATCTACGTTAACCGCCGACCGCGCTAAGAGAAAGGAGCACACAAAAAGAGAGAGAGAGAGAGAAGCAAGAAGAGAAAATTGAGATGGCAGTTTCCGGCGAAGAATTCGATGTAATAGTGGTGGGAGCTGGCGTCATGGGTAGCTCCACCGCGTATCAAGTTTCGAAAAGAGGTCACAAAGTCCTCCTCCTCGAGCAGTTCGATTTCTTACACCAGCGTGGCTCATCTCACGGCGAGTCTCGTACTATACGCTCAACTTACCCGGAGGAATACTACTATCCCATGGTGATGGAGTCCTACAAACTCTGGGAAGAAGCTGAGTCCCACATCGGCTACAAGGTTTACTTCAAGGCTCAACAATTCGACATGGGTTCGTCCGATGACAAGTGTCTCCGTGAAGTCATAGCCACTTGTCGGAAACACTCTGTCCCACATGAAATTCTCGACCGCCAACAAGTTTCCGACAAGTTTTCAGGCAGGTTCGATATTCCTGACAATTGGGTTGGAGTGTGTACTAGGGATGGTGGTGTGATAAAGCCCACTAAAGCAGTTTCTATGTTTCAAACTCTGGCGATTCAAAACGGTACTGTTCTTAGGGACTACATGGAAGTGAAAGATATAAGAAAAGATGGTCTGAAAGGGGGTGTGTGGGTTTACACTAGCAATGGCGAAAAGTTCTGGGGTAAAAAATGTGTGGTAACAGTTGGGGCTTGGACTACAAAGTTAGTTAAAACGGTTAGTGGGATTGATTTGCCTATACAACCTTTGGAGACTATGGTGTGTTACTGGAGGATTAAGGAGGGGCATGAGGATAAGTATGCAATTGGTGGTGATTTTCCAACTTTTGCATCCTACGGTGAGCCTTATATATACGGCACGCCGTCTTTGGAGTTTCCGGGGTTGATTAAGGTTGCAGTGCATGGTGGGTATCCATGTGATCCGGATAAGAGGCCATGGGGGCCTGGAATGGCATTAGGGACTTTGAAACAATGGGTGGAAGAGAGGCTGTCAAGCTTGGTTGATTCTGGAGGGCCTGTGGCTACACAGTTGTGCATGTATTCAATGACCCCAGATGAGGATTTTGTGATTGATTTCTTGGGTGGGGAGTTTGGGAAGGATGTTGTGGTCGGAGGTGGTTTTTCGGGGCATGGGTTCAAGATGAGTCCGGTAGTAGGGAGAATACTCACTGATCTTGTGCTCACTGGGGAGGCAAAAGGCGTTGAGCTAAAGCACTTTAGGATTGGAAGGTTTGAGGAAAATCCTAAAGGGAATTTCAAAGAATTTTTACATCGTGTGATGTAATCTGCTATCATTCCTCAATGATTGAACAAAAGTCTATTTTTATTTCTCTGTAATAATAACTGTGTACAATTGTGCCAGTAGTGTATTATGTTTGATTATGCTGCAAAATTGCTGTTTTATTTATATATATATATATATATATAATATATAAGTTGTATTGGCAATCTCTCTCTTAACGTACTAGTACCTTGTTAATGCTGCCCCAACTATGTCACCTTTTTATTTTTGTCTTAGAGCATTCGGTATTTTCAATCTTATTTTATTTTATTAACTCATAAAGTTACTTTATTAATTATACTATATTATTTTACAACACACTCAATATCTTAAAATTTTATTTTTTTTCTTATTTTATTTAAATATTCTATTTTATTCATTTTTTTTACTATTTCTCTTTTTCTATTCTTTTTCCTCTCTTTCTCTCTCAACCTTTAGCACCGGTTTCAACATACAAAGCCTCACACACAAACCCATGACTAACCACACAAAACAGAATGCATAGCTCATCAAAACTTTCTTTTTCATCCCAATTTTCTAACCAGACAAACAATACCCAAAAGAAAATTTATACAGAAAACATACAAAACTAAATTGACTACACTCTCATCCATCAAAAAGGTAAACTAAAATAACAACAAAACCCAGAACCTTCCCTTATTTTTTTTCATCTTCACACCAAAGAAAAACATATCACAATCCAAGAGTTTCAAATCCATCGGTGCCTTCACGCCGATCCAAACCCAGCCCATTGACCCACCGTCGTCAAAACCCACAATCTCCACTGTTGTCAAAACCCACACTTCTAAAGAAACCTACCACTGATGCCTCATCAGAATCACCATCGGAGCCATTAGAGCCCTCACGCCGACCCATCAAAGCCATATGATTCCACTGTTGTTAAAACTTACAAGGTCTTGGGTCTGAAGAGAGCAAATGAGAAAGAAAGAAGGAAGAGAGAGAAAAGAAGAGAAATAATGATAGAGGAGAGAGAAATTTCTGGGTTAAAAGGGGGAGAGAGAGTATTAAAAAAAATTTATCCCATTCAGCTATAGCACAATTGTTTTTTTTTTTTTTTTTTGGCAATAATTACATTTTACAACATCTAATGGAGAGACATTTTGGGCCTGAATTGTAAAATAAGCCTTCATTTGGGATTTGGCCTATTCGTTGGTAATGCTCTTACCACCCAAAATGGTTTCAATCGATGAAATTGACTTCAGATTTCCTACTTGGAAGGCAGTAATCATGACTTCAAGTCACGATTTCAATTGCTTTTTAAAGTGTGTAAAAGAGTTTGTGTGCAACAAGTTCAACTCTTTTTGATTCTTGACATATAGCTACAGGACCCATTTGTTTGTTTAGTTGGCCTTCCACAACAAATTATTGAAAACTTAGATAATTTAGATTGACTCCAAGTCATGATTTCAATAACTTTTTAGAGTGTGTAAAATAGTTTGTGTGCAACAATTATAAAAGTCATGTGATGTAATTTGCTATCATCCCTCAATGATTGAGTAAAAACCCCTCAATTATAATTATAGAGAAATAGAAATGGTTTTTACTTAATCATTGAGGGATAATAGCAAATTACATCACATGACTTTTACAATTGTTGCACACAAACTAGTTTACACAGTCTAAAAAGTTACTGAAATCATGACTTGAAGTTATGATTACTAACTTCCCAGTTGGAAATCTGAAGTATCTATGTTTTCAATAATTTGTTGTAGAAGGCCAAATAAAGAAACAAATACGTCCTATAGCAATATGTCAAGAATAAAAAAGAGTTAAACTTGTTGTACACTAACTCTTTTACACACACTAAAAAGCGATTGAAATCGTGACTCGAAGTCATGATTACTAATTTCAAAGTTGAAAATCTGAAGTCAATACCATCTATTTGAAACCATTTTGGGTGGCAAGGCAAGAATAAAAAGGTGCCTTAGTTGAGGGCAACATTGCTAAGGTACTAGTACGTTAAGAGAGAGTGATGGCTATATTATATATATATATATATAAAAGATAACAATTGTACACAATTATTATTACAGAGAAATGAAAATGGACTTTTACTCAATCATTGAGGGCTGATAGCAGAGTGCATCACATGATGTAAAAAATCATTGAAATCTTTCCAATTCTTGACATATAGCTAGAGGACCCATTTGTTGGTTTAGTGTGGCCTTTTACAACAAATTATTGAAAACTTAGATACAGGAAGCGTCCTACCAGGCAGTAGGAAGATATTGATCACTTTATAGTCTTTGATCTTTGGCTAATCTAATGATGATAGATAGCTCTGAAATTGACTGGGAATCTCATGGGGCAAACATGTACAGCTGCACACTGAATATATAATCCCTCCAGCATTGCTGGTAAGGTTTTTTGATAAAGTAGCATGGCTCTTAAGATTTACATGCCACAATGCTTAAACATTGTTCTTTCAAAATAGAACACAAGTCCACCTCTACTTCGGCCAATTCTGCATGTTTTTGGTTATTCTGTCAAAATCCAGCATTCAGTCCAAGACTCGAAGTATCTTAAAGTCATGATACCATGCAAATAAAGCACCGGGAGTTATAGTTCTCATTATTTTCTGCTGCACTATCTTCTTATGTGCCAAAAGTTAAACAAAAATACTTGGAAAAGAAAAGTTTCAACCATATTGTTGTATTGAGCAAAAAACGAAAAAAAAAAAAATATATATATATATATATATTGAGATTTAAGAAAACTATATGAATTTAAAAATTATAAATCAACAAAGATATGGACACTAGACGGTCAGCAATATTAAGAAACATGTAGACATACACAATTGATCACAAAACTTGCTCTTACATGGAAGACCCACCCAATTTGTACAAGCCACAAATCAAGACAAAGCGTGCCTCCGATTAGGGATAACTAAAGATATTCTTTAGAATTATAAGGATATGTGTAAATACAAAAGTAGTGAAGTACAACCTTTGGTTGGTTTTGAGTAAACAAATTCTCAACCTATTTCTAGTATCATGGTAACAAGGCATTTTGTCTTATTGGATGCAACCAAGCAATCTGGGATTAACAAAAATAAAAATGGAAAATCACAGTTGCCTGGTTGAGCTAAATAATGATCAATCTAAATATATCTAGGAAGAAAAAAAAAATTAAATGATTATACTTTATAAAATAAAAAATCAATGATTACATAGACCAATTTGATGCCAGAAACAACAAGATCATGGTTGGGCCCTCTTGCATTCAAGTAAGTATCAACCTGCAGATCAGGAAAATGCAATTAAGTTTAATTTACACCATAATCATGCCATTTAACTGTGAAACAGAATGCATATCACACCAGTAGAACAAATAGACAAGGTAAAAACATTGCATGATAACAAACACAAAACCCCACACCCAGTAAATCCAGCAGATTTGCAACAAAGCCAACTAATACGAAGAAGAAAGGCTCACTAACCAGTTTGGCTTCTCAAATCATAACGGTAGCAAGAAGTGCATGCAATATGGCCCAATAGATTATAATACCCATACGTAATGCAGGTTGTCGCATCAGAGCCCGATCACAAGAAACCCTGGCAGGTTAAGAATAAAATATGGTTTCAGCCTATTTGCTTAAATAAGTTTCAAAACAAAATGATAAAAATAAAAAATAATTGGGTGTCCTACCAAAGGCCATCAATCATGTCAGTCACAGGTCTTGTAAATCTTGGCACAATTCTTGATGTAGTGAGTGACTTGAAACCATGAACTACAGTGGCAAAAGAATGAAAGCAAAAGGAAAAAAAAAAAACATAAATATATAAGAAATGCATTCATTATATTATAAGCTATGTTAATATATGTGTGTATGCACGTGTGTGTAAAAGAGAATAACAAGCCAATAGTTGTATTTTTCCTGGTTTACCTTTCTCATCATCTTCGTCTTCTAACCTACCACTACTGCCAGGATCCATATCTATAGCAATGGCAACCTGGTCATTGTTGCCTTTCCGCAAACTGCGCACTTGAGGTGCAATTGAAGTCCCAGGCACTGTCCGTTTGTTTATCTGCAAGGAAGTTCACCATAACCGATTACGTAATGTCAAGGGTAATCTAACAAAGATAAGAGGTCAAAATCATAGAATACTCTATATAGGATAGAGCATTGAAAGTAATGAAGATGAATTTTGATAGAGGATATAAACATTATTAACTACCAAAAATCACAAGTAATATAATAATGTTTAAACTAATCACTAATGAACCAAACTCACAAACATTCACATAATCTGAATTTAATCAATCTATCAAATAGTTCAAAACATTTTCCCCTAATAAGTACTAATAGTACAGAACAAAATAAAAAGTGTATAGTTGTGGTCTATAAAGATCAACTGGAAGCATAAAGCAAATATCACATCTAACAATTTTGAAAGGGAAACCAGTGCTAAAAGGCACATCTTAATTCATCAATTAGATGTACCAGTGGTTGCCACTATAACATTTTCTTTTCTTTTTTGGTGGTGGTGGTGGTTTTTTTTTGTTTTTTTTTTTGGGGGGGGGGGGGGGGGGGGGGGGGGTTTCAAAGATGTTCCTAGCATCTTTTTTTTTTTCCAGAAAATGAATTTTAAAAAGGACACAAATAAAGCTATATCAAAATAATAAGAACTAAGAATCTAAAATATTCTCACCACAGGTTCAACTTCCAAAATTTCAGAGGTCATGCTAGCCCTTTCAGATCCCCCAACACCCTCCAGCAAATTTAATCGTGATTCCTTCTCATGTAAAGACTTCTCAAGAAATTCTTCTTTGCGTGTTAACTCTTCCACCTTGCTTCTTTCGACTTGTAACAATGTGTTCTTACTTTGAGCTGCTGCCCGTAAATTTTCCAATTCCGATATGATAGAAAAAACCTTCTTCTGGAGTATTTCCTTGTGTTCATGAACATCATTGCTGTTCTTGTCAGCAAGATGCACATCATGCACCTCAGCCTGAGCAACGATCAGTTCAAACCATGTCAAGAACTCATGAATCTCATCTGAGGTCCTTTTGCTACTCATTTGTGATGCAACAAGAACATCATTGGTGCATCTAGTGACCTCTTGCCTTAAGAAAGAGATCTCTGCATCCCGATCTTGCAGTTGTGCTTGAAGCTTTTCAACCTCAGCTAGGAGACTCTCAGAAAGATGATGAAGCTCATCAAACTTGGTCACAGTGATGGAAAGCTTTTTCAAAGCTTTTCCACGAGAAGCATCAAGGTTCTTCAAATCTAAATTCTTTTGTTGTACAACTTTTTCCATTTCCTCCATCTTGTTTGTCAGATCTTCCATCTGCACCTCTTCCTCGTCAAGTGCTTGCATCAGTGCCTCAATTTCTGTGATCAACAAGTAGTATCTATTATCCAAATAAAGCATTATGAGCCATACAAAAATGGAGTAAATTTAAGAAAAATCTAACTGACCTTGGTCTTTGGCAGCAAGCACATCAGTAAGAGATTGAACCTTCTCCTGTAACTCAGTTGAGGTGGCTTGTGCATCTTGCAGCTCCTTCACTCTCTGCTCTAGTAAGTTCCGTTCTCTCTCTATCACTTCAACCTGTTTTTCCAAATCATGCACCCGCACTATGGAAGATTGAAGATCTAGTGAGTAACTTGTTGCAGCAGCTTCAGCTTCCTTTATTTGACCTACCAGCTCCATGCAAATCCTTTCTTTCTGAATGTCCTTCTCCTGAAGCTCCTTCTGCAAATTTGCTATGGTAATCTTCAATTCCTTTTGGCTACCCACTACAGTTTCAGCTTTCAAGCTAGCAAAATCCCTCACAGCCAATACAAGTTTATCTGCCATTGTCCTGATAGATTCCTCAGAGGACAATTGAGCTGGTCCACTGAAAGGAAATTCTCCATCAACAGATGTTGATCTCAAGTTCAAACCCAGATCTCCAGCAGCCATATTATTTCCAACCAGGTCAACTCTTCTGTTTTCAATTTCCACAACTGAACTAGCACATGCTTCATAAAGCACAGCAATATTTTTACGCAACAGTATAAGTTCCATGCCTTTTTCTTTTTCCACTGAATCTATATGAACCATGTCTCTCTTCATTGCCTCAAACGACTCTTTTTGGGAATTCATCTCTCCCTGAACAATGTCCATCAATTTAGATAGACTGCTACCTTGTTCATGTAATGACACTGAGTGTTTGGAGATTTTTTCTTTAAGATCTCCAATTTCTGTCATGAATTCTTGCAGATGATCCACAACAAAATTACATGTTTCAAATACAACATTTTCGTCAAAATGACCATCAGTTTTGGAGTCCAACCAAGAATCCATAGACGGAAAGTTCCCCTGAACAAGATAACACGGGGTGCAAGATAAAAAATGAATTACACATTCAATGACCAATTAAATTCAGAAACCAACAAGCTAGTCAAGGAGAATAATGCATGCTATTTTAGTCATAAAAGTCTTATAATTAGATGAGTAGAAATTTTGCTCGTGCCCACTATTTTATTCATTTTTATAGAAAGATCTACAGAAAAACAAAAGTCAATGCAAATATGACATGAAGCAAAGACTGACAACCGTAGATCAGTATATATAACATTAGTGCAGATCTTGTAAGTGACACATCTATTGATATTAAGACAAGATTCAAAAGCCTAGCCCTATGTTTGAATGGGGGGAGAGGAGAGGAGAGGGGAAGGTTAAAATATACTCATTTTTAGAATATTCTAGGCACCTTTCCCTCTCCTGATGCTTCCATGGCAGACTGATTTGTTAATACCTTGCAAATTTGCCTATTTTAGACTTATTTTATGGGGCCCACATGTGAAGTCCAATTGAAGGTCTAGCTATACGTGTCCTCAGTCCTCACATTAAAAAGGATTTTTTTAATAAGTTATGGTGAATTTTGTGCAAAACTGTAATTTCCATAATTGCTGTGAATAATTGCTATGCATTAAGGGTAATTTGGTAGTTTAATTAAGAAGAATTTTTCTAGGCTACATATCTTAGGTTTTATTTCTTTGAGTCCATGACAGTCTTTTATTAAATTTTAGTTTTCTAGCCAAACTAGGAGTCTTCATACTACAGGTACAAGAAAGAATATGTGCTCAAAATACTCAAAGGAGAGATTGAGTTGATTAATAAAAAATATTAAGTGTTTTGAGCATTGAGGCATGTTAGCCTTTGCGAGTTCTTTCTCCCTTTCTTTTTTCCCTTTTCTTCTCTTTCTTGCTGTGTTATTCACGAATACTGTTCAATTGTTCATGCAGCCCCTAAACACCATTAAATTATCTATTTCTTCTTCCTTCCAATCCCAAATCAAGACCTTTCTTTTACCTATCAAAACCCTTAACCCCACATACTTTATTCTACCAAATATCCATCAAATAACTCATCAAACCACCTTTTAATTCATTACACAACAACAAAAACCTTTATTCAAAAATTCTAAACCCTAGATCCACAAATTCTCCTAACCCTAAGCCCACCACAAGCACTCGCAAACAAATTCTCTAATTATCCTACCCCATCTCCCTCTATTCCAAACATATCAAATAGATTTTCTTTCTACAATTAAAGTAGCATGAAGATATCAATTTCACTTAAGTACTCTACAAATTGACATAATAGGGGAGTCCATTGATCATTTATTGGCACATTGCCATGTAGCTAGAGAGTTGTGGAATACAGTATTTTCTTTATTTGGGGTTCACTGGGTTATGCCATGCCATGTTGTGGATCTTCTAGCAAACTGGTTGTATAAATGTAGCAGACGTAAGTCCTTGGTGATTTGGAGTATGATTCCTCATTGTATTATGTGGGGTATTTGGTGGGAGAGGAATGTCATACTTTTGAAGGATGTGAGAGATCAACTCATGATATGAAGTTGTTTTTTCTCTAAACTTTGCTAGTGGACAAATGCTTCAGGTGTTTTTACTTTTAATTCTTTGACAAATTTGTTAGATAGTTGTACTTTCTTTGCTTTATAGTTTTTGCTGTTTTGTCTGATTCCTTAGTACGCCGCCTATGTGCTTTGGTTTCTTGTATTGTTTTCTTTATTCAATGAAGTTATATTACTTATTCAAAAAAAAAAAAAAAAAGCTTTGACATAATAGGAGTACTTAAAAATAGAAAAAGGGAGGGGGGGTGGGGGGGTGGGGTGAGGGGGGAGAGAGATTAAACACTACAATAGATAACTATCATTACAAATAGGATGGTCATTACTTTTTGTACAAATGGATAGATTCCATACAAAATCCAATTTATAGGTATTTTTTATCCGTAAGTTTCAAAACCTATTTGTATTTTGTACAAATCCACATAAGGCCTCAAATTTTGACATATGGGAAGTGGCTCAAATTAAACAAATCTTCTCCAACTATAAGGAGTTTGAGGAGTTCTTCCTCTCAATAAAAAGTGAGTAGATTCCAGATTTTGCAAGAAACAACCAACAACAGTCAAAGGGCCAGCACAATAATGTCAAAAAAATGATAATTTTCTTTTCTGCCCTCTATAAGCAGCTTTTGAGTGCTAATAAGACTACCAAATAAGAACAAATTTCTGTTTTTAGGGGGGGTTTTTTTTTTTTTTTCCATTAGTTAAAGAGGGACAGCTAATGAGCTGAGTTTCTCAGTTATTTTATAACAAAACAACATAGAACATCAGATTCAAAGTACTGATATTATAAAATAAAGGCCAACTTAGTTGATGAAAAACTAGTCTTTGGTTCTTTACTGTTAACTTATAAAAAAAAATAAAAAATAAAAAAATAAGGCCAACTTAGTATTTTATGTAATATTTTTCATGGGTGAGTGGGGGTGGGTCAGGACCTAGGCACACCTGATTCACCACAAGGTGCACTTATGTTGAGTTTCTCAATTTTAACAAAGACAGTATAGCACATCCTTTTGTGGGTACATAACAATATAGAATATAAGACGCAAATATCACTCTATACTGCACCAAAAAAATTCAGAATCAACACGAATTAACTTTATATAATATTTACTGCTGTTAGACACTTCCTCTCAAATTATTTGAGAAAGAAATCCAGAACTCCATTCTATGTATCTTTTGCAAATGACCAACAAGGAGAAAAGGCCACCAGAAACTCAAGCTGTTTAGGGATGCCACTAGAAAGATAACTTTTCCAAAACAAGCTTATCCAAGACAAAATACATATCTTGAGGTGATACTGCCATTCATAGCCATAGATACATCAAAGCAATGAGCATGCAGTACATTTATATCAGTTTGACTGTACTAATCTGCAAATATATTGAGGTTTGGTACTCTTTTTAACATAAGTGTCATTACACTACTTCAGAAAAAATTAAGTGTAAATAGGATAATGACTATAAACTTTTTTTTATTCCCAAATCCCAACCCAAAGATCTTAGCATAAACTTGCAAATGGCCTTAGGCTCAACCACAACATTTAAATATCAATGAGTCATGCATGCATAAATGTATACAAGCACTTAGGAAATATACTGCATATGCATGTACAAAGGCCGCAAAAAATTCCCCCTCCCAAAAAATTTATAAAAAAAAAAAGGGTAATTTTAAAAGAATTTTTCAATGCCCAAAAAGAAGAAAAATAACCCTAAATGTGCTGCATCCATAGCATGTTTTACTTTAGAATCAGTGTGAGATTAACCAAAGACAAGATAATTAACATGGAAAAGACAAGATCATAAATAGATAAGTGTACACAAAATATACTAAGACAAATATATAAGCCCGAATGATACCTTTTTATCTGAAATTCTGGATATAACACCATCAGATAGAGTGAAAAGAGGTGCAACAACTCGCTTAGCTTTGTCTGCTTTCAGAAATGACTCAACACCAACCTCCAGATTGTGCAAAAATTCCAAGTCCTTGGCGAAAACATCACCTTGTAAATTCTTAACATCATGAAAGCCCTTTCTGAGTTGGTTCAGAATAGACTTTATCTGCATAAATTCAGATAATTGGTTCTTTCTTTCCTCAGAACGAACATCAGATAACTTTTCAAGCCGTGAAATAGCTTCAAGTTTGGCAGCCTCAGCCAAATCCCTTTCCTTTGTAAGCTCAGCAACTTCATTTGCAGCTTTTGCTAGCTCCTCTTGAAGAACATCATTTCTGTCTTGAACCTCATTCAGCTCAGCAAGGAGCAGCTCTGCCGCCCTTTTAGATTTCCTCGACTGCTGCTCTGAAGAAGCAACAGCTGCGTCTAAATCAGAGACTAGTTTTCCAAGTTGTTCCAACCTCTCCACTGGATCACTACTGGTGACTTCACCACCAACATCGATGCCATTTAAAGTATTCAAAATCATGCTCAGCATATGTTCTTTCTCTTGTAAATAGTGCTCAGTTTCTGTTAAATGATTCCTCAATAACAAACGCTCAGATTCTAGGGCTTCTACCCTTTCTGGATAAGCAGATAAGTCCCTGAACTTCTGTTCATACTCTGCAAGAGCATTTTCCCAGTGGGTAATCTGAGATTTCAAAAGTTCCACCTCAGTATTCTTCTCTTCAATGGTTTGCTTCAGACTGTCCCGCTGTTGCACCAGTGACTTCCCTTTTCTAACTGCAACATTTAACTTCTCTCTCACAGAAGCAGACTTCTGCTCCTCCTGACTAAGTAGCTCTTGCAACTCCTCTTTTCTTCTACCAAGAGCTTCTACTTCACAAATCAAACTTTGCTGCTTCTCCATATATCTATCTCTTTCCTCCGTCACATGCATCAGCTCACGCATAGCCTCCTCCAGTTCTTTATTCGGAACAGCTATATCCAGTTCCCTGGAATCATGTGAATTTATGCTTCTTGCTTCATCGAGAGTAATCTTAGAATTTTTAGCATGGTCTGTATCGGCCACATCCCCAAGCACAGGATTCATTGAAGAAAGAATTGCGTAATTTTCTATAAGCTTCCTCAGTAATTCCTCCAGGCAATGGATACTACCAGTTCCAGAAACCAGATCTTTTGTTCCAGATTCTTGCAATGCATCGCTAACCAAATCCTGCAATCTTCTGATTTCGCCTTCAATGCTGACAATTCGTTCCTCATTCCCAAGCTGATCAACCAATTTATCCTTCAAACCCGTAACTTCATGCTGCAGCTTTTCATTCTCAAGTTTGAACTCAACTGTCTCTGCTGAAAGTTTTTCATGCTCATGAGCCAGTATCTCGAATCTTTCAGAAAGGTGCTCTCTCTCTTGAGTAACTGCCTGGAGTTCTGCCTCAATTGTCTTTGCTGAGAGTTTTTCATGTTCATGAGCCAGTATCTTGAATCTTTCAGAAAGGTGCTCTCTCTCTTGGGTAACTGCCTGGAGGTCTGCCTCAAGGCCAGATGCTCTCCTTTGTGACTCTTCCAGATCAGCACTTAGTGATCCACAATAATTTTCAAAATTATCAATCTTCTCCCGGAAAGAATTTCTCTCATGCTGAGCCTCCAAAAGCGCTTTTCCTAACCATTCAATCCTATCCTCTGGTTCCGCAGACCGGAACTGCAAAGGCATATCAATCCTGTCCAAAAGTTCTTCAAATCTCTGTACCAAGTTGTTCCTTTCCATTAACGATTGTTCGAGCATTTCATTTTGTTCAGCCAACCCATAAAACCTATTTTGAAGTTCCTCCAACTTTCTTCTCAAATCGTCCCCTGAATTTGAGCTTGGCTGTACATCGTCTCTCCAAGCATCTATACCAACAAAACCAGCATCAGAATATGAACCTCCTCCTGCAGAACTCTTCTGATCCCAATCAGTCACAGGCACAGAGTTTCCAGTAGCTGACCTCGCCAACCAATCAATCTTTTCAATTATATCTCTTGAATGAAAATGCTCTGGCAGATCAAGGTCTTCCAAAATTTCTTCTATTCTTTGAAGGACAGAATCTTTAAGAAGGAATGATTCTCTTAAACTAGTGGCTGAGTTGCGAATGTATGAAAGCTCAGATTCCAGAGCTTCCACACGCTCACCTGCCTCCGAGTAGGTCTTAAGTTTTGTTTCAACTTCTTGAAGCCTAGTGTCTTTCAACTGCAGCTCTTGCAAACATCTCTCCAGTTCGCTAGAAGTCTCTGCCAGAGACTGCTTGAGACCATCTCGCTGCACAACCAAGCCTTTCCCCTTGGCAACAGCTATGCCAAGTTTCTCTCTAATAGAAGATACTCGCTGATCTGACTGTTCAAGTTCACTTATTTTCTCTTGTAATTCAGAACGTGCAGCAATAAAAGCTTCCTCTGCCAGGCGTAAACTGTCCCTGAGAATAGGAATTTCATTTTCATGCTCAAAGGTCAAGGCTTCTAACTGACGTATCTTATCCTGCAATTCAGTCAACTCCATCATCTTATATCCAAACTGCTCTCTAGACAAGCCAACTTGCACATCAGCCTCCTTAAATTTCTGAACAAGAACAGACAATAAAAACTCCAAACGCACAGCAGGTGTTGCATCCAAGTTAATCTGAGCTTCATCCAATTTTAACACATCTTCAACATCTTCAATTAACTTATGAATAGCATTTGAATTCAGGCATCTCCTGTTCATTTCCTCAAATTCTTCTGCTCGATTAATCAACTCTGCGGTGAGTTTACTGTTAACAGACTTGAGTTGCAGCTTCTCATCCAAAGAATTCTCCAGCTGGTCCAAGAGGGTCTTGTATTCACTATAATCTAAGGGATCAAGCAGTTTCTCAATTTGTACATTTTTCTCACTTTCTTCCACAGATCCACATGAACTTATCACAAGTTCCCAAAGTTTACCATGCATCCTACTCAATATACCAATAGCCAATTCATTTTTTCCATGCAAATCACCACTTTTCTCATTCGCCTCTTTGTATAAAGTACAGATTGCTTCATGGTCAGTTTGAGCAACTTGGAGTTTCCCCTGCAGAGCCTCAATCACTTCATTGGCAACATTAACAGAAGCAGCAACACGGCTGCTTATATCCAAGCCATTGTGAGTACCAGTTGAGATGGTTGAGGTCAAATCTTCCCCAATTGATTTATCAAGCTTCCCAACAGCATCAAGAATCTGAGTAACAGTAGAATTCCAATCTTGCTCAAGAATCAATACCCTCTCATCCGCTTCCTTCTGCAAATTTTCTAATTGACTGCCAATTACAGAAGCCATCTCATTTGAACTATGCTGAAAATCATACAATTGACTCTGCAATTCACTAATTCTTGATTGGTACCCTCGTAGTTTTCCACCAAGCTTGCTGTTTTCTGCTCTGAGTTTAACATCATGTTGCTTCAAGGATTCATAGAGAACCTCAAGCTCACCATTCTTTGCCTCAACTTCACCAACATGTTCCTTTAAAGCTTCACATATAACCCCAAGCTCTATGTTGGCAGCTTCCAAATTGTTACTGTGTTCCTTCAAAGCTTCATGTTCATCCCTGAGCTCCTCTAACATGGCATTAGCAATTTTCCTACCATCGCGTTCCCCCTTGAGCAGTATACTGGCATCTTCAGCACCCACCCCCAGATGCTTAAGCAATGCCCTCAAATTTCCGGTTTGCTCTTTTATTACCGTGAATAGATCTTCTGGAGATTGATTTTCAGTCAAAGCCCTTTCCTCTTCCTCTTGTTCATCAAGTTGCACCTTCGACTCAAAGGCTTGAATCAGTTTTGAAACCCCAGGTGCAGCAACTTTACCAGCTGACCTGCTCAAAAATGCTGAATGAGAATGCATCCCTTCAATTGCCTTTTCAAGTTTCTGCAAAATTTTCTCTGCCTCCTCTAAGTGTCCCTTCAAGGCAACAAACCCAAAAGAATCATCAAAGACTACCTGTTCAGGCAGCTCGAGTGGTGGTTCTACTGCAACGCCGTCAGATAAGGGCGTCTCTAATACAGGAGAATAAACTTCACTATCTTGCTTCCCAAGAATCTTGTAAGAATCTTCATAATCTGCTCCACTTTCATGGCCTCTACTTCGTACTTCCAGACTGACTTCATTCCCAGCTTCCCCAACTTGACAGGCTATTTGGGTTTGCTGGCTATCAATCTCTCCTATTTTAGCTTTAAGAGTGTCCAGACTGCTACGAAGATAAATATTTTCCCCAGTGACTTGTTCAAGGCGCATATTCACTTCCTTCAGGTCAACTTCAACCTTCATTCGTTCCCCATGGTCTGTAGACAACCGTTCCTGAAGAGCAAGAAGCTCAGTATTAAGCCTCTCATTCTCAAGAAAAAGATGCTCCTTCTCCTCTTCAAGCTTGCTTCTTTGTTGTGTTTCCAAAGCAAGACTCCCACTTAAATTTCCATTTTCTTCCTGTAAAGCTGCCACCAGAACCTTACAGTCAGCCAATTCTACCAATTGTTTCTCCTTCTCATGGGACAGATGCTCCTTATCCTCTTCAAGCTTCTTTCTCTCCTCCATCACTGAAGCAAGACTCTCATTTAAGCTAGAACTTTCAACCTGTAAAGCTGCCATCAAACTCTTGCTATCAGCTAATTCAATTAACATCTTCCCATTCTCACGGAATAGAAACTCCTTTTCATCCAC
This sequence comes from Quercus variabilis, assembly GCA_030445155.1. Taxonomy (NCBI): domain Eukaryota; kingdom Viridiplantae; phylum Streptophyta; class Magnoliopsida; order Fagales; family Fagaceae; genus Quercus; species Quercus variabilis. The sequence goes on along the minus strand of CP129456.1, from coordinate 23,016,712 downwards.
AAGTTTGTTTCTCTCTTCATTCACAGAAGAAATGGTCCCCTCTAAATTATTATTTTCCACCTGTAAAGCTGCTACCAAACTCTTGCAGTCAGTCAACTCTGTTAACCGGCTCAGCAAGTCCCCTTCTGACCTTTCCAGACTATTCTGCAACTCACATGCTCTAGCAGAAAATTCCTCAACCTCCGCCTTTGCTGCACAAAATTGGTCTTGGAGCTCCTCCCTCCTGGTAGTTACAAACTGGAGTTCAGATCTGCATTGTGCAAGCTCTTCAACAAGGAATTGATTCTTCTCACGAACTTCATTGAGTGAAGCATTGAGTAGAGATATTTCATCAACCAACTGACACTGCTGGTGATCTAACCCCATCTGTAGTTCAGACTGTTCAGCAAGTTGCAAATGAAAGATATCTTTAGTAAAATATGTGAGATATAATTCTTCTTTGAGTCTCTCCAATAAATCTGTAAAGCCATACTCTGCAAAAGTAAAACTCCCAGTCCCCAATTCTGCATTAGTAATTGATTCTCTTGACTTGAGCAGAAACCTAAATTCTTCTTCATTAAGCCCCCTTATCAGCTCTGCAAGCTGCAAGAGACTGGTTGCACTCGTGTCTGCAACAGGAGAAACAGTCCATCCTCCAGCCAAACTTGCCATTTTCTTTTCAGGTCTTTCATGGCTTTCACCCTCAGGCATAAAAGATTCATCAGGCATATACTGCTGATTGTACCCCTCTGCAGCTGTCCTACCGTCCAAATCAGTCTGAACCTTTTCTTCCCTGCCTTTTCCATAGTCACCAGACTGAAAAGTCATGTTTGAGTTTTTTCCGTAAGATGAATCTGGTGCTATTTCTTGTCTCTGCCAATTTGTCATGGAAGGATTAACAGCTGAAATCCTGTCAGCTTCTTGTAAAGTCGAAACAGAAGCTGAAAACCCATCTGACAAGAGTGTACCATCAGATGCAGATACTTCACCTGGCTCACCAGTTTGCTCTGCTTCACAGTGTGTCTCCTTCATACTAGTCTCTACTGAAGCTATCCTTGAAAGAGTTTCAGCACTTTCACCATGCTCATACAAAGGAAGCTGCCTGTCTCCTTCAAGCTCAATTTCACTGCTGCGATCAGATTGCTTTGAGTCCAAACCATCAGCTTCCTGCATTGCCCCTACCCAGCAACAAATGAGATATAATTATACATCAAATCCACAAATTATCTTCCCTAACCAGCCCAACATATTTCTCGGATATTCCTAAATGACTAAGAATTAAGTATCAAGTGAAGGAGAGGACAACCTACATCTGTTACCTGATCTTCCCTTGACTGCATCGAGGATGTATCAGGCTCACTAATCCCCGTCAAATGCGATAATGATGATTCAATAGTTTCCAAATCTGAACCATCATGAGGTGCAATTTCCCTTTCAGTATCCTGGGATGACACAGTTGGTACTGGGGTAGTGGATGATTCATCAGCATCAGCTTCATGCTGGTCAGATTTACCAGATTTTTTTGAGGATTTTCCATGGCTAGCACTGCCTTTACCTTCCTTCTTCTGACGATATTGCTGAAGCTATTGATAGAAAATTAAAACCCAAAATTAATATCCCCAATCACTTACATTCACTATCTGTTTGGTTGATAAGATGTCAGGGAAAAGGAAACTAGCATAATTTCCAAATCTTAGGGAACCCAATTGAAAAATATAGCTCAGCTCGAATTTCCCAGTTTTAAGAACAGTAAACAAAATACATGACATTAAAACTTTATCTTTTTTCTTTTTTTACAGATCTTCAGCTTTAATATCCTAACAACCAAACAATGATACAGGAACCCATGTTTTAATCACACCCAACAAAAAATATTCAAAAACCCTGCTGCTACATTTGCTCGATGAGATACCAAAATAAATAATAGAAAACACAAAGCAAAAACCTCGTTTCTACTTTTTTTATTTCCACTCCTTCAAACAAAGTAACCAGCTCAGTTGCCCCCAAACAGTTATCGAACTAAAAGTTAACTATAATACAAAATTAACTTAATTATGAACTCGATAATATCATAAAACCAAAGAAACAAAACCTATATCCTTTCTTTTCCTACAATTTCTAGGCAACCAAACACGAAATAACAACAGTTTCAAACACAAAAAATCCCAAACTACATAGAATGAATAGACAAAGTAAATGAACAAGGACCTTTTTGCGGCCAGCAGCGAGCAGATCGGTACGGCTCTTGTTCTTGTCCATCTCCACAAAAATCACAACCACACACAAGTCTCGATCACCATTAGAGACTCCACCTTTTTACAATGCCTAGAACAACAACAACAAAAAACGAATATTCAACATAAATAATCAAATGTCCATGTTTGCTGTTTGCTAGCAGAGAAAATTCTTATAAGACTCAACTTTCAAGTGCCTATTAACTCAAATAACTAGCTAATCATTATGAACCTGAAAATTCAAAATCTCAGTTTCGTGCATTTTTCCCACCGACCAAACAGAACGTTAAAAAGGAAATTCTAAAAGGAACTGATTCGAATTTTTGTACCAAATTAAACCCTAACTATCAATCAAACGGTAAATTGTTTGAAAACGAAAACAGTTTGATTCGTGAAACATCGAAAACAGAAATTGATTTTGCGAAATGAAATTAAATGAAAAACGTACCTCAATATTTGGCTTATAGCTTGGCCCGATCTATTCGATTAGTGCAAATGCAAATTTGATTTTGCTTTTGCTTCGAAAAAACAACAAAGACTTGTTGGAGTGTGTGTGAATTTTTGTTTTATGCGTTTTTTCTTAGATCTAACGCAAGCTTCCTTTTCTCTGTAGGCTCTCACCTCTATAGGTAAAACGTCGATATGGCACACTGTTTGTTCGGTACTGAGGGGCTGAGCCGGTTACGTTTGGTACTCAACCCAAATCTTACTCCCTACCTAAATTTTCTCTCTTTTTATTTTATCTTCTATATTCCCAACAATAATAATTTTAGAGACAGATACTATTTTACCAAATATTTTATAAATTATTAGCGTGGTAAATAGTTATTATTAAATAAAAAAATAATATTAATGATAGACCTAATTGAAAACCAATCAAAATATTTTTTATAAATATAAATATATATATATATATATGCAAAATTTAGAGAAAATCTAATTAGATTCTATGAGTGAAATCCAATTTTACAACATGTGTCATAAATTATTTATTTTTAGATAGAGAGTTGTATTTTTTAATTTTATAGTGTGTAGTAGTGGTACATTCATGTATTAGGCTCAAGTTTATAAGGCATGTGTGGGAAGTGTCTCTTCTCAATGTGGGATTGAGCAAATTCGTGAAGGTGGCATTGGTCTCCTCGGCGCATTCCCAAAGTGAACAATTCCTTTGTTGGGTCTGAGACAAATCTCTCCCTCCCACAATAATCAAATATGGAATCACATTATAAATATTTATTCAAATGAGTTATTGCTTACAAAATCCAAATAGTCTAGAATTATTGAACATAAAAATAAATAAAAAATTAAATGGTCAATTTATATTTTCTACCTAATAATATTCTTACAAAACTTTTTAAAGAGTTAGAAAAAACATAAGAATAACTATCAATAATATTTAAATTATATATGTAAAAATTATATTATACATCTTAATGTATATCTTTTAAGTATATCTATACATATGCATGAAGTTATAATCTAGTATCAATTAATGTATATTGTATAATAACAAAGGATAAATTTTGCACATGTAACTCCAAAAAGTCACCCATATCAATCTATGTAAATTTATTATAAAAAAAAAAAAAAAAAAAAAAAAAAAAAATTTAAGATGTGAGATACCGTAAGAGCCTTGCAAAAATTTTCATGTCTATTTTAACATGAGAACCAACTTTTTTTTTTTTTTTTTTACCTAATCAAATTTCAAAATCAAGATTATATATTTTGCACTACATTTCATTAACATGTTTTTTTAACCAACTCTCTCTCTCTCTCTCTCTCTATGTATATATATATATATATAAGGAAAGAAGTATTAAAATATATATTTGCTGTGAATAGATTTAGATTTATCAGTCTTGTATTTGTGACATTCATTACCAGCTTAATTTCGATGCTTCTTAGTTCTGTGCTATTTCTATGAAAATGTAATGTCCTATGGGCTCTAACTGAAAGTATGTACTGAATCTTGCATCATACACTTCTTCATTTGGTTCCAGTCTTCAGCTTAAGTAAAAGCAATTTTTTCAAGAATTTCACCACAATATTGTTGTTTGGGGTAGTTGGGTACTATAAGTCTATAATTTTATTTTGGCCTTATATCGCTAGGTAAGATCTGCAATTTCTCATCCTCTTCTACTATTTGCTTGTTTCAAGCTTGGTTAAATAGTACAGTTATCTAAAACTAATGCATTCATTCTTATGGATCTTACATTTCACCCAAACAAAGAGTCCAACTATTCAATTTGTGTTGTCTATATCAGGGGCCTATTCATTATTTAAAAGAATTGGTGTAACAAGCCTGGATATTCAAGATTACCTAGGTGACTAATAACTATTGTTGAATCATTGATAGTCACCCTATAACTATAATACTGATAATAGTGAATCAGTTGCTGATTCAATGCAGTCCAAATCACTTGACTTCAGCAACATAGGTCTTCTTATATAGCATTGAAATTGTTGTGGTCTTGTGGACCTTTCTTTAATCCTCCTTCACCAATACTGCTCTTGGTATAGCAGTAAGTTGTTTTAGCAGTTGTTTTTTGCTTCTGATTGTTTTTCTTTTCTTTTTGGGCATCTCTCTTCAATTTAATTTGTTTTAGATACTGTATGTAGAGCACACAGTAAACAAGCAAACATGAAAATCTTTGTGACATAATTGTGTTGTACTGGTTGTAAAGCGTTAAGCTCAAAGGCATGCTTCTTGCTACTTAGAGCATTCGCATCAGTCCATGCAAAAATTTTTATCTATTTTAGCATAAAAACCTAATTTTTCTATTTTAAATACTTTTCAAAACATTTCACATTAGATTATCTATTGTACACTACATTTTATTATAATATCAAATTTTCTTGATTTTTTTTAATTGCTTCTCTTTCTTTACACACAACCACCACCATCTGCTCTCTCTAGCTTCTTTCATCCTCAAGATACACAAAAAATGAATAAACAACTAAATACAAAATAAATAGTCTCTGCATAAATTGACACAGTTACTGTAGCAAACTTGTAAATTTGCATAATTATACACAAACTAATGTTGATTATTTTTAGGAAAAATTACGTTTTACCACCCTAAACTATACATTAGTTTAGTTTATGGTGCAAAGTGTAATCTAATATATAGTTTAGGGTGGTAAAGTGTAATATCTTCTTATTTTTAGGCAAAATTGTATAAATTTTACACATTTTTCTATTATACACGTACTAATGAGCGATGTGAATGCTCTTAGTGTAGTATGTCTATGATCATATGCTGGACTTTCTATTTTTATTTCACATAAAATGCAATATATTAGATTTTTCAACTAAATTCAATCACTTGGTCACGTTGAACTTAATTGTCTTTGAGATTGATAACATTGTTTGTCTTCTACTGGTCAATGTAACAAGCTATTTGAATTAAATTAAAGAACTTAAGGTATTCTATTTAAGTTTTGCCCCTCTCTCTCTCTCTCTCTCATGGAGGTTGGGGTAAGTCCCTGACTGCTGGTCCCTCATTGATATTTAATGGGGCTCTCATCAAATTCATTGAGGATGGGCTTAAATATACCGTTGTGGACATATTGGTTTGAGGTTAGTCCAGGACTGCTGGACCATCATTCATTTCTAATGGGCTTTTGTAGGGCTCACTGGGGATGGGCCTTTGAGAGTAAATCGATTTGTACCCCGAATGATTGAAACAACTTGTGAATGTGATGCAGATTAGTAGATTTCATCAATCCAGTAGTGTGGGTGGTAAAAATGGGCCCGGACCAACCCAAGCCCCAGATACACAACCCAAAATATGCCAACCAGAAAGGAAAATCTTTTTCTTGGGCTAAACACCAGAAAGGAAAATCTTGATAAACAAGCATGAAGGACCTATATGTGTGTTGGACTTATATTAATTAAAACCCACTACGTATTATGTTTTAAATGGTAGTATAGAAAGGAAAAAAAAAAATTATAAACGTAGTTCAAGATGCAAATGAAGTTTTTCTAGATCTCTTCTATAAAAAAATAAAAAAAGTTTTTTTTTCTAGATCAATAGATGTGTATAACAAAAGGTGTTTAACAAACTCAATATATATGTGTTAATATTACAAAAAATATTACACTTTTTATATCTTTGACCAATATATTATCAAGGAGGATTAGAGCTGCTAGCTAGGTATCACCTTTTTAATAAAGTTCTCAACAATTTCTATTTCACTACCGAGTACAGACAACCAAATTATTTGCAAAAACATGTGCTTGAACTTTTTCTCATGACACTCTTTGAGAATTGAAGTTTCAGCAGTAGAATCTAAATGTGTATTATTTTATTTATAAGTTGTCAACATCTTTCCTCTTAAAGAATGTATCAATAGTCCTGAAATTGGACACACCTAAGTTATAAATCACAAAAATGATTAATAATAACCCATTATAATTCTTGATAATATTAGTGAGATCAAATAAGATTTTATTTAACAAATCATGGGATTAGCTTAATATATTGTAGTTATATTACTATCTTGAATGAAATTATATATGAATGGGAATTAAGAATTACATTTTTTGGGCCTTAAACAAAAAGAGATTAGCTTAAATTTACTGATAAAAAGATCAAAAAATGGAAACTTTATATTGTATGGCATACTTCTTCTAAATTCTAATATCACATTTTGTACGTTATGAAATGGAAACTTTATCTTAATTTTCTCATTATATGTCATGCACCTACCGCTTCTTTTTTTTTTTATTTTTTTTTTTATAGATAGTTTCAACCTATGGTGTTCACTTCTAATAATAACTTTTTATTAATAGACCAAGATATGAATCGGTTTTTAGTGTAAGAATTAAACCTCAGATCTCTTATTCAACTATTAGAGATTTTACCAGTTGAGCTAATTAAAACTCACCACCTAAACTTAATATTCTATTTTATTACATAAACTTCAAAATTCAACATTAAGCGAGGGTTTGGATACAATGGTTTCCTGCATATGCATTTTTGTTCCCGCGTTTTCTCCTTTTTTTTTCTTTTTTTTTTTGCTGCATTGTTTGACTTTGAGGGAAAAAAGGTACTGTACATGAACAGTGTAATACTGTTCACGCACTGTTTATGCATAAAAAAAATATTAAAAATGAGTTCCATGATACTATTCATGCATTTAAAAATTATTTTGCTACAGTGTTTTCAGCAATAATCAGTTTTTAGCAACAATAAGCACCAATAAATTGCATCCAAACGGACCCTAATTCTTCTTAGGAAAATTTCTATATAGTAAGTAACATAGGTTGAATGGTTCTTGTTCATTAAAAAAAAAAGGTTGAATGTTTCTTTAGTTTGCTATGCAAAAGCCTCACCAAATATTGTTCCCAGAAATTTTCTGATGCTTTGTGAAAATGAAAAACGTGGTTTTAACTTTGAAGAATCTGTATGCCTAAACTGAGAAAAATAAATAAATAATACTAAAAGAAGAGAAAAGAGAATGAAGAAAAAAAGAAAAAGAAAGATGACTCGTATGCAACACGCCTAAGTTAAAGCAGACCTATAAGTTGAAATTTCAAGATTCAAGGCACCTATTGACACAACCATGAAATGAAATGAAATTCTTGTGGTAAATTCAACAACTTTCGTTTCATGTCAGCTTATAATTGAAGAATATCAATGCATGTTACCTTCTAGGCTTCTTACACCAAACTTTTTATCTCTTATAGTCCAAAGTTCAAACCGTATTATAAGTAAAGCAGGTCATTGTACTCGTTTTCTTTTGAGAGTCAATGATAATCTGTGTGATGCGCCCATAAATATAGACTTTGTCGTTGAATTTCCTTCACGCTCTTTTACTACCCAACAAAAAAACAAAAGGTTATATTATCTTTAACAATTCTGGTTCCCTAGAATAAAGAAAATGTGGACATCTTCGTGCCACTTGCACAAAGTCCAGCCATTATAGCTTAGGTTTCTTCCTAGAATCAACCTCTACTATATGCTATTTTACTATTATGTAGCACGTGAATGTCACTCAATTAAAAGATTCCTATGAGTCAAAGTCTATCACATCTGTATATTTTAAAGAGAGAATTACAAATTTACAATGTGTAATGGTGGAGGAACAGCAAAATCATGTGGTCTACAACAACCAAAATAAATAAATAAAAAATAAAAAAGATTTCAATAAGTTTAACCGATAAAGTTTATAATAGTTGAATAAGAGATCTGGATTCAATCCCTACCGACACCAAAATCCAACTGGTGACTTAGTCTAATGATAAGAATTTCTTATCACAATAATAAAAAACAAACTCCATAAGTTGAAATTTAAAACTCTATAAATAAATAAAAATGATAAAAAAATTAACACATAGTCGTACTGTATTTGATAATTAAGATATACTTGGGATCATAACTTGTGAAATCCGTGAGTTTTTAAAATTTAAAATTCTACTGTTTGCTTTTAATAAAAAAACAAACTCCTAAGTTGAAATTTAAAACTCTATAAATAAATAAAAATGATAAAAAAATTAACACACAGTCGTACCATATTTGATAATTAAAATATACTTGGATCATAACTTGTGAAATCCGTGAGTTTTTAAAATTTAAAAGTCTACTGTTTGTTTTTAATTTCTAGAATAATAACCATCCAGTTCTGTTGACTTTTGCGAAGGGAACACAATTTTTGTGATCTCAAATCTTAATTTATAATGTTCCGGACAAAAGAAAATACTCTTTAATAATGTTATGGGATAGAATAAAAAAACCACAAGTACAAGAGAGGCCCTTGCATCACAATTCACAATGTGAAGCGATATATATAAAGCTGGACAAGTTCGGTAATCACTTTTTGGCCAACTTATTTGTAACAAAAGGAATCAAATCCTCACCAAATCCTCAAAATGTTGCTTAGCACAGTATTTTAATTAAAATTATAGGGTTCTTATAATGTTCTTTCCACTACCATGTTCCATTATCAGAAGAAAAGTCAAGCATTATGCATTTCTAATTTTTCATTTCCTAGTTGATTTACTTTCTAGTCTCTGTATTCTAAGGCATTAGTACACTTGCAAACCTTCTCAAATCCTGGTGCTCATAAGATAAGATTCTTAAACAATGTGTCGTTGTTAATTAGATATTTAAACCTATCCAAAAGTAACAAGATAAAGGACAATGATTTTGAAAATTTTGCTTTATAATTTGTCAAAGCTAGAAAGATTTCATTTTGGGAGTGACATATATAACACATTTGGAAATAGTAAAACGGAAATTGACCTTATAGGTTAAAATATTTGTTAAATTACAATTTTCTAAAAGCTTAAATTTATGAGACAATTGTTAATTTTTTATGATATTAGAGTAAGCAATTATGAGTTTGAAATTTCAAATATTGTCTCCAGACTCTCCACTTTAAATTTCACTTAGGTTTCTCAAAAAAAAAAAATTCACTTAAAATTGGTTTAGTTAGACATATTAGAAACCTAAAAGAGTATTTTTAAAACTCAAAACTCTGTTTTACAACCACAACTTCTTAGAGCTTGTTTATTTTAGACTCGAAACATTGTTTTCCAACAATTTATACAAACAAACGAAACCCTTCAACTTCAAATATTAAAAATTTCATGCATTGAGTCTATTTGGACCTATACAAGGGTAAGTGCTATAATATTTGTTTAAAATGATAAGAGTGAGAGCGTGGAAATTTACCAAAGCTTGTCCTACTTTGTTTCCAGGGATGTCTTGTCTCTTTCCAAACAATGCTTTTTATGCAGGTATGGTGCAATGGTGGTGGGGAGTGGAGTGGGGACCTAATTGAATGGCAGAGCTCGCAAAAGCTATCAATCTGCTTTACTGTATAGGGATCTTAATTACGTGAAAGTGAAACTCAAATGGGCATGAGCTACTACCCTGCTACTTTCATGTCTTCAAGAACTGTTTACTTCGTATGGAAGAGTTTAGATAATTAACAACACTATTCTCAGTAGTCTTAACAGTGTACAAAATCTGAGCTTCTATTCTATGTCAGTTCAAAGTTTACAAAATTGTTAAGAAAAATTTGGTATGTGAGGTTTACTATTAATTTTAATAAATTTTACTAGACTAAGTGATTGATTAAACCAATTTAATTTGCAAGCAACTTTAGGAGTTCTGCTTGTGCATACTTTGTTCGTCGAATTATTTCTCTTGCAGCCTATATTGGTTGGGTGAAAACACAAAGGATGCAACTATGGAAATTGGAAAGTTGGGTAGAAAACATGAGTTTTGATTGTTTGGTTAACCGTAGAAAATGGTAAAATTCAAGTGTTTTCTATTTATGCCCATCACATTTTTACTTTTCCAAATCATTAAAACTTGGCTGGGAGTAGGTAGTTAAGGCGCTTCCACGTCAACGTTCTTGAATATTTATTTAAATATTTATATTATTTTCCAACATTTATATTGAATATTTTTCAATATTTATATTTATTTTCCACCCTTTCAAGTAAACACAGTTGATGGGAAACTAACATTTTACTTAAATATCTTATATCGTTGGATTTTTCTATCCTTCTAACATTTTTTTACCTTCCTACTTTTTCATTCTTTCAACCAAACAAAGTCAATGTCATTTTTTAGTGGTTATCAATGGAGATTTGATTTCTTAAATTTTGTTGTTGTGATAAATGCCTGGTAATGACTTGTAATAGAGTTTGATTTATTGTTAGTTGTCACATCATTTTATAAAAGTTATTCAATAAAACTTGTATTACTTTTAATATTTTCTTTTTTTATAATAGGTGACACATTAGTTTGTAAAACTTATATTATAGAGTAAAAATTCAGAACTTATGTAATACCTTATATGTGTTTATTAGGTTTCCAAATAAACTATTCCACATGACGAATTTATTTGCTTCAGCACAAACAATGTCTTCATCATTAATGACGATGGTTGGATAGATTTCACTATAATTTTTTTTGGTCAGATTGCCAAAAAAAGAGAGCCCATATATCAATTGTCACACCCCATCATACATTTATTACAATTTAATAAATAAAAAATGTTTCATTAATATAAATTTACTTGAAATTACAATTAAAATTTTGTTAATTAAGCTAATATTTAGTAAGGACTGAATAATATCATCCAAAGTGTTTAACAAAATACTATCACAAAAAAACAAAAAAAAAAGTCTAAATATTCATGCATTTAAATATTTAGTAATACAAACTAAGTATTTATTATTAATAAATAGGAGCAAGGTGGGGATGAAGCAGAGCTAAAAAGCCTAAACTTATCCCCACCCCACCTTAAGGGAAGAATCTTGCCCCTTTCTCATCCCACCACTTTTGTGGGACAGAACAGGAGGGGGGGGGGGGGGGGGAAGCAAAAATCGCCATCCCTAATTAAAGCAAGGCCTAGGTTTTGCAGCTCATGACCCAATTGGAGTTGAAGCTAAGAGGTCAAACAAGGGAAGAAAAGTCAAAGCTTTATATTTTGGTAGAGGATCATCCTGATGAGGTTTAGGTGTTGCCCAGTTAAGGGTTTTTTTTTTTTTTTTTTTTTCCCCTTGAATCAAATCAAAAAAATATTTATTAAAGAAATTTATTCTGCCATCAACATTTCTTTTTCTATATTAAAAAATAATATATATCTATATTTTTCCCTCATTTGTGTTGACATAAAAAGTTGGCCATATAAAACGATTTAATTGAAAAACTTAAAATACAGGTAAATTTTTGTCCACTATAAAATTTATTAATATTTCTATAATTACTCCCACATTTCAATGAGATGATATAATCCAATTCAAGAACTTTATTAGTGTAACAGCACTCTTTCTTTTGTTCACTTCTACTTATTTATTTATTTTTGACATTGCAAATTTAAATGGTTTTATACTTTCTTTTTTTTTTGGAGAAACTTAATTGGTTTTATACTGTTTATAAGATTCTAGCTAATCTTTGTTCTCTTTTTCTCCCGCTTTAATTGGCACCAGCTAATTTTCATGACTATTTAAACATGTTTGTGCCACCTGGCGGCAACAAAATAACCCTACCACTTCGTGGTTCTCGACACTTAATAAAGTCGTAGTCAACTCTATCTTCGCATCTCAACCGTCAGATCAAACTCCGAGAAATCAAACGGTCAAATTTATTGGTTACCGGCAACGTATAAAATAAGGTTGGTCAACAGTTTCGGTCTAAGAAAACAAATGACTCCACGTGAACCCCACTTTCTTGGTTTTGGTCAGCTTTCTTTGTTCTCGATATTTTGATATTTATCGGATGAAATTATCGTGGACTATTTTTTCACTATCTCGTGATTAATTTGGTGCATGATTTTGATTTTTTTTTTTTTTTTGAAACTTTGATACTAAGTTATGAATTTTTCCACTTCGTTAAGTCGTAGAAGTCTCCCCAATGAACATTAAGATAATCAAAGTCTGTTCTAGAAATAGAGACTTTATTATATGGGAAATCCAAGTCAACTTACTCCATAATAAGAAAAAAAAAAAAAAAGAAAAGATCCCATCAAAACAAAAATAAAATAAAAAAAGAAATGGTAGTTGAAGTTTGATTTGAATATCCAAAAAATGAATTTTGTATAGGGTCTACCTTTTCATAATTTATTTATGATTATTTTTTAGAAAGATTTATTTATTTATGATTGATTAGCCACAACTAGTAATTAACAAAGAATTCGGTTTGTATGATTTGGTTGGAAAAATAATTAATTGTAAAATTGATCTTTCTCAAAAAAATTTGTATCATCTTTCTTTTTTCTTTTTTTTTGGGGTTAAAGGCCTTACTTCTTATACTCCAGAGGTTAAAACCGTAATTGTGATCTACTTATCTCCCAAATTTATTACATAATTGCCACATTTGGTGTCAAAAAGAGTTTTGGGGAAGTTTTGAAAATCTTTCCCTTAGTGGACTGAGTCATTTGACTTCCAATGTATATCACTAATGCTAAATATGCTGAAAGGTATGCCTTAGCCCCGTAAAGATATTTGAACGTTGAATAAGGAGTAAGTCCTTCTCTCAATATCTAACTTCCTTTTGTCTTCTATCGTCTTCTGTCCAAAAAAAAAAAAAGTAATTAGTATTTTGCTGTTTTCATGTTGCTCCGTTTGTTTCTATAAAAAACCTTACAATGAAGTTAAGGTTATATTTGGTAACAATTTTTATTTTTCATTTTTAAAAACTTTTTTTTGGGAATATAAAGAAAAAAAAATTTCTTATATTTTTGAAATCAAAGATATGTTACCACCATGCATCTTTGGTGCGGTGGTTACTCCACAAGCTCTACAATTATAAGTGCTTGTGGGGTGTAAAGAGCTAATGTTGGGGTTCAAGTTTCTAGGAAGGAGTTCCACACACATATACACTTAGATTAGATTATAGTAAAATTTCTATTTTATATAAAAAAAATGAAATAAAAAACATGTTTGGTTAGTTGAAATTAAAAAGATAGGTTTTTGAAGAAAAAAATAGAAAATAATAAAATATTTTGTTACTAGAATTTAAACTCTAATACTAACTAATTAAATAAGACAAATTCATTAAATTAAATGTGTATTTTCATTGACTTTTGAGAATTAAAAACTGAAAACAACATTTTGCATATTTTCAATTTCCTTTACAATTTGAGTTTTGATAATAGTTTTTATTTTCTGTCCATTTTGGGTTGCTAAACAAGTTTTCTAGTCTCAAAACTAGAGAATTGTTTTTGAAAATAGAAAATAAGGGAAAAAAACAGTTACCAAACATACCCTAAGTTTTTGTTTTTTTTTTTTTTTTTTCCTATGTTTAGTAGTATAAAACAAATAGGTCAATGAAAAATTATCTCTAACTTCCCTTATCTAGTTTGACATGAGATAAAATTGTTTTCTACTAAAATTAAATGAAAAACAATTTTATCTCAATCAAATCTAAAAAAAGAAAACAAATCTATCTCATGCAAAACTAAATAAGGGAAGTCAATAGATGGTTTTTCAACTCATTTTAAGGTCGATATCAAACATAATAAAATGGAATAGTTTTCTAAAAAATGCATTTTGAAAAATGATTCATTTTCAAGAAAATTTTAATATCAAAACATTTACTTAACAGTAATCATGACTTTCTTTCTCTTATGTGTGTTGCTAAAAAAAAAAAAAAAGAGTGGTAGTGAGTTTCAATCTTCACCTTTTATTTAGTTAGTGTGTGATGTGGAAATTTCTCATTAAAATAAAAGGAGATTTCAATTAAAAAAGTACTGAAAATAAGCCAAACCCTAGCACATTTTTAGTATTTCCAACAAAAATATCTATAATTCAAAATATAAGTTGGGCTACGACTTACAATGCCTATTTCATAATTACTATATTTGGTGTCAAATAAAGTTAGGGGAAGTTATGAAAATGTTTCATAATTAACATTAATGATATACATGAGAATGGAGCCTGTTGTATTAAAACCTCATTCCTTAACCTCGTTGTATGTGTGTTTGTTTCCAAAAAAAAAACAGCATAGAATTTATGGATTGATAATAGCCTTATAACTCAATTGCTAGACACTTACTAGTGTTTCTAATGAAGAAATCCATGGTCCAAATACTCTCACCCAGACACCCACAACTATTTTTTTATTTATAAAAAAAGTGAATTGTTACTTTATATTTCATATTACCCTTAATTACACACACACACAAAAGACAAAATAAAGTGTGTATCCACTGTCCACTCTTTAATTGTTAACGCATTCAATACAGGAGGATAGAGAAAATAAAGAAGGAAAATATATTATATTATATGTGTGAGTAATTCTTACATTTAATATCCTCTCTTAATCTTTCTAATTTTTCAACTAGTATATTGATGAGGGGATTGTAAGATATAGTGTGAAAAAAGAGGATTAAGAGTAAAAAATTCGTGAAGAGATTGAACCAAAAAATAGAAAAAGAAAAACATATTGGATTGGATTGGATTGAGTCTTGAAAAATATAACTTTCATTAAAGAATTTTAAAGTATTTTAGCCGGTAAAAGTTGAAATCGGTGTAATAGCTCTAATTGTCAAACCAATACTAATTATCTTTTCCTTCTCAAAAAAAAAAAAAAAAATACTAATTATCTTTACACCTCCCAATAACTATTTAAACACTTAACCCAATAACTATTAATAATTATAAATTTATACATGATATTGATTCAATTAATGTATTGTTTAACTCTACACATGTTACACTATTTAATATATTTTTATTGATTCAGTTAATGTATTGTTTAACTCTAAACATGTTACACTATTCAATATATTTTTTATGTTTAAAATTTTCAATAAATATGTCACCAAACAAATGTTTAGATTTCAAATTTTTGTATTTTAGAATTATGCTTAAAATATTAATATGGTTCAAATAGCAAATAAGACATGATTGGAGCATTCACATCAAGGATCTAAAAAAATATAGCATTTAGCAACTCAAAAACCTAATTTATCAATTTTAACAACTCACTTTACAATTCATCCCACATCAAAGTTTCAATTTTTTTACCATTTCATTTATAATAATATAAACAACTTATTAAAATAATAAAAAATAATCACCATAACCAACCATCACAAAATCATGAAAAAATAATAACAAGTTGCTACAGTGAGCTCTCATTTATGAGAGTTCACTGTAGCAAGGTACTAAATTTTTTTAGATATGACATACTTTATATAGCATGATTTTTGTGGTTTAAAATGTTAAAAATAGCTTTTGAGTAGGTGTGACACCCTTGTGTGTGAATGCTCTTATTACAAAATTTGACATATATAGTAAGAACATTAAAAAAAAATATATATATATATATATATAAATTTTTTAAAAAATAATTAAGTGAAAATTGCATTAGATGATGTAACGTGGTTTAAAGTTACTAACCCATACTTTTACTATGTATATTGTTTTAGAATTCAGTTTTTTTATCAACACCCCTCTGTCTCTCTCTCCACACAACATCATGACTCATAAAAGTTTGATACATCAAATTCAATAATAAATAAAAGTCAATTTGAACAAAATTTGAATTTGTCAAAGCTTGTTTTTTATTCAATGGACTTGCCGTGTGTCCGTGAGTGAAGGTTCGCATAAGAAAGGACAGCTAATGATTTTCCATATAAGGAATAGTTACATTATCAATCGAAAGGGTAAAAACTAAAAGTCCACAACAAAAGTCAAATCCAAATGTGTTCAAATTTCAATTATAATAATAACAATAAAAAGTTAAAAAACTTTGATATATTTTATACAGAACCATATTACCCAGTCCACTACTTAAACTGA
Organism: Quercus variabilis; assembly: GCA_030445155.1. Taxonomy (NCBI): domain Eukaryota; kingdom Viridiplantae; phylum Streptophyta; class Magnoliopsida; order Fagales; family Fagaceae; genus Quercus; species Quercus variabilis. The sequence goes on along the minus strand of CP129456.1, from coordinate 23,000,230 downwards.
CCCACACGGCACAACAAAGGAACTACCAGTAGTAATTTTCAAGCTTCAAATAATCAAATATTGATATTTTCTCTTCAAATTTTGATATTTTCTCTCTACGAGAATTTGAAGAGAAAATGAGAAATATAATATTAAAATTTTATTCCACAACCCACACACACTCAACACAACTCTTCAACTCAACAGACTAACCTCATGATTTATTTATTTATTTAATAATATTCACTAATCACTACCTTCCTTAGAAATCTTCAAACTCATCTCAGCCGTTTGATCCAAAAAACCCACTTTGACTTTTCAGATCTTTTTCTAGCTGGATCTTTACCCGGTCATCCGGTCACCTCATCCCCCTATATTAACCCTACTCTTCCTTCATCTCTATACTCTTTCTGTTTTTCTATCTTCCTTCACAAAAAATACACATTCATTTCAAAAGCAAAAAAATAACGCAAAGCACAAAAAAAACAAAAACAAAACCTTTCTAAGCCTACGAATGGCGGTGGATCTCCTGGGCTTTCCGAAGATGGATGATCAGACGGCTATACAAGAAGCCACGTCACAAGGTTTGAGGAGCATGGAGCATCTGATTCGCTTCATGTCTAATCGGCCAAACCACATGGACTGTTCCGACCTCACAGACCACACTGTGGCTAAGTTCAAGAAAGTCATTTCTCTTCTGAACCGGACCGGCCACGCCCGGTTCAGGCGCGGACCGGTTCGTCCCTCTGATTCTCCTTCTTCTTCTGATGACTCCATCTTTGTCCCTCACTCACAAACTCTTAGCCTAGCTCCTACACCTCTGGCGCCGGTTGTTGCTCCGACCGCCGTGTCCCAGATCCCCATCACTGCTCCGGCGAGCTACGTTTCTCATCCACAGAGCTTGACTCTTGACTTCACAAAGCCTAATGCTTTTGCTCCGAACACTAAGGCTTCGGAGCTCGATTACGCCAAGGATAGCTTCAGCGTGTCGTCGAGCTCGTCGTTCATGTCGTCGGCGATCACCGGAGACGGAAGCGTCTCCAACGGGAAGCTGGGAACTTCGATCTTTGTTTCTCCGGCGCCTGCCGTCTCCGGCGGAAAGCCACCGCTCTCGTCTGCTCCCTACAAGAAGAGGTGCCACGAACACGAGCACGAGCACTCCGGCAACGTCTCCGGCAAGTTCTCCGGCTCCGGCTCCAAGTGCCATTGCTCTAAAAGAAGGTACGGAGTGTTTATTCCCCATCTGCAAATTTTAGCACAACCTCTCTCTCTCTCTCTCTCCGGTTAAACATTTTAGTTCACCGAGTGAGACCTGAATTAACTCAGAACAAACTAACACCTATATTAAAAAAAAACCTTTAATTCGAAAACTGTGTTTCCTTAGGTTTGTGAATGAATCAAAATTTTGAACATATAAAAAAAAAAAAATCGAAGATTTTTCATTATTAATTTTATAGATGATTGGAAATCGGACGAGTTGACTCACTGAATTGACGTGAAGAAATTTCCGATTTGGGAGTCAACGAGTTGGTTCGGAAACAGTGAATCTATTATTGGGTACAGCACGCGCGACACTGACATGGTAGGGGTGTCTTGTCTTTTAACAGGGGTATTTTAGGAAAAAGGAAACAAAAGTAAAAGACTAGGTCCAAAAATTCAAACCTCGTAAACAAAACAGATTTGTCTTTATCTCTCGGTAGTAGTCCACTACTCCTTGGATTCTAATTCTGACCACTGACTTAGTTTAAAGCAATACATTACGCACCCCTAGCTCACGTTAGTAACCGCGGCGCACAATAAATTAATTTGTTTGGATTTAATTCCTTAATCGTTATTAATTAGTGATTGATTGTTGTTTTGATTACAGGAAAAATCGGGTTAAGAGAACAATTAGAGTACCGGCAATTAGTTCAAAAATTGCTGATATTCCACCAGATGAGTATTCATGGAGGAAATATGGTCAGAAACCAATCAAGGGGTCACCATACCCACGGTAACTATTATAGTCCTTCATCACTGACCGTTCAATTTATTGTTGTATATGATTTTGAAGTCAATTTTTTGATTTTCTTTTAATAAATGTTGTTGATTTTGATGTTGACTTTGTTTGTTTCTGCAGTGGTTATTACAAATGTAGTACAGTCAGGGGTTGTCCAGCGAGGAAACACGTGGAGAGAGCACCTGATGATCCAACGATGCTGATTGTAACGTACGAGGCGGAGCACCGTCACTCGGGTCCACTCGCGATGCAGGAGAACGTGGCCTCTGGGGTGGGTTTGGTATTCGAGTCAACGTGAGTGAGAGATATTGAAATATTTTAAAATTTATATAAAGAAAAAACAAAAAAAAGAGAGAGAAGAGGGAAAGTTGGTAAACGACGTAGACTTTTGTAATATCGAGGTAGTGGAGGGGTTTGAATGTAAATTTGATTTTTAATTTTTAATTTTTAACATATATAAATAGTTGTGGAATTGGAATCTCAATCTGCTAAAGCAGGTGTTTAATTCATTAGACCTTTTATATCGTTTGGTGGTGATATTATTTATTTTTATGATTAATTTTTCTTAATTATTTAATTTCATGTTTATCTTGATTCGCCACTATGGATTCTTTATTGACAAAAAAGAAAAGGTGCGTGTGTGTTAAGAGTCAAAGAAGTGCGAAATAAGATGCTTTGTAGGTGGGAAGAGCATAATAATCATAACTCCAAAATGGAAGATGAGGTGGTCCATTCATTTCTCGTTGAATAGAAAATTGGAGATATTTTTATTTTTAAATTAATGAGGATATTTTTTTGGGTGGAAATTGGTGATGATATTATTATTAGGGGAAGCGTAGTTTGACCAAAAACCTGGGGGAAAAAAAAACAACAAAGGAGAGAGAGAAAGAAATGGGAAAGGGGAGAGGAACCACTTGATAATAATAAATTATATATAAAAAAAAGGATTGGATGAAAAAAAAATCAGCGGTGGTTGAATTATATAAAATATAAATGGTCCACTTATTAATGTTTCAAGCTAAAAATCAACCATATGTGTTTCTTATATGGATGACTTTTGGTGGTCTATTGACTTGGTTTAATTAAAAAGCTCAAAGTCAATATCTCCGTTCAGCATGTTGCAAACATGCAATGCATATCTACCTACCTTAGATTTTATCTCATAAATGATAAACACACCCTCTAGAATTTAGACGTGTGTCTTAAAAGTTAAAATCCACTACGGTTCTTTTAGAAACTTGGGTGGATACGTCATTATGATGTGTTTAAAATTCTTGGTCATTATGGTTGGATCGAATTTGGTGTTAGTTAGCCCATTAGACCTGATTCACTTGGGGGGAAGAACTTTGATGTGTTGATATCGAGCAAGTTATTTGATTGGGTTTTCGAGGTGGCTGTTGGGATTTCATATCTCTCTCTGGTTCATGAATAGCTTGTGGGCAAGAGAGACCTAGCAAAACTTGTTCATAACCCAAATAAAGGCCTGAAAGTTCATAGAAAGACAATGACTCGAATATTGGGTGTGTGAAGTCTATGAATAATTGACAAAAAGGTAAGTGGTTAATATAACATAGTTAAACTCAAATTTTTGACTCTGGTAATATGGAGTATATTATGTAAATTACTTAATAGGAGCCTCTCTACAATGCTTTTAACAGTTATGTGTTATTTTTTCCCAATAGAAATCTCTCAAAATTGCACTAATCAACATAAAAATAAAAAATAAAAATAAAGAATATAAGAATAATCAAGAACACAAACAAATTTTTAATTCAAATAATAAAAAACACAAAATAGAAGAAGTCCCACAAAAACAATAAATGCACTTTTCTTCCTCATTTTCATTAACTAAACAAATGCGTCTTCAAAACACACACAATTCTAGACATGCACCCTTCATTTTAAAAATTTTCTCTAGTTCCAAAGATTGTGACTTGTGAAGGGTCCATGGTAGTGTCAAAGGGGGCACACATAGTCGCCGCTATGGAAATTGTAGGAGACTTTGAGATTATGTTGTTGTTGGGTTCAGCCTTCGTAGCCTAATATCCAGCAAGGGGACTCTGCCTCTTTGGGATTAAGATGTCTAAGTAAATTAGCTAAATGAATTTCAATGTCATATTAATAGCTACCTTATATGAGTACTAGCCACATAAGCGAAAAAAAGGATGAGCTAAATCATTCTAGAAAATAGAGACAGAAATTGAACCTTTTAAAATTAGAGCGAGACAACTAGAACTTACCCCAAATTTCATAAACCAAAAGTTTTTTTTTTTTTTTTTAATCTAGATTATTTTAAAACCGAACTAGTTATGTTATTTATAAAATGACGTCTAGAGGATTAAGTAAATTATTATTTTTATATGTTGATAACTTTGACAAAATTCTAGTCATCTATTTGAAAAAGAATGATTAAGATTTGAAAATTTCCATTTTGTGTTGTTCCACCAAAAATAATGGAAAATCATAGTCTTATTTGATTGAAGTGATGTCTGAGCTTGATTCTTTTTTAGGTAACTGTACAACTAAAAGTGGTATCACATTGTCACCTATATTCAACCCTATATTGTGTTCTACCCACCCCTTCCCTAAAATCTTAGGTTGATTAGTGACAAATAAGGTTGGTCCTGAGTTGCACCTACTGTACTTATGATGAAATGTGAACTTCAAAATCTGATAAATTATTTGACTGTAGAGACAAGAGGTGATGTCTTTTTCTATATTGGTTGGTTTGAATTCCATAAATTTTATGCTGATCTGCTTCATTGACAAAGCTTTAGGCTACATATATTCTTATATTGCAGACGTTTTAATGATTAGGCTGTCTGTCCAACCAACTGGAACTTGAAAAAAGAGGTATTGGGCCTAGACATAAAAGTCCACCCCAATTCAACCTAATTTTCAATCAAATGTAAAATAGGTGACATTTAAAATATCCGATAATTTTAAAAAACTCACACAAATTATATAAAATCAAATAAATGTCATATATCTCAGATTTTTAATTAAAAATTGAAAGAAATTTGAGGATTCAAATTGGAAGAAAACTTATCCAAAAAAGACACATTCTAAATTATAGTTTTTGTAGGTAAAGGCCATTGAGCCCTCAGACTATAAAAGGATTCTGGAGATCATTTTTCAAGACAGTTTTTTAAAGGTTCTTATTGGGCCTAGACATAAAGGTCCACCCCAAATGCATAATCAGGATTAGTTTCCATTTGAATTAGAATTTAGAACTCAATGATATCTAGAATAGTTTTTTTTTTTTTTTTTAGGATCTAAAAGAGTGGTAATGTGCAACAAGCCCTACAATCCTTTTAATATTAAAATGGAGTATCGTGAAGCCCAATCCATGGAGTGTGTGAATAAGAATTTCTCTTGTATTCAAGGTTAATTTTTAGTATAAATGTATGCCCAAGATAAATTATCATATACACATAACCATAAAAGCTTTAATTAAATATTTTCTTTCTTTCTTTTTTCTTCTCTAATTTGGACTCCAGTTTCAGAATCTTTGATTGAGTTGATTCCACCTTGAATAGAGTTTATATTGCTGTGCAGTTACATTTGAACCCTCTTCCTTTTAGTGGGAAAAAACAATTGTAAATATCTCGGATCATTTACTTATAAATTGTGCAAAGTCAACTACAAGCCTGCAACCTGGGAATATTTAAATAATGATTTGTAATTATGTTGTTCAACTGATGGAAAGGGTTTGCAATCATAGTGACAGAAGAAAGTTATCTACATGAAGGAGTTGTCTTTCAACTAAAAATGATTAGCAAAATAAAAGAGGGATTTATTTTTTTTAGAGTATAGAGGGACTTTTAGTTTTGTTCAATCATGAGAACTTTTTAATCCGTATATCCTACCCATGCTTGGTTAGAACTTAGAACATTATTTCCCGAAAAAAAAAAAAAAAAAAAAAACTCAAATTTTGGAAATGTTAATGATGAGCATTCATTATCTCTCTCAAATATTGCTTGGATAGTTTAGTTTATTAGGACCTTGGAAAGAATAATTCAATCAAGTTAAGGAAAATGTCCCTGTCAAAATTTTAATTTTCTCTGTTTCTTGATTGAGTATAAGAATACAATAAATTTTATTGGCAAATGAGGCTATCTTTGAACAAATATTGAGGTTTTTTTTTTTTTTTTTTTTTTTTTTTTTTTTTTTTTTTGAGAAGATTGTAACTTTATTAGGGGCCTGTTTGGATAAGTTGTTTCAAAATGTGCGTTTTAAAAACTAGTGTTTTAAAAACTCCATTTTAAAAACCACATATAAGAGTTTTATAAAAATGTGAAAATATGCGTTTTCTATTTTTAAAGCCATATTAAGCGTTTGGATAAGCTATTTTAAAAATAGTTATTTTGAGTGTAAATTCCAAAAAATGACTTAACTATTTTTTGAATGTTATATTATCATTTTTCTTGTGATCAGTGTTTTTTTTATTATTGAAAATATGTAATTAAGCTTAATAATTACATTAATAATAACAACAATAATGATGTTTTCGTTGTTGAAATTCATGGAGATAAGTTTATCAAAATTAAAATATTAAAAATAACTCATCGTGAAAAAGATATTAAACTGATTAGGAAAATAATTATATTAAAATGTTAATTGCCAACAATATCAATACTAGACAATCCATTATAATAATAAAAAAGTTCTTATCCGAAAAATTAAAAACCAAAACACCAAAACATAAATAATAAAAATATTGTTTACAACTTGCAAATGAATTGAGCTATTTTGTCACGAACAAATTTCATCTCCTCATCTTGTATATTTTCAACGTTTGCCTGTATGCTACTACCTTCTCCACTACTATTGCTTCTTGGTCTGTTCAAGCCATGTTCATCCCAATTGAATCCCTCATCTTCCCTATTATGTTTTCTAATAGAATTATGCAAAACATAAGTAGCAACTATAATGTTTCTTTGGTGCCTAATGTCATAAGGTGGCATTTGTTTCAAAATTTTCCATTTATTCTTCCACACTCCAAAAGTTCACTCAATTGCACTTCTAAGTGATGAGTAAACATACTTAAACCTCTCTTCTGTGTGATTCCCTCGACTAGCTCGTAAAAAATTTGAAAGATGATACCTCTGTCCCTTATAAGGTGGCAAATATCCTTTCCTTAAGGGGTATCCAGCATCAAGTAAATAATATTTCCTAGTAAAAGAAAAAAAAAAATCTAAGATGTACATAAATAATATCCTTCATTACATATTTAATATATAAAATTTTTATATACCTGGTGGTGGTTTTGAAAAGTTGACAGATTGTCGACGGATAATATCTAAGAAAATACGTGTGTCATGTGCTGCACCCTCCCATCCACCCATAACAAATGTGAAAAGTAAATCAAAATCGCATGCTACCATCACATTAAAAGATATCATGCCCTTTCTATTATAATATGAAGCTTTCTTGTCGTCTCCAACAACAACTTGGATATGTGTACCATCAATGGCACCAATGCAGTCCTAAAATAGAATATAAAGTTTAGATACTTAGGAAATAATCCTAACAAATATTAGAAACAAATTAGAATGTATGAAATGAATACTTGAAAGTGTGGCATGTACAATGGATTCTTCTGTATATGTCTTGGAACTACACTAAATGTAGGGTTAGAATGCTTGAAGATATCCATTGACATTATATTAAGGCGTTTTAGAACTCTATGAAAATGTCTGTGTATAGTCTCACCAGAATGTTGGAATCTTTCTTGAACTATTCTATAATAAGCTCCTTGTCCAAGTATCATTAAACATATATCTACTAACTCTTCAAGCCTAATATGCCTTGTGTGCTGTAGCCCATATGTATGTTGTAAAACATTACACAATTGAAGGAAAACATATGGCTTAATTCTAAACATTTCGTAGCATTTTCTTTCATTACTCGTCAAACAATCCATCAACCATATATAGCCAATTTGTTCAGAATCTCTACAAGGTTGTTTATCAATATATTTCATATAATATGTCATTGCAATATGACATCCAGCAACAGCAAGATCATATAATTCCTAATCATCATATTCATCATTTTGCACATCATAAGAATGATCTTCATCACTATTATTAATATGATCATTGTAATCCGTATGAATATCACCTAAAATATTATAGCAATAAATTAGATAAATCACAATAAAGAAAATGAGTAAACATTTAAATGATAGGTACTATAGTGTGATAGTGTGGATATTTGCAGATATTTGTAAAGGTATGCATGGGTGGATATTTGTAGATATTTGTAAATAGGTATTGTGACAATTGTAGGCTTAATATTTGTAGATATTTGTAAATAGGCATTGTGACAATTGTAAGCTTGATATTTGTAGATATTTGTAAGTAGGTGTAAGGGTGTGCACAGGTAGTGCGTATATTGCTGTAAGGGTGTGCACGTGTAGGTGCGACAGCTGGTGTGTATATTGTACATCATAATTCCTCATCATCATATTCATCGTTTTGCATATCATAAGAATGATCTTCATCACTGTTATCAATATGATCATTGTAATTCATAGGAATATCACCTAAAATATTATAGTAATAAATTAGATAAATCACAATAAAGAAAATGAGTAAACATTTAAATGATAAGTACTGTAGTGTGACAGTGTGGATATTTGTAGATATTTGCAAAGGTATGCATGGGTGGATATTTGTAGATATTTGTAAATAGGCATTGTGACAATTGTAGGCTTGATATTTGTAGATATTTGTAAGTCGGTGTAAGGGTGTGCACAGGTGGTGCGTATATTGCTGCAAGGGTGTGGGTGTGTAGGTGCGACAAATGTGTGCGAGGGTATGCATGGGAGTGTACGTGTGTGTGTGCATAGGTGGTGCGAATATTGCTGCGAAGGGGTGCATGTGTGCCTGCATAAGGGTGCGTCTGAGTGTACAGTGATTGGACTGTACTACAAAATGGATTGTATTGCTATTGAAACTTATTTTGAATCACATAACTTAAGCACAAATGCCTAACACAACCCTTAGTGGATCCAAATAAGGTATTATATATATATATATATATATATAATCATTAATATGTTAACTGTCCATCCACACTAATTTGACAAGAGAATGGATTATTGCAAAGCTGCAATTATTAATATGTTAACTAATTACAGCAGAATGGATAATACAACCAGCAAACCTAAACAGGAGAATGGATTATTATATATATATATATATATATATATTGCAAAGTTGCAATTATTAATATGTTAACTAGATACACCAGAAAAAAAGAGGTTGCACCTTGACCAAAAAGGAGAAATAGGTTACACCATTTGTGATGAAATTAATCACATTTTTATGTACCCAAAGGCCCACACATTGATATGACTTTTTTCAAATTGGAATTTTTTGACCATTTTCTAATTTTCATCCATCAAGCAGCCTATCAACTCATGCTAATTACAACTAATTTCACAACCAAACAACAAATTGCAAGTATCATCATCAATGCAAGAAAGTAGGAATTTGTTGTATGGGCCTTTGTTTGAGCCTCTCAATCCAATTTCTCCATTAAATTACTAAACATAAACAAATCATCAGCTAGAGCCAATTAAAAAAAACATACTTATAGACTTTTTAAAGTGCAAAGCAATTTTGTATGTCAAGCAAAAAAACAATAGAAAAACTGGTGTTTGTTAGTTAAAGGATCACTATTTTTATTACTTAGGAAAAATTTTGTATGATCCCAGATAGAGTACAGTAGTAAAAATACTAGTTAACATCAGGCCACGGAGATTGCAAACCATATGGACTTATAACAACCTGAAAACTATGTGCTACTAAAATTTCAGTGTCCAAGCAGAGTTAAGATCCATAAGCAAAAGACAGCACAAGAATTTTAGTTCATTTTATCTTTTCTAAAAGATTATTCTGAGCTAGGATTTCTAAATAGTTATACAAGTAGTTGGGATATAGAGAAGCAACTTACCAAAGCTTGGTTTTGAACAGAAATGGCTAGAATAATTCATTAGAAGTGAAGAAACAAAAGATAGTAGAAGATCACAACTTTTGCAGAAAGATATAAAAAATAGAAGTGGCCTACTATAAAGTTATTGAACAGTCATTAGAACTTTGAAGTAACTGATTACTATGTGGTGACATTATCTTTTGAAAAAGATTTTAGTATATGCTTATTGTTTAGAACCAGCAGTGAGGTTCACCAATTCCCACATCATGAAATTCTGCACTAAACCAACATATCACCAAAAAAAGAAAAAGCCACCACATGTCTCTCTTCCATAAAACATTATTCAAAGGATAAAACATAAAACACCCTAAGTGCCAAAGTAGTGACCTCCCTAATAGCCACATTATTCAAAGGATAAAACAATAAAACATTAAACATCTCTCTTCCATAAAACATTATTCATAAGATAAAACATAAAACACCCTCAATGCCAAAGTAGTGCCCTCCTAACAATCTTGCCTCCTCTTGAAGAAACTAAAGCTGTAAATATGATTCTTCCATCACAACAAACATCTCTCTCTTCTCTCATTTCTGAAAAATACGTGTTGCCATGAGGTAGAGTTTGGAACCCTTCTCAATGCCATCTATGGTGCATACGCGTTCCATGACATTACGAATAGTACTACTTGGCTCCATTGAAAAAGCTGAGTTCCTTAACTCCATAATATCACAAATACGACTAAGCTGTTGTGTTAACTGTAATGCCGTTCCTCCTTTCTTCCCTTTGTTCTGTGTGGATGATGGTAAATCTTGTTTTTTTTTTTTTTTTTCCTTTTTTTTTTGTGTTAGGTTAGGTGGTTGTGTGAGGTTAGGAGTCTCATCTTCATGAATGCCATCATCATCATTTGGAGAAGATGAGTTAGCAGAAGTATCACCTAACCCCTCCTTAGGTGTCTTAAGATCATCAGGTAACACACCTGAAGTGGGGGCCCATGCTAAATCTCCCGTGGCCACAATGTCCTTAAACATAACATCTAATAAGTCAACATTCTCCAAACCTTTCTCTCGAAATTTTGTAGCTTCAGGAACCTCCTACAATTTTGAATATTGTCATTAATAACTCAAATAGCATGGTTTATCTATTAATACAAAATATGTACAATGGGTTATACAAAACATACTATTAGTTTCCTCTCCCACCACTCATCAGTTGCAGCTATTATTCCTTTAGTTGCATCCCATCCCATCCCAATCCAGTTTCACTTCCCTTAAACTTTTTCCAAAGCAATGTTATGAATACCGTTTCGGAGCCCATTTCGGTTTGTCAATTGGAACGAAATATTTCGGTACCGATCTAATACCGGTCAATTTCGGTGTACCATTTTGGGTTATAGCTATTTTTTATATATTGTAGGTTATTCATCAAAACCCATATAAATTTTTAAGAATTTTATAATTATAAGTTCATATTTCAACTAATATATCAAACTTATTAAGCCCAAATTCCAAATATCACTCAATAATAATAATAATAAAATTAATAATTATTTTTTAGATTACAACAAGAGTAACGATAAAATTAAAATTAAAAGAGGGAAAAAAATTAAAAATGGTGAGACATAAGTTAGCCATGTGGAGTGGGATGACTTAGAAGTCAACACAAGTGGCTAAAGGCTAAAACTTTCAACATTCCCAATAAGTGACTCATGTGTGAAGGGCTCACAAAACTAAAAGAAATTAAAGTATTAACTATTAAACAATTGTAAATCAATACAAGGCAGTGAAGGGCCTGAAGGCAGACTACACGCAAAGGTGGAACAATGGAAGAAGATTAAGGCTAAAGCATTCTATTTTTATTGTTAGTCCTGTGGGGCTCACAAAAACATAACAAAGAAAAAAATTCAAATTTTAAAACACAAGTGACAAGAGGGAAAAGTATCATGTGGGCTGGCAAAACAAACAAAAAATTTAAAGCAAAGGACATAACATTTAAGGAAGAGTAAGGAGGCTGACAAACAGTTAAATTCATCACCATTTACTTGTACAGCACACAAATAAAAAACAAAAGGGAGATTGGCAAGACCAAAACCCACCAGAAGAAAAGAAAGAAGAAGATGAGTTCAAAACCCAACAGAAGAAGAAGAAAATAACAAGAAGAAAAAAAAAAAGAAAAAAAGAAAACAAGAAGAAGAAGGGTCTGAAACCAGAAGAAGAAGAAGGAGGAGGTAAGATTTTTTTTTTTTTTTTTTAAGCCAAAATTTGGTACCGGCCGAAATATGTATTTCGACCAAAATTAGCTAGAATGGTCAGAACACTTTGAAATAGGCCGAAATTTAATTTGAGGTGGAATGAGGGGTATTATGGTACCAGTTTTCATGCCAGCACAAAATATTCCGGCCGTTCCAACTGGAACGTAACGGAATCAATAACAATGTTCCAAAGTACCCAATCTTTCTTTAAACTATCCCATTTATGCTTATACTTTGCCTTAGGATATTCCTTTTCAGTTTTCTTTTCAAAAGTTACTATAATATTTGTCCAGCCATTTTTACTAAAGTGGGTATTAGGTCGATTACCTTTAAATACCTTATCCACACAAGCTTCACAAAAGACAGTTGTTACTCTTGATGGCCATTGAGCTCTAACATTTGAGCTATTTTGGGATGGCTTATCCATCTAAAAAAAACATAAGTTTGTTAATATTAATGCTCAGCCAAATACAGCAAGTTCTACAACCAAACCCATGAGAAAATTGCATAGTGGGAGTAAGTTTCCTAGGTAAGTTCTACAGCCACAAAGAATCAAACAAGAATTCCTAAATTTGAATGTAATCATGTAGTGGAAGAAAAGAAAAACTATTCTTGGAGATATTACTTGTGGTGCAACATAAGTGCCAAATATTGAACAAACTCTACTGGTTATTCCTAATGGATACACTACATTATGCAGACAATTATATATCTCACAGATGCACAATCTTAAGCAAAGAAAAATCTACAACCGTAAGAATCACGCTTATTAGACAAACAAGCACTTCATAAAAGAAGTTCTAGCTGTATAGTCACTTACAATGCGCAAGCTCAATATTAGAAATCACGTCAAGTTTTAAGGACAATATTTTGTTCCATAAAATAGATGTTCTTTAAGAGAGACTAGCACAATGTTGATACCTTATATTACTACGGCCACATAATTAAGGAAGGACAAACAAAATCCAAGGCCATCATCCCATGCATTTCAGAAAGGATGAAAAGTTATGGCAGAAATTCCATGGCATCAAAGTTACTTAATAGAGACATTATTTTACATTGTACAACAACAAAACCATGCAGGGCTATCTGTGAGACAGAGTGAGCTCTTACCACCAGCAACAACAACAACAACAACAACAAATCTCTAAATTCTAATATTTTGAGTTCGAATAGTGTAAACCAACATGCCAAAAGCCCAAATCTATATCATAAATTCAAAGATGGGTAATGGAGAATAGTTACCTAGAATTGCGATGAAGAATGACGATAAACAGAGTAGAGCTAAACAATGAAAAGAGCCAATCCTTGTGAAACTGATGAGTTTAGAGGCAAAGGGCTGAGGATATATATATGGAGAAGGGAGCGGATTGAGGATAAGCATGGAGCCAGAAGGTATTTCTGTTTTTCAGCCCCCCCAAAAAAAAAAAAAAAAAAAAAGCTGTATCACAATTTACAAATTGCGCGATTTTGAAATCACAATGGGAAATTGCCTTTCCTAAAACGCAAAAATCTGCAGATTCAAAAATGCAATCCCACAAATTTCGCCTAGCTAAACATATCAAGATTTTCATGATTTGCTAAACGCACGTTTTTATCTCTCAATACGCCTAAACAAACGGGCTCTAAAACTAAATAGCCATATCGGCTAAGATTACAACATTAAGGTGTGGAGGAACATTTTTCATCCACACCGATATCACTGACATGTCTAGCATATTTAGTAAGATTGTGAGCTACAAAATTACCATATTTCTTAATATGAGATACATTAAAAACAACAAAGTATTATGCTAATAACTTTACATTCTCAATCAAATGACCATAAGAAGCAAAAGAGGGTTCCTCACTCCTCAAAAAATTAACAATTCTCTCGTAATCATCTTCAAGGATAATAGAAGAAAAAAAAAATCCCACTGTTTCAGTGAAAATTAAAACTCTTACTACAGCCACAACATCAACTTCATCAAATAGAGAAAAAGGTAGATGAATACCCGGGTAATACAACCAGCCCATCAGTTAAAGGCAAAAAGGATATTGCAAGGAATAGGGCTTTAAAGTTATTGACCAAGTCAGACACGAGAGTTGGAAAACCCTTGCTAAACACAACTAAAACTTGGTCTTCTCGAAGTAAAATTGGCAACAGAGGTCTTTCTAATGAACTCTTCCAGTTCAAAGATGATGGCTAAATTGAAATGGGCTATCAACCTCGACGGCTGGGTTGTGGAGATCCTAGAAGTGGCCATCGTGGAGAGCAGAGTGAATCCCACGGCAGCCAGTGCAACGAGGCCGAACCCATCATGGCAATTTTTGGCCGATGGCATGTCTCCAAAGGAGGAGCGACAGAGTGTATGGAGGATGATTGCCCAACTGTTCATGGAACAAAGGAGGTTAGAAGTCCAACATATATCCAACTCTTGAAGGGGGAATTAGCATATCACCAAGATTATACTAGTGTTCAAACCAGCTTTAGAGTTCAGCATCCACGCCATGGCAAAGGAAATGAATATAGAAGTGTCGGAGCACATACTGACCCTGTCCCCAGGGAGGGGGAAGACTAGGGAAATGCTAGTGATGATGGGATGGAATTTGAGGAGGGAAGCGAAGCTATTACCTGCTCCTGATGAGTGTCCTACCCTTGCTTTATCAATTAACCATGAATATTTTAGTATGGAATTGTAGGGGTGCTTTGAAGCCCAACTTCCAGAGTCATGTTAGGGAGCTAGCTAGGAACCATAATCTTGCTATTTTGGTGGTCATGGAAACTCGTATTGGGGGAGACAAAGCCAAGGAGATAACTGATCGGCTCCCTTTTGATGGTGCTATTCAGACGGAGATGATTAGCTTTGCTAGGGGTATTTGGCTTTTGTGGAATTTAGATAGGGTGGAGGTGGTTCAACTCGCTAACACGGAGTAGTAGATACATGTTGAAGTGAAGGTACTCCCTTCTAACCTATTTTGGATTTTTACTATTGTATATGCTAGTCCTAGATATGCTAAAAGATAGGTATTGTGGGAAAATCTATCTAAAGCCGTTGACCTTCATAATAAATCCCGGATTATAGTTGGGGATTTTAATGAACCTTTCGCTGAAGAAGATAAGTTTGGGGGTAGGCCGGTTAGCATTAACAGATCGCTGCTCTTCAAGGAATGCCTTGACAAGTGTAACATGGTGGATATGGGTTTTAAAGGACCAAAAAACACCTAGACTAACAGAAGGGAGATTAATAGCCTTATCCAAGAGAGAATAGATAGGTTCTTCATGAATCCTAGCTGGTGTCTGCTTTATCCATACGCAAAAGTGTCTCATTTAACAAGGTGCCACTCGGATCATTGCCCCGTGTTAATGGAAACCAATCCCAAAAGGCTTATGCATCTGAGTAGGCCTTTCAAATTCCAATCCTTTTGTCAGTCTGACCCCTCCTTTCCAAATGTTGTGAATTAGGCATGGAGACAACCAAGGAAACTTAGGGAAGCAACTGAAATCTTTTCCACTCAAGCCAACCTGTGGAAAAAGAATCACTTCGGGAATATCTTCCACAAAAAGAAGAGAATCATGGCCCGGCTTGATGGGGTGCAAAGGGCTATGGCCAATCAGCTGTCCTCCTCATTAGTATAAGCCACACTAGAGAAGGTTCATAAAGCTTTATACTACATCCCAGGAGGTAGTAATCTAGGAAATAAACCACAACCAGTGCTGACAAACCAAGCTTTCAAATGAAGAGAATGGTAGTATAAGCCACATGGTAACAGACGAGGAAATTAGAACAACCCTTTGGTATCTAAAAGCCTTTAAAGCTCCCGGATTTGATGGTTTACACACCGGCTCTTTTCAAAGGTTTTGGCTCATTGTGGGTGGGTCGGTCAGAGAAGAGGTGCACTATGTTTTCAAGGAGAAAAAAATTATGGATTATCTTGCTAGAGCCAACATTATTCTCATTTTGAAAACCCAGGGTCGAAAAGCTATTGGTAACTACTAGCCCATAAGTTTATGTAATACAATATACAAGATAGTCTCAAAGATCATAGTTGGCAGAATCAGACCTTTCTTAGACCAGCTCATCTCCCTTTGTCAGGCAGCTTTTGTTCCAGAGTGAAGGGAGGTGGATAATGCGATCATTGTTTAGGAGATAATCCACACTATGGGGAAATCTAGGGGAAAAAGTGGATATATGGCTTTAAAGATTGATTTAGAGAAGGCATACAATAAACTTGAATGGAGCTTCATTAAGGGTATGTTGAGTAGGTATAATTTCCTTGACAACCTTATTGAGCTCATAATGAGTTGCATATCCTTAATGTTGACCTTGCTGTTGTTTGATGGGGGGAGTCTTGAACCTTTTCGACCTTCAAGAGGCATAAGGCAAGGGGACCCATTATCCCCATATATATTTATCTTATGTATGGATTTCTTGGTCAGCTCATTCAAGAAAAATGTGAGGCTAAAATGTG
Organism: Quercus variabilis; assembly: GCA_030445155.1. NCBI lineage: Eukaryota > Viridiplantae > Streptophyta > Magnoliopsida > Fagales > Fagaceae > Quercus > Quercus variabilis. The sequence goes on along the minus strand of CP129456.1, from coordinate 22,983,607 downwards.
GTGTTCGGTTAAAGCCTCGAGGAGTGGCCTAGCCTTCTCCCACCTCTTTTTTGCCGACAATTTAGTGCTCTTTGCTAAAGCCAACGTAGAGAATTGTATTGCTATCAGGGAGGTTCTTGATAAATTTTGCAATCTCTCCGGTTAAATAGTGAGTGAAGCTAAATCTAGGGTCTATTTCTCCCTGAATATTGACCAAGATAGTAAAGAGGCTTTTAGTGACATTCTTGGTTTCCAGCAGATGGAGTGTTTGGGAAAATACTTAGGCTTTCCCTTTAAGCACCGAGGAGGCAATAATTAGGATTTTGGTTTTGTGGTGGATAGAGTGAAGGCCAAGCTTGCGGGCTGGAAAGCTAACCTTTTATCCATGGCGAGAAGGGCAGTGTTAATTCAAGCATCCTCATTAGCAATCTCGACAAATGTCATGCAAAGTAATTTGCTACCCAATAAGGTATTGGAAGGTATTGATAGGGTCAATAGAAATTTCTTATGGGGATTAGTTGAGAATAAGAGGAAAATGCATTGGGTGGGTTGGAAGAAGGTAACCAGGCCCAAAGAAGAAAGGGGGTTGGGGCTTTAAATAGCAAAAGGAAGGAATACTGCACTCCTCGCTAAGCTAAATTGGAGATGTCATACTGAGGATAAGGCTCCTCGAGCAAAGGTGTTAAGGTTGAAATATTGTAATCACCAGAGGCTAAACTCGAGAAATGCGGATAAGCTTCCTAGTTCAAGAACTTGGAAAGGGCTGTTAAAGGGGAAGAAACCTTTAGGAAAGGGACCAAATGGCTACTGGGGTTCGAAAGCAAGATGGATTCTTGGTATGATAGATGGTCTAATTTTGGCCCTTTAAGGAACGTCATTCATGGCCCTCTATCTCAGGAATCCTCCAATCTAAAAATCAAGGATGTGGCAGACTATACATGTAGTTGGAATTGGTCTATAATTCAAATGGACTTTCCAGATGAGATTATTAAAGAGCTTAAAGCCACCCCCATTCCTTTTTCTACTAGATTGGAAGATAGATTGGTCTGGAAGTGCTCACCTAAAGGAGCTTTTGATCTTATAAGTGCTTATGAATTAGTCACCGAGCCCATGACGGTTATTCCTTTTAAAGGGAACTGGATTTGGAAGTTGAAAATCTTGCCAAGAATTCAAGTTTTTGTGTGGAAATGTATGCATCACAGCATCGGGGTTAATCAATGCCTACTAGCAAGAGGAATGCAAATTGAGACCAATTGCCCCCGATGTCATAGAGAAGTGGAGTCCATCCTGCATGCGTTGCGTGACTGTATCTTGAGCAAAAATGTTTGGTATTAGCTTGGGAGACGGACAACAAACTCCACTTTCTTCACCCAAAATTTGCATGACTAGTTAAGCACCAATGCTACATCGGGTCAACGCCATATATCAGGTCATATTCCTTGGAACTTCGTTTTTCTCTTTGGAATTTGGCTGCTTTGGAAAGGTAGGAACCAGCTCATATTCAACAATAAAAACCAAAATCCCAACTTGGCCAACGAAATTGTAGATCATGTATCGGAGTACCATTTTTGCACAAACAATTCTTTAGCCACTAAAAGAATGGTTCTGAAGAGTATCAAATGAGAAAAACTGAGAAATGGCTGGTTAACCTTGAACACGGATGGCTCGGTAGTAGGCAACTTCGGGATAGCTAGAGGAGGGGGCTTAATTAGGGATGCCAATGGTGATTGGGTCACGGGCTTTGCAAGGAGGATTGGGACTACTTCTACCTTCTTGGTGGACTTATGGGCTCTCCGAGATGGACTTCAACTTTGCTTACAAATCCACGCTCAAGCTGTTTTTATTGAACTGGATGCTAAAACAATTGTTGATGCCTTTAATTTGCAATCTTACTCTTAACACTATTGTATCTTCTATTATGGATGATTACAGGCACATGGTTACCCGGATTCCCCAAGCGTGATTTAGACATATTTACAGAGAGGCAAACAGATGTGTAGATTTTTTTAGCTAAATTAGGCACCTCGATTGAGGGTAATTTTATTGTTTTTCCCAGTCCACTTGTTGATTTATCTAGTGTTTTAGAGGTTGATGCCGGTGGACTATATGTTAACAGGCTTTGTCTCGAACCTCTCTTTGTTGTTTAGTTTCTAATATAATTTCCAGTTTAACCAAAAAAGAAAAAAAGAAAAAAAAGAAAAAAAGAAAAAGAAAAAAAAAGAAGGTTAAATAATAGAATCTTTGAGTTGATGCTTAACACTTAGGGGAGGTGCCAGACAAATATTGAGTTGATATTTGAACAATAGAAGCTTTAAATAATGCAATCATGATGGTCTGATGTGAGTATAAACATTGAACTTGTCAGCTCGAAAATGATGGCACCAATGGTAGCCTTGCTCCCAAAAATTCACTTCGCTGAATTCATCTACTGTGGCTCCGGTAAGTTCGGATCACATTGGCTACTGTGTTTAATTACTGTCTTGGTTGGTAAATTTATTTCTACAAGAGTAGTAAAAAACCCAAGTTATTCGTGGTAATGGCTGTCCTTAGCAAATGAATAAATTTGCACATGCTCGGGCAGCAATGCTGACCATAAACTTGAATACCTCCAATCCCTGTCATTTTCGTCTCCCACGTGGAATTGTTAAATCTCTCAGCTACCACACCAATGCCCGAACAATCTTCAGAGCAAAAATTGATTCTTCAGACATATTGAGTAGTGAGTCTAATTCCACAATTTGTTATTTGTGCGATTACCACTAGTTAACATTTTTTTATTTTGCATAAACAATAACTCTAAATTACTCACTCACAGTCACACAAACTAACCGTTTATAAAATTTGATAAGACAAATCATGGTACATTTTTCACTGTCCAACGTCTTTCCTCTTTACCTTCATAATAATTATTCTAATATGCCTAGATTCCCATTCGTACAAGCTACAACCAATACCATGATTTGAGTCTTCTGTTTAATCTCTGTTTGTACTTGGGTTTAGATAACCCTTTTTTTTTTTTTTTTTTTAAATTTTATTTGATTAGATATAATTTTTGTTAACACCTCAGACCTCACTTGTTTTTGGGTACAATTAAAATTTTCCCAATTTTAAACAAATAAGGTTTAAGCAAAAATTACTTTCTCAAAAAAGAAAAAGAAAAAAGGTTTAAGCAAAAATTTAATTTAGATGCACACTTAATTAGCAGCATTATAATTATTTTTAAAAATAAGTAAGCTTTAAAAAAGTTAAACATAAGCAAGTAAGTTAAAAAACTAAAAGAAAAAAAAGTTAATCCAAAATCACTTTTTATAAATGCTAGATACAGTAACATTTTTTCTCAAAATAATATTTCTTGTTTCGTTTTCATTTTTTTTTTTTGAAAAAAACTTATTTGTTTATAGACAGTATTTCAAAGTCATTTTTTAAGGAGAATTATAAGCTCACAATAATCACTTGTACAAGTACAAGTACAACTACACAGGCCTTTTTTTTTTTTTTCCTAGTTTCGTGTGGAAAATGTTGACTCTTTAGCTCACAAATAAATAAACTGTCAGTCACATCGTGGGAGCATTGTGCACCTGAATTTGTAGTTGTACCAATATAACCTAAATCAAAAAAAAATTTATTGGTTAAAAAACATAAATCAATTACATTTCTTGTTTGATTCTCAAAATAAATAAACAAATAGAGAGAGAAAAGTGTGGTTAGAAAAATGTAAAATTTTATTAACGAGGGACAGAGAGAAAGTAGAGAAAGCGTAGAGGGAAGGGTCGTGTTGTGTGTGTGTTTGCCTTTGGTGCCTTACTGTCATGCACTTTGGCTGTACTCGTCTCGTCGGACAAAGCGAGAAAATTTAAAAAAAAGCTAAAAAATTTAAAACAATTTATTTATTAGAGTTGTAAAAAAAAAGAGCTTACTTTCTTTACTTTTTGCATCTCATCGCATTTGCTACGGTCTCTTTTGTCTGTCACTCTCTTTCTCTCTCTCTCAATTTCCGAGGATTCTTCGATTCTACCGATTCAGAATCCAACTTCTCTACCGTTTATTTTTTCCAACTCAACTCGCCGGGTCGACTCGCTCTCCAAGTGAGTTTCTTACTTCGCTCTCTCTTTCAGTCTCTCTCACTCGTTTTTTTGAACTTTTCGACTAAAAACCAAAAAAGCAAAATCTGGGTTGGTTGGTTTTTGTCGATTTTGTAATATTTCCCACCTGTATCCTAGTATTTGGTTTTGTTTGGTTATGTTTTGGTGGAAGTTTGGTGAAGAAACAATTTTCAAATGTTTGATTTTTTTATGATTCCTACAGAGATTTTTAAGATCACCCATTAGAGGAAAAAGCCCGTTGTCTTCCAAAGTTACTGTCTTTTTTTCAATTCAGTGAAAATATAGAGATTCAAAGGTCTGATTTTTCTTAGGGTTTTGGGCTGGGTTCTGAATTGGAATGGCGAATGACAATAAAATTGAGACCTTGATTTCTGCTAGGAAGTCTTTGAAGCTTAGCTTAGAGAAGTCAAAGGCTTTAGGGTTAGCTTTAGGCAAAGCTGGGCCAAGATTAGAGGAGATTAATCAAAGATTACCTTCTCTTGCGGCTGCGGTTCGGCCTATTCGAGCCGACAAGGATGCCCTCGTTGCAGTTGGGGGCCACATCAACCGGGCAGTAAGCCCGGCAGCAGCAGTGCTTAAGGTGTTTGATGCTGTTCATGGGCTCGAAAAGTCGTTGTTGTCTGACCCGCGGAATGATCTCCCGGGCTACTTATCAGTGTTGAAACGCCTGGAGGAGGCTTTGAAGTTTTTGGCAGATAATTGTGGATTGGCAATTCAGTGGTTGGAAGATATAGTGGAGTATTTGGAGGATAATACGGTAGCTGATGAACGGTTCCTTTCGAATTTGAAGAAGTCATTGAAAAATCTTAGAGAATTGCAGGATGATGGGGAGAGAGCTCACCTTGATGGTGGGCTTTTAGATGCCGCATTGGATAAGTTGGAAAATGAGTTTAGGAGGCTCTTGACTGAGCATAGTAATCCACTTCCAATGTCATCATCATCATCCCTTGGTGAGCAAGCATGCATTGCGCCATCACCTTTGCCGGTTAGTGTCATTCAGAAGTTGCAAGCAATTCTTGGGAGATTAATGGCCAATAAAAGACTCGATAAGTGTATATCAATCTATGTTGAAGTTCGTAGCTCAAATGTTAGAGCGAGTTTGCAGGCTCTTAATTTGGATTACCTTGAGATCTCTGTATCAGAATTCAATGACGTGACTAGCATAGAGGGGTATATAGCACAGTGGGGTAAGCATTTGGAGTTTGCAGTGAAGCATTTGTTTGAGGCAGAGTATAAGCTTTGTATTGATGTTTTTGAAAGGATGGGATTGGATGTGTGGATGGGTTGCTTTGCAAAGATAGCTGCTCAGGCTGGTATTCTTGCATTTCTTCAATTTGGGAAGACTGTTACAGAGAGTAGGAAAGACCCCAATAAGCTTTTAAAGTTGTTAGATATATTTGCATCTTTGAACAAATTGAGACTGGACTTTAACCGGCTGTTTGGTGGAGCAGCATGTGTTGAAATTCAGAACCTGACAAGGGATCTCATCAAGAGGGTGATTGATGGGGTAGCAGAGTTGTTCTGGGAGCTTCTGGATCAAGTTGCGTTACAAAGAGAGATCCCGCCTCCTCCAGATGGGAGTGTTCCAAAATTGGTAATAATCATTATTGATTACTGTAATAAACTGCTTGGGGATGATTACAAGACGATCCTAACCCAGGTTCTGGTCATTCACCGGAGTTGGAAGCATGAAAAATTTCGAGAAAGGGTCCTTGTTAATGAGGTTTTGAACATAATCAAAGCCATTGAACAAAATTTGGAGACATGGATGAAGGTTATTGAGGATGGCACCCTATCTCACTTTTTTGCAATGAACAACCACTGGTATTTGTACAAGCACCTGAAGGGAACAAAAGTTGGTGATCTCCTTGGTGATTCTTGGTTAAAAGAACATGAACAGTCCAAGGACTATCATTCCACTTACTTCTTGAAAGACAGCTGGGGAAAGCTTCCAGGTCATTTAAGTAGGGAAGGTCTGCTTATGTTTTCAGGTGGACGTGCTACTGCTCGTGATCTTGTCAAGAAAAGGCTGAAAGCATTCAATGAAGCTTTTGATGAGATGTATACAAAGCAGTCAAACTGGGTTGTGTATGACAAAGATTTGAGGGAGAAGACATGCCAGGTTGTAGTGCAGGCGGTTGTGCCTGTTTACCGAAGCTACATGCAGAATTATGGACCCTTGGTAGAGCAAGATGCAAGTTCCAGTAAGTATGCAAAGTACACCGTGCAGACTTTGGAGAAAATGTTAATGTCTCTTTTTCAGCCAAAGCCCGGGAGATATGGCAGTTTCAAAGGCAGGCAGTCTAGTGGGAAATTCAACAATGGAGTAGCAGATCATCGTCGTACTGCTTCTGCAGTTGTCTGATTTTCTATCCCTATTTACTTTATTTTGGTTAATCTTAAAAGGTATCATGCTCCAATATTCTCCTCCCATAGTCAGATGGTTAGCCAGTTGCCTTGTATATATAATGTATTACCAAAGAGCCATGCAACTGTTGCACAAAAAAAAAAAATCATTTATTGGATTTAGAGAAGGGTGTTCTTCTGAACATTGGCATTCAATTGCCAAAATTTTCTCCATGAGATGGAGTTTTTGTAACTTGTCGATGAAGAATAGAGAACTGTTTCCCATGCTTGAAGGGTTCTGACAAAGACATAAGATCTCAGAGTACCAGACATGATGTTGAACAAGTTTTAAGGGCCTACTGGATAAGGTTGGTAGATAATACTTATGAACTATAGCTATTCATTATTTATTTCTCTCTCCCATCTTTACTTGTGACTTCAATTGCTAAGTAGGCAGCAGGAAAATTCTTGTAATTGCTAGATTTCATGTACAATTATTTGATAAAATGTGCATCTAGAGATCTAGTGGTGATTGAATTCTTTACTCATCAGTATTTAGGAATTGGTTGTACATGTAGGGACCTTCCTGAGATGCTTGTCGTCAATGTTGCGGGATCCCTGTTTTTGTTGAGAACTTATGTATTGCAGCCATGATTTTACTGAAACTTATTGACAATAAATTGGCAATGTATTACAACCTTTTTTTCTTTTTGAGTTGGATGAATAAGAAGCTTTTATGGTATTACAGCCTTTTACTTGTTTGAATATTAAGGTAAGAAAATCTAGGTCTATGCATTGATGATTAGGCAATTTCCATTTGTTTTTTTGTTTTGCTTTTCTTAGCTTCATCTGGAAGTTTTTGTTTTCTAGATGTGGACTGGGATTGACTTCTATTTGCCCTTATTGAGGTTTTGCATTGTATTGAATATTAAGCACCCACTCACATGGAGGTGAACCCCACAAGTATCGAACCCATCTCTATGTGAGAGAGATGTTGTATGCAACCGTTACACGAAATACGACCTCCTTTACGTGAGTCAAGTGATCATACGTCCAACCCTCATACGAGGGCCCCCACAAGAGTGAGGAAGCACCTGATGTGGGAATCCAAGTATTTCAATATGGAAGCTGAAAACATGTTTTGTTAGCTTTTACCGTGTCAAAAACAAAACTTTCTTGTTACTTAGGGAACCTATCTTCTTATTGTCGACCACTTGGTGGTAGTTTATGCTATTGCTGGTCTTGCTGGCACTTTAGTGGCGGATGCGATATTTTTGTTGATGACGATGATGGTGGTTGTTGATGGTTTTGTTATTAGTGGCACGGGGAAATAATTAGATTTTTGACTTTGGAAAAGTATGATTTTTCCTTTTCTTTGACAATTTCACCCCCCCACCCCCCCCCCCCCCCCCCCCCCCCCCCAAAAAAAAGCAAGCAAGTTACTTCACCCAGAAGCCATTGGTTAGTGTTTCAAGCAACACTGGCATATAGGCCTAACAGAGTAATATGCTTTTGAAGGACTCTCAGAGCATTAGCAGTAGTAGATTTAAAAAGCTATATAGCTATTTTAGCTTTACTAAAACACAAAAAATGCTCTCACAGCAGTGGATGGCTTCGTACGAAAGGTGAAGCTAAAAGTAAAAAATATTATTTTAATTCCTTCGTATGAAGCTAAAAGTAAAAAATATTATTTTAATTCCTACCTCTATTAAAATAATACTTTTTTATATATATTTTTTTATTCTTTTTCATTTTGCTCATTTTGCCTGTTGCGCTCTCCTCTCATTCTCATCCTCTCTCCTCAGATTATCATACTCTCAAACTCTCACCGCTGACGGCCTGACTTGAGCATGTTAACCCGGATCCTCCGACCCAAATTGCTAGAATTCCTTCCCTTCTTGAATGGCTCAAGTCTCTATCGGTTCTGTATCGGTCTGACTTGGCTACTTCAAAACCCAAAACTAACATAGATGAATTGGAAGACAAAATTTCGGATCCGGGTCATGACTGTTTGGTGAGGAGGAGCAAGTCTGACAAGGTTGGTGGTGTTGTGGTTTGTCGCCAATCTTCATCTTCACGCAAATCTTCATCATCATTGCCGATCTGTTCTGGGTTTGGTGGTGGTTTGAATTTTTTTTTTCTTGTCATGGATTGTGGTTGTCACATAGAGGTTGTTGTCACATAGAGGTTGGTACCAAATAGCTAAATTTTTAGCTCCATTACTCTAATGCTCTCATATAAATTTTTATGTAATACCTCACTTTCGTGAATCACAGGTGAAAAATTTATTGCACATATATATATATATATATATATATAGCTAAAAATTCTGTTATTTACACTTGTGCACGTGTTATAAAAGATACTTTATTGTTATTATTATTATTATTTTTTTGATGTCTAGATAATATCATTTAGGCTTAATGATTGTGTTACAATCCATGGAATTTCACCACCCCCCAAAAAAAAATCCTTCTGGATTTGAAAACCAGCCCCCCTATCAGCCGAAGAATTTTCGGGCTGAGCTCTACTCTTCTATCAATGCAATAGTGGTCCAGGTTAAGTGGGCCTATGCACTTCAAGTTGGTGACAAATTTGATCCGGGTGTTGCGGCCTAAAGCTTGTGTCTAATTTCTTTTGGGATTCGAGCACTTGGAACTCTGATTTTTTGGTATGAAAGTTGGTTCATTCATCATTTGTGGCGGCTATGATGTAAGAAAGTACGTAACAAAATGCAAATTCAAATACCATAAAAAAAAAAAAAAAAAAAAAGGAAATTACGAAGTTGAATTGAAGATTTGAAGTAGTACTGTCTGTTGTAGAACCCGAAGGGGTGAAAAAAAATTGAAAATCGAATGGAAAAGTTGGAAACTAGAAAGTGAAGCCACCCAAAGGACATGGACATATATGAATGATGATGATGTGAGATGTGAATTCAGACCCCCTTACACCATAAACCAATTAAAGAACACATAATGATGGGTAGCCCACATTAGAAAATGCAATGAAGAGAGACTAATGAGTGACTTTGCCAAATTGATCAGATTCATTATATTTGCTTTATATAAGGATACGGAAGTATACAACTTTTGATTGGGTTGTTTGACTAGAACCTTGTCTAGTTCTTTAGCAATGATGTTAATTCTTTGCGTTGATACCGTTGATACAATGTCTTATGTGAAAGCATTTTGGCCATCAAATAGTTTCTTCCACTCAACCCCTTTAATTCAAACAAGGGGTCATATTCATCTTATAACTTATAAGACGAAAAATCCTATGGCTTTGAAAGGTTTTATTTTCGGACTAGTACTCTTTCTAGATTGTTTGTAACCCTTAAGTCTGATTTGTTTCAAACAAAAACAGAATTGGTAACTACCTCCGCTGTGTCCTACATATAAACTGATGTAAAACTAAATGACAAAACAAGTTGAGAGAGAGAGAGAGAGAGAGAGAGAGAGAGAGAAATAGATAAATAATGTTAGGATGAAGGCAAAGTCTCATCTCATTTGCTCATTAATTAATCACACAAAAATGCAAATGAAATAAGAAACACATTCATTGAGTATGGAAATCTTACAACAAAATTGACAAGGGACATTATAATTTGTTAGTATTAAGATCATCTTAATTTGAATAAATCAATTTTATGGTTCAGACTAAATATTACAAATCTAAATGTCTGATATGAAAAATAAAATCTTAAATGTGAAACAAAATCTCAAAATCTTGTTCCAACTTATTATAATAAGTTATTAGGTAGAGACATAAGTGGGATTAATAATTTTTAATGTATTAAAATTGAGGTTTTTCAGTCAGAGGAGCTCTCATGACCTCACTCCAATTGCATGATCAACTTTGCACATACACAAACATAAATAAATCTTGATCATGTTAAGGTAAACAAACCAATACCTAGCTGAAATTCAATAGAGTCGATAAGCCCAAAATGAAAGAAATTTATCTTCATAACTTGGCTTGTAATACTTTAGATTTTTTTTTTTTTTTTTGGGAATCATAATACTTTAGACTTAATGACCTTCTCCACCAGCTAAATGGCAGCCCCCACAATCTGAATCAATCCACAAGCTAAACCTGGCCATATCTCAGACAAAGAATGCTTCTAAAGTGGGGTTTGGTTTGCTTATACGGAATCGTAGAGGAGAAGTGCTAGCAGCCTCATGTGTTCGGGTTGAGAAGAAATTGAATCCCCCTTGTACCGCTGCTTCTATGATGAGGATGGCGTTACAATTCTGTCAGAGTACTTGCTTTTCTAAAGTTATGGTGGAAAGTAATTTTGCTGAATTTGTTGATCTCTTGAATTCTGATAGACTTTGTTCTGCTTAGATCCTTGAAGACATTACTTTGTTTAGAGATAGTTTTGATTTTATTTCTTTTATTAGTATACAATTATGATGTTATCATGTAATTCTAGCTATGGCTAATGCTACAAAAGAGAAAGATAAGGTCATTGTTTGATTAAAAGAATGTCTCTCTTTTCTCTTTTTCATAAATAAAGTCTACTATTGTTTTAGTTTAAAAAAAAGAAGAAGAAGAGAATGGACGAGTTTAAAGTAAATTCTGTTGATTCTAAAAAATAATAAAGTAAATTCTATTGAGTAAAAGTAAAATAGAGAGAAGAAAAAGTAAACCTTAGTGGGTCATATGATACATATGAAATAAGAAATATGTATTAAAAATATCTCACACTTATTAATTACCAAAATTTTGGGGTTCATCTATGGTTGTTTTGTGGGAAAACATGACAAATGTTTACCTATATGTGACGGCGAAAAAAAAGAAAAAAAGAAAAAGGTTCAATATTGATGACTCAAGGTAGAAGCACTTTGCCTTGACTGAATTTTAGACTAATCAACCTTTGACTTGGTTTATCAAAAAAAAAAAACCTTTTAGTTGTCTTGATCTTGTCGTATATATTAGGGTTTACTGATCATTCTGATTTCTGAAGAACCTTTCCACAATTCCACCCCCTTTCAAAGAAAATTCTCTAGGAATGGCATATATATATATATATATATATATGAAGCTTGCGTAATGGTTACGTGTCCTCATGGGCACGAAGTTATAAAGCTCTTTCTTGACATGTACTGTGAAATTCACCATTAGTCCAAATTCCAACTCAATTGATGATAAGGGTTTTACAGCCTGAGGTGATCAATTGGTCAAAGACCTACTTTAAGTAGGAGATAATGGAAATACGTTTGTGATGAATTGAATGACGGCGACAATAACCCAAAAGTCAATAAAAATGAAATATCTCCATAGATTGTTGATGTATACTAGGATGACTTTTTCCATGGTTGCAATATTTATCTCATTTATTCAACATATATATCATTTAATTTCTTTTGCAACGTGTAGATCTCACAATGTAAAAGATATCTTGCACATATGACATATGTGCAAGATACCATGTCTTTTGATTGAATTGAGTCAAGGGATATGCCGTGGATGCATTCATCATATTTGCTTACTTATTTTGTGAAGGTAGATCTTAAAATTAAACTCGTAAACGCCTGTTTTTGTACTCTCATCATAATTACCAAAACATGAATTGTATCGCAATTAAATGGATTGTTTTATTTAGACATTTGTCTTATGATAGACTATAAAATCTATTAAAAATTTATATATATATATATATATATGAATAATTTTTAGATGAATTTAATTAATAATTTACTTTTGTCATCACTTATATAGCAATATTTAATAATTCTAAACTAAACAAGTCCATTACAAATATATTTATAACTCTTGCATTCTAATTGGTTGCACTCAAGATTGATAACATATTGTATAAAATACGGAATAAGACTTTTTTTCATCAAATTCACTTTCATGCACTATCATCTTTACCTTTATGCCTAAAAAAAAACTTTACCTTTATAATCCAAGTCGTTCATACCATCATCTTTGTTACCTTGCAAAATTATATCCATTGAGTAGTCTATTCTCCCAAGAAATCAATTAAAAATATATATTTTTAGTTGTTGGACTCAGTGATATCTATTATGGCATGTTTGGATGTTTAAAAAAGGAGGGGGAGTAGAGTAGAGGGAGGGAGAGTAATGCAATTACCTTGTTTGGAAGTTTTTTAAAGAATGAGGGGGAGGGGTTTGGAGGAGTTTGGAGGGGTTTGGACTCCCTCTAACCCCCCAATTTTAATTCCCTCAAATTGGAGAGATTTGGAGGGGGAGTAGAGTACATGAACTATTGACTAAGTAAATTACCTAATTTACCCTTATTATATTAACAAAATTACACAAGGGGAAGGGTTAATTACTTCCTTCCCCCTTATTAATTTTAAAAACATCCAAATAAGGTGGAAGTGAATCATTCTCCTCTACTCTCCTCCCCACTACTCCCCTTCCCTCTACTCCCCTCTACTCTCCTCCCTCTCTAAACTTCCAAACAAGCCATTAGAGTATAAAATACTCTTTTTCATCAAATTCACTATCATGCACAATCATCTTTACCTTTATAATCCATTCTCAAAAAAAAAAAAATCTTTACCTTTATAATCCAAGTTGTTTATAACATCATCTTTGTTACCTTGCAAAATTATATCCATACTAGTCTATTATCCCAATAAATCAATTAAAAAAAAATATTTTCAGTTGTTGGACTCAATGATATATATATATATATATATATATATATAATTTTTGTTTTTTTTGTTGATTGGATTCATATTTAACTCAAAAATTTTGATACTATAACTTTTTTGTTATTGTTTATTGTTAAATGAAAGATAATTAAATGTATTAGCAATGGAACAAATAGTTCATCGTGGAGGGGAGAGGGGGGGGGGGGGGGGGTGGGGGGGAGGCAATTAGCATGAACAAAAAAAGTTTTCACCTTTTAAGAATAATAAATATACTAAGATTCATTGTTCGCATAATATGTAATCATGTAATAAAAACAATGAAAATGATTTGATTTTGAATTTGGATTCTTCTCATAATTAAAAGAAGATAACGTCACTAAATTATAAAACTCTTTATTAAAATGCATACCTTTACTTAGATGAGCAGTGTGATAAAGATATGATTAACAAAAGAAAAAAAAAATGATATACAATAAAAGTATACAATATTATCCAATTTAGACAAAAGTTATTCCATTATTCTATTGCTTTCTTTCTTGTGCCTTCAATTGTGGGTGATGAGTGTTGTTGGTAAAAACTAATTCTTCTACGAATGCTTAAGAAATGTATATTTGCAAAACTAATTAAGCCCTTCAATCTAAACATGGAGTGGCAGTCTTAACCTGTGCCATGCTAATTCATTTATATATATACATATATTTTAGACAAAATTTTTTATATAAGAGGACAGTAACTTTTATTAAAAAGAAAATAAATTTAATATACACTAAGTCAATGTGAAGCGTAGACTCAAGTATGTTAGAATTTTCATCTATTCAAATTATATAACTAGCTATACCTTTGACATATTGAACCAAAACATGTGCTGGTCGATTCCCTTATCACATCACATGGCTTACTTGTGCCATACTAATTCTTGATTCATACAATTTTAACCAATAAAAAAGAAAAGAAAAAAATACATCTACCGAGATATTTTTTTGTTTCGTACTTGTTTTACTTTTATACTGAAACAAAAGGTCCGTTATGTCGAGGCATTGGTCCGTGCCATGAAAAAGGAAACAACCTCAAACGGTTGATTACATACGGGGCTAAGGTTGAATCCTGAATACCCGAGATAATGTCGGTTCAATTCAAACCCCTTTGACAGGTGATCCTTTTCTTGGGTTTAAAACGTGTCAAGCCATCACATTGACCCATCAATAATAGAACTTTTTTTTTTTTCTTGAAAGCATCAATAATAGAACTTCAATTTTACTGGAAACATTAATAAATAATTGAGAAAAGTGATATAACAATTTTTTAACACTTTCGTCATAAATTTTAAGTGATAAGTTATATCAATTCTAATTTAAATTCACTTTTAAAATTATTATTTTACCTATTAGTAATAGTTACTAACAACTTGTTACTTAAAAATTTATTTTGAAAATTTTGTGAATTTAATATTTTTCTACATAATTAGAAGTTAAAACTGCCAACAAAATAAGGTCTGGTTAGTCATTAATCATCAATTTTAGTAAATTTTTTATAAAAAATTGAAAAAGCTATTAATTATTTTTTTATCTTTTAGTAAAGTTTTTTAAAAATGATTTACTCATGTATGCCTCAGAGCACGCACACACACAAGTAAAGCCTAACAAAATATGTCTTGTCACACATTGCATCACTTGTTCAACACTAACACCAACTTTCCCATTTTCCCATTCTCTCAGGAATTCACAACCGTAATCAAGAATAAAATGAAAGAAAGATCATCTAATTTAATGTTGACAATAGTAATTATGATAAAAATGAGAGTTGATTATGTTGACCATTTTTTTTTTCTTGGCATCAAAGATCATGTTATATTCTTTGGGATCAAAGAATTTAAACTTTAGATACTTCGGTTAGAAATATAAGTAATTCTTCACCAACCATAATATTATCATTAAATAGTTTTATCTAAAGAGATAAGGCAGGTCAGTCGAAGATAACATTCATTGGTCAGTGACCCCATTTCTTCCAATGAGCATCTTTTAGAATTGTTTACTTTTTATTATATACATTTAACAAGTTTAGGTTAGAATTTCTGTCCGCCAATATGTCAAAGTCTACCACACCATGGTTAAAATATTTAACAGCCTAGCCTTAAATAAAAAGCTAAAAACCCTATCTCTGTCTCTCTGTTCATATGTGTGCAAGTGCAACTGGCTATAATCATAGAATAATTAACAATGTTTGGATATAACAAGCTGGATCATCCACAAGAAATATTCGAGCCGTACGGTTCTTTGTGTGATGACCCCACTCGACTGTGTATTTCTTCATTCTTTATATTTCTTTTTTTTTTTTTTTTTTTTTGATGCCCTATCAAAAATTTGGTATTTGACAAAGACTGATCGACTTGAAGGCGAGCTGATCCATTCAAGATTCGATAAGATTTTAGTTACATCGATCTTTTTTGACCTTATTTATATTGGCAAGTGGCAACCTATAATGTTTATCGAAAAATAAAAAAGAAGAAAAGAAAAAATGTCCACAACCAAATTGAGTACAACTTTATCTACCCAATGGGTTTTTGTAGCTTTGCTTTTGTGCTTTTTATCTCTATGGTCAATATTCCAAACCAAAACCTAATTATGCAATCACTATCTTTGCTCTCAACCAACCAACCTATAGCTAATTTGGCGACACGACCTTGAACATTTTGTAGATTTAGAAACTACTACAACGCAACTTGCTTGAATACCTTATCGATTTTATTTGGAGTAATGGATCGATTTGAGACATTATAGTTTGATTAGACTTGTCTCTTAGTTTTCTCCTCATGCTAAATTTTAGTTGCAAGACACTTTTTGTCTTATTCGAAGGGATAAAACCAAAGGTACAAATAAAAAGTTATATAAAAAAAAAAAGTACAAAAAGAAGAAGGGTAAATTACTTTTTTAAATCTTAGAGCAATGAATACATTTCGTTTAAATTTTAAACTTTCAAATTATTTCATTTGAACCTTGAAGGTTTTAAAAATATTTCATTAAACCTTATAGTTTCAAATAGTTTTTACTTAAACTTCAAAGTTTGAAATAATTTTCATTTAAACTAGTTGGATATGTGATGTTTAACATTGTTAATAAAAAGGATGTGATAAAAAGTTTAATAGAAATATTTTAAAAAAAATTTAAGATTTAAATGAAACATGCTCAAAACTTTAAGGTTTAAAAATTAATTTACCCAAAATATAATGGTATGATGTTGGGTTGTTCATGATTATTGTAGGGTCGCGATTTTCGGACCAGACCCAAAAACGAATGGGGTCTAGGCCCAGTGGACCCAGTACAATGAATTTGTAGAGAGCGGGTCAAAGAGCTAGGCTTTAGTGCGTGAGTAACGACTAGAATGGATTTACATGATGATCAAATAGAAGTGAGCTGAGTTTATCAAAGAAAGTTCGTACTCGGCACCATCCGAGGAGCTCTGTTCTTGTATGTGGGTGATGGCCATGGTTGTAGGAGTTCCTTAGATTGCTATCGTCTCCCCCCCTTTATGGTGGGTTTTTTCTATTATATAGTCCTCTTCTAATGATCTTAACTTTTCACTTGCTAATCATCTAAACCTATACTTGAGTGCTTGTCCCATCAGACGTCTTCCCAAACTTTCTGTGAGTATTCTTTTTGGTATTCTGTGAGTTGCGGTAATCGAGGTAGCGCTGTTCAGGGGTTGTTTCCCCATTAATGCGGCCAGAACATTAGTTGTGGGCATTTAATACGGAGGTGACAATTTCTCCTCAAATTGCTCTTCCACCATGCTCCTATGATTGGTCCATCGTACTCGTCCTTCTTTTTGGAATGTTTTAGGAGGCTGCTTTTGATGGTGTGCCACTCTTCCCTTCTATGATTTTACTGGCTGAGGACAGGATTGTCCTCGGCGATGTCTCTCAGCAATATGGGCTTTCTTGGTTCATCCTCAGGCGTTCATTCCTTCTCGGCGTGGGCTTTGGGCCCAGTACAAAGATGGGCCGGGGTCGCCGAATTCTTAGGCCCCACAATTATGCTAAAGGGAAATTTTATTTGAAATAACTTTATCTTATAGTTCAAATAAAAATTTATTTACATATATACTGCCATTGATAAAATTTTTAAATAATGTCACTGCAAACATACAAACAAATAATGTGATAAAATATGCGTTCTTCTTCTTTTTTTTCTTTTATTTTTTTGAGGAAATTCATATACATTCTTAGTTACAATAAATAAAATTGTAATCAATAAATTTCCATTGCTCAAAAGAAAGATGATCATATATTATACAAATTTTAATGGTTTTATTGAGAAATTATTCATTGAGATTTTAAAGTTTCTAATTCTTTTACAAAAAAAAAAAAAAAAAAAAAATCCTTTTCACTCTATTTTTCCTAGATTGTTAAATTTCCATTGCTCAAAAGAAAGATGATCATATATTATACAAATTTTAATGGTTTTATTGAGAAATTATTCATTGAGATTTTAAAGTTTCTAATTCTTTTACAAAAAAAAAAAAAAAAAAAAAAATCCTTTTCACTCTATTTTTCCTAGATTGTTAAATTTCCATTGCTCAAAAGAAAGATGATCATATATTATACAAATTTTAATGGTTTTATTGAGAAATTATTCATTGAGATTTTAAAGTTTCTAATTCTTTTACAAAAAAAAAAAAAAAAATCCTTTTCACTCTATATATTTTTCCTAGATTGTTAAATTTCCATTGCTCAAAAGAAAGATGATCATATATTATACAAATTTTAATGGTTTTATTGAGAAATTATTCATTGTGATTTTAAAGTTTCTAATTCTTTTACAAAAAAAAAAAAAAAAAAAATCCTTTTCACTCTATTTTTCCTAGATTGTCCATTTTATAGTTTATGCCATGTCAAGTAATTTAATAAACAATTGTATTAAGGTTACGGTGTTTTGTCAAAATTATTTTTTTTGATACATTGTCAAAATTATTAAATTGAACAAATTAGAGTAAAACTATGTATTTCAATAACCATACCTCAACATAACACAAACTTGCCTATCTATCATCCAATAAGAAAAAAGAATCCTAGTGCTAACCCTTAAACAAAGGGTCCAATGATCAACTCAAGATTTTCTAATAATTTGTGAATATGAATTTCAAAATTTGGCTCATTACCTAATATAATTAAATTTATTAATTCAGTAAAAAATAATTGAATTCATTATTTGCTTATCCAAAATAAATAAATTCATTAAATAATTTGGTAAATAAGTGGCCTTAACTCATGGCTGCAAGTCTCGATAAAATCTCGTGACGTCAAATAATATCTAAAAGCAAAGTCAAAGTATTTACTTCTTTCTAGATAATAAGATCGGTCTTTAAAAAAATAGGACCAGTCTTTAAAAATTACATCTTTAAAAAATTACATTTTTCTATGGAAAAATTTTAATTTATATTTTCAGTTTGATTGTTATTAGAATAAAATTTTGAGTTTATATAATTTAGTTATCCAATTATTGGATAAATTTCAATTTGGTCTCTCAATGATTAACCAATGATTAAGTGTTTTAGTTTACTCCATTAACTTATAATGGTGTCATTTTAGTCTCTTGAATTTTAGAATCAACATAATTGACTATTTTCATTCTTAGGATATCTCATTTGCTTAAATGTTTAATAAATAAAACTAAAGGCAAGAATTTGCTACAAATTAAGTTGCAACAACTTCTACAAGATGCACACATGTTAAGTGGTCATTTAGTGAAAAATTCAATCTTGAGAATGAAATTTTCATTTAAATATAAGCTTGAATAGGTGTCTATTTGAGGCATTGACATGGGTGCATTTTTACAGGATTTGCTGCGACTTAATTTGCAGCAAATCCTTTCCCTAAAACTAATGGCACGAAACAAATTAAGAACACATTAAAAGCTTATTATAAAAAGTGTAGAAATCTAAAAGCCAAGTTAATCCCAACTGTTAATCCTATTATAACTAAACCGGACAAAAGACTAAAGGATGACTCAAATTAATCTCATCTAAATAAGGTGGAGTGGAGGGGGGAAGCAGATTGCTGGAGCATCACAAGAAGTGCTGGAACCATTAGATATCCTTCAAATGGATCCTGATGATTTTTAAAAGTTAGGAAACTAAATTCTAACCATTGAAAGACCAAATTAATTATTAATTTAACAAAAGGATTATTATATGAAATATACATTGAGATAACACGCTCAACCCTAAAACCTTGAACACAATCCCCACAAATGCCAAATTTCACAATATATCCAATACAAACTCCAACTTTGAGTATGCAAAATCGCTTTACCATTCAACCAGCTACTCCAATGATATCCTCGTGGATTTGAAGATATCTCTTGGAGCATCATTGCGACACTTACTAGCACAATGGATAGGTTGAGTCATGCCATGCAAGGGTCACAAAGTGTTCGAATAAAGGAGATTGTTGGTCATGAAGTGCCTTCCTTGAATGGATTGGAGGTTATGATGGATTTTTTAATTTTAATTTTTAATGTATATAAAATTATAAATCGATAGTTGGAAGTGAGAGTTTTTTAATGTAGACAGTTTCAATAGAGACGTGTCTATTTGAATAACATGTCTCTATAGAAATCTTGGATGTCTCTAATAGCTGGCTATTGTCAAATGGTTTTCAATAGATACGTATAGAGCTTAAATCCCACGTTTCTACTAAAAAGTATTTATAGAAACTCATTTATTTGGGCAATTTTTCCACACCAATAAAGATATCGTACATCTCTAACCAAATATGATCAGTGTAAAATTAATGCTACATACAAGTTGACTTCATATAATCACAATAAACCTCTAAAAATGCCTTGATTAGTGTAATATTTCCATATAAATAAAGATACACCACACATAGCCACATACCATAACTTCTACACATAATTTAACTCCATTAATTGGTGTAGTCACAAATATAAATCCCCTCATATGTTTGACTTTTCTTTTCTCCATTTTAAACTTTGATTGTTTTATAAAGAAAGTCAAACAAATACTGGATAAGTTGTAGTTGATAAAACATATCGTTAAACACAAAAAATGGTACTAAAAATTTATACTTATGTAATTATTGCTCTTAATCCACTTAAAACTTGTCACAAATGGCATGAGACGGTCCCCATAATAGTAATAGTAAAACTTGCCACCACCCAAACTAAAAACTACCAAAACATAAAAATATGTGGGTTTTAGTTATCTCAACTAGTAAAGTCTTTAATGGTTGAATAAGAAACCTGTAGTTTAATCATCACCTGCACAAAAAACTGATTAACGTCTTGATTTGATGATAAAAATTTAACATCAGGAGTGAATGTTATAGGTTGAAACTCTCTTTCAAAAAAAAAAAACATAAAAATATGATGGATCATATTAAAGACTTTATTATCATACCACTAATAAACCACCTCAAAGAAAAATAGTAGGTAATTGAAGTAACAGGCCATGGAGACATGGTTGTATGTACAAGTTTGTAAAGCTTGGGGACCAATTTTGTAGTAATAGAACTATAGAAGTCCCCAAAGCTTTTGATCTGATCCAACAAAAGGAAACAGGATAAGTTTTATAGATTCATATTTTCTCTGGTCACTGTCTTTGCCACGTAATCCCGAACGTGTCAAAGAACGTTGGTACCTATTTCGATGCCGGCGGACGTTAGCCTTTTCCTTTTTGCACATTAATAGGATTACATAGCTTACACATCTTTGTCTCTCATATCTCTTATCTCTTTCTAAAATTATTATTTTATTTATATATATATATATATATATATATATATAAAATTATAAATTCATGTGTTAAAATTCGACAACTATTATTAGCTCCAACCCTATTTCTCTTTCCTCTTGTTCTCCTATGTTGAAAATTGAAAAACCTAATCCTTATCCTTGTTGTCTGTAAAACTCTTATTAACCTACACCCACTCCCTCCTTATCCTACGCACCCTATCCACCCTGTGTCTTTCTTGTAATTGATGAGAAGCAACCCTATAATCTGGAAACCCAAGAGGAGAAGAAGACGAAGAGGACGAGGGTGAGGAGAGGAGGGTAAATCTGTAAAAAGCTCCAAAACAGCAACTTCGATCAGACCGTCTGTTTATTTTTTGTGTGGTTGATGATGGAGGTTCTACTAGGTGGTCCAACGTTTAGCATCGAGGTGTCTCCGCCGCCGACAACGACAAAGTACGGTGTTGTCGTTTCGTCGGCTGCGATCGGTGATGTGGATTCCGCGATCCGAAACGAAGTCGGGTCGGGGTTTGAGATCCGTGAACCCGTGAAGGCTCCGGAGGAGGAAGAAGAAGAAGATGAGGAATCGTGTCAGAGTTCGTCTTCGATCGGAGCCCCGGACGATAGCGAAGAAGATGATGATGATGAAAACGATGACGTTTCGTCCAAGGAAGTCCAGAGCAATTTCAAGCGTGGACTTGGTTCTTTGTCTTCTTTGGAAGACTCTCTTCCCATCAAGTAATTATTTGAAAATTTTGCTTCTTTTTTTTTTTTTTTTTTTTTTTTTTTTTTTTTTTTTGTGTTGTGTGTGTGTGTGTGTGTGAGAAATTATTTAGTTTGTGATTATGTTGATCTTCAAGTTTGTGTTTTTCGTTAATTTTCTGTTGATAGTTGGGTAACAAAAAAAGCAGTTAATATTTTTTCCTGCTTTTGTTGCAATTTCACAAATGGAATATCTGTTTTGATTTACTATGTGAATTATTATATGAAAAAAATGGTGTCTTTATGAAAGAGTTCATGATTTTTTTTGAACAAGTTGTGATATGGGTTTGGTATTTGGTACATGAACAGGAGGGGATTATCGAATCACTTTACTGGGAAATCAAAGTCATTTGCTAGTCTATCAGAAGTGGAAGTGGCTGGTACAGTGAAGGATTTGGAGAAACAAGAGAACCCATTTAACAAGAGGAGGAGGGTTTTGATTGCTTCCAAGTGGAACTCAAAGAGATCTTCCTTTTACAGCTCCTTTAACCCTAAATCCATGCCTCTATTGGCTCTAAACGAAGATGAAGATGAAGATGATGAACATCATCAAGAGCGACAAGAATACCCATCATCTTCATCTTCTTCCTCACCTTCTTCATCATCATCATCATCGGAGAAAAAAGCACAAGAAGATCGAAAACATCAAGAGAGAATACCAAGTAAATTGCATGATAGGAGGCTCTTGAGTTTCAAATCAAGGAGTTGTTTTTCTCTCTCAGATCTGCAAGAACACGATGAACAAGATGATGATTAGGCATTAGCTAAGGTCTTTTTTTTTTTTTTTTTTTTTTTAATTTTTTTAGCTGTTTCTGTGACCGCACAAAAACCATATAAAATAACTAAATAATATTATCCTTCTTTTTTTTTTTTTTGATAAGATATTATCCTTCTTTTTAATTTGTGGAGACTCCTAGATTTTTTAGACTTTTATTTATGGTATGCATATGGATATACATGATCTTATGGATATACATGATTTTGTGACGTGGCATTATAATTATTATTGTTATTATTATTATTTTTTTTCTTTCTAGAGTGTGCGACTAGATATTTGTTGTTGGAATGTCCTTATGTATAAAGATTGAAGACTAAGAATTCTTTCTACCAAAAAAAAAAAAAAAAAAAAAAAAGAAGGACTAAGAATTCTCTCTTATTTATCCAGAGAAAAAAGGAAAAAGAAAAAGAAAAAGTTCTTTCTTATCCTGTTTTTAGACGAAGGCAAGAATTTTCTATTTTGTATAGCTAAACTTGGGAGTTTGAACAAAACTGTCAAAACTTGTCTTTGCAGTTGGTTAAATTTAAATTTAGATGGAGTCATGATTTTTGCATTGTAATAAACGATTTTGGTGGGCAATTAAAAGTTGTAAACTAGTCAAGTATTACAAGTACAGAAGTGTTAGCTAAGCTAAAACAAGTTAGGTTTGAGTTTATTCATTTTCTTGTAAAACTGGTTTGAGTTTGTTCATTTTCTTGTAAAACTGGCTTGAGTTTGTTCAAGCTTTGCTTCATTGTATTTTTTTTTTGGGTCAAACAAGATTGAGCTTGTTAACAATCTTATAGGTTATTTGAGGTGACTAGATACATGATTTTGTTTATCAACCTGTAAATTAGATATCTAACAAATTTATTTATGAAATTACATTATCTAATATCAAGTTTATATAATTACATAATTTAATATCGAATTTATATAAATATATTTTTATACATGTATATATAATAATATTTATAATAACTTATTTAATAGTCAAGTTTAAACTTAAACTTGGGTTTGATGTTTACTGATTTGCTATAAAAAGATTTTTTATTACTATCTTTTTTAAGTCAAAAGGTAATTATAAACAATACAGTTCATTTATTATAGCATCAATATTGTTGGATTGGCCTTAGGTTTATGAACCACAAATCGGCTCATCTTAATCTTTGGTTCAACAGAGAGACAAGTTCAAAAGTTGATAAATGCTGCTTATTAGTAATTGATGGATAATGCATATAAAAATGTAAAATTTACAATTATTTTGATAATGCATGTTCCTTTTGTAGGCATGTGAGGGGGAAAAAACGTTGGAAAGTGTTTCGAATTTAAATTTATAAAATATTTTAAACAACAAAGTACAAGCACTATTGTTTAAAGTAACATAGTATATGCTCAATATGTATCCACAAAAATAATATTTTACAACATCATTAATATTTAAGTAAATATTTACTATATCCGTTTTGATATTTATTTAAATTGTTAACAACATGATTTATTCCAATTTACACTTTTCAAAATACATGGAAAGATATTCAAAAGTTCATGGTGGAATTACAGAAAAAGAGAGGATCCTAATCCTTTAAGATTAATCTAATTTTTTTAACCAAATTTTAATTATCATTGACTCAAGCATGGGCCTTTTGAATAAATTTTAATAATGTTTTTGAAAAATATAATGAACACTATTAAGTTTCATAACAAAAGTTATGTTGTGAATTAAACACTAATAAGTATATATTAAGTAGGTCAACAAAATATCCTCATTTTTTCCCTTCATTAAGTGTTGGTTTGGCGAAGATTATTTTTGCCAACTTATTTTACTATTCAGCTTATTTTTGTTACTATTCATAGGTTCCACTGCACTTTTAGTATTATTCATAAGTCTCATTGTACTGTTTTAGCTAACTTTTACCTTTATCTGTAATACTTTCAACAAAAAGTTTTTAATTTTTACAAAATAAACAAATTCTAAACGGATCCTAGCTATCAAGAAGGACTGATTATTCTAAAGTTAATATTTTGACAATGGTTTTTAAAAAGCGAATATAGATGGTATTAAATTATTAAATTTAAGTAGAAATTCGTACTTTTTTTTTAAAATTTTTTTTAATTTTGGTTATTTTAAAATATGTTTTATGCAAGAAGGGTGTTACAAGCTAGTTAAACAATGTAAATAAAATGTCTTATCCCTCCTTATAGCTAAATTTGATTTCATCTTAATAAGATTAAAGATATTAAGTTAAAAAACACATGCACGCAAGACAAGATAGATCAGGTGAGATAGGAAAATTTTTGCCACCTCTATTGAAAAAATACCCAAAAATGGACGGACACGAAGTGCTAATTCCAGTCAATCTCAGACCTTTATTCATATCTTTCACAACAACTTATGATGTAGAACTCAGCCTGTATTCAACAGCAATTCCATCTAATATGGTCAGTGATTTGATTGAATGCAGAATTGTTTCACTACGTAAATAACTAAATATACGTAACATCGGTTATATATATATATATGGCTTGGAAGCAACAAGTTGTATCCTTCAATCTTTTTGGTGGCAATGACAAGAACTAGGAATTGTTCGTTGTCATTACATTGCGGTAGAGATGCGTCACACAACTGAACTGACAAGATAACAAGAAACATCGAGTAAAGGTCTAAGCATTGATTATACACCACCACAGAGTGTGACTTAACAATAGAACTCTTTGTATTATTTTACTTGATGGGCAATTCAAGCTATAATCTAAATAAGAGGTGGTGGTATACATAGTTTTGTGGTGTTATATGTAGTTGGGATATACTAACGTGTGCTTTTAGGATATATATTAGTAAATTATTTTAAAATTTTTTTTAAAAAAAAATAAAAAGGTAATTAATTATTTTGACAATTTTTTTAATTTTTAATAAAAACTTTTTAAAAATAGATAGTTAATGTGTGTCTTAAGAGCACACATTAACCTAGCCCTACGTAATTTTGCATATTGCTAACATGTAATATGGAGTGAATGAGCCGGAGAAAATATTTTTTAATTCAGATAAAAAAAAAGCATTTATTACAGGGTGACACTGCAATTGTTTTTGTTCATCCCAGGAAATGGTAATGATAGTTAAAGGCAAGTGTGGCATATTCCCAGGTA
Source organism: Quercus variabilis (assembly GCA_030445155.1). NCBI lineage: Eukaryota > Viridiplantae > Streptophyta > Magnoliopsida > Fagales > Fagaceae > Quercus > Quercus variabilis. The sequence continues at coordinate 22,958,137 of CP129456.1, read as the reverse complement.
TATCTTGTGAGAGACCCGTGCAGATCTTCTGGGAACAACGTCATTGCATGTCTATTTTCTTTTGTATGTGGTTACTAAGTATGGTTGGGAAGTGAAGTGTGTCAACCGCAACCGTCACTACCATTAACTTTATCATTGTACTAAACAAAGAAAATATGCACCACTTTGTTATCGGGAAGGCTCACCTCTAGTTTGAAAGTCTCCAATTTTCTCCCATTTTAAAACCGATGAGTGACACGTGGCAAAGATACAATTCAAAGATTACAAAGAAAGCACGTCAAATACAACTTTTGTCTCTCTTCATCTCCTAGCTCCTAAGAAATCTGACCCCTCTTTATCTCTCCCCAACAAGCCTCTCCCTTCCCCTCCATCACCATCGCTACATGAGCATCAGAAGCATTGAAATTAAAGCTTGCTGGAGAAGAAGGGGCAAAACAGGACAATGGATTAGGAAATTAAAAAGAGAAAAATATCTTAGTGGATTTATGGGAAGCAAAGCAAGCTATACAGTGCGAGGAAGGTAGGTGTGCAGTTTACCATTGTTGGCCTTAACTCCACCTTCTCTTGGACAGAAGCCAATGGGGTCGCGGCTAAGTACACCACTCAAGTCCTTGTCCAACATGCCAAGAATGATATGAATTCCCCAAGCATAGACTCGCATCTTGTCCATTTTGGATTTTTTTTCCTTAAAAAAAAAAAAAAATTCTTCTCTCTAATCAAACTGCATTTCTCATTTCCTTTCAGGTTGTGGAAATTTTTGATTTTGTAAAATCTTTTGAATTGTTTTTCAAGTAGATGTTAATGTTATGATCGGTTTTGTGGTAACATTGCTAGTGGGTATATTTGTATTAAAAAGATCTTTTGTACCATTGATGCTCTGAAACCCAAGCTGTATTATTTTTAGCCTAACACTGTGACAGCCTAAGAAGGCATCCAACCATCTTCACTACCTGATAAAATGTTCTCACCATAAGACCCTTTAGAGTTTAGAGTGCTTCAAAGCACAATTGGATCGCCTTTGGTTAGTTTACCATTGTGCATAGCATGAAGTTTTGCATCCCACACCAAAGGTTAGAGTCCTAAGTGCTAAACAAGTTGCATTATGAGGATCCAAAAGTATGGGGCTTGTTTTGCCTTGTTTTCTCCAGCAAGCTTTAATTTCGGTGCCTTTGATGCTCATATGGCGGTGGTGATGGAGAAGAAGAAGAGAGGCAAAGAACAAGAGTGAGTCTTGTTGGGGAAAGAGAGAAAGAGGGTCAGACTTCTTAAGAAAGACAAAAGTTGTATTTGACATGTGTTGAGGTCTAAAAAGTTACAATGCTGCACCAAAGCCCAAAATGGCACAGTGAGTTGGACTCTGTGAAAAAAAAAATAATAAAAGGCTTGAGATTACAATAAGGAAAAAGATTTAAGCCCAAGACCCAGGAATGGATGGGCCTTAGGGCCCATGAAACGAAGGGAAGAAAGAAAAAGCTCAGCATGCCAAGATCAGAAAATTACTAGGGAGTCCAGTGGTAAGAACTGGGCCGGGATACCCAGGGACTACCAGGAGCTCGGGGTCCTCGGGATGTACAGCAAAGCTAGGATGAGATAAAGACAGCTCAAAAGGAGTGCCAAGAAACACAAGGAACGAATAACAGATACATTCTTATCAGCCACCCAATGATGCAGAAAGGAATAAAAAAGATTGGAGACTAAAATTTCATGAACAAAGGGTTGGTACCTCGGGGAACCTAGAGAGAAGAACCATGAAGGGAAGTAGCTAGGAAAACTTTCAACTTGGTAGGGATGGAATCAGCTCACTCTAGAAAAATGACAAAAGGAAAGGCAGCCAAAAAATATGAGTCTGAAAAGGTGAGGTTTAGAAGCTGTTAAGGACCAAAATTTCACAAAAAAACCCATTCCATGAAAAATAAGGAAAGACCATGGGCCTTAACAAAAGAAGGCCCAATTCATGAAGCTAAGAAGGACCATAAAGGCCTAAAATCCCAAAAAGAAGAAAAAAGAAAGCAAGAAATAATAATAATAATAATAACGAAAAAAAAGAAGACGATCCCGGTCAGGTTAGAGGACATGTAGCAAGGATCCCGGTCAAAGGACATGCAGCAAGGATCTTGGTCAGGCCAGAGGATATGCAGCAAGAAGAATCAACATCAAAACCAAGATGTATATTCAGATTTTTAGCAAAAAAGCCATTAAAAATCCAGTAAAGACCAGGTATTATCTTTGTGACTCATGGTCCAAACCTATGGGATCCCGAGTGGATAGTAAGGGAGGAATGGTTTGGTTGATAGGGGAGTGATTTCTGGTGAAAAGAGGATCCTGAGGGTTTCCATTGGTTCATATATTTGCTTAGAATGCATGAACCAATGAACAAACTCAGTTCCCTTATGTGCATGACACCTCCCTATAATTGCCTCTCAATTGTCATTTTCAACAAAGCTGTCACAGTACACTGAGTAGCCCACCCATTCCTCTGACTTTTCAAGAAGGAATCTTTTATTTATAGCTAAAGCCAAATGCCCATTTTGAGTTATAATTGCCTCTAAACCTCTAGCCAATGCACATTTTCATGTGCCAGAGGACATGGTTACCCAGCAGACCTGGGGCGTCCTCGCTCGGGGTACCATACCAGATCTGCTATAAAAGGAACACTAAGGCATAGCAGATAGGGGGAATTCGGAAGGGAGAAAAATGGGGATTCAGGAGAAGAGTTCAGAGGTTCAAAACATATATTCTTAGAGTTTTAAAGCCCAACCAGGAAGAGAAAGAAAGCAAGAATATAAGAGAACCAAGGTGGAGGAATTTGTCCCATATCCTTGAGATGATTCAAAATATCACTTAGCATCCAAAGAAACATTTGCTAAAATATGCACACATCAAATATCACTCTCTCCCACAAAAATCTTCCTCACCTAGCTATCTTGGAAGGCAATGCTCAAGCAAAACCACTTGGATTTGAGTTCCAAATCCCACAAGTCTTGTGTAAAAGTATAAGTCTATGAGAATTGGGGCCAGGATCCTCGTGGCTGAATCATTCTCATGAAATTCATTTACATATATGTATATGTATTAAAATGTATATCAAACTAACAATTATTTGAAGATATGTGTATTATATAGTGTGTTCTTATGCAGGACCTCTAGGGTACCACGACAATACGCCTGGTGTACCACGACAAGTTGCTCGGGGTACCAAGTGAAGGAACTCTTTTAAATGTTTATACAATAAAAGATAAGCCTTAAATATTTTACTTCAATCTCTTTCTCATCGTGAATATTATGAATACTTATTTTACTTATTTCGTAAGCGTAAATGGTCATTTTATGACACTAAAACACTTATAATGGTATTTTATTGCTTATGAGGAATCGGATTTTTGCCTTGAGGAGATTTATGTGACTTACGCACAACTTGGTTTGTAATCAGCCTCCATTTAGCTGTGGTGAACTAAGCCCAGTCCACCAAACAACAAGTATTTGGCCCAGGATCCTTGTTTCTACTTGGGCCTGTGTGTTAAGAAAAAAACACTCTCACAGAAGCCTTGAAGGAAGAGATATTAGAGGTCAGCTCTCTAGGGACACCCCATAACGTAAAGTCAGCAAGAGGCTTTTGGGAAAAAGCACCAAAAAAAAAAAAGAGAAAATGATGAGAAATAAGAAAGGGACCAGCCACCAAAATTGTTGGCACAACATTGGCTCTGGTACTCAGGGGAGCAAAGGAGGGGAATCAGTGGTACCCCGAAACCCTAAGATGACACTATAAAAGGGGAAGCAACCAACAGTAAAGGGGGCATTCAGCAATAGTGGAATTAGAATAGAATCATTGAGAAAACTTTGAAAAAAACCAAAGAAAGCAACAAAAAGAAAAGAAAATACCGCACGGTATCCTCAAACAGTCACTATAGAACATATTTGAATTCAAATAGATTCAAACTTTACAAGTCTTAGAGGTTTGGAGAGCCATTTAAGTCTATGATTTTTGAGCTTATTTAGACCTTGTAATACGTCTTAGTGAGCATATTGTAATACACAATTAAGAAAAGTAATGGAATATCTCACATTGTTTTAAGGTTCCTTAATCTTCATTCTGTGTCTTTTGTTTATCACATTGCTCCTTTACTATTTCTTGCTATTCCATACATATATATTTCTTGCTTGTTAGCATGTATATATTGTAGGATTCTTGCTCTGTGCACCACTTGGTTTGTAATCAGCCCATTTAGCTGTGGTGAACTAAATCTAATCCCTTAAAACAACAACTAAAAGGCTTAGGGTCCTTTCTTCTACTTGGGTCTGGACATTATCCAAAAAAGGACCATCACATTTTGGCGACTCCGCTGGGGACTGGGTAAAAGAGAGGGCAGAAGCAGTCCCTTCGCAGAGCATGGCTCCAAGACTAAGGAATAGCAAAGGTACCAATATGCCACCTGCGGCCTTTAAGCCAGTATGAGAAAATGAAATGGCTTCCAGACAGAGGAACGAGGTACCTCTAGTAGAGCAAGAGTTCGTATCAGGACAGAGGCATGTAGGACAGAAGCCAGATCCTTTGGCTCGAATGGCAGAAGTCTTGAAAGATTTACAGCAAGAGATTCACCTCCTCAAGGAGGGCAGGACCCAAGAAATCAAGGATAATATCCCCTCTGTGGTCAACCAGGATAGAGCCCAACCAGAGGGAGGGTCAGCAGTAAGAGGAGGAGCCAACCCCCAGTATCTAACGCTAGCAGATGTCAATGCCCTTTTGGAACAAAAAAGGGATCCCCATGCAATTTTCTCAGGATCCTCCATTCCCACTAGAACTCCTTGGCAAGCCATATCCCAAAGGATATGAATCCCCAAAGTTCCATCCTTTTGATGAAAGAAATGGAAGTTCTGTGGAATATGTGAGTAGGTTTATCCACACTAAGATCCCTTATGCAGGAGATAGGGAACTATGTCTAAAGGAGTTTGCTAAGTTCTTAGTGGACAGAGTATATACCTGGTACACCACCCAAAGGCCAGGGTCCATTAAGACCTGGGACAACATGATGGAGAGACTCTGTGCAAAGTACTATCCAGGTGATGACAAGGTCACCTTCCAAAGCCTTCAGATGGTAAGGCAAAGGCTTGGAGAGGATCCTATCCAGTTTATCAAGAGGTTTGAAGACGTTTCTCTGGATTGTTATAGAGACTATGAAGAAAAAAAGCTCGTGGAGACTTGCATATCCAACATGCTCTTTGATTACAGGCTTAACCTCGAAAATTTATGCATAATCCAATTTGTTGACCTGCTGCAAAGAACTAGAAGGACAACCCAGACTATGAGAACAAAGAGGGTGCCAATACCCCATGCCATGATAGCATCAGTTGGAGAAAAAGGAAAAAGACCTGGAGGAAAAATAAACGAGGAACCACCCGTGATCCCATGTACTGTAGAAGAATTGAATCATGTTTTGGATAAATGGATTGGAGATGGAATTGTCAAGTCATTTACTGTGTTCAGGCCATCAACTGAAGAAGAAAAGAAGAATCTTTTGTTTTACATGATTCATAACTATGTCAAGCACTCTACTAAGAACTGTTGGACCCTTCGTAGGCTTTTTCATAAGAAGCTTAGGGAGGGAACTTTGGAGCTCACTCAAAAAGAACCTGAAGTGCAAAGGAACCCTCTACCTAACCACAAGGGAAAGGGAGTGGTGGTTGTAGTGATCCATGGAAACCCAGCAGAAGCAGAAGAATCTGAAGGATCTTTCCATCCAAGCACAGTTAGAACCCTTTAGAAGAACCTTAAGTTCAGATCATTATTCAATCAGTTGGGATTTAGGCCAGAAGTAAGAAGAGTGGCCACAGAGTCCCTTATGAGTATAACATCAGATTCGAGGATGGAATGTTTCACAGCAGAATCCCATGCTAGTAGGGCTTGGAGACAACCAATGTAATAACATTCATTGATGAGGACATGGAGGTTGAACACCTAAACCATCCCAGACCCCTTTATTTGATGGCCACCATAAATGGTGTTCAAGTAAGGAAAGTATTAGTAGATACAGAGGCATCACTCAACCTCATAACCTTGAGTACCTTGGAAGCTGTGAGCCTGACTGGCAGAAGGATCTTGGGAGCTCCCATGGAGATAATAGAATTTGGAGGATTAGCAGAATCAACTGAGGGATATGTGCAGTTGGCCTTAAGGGTGGGCCCAATAGTAGCCCTGACCAAATTTCATGTGATTAACTTAGAGGTTTCATACCATATGCTGTTGGGATGCCCATGGCTCTATAAGTACCGCCTTATTCCCTCAACGTACCATCAATGTGTTAAAGGAAAATAGAATGGGAGGCTCGTAATGATCCCTGCCAACCATAACCCTTTCAGCCAGGAAGAAGTGAACTTTGTGGAAATAATGTTTTATAATGAGTTGGAGCCAGATGATGAGAGCCCCACGTCGTAGACCCCAAGAGCACTTATCTTGGAAGAAGAAGAAGGATGGGGTACCCGTGACCTAAGAAACCTCCTAGACAGAAAAAGGTAAAAGAGGGAGCCCAGCTCCTCAGGATCCCGGGCATGTGTGGTAGTACGAGAACTTGGAGGAAGGTTAATTTATCATATATAAAGGTACGTGGGGCGTGAATGCATCATGCAGGAAGGTCCTGGACCACCAGATTGTATGATGGCTCAAGAAGAAATCCTAGAGGACCTAGTTAAGGAAGCGCAAATTTAGCTCGAGGAAGAATTGGGAGAGATAAACTTGGGGGCTGAGCTGGGATCCTAGAAGCGTGTTTTCATTAGTAGTTAGTTGACATCAAGGGAGAAGGAGCAGTTAGTGGCATTACTCAAGAAATATGTGGACGTGTTCGCATAGACGTAGGGTGAGATGCCTGGTTTGGATCCAGGACTGGTGGTCCATTCTCTCAACGTAGACCTAGGAGTCAAGCCAGTAGTTCAGTCAGCCAAGGTCTTTCACACTAATGTATAAGCTCAAATAACTCAGGAAGTCAAGAAGCTGCTGGCAACTGGTTTTATCAAACCTATCCGGCACCCCAAGTGGCTTTCCAACATAGTACCCGTGAAGAAAAAGAATGGCCAAATCTAGTGTTGTGTGGACTTTTGCAATTTGAACAAGGCATGTCCAAAAGATGAGTTTCCTTTGCCTAATGTTGACCTCCTTGCAGATTCAGCTGCAGGAAGCTCTATGTTTTCATTTATGGATGGATACAGTGGGTACAACCAAATCTGCAGAGTTGCCAAAGATGTAGAGAAGACAGCATTCAAGATTCCAATCGGAAACTTTTATTACACTGTGATACCCTTTGGCCTTAAAAATGCAGGGGCCACATACTAGCGAACTATGACAGCTATCTTCCATGATTTGATGCATAAAAAAATGGAAGACTATGTTGATGATATTGTGGTAAAATCAAAGACCAATGCAGGACACTTTCAGATACTTGAACAAGTTTTTGAAAGGTGTAAGAAGTACAAACTACGCATGAACCCTATGAAGTGTGCCTTCGGAGTATCTGCTAAAAAGTTTCTTAGATTCCTAGTATATCACAGAGGCATAAGTGTGGATCCAGCCAAAGCCATGACCATCACAACAATGAAAGGCCTATAATGGTAAGGGAGCTCAAAAGTTTCTTAGGGAGGGTCTCTTACATCAGAAGGTTTTTGCCAGGATTGGCTTCAGTCACAAGCGGTTTATCCAAGCTGTTGAAAAAAGGGGGCTGAGTTCACTTAGGGAACTGAGCAGCAAGAAGTCTTTCAGAGGGCCCAGTAGATCATGAATCATCTTCCCACCCTACAAGCACTAGTATGTGGGCGACCCCTGTTGCTATATTTAGCATCAAACTCCCAAACTATAGGAGCCTTGCTAGCACAAGAGGATGGTGATGGAAATGGGTAACCATTTATTATGTGAGCAGGACACTTAAAGATACCGAGACAAGATACCCTAGGATAGAAAGAGAATGTCTAGTGGTTATCTACGTGTCTCAAAGGCTAAAATGATACTTCTTAGCCCACTAGATCCTCTTGGTAACTAAGTCACCCCCATAAAAGCACTCCTTCATTAGCCTTTCCTGACAAGAAGAATAGCATAATGGCTGGTCTTGCTCTCTTAATATGATATCGGCCTCAAAACTCCTAAGGCTATTAAAAGTCAAGCCATAATAGATTTGCTTGACCAGTTCCTAAGGAAATATGAATGTTCACTAAGCAAGGAGATCCCCAGGGAGGTGGCAGTGGTAGAGCTCCTGGGGAATAAGTGGATAATGAGATTTGATGGGTCAGCAACAACAACCTCAAATGGACTAGGAATTGTACTAAGTTGCGAAGATGGGGACACCATGTCGTTATCTTTCAAGCTTGAGTTTTCCTATTCAAATAATGCTGCTAAGTACGAGGCATACTTGACTGGGTTGGCCATAGCACTTAGCATGTGAGTAAAGCGTATGAGGATTTTAGGAAACTCCAATCTTGTGGTCTCTTAGGTGAAGGGTGACTTTACACTAAGAGGGTAGAGTTTGGCAGCCTACAAAACTTGGGCACAAAGGCAAGAGAAGGAATTCCATACCTTTAGTGTGGAGTACGCCCTAAGGAGTGAGAACAGGTTCGTTGATGCACTAGCCACTTTGGGATCCCAAGTACCATTCAAAGGAAGAAACATTCTGATAAGAGTAAGTAAGTAGGAACATTCCATTATAGGGATCCTTAAAAAGATATTCCCTAAAGAACCAGGGCAACAAGATTGGAGAAATGAGGTCACTGAAAAAATAAAAAGTCGGGACATGGAGGAAGTATCAAGGAACTGAAGGATTACACTTTGATAGAAGGAAAGCTGTACAAGAGGCCGCCCGGAGGAATCCTATCCAAATGTATCAACGAAAAAGAAGGAAAGCTGAGATTGGAAGAATTACACAGCTAGATCTGTGGGGTGGTAGAAAAAATCAGCTTATACAGAGGGACGCAACGCATGGGGTACAATTGGCCAAATATGAACAAAGAGGTTGCAACTGTACAGTAGGAATGTCAAAGGTGTCAACTTTTAGTAGACAAAGAAGAAAGCTATTTTGTATTTATTACGGAAGATTGGAGGACTCCATTTATGGAGTACTTGGCTTAAAAGATCCTACCAACTGATAGGACATTGGCCCACCACCTCAAAAAACTCGTAGTAAGATATTTCTTACAGAACAGGATCTTGTTTAAAAGGGGATACAGCGGAGATCCCCTAAGATGCCTAGGGCCAAGGGAAGCTAGAGAAGTAGTCAAGGAAGTCCATTTCGGTGACTGTGGAAGTCACCTAGGGAAAAGAAGACTTTACAAGCAGTTGTTGCTGTTAGGGTACTATTGGTTAACAATGAAAAAAGACTCCGAGGAGCTGGTCAAGATGTGTCATGCATGCCAACTACTTGGATATGCAATCCATACTCATTCAAATGTGCTGTAAGATATGACAACACCATGGCCTTTCCACACTTGGGGGCTTGATCTTATAGGGCCTATAAACCCTCTTTCCAATGGTTATATATGGATCTTGGCAGCCACCGAGTATTTTACAAAATGGGTAGAGACTATCCTTTTGAAAAAGGCTACTAGAGCAGCCGTGGCAAACTTCATTCGAGAGCACATCATTACAAGGTTCGGGATCCCCCCGAGACTGATCAGTGACAATGGGACCTCGTTCATAAAAAAAGACATGAAGAACCTGACTAAGGCATATTACATTAAGCATGGAAGGTCTACACCATACTACCCTCAAGGAAATGGTCAGGATGAAGCTACTAATAGGGTGATACTAAAGATCTTCAAAAGAATGAAACATGAGTATGGGGGAAAATCGAGTGACCACTTGACAGATGTATTCTGGGCATGCAGGAGCTCTTTGAAGATGTCCATGGGTTTTCACCATTTTCCCTAGTTTATGGGACAAAAGCCATCAACCTTGTGAAACTAGTAGTGCTTGAAGAAAACTAAGAAGGCCAAATGACACAAATAGTGAAAGAAGGTTGGCAAATCTGGAGGGGTTAGAATAAGAAAGAGAAGTGGCTAAAAGGAGAAGCCAGAGGTATCAGCAAAGGATGACTAAGGCATATGCATAGATAGTGCACCCAAGGGCCTTCATTGAGGGGCAGCTGCTGTTAAGAGCAGCAGAGCATGTAAGGAGAAATCTCCCAGGACCTTCCAAGTTTGCCCCAAAATAGGAAATTCCCTATATCATTAGAAAAGCCCATGATAGTGGGCATTACTACCTTACAAAAGAAGATGGGACAGTCCTGACAACTCCCATAAATGGGAAGTGGCTGAAATAATACTACACATGAAAGGGGAAGATCTTAGTACACCGAGGCCTTTTTCCAGCTCCCCAATCTGCTAAGTGTTTCATTGCTTCTTTTTTTTTTTTTTTTTTTTTTTTTTTTTTTTTAAGTTCCCTTGTTGTTTAGGAACCCGTGGTAGGAGGACATTTTATGATCCTTACTATCTTTGTCAACCCCTTTTTATGTTCCATAGTATGGTAACTATGTTGTGTTTCAATGAAATCTTTTTTTTTTCCTTTTCTTTTTCTCTGAACTATAGCTAAGATATATAATTATAAAGTATCACATAACCTAAGTATGGGCAAGTTTGGAAGGGTTACCTGGGTCAACGCAAAAAAGGGGGAAGGGGAACTTTAGTGTATGACCCAAGACTCGGGCAGAAATAAGCGCTTGGGATATCCAGCCCAGTACTTGTTAAAAAGGGTATGCCTGGTTCATGAACTGGGACTAGAAAAAAAGGGGGGGGGGGCGCAAAGAAAGCATCCAATGTACCCAGTTCAGTACCTACGCATCAACACAACCACCAGCGTACTTGATGCAGGAACTACTGCAAACTTACAAGAACCATGGCCCTGGACTCAGTTCAAAAAAAAAAAAAAAAAAGAGAGAGAAGCAACAAAAAATAAGAAGAGTAGATCCACATGCTATTAAAAATTAGAAGCAATCTTAAAAAAAAAATATACAGATCCATATTACCAAAAAAAAAAAAAAAGAGAGAAAGGAAAAGTCAGAAATAGTGTTCAATAGGGAAAGATAAAACTTATACAGCCCAAATTGTATAAAAAAATATACATATGAATTATCTATAAAAAAAGGGCAAGAAGCTAAGGAATTAGGCTGGCTAGCAAAGAGTTGTCTGGGGAAATAACAGGAGCAGCTGAGGAAGAAAGAACCCATTGCCTTTCAAGTCTTGCAATGCCTTGTGAGCACGAGCTAAAGCCTCCTTAGCAGTAGCAATTTTAGCATCTACATTCCTAATAGCTTGTCTTTGGAATAGCATGTGGGCCAAGGAACGCAAATACCCTAGTAAGAAGGATAGATTGAATTTTGCTTCTATGAGATCCTGCACCACTCCCTTCCATTCCAAAAGATTTTCTTCAGATAAGGAGTCAAGAGAGGAATCCCTCAAAGAGATTAGTATAGCGCATAACAGTTCCATCAGACTGTTGCCTAGAAATACACCTCCCTGAACCCACTGGTGAAGTCTCCATGAGTCTTGAGTAGCCCTTCTAGCAATGGCAGACCCTTAATGAGCATAGAGATCTCAAGAAATTGCCAAAAGGAGGCCCAAAACTGTGAAAATGACTCACGGAAAGGCTGTTGAACTCCAGGGAATCAAAACGAGACAAGAAAGCAGGAAGCCCAGAGGTAGGATCTAAGACAATCACCTCTAGAGTCTCCCCCATTGTTGTATCTCTACTCTTAGGAATTAGAGAGCTTTCCACCCTTTGGATGGTTTGGGGGGTCCCTACTTGAGCTTCAGCAACCTGGATGTCAGAAACAGATTCCACAGCTACCTTAAGAACTACGAGTTTAGGACCCTTAACACCTGTGTCAGCACCTGCAAAAGTAGTTAAAATTCAAAAAGGGGAAGAACAAAGGAAAAAAATGTAAAGTGGGAAAGTTAAAAAAAAAAAAAAAAAAAAAAAAAAAAAAAAAAAAAAAACAGTATTAGCTTCCTGTGGCAGGGCTTCCTCTTCTTGCCCCTTTGATTCCCTATAAGATTCTGTGAAAGAACACATAGCACGTTGGAGAAAGGGTGAGGAGACTTTGGCAAAATGGCTAAAGGAAGGAAAGGATACTGGGGGTTTCGCCATAGAAGGAAAAGGCAAGGAAGAAGTATGAAAAAGGGAGGAGGGGGAAGTACAATAAGAGTGAACAACACGCACCTTCAGAACCCTTTAACTCCAAGGAAGAGGCGGCCTCAAGGGCAGATTGAACATTGGTTTGACCTAAAAGAAGAAGAGAAAACGAGAACTCTTAGAAAGAAAAGCTAAAAGAGGTAAGATTAAGCATATTTATAAGGGGTGGATGAGACTTGCTTGTTTGGATGAAGACGCCCCCCCTCCCCCAAGGACTTTTTTCTTAATGCATGCCCAGTCATGGGTTAAGTGACACAGTTTTGGTAGGATTAAGAGTCTGCACGGGTTGGGGATCTTGGGGAACAAGAGGCTGAGAGGTTTTGTGGTCCTGAGCAACTAGGGGAACTTGAAGGCAAAATGGGCTGGACATCCTTTACTGGCTGCCTAACTTCCTCAGTCACATCACCACTATGGGGCTCATTTTCCACGCTTGGGGAAATAGTAGAGGGAGCTGTCATCACTTTTTCACTAGCGTCCCACTAGTCGTGGGAGGAGGTACCTCCACTTGCAAAAGGAAAAGAAAAGCAAGTGGCAGAACATCACAAAATGCATATATACACAGCACCAAAAAAGAATGGAAGCAAATAGAAAAAAGGCACAAATAAAAGAGGGCCATACCATATTGTCACCAGATGACTGACTCTTACCTCTCTTGGGGTCTGACTTGCATTTGGGCTACAAGGAAGAAATGACCATTCATCAGTTAAAAAGAGAAAGGGAAAGACACAACAAGAACAATGAACTATTGCAAAATAAAGGAGAGAAGAAGGAAAGAGGCCTTGCCTTTCTCTCTCTCTTTATAGATTCTCCAATGGTCTTTTGTCTATTACGGGTATACCTAGAGGGTCCTAAGGGAGATTGGGGTATAAATCAAAGGACCCCAAAGAACCCTAGGTTGAGGAACTCACAGGAACCTGAGAGAGAGAATACTCTACCTTAGTCTTTACTCGAGTCCTTGGAATTAACTATTTCTGTAGGGGGGCTTACTCTCTTGGGTTCCTCAGAAATGACTAACTATTTCTGGGATTTCGCAGTCTTCCTCTTCTTAGTCTCAGGGCCAGCTTTAGTACCCTCAGCACTTTCTTCAAGCTTAGCTCTTTTAACCATTTTCTATTTGATCTTTTTCTCCTTACCTTTGCCTATGGAAGTGGCAGCACCAATTGCATCTACTACCCCTCTATGAATTGGCACATCAGAAGAGGTACCGACAATAAGGTCACACCCTGATCAAGTCTCTGAAAAATCTTGCGCATAGCACACCCAACCACCCTTAGAAGCATGTCACTCCGCAAATCCTGTATTGCTGCTTATTGTAGTAGATACAATGCCAGTAGTAGGGAGGAACAAACTTTTGTTGGAGGTAGGAGTAGAGAGAATATTAGGATTGGGAGCCCTTTCAATTTTACCAGAACAAACGTAGTCCGAGAAGGACTTCTAAAATCTTCTCCAGTAACTAGCAAAGCCACTAGAAGCAAAGACTCCCCTCTGGAAGTTTGGCATAATAAATTGAGAACTCCTTGACCAATAGAAAAGGCCTGAAGCCTTAGGAATGAATCCAAAGAAGGAAGAGAATGTACTATATCCTTTAACATTGGTGGGATGTCCTAATCAAAGCCAAACTGCCGGAGTAACTGGTGTGTTGAGTAGTGGGTGTACTTGGGACTACTTGAGGAGGGCATTGGAAGCCATGAGGGACTGATATAAGCAAAGTAGGCTAAATTGCTTTCATCCCCACAACGCAAATCAAAGGTATTCCCTAGAGAGTTCAGAAAAGAGCCCAACACAGAATCGCAGGTGAACCCGGGGCTAAACTCCCGGGGAGAATGCCAACTCAAGTGCCCTGCTTGATCAAACAACTCAACTAAATTTAGGCTGCCACCTTTCAAGTTGGCCCGACAAAAAATGAAGGGGTGGCTATTAGTAGAACTACCACACAGACCCTTAATCACATCCGGGGATCCCCGAAACTTACCCTTTACAAATTTCAAACTTCTACACTTCACCAAAGTAACAGAAGAGCGGTCCCACATGAATACTTAGAGAACGACACAGTGAAGAGACGAAGTGATGACATAGCAAGAATCACCCTCGACTTCATCTCCATGAAGCAAATCTAATTGGGAGTAAATATGGCCTAAGAACATGAGGGGTAAAGGATACTAAGCACCTCGGGCCAGTCTATGCTAAAGGGAAGAAAACAAACTTAACCCCGTACCCAGGGAATTCGCTAAATAAAATCTTACTAAGCCAGAGTGCCAAGAACCTAGCTCGCCTACCTACTTTGTCTTTCTCTCGAGAAAGGTTCATGACCCATTTGCCCATTTTGGCTGGTTTCCCACTAAGAGAAGCAGTACGCCCGCCAAAATTATTGAATAGTTTGTCTTCCACTTCGAGATCCTCGCTGGAAAGACTGATGTTGAAAGGATTCTCATCTCCAAACATTGGGAGGAGGAAGTTATTAACCACATCCTCCAGGGTGATAGTAAGCTCATCAATAGAAAAGAAGAAGGTGTGAAGAGAAGGGGACCAATGGCGTACCAAGTGTCTAAGGCCCTTGACGTCTCTAAAACCTTTATGGTTCTTGGAAATTGCCACTGCTTTCAGGATCCCAGTGTGCTCTAGACAACTAACAAATTCCCCATCAAAAAGTTCTCTATCCACCTAAATGGGCCAACTAGTGATCTTCCCAGGAACAAAGTCAAAGAAAATGAGAACTGCCTCTCGAGATCCTCACCTAATCTGGAGATCTAAAATCTCTCTTGGATCTGGAATTAGGGCGGAACTGGCAAAACCAGACGGACCAGAGAACACCCAAGTGTGAGGGGAAGGAGGGGCCTCACCATGAGACACCTGAGGGAAAAAACATGCTGGGGTGTACTAGGAGTCCCGTAAAGGGAAAGTTGGGTGCTCTGTGACCCCCTGTGACTTACCCTGTGTAGACCTAGAAGAGCTTTCACCCTCAGAAGGACTGGGAGTACGCTCCTTCCTTTTTCGTGAGGAAGAAGAAGCCATTAAACAACAAGTGTACTGGGAAATAGGGAAGTCAAAGGAATGAAGAAAACAGAAGAAGAAAATAGAGAAATAGACTAATTGGAAAGAAAAAGATAAGCTTGGGAATAGAAGACTCTAGAAAGTGGAAAAGAAAATATGAAGTGACTACAATAATGGCGTAAAGAGCAATTGGAGAAGACAATGTATGGAAAGGCGCAACAGTTGCCAAAATTTAATTTTAAAAAGGAGAGTTATTGGCAATTATTAATAAGAGTTACGGGGAATGTGAAAAGTGGGTAGAGGAAGTTTTCACTCAAACATTCAACTGCCACAGCCCGTGTAAGGGAGGAGTTACAAAAAGAAAGAAGTGTAACACGTAAAGAAAACCAAGATACCCGAAGGTAGCAGGAAAGACAGGACCTTAAAGGAAGAAAGGGGGGACCCTAGGGTTAATTAAAATAGTGAAGAAGGAATTCCTACATAAATTAAGGCTTTGGTCTACTCACGTGTGGGCTGCAGGAACCCACGAGCTCGGGGGGCTAAATGTTGAGGTCTAAAAAGTTACAATGCTGCACCAAGGCCCAAAATGGCACAATAAGTTAGACTCCATGAAAAAAAAAATAATAAAAGACTTGAGCTCACAATAAGGAAAAAGATTTATTCCCAAGACCCACGAATGGATGGATCTTAGGGCCTATGAAACGAAGGGAAGAAAGAAAAAGCTCAGCTTGCCAAGATCAGAAAATTACTAAGGAGTCCAATGGTAAGAATTGGGTTAGGATACCTAGGGATTGCCAGGAGCTCGGGGTCCTCGAGACGTGCATCAAAACTAGGTTGAGATTAAGACAGCTCAAAAGGAGTGCCAAGAAACACAAGGAATGAAGAACAGATATGTCCTTATCAACCACCCAATGATGCAGAAAAGAATCAGAAAGCTTGGAGACTAACAATTGATAAACAAAGGGCTGGTACCTCGAGGAACCTATAAAGAAGAACCATGAAGGGAAGTAGCTAGGAAAACTTTCAATCTAGCAAGGATGGAATTGGCTCACTCTGGAAAAATGACAAAAGGAAAGGCAACCAAAAAAGCTAAGTCTGAAAAGGTGAGGTTTAGAAGCCTTGAAGGAAGAGAGATTAGATGTCAGCTCTCTAGGGACACCTCAGAACGAAAAGTCAGCAAGAGGCTTTTGGGGAAAAAGTACCAAAAGAAGAAAATTATGAGAAATAAGGAAATGACCAGCCGCCAAAGTTGCTGGCACAACATTGGCTTTGGTACCCAAGGGAGCAAAGGAGGGGAAGCAGTGGTACCCCAGAACCCCAAAATGACAGTATAAAAAGAGGAAGTAGCCAACAATGAAAGGGGCATTCAGCAATAGTGGAATTAGAATAGAATCATTGAAAAAACTCTGCAAAAAAACTAAAGAAAACAACAAAAAGAAAGGAAAATACCGTCCGGTATTCTCAAACAGTCATTATAGAACATACTTGGATTCAAAGGAATTTAAACTTTACAAGTCTTAGAGGCTTGAAGAGCCATCTAAGTCTATGATTTTTGAACTTATTTGGACCTTGTAATACGTCTTAGTGAGCATAGTGTAATACATAATTAAGAAAAGTAATGGAATATCTCACATTGCTTTAAGGATCCTTAATGTCATTCTGTGTCTTTTGTTTATCACATTGCTCCTTTATTGTTTTTTGCTGTTCCATGCGTATATATTTCTTGCTTATTATTATGTATGTATTGTAGGATTCTTGCTCTGTGTATCACTTGGTTTGTAATTAGCTCATTTAGTTGTGGTGAACCAAGCCCAATCCCTTAAAACAACAACTAAAAGGACCACGGTCCTTGCTTCTACTTGGGCCTGGACACCATCCGAAAAAGGACCCTCATAACGTGCTCTCTTTGTAACCCTTGGATTGTGTCTTTGCCATGTGCAGCTCATCATTTTTAAAAAGGGAGAAAATGGGAGACTTCCAAACGGGAGGTGAGCCATTCCCTTTGTTATCCTTTCCTTATTCTAATAGTAGTGTTGCAATTTTATAGAATAACTCATGACCAAAGTTATGTACAATATTTTAGGTGCTCTGTTTTAAGTTTCTCTCTTAAGATTTTGTTATTTGGTGACTTAACTAAAAAATATACTTCCATCTCATGAGAAAAAAAACACATGACAAAATTTTAAGATAGGAACCTAAGAAATAACAACTAAGTATTTACCTAAATCTTGCTTGTAAGTTAGATATTGAATTGGATTTAAGTCATCCAATGGTTTGAATTTCATAGTCTTGAATGAGATTTTCACATTATAGAGTAGTTCTTAACTTCTCAAATATAAGAGCATTAGAGCATTCACACCTGGCATGCCATATGCCATATGTTAGTCTATTTTACCATTTAAGCACAAAAAACCCCCTCCATCCAGAGTTGTAAAAGCCAACTATTGTATAAAAATTTGCAATAGTGTTACAGTGCAATTCTAAAGGTAGAACCGCACTGTAGCACTATTGTAAAACCAAAAATATTATTTTATTCTTTTTCTCTCTCCACTTTATCTCTCTGACTCTCCCACTCTCTCAGGTTTGTCTCCCACGCCTCTCTATCTCATATTTCTCCCTCTCCCTTTGCTCTCTCTCAGTGATTTCTCCCTCTCCCTTTGCTTTCCCTCAAGCCACCATCGTCCAACAATGCCAAGCCTAGGCCGCATCTCACCCAGCAACGCCCAAGTCTAGGCCGCCGTTGGCCACTGTCTCACTCGGCGTGGTCTAATGGGTCTCTCATAGTGTGGCATGGTCTGATGGGATTTTCCAACCCCAAACTCACAGCCTCTTTCTTCGATCTAGTAGGTTTGTGGTGGGTTAGTGGTGGAGATCGTGGCGGATTTCTTTGGAGGTGTGGGTTATTTTGGTGTGTGTTTCTTCGGCGGCATGGTTTAGGTGGTGGGTGTGGTGGCCGTTGTTGGCTCTGATTGATTTGATGGTTTATGTGTGTGTGGCTCTGTTGATGGTTTGTGTTTGTGTGTGTGTGTGTATGGCTCTGTGTGTGTGGTGATGGGTTTGGATAGGTTGATCAGTGTATGGTGGGTCTGTGTGTGTGTGTGGCTCTGTGTGTTTAACCAATGCTAGAGGTTGAGGGAGAAAGAGAGGAAAAGGAATAGAAAAAGAGAAATAGTTAAAAAAAAAAGGAATAAAATAGAATATTTAAATAAAATGAGAAAAAAAAAAATAGAATTTTGGAATGTTGGGCGTATTGTAAAATGGTATGGTATAATTAATAAAATAGTTTTTTGGGATGATAAAATAGGATATGATAGAATTTTGGGGTGTGAATGCTTTTAGTATTGGTGGTGCTAAAAAACTACATTGCTACTTTTAGCACCATCAAATACAAATTTATAGCTACAATGGTGGAGTCCAAGTAAAAAAATTTGGCTCTCCAACTACAGTGCACAACCAAAAGTGGTTGTGCACAGTAGCTCATAAGTATATAAAAAAAAAAAGCATTATCAAATTGCGTGTTCACACTACTTTATATTAAATATATTATTTTATTAATGTGTTCACACTGTTTTGTAGTGAATATATTATTTTATTGAGTTGAAAACTAAATAAAACCACTGATATTAGGTGTTTTGTAAAATGAGAAGGTAAGAGCAATTGCATCAGTTGATACAAAGTTGTGCAAAATAAAAAAAGTTGCTCATGTTACACATTTTGAGCAAAAAAAACCTACATCAGTGGGTGTAAAATTGTGCATTTATGCACAATTGCTACAGTAACTATGCATATATGCACTGTTACTGTAGCATTTGTATTTATTATTTTATTAATTTCTCTCTCTCTCTCTCTCTCTCTTCTCTGGTTGCTCTCCTTTATTTTATTTAAATTTTTTTTTTCTCCTTCTAGCTTCAACCCTCGCCGTCCTCATCGACTTTGGCCTCACCGTCCTCGTCACCAGCATCACTGGGTTCATTGGAAACCATGTCTCCATGGCCCTGAAGTGACGAGGTGATGAACGAGTGCTTCGTCGGAGCTAAAATCTTAAGATTGTGGTGGTGTAGGTGTGGGCTCGTGGAGGAGGTGATGAACGAGTTGGTTGGGAAATTTGTCACAATCGTTCATGATGGTTTGTGTGGCAGTGGTGGTGGAGGTGGGAGGATTTGAGAAAATTTTGTTTAATTTGTCTTAAATCTAAGTTGTTTGGTTTGTGAGAAAATCTAGGATGTTGTTTGGATGTTTTGTGGTTATTTTATTATGAAGTGGAGGATTGTAGTTATTGTTTGGTTGATGAGAAAGTGAGAGAGAGGCGGATTGGGTCTGTGAGAGAGAGAGGCGGTGAGGGAGAGAATAATAAAAAATTACAAAAAGAATGAATATTTTATTGAATAAATGTGTAGAATAGATAAACTGATGTGGGTGTTTTGTAAAAATGAGTGTGTAAAATAGAAAAAATAGCATTTTTTTGTGTAAAATAGAAGGAAAGTTTGCATCCATTGATGTGGATGCTTTAAGATAGAAAAAATAGTTTTTTATGGAGCCATATTGTTAAATTTATGGCTCCACCAATGTGGATGCTCTAATACAACTAGATTTCAATGACATCCTAGGAGATTTTCATGTTATTGTGCTTTCAATATCAAACTCTCTTTTAAACGATGTTTTGTATTTTTTTTTTTTTTTTTTTTTTTTTTTTTTGTGTACTTCTTTATTATTATTATTGATAGTGGAAATTTAAATTATGCATAACATGGATTAAAATTTTAGAACTAATTAGTATTGGTATTTTCATGGTAGCCAATAACTTTATGGTGTTTTAAACGAAGATGTCCATAATTTAAATCTAGGCTTGTAAATGAGCTAAGTCAAGTATTAAAAGTTCAGGTTTATTTATTTAATTTTATTTTGAACATGATCTAAACTTATACTTATCACCAAACAAGATTATGTGTTCAAGTTTGGTTCGTTTTCTTGTCGACAAGCTTGAATTTGTTTGTGAGTTACTCCATTAACTTATGTTGAGGTCCAAAATGTGACAAAGGAGCCCTGCCTATGAAGACAAGAGGGGTCGTGGGCCTTAATAGGAGGAAGCATGGCCTATATAAAATAAAAAAGGCCATGAAGGCCCAAAAAGCCCAGTGAGTAAAGAAGTGATAAGGACAGATGAGGGTTTCAAGATCAAGACTCGATGAAGGAACCAAGGGACCTTGGGCGAGACAAAGGACATGGAATAAGAGGAAGGATGGTCAAAGGCTTTTTCAAGTTCACCATTAGCAAGAAGGAATCCATCCTATTTTTGAAAAATGCCAAACCAAGAGAAGTCAACATCAAGTCACTAGGACTTTCGAAATATCCTTTTAAAGCATTGGAAGAAGATCATGGAACATTGACCTTAGAAGAGAATCTGGGTTTGTCCCAAGAAAGGGGCTTCTATGAGTAGAAAGTTAGTGGATGAAATTTCATATATGAGTTCCCAAGAGAGCAAAATAAGAAGGAATACGGAAATGAACAACTACCAATGTTTCAGGTAAAGAAAACAAGCTCTAGGACCTAGAAGAACAAATGGAGAGAACAGTAATTTTGAAGTCCTTCAAGAGTAGTATAAAAGAACAAAGCAAGGAAGGCAAAAGGGGGGCATTCATTCAGACATACAAGTGAACAAGAGAGAAATACAAGAAGAGAGTTTTAAGTTTTCTTAAGCCTTCTAGTTGAGTTCATTAAGAGGATAGAGGCATTGGAGAAAGTTGTCAAAATATTCAAAGAGCCACTCAGTTTCAAGGGACTCAAACCTCACGAGTCTTGAGAACCCAAAGGGGATTAGTCAAGTCTGTGATCTTTAAGCGTTATTAGACCTTGTGGAATGTCCTTACAAAGTGAAACCTAATGTATTCTAATACTTGACTTAATCAAATGAAATATAACATTCTTTGAGGCATTCATAATCACCATTGTTTACTTTGCATTGTGTACTTGTTGTTCCTTCATTATTTGCTCAACCAATATGTGTATGTTGTGGAGTTCACTTGTCTTATGCATAGATTGGTTCATATAATGGCCCAAGTGGGTTGTGGTGAGCCAAGCCTAGTCCAACCAACATCTACACATCCCTTCTAGTGACCCAGGATCCCTTATCAGCACTGGGCCTGGGAACTATCAAAAAGGGGACCCATAACTTATTTTATCTTTTCAAAAATTTATAAATATTTACTACAAATCAAATATTTACATTATCAAGTCTAAATATGATATCATATGAACCTATTTACAAATTTATAAAATCTAATTTCAAGTCTAAATAAGTATATTTTTAGACAAGTATACACCACAAATCTAATTAGCTAATTGGTGTTTTGGCTATATGATAAAGATAAATTATCATGAAGGCGATGCTATATGTTAAAATTTTAACATATATCGAGTTTCATGTTTATGAGTTTGTTCACAAACACATTATTATATGTAAGCTTGACTCATTTAATAATCGAGTCTAAGAAAGTGAATATACACAAATATTTTCTCTAGTTGATTTGAAACTATTCATATCAACTTGGTTCATTTGCAACTTTATTCAAATCCACTCCCTAAGGACCCCAACTATAAAAACTAGTCTCATGACATGCGCTTCACGCATGCGGTGAGGCTTTTTTTTTTTTTTTTTTTTTTAGTTTAGTGTCATAATTTTCACTTATTTCAATTTGAAGTTTACACTTTTTTCCCCCCGCAATAATTACGCATTTAGAACTACTAATATGGCCAGAAGTATCATAAGACTAGCTCTAAACTTCCTTCAGTTATTTTAGTAGTAATTATCCAAAACTCTTGTCAAAGATAACATGGTTTTTTTTTTTTTTTTTGGGTTTCTCTCTCTCTTTCTCTCTCTCTAAGAATTTGAATGTGGGTTGGGTTTGGACGTGGTATTTGAAATTTTTTGGACTTGTTTTTAAATTTCAGTTTTTTTAACAAAGTAGTTATTCGAAACTTTTGTTATAGATTTGAAAGTGCTTTTTTTTTTTTTTTACATGTCCAACCCTACCATTTAAGTTATACAAACTGATAAATTTGAAAGTATTTTGAGTATCAAAATTGAGGATTCCATACAAGTGAAACTCTTTAAATAGTAGCATAAATGCTTAAAAAAAGAAAAAGAAAAAGTACTCTCATAATATATTGTCCAATGGTGGACATTTAGAGGAGAAAGCCCAAACTAATTTTTTCTGAGGCCCAATTTTAAATTCATAAAGAAACAAGTCGAAAAAAACTCGGAAATTCAAATCCAGCCCAATAGCTGAGCTGAGCTGAACCTGATCATGGCATCTCTGGCCTCGCCATTTCGTTTCACTCTCTCCATCAAGTCCAAATCCAATTCAAGCTTTCCTTTCTCAAGCTCTGGGATTGGATTTAGGGCTCCGAGTCGAATCGGCTTTAACTCAATGAGTCAACCCGCCGGGACCGAGTCGGGGCCTTCCCAGGACGACGAAAGCGTGAAGGCGGAGAAGGACAACTCAGACGTGCTGGTTCAGTACGTGGTGCTCCGTCGAGACCTGATCGACACGTGGCCGCTCGGGAGCGTGGTGACACAGGGATGCCATGCCTCCGTGTCTGCCATTTGGTCCCACAAAGACGATCCTCACACACTACAGTATTGTAGTCCCCAAAATATCGATTCTATGCATAAGGTGAATCCTCGTCCTCCTCCTATTTCTGTATATTGAGCAAAGATAGAATTTTAGACAGAACTCGTATCATTTTAGAATTGTTGTTGGCATTGAGTTTGAGAGAGAAAAAGAGAGCACACGACGGATCTAGTGTCAATTTGGTAACAATTTATCTAACTTTTTCGTCAAAACTTTTTACTGAGTTAAAAGTTATAGGTTATTTCCATAAAAGACGTAAATAGTAAAAAAAAAAAAAAAGTAAAAAGCTAGATTATAATTGCAACACTTAACATAGTTTGACCTGACAGCCTACTTTGGCACGGAAAGTACTTAATAGTTACATCTTTATTATGATGAAGGTGTTTGTTATAATGACAAATTTTAGGGTATGTGTGTATTAAATTAAACTTTAGTCTAACATTAGAGTAACCTTAAGATTACTTTTCTTGCATTACAAGTAAGGTTGTTATAAATAGGATTAAGATTATGTTGCTTGCATTACAAGTAGGTTATAGTACAATGAACCTTGAGTAGGATAATGGACTTGGGAGTTGAGGCTTTGACTAGGAATGAGTCTTAGCGTGCATTTGGATTGCGTTTTGAAGAAAACATTTTGCGTTTTGTTGAAAATTTGGTGTTGAAAATTTGGTAGGTCCCATGTTACTGTTAATATACTTTTTGGTACTATTTATGGTTTCACTATACTATTTCAACTAACTTTTACCTTTATCTACAATACTTTCAGTAATAAGTTTTCAATTTCAGCAAAATAAGCGGTATCCAAACGCACTCTTAATTTCTCTATCAGTTTGGTGGTTGATTTGGGTAGTAATTATATTTATGTTTGGATGACTTAGACTAGGATCGAGTCTTGTTGGTTAGGAGTTTGAAAAGAAACATTTTGCAGGCTTTAGTCTTTGCCTTTTGAGTGGATTGGTGACTTGTTTACTGGTGTTGCGAATTAAGGAAAAAAATGGAAAGTCACAATGTGGTTGTGAAAGAAAATAACAATTTCAATGAAATATGCAATTTTAGCTGGTGATTCTCTCATATCTTGCATGTTTATGTATAAAACTACTGCCGTATCTTTATTTCCACGGTGTCAGACACTTATTTAAAAGGGTTTTGTGTTCATGTTTTTCATTGTACTAATAAACATACCTTCCAATTTTTACTGCTAGAATGTGTTCCATATCATCGACATAACGTTAGTATCAATTGGACCCATGTCCTGATCAATGCTCATCTCAATATCTGCTCTAATATGGTGTTGGTATCAATGTTATGTCATGGAATGTAAGGGTTGCAAACCATAATCAAGACCTGCAATTTATTGAAATTTTCCTATCCACCAGATACTGCCTTCAATAAACCTACTTGTAATTCACTGTTGCAGTGATATTTCTTACTTTTACTTTCTAAGTTGGTCAATCTGTTAAATGGTAAAAGTGATTAGAAATGACAGTGTTTGGAATGTTTTCTTTATGGAATATGTAGGTTACTCTTGAGGTGAAGGGTGAGCCTCAAATCTTGAATTTGTCAGAAAAACTCACAGCTGGTGGCATCACTCATAAACTGTGGGTAGAACAGCCTGAAAACATTCCAACTTGCCTTGCTACGAAGCCCTACCCCAAATCTATAGTATCGTCATTTTTCAAGAAGTTGAAACTATGTAAGTGATGTAACAGTTAATTTCAAATTTATTTTGGTTGGTTAGGACATAGGAGTCCCTTGAATTTTTAATTGAGTTGATGAGATATGAGTTTGAATTTCTAATACCTTAACCTTTTTTTTTTTTTAAATGTGAATCACTAATACCTTATCCTTAATATTGAAGAGTTGGTGTTAGAATTGAAGCAAATCTTGCAGTCTGATTAACAGCCTCCTTGCTATGTATTGGGTAGATTAATACACTTTTAGGGTTCCCTAAACCCTAAAGCACACTGATACCTGCCCTAGGACATTACTTAGAGTACTGCAAAAGAAATACAAGCAGCTTAGCCAAAGAAAAGAACACACGCCTCGTTGAATGGCACCTCTTTTAAGAGAGGTGGAGTGTGAGTTGTTGAGTTCAAAACCCACTGGGTGTGTGCGAACTTGCCAATAATAATAATACTAAAGGCTCTCACAAGTCACAACTGAAAAGCTAACCATCCATGGAGGATCCTGGACTTTGTCCTCCTTTGTGTTATTTGCACTAGAGGGAAATTTAGTCGGTATTTGTCTAGTTCTCCCCAGTTGAAGGGAATCAGTCTTTTTGCTCATTGTCTTTGGTTGGCAAAACTTATCGTCATGCCTCCCTTTACTCTCTTCTTGCAATAAATTTTCTTCAACAGTCTGTTTGCTTGTAGAAGTCTCCAATATTATCCAATTGACTTGCCTCTTCACAATCAGTCGGAATAGATGTAGAAAGAATCTCAAACATATTGATATGATGTGTCTTCAAGATCCCTCCTCTAATTACTTAGAACACCCTCCTTAGGAGGTTGTTGAGCATCCACCCCCCTTCTCTCTCCTGTAGATAACGCTTGGAATATTCTGCTGCTTGTAGCCCTCAACTCATATACATCAGTCCTCTCATTTTTTGTTTTTCGGTGGTGAATAATTCAATAGTTGGGGGAGGAGATGCTACCCTTCCTTTCCTACTAGACACCATCTCCCAGTCATGGTCACCATTTTCTGCCTGTTCTAAGTTCTTTTTTCCTCCATTCTCTATGAGGTTACACAATCTTATCATTCATAGCCATTGGACAGTAGGACAAATTGTGTAAAAAATTTCATTGCCATTTTGGTGGCCTCCAAGGAAGTTCTAAGAAAACTTCAACAATTATATGATGAGGCGGAAATCCTGATTTTAGGCAAGTAGAATCAGTTGTTCCTGCAAAGTAAGTTAATTTGGTCTATAGAAAGATAAAATGATACCAAGTAACATAAACATTTGAGAAGGGAATGCTATTGAATTTAATAATGTAAAAGCTCTTATAAAAGCTGTATATTGTGTTCAGCCAATAAGATCTAGCTTAAATGATACCGAGGTCTTCTTGTAAGATTAAGGTGGAGGATGTGGTCATGGGTTCAAGGCCCATTGAATGCTTGTGTAATTATCATTATATATTATTATTTATATATATAAAAAATTCTAATCAATAAAGCTTAACATATACTACCTAGTACCTAAAGAAGTACCTACTCAAGCAAACAAGTTTCATTTATGTCTTATAACAACTTTAGTCCACTCTTTAATTTTCCTTAAACTAACCTTGTTTAAGCATTACACATTGAATCCCATGAAACTCTTTTAGGAAGGATGAGAAGCCTTGTCCAAAACAATAAACTGATTTATCTCACGAATTAAAGAGAGAGACCATTTTTTTCTTTTCTGTTTTTAATAGTATGTATATATTTTATGAACGCTAGGGGCCCAAACTAAGGACTCACATAGGGTCTGCTAGAGAAGTGTTAGCTGTAAAATTGTGCAAATTCTGAATAGAGAGCTTTATCATATATTAGATATATGCCAAGTAATTTGGATTTAGATCTTGGATAGTCGAGACCAAGAAAGCAGAATGTGTTAGCTACCTATTGACCAAGGTGCTCAAAAGTGGGTCGGAGTGGGGATTGGATCAAACGAAAGTAATCGCAATCCTATTGATAGTCCCTTTGATAGTTTGAATAACCAATGAAATAAGGGGTAATTCATTCAAAAATGGAACAACAGAAACCAAGTGTGGGGATTTGTTTGCAACTACGGTGTGGGGATTATGGAACAACAGAAGCCAAGTGAGACATGGGGGACAAAATCGGGCTGGTACAAAATTAACACTGATGGAGCTACGTTTGAAGATATCAAGTGCTGTAGAGTTGGGGTGGTCATCAGAAACGAAAGGGGTGAAATAATGGGGGCACTGAGTAAGAAGTTTGAGCTGCCTTTGGGTGGGTTGGAAGCTGAGGCAAAGGCAGTTGAGGAAGGTGTGATGCTCACATGGGATCTCGGACTAAAAGACATCATTATTGAGAGTGATGCACAGTTGGTGACTAACTCCCTGGAGAAACGGTGTGTGATGCCGAGCTCTTAAGGAAAGTGGTCGAAGGAATCTTGGAGGGTTTGAGAAAGTTCAATGCATGTGATGTCAACCATACTCATAAGAGTGGCAACAAGGCTGCTCATATCTTGGCTAGGCAAGCCAAATTTCTGAATGTGTGTAATATTTAGGTAGAGGATACTCTGCCAAGTATAGCAGATCAATTGGCAAAAAGCTCTTTAGTTCAAGTTCTTTTTTTCTCGGCCTTGCTTCTCTCTGAGAAACTAGGCTGTAGAAACTCTTTTATCTTCTTAGGAATGATATCTATCTCCCTCTGCTAACACTGTTATCAGTAGGGCTTGTTGGTTTTTATTTTTTCGTGGGTATTAGGGAAACACATCTTTCTTTCTCCCTCCTTTCTACATTGCATCAACTTCCGAAAATGGACAAAGTGCTCAGTGAATGGAAAAAACTATCCCTCACGGATGAGGAAGGTGCCAAAATTAGCTTGACAAAATCAAAAAACCTGAGACGAAAAGAATATGTTATTGCAGCAAAGTTTCTGACAAAACGCGCTCTGAATGTGGAGGCAATTGGCAGAACTCTCAAACCATTATGGAGAGCCAGGAACGAGTTTAAGATCAGAGAAGCAGGTGACCATACTCTATTATTTATTTTTGAATTGGAGACAGATGCGGAAAGAGTTCTCACCCAAGAACCATGGTCGTTTGATAAGCACCTTATCCTTCTACAAAGATACGACTACACGATTCCGGCCAAACAATTACGTTTCACAAAGGTAACGTTTTGGGTGCAAATACATGGATTACCTCTGAGACTATTAGACCCCGAGACAGCCATTGAACTTGGAGAAACCCTTGGAGAAGTCCTAACTGACGAAGCAGAAAAAGAGATGGTGGGAGGAGACTTTGTACGAGTCAGAGTAAAAATTGACGTTTCAAAGCCATTAAGCAGAGGCCGTAGAGTGATTCTAGACGAAGGAACTGAGACTTGGGTCTCTTTCAAGTATGAGAAGCTCACAAACTTCTGCTACTACTGCGGCATGGTAACCCACGATGAGAAAGATTGTGAAAAACGGCTTATAGGAAACGATCAAAACCGTCAAACCAAGCAGGAATATGGAGCATGGTTACGGGCTATTCCTTTCAACCCAGGAAGGTCCTCTTACACGACGGTATCTGGAATGGGTGATGGTCTTGGAGGTGCCAAGGAGCAGACGTCTGAGAAGAAGAAAGGAGTAGAAGAAGAGCTTCAACCGGCGGCCTTGCACGGCGGTCCTGCTCTGGCAGGGAGTAGTAATGCTCCTTCCAACGTGGACAACTCCAGTGCAACGCAAATGGAAACAGCGGATTTTGAGGAGGATTTAATGCAGAATTTATGCCCATCATTATCTCCAACGATTCAGGTTATTAATTCCGCCCCATCTGATAACCGTCCACAAGTTATTGAGAATCAAATTGCTGAAATTGATCCGGCATTGAAGACGTTTGACTCCCATGCAATTACTACAACGGATAGGCCAACTGTCAAGGGCGAGAATAACTCTGAAATTGATGTTGATATTTTAGGAAGTGGGAAACAATGTAACCCCCCTCACGTGACCATCCAAGCTACCTTACATGACACTTCAACTCTACGCATGTGGAAGAGATTAGCCCGAAGTAATGTGCTGCCTGAGAACTCTACCAAACACTCTGTTTTGAACAAACGAAACAGAGAGTTTGAAGAGGAGGCCCATTCCGAATTACCAAAGAAGAAAGTCTTGGTTTCAAAGGAAGAAAACACAGAAGTTTCAATGGCGGAGGTTGCTGTGCAGCCCCGCCAAGAACAATGAGTATCATAGTGTGGAACTGCCGTGGGCTTGGGAACCCACGGACAGAAAAAGAGCTTGAAGTAGTGATTCGAGCAAAAGATCCCTCCATCCTGTTTATAGCCGAAACGTGGGCGGATGAAGCAAGGCTAGAAGAGACAAAGCGGAAAATTGAATTTGACAACTTATTTTTTGTTGAAAGAAATAACAGAGGTGGAGGTCTAGCACTTTTTTGGAGAAATTCAGTGGACTTGCACGTTGAATCATTCTCACCAAATTACATAGACTCCATCATCAACAAAGGAAAGGAGGAAGAATGGCGTTTCACAGGATTTTATGGCGAACCTGTGACGCATAAACGGATTGAGTCTTGGAACAAGCTTCGTCAACTTCACAGAAAATTTAATATCCCTTGGCTGTGTGCCGGGGATTATAATGAGATAATGAGAAGCTCCGAGAAATTGGGAGGAAGCAGCAGAAACCAAGCACAGATGCAATTATTTCGAGATGTCGCAGATGAATGTGGCTTTATTGATCTCGGCTTCGCAGGCTCCTGGTATACATGGCAGAAACATTTTTCTGCAGGTCACTCAATATGGGAGAGGCTTGACCGTGCTTTGGCTACTAACGATTGGCTTTTGAGATTTGCAGGTACAAAAGTCCATCATCTCAAGTCTGACTCTTCTGATCATAGCCCATTATGGATCAGTATGGAGGGCCTCGAGTTTCAACCGGTAACAAAACCATTCCGATTTGAAGAAGCCTGGCTGTCGGACCACACATGTTCAGAAGTTGTTGAAGCAAGCTGGGAAGCACGGGAAGTAGATGATCCAGCAATAAAAGTCATGAGAAAAATTGACAAGTGTGGCCAAGAGTTAAAAAAATGGGAAAAAGAGCACTTCGGCAACATCAGAAATTCACTGAAGGAAAAAAGGAAAGAATTGGCAGAAGCAGAGAAGGAAGCAATGCGCACTGGACAAAATTTCAAAATACAGAATTTAAAAAAGGAGATTACAGAGCTGATGGACAAAGAAAACAGGCTATGGTTCCAAAGATCAAAGGTGCAGTGGGCTACTCAAGGGGACCGAAACTCAAAGTACTTTCATAGCCGGGCTACTCAACGAAGGCGAAAAAATACTATCCAGAAGCTTCGGTCAACAAATGGGCAATGGAGTTCAAGCAATGAAGATGTAGCCAAGATACTTGTTGATTATTTCCAGGAGCTATACACTTTAGCAAATCAGGAACCAAATGATGCTGCCACGGAGACTATTGAAAAGGTGATAAATTCAGATTTGAACAATTACCTGGCGCAAGACTTTACTGCATGGGAAGTTCAGAAAGCAATAAAAGAAATGGCACCACTCAAAGCACCAGGACCAGACGGAATGCCTCCTTTATTCTACCAACACTACTGGGGTACAATTGGTAACGATGTTACTCAATCTGTTTTACACTTCCTCAATTCTGCTTATCTCCCTAATAATCTCAATCACACTTTTATTACACTCATCCCAAAAAAAAACTCCCCTGAGTATGCTTCAGATTTTAGACCCATCAGCCTTTGTAACGTGCTATACAAAATATTTTCAAAAGTCTTGGCCAATAGAATAAAGAAAATCCTCCCAAAAATCATCTCCGAACATCAAAGTGCCTTTACAAAAAGTAGATTAATCTCTGACAATATTCTAGTTGCTTTTGAATCTCTCCATAGTATGCAGAAACATGTGGGCAAAGAAGATTATATGGCTATCAAGTTAGACATGAGCAAAGCATTTGATAAGGTGGAGTGGTCATACCTTGAATCTGTCATGAGGCGTGTGGGATTTATTGAAAAATGGGTAAAACTATTGATGCTCTGTGTCAAAACCGTTTCTTATTCCATATTGGTGAATGGAGAGCCAAAAGGAATGATAAAGCCTACTCGGGGTATTCGCCAAGGAGACCCTTTGTCACCATTCCTTTTCCTACTTTGCACGGAAGGTTTAAATGGCCTCATCACAAAGGTGGAAGAGAAGGGTGATATTAAGGGTTATGCCCTTTGCAAAACCAGTCCACGACTAACCCACCTCTTTTTTGCAGATGATAGCCTATTATTTTGCAGGGCAACAATCCAGGAATGCCAACATGTTCTGGACATACTTGAAACTTATGGAAGATGCTTGGGTCAACAAATCAATAAGGCTAAAACTACCATCTTTTTCAGCAAGTCCACCTCAGAAGGAGTAAAAAACCAGATCAAATTAGTCTTGGAAGTACCAGAGATACTACAATATGAGAAATACTTGGGATTACCATCTTTAGTGGGAAGAAACAAAAAAGCCAGCTTCAACTACATCAAGGAGAGAGTATGGAAAAAATTTCAAGGGTGGAAAGAAAAGCTTCTGTCTCAAGCAGGTAGAGAGATTCTTATCAAGGCTGTGGTCCAAGCAATACCAACTTACACAATGAGCTGCTTCAAACTTCCCTTGGGACTCTGTGGAGACATTGAGAGTCTCATAAGAAAATTTTGGTGGGGCCAAAAAGGTAATAGGAGGAAGGTTCACTGGGTCAAATGGGATACTCTCTGTAAGCCAAAGTTAGAAGGTGGTATGGGTTTTAAAGATTTAGCAAATTTCAATGATGCCCTTTTAGCAAAGCAAGCTTGGCGATTACTTCACCAAAAAAACTCTCTATTTTATAGAGTTTTTAAGGCGAGGTTCTTTCCAAATTGCTCTATCCTTGAAGCGTCTCAATCAAGGTCAGGATCTTATGCTTGGCATAGCATATTAAAAGGAAGAGACTTATTGTTGAAGGGTGTACGGTGGAGAGTAGGTTGTGGTGATGCCATTAGTGTTTGGAATGATGCTTGGCTGCCTTCAAAAGATCATCCAAGGATTGAATCTCAAGTGGTGACTGGATTTGAGGAGATGAAAGTTTCAGAGCTCATAGACCCACAAACAAAAAAGTGGGATTCAAATCTGTTGAATGGACTTTTCACGGCACAGGAAGTTGATTTGATCAAAAGCATTCCTTTGTGTCCAAATGCTGTGGAGGATACTGTTGTATGGCCTTTTACTCCTTCTGGAATTTACTCAGTGAGATCGGGCACAAGATTCATCACAGCGGATCAAGCAACAACTTCACAAGAAGTTCCAACACAACCAAGCAACGTTGTGTGGAAGTTGATTTGGAACCTCAATGTACAAAGCAAAGTCCGAAACTTCTTATGGAGGACTTGCCAAAATGCTCTACCGGTAAAACAAAATCTGAAGCGGCGGCATATTATACATGAAGACGTTTGCGATCAGTGCAACCATGAAGCCGAGTCGGTTTTCCATGCACTTTGGGGTTGCGAACAGCTTACACAGGTTTGGGAAACCATGGATTCCTTTTCGTTCAGGCAGACAAGGACATTTTCTTCAATTCAGGAAGTGCTCCTTTATGCAGACAAAGAACGGAAGAACCCCGAACTGCTGGCATCAGTGATGTGGACCCTCTGGCATCGCCGAAATAAAGTTCGCACATCTTCAGCGGACTTCCCACTTGCTCAGGTTGCACCTTCAGCGATTCAGTCCTTGGAATTCTTTCGACAAGCAAACTCAGTGGATGCCACACACCACAGAGACTTTCCTCAGCCTCGGGTTCGATGGTCACCACCAGCGGAAGGAGAAATCAAAGTTAACTTTGATGGAGCTCAGTTCAAAGACTTGGGCAAAGCAGGTATAGGGGCTGTAATCCGAAATAGCAGAGGACACGCTCTGGCCTCTTTTTCTGAGCAAGCTCCTCTCCCTTTCTCACCTGACATCACAGAAGCTTTGGCTGCTGCTAGAGCTATTTCTTTTGCACAGGAGCTTGGTTTCACTTCATTCATACTTGAAGGCGATTCTGCAAACATTATAAAAGCTCTAAAATCTGAAGAGGTATCCTTATCCTCTTTTGGTCATATTCTCAGCTCCGCAAAATCAATGATGGCAGATGGTCTTATTAGATTCTCTCACGTTGGTCGAATGGGTAATATGGTAGCACACAACCTTGCCCAACATGCTAGGCATGTTTGGGGGTTTTCTGTATGGATGGAGAATATCCCTCCACATCTTTCTCATGTACTTTGTGCCGATTATGGCTGACTTGGTTTTCACCTAATAAAACTACAATTCTTGATTCTCAAAAAAAAAAGTTCAAATCGATGTAGTCCAATGTAATTTTATTTCTAGTTAATGAAAGTATTTGAAAGGGCTGTTTAAAAAAAAAAAAAAAAAAAAAAAATCTCTCGAGAAATGCTTACAGTTTCCAAAGACATCTTGCTTAAAATTACGGTTTAATAATGCTCATAAAATTAAAAAAAAAAAAATAAAAAAATAAAGGTTTAATAATCTAAAATTGGCTGCAAAGGTTCCCAATGCACTTCCATAGCCTAGTTCACCAGTAGCTCATATCTTTAGGCCTTGACCAGGCAGCTGGATACAGGGTCAATCAACTTGGTCCAATACCAAAAGCCTCAACTACCCAAGACCACTTCCCAAATGTTCGACAATCGACATGTGCTTCATGTATCTTGGGCTTTCATTCCTGATTCTACCTAATAAAATTAAGAACTAAACAAACTTTTGAATACTCTTCTATACCACTTTTTGAGTAAAGATTGTATTCCAAAATTTCAAAGATAAAAATTTACGTTGAACCCACGTATGTGTCATTTCTGAACCAATATTTCAACTCGCGTAGCCTATAGGAACAATTAATAAACTCACACTTTTATTTATATATAAAAAAATAAATAAAATTCAGTCACTCTTTTTTTACATCTCGATCATTAATTAAAAAGAAGAAGAAGAAGAAGAAGTTAAAAGACTATAGTATTTTTTTCTTCTGTATGTTACTTAACCACCAAACGTCTGGCACAGACGGTGCAGGAATACTTGCGCTTGGTATTGAAATAGAGAGGTAGAAAACAGAGCCTCCACTGTGACTCAACATCCATGGCTTGTATCATTCCTCCACAGTACGGACACGCCCCTGGTGCTGCTTGTCTCGCCACAACCCTCTCATCTTTATCGCACACAAACACCAGACACATCTTCTTCAAATTGAGACTTGTTTGATTGCTGTTTGGAGTTGATGTTGGTGTTGTAGATATATATATATATACATATATAGAGAGAGAGAAAGAGAGAGAGAGAGAGAGAGAGAGAGAGAGAGACAGATGCGATTGAATAAAGTTATGGGTTTTGGAGTCTAGAAGAATTTAGCTGGGTCTGGGGACTACTCTGTCTCTGGGTTCCTGGAAAGTTCAATTAGTTGCATATGAACCGCGTTTCTAGAACTTTCTAAAGTTCTAAGTTCTAGCCTACCCCAAATTCACATATTTTTATTTTTATTTTTTATCTTTGAAGAATTCTTAGTTGTCATACTGGGCCTGGCGGGCTGGTGAGGAATGTAACACGCTTTACATGAGTTTTTTTTTAGCGTCATTGTCCATTTTAAAAGGGGAATGATACTTAAGAAATATTTTTATAATAAATTATAAGTAATAAATTTTTATTGGTTTTAATTTGAATTTATAACTTAATTATTTCTTTTGTCTGCCAATAACAATTAATAATAATCCATTACTTAGAATTTGTAATGGATATAGCATTTCTTTTTTTAAAAAAATTTAATATCATTTTTATGATATATATATATATATATATATATATATATATATATATAAAGTAGTAAAAAAAGTCAGTTTTTTGTTTTTTGTTTTTATTTAATTAAAGTTTCTAAATGAATGCATTTATGACATCTTTTAACTTGTTATTTTTTAATTGATAAGTTACATGTGTATTCTCAGTAGAACGCATTGTTTCAGAATTTCAGCCAAACAATGAAGGATGCATTGTTTTTCCCAAAAACATCTCTCTCAACAAATTTTTTACTCCCTCCATCCCACTTTTTTTTATTCTGTTTGAAAAGTCAAACTTTTTAAGGGAATATCATTTATTGTCTTGTCTATATTTTAAAAATGTATAAGTTTCCAAAACTACCATTGCAAAAATTTATCAAAAAATTGAATTAGTAAATTAATAGGAGTATAATAGGAACATTAGTAAATTAATGATTTTTATTTTTAGAAACAGGACAATATTTTGGGGTATCTCAAAATGGAATAGAGAACAAAAAAAGCGGGATGGAGGGAGTATCTTTCTCAAAAAAGAAAAACAAAAGGAGCTTTAAAAGTCACTATTAACCATTTTCCTTAGGACTGTTGACAATAAATAAACTGATCTATCACAGGAGTTCAGGAGAATTAAATTGTCCAATTTTTTTTTTTTTTTTTTTTTGGTAGTACATATATTTTAGAGAAATGTTAACCAATGCTCTTAGGCATTGAGCATTGGTTTGAATTTTTTTTTAAGAAATATTTTATTAGGATAATAATAAAATAATAAATGTGTTGACAACTTTCTATATTTCTCATAAAAGTAGTGTCGAAACTTTTCTATTATAGTTTATTAACAATTGTCCTAAAAACGTCCGTTAACATGATCCTAAAAGTTGGCGAATTGAAATCATTAGCCTATTTGAAGTTTAATTGGGTCTTTTTTTTTTTTTTTTTCCTCTCCGTAGGACGGTAGGAGCGCTCATTCTCACTGTGGGTGAGCCTTTCTTCCACTACTTCGGTGAGCGTGGTGGATATGGATCTTGATTTCCTTGATAAGCTTAGTAAGATATCACTCACTGAGGACGAGGAACTGGATATTGCTGTGCGGGTTAACCATCGTAAAGAAATCCTTGAGGAATGCTCCCTTAGCATGCTCGAATGATTTATGAATGATAAATCGATTAATCTCAGGGCGGCAAAGAACATGCTGTGCTCAGTGTGGCGATTGGGGAACGATCTTAAGATTGTGGAGGTGGATGAAGGGCTACTTCAATTCAAGTTTTCTTTGGAATCCCAATTGAAGTGGGTTGTTGATAACGGACCTTGGTGTTTTGATAATCATCTCTTAGTACTTTGGTGATGGGAGAAAGGATTATCAGCACTAAATGTCTCTTTCCCTAGTATACAACTAATTGGTTCAGGTTTGGGGTTTGCTCTTCAACCTAATGAACGACGAGGTGGGGAGGGAGATTGGAAGCGGGCTGGGTGAGGTCTTGGACGTGGATGTTAAGGCCATAAACTCTAAACGAGCATGCTTTCTTAAAGTTAGGATTGACATTTTGCTGGACAAACCTCTGCGGCGGTGGGCTTCAGTGGTTAGTCCTGAGGGTGATAGGACATGGGTTGCTTTCAAGTATGAGCAGATAGTAGGGTTACGCTTCTCATGTGGAAGACTCGAGCATGAGTTGAAGGGCTTTCCTTATCGATGTTCATCATAAAACCCAACAGATAGTAAGGATACTCCATACGTCGACTGGATGAAGGCTGGTGGTTGACGAGGCATGGAGGGACCACGAGCCCATGAACATAACACACCGCAACAGCGGCACGAGGGTGGCGGCAGCGCACGTAGTAGGGATTTGTCTCCCTTTGCACACACTGAGTTGTTGACTAGGACTGAGACCACGGGTTGGGCACGTGCAGCGGAATCCTTGGAGGGGAATAATTGCATGAACTCGCAAATAGGTGGGCCCAAGATGCAATTAATGGGCGCTAATTTGACGCATTTTAACGATCCAGAGAGTATTGCCAAGGAAATAAACAATACTTATGGGATCAAATCCGTGACTTCAGACCAATGCCATATGGGATAGTTGACAAACACGAACTCATGGGTGGAGAGCATGATATTGGTGACGACAGCGAGACCTGCATAGTAAGCTACGTGAGCAAGAAAACTCACTCCCAACACATGCAACCTAGGTGGAAGCGGATAGAACGAATACAAGAAAAGGATGGGATGTTTGATAAAGTGGGAGACAAGAGATTGCATGAAAGTTGTTCGGTGGAGCTTGAACCCAATGTTACTAAGGGACCTTACTTATATGGATGCATCAACGGTGGAGGCTGGTGTAGCCCCGCCAAGCACAATGATCATTATAAGCTGGAACTTTCGGGAGCTTGGAAACTTACGTATAGTGGACATTCTCACTGTGTTAGTGAGAAAAAAGGGACCTACCGTTCTGTTTCTTATGGAGATAAAGCGGTCTATAGCAGTGATATGAAGACTATGTTTTGACTTGAACTTCCAATCAGTGCTGGCTGTTCCAAGTGACGGATGTAGTGGAGGGTTGGGTATGTTTTGGAAGTCAGATTGTAACCTGCATTTTAGACCTTCTCGCTAAACCATATTGATGCACATATATTACCTGCTAACCAACAACCATGGAGGATTACTAGTTTCTATGGCAGACCAAAAGGACACCGTAAGCATGAGTCGTGGCAACTCCTTAGACGCTTACATGCAAGATCCTCACTGCCATGGGTCTGCATGGGTGACTTTAATGAAGTACTTCACTCTTCAAAGAAGAAAGATGGTCTTCCTAAACAGCTGACACCAATGCTAGCATTCAAGGAGATGCTTTTTCATTGTGAGTTGATGGACCTCGGATTCCCTGGTTATCTGTTTACTTGGTGGAATGGTCGACCGAGTGCAGCATTTGTGGAACTACGTTTGGATAGTGCCAACACGGTTTTGGCAAGCTTTGTTCCCTACAACTAAGGTGTTCCACCAGCAGGTAACATACCTTGATCATGATCCTATACTAATAAACACCCAATATTCGGTCCAGCAGGTTCAGCCATGGCATAAGCAACTTCCCAAATTTGAGGAAAGATAGGCGACTCACGAAGGGTGTGAGGAAAAAATCAGGGAAGTATGGTCCCAACACATGCCTAATGGCAGCCCTATGTTTAGGCTGTTTGAGAAGATTAAGTTTTGTTGAATGTAGCTGGTTGCTTGAAGCCGAGAGGTCTTTGGAAACACAAGACATTAGTTGGACGAAAAGTAGAAGGTACTAGAGGAGTTGATCAACATAGGCTATGGCGACAACCTAGACCGGATCAGCCGAGTGTGAGATGACATTAATGACTTGTTACACCATGAGGAGGTGTTTTGAATGCAAAGATCAAGAGCCATATGGCTCCCAACAGGGGACAAAAATACCAAGTTTTTCCACAGGCGAGCAAGCCAAAGAAGATGGAAAAATCAGATTGAGAGCCTAATGGATGAAAATGGGAGTTGATTGTCACAAATATCTGGATTGTTGCCACAAATAACTAGATTGTTCCCAAACCTTGGAGTTGGGGGACTTTTAGGGGCAAATGGGCAGTGTTTGTTATCTCTTGTAGACATAGCAGGGTGTCTTACTCAAGTTTTTGGTTCACTTGTCAACGGCCAATTCAACATTATTGGCTCCTCTTGTTGTAAAGCCATCTCGAAGATTGAGGGAAATTGCTTGTCTAATTTGTTCCCCTCCAATCCCATCTTTGCTCCTTTGCTCAATAACTCTTGTAGTCAACCATCTAAAAGGAAATGAAAAGGTTTCCGGAATCACCGCAAGTAAGGCCGCTTTACTAGGGATTTAACTGGGGAATCAAGACATACAAGAATGCTAGTCATCTCTTTTAGGCGTACCAGGGTGTCTTACAGATGTTATGAATTTACTTTTTAATGGCAGAGTTAACTTCTTTGGCCCTACTTGTTGTAAAGCCATCACTTTGGTCAGTGACCATTGCTTGCCTAAATTATTCCCTTTTAACCTAGCTTTTCATTCAACACTTAAAAACGTTTGTTTAACTGGCTCTGGAGCTAGAGGACCTACACCTTCACTACGAGGAGTAGATTAGATCATTGTGAGCAAGCTCTATTTGCTAGTGAAATTACCTTTCCTAGGACTATTAGACAGGAATTGGGAAAAAGACATTGCAAAATGTTGGTCATCACTTTCAAGCATTAATCGATATGCTAAAGAGATTTATGGAACATTTTCTAGAGGCGAATTTAGTGTTGTCAGTCCTGCTTGCTGCAAATCCATCACTGTTATTAATCACAAGTGTTGGCCTAAGATGTTCCCACTCAACCCATTGTTCCCTCCGTTGCTGAAGAGTAAATGTGCACGCAGTGCTTCTAGTTTGCATTTAGGCCATTGCATGTCGTTCTTGGCATGAAGTTAGTTCAAGTTGCATTTATTTAAGTGATTTACTCTCTTTTAGAAGGTGTTACGCAAAAAGAATTGTGGCTTAAAATATTAGGATAAGTTCATTTTTTGAAATTTTTAATTTCATCCTAATTTATGCTACAATGTTGCGATCATCTAGTCACAAAAAATATAAACGGTGATCCGAAAGATTATACTGAAATTAAGACGGTACCACAATATTTGATTTCAATAAAAAAATTTGAAATGATCATGAGAAAAGAATTGGTAACTTTGGTTTTCTCTTGATTTTCAATTGTTGAATTTCTGAAAGTTAAATACAATAAAAGAAAAGTCAACAAACAAATAATGTACAATTGGATGTGAGTTGGTAACCTAGTACTTATCAAGACCCAGTTATGAGTCTTTTGACTATACAAATAAAATTTTGAAATCAAGAAAATGTGTTTAAGCTATTTGAAAACTTTTCACATGGTTTCAGTTTATTGGATATTTCTCAAAATGATGCAGCTGTGCAAAATCAAAATAAAAAATCAATATAACAATACATTTTGTTTATTTTCATTAATAAAGTCTTATATTGTTAAATAAGGGACTCGAGTTCAAATTATGCCTACACAAAAAAGAAATAAAGTAGTGTCTTGGCTTGACATTAAAAAACAGTCATTATGGATCATACACCACAAATTTTCAAATACTCTTATAACTATAAATATAACTATATATATATATATATAATAAATGTAAGATTAAAAAAATAAGAACGTGGAATATTGTGTCCAATGAATTGTGAGTTGAAATTATCTTGTAATACAATAGGCATACGAGCCACAAATTTTTAGCCAGGGCGAAACACCTGCCCTAAGCCATCACTTTGGTCAGTGATCATTGCTTGCCTAAATTGTTCCCTTTTAATCCAGCTTTTCATTAAACACTTAAAAACGTTTGTTTAACTAGCTCCGGAGTTGGAGGACCTGCACCTTCACCTCGAGGAGCAGATTAGATCACTGTGAGCAAGCTTTATTTGCCAGTGTAATTACCTTTCCTAGGACTATCATATGGGAATTGGGAAAAAGACGTTGCAAAATGCTGGTCATCACTTTCAAGCATTAATCGGTGTGTTGATGAGATTTATGGAACACTTTCCTAGGGCGAATTTGGTGTGGTCAGTCTTGCTTGCTGCAAATCCATCACTGTTATTAGTCACAAGTGTTGGCCAAGAAGTTCCCACTCAACCCATTGTTCCCTTCGTTGCTCAAGAGTAAATTTGAACGCAATTCTAGGGCAGCACCAAAACCTAGGAGAATTTGATCATGTCTATGAATTTAGATAGGCTCATCATTGGCTATTGCAATATTAATAATGCATTGGCTAGTGATTGTAGGCAAATGTGGTAATTTTTTTTGGAGTTTAATTGTGACCAGTGTTTCCTAGTGTGTTGTTTTTCTAATTTTCAATTCATCAATAAAATTCTTCTTGGCATTTAAGCCATTGCATGCATGTCATTCTTGGAATGAATTTAGTTCAAGTTGCATTTATTTAAGTGATTTACTCTCTTTTAGAATGAGTTATGCAAAAAGGCATTGTGGCTTAATATATATGCTTAAAATATCGTGATAAGTTCATTTTTTGGAATTTACATTTGCGTTCTAATTTATGCTACAATGTTGGGATCATCTAGTTACAGAAAAAAAAAAAAAAAAATTAATGGTGATACGAAAATAGTATATTGAAATTAAAATGACAACACAATATTTCATTTAAAAAAAATTTAAAATTATCTTGAGAAAAGAATTGGTAACTTTGGTTTCCTCTTGATTTTCAATAGTGGAATTACTAAATGTTAAATACAATGAAAGAAAAGTGAACAAACAAATAACGTATAGTTGGATGTGAGTTGGGTTACCTTGTAATTTATCAAGACCTAGTTATGAGTCTTTTGACTATATAAATAAAATTTTCAAATCAAGAAAATGTGTTTATGCGATTTGGATACTTTTTTCATGGTATTAGTCTATTGGATATTTCACAAAATGTGGCTATACAGTATCAAAATAAAAAATAAATATAACATGTTTTGGTTATTTTCATTGATAATGTCTTATGTTTTAAAATTATGGACTTGAGTTCGAATTATGCCTACCCATAAGTAGTGTCTTGGCTTGACATTAAAAAACAGTCATTATGGATTGTACGTCACAAATTTTCAAATATTATGGTAATTATATATGTAAAAAAGAAATGTAGGATAAAAAAAAAAGATGAATATTGTGTCCCTTGAATTGTGAGTTGAAATTTTCTGGTAATACAATATGCATATGCAGTGACGAGCCACAAATTTTCTGCCAATGACCAAACACCCTCCTTTCCCTTAAAAAACAATAAGTATGTGTAATTTTTCTATAAAAACAAAACATAAGTATTAATAATTAAAAACAAAACTTTTGTGTATATATATAAATATATGTTTTTATTGCAACATCAAATAAATTTATATTTCTATATATAAAGCTATATTTTTAAAGTATTTTATTTTTATTATAAATCTTAATGTTATTTTGATTCATTTAAAGAGGGTCACAATCCCTTCAGTAATAAGTAGTATATATATATATTTTTTTGGGTGCTTCTCAAGTGCCCAGATGCTACTAATTAAAGATAAATTTAAAATATCAGTTATTACCATTATTATTGGCATAATTTGTCAAGTTACACCAAGTGTAGCTTTAAGTAATGTTACAACAGTTGAAATGTTTTTTTTTTTTTTTTTGAATGTGAATTTTACTAAATCTATTGATGAATTACATGTTCTCTGTATAACCTTCATGCCTAAAAAATTTCAAAATGATCAGAGATTAATAGCTCGTTAATCTATTAACTATTCAAAATTTAAGTCTAAATTTGTATATTAAAATTATACATTAAAAATGAGCTTTTGGACCAAATAGTAAATAACAATTGATCAGCATGAAATTTGACACTTGTATAAGAATATAGAAAAAATGTAATTCAATAGTGTGTACGGTAGGTTAAAAAATGTAATTCATCAGTCAAAATTTTTTACACAAATTTGATTAATATATTTTGGGTAGTACGCATACAGTTTGGGTGAAAAGATTTATATATGATAATAATAGAAAAGGATCAAAACACTTATAATATATTTATTAAAATGTTTCTATTTTTCTCTTTTTGAGGATTATTTCTCAGATGAGTTTTATTTTAATTGATAAAATTCTCCGGTGAGTTATATATAGTATATACACAAAATCGTGGATATTGTAAATTAGAAGTTGATGACTCTTTTACGTTTGGTTAATGGGAAAAGTAGCAACAACCAAAGTAGTTTTATTTGAAATCCTTGATCTTTATACAGAAAAACCCCTTCAGTTTTATCATTATTAAGATTAAACTCATTATTTTCAAGAACATCTTTGGGACCCTTCAGTTTATCATTATTAAGATTAAATTCATTATTTTCAAGTGCATCTTTGGGAAAAATGACCAGCATCAATGAAGCATAACTTACCATGATCTTAACGAAACTTTTCTAGCATTAATGGTATTAATAGAATGGATTTTGAAGTATTAAACTAATGCATCAATGACACCTAAAAAAGTTTCAATTTTTATGTCATTGATAGGTACTATAAGTTCCCATTCTCTCGATTCCATTAACCTCAAGCATCCTCCAATACCATTGATAAACTAGTGCTCACACACACTACAAGTTTATCTAGTCTGATAAGTACCGTGGCATATAAATCACAAAGGACTGCTCTCATATTGATATATGCATGTTTGGCAGTGTTGGTTCCTATAGGGCTAGCTCAGTTGCAACAAACACTTGGATTGCCCCAAATACCGGGATTGTCACAAATACCCGAATTCATAGAAATATCTAGATTGTTGCCACAAATAACTAGATTGTTCGCAAACCTTGGAGTTGGGGGACTTTCAGGGGCAAATGGGAAGTGTTTGTCATCCCTTGTAGACATACCACAATGTCTTACTCAAGTTTTTGGTTCACTTGTCAATGGCCAATTTAGCATTATAGTTTCCTCTTGTTGTAAAGCCATTTTAGAGATTGAGGGAAATTGATTGTCTAATTTGTTCCCCTCCAATCCCATCTTTACTCCTTTGCTCAATGACTTTTGTGGTCAACCATCTAAAGGAAACAAACAGGTCTCCAAAATCACCGCCAATAAGGCCGCTTTACCAGGGATTTTATCGGGGAATCAAGACATACAGGAATACTGGTCATCTCTTTTAGGTGTACCAGGGTGTCTTACAGATGTTATGAATTCACTCTTTAATGGCAAAGTTAACTTCTTCGGCCCTACTTTTTGTAAAGCCATCACTTTGGTCAGTGACCATTGCTTGCCTAAATTGTTCCCTTTTAACCCCGCTTTTCATTCAACACTTAAAAATGTTTGTTTAATTGGCTTTGGAGTTGGAGGACCTGCACCTTCACCTTTAGGAGTAGATTA
Source organism: Quercus variabilis (assembly GCA_030445155.1). Lineage (NCBI taxonomy): Eukaryota > Viridiplantae > Streptophyta > Magnoliopsida > Fagales > Fagaceae > Quercus > Quercus variabilis. The sequence goes on along the minus strand of CP129456.1, from coordinate 22,914,926 downwards.
GATCATTGTGCAAGATCTATTTGCCAATGAAATTACCTTTCCTAGGATTATCAAACGGGAATTGGGAAAAAGACGTTGGAAAATCTTGGTAATCACTTTCAAGCATTAATTGGTGTGTTGATGAGATTTATGGATCACTTTCCCGGGGTGTATTCAGTGTGGTTGGTCCTGCTTGCTGCAAATCCATCATTGTTATTAGTCACAAGTGTTGGTCCAAGATGTTCCCACTCAACCCATTGTTCTTTCCGTTCCTCAGGAGTAAATGTGAATGCAATTTTAGGGCTGCACCAAATCCTAGGAGAATTTGATCATGCCTATGAATTCACACAGGCTCATCATGGGCTACTGCAATTTTTATAATGCATTGGGATTGGTGATTGTAGGAAAATGTGGTCATTATTTTTTTGGAGTTTAATTGAGACTAGTGTTTCCTAGTGTTTTGTTTTTAGAACTTTCAATTCATTGATATATATATATATATATATATATATTTTTTTTTTTGCATTTAAGCCATTGCATGCATGTCGTTCTTGGAATGAATTTAGTTCAAGTTGCATTTACTTAAGTGATTTGCTCTCTTTTAGAATGAGTTATACAAAAAGGCATTGTGGCTAAATATATATGCTTAAAATATCGTGATAAGTTCATTTTTTGGAATTTACATTTGCATTCAAATTCATGCTACAATGTTGGGATCATCTAGTCCTAGAAAAAAAATTAATGGGGATATGAAAATAGTATATTGAAATTATAACGACAACACAATATTTCATTTTGAAAAAAATTGAAATTATCTTGAGAAAAGAATTGGTACCTTTGGTTTCTTCTTGATTTTTGACAGTTGAATTACTGAATGTTAAATACAACGAAAGAAAAGTGAACAAGCAAATAACAAATAGTTGGATGTGAGTTGGGTAAACTTGTAATTTATCAAGACCGAGTTATGAGTCTTTTGACTATATAAATAAAATTTTGAAATCAAGAAAATGTGTTTATGCAATTTGAATAATTTTTTCATGGTATCAGTCTATTGGATATTCCATAAAATGTGGTTGTACAGTGTCAAAATAAAAATAAATATAACAACATGTTTTGCTTATTTTCAATGATAATGTCTTATGTTTTAAAATAATGGACAAGAGTTCTAATTATGCCTACCCAAAAAAGAAATCAAATAGTTTCTTGGCTTGACATTAAAAAACAGTCAATATGGATCTTACGTCACAAATTTTCAAATATTATTATAACTATATTTGTAAAAAATAAAAGTAGGATAAAAGAAATAAAAAAAATGAATATTGTGTCATATGAATTGTGAGTTGAATTTTTTTTTTTTGGTAATACCATATGCATATGCAATGATGAGCCACAAATAGTCCGCCAAGGACCAAACACCCTCCTTTCCCTTAAAAAACAATAATTATGTGTAATTTTTCTATAAAAACAAAATATAATTATTAATAATTGAAAACAAAACTTTTGTGTATATATAAATATTTTTTTTATTAGGACATCAAATAAATTTATATTTCTATAAATAAAACTTTATTTTAAAAATATTTCATTTTTATTATAAATCTTAATGTCATTTTGATTCATTTAAAGGGAGTCACAATCCCATAAGTAATAAGTAATATATACCAAGTATTTAAATTAATTGAACATTCACAAATTTTGTACTGATGCTTATTTTAGTATTGTTTGTTTGTTCGTTTGTTTGTTTGGTTTTTTTGTTTTTTGTTTTTTTGTTTTTTGTTTTGTTTTTTGCTTCTCTGGTGCCCAAATGCTACTAATTAAAGATAAATTTAAAGTATAAGTTATTACCATTACTAGTCACTAATCCCGTGCAATGCACGGGAAATCATACTTTTGCTTTGAATTTATTAAATTTTATTAAAATGAAAAAAGTATATTTACTAAACTATCTACTTGATTATCAATTATTTTGATTATAAATTATTAAGTAACAAAATTTGAGTAAAAGATCAACATCAATGCCTAGGAATTCAGTTTATTTTTTTAACAGGTAATACCTAGGAATCATAGCCCTCATCGATCTCAAGAAGTAATAACAACATGAAAAAAAAAAATTATAAAAATTTACACATGTTATTCCCTACATATGTTATAAAAATCTATGACTATTAAAATAGGGAAAATCATTGTTATTCCCTACATGAATAGATCAAACATATAAAAGAAAATAATTGAAGTAATTTCAAATTTCTCTAAGACATTTTGTCAAACGCCTTTAATGGTAATTGTAGGGATAAGAGCCCAAAATTATTTATTGGGCCTTGGGCCTTATTTGAGGACGAGGGCATGTCCAAGGAGTGGCAAATAATTGTGAGGGGTTCCAATTTTAAAGTCTTATAAGTAAGGAATGAATGGAGGGTGGTCCGAGGAGGAACTCCTCCTCGGATATGATGGATCCAGTTATTCCAACGATCAAGGTGACCTTCCAAGAGGCTCCAGTGATAAGGACGTGCATCATACACATATAGGAGTGATGGGAACTCAGAAATATCTAAGGAAAAGCTGCTACCACCGCATTAAATGCACTACAGCTGATTTTTTGGCCGCATTTATGTGGAGAAGACCCCTGAACAGTGCAGTCTTAGTTGCCATGACTCACAGAAAGCCAAAGAGGATGTTTGGTAGGACAGACACTTAAGTAAGGGCTCAGATAACCAACAAGTGTAGAATCAAGATAGTCCAAAGGGAGCTATATAATGTGAGAGACCCTCCATGAGAAGGGGATGAGAAAAAATAGAGAAAGACCACTGTAGCAATCAAAATTGTATTTATACCCAACTGTTATCAATTTATAGAAACAAAATGTTTGGTCACAATGTGAATGACCCATTGTGATTAACCCTAATTAATTAATTTAGCCAAGTAATTAATTAATCAATTAATCATGCAATTTTATGGAAGCACAAACAAATCACCAAAAAACTAAATATGCAGCGGAAATTAAATAACACGGTGATTTGTTATGAATGGGGAAAACCCTAACGGCAAAAACCCCACTGGGTGATTTTCAGGTCACCACTCCCGAAACTCCACTATTATCAAATCAAGCGGTTACAAGTAAAGGAATCCCAAGTACCTTACCAATTTACAGTTGAACCCTTACTCCAATACCCAATTGGACTTGATCTGTAGTGACAGTCTCCACCTTTGATGCACGGCTCCCAAGTACGTGACTAACCAATGTGCGGATCCAAGTACGTGACTTCAGAACACCAACTGAGGAAGAATGGTTGGCTGCAAAGTTCTTCAGTTCATCTTTTATGATGAATAACAGAAAGATACTTGGTTACAAAACCCTATGGTGCAAATACACAGCAACTTCTTGATGGAAGATGAACTAGGTCAAGAACTTCGTCTGTTGATCACAATTTGCTTGAACAGAGATTGCTCAATGATAATGCAACTTCTGTCACCCTAGACGGCTCTTAAAATAATCCTTTTATATGTTTAGGTCTAGAAGAAAAGAAGGCCTAAAAACATATTCACGGATCCTAAGAAAACCAGATTGGAAATTTGACTTTTTTAAATCTCAACAGATAACAGGTGTCGAGGTAGCTGTCGAGAGGTGTCGAGCTTTAAAAACTTTGCACTTCAGCTTACTTTTTCTTGGACAGACTTGATGACTTCAACACTTGACCTTGAAACATTGTTTTTTGAAGTATTAAAAACACCTAGAACTACCCAATTACAAGTAGAGTGCGTTTTGTCAAAGGATTAGCCAATTTACATAAATAAATGACATATGTTCTTAAACAAGTTAAAACATATATGTCCTAACAATCTCCCCCTTTGGCAATCCGTGACAAAACCACAACAAACAAATGAGCATATGAGAGAAGTCATAAATCACTCAACTCATATTCACTTGTTGAATACAATAAAATCTATCCTAACACAAACTCTTGAAAAACTTTGCAAGAAGAGAGTTTATGGCAAGTAGACTTTGACAACCTGTATTTCTGAAACACTTTAAACAAAACTCATCAAGGCATCTTGTGTGAAACAGAAATAAATAGATTGCATGCAAGTATAAAGAACATGTATATAAAGATAGAAAAGAAACAACACATGAAGAGAAAGGGTGAAAGAAACATACATCAACATATATAAGAGATAAGATAAATACAATGTATGTAAAAAAATGGTCAAAGGACTTCATATACAAGACCCATGTATCTAAGAGATAAGAAAAAAAATACATATAGCCTCACTACATCCCTCAAAAATAACAACACTTCCCCTATCAAAAATGTCCACACTCCCCCTATAAAAAAAAAATCTATACTAACTCTCCCCTAAGATGACTACTCTCATAGCCCAAAACTACTCCTCCTTTTTGTCACGAGTGACAACGGGTAGAGTGTCATGTAGACATCTTATCGGCAAAGCTAGCATCCCCATCATCATCATCCTCATCATCCTCAGAATCTGACGCTGCTGGAGTAGATGGTGAAGGAGTAGCCTCTGGAGCAAATCCTCCCATGATCGCCTGCCGTCGTGCAATACGACCCACACGAACATTCACCTGATACAACTCAGCAGAGAGTGTATCAAGACGAGTGTCCATGCGCTGCAGCTGCACCATAATATCACCAAGGGATACATCGCTCGAAGAGGAAGAAGGAGCAGATGTAGATGGAGCTGATCTGGATGGCGCTGAACGGGAGGGAGGAGTGGCACCTGGCTGTCTCGACCTGAACTGCGCCTCACTACGTTTTACGGTAGCGGCATCTATGGCAAATATGTGTGTGAAGTGATCGGACACAGGAAAGGGAACGGAAAAATGGAGTAGAATTCGCGTGATAGCAGAAGGAAAGATGAGCTTATCACGGGACGCCGAATCAAGATAGACCTCTATGATAGACCGGATGAAGTGAGAAGGGAAGTCTATGGTAAGATGCTCAAGCAAAGAAAGTAAAAATCGAGCACGAGGCTCAGTGATAGAGTTATAGTGAGAAAGAGGATGGAGAACAAAAGTCATCACCATGTTAATGAATCTAGGACCTTTAGCAAAAGGCCTACATGATGTGAACTGATGCTCACCCCAATCAACAGGGCGCTCACAAAAAGCATAAATGAGCTCATCTTTGGACACAGTTCTCAGACGCTTACAAGAGGGGTAATCTGGAAACTCTATCCTAGGTACTCTAAGCACATCTGCAACAAGTTGCGGTGTGACAGGAATGCGCATACCTCGAACGCGAGTGACAAAGTGAGGTACTGAAAGATCAATCCTGTGCATGTTGGAGTAGAACTCCTGTATCAGCACAAGAGGGCAAGTGACCGGGATGTCACACAGTGACCCCCATCCCCTACTGTTAATGATAGAGGGAAGGTCAGTATCGGCGAAGTCCGCCAGAATAACTTGGTGTTCCGAATGAACACTTCGTTTAGAAAAGTTCTCCGAAAATGCCTTATGGGCATCTCCATCACGGAACCGAATGTTAAAGAGAGTAGTATCTGAAGAAGTAGAAGCTTCAGAATGCAGAGGGTTCCGAGCAGGAGTGGATTTATGTTTGGGTGCCATAGACACTACTAACGTAAAAGAATGAGAGAAAGAGAGAGAGAGACACTCAGAAAATTTCCCAAAAACTAGGTTTTCAAACATGCAATGCATGAAAAATGAAGAGAATAGAGATCTTACCAAGTGATTTGAGCAAGAAATGATCAAGATCCAAGAGGGTTGAAGGATTTGAGTGAAAGGAGAGTGAAAAGGGAGAGGAACAGACACTGAGAGATCGAGAGAGATCGAGTGAAAATGAAGAAAAATCGCGACTGATCCTTAAAAAGGCACCTCAGTAAATCTCGACAGCTGAGGTGTCGAGAGGTATCGAGAATGCTGTCGAGAAAGGTATCGAGGAATTTGCCGTCGACAGCTGAAGGTATCTAGAGGTATCGAGATGCAAGGAGAGATCCAGATACGAGAAGCTTGATCGATTGCGAAGGTGTCGAGAAGGTATCGAGGAGACAGAAGAAATCTCGATCGATCCACAAGGTATCGAGACAGGTGTCGAGAAAGAAGACTCAAACAGCATAAGTGAATCTTAATCGATCCATCAAGTGTCGAGAATCTATCGAGGGGACAGAGACTTTCTCGATCGATCCATCAGGTGTCGGAGAGGTGTCGAGATTGCGATAAGAAACAACTTGAGAAGCTCAACAGATGACTAGGTATCGAGGAGGTATCGAGGTAGGTGTCGAGACAGCAGAAAAAAACAGTTTTCGAGAAGGGAAAAACATAGACAAAATGCAATCCAACACACATCTCAACCAAAGATCCACTCAACATTTAAACCTCTCAAAAACATCTCTCAAACAAGAAAATAAGCACAAGGATCATGCAAAACACACACACACACTAGACAAGTCTAACCAATTTTATATTTCAAAAAAAAGTTATGATAGTTTAGTGAGCATACATTAGTACATGTAAAACCTTTGTTATGGCCAAATCACATTGTACCTGCACATGTATCAAAAGTAGCAAGGAATATTGTGTGTTGTGTGTGAAAAACATCGCAAGATTGCATATGTGTATAGATGTTATGACAATCTGAGATATGAGAAAATAACTTTTAACTCACACACAATCATAACTGTTTGATGGGGACTATCACCTTCGAGGTACATCCTATAACTCCCACATCTCCTAGAATACACGCTTGCAACCATATTTAAAGCATTTTTAATCTTTTTGCTTTTTATTTTCTTTGCATGTTTTCTTTTATTTTAGCATATCATACATGGGTATATAAAAGAGAGAAAAGAAATACCTAAGATGTTAAGCATTTGACATCGCACTTTTACTATGCCGAAGCATACGAATGTCTTTGACACTGCACTTTTGCTATGCCGAAGCATACAGGTGTCATATTATGATTGGCGGGCAATAGTGGTGAGATGGTTATTTATACCTTTCTCTTAGGATTTTCTAGTCCTATCCGTCAAAAAGAGTGATATGAGTGTTAAGTTTTAAGAGATAACCTAATCTTACTCATCACAAACAAGAGCCACAAAGCTCACTTGCTTAGTTGTGCATAGAGATGCTCATCTAAGCTACAAGAGATACAAAGTTTAGAAAATTTTGTTTCATTGGCCATCCAAGGTACATAAGTACCAAAGTACACAAAATACACACTGTTTTTGTATTTTTCTGATTTTTTTTTTCAATATAAATCAAAAACAAAATAAACAAAACTGAAAGTAAACACACAAAACATGTTGAAACAAAATAATGTAAAAACTAGATGCATATGCATGACGAAGAGGGGCAAGAGAAGGAGATCAATCCATGGAGATGATACCAATGTTTTGACGAAGAAACTCAAAACGTTTGCTATCAAGAGGTTTGGTAAACAAGTCAGCCTTCTGATCATCAGTGTGAATAAATTCAAGAGTGAGAGTACCATTTTCGACAAGCTCCCTAATGAAGTGATGTCGAATCTCTATGTGTTTGGTTCGAGAATGTTGAACCGGGTTCTTAGAGAGATTAATGGCACTGGTATTGTCACAATAGATAGTGAGATGCTCTTGACTAATACCATAATCATGAAGGAGTTTTTGCATCCAGAGGAGTTGTGTGCAGCAACTACCAGCAGCAATGTATTCAGCTTCCGCAGTGGATAATGAGATGGAGTTCTGCTTTTTGCTCATCCAAGAAACAAGATTGTTACCCACATAAAAACAACCCCCCGAAGTACTCTTTCTATCATCAGCATTACCAGCCCAATCAGTATCAGAGTACCCAGCTAAGACACCATTAGTGTCCTTGCTATACCACACACCAAACTTAGCAGTGGTATTGACGTACTTTATGATTCTTTTTAAAGCGGTCATATGGGATTCCTTGGGATTAGCTTGATATCTAGCACACACTCCAACACTGTAACTAATGTCAGGTCTACTGGCAGTGAGGTAAAGAAGACTACCTATCATACCTCTATAAAGAGAGGGGTCAACACTTTTACCTAACAAGTCTACAGTGAGTTTCACAGTAGGGCTCATAGGGGTTCTAACAGAACTAGCAGATTCCAAACCAAACTTTTTCACAAGATTTTTAACATATTTAGATTGAGAAAGAAATATACCTGAATCTTGTTGACGAATCTGTAATCCTAGGAAGTGAGTCAGTTCTCCAATCATGCTCATCTCGAACTCGGCTTGCATGAGTTTTGAGAAGTCATGAGCAAATTCATCCTTAGTCGACCCAAAGATGATATCATCAACATAGACTTGAGCAACTATCAACTCGTCGTCTTCCCTTTTGATGAAGAGAGTTTGACCAGCCTTTCCTCTTGTGAACCCATGTGACACCAGATATTGTGTGAGTCTATCATACCACGCTCTTGGAGCTTGCTTCAACCCATAAAATGCCTTTTTAAGGTATAGCACATGATCCGGGAAGTGTGGATCAATGAATCCTTTTGGTTGAGCCACATAAACATCCTCTTTGAGTAACCCATTCAAAAAGGCAGTCTTTACATCCATCTGATAGAGTTTGAAATTCAGCTGACATGCTAGGGCAAGCAGAATTCTGATTGACTCTATTCGGGCAACTGGGGCAAATGTTTCATCATGGTCTACTCCCTCCATTTGCGAGTATCCTTGAGCTACAAGACGGGCCTTGTTGCGAATCACATTGCCTTCTTCATCAGTCTTGTTGCGGAATATCCACTTTGTACCGATGATGTGCTCACCTTCTGGTCTAGGTACTAGAGTCCAAACATCATTCCTCTGAAACTGGAGTAGTTCATTATGCATTGCTTCTACCCAACTTTCATCTTGTAGTGCTTCCTCAACTTTCTTGGGTTTAACCTGTGACAAATAATAGGAATAAGACACAAAGTTAGCAACACATTTGTTAACTGTACGTTTCCTTAGTGTGAGTTCATTCATGTTTCCCACAATATCTTCAGGAGGATGATTTAATTTGATTTTAGAGGAGGGTCCTTTTTCTTCATGAGACACAGAATCTGGTGAAGTAGGAGCATCTGTAGAGTTTTCCACAATACTAGGAGTACTTGGAGACACAGGTTCTGATTCAACAATGTCTTGAACTTCATTAGGTTCAGGAGGAAGAATTTCTTTAGAGAGTTCCTCAATGCCTTTCTCAGTGCCGGAATTTGAAGACTCATCAATAACCACATTTATTGTTTCCAGTACTTTCAGAGTTCTCTTGTTGAATACCTGATAAGCCTTGCTTGTGGATGAGTATCCCAGAAATATGCCTTCATCACTTCGAGAGTCAAAATTTTCCACATTCTCTCTATCCTTAAGTATGAAGCAAGTGCTTCCAAATATCTTGAAATACTTCACATTTGGCTTTCTTCCTTTCCACAACTCATAGGGAGTCTTTTTGGTACCGGGTCTGAAGTACACCCTATTAACTGTATGACAGGCAGTGTTTACGGCTTCTCCCTATAAGTTTCGAGCCACATTTTTGTTATGCAACATGGCTCTGGCCATCTCTTGAATAACTCTGTTCTTTCTTTCTACCACACCATTTTGCTGAGGAGTAATAGGAGCAGAGAACTCTTGAGATATACCTGATCTTGTGCAGAAAGACTCCATGTATGAGTTTTCAAATTCTTTACCATGGTCACTTCAAATTCTATCAATCTTTAAGCTCTTCTCATTCTGCAGTCTTGTGCACAAAGCCTCAATGTGCTCAGGAGCATCAGACTTGGATTAGAGTAAGATGACCCAAGTGTATCTAGTGAAGTCGTTTACCACAACCATGATGTACCTTTTTCCACCAAGAGACTCGGTTCTGGTTGGACCCATAAGATCTAAGTATAAAAGCTCCAATGGTCTGGAAGTCGCTGAAGTCTGAGTGCTCGGATGCTTAGCTTTTGTCTGTTTCCTAAGTTGACATGGTCCACACACTACATTGTTCATTCTGCTAAGTTTTGGTATTCCCAAGACAGAATTATGCTTAGATACAATGGATAGATGCTTGTAACTAGCGTGTCCCATTCGTTGATGCCATAGTTCTTCATTTGGCAAACGAATGCTATTGCAAACTACATCGGCATCAGGAACCAGTCCATAGCAGTTGTCCAGAGTGCGAACCCCACTAATAAGCTTCTTTCCAGACTCATTCATGACAAGACACTTTCCCTTTGAGAACAGCACCATGAAGTCTTGATCACATATCTGACTTATGCTCAATAGGTTAACCCTTAGACCTTCTACATACAGAACATTTGCGATGTCTGGCAGTCCTGGTAAAGATATGATTCCTTTCCCCTTAATTTGTGACTTGCTTCCATCACCAAAAGTCACATTGCCACCCCTTTTTGGCTCAAAGATCTTGAAGAGAGATCGGTCACCAGTCATATGTCTTGAGCAACCACTGTCAAGATACCATAGACATGTATCCATTACTTTGAAGGCAGACTTCATCATGAAACACATTTCATGCTTGGATGACAGATCAGAGGGAATGGTTCTTTCACTCAACTGCCTTTGATGAGCTAGGCCTTTAACTCTTACTCTTCTCAGGTGAACTCCTTTGCACATTTTTACTCTGAGACAGTCTAGCTTCCTTTTAGTCAAACTGAGATCCTTTCCATTATTCATTGTAAAGGAATTCAAATAACTTGTAGACTTGTGTTTTCTGAGACACTCAAACAAATAGTGATTAGAAAAACAAGATGTATTTGAAAACAAGGATCTTTGCAAACCAGTTATAGCCATGACAACAGGGGTCAATGGATCAACACAGCAAAGATTAAATCCTAATCAGAGTGTGCCTGCTCTGATACCACTTGTTTGGTCACAATGTGAATGACCCCTTGTGATTAACCCTAATTAATTAATTTAGCCAAGTAATTAATTAATCAATTAGTCATGCAATTTTATGGAAGCACAAACAAATCACCAAAAAACTAAATATGCAGCGAAAATTAAATAACACGGTGATTTGTTTACGAATGGGGAAAACCCTAACGGCAAAAACCCACCGGGTGATTTTCAGGTCACCACTCCCGAAACTCCATTATTATCAAATCAAGCGGTTACAAGTAAAGGAATCCCAAGTACCTTACCAACCTACAGTTGAACCCTTACCCCAATACCCAATTGGACTTGATCTGTAGTGACAGTCTCCACCTTTGATGCACGGCTCCCAAGTACGTGACTAACCAATGCACGGATCCAAGTACGCGACTTCAGAACACCAACTGAGAAAGAATGGTTGGCTGCAGAGTTCTTCAGTTCATCCTTTATGATGAATAACAGGAAGATGCTTGGTTATAAAACCCTATGGTGCAAATACACAGCAACTTCTTGATGGAAGATGAACTAGGTCAAGAACTTCGTCTGTTGATCACAATTTGCTTGAATAGAGATTGCTCAATGATAATGCAACTTGTGTCACCCTAGACGGCTCTTAAAATAATCCTTTTATATGTTTAGGGTTAGAAGAAAAGAAGGTCCAAAAACATATTCACGGATCCCAAGAAAATCAGATTGGAAATTTGACTTTCTTAAATCTCGACAGATAGCAGGTGTCGAGGTAGCTGTCGAGAGGTGTCGAGCTTTAAAACTTTGCACTTTAGCTTGCTTTTTCTTGGACAGACTTGATGACTTCAACACTTGACCTTGAAACATTGTTTCTTGAAGTATTAAAAACACCTAGAACTACCCAATTATAAGTAGAGTGCATTTTGTCAAAGGATTAGCCAATTTACATAAATAAATGACATATGTTCTTAAACAAGTTAAAACATATATGTCCTAACATAAAAGACCTTCTCAGACAGTAAATTCATTTAGCTCTATTTTCCTTGTTCTTGCTTGATCATCTTTTAAAACCATACTAGCCTTTGTCAAATTCATTAGGGCCTAGTTTTCTAACCCCACTACCTACAAATTTATTGTATTGGGCTCACTAGGCCAAGATCCCATACATCTTGGGCTTGGGCTACAAAACATATCCCTACAATTGGTGTTGTTTGTAGGGATAACTGGTGCAATAGTGAGTGCAACGCCTAACTATAGTAGGATCGGGTTCACACCAAGCAGAGTCTGCGGGATCCCAGCAAGGTGACCCCTTTGTTAACCTTGAGTGGAGAGGTGATCGTGAAGGAAGTGTGCATACCACACATAGTGAAAGGAGTCAACCTTGAGGTGGAAGCCTTATCTCCCATGCAAAGAGTAACAAGGGCATGCAACTAAAGATTAACCAGTTGAAGAGGAAGTTGCGCCGTGCACGGCGAAGGTGAACCCCCTTTAACTTAGACGTTTCTTTTGGCGACGAAAAGGACGTCAATTACAGGCGAAGGTCTCGAACCCTGCCTAGTGAATATTTCTCCTACGTGGAAGAACATCGTCGTAAATGAAGAGTCAGAAGCCCGCCTCATAAAGGTGTGGGAAATGACGCTATGGGCAAGGCGTTGGACCAAATCTCCAAGTTGCCTTTCATGTGTAGGATTGAGGGAGTAGAACTCCCTCGACGATTCACAGCTTGCTTTCACCATATATAATGGTAAGACAGACCCCGTTGAGCATGTGAGCCATTTCAACCAGAGAATGGCCGTCCATTCCAAGGACGAGGCCTTGATGTGTAAGGTGTTCCCCTCCAGTCTAGGACCTGTGGCCATAATATGGTTCGATGGCTTGCAGGCAGGTTCCATGGACTCCTTCAGGGGGCTTACCCAAGCATTTGGCTCTTGCTTCATTACTTGTAGTAGAGTCCCTCAGCCCTTAGACTCCCTACTGTCCTTGTCTATATGAGAAGGAAAGACCCTGAAAACGTACTTGGGCAGATACTAGGAAATGTATAATGAGATAGATGGTGACTTTGATGACGTTGCCATCAGTACTTTCAAGAGTGGCCTTCCAACCGAGCACGGTTTAAGGAAGTCCTTGATGGGAAACTGGTCACTAGCATGCGCCAACTCATGGATCGGATTGACAAGTATAAAAGGGTTGAGGAAGACTAGTTGCAAGGGAAAGGAAAGGAGAAGGTTATCCCTTAGGAGAGGAGGGATTTTAGGTCAGACCGATACAATAACAACCGACCACAGAGAGACTTGCTGGACAGTCAGGTTCTGCCAATCTTCAAGTAGTTAATGCTGTGTTCCGAGAGTCGATGCATCAAGTTCTAGAGAAGATTAAGAATGAGCCGTTCTTTAAATGGCCAAATAAAATGGCAGGAAACCCTGCAAGGCATAACCAAAAACTATATTGCCAATACCACCAAGACCATGGACACACCACGGAAGATTGTAGAAGTCTGTGGGACCACTTGGACCAGCTCATCTGTGAAGGAAAGTTAAAGCAACTCCTGCACCACTCTAGTGGATAGAGGGGCTAGACAAACTCAGAGTCACGAAGAGATGCTCCTCCGAGACCTCCTTTAGGCACGATAAATGTCATCTTCGTAGCCCCGGGGAGGATCGAATCCTGCCCCTCCAGAGTAATGTCTGTTGCTTGACTAACTACTTAGGACTCCAATGCTGGGCCAAAGAGGGCTAAAATGAGTATTCAACCGACGTTGAGCTTTTCTGATGAAGATAAAGTTGGAATTATACAGCCCCATAACGACGCCTTGGTGGTCACGCTCAGGATTGGGAGATATGACGTGAAGAGGGTAATGGTGGACCAAGGCAGTGGTGTCGATATAATGTACCCTGACTTGTATAAGGGGCTAAACTTAAGACCCAAGGACCTAATGACCTACAATTTGCCCTTGGGAAGCTTCGATGGGAAGGTCGTCATTCTAAAGGGTTAGATTAGATTGCCTATGTAGACTGGCTTGGAAGTGGTGGAGGTGGACTTCATCGTGGTGGATGCTTACTCCCCTTACACTACCATTGTGGCCTGGCCCTAGCTTTATGCCCTAGGAGTCGTCTTTTCTACCTTGCACCAGAAGGTGAAATATCCTTCACAGGGCCAGGTTGAGGAAATTCTGGGAGTCAGTCTGTGGCTAGACAATGCCTAGTGGCTGCCATCCGGCATCAGCCCGAGGCCAAGCCCTTAACTCTTGCTGATGAAGGCTTATAGCAATTAAGGGCTCCAGTGTTGCTCGTCGGTGGGCCAATCGAGGAGGTGAATTGTGAAGATTTGGAAATGGTTGTGGTTGGTGATGATCTGAAGAAGTTCTTCTAGATCAGGTCTCAGCTATCTGCTCCAAAGAAGGAGGAACTGATAGAATTCCTAAAAAGAAATGTCAATGTATTTGCATGGAATGCTTACGAGGCCTGAGGGTGGATCCGAGCTTTATCTGTCACCATTTGAACATTAATCCGTGTGTCACCTCCAAAAGGCAACCACCTCAGCGCTCATCCAAAGAACATACCAATGTTGTCAGAGACAAGGTGATGAAACTTAAGCAGACGAGGGTTATCAAGGAAGTGTTCTACCCAGAGTGGCTTGCCAATGCTGTGGTGGTAAAAAATAAAAGCGAAAAATAGCGAGTGTGCATAGACTTCACAGATCTAAATAGGGCATGACCAAAGGATCCTTTCCCCATGCCTAAGATAGACCAACTGGTGGATGTTACCGTAGGCCATCCGCAGATGAGCTTTTTAGATACCTTTCAGGGATACCACCAGATACCACTAGCACTGGATGACTAAGAAAAGACAGCTTTTGTCACCCCTACTGGGAACTACCACTACAAAGTGATGCCCTTTGGCTTGAAATACGTGGGGTCTATCTATCAAAGGATGATGACTAGAATGTTTGGACCCCAACTAGGCAAGAGCATCGAGGTCTATATAGACGACATGGTGGTGAAGAGTAAGGTAGTGTCCGAGCACGTGGGAGATCTTGGAAACATTTTTGAAATTCTAAGGGGGCACAAGTTATGCCTTAACACTTCCAAATGCTCTTTTAGTGTGGGATCAGGCAAATTTTTGGGCTACATGGTTACTTATCGCGAAATCGAAGTTAATCTCGATCAGATTAAGGTAATCAACAGTTTACAACCACCTTGGAACCCTAAGGAAGTCTAGAAACTAATCGGAATGATTGCTGCCTTGAATCGGTTTATCTCTCGGTTAGTGGATAGGTGCAGGCCCTTCTTCCTACTGATGAACAAGTGGAAGGGGTTTGAGTGAACCGAGGAGTGTGTTTTAACCTTCCAATAGGTTAAAGATTATCTCTCTCGGCTACCTGTCATATCTAGTCCTAAGATAGATGAAGTCTTGTTTGCCTATATTGCTGTGGCCCCCAATGCTGTAAGCTTGGTTCTGATACGAGTTGATAGCGGCATACAAACACCGATTTATTATGTGAGCAAATTATTACATGAGGCTGAGGTTCACTATCTGCCACTGGAAAAAGCCATTGTAGTAGTAATACATGCTATGCGTAAACTCCTTCATTACTTCCAAGCATATACGGTGGTTGTCCTAACTCATCTCCCGCTTAAAGCTCTACTCTGAAGTGCAGATTATACGAGGAGGATTGCTAAATGGGGGACAATGCTGGGGGCTTTTGACATTAAATACATACCTCGTACCTCTGTCAAGGGTCAAGTCCTTGTGGATCTGGTTGCCGAGTTTGCTGAATCCTAGTTAGAAGAAGTGGCTGAAGCACAACACATGGATGAAAAATTGGTTGGCATGATCTCCTAACGAGGTCCCCTATCCTGGAAAGTGTACGTTGATTGGGCAGCAAATTAGAAGGGTTTCGGAATACGGCTAGTACTAGTATCCCCCAAAAAGATCATTATTGAGAAGTCATTAAGGCTAGGCTTCTCGGCCACAAATAATGAAGCTAAATATGAGGTTCTAATGATGGGAATGACCATAATTCAAAAAATGGGCAGAAAGGCAGCAAAGATGTTCTTAAACTCAAGATTAGTCGTCAGCCAGGTGGAAGGAGAATTTGAAGTGAGAGATGAGAGAATGCAGGGGTACTTGAGTCAGCTTAGAGACCTACAATTAGGGTTTGAATCTTTCAAACTGTTGCACATCCCCAGAAGTGGAAACACACATGTTGATTCCTTTGCCACACTTGTGACCTCCTTGTTGTAGAGCCTACCTTGGGTCATCCTTGTAGAAGACTTGTGCAAGCCTACAAAGGTGAACAAGAAGGTGGTTCATGTTCACCAAGTTAGAGTAGGGCCTAGCTGGTTGGACCCCATAGTACTATTCTTGAAGGAAGATACCTTGCTCGAGGAAAAAGCAGAACCTGACAAGGTATGGAGGAAGGCTCATCGGTTTTGGCTGTCTGAGGACCAGAACTGTCTGAGGCCATACCTGCTATGCATACACCCCGAAGCAACAGAATTGCTCCTTGAGGAGTTACATGAGGGGATTTACGAAAGCCATACTGGAGGCAGATCCTTGGCGCATAGAGCCATCAATTAAGGTTATTGGTGGCCGAACATGCAAAAAGAGGCCCAAGAGTATGTGAAGAAATGTGACCAATGTCAAAGGTTTGCACCAAACATACACCAACCAGGGGGAGTCCTTAAACCTTTGTTAAGCCCTTAGCCTTTTGCTCAATGGGGCTTGGACATCGTGGGCCCTTTTCCTAAGGTAGCCGGGAACAAGAGATTCTTGCTGGTCGGCATTGACTACTTCACTAAATGGGTTGAAGTTGAGTCTTTGGCAAATATTAGAGATGTAGATGCCAAAAAATTCATTTGGAAAAATATTGTCACTCGGTTTGAGGTCCCTCGTACCCTTATCTCGGACAATGGCCTTCAGTTTGATAGCAAATCTTTCAGGAGATACTGATGTGACTTGGGAATTACAAATAGATACTTTACCCAAACTTATCCCCAAGGGAATGGACAAGCCGAGGTTGTTAACAAAGTCATAGTAAATGGACTCAAGAAGAGGTTGGATTATGCGAAGGGAAAGTGGGTAGAAAAGCTGTCACATGTCCTTTGGACATATCGAACCACACCTCGCAGGTCAACTGGGGAGACCCCCTTTTCAATGACTTATGGACTGAGGCTGTTATTCATTTGGAGACTGGCTTCCCAATGTTAAGAACTAGCTCATTCAATCTGATCACTAACAGCGGGCTACTAGATAAGAGCTTAGACTTGGTTGAAGAGAGAAGGGAAAATGCAATGGTCCAATTGGCATACTACCAACACAAGCTCAAGTAGGGTTATGATACCAATGTAAAGTTGAGACCATTAGCACCTAGTAATTTGGTGTTGAGAAAGGTTCTGGCGTGGGGAAAGCTAGGGCCTAATTGGGAAGGACTATATCGCATCACCTCGATGGCTGGTATAGGAGCATATTTTCTAGAAGACTTAGATGAGCATGTAATACCACGCCCTTGGAATGTAAACAACCTGAAAATGTATTATTATTAATAAGAGTTTCCTTTATCAATATGTTCACTTGTTACATATGGGCTTCGTACTTTCTGTTATTCTCTCTTTTATAAGCGTTTAAACAGAATCTTAGTCATGCCTGAAGTCCTCAGACCAGATGTTTCCGGGAAATTAATACACTATGACATCTTTTATAAGTGTTTACCTTAGTCATGCCTGAAGTCCTCGGACCAGATGCTTCGGAGAAATTAATACACTATGACATCTTTTATAAGTGTTTAAATAGAACCTTAATCATGCCTGAAGTCCTCGGACCAAATGCTTTGAGGAAATTAATATACTATCACATCTTTGGGGAAATTAATACACTATGACATCTTTTATAAGTGTTTACCTTAGTCATGCCTGAAGTCCTCGGACCAGATGCTTTGGGGAAATTAATACACTATGACATCTTTTATAAGTGTTTAAATAGAACCTTAGTCATGCCTGAAGTCTTCGGACTAGATGCTTTGAGGAAATTAATACACTATCACATCTTTTATAAGTGTTTAAACAGAACCTTAGTCATACTTGAAGTCCTCGAATCAGATGCTTTGGGGAAATTAATACACTATGATATCTTTTATAAGTGTTTAAACCGAACCTAAGCTATGTAGAGCTCCTCGGATCGCATACTTTGGTAAAATTAACATTGCATTGCCTGTTTGATTCTCACTAAGTGTCAAGACAGATCTAAAGACTCCTTGGATTGGTAGCTCTGAGTAAGCTAAAATCCATAATTATTCATCCAAGTATAAGTTTATTACTTATCTTTATTTGATTCAGCCCTCATTATAGAAAGAGCTACTCATAGTGCAAATATAGGGTAAATTATTCATTGTTGGTACTTAGTCAAATCACTTACACTGGTGGCAAGGTATTGTTGTTAGTTTTTATTAGAACTAAAGTGGCAACAAGTCAAGTTTATTTACAAATGATAGTAAGCTTAAAAGCATGTAAAGCAAAGACACAAGAAGTAAAAGAAATATTCATTAATTAAACAAGAAGAAGGAGTATGTTACATTCTGGGACAAAGTGTCACTATAAAAAAAATAAAAAAAATAATAAAAAAAAAAACTACAAGAAAAATCTTAAGTTCTATGCCTTGGCCTTGGGGTAGGAGGGTCCTCTTTGTGGCTCGCTTGAGAGGTGGCAACGTCCTTGGCCTTAGGATCAGTTCCCTTAGTCTTGGCCTTCGCTTCCTTTGCCTTAGCTGCAGCTTCCTCAGCCTTAGTAGCACTTATAGCTTCTGAGGAGTGCTTTTTCTCTTTGCCCTCGTCCTTGGCCCCTTGGCCCCTTGGCCTTCATCACTAGCTTGGCTGGATCCCTTCGAAGCCTCAAGGAAAGGGAGAGTGGCTTGCCTAGTCTGGGGCTACTCAACAGTCTCAGGAGCAAGGGAAGAGGTAGAATGGTGGCATTTGGGACTTTACGGATATCCGGGTGATAGTATATGGGTCGTACGTCACAAATTTTCAAACATTATTATAACTATATATGTAAAAAATAAATGTGGTATAAAAAAATAAAAATAAAAAGGTGAATATTGTGTCCTATGAATTTTTAGTTGATTTTTTTTTTTGGTAATACAATATGCATATAGAGTGGCGAGCCACAAATAGTCTGCCAAGGACCAAACACCCCCTTTCCCTATAAAAAAAAAATTATGTGTAATTTTTCAATAATAACAAAACATAGTTATTAATAATTAAAAACAAAACTTTTGTGTTAATATATAAATATATGTTTTTATTAGGACAACAAATAAAATTATATTGCTATATATAAAACAATATTTTCAAAGCATTTCATTTTTATTATAAATCTTAAAGTTATTTTGATTCATTTAAAGAGGGTCACAATCACATAAGTAATAATTAGTATATCAAGTATTTAAATTAAATGAACATTCACAAATTCTGCAATGATGCTTAATTTAGTTTTTTTTTTTTTTTTGGGTGCTTCTCTGGTGCAAAAATGCTACTAATTAAAGATAAATTTAAAATATAAGTTATTACCATTATTATTGGAATAATTTGTCAAGTTACACCAAGTGCGGCTTTAAGGAATGTTAACACAGTTAAAATGTATTTTTTTTAATGTGAATTTTACTAAATCTATTGTTGAATTAAATGTTTTCCATATAACCTTCATGCCTATAAAATTTCAAAATGATCAAAGATTAATAGCTCGTTAATCTATTAATTGTTCAAAATTTAAGTTCTAATTTGTATATTAAAATTATCCTTTAAAAATGAACTTTGGACTAAATAGTAAATAAAATTAGATTAGCATTAAATATGACATACGTATTAAAAATATAGAAAAAATGGATTTCTATAGTTTGTACGTTGGGTTAAAAAATGTAATTCATTAGTTAAATTTTTTTACACAAATTTGATTAATATATTTTGGGTAGTACACATAGAGTTTGGGTAAAAGATTTATATCCTATAATAATGGAAAAGGCTGAAAACACTTAAAATATATTTATTAAAATGTTTCTATTTTTCTCTTTTTGGGGAGACTTTCTCCTGTGAGTTTTATTTAAATCGATAAAATTCCCTGGTGATTTATATATAGTATATACACAAAATCGTGGATATTGTAAATTAGTAGTTGACAACTCTTTTAAGTTTGGTTAATGGGAAAAGTAGCAACAACCAAAGTAGTTTAATTTGAAATCCTTGATCTTTATACTGAAAGACCCCTTCAGTTTTATCATTATTGAGATTAAATTCATTATTTTCAAAAACATCTTTGGGAAAAATGACTAGCATCAACGAAGTATAACTTACCATGATCTTAATGAAAGTTTTCTAGCATTGATGGTATTAAGAGAACAGATTTTGAAGTATTAAACTAATGCATTAATGACACTTGATAGGCCACAATCTAAATGACCCCTTGTGATTAAACCAATTAATTACTTAGCCAAGTTATTAATTAATCAATCTATCATGCAATTGCGCGGAAGCACAAACAAATCACCAAATAACTAAATATGCAGCGGAAATTAAATGACACGGTGATTTGTTTACGAATGGGGAAAACCCTTATGGCAAAAACCCTACCGGGTGATTTTCAAGTCACCACTCTCGAAACTCCACTATTATCAAATCAAGCGGTTACAAGTAAAGGAATCCCAAGTACCTTACCAACCTATAGTTGAACCCTTACCCCAATACCCAATTGGACTTGATCTGTAGTGATAGTTCCCACCTTTGATGCACGGCTCCCAAGTACGTGACTAAGTAGTTTGATGCACGGATCCCAGTACGCGGCTTACTCCTTTGCACGAATCCCAGTACGTGACTAACTCCACAGCAACCCTTTGATTGTTGTAGTTGATTTGCAGCAGCTTCATATAGAAACACTAATAAGATCTTCAATGTTGGTGCAAGAGACTTTGCTTGGTTACAAAACCCAAAGGCATACAAGAAACGCAGCGAGAACTTTTTCTTCTGTAGAAGGAGGCTAGGGTTTCAAAAAGAAAACCTTATGAAGCTCTCTGGGGTTAGGTTTTTCTTTTTCCCATCTCCTTTAAATAGGAGCTTAATGGGCTCTCCTATTCCAAATAGGTTTACACAAGCCTTGGGCTTTTCCTTGTCCAATAAGGATTTTACAAACCCATAAACAAATAGCCTTTTAGAATAAAACTTTGCTGACTATAATCTGAAAATCCGTAAGCTCGATCGATCGAGACATCTATTGAGCTTTAATGAATCTCGACAGATAGAGCTTCTGTCGAGGAGGTATCGAGACTTGCAGATTGCACTTTTCTTGAGCAGTTCTTGAGTAATCTTCATGTCTTCAATTTAACCACTTGTGATGATCTTCTTGAATCTACTTAGATTTACCCAAATACAAGTAAAGTGTGTTTTGTCAAAAGATATGCCAATTACATAAAAATATGTCCCCAATAACACTTAAAAAAGTTTCAGTTTTTATGCCGTTGATAGGTTCTATAAGTTCCCATCCTCTTGCTTCCATTAGCGTCAAGCATCCTCCATTACCAATTATAAACCAGGACTCACACACACCACGAGTTTATCCAGTTCGATAAGTACCATGGCATATAAATCACAAAGCTTTGCTCTCATATTGATATATGCATGTTTGGTAGTGTTGGTTCCCACAAGAGTACATTGAATGTCCTAGAATACATTCTACTCAAGATTATAGAATAAATAAGCCTAGTCTAAAAGATCTGAACCTTGGAAGTTGTTGCAAGAAGAAGGTTTGGAATCTTGACTTGGCTTTAACTTGTCTTTCCTGAAAGGCACTAAACAAAACACAACAAGGTACCATGTGGAAAATGATGAAAAGTTAAATAAACAAGAAACATGTGTGTAAAGAGAGAAAAGAAACAACACATGTGAGATAAAGAGTGAAACACGTACATCATCATCAAATATAGAAACAACACATGATGTATGTAAATGGTTACAAAACCAAAAGATACATAACACAAAATATATGTCAATATCAAAGTGTATCAAAGTAACTCTCCCCCTTAGTTAGTTACATCAAAAACATTCTTCCTTTTAACAAGAAGTTCTCCCCCTAAGTCTATTACTCCCCCTGAGGAATGACATTCAATTCTCAAATTTCTCTCCCTTTTTGACAGGATTGTCAAAGGGCATATAAAGCTAAAAGACATGACAGGAGATAGACAGAAAACTGACAAAGAAGGAAACAAGGAGAACAAGGAACCATAGACCTACAAGAAAAAGAAAAACAAGATGCTATGGTCACAAAAAAAATGCAAAACAAAAAAAATGAAATGCATGCAAGGGAATCTCGATCGATCGAGAGGTGTTGAGACAGGTGTTGAGAAAGAAGACATCAGACACAAGAAGAGAAGCTCGATCGATCCATCAGGTGTCGAGAAGCTATCGAGGGGACAAAAAATTTCTTGATCGATCCATCAGGTGTCGAGAAGGTATCGAGATTGCGATAAGAAAAAGCTTGAGAATCTCGACAGATAGCTAGGTATCGAGGAGGTGTCGAGCTTGCTTTTAAAAAAAAACAGTTTTTCAAGAAGAGAAAAACATAGACATGAATGCAATCAGACATGCAACTTAACCAATGATCCAATCAACAAAAATCATCTCTCAAAAAAATTTTAAGTACATGGATCCTCAAAAACACACACACACACACTAAACAAGTCTAACCAATTTTATTTTTCAAAATAAGTCAAGACAATTTAGTGAGCATACATTAGCACATGTAAACACTTGTGATGGCCAAATCACATTGTACCCACACATGTATCAAAATTAGTAAAGAATATTGCGTGTTGTGTGTGAAATACATCGCAAGATTGCATATGTGTATGTTATGACGATCTGAGATATGAAAAAATAACTTTAATTCACACATAATCATAACTGTTTGATGGGGACTATCACTTTCGAGGTACATCCTATAACTCCCACATCTCCTAGAATACACGCTTGCAACCATATTTAAAGCATTTTTAATCTTTTTGCTTTTTATTTTCTTTGCATATTTTCTTTTATTTTAGCATATCATACATGGGCATATAAAAGAGAGAAAAGAAATACCCAAGATGTTAAGCATTTGACATCGCACTTTTGTATGCCGAAGCATGCGAATGTCTTTGACACTGCACTTTTGCTATGCCGAAGCATACAGGTGTCATATTATGATTGGCAGGCAACAGTGGTGAGATGGTTATTTATGCCTTTCTCTTAAGATTTCTAGTCCTACCCATCAAAAAGAGTGATACGAGTGTTAAGTTTAAGATATAACTTAATCTTACTCATCACAAACAAGAGCCACAAAGCTCATTTGCTTAGTTGTGCATAGAGATGCTCATCTAAGCTACAAGAGATACAAAGTTTAGAAAACTTTGTTTCAATGGCCATCCAAGGTACACAAGTACACAAGTACCAAAGTACACAAAACACATACTGTTTTTTTATTTTTCAATTTTTCAAATTTTTTTTTTTATTTTTATCAAAAACAAAAATAGGCAAAATTAAAAATAAACAAACAAAAACATGTTAAGCAAAACATGAAAGAAAGATGCATATGCATAAAGGCATGATAGAAGAGTGTAGATGCATGAAAACATAATTTCAAAAACAGATAAGAAATCAAGTAGAACATTCAAGAGATTTCATACAAAAATTATAAAGCTTGCAATAGGCATCTTGAATATCATCATCATCATTCAACATAAGATCATGCAAATCAAAACAATCAAGAGTTTCCATGACAACAGGGGTCAATGGATCAACACAGCAAAGATTAAAACCTAATCAGAGTGTGCCTGTTCTGATACCACTTGATAGGCCACAATTTGAATGACCCATTGTGATTAAACCAATTAATTACTTAGCCAAGTTATTAATTAATCAATTTATCATGTAATTGCGTGGAAGCACAAAAAAATCACCAAATAACTAAATATGCAGCGGAAATTAAATGACACGGTGATTTGTTTACGAATGGGGAAAACTCTTGTGGCAAAAACCCCACCGGGTGATTTTCAGGTCACCACTTCCGAAACTCCACTATTATCAAATCAAGTAGTTACGAGTAAAGGAATCCCAAGTACCTTACCAACCTACAGTTGAACCCTTACCCCAATACCCAATTGGACTTGATCTGTAGTGACAACCACCTTTGATGCACGACTCCTAAGTACATAACTAACCAGTTTGATGCACGGATCCTAGTACGCAGCTTACTCCTTTGCACGAATCCCAGTACATGACTAACTCCACAGCAACTCTTTGATTGTTGTAGTTGATTTGCAGTAGCTTCACATAGAAACACCAATAAGATCTTCAATATTGGTGCAAGAGACTTTGCTTGGTTACAAAACCTAAAGGCATACAAGAAATGTAGCAGGAATTCTTTCTTTTGTAGGAGGAGGCTAGGGTTTCAAAAAGAAAACCTTATAAAGCTCTCTAGGGTTAGGTTTTTCTTTTTCCCATCTCCTTTAAATAGGAGCTTAATGAGCTCTCCTATTCCAAATAGGTTTACACAAGCCTTGGGCTTTTCTTTGTCCAATAAGGATTTTACAAACCCATAAACAAATAGCCTTTTAGAATAAAACATTGCTGGCTATAATCTGAAAATCCGTAAGCTCAATCGATTAAGACATCTATCGAGCTTTAATGAATCTCGACAGATAGAGCTTTTGTCGAGGAGGCATCGAGACCTGCAGATTGCACTTTTCTTGAGCAGCTCTTGAGTAATCTTCATGTCTTCAATTTAACCACTTGTGATGATCATCTTGAATCTACTTAGATTTACCCAAATACAAGTAAAGTGTGTTTTGTCAAAGGATATGCCAATTACATAAAAATATGTCCCCAATAACACTTAAACAAGTTTCAGTTTTTATGCCATTGATAGGTTCTATAAGTTCCCATCCTCTTGCTTCCATTAGCGTCAAGCATCCTCCATTACCAATTATAAACCAGGACTCACACACACCACGAGTTTATCCAGTTCGATAAGTACCATGGCATATAAATCACAAAGCTTTGCTCTCATATTGATATATGCATGTTTGGTAGTGTTGGTTCCTACAAGGCTAGCTTAGTAGCAACAAACATTTGGATCACCTCAAATACCCAGATTGTCACGAATACCTGGATTGTCAGAAATATCTGGATTGTTGCCACAAATAACTAGATTGTTCCCCAACCTTGGAGCTGGGGGACTTTCAGGGGCAAATGGGTAGTGTTTGTCATCTCTTGTAAACATACCAAGGTGTCTTACTCAAGTTTTTGGTTCACTTGTTAATGGCCAATTCAGCATTATAGGTTCCTCTTATTGCAAAGCCATCTCAGAGATTAAGGGAAATTGGTTGTCTAATTTGTTCCCCTCCAATCCCATCTTCGTTCCTTTGCTCAATAATTATTGTGGTCAACTATTTAAAGGAAACAGACAGGTCTCCGGAATCACTGCCAGTAAGGCCACTTTACTGGGGATTTTACCAAGAAATCAAGACATACAGGAATGCTGGTCTTCTCTTTCAGGTGTACCAGGGTGTCTTACAGATGTTATGAATTTACTTTTTAATGGCAGAGTTAATTTCTTTGGCCTTACTTGTTGTAAAGCCATCACTTTGGTTAGTGACCATTGCTTGCCTATATTGTTCCCTTTTAACCTCACTTTTCATTCAACACTTAAAAACGTTTGTTTAACTGGCTTTGGAGTTGGAGAACCTGCACCTTCACCTCTTGGAACACATCAGTTCACTATGAGCAAGCTCTATTTGCTAGTAAAACTACCTTTCCTAGGCCTATCAGACGAGAATTGGGAAAAAGATGTTGCAAAATGCTGGTCATCACTTTCAAGCATTAATCGGTTTGTTGATGAGATTTATGGAACACTTTCCAGGGGTGTATTTAGTATGGTCGGTCTTGCTTGCTACAAATCAATCACTGTTATTAGTCACAAACGTTGGCCTAAGATGTTCCCTCTCAACCCGTTATTCCCTCCGTTGCTCAAGAGTAAATGCGAACTCAATTCTAGGGTAGCACAAATACCTAGGAGAATTTGATCATGACTATGAATTCAGACATGTTCATCATTGGCGACTGCAACATTAATAATGCTTTGGTTGGTGATTGTAGTAAAATGTGGTCATTTTTTTTTTTTTTTTTGGAGTTTAATTGAGACTAGTGTTTCCAAGTGTGTTGTTTTTAGAAATTTCAATTCATCAATAAAATTCTCGTTGGCATTTAAACCATTGCATGCACGTCATTCTTGGAATGAATTTTGTTCAAGTTGCATTTACTTGAGTGATTTACTCTCTTTTAGAATCAATTATGCTAAAAGGCATTGTGGCTTAATATATGAAAGCTCGAAAATGTAATGAAAACACAAGAGCTGTTTAGATCCTCAAATTAAAGTTACGGCTCAATAGATTTTACGGTAACTTAATACTAGGTGTGGAATAATGTAAATGCGAGCAGATAAACAAACAAGCTACTCTAATACATAATCATGACAACATAGTAGTAAAATGGAATGTGAAAGAGTAGGGAAGAGAGATGTAAATACACGATAACACGCCGATGTGTTATCAAAGAGGAAACTGAAGAACTTGGCGAAAAACCTCTTCGCCACTCTCCAAGCAGTAATCGATCCACTATACAATTAGTTGGGATACATGGCTTAGCAAGAGACCCTCCAAGCCTAATCTACCCGATGTACCTAAGCCCTTTAAGCTCCTACTCCAACAAGGCTTCTCGGAACCATGTCTTGTCTTGCTCTTCGGATCCCGCAACAAGCTCCATGTTGCATCTGCCATCCTTGGTTTCTTCCAATGCCTCCCAACAGCACCAAAACCTCACTTGTCACTCTGAAACGGTGTGGTAAGTGTTTGGACTGTCAACCTCTCAATGGTATGGAAATGGAGAGATAGGAGTTGAGGAAAATCCACAAGCAATTGTGTAGAGAAATGTGAGTATAAAATTCTCTAACTCTTAAGGTTTGTGGCTAGGATTTTCTCTCAGAAGCACTCCTCAACATTTATGGGTAATGTGGGTATAAATAGTGTGGGCACAGAAAGTGTGTATCAGATAGCACAGCTTGGCAAAATAGAATGTTTCGCAGGTGTCTCGTGGGAATGCCTTACCCGCGAGCTACTTGTGAAACACAGTTGTCTCTATCTTATCTTGACTCTTCGCATTTTAGCACGTGCAAGTCACATGGATCACTTCGCGGGATGCTAAGTCACAAGCTACCCGTGAAAACCTCTTCAGTCTTCAATAGCTTGAGTCTTCACACACACACACACTCTCTCTCTCTCTCTCTCTCTCTCTCTATCACACAACCCTTATAATTAAATCCCACAATAAATACAGGGTACAAAAGATTAAATAAAATTATAATCAAATTTGGCACGGAATAAAAGCCAACAAAACACATAGTTGTAAATTACAACTTTACAATCTCCCCCTTTGGCTATTCCGTGACAAAACCCCTAAAACAGATTCTAGACTTAAACGTGAGTTTGAGAATATTTGCAAAACTCATTCACACCTAATCTAGAAGCTGTGAAGCACTTGCATGTATATACCTGTAAACTGAAACACTTGCACACAAACACAACTTTTATTAAGCTTATGACAAGTTGAATACAAGGTATGTAAATGAGCAAGTAAATTGCGATCAAGTTTGTAAACACTATAAAAACAAGTAAGCATATATTGATCAAACAGGAATAGTCATTAAAGAATGACTACAATGACCATTTAGCTAGTAAATGCTCATCTGGACACACAATGCAATTAAGAACAATCATAAAGATTAATTGCATGTCCAACACTCAACCAATGCAAAATACACGAAGTATTTGCATCTAGGAAACAAGATCCTACTAGGGCACAAGAGTGAGGTACTTAAGACATATTAGTAATATCTTAAAAGTACAAAAAAATGCTACAAAGCATTGAGATGATCACAAATACTGAATATTAGATTGAAATTAAAACATAGTATTAAAGATTTAAAAGAAAGCAGTAAAGACAACAAATAAAAGTTATAAACACTAAAACAATTGAAACCAAACATAAATAGTGCTAAACTGCCTGAATAAACCAATGCATCTAAGTCTAAACTCTGTCTATGCTCTGCTCTTCCTCAAATGTGCAAGCTCCCCCTCAAAAATTTCTCCCCCTTTTTGACTAGAATGGCCAAAGAGGGTAGAATTGATCGGACGCTGAATCTGATCCCTGCTGCATAGAAAAATCATTGATCTGTAAGGATAGGGCAGCAATCTGGCCTTGAATATAGGAATTCGCGGTGTGCTGCATATGTGAGTTAAGCACTGTAGACATCTGGTCCATTTTAGCTAGGAGACAATCAAGTCTATCTGATCCTTATGCTGAAGATGATGGCTGAGCTAAAGTCTTTGGAGCAGCAGTGAATTTATCAATCTCCTCCTCTATATCACCACCCTTGTCCTCAACACGATCCCGTGGTATCGTATGCACACCTGTTTTGGAACCTTTGATATGAGTTGTGCTCCTAGTCACTGTGTGTGCACCAATATAATAGTTCCTCTGAATTACAGTAAGGCCACTCGGAAGTTTGAGCCTTGATTTTGCAATGAGGCCCATTATGAGTGAGCGGAATAGCATGACTGTTTTGGAATTCTGCTTCTCAATGCTCTTCTTCAAAAGGTGGAAGATGTGTCCACATATATCAATCTCCTTGTGAGTGAAAAGATCGTATAAAAAGATTGTCCTTGGAGCGGACAATGTTGTCAGGTTGGTCATCGGATACAGATTATGGATCATCACATAAGCAAGAGTCCTCATCTCCGGACTGAATGGAATTGTGTCCATGGAGGTCTTCTTAAGTGTACCACTAAGAGTTAACATCATTTCTTCAATAGAGTCCAATTAATCCTCATACTAGACTGTAATTGGCTATGATAGAGGGCGAATTTCCAAAAATTCTTGTATGCTTTCCCTAGTAATCACAAACTCTTTATGTCTCACCCAGCAATCTATATGATCCCCTTTCACAATAGCATTCGAGAAAAATTCCTTTATGATCTTCGAGTAGACAACTCCAACCAGATTCAAGAGCTTTGTCCATGTCCTTTCTTTGAACACATCAGGTATGAAGGTGTCCTCAAGGGTATCCAACTTAACAACTCTTTCCATGATAATTGTTGTGCTTTTGTAGCAGTCATTGTACTTCAAACCTGCCTCTATAGAATTGAAGTTGTCAGAATTTGTGCGAGCACGTTTTGTGGATTTCTTGGTTGCCGAATGTTTGGTAGGAGACATTTGTACAAGTGAACATAGAATAGAAAAGAAACATGTGCACAAACACAAACAGAACACAAAACTTAATTAGATTCAAGTAGTCCAAATCATAAGTAAAACACTTAAAAACATAGCATAATCAACTCAAACTAGCAATGCTATAATTGATAAAGCATGTAAACATAAACACAATGCATGAAATAAGTGATTGTGCATGTGTGTGCATGTGCTGATGCATGTGAGTGCAGCATGAGGTGCATGGTGTGTGCCTAGAGAATGCCTAGTGTGTGCATGGCATGGCATTGTGAGGCACAAAATGGGCACAATGTGTAAAACACACACCCATTGACCGAAACATGTTAAACATGCTCAATCAAGAGTAACCCAAGCCATGGAACTCATTTGAGTCCACTACAACTCAAAAATGTCACATGGACATTTTGTCAAACACCTAACATGCAACAGTGCACTACACAGATGAACAATGCTCTAGACCTATCTGAGGTATTAGTGGTATCCCAAGACTGGGCATTTTCAGCTAAGAGATCAAAATATTCAAAAGCCTCATTAGGATTTTTATTCAAAAACTCTCAATTGCACATCATCTCTACAAATTGGGGCATCTTTGGAGTTAAACTTTCATAGAAAAACTAATTATATGCAAAGTTTCATAGCCATGATGTGGACATGCATTAAGCAAATCTTTAAATCTTTCCCAACATTGATAAAATGTCTCATTATATTTTTGTGAGAAACTCATTATTTGTCTTTTAAGTGCATTAGTCCTAAGAATTGGACAAAATTTCTTTAAAAACTCAGTTTGCATCTCTTGCCAAGTACCAATTGACCTAGGTCTCAAAGAATTAAGCCATGTTTTTGCCTTGTCTTTAAGAGAAAAAGGGAACAATTTCAACCTAATGGTCTCTTCATTACATGATTGGTCATGGAAGGTAGAACATACCTCCTCAAATTCCTTAAAGTGTAGGTAAGGATTTTCAGAATCTAAGCTATGAAATTTAGGAAGTAATGAAATCATATTGGGCTTAAAATTAAAATTATTTGCATTAGTTGGAAAAATGATGCATGATGGTGCACTACTCCTAGTAGGTTGCAAATAATCCCTGAGAGTTCTAATGGGTTTATGAGCATGGAGGTTTTCATTATTTAAATTATTCTCATCACCATGATTAGTCTCTAAGTTTGCCATGATATCAAGTGTGTGAGAATGTGTGAAAGAATCAGATAAATTGCTAAACAAATTATTAGACTCAATTCTAACCAAGGGATTATCACTACCACGACACCAAACATGCATGCAATAGTAAAGCAAGAAGGAAAAAGAAAAAGAAAAGAAAAGAAAACAAATACCTTTAACAAAAAAAGAAGTAAAAATAAAAGAATAACTCTGAAGGAAAAGTAAACTGCTTAAAAAGAAAAGAGTTGGAGATATATTACCACATATGTGAAGAAATTTAATGCTGAAAACCTCTCCAAATGAAGTGGAATGCTTCTCTAATCACCTAATCCTCAACAATAGCACCAAAAACTTGCTGCGACTTAAATGATGCTCCCAAGTGCAAGATTGTCGCAAAATAATAAATCGGTAAGTCCGAGTTCGAATCCACAAGGAAAAGGAAATTGATTAGCAAACCACAAGAGAATAAAACTAAAATAATAAATTTTAATTGAAGAGATTTTTGATGGTTTAGTAAATTTAATTTAAATTGAGAGAAAATAACAATATATTAAGGCGCTAAGGTTTAGGGATCCACACACAACACATTTATTGGTAGTCTTAATAATATTTATTTTATAACTCAACTAAAATTCATATGAAGGATGATCTTAGTCGGATGATTTAACAATAAAAACTCAAGAATTAATTGTCTAAGTTAGTTTTATGAAATTAATTGATTTAAGGCAAAACAAAACTAGTGAATTAGTTCGCAGGGAATACTAAACATTTAACGTGCTCGGAATCTACGATAAATCAAAGAATTATACAGAAATAAACACTTTTATAGATGAGTAAATGAATCAAAAATATAATAACATAAGCATAAAAACCATAAAATAATTGTTAAGAACATACCATTCAACAGTTGAGTTTCACCCCTTGCCTTAGCAAGGCTTCTAGCAAGCCATAACACAAGTAAAACTCTAAAAATTGTAAAGAAACTTTAAGAGAACCTAAATTATGTTCTACGGCAGCTCCTCTGAATTTTGCCCCAAAAAGCCTTTAAATAGGTCAAGGAATCCTATTACAAGTTGAATTCCCGTTTGGAGAAAATCCCAAGTTTTTAGGCTTCACTTAACCGACGTTTTAGGCCTAATTAACTTCATAATTAGGACTTTTGATAAACTAAAAAGTTGTAGCGCTTTAAATTATATTTCCATCCCAACTTGAATCATCTCGATTGAACATTTAAGCCGAAAGTTATGCTCTGAATACTAACTGGTGCGTAGGCTAGAATCCTAATCCGAATTAGACTTGGATTTGGTGCAAATTTCCTTTAATTCCTTGCTCCAATTGGACTTGAATTTAATTGGGTTGGCCTTCTTTGACTTCATCGTGATCCTTTTAAAAGTAAAATCCATTAGCTTTCTTCTTTGCACAAATCCACTTATTTAATTTCATTATCCTACAAAAGACAAATTCACGCATTAAAATTCAATTAAGCACAAAATTGATTATTCAGAATTATTCCAAACCAACTATAAAATGCATGAATTAACTTAAAATAAGTATGACAATGCTTTCTAATAATGGTATAAGTATGCAAAATTAAGCTATTATTAATGGTGGTTGAGGCAACCGCACATGATATGCTATATCCACCGAGTTACCACTTCCCACCTTCCACTTCGACCTGGACAGTATGACATTCCTAGCTTGGAATATGCTTCGCCACACATACGATGGGTTGCTCCCTAATTCGGCTTCTAGAAAAGAGCATGCAGGGAAGTATCTAGCCTTATACACTTTGAAGAACAAGGAATTCTACTGGTTGAGTAACCTCCATGCCTGTTTCGCTAGGATAGCCAAGTTGAAGGCATTAATTTTTCGGAAGCCCATTCCACCCTTTTTCTTAGGCTCACACAACCGTTCCCAGTTTATCTAGTGTATCTTTCTCTCGTTGCTCATTTGTCCCCACCAATACTTAGCAATGATAGAGTTGATGTCATTGCATGGGCCTTTCGGAAGCTTGAACAGGCTCATTGAGTATGTTGGTATTGCTTGCGCCACAATTTTAATTAGAACCTCTTTCCCTGCTTTTGAAATTAGCTTTTCTTTCCAACTAGTGACTTGTTTTGCTATTCTTTCCTAAAGGTCCTTAAATGTGTTGGCCTTATTTTTTCCTCCCACCATTGGCAACCCCAAGTATTTCTTAAACTGCGTTACTATTTGGGCATTTAGCAACCTGTGAATGTCATCCCTCACCGTTCGGTCCGTATATGGGCTGAAAAATAAGGCCGTCTTTTGTTGGTAATAGCCTAGCCCGAGGCTCTTTCATACATATTTGGCACATGGAGGAGGTTACTACATTCCGAATGGAGAGCTGGACAAAAGAACAAGCTGTCGTCGGTGAGGAGCAAGTGGGAGATACTAACCCCACCATGGCAAGACAGCACCCCATGAAGTTGTTGTGACTCAATCGCTTTCCGGATCAAGGCAAATAGGCCTTCAACACAAAATAAGAACAAGTAAGGCAATAAAGGGTTGCCTTGTTTTATGCCGCGGGTTGGAGATATGAAGCCTTGTGGATCCCCGTTAAGAAGCACAGTATATCTTGCTAACGAAACACACCGCATAACCAAGTTTACCCACCTCTTTGTGAAACTAAGTTTTAGCATTATCTTCTTTAGGAATTCCCACTCCACTTGGTCATAAGCTTTACTAATGTCAAGCTTCACAGCCATGTGACCTATTTTGCCTTGTCTTTTGTTTCTTAATCGATGCAGCATCTTATATGCAAATGCCGTATTATTGGAGATGAGTTTATCTGGAACAAATGCGCATTGTGTATCAAAGATGATATTCAAGAGGATAGTTTATACATGGTTAGCCAAAATTTTTGAGACTATATGGCTCACCACATTGCTCAAACTAATAGGGTGGTAGTCTACCATATGTTGCGGATCCTTAATCTTTGGGATGGGTAGGATGTGGGTGAAATTCATCTTGTTAAGGATGTGGCCCTAGTTTAGGACTAAGAGCACTGCTTCGGTGACATCCCCACCCCCTATGTGCCAACATTTCTGAAAGAAAAACGGAGGCATGCCATTCGGGCTCGACGATTTTGACGGATGCATCTCAAGGCAAGCCTTCCTCACCTTCGCTCCAATAAAAGGGTCTATTCAGCTCCTTGTTCATTCCCTCCGTTACTACACTATCTATCGAGGTTAGAACCTCATCCATATTGGTTAGGTGTGGTGTGGAGAAAATCCCCTGGAAGTACCTTTCTGCTATACCATCTATTTGCTGCTCATTTGACATGGAATATCCAATGGACTAATACCATGAAAAAAGTATTCAAACTGCATAAACACATTTTCTTGATTTCAAAATTTTATTTATATAGTCAAAACACTCGTAACTAGGTCTTGAAAAATTATAAGGTTACCCAATTCACGTCCAACTATTTGTTATTTGTTGTTCACCTTTCTTTCGTTGTATTTAACATTCAATAATTCAACTGTTGAAAATCAAGAGGAAACCAAAGTTACCAATTCTTTTCTCAAGATAATTTCAATTAATTTTTTTTTTTAATATTGTGTTGTCGTTATAATTTCAATATACAATTTTTGTTTTGCCATTAATTTTTTTTTTCTATGACTAGATGATCCCAACATTGTAGCATGAATTAGAATGCAAATGTGAATTTTGAAAAATGAATTTATCACAATACTTTAAGCATATATATATTAAGACACGCTGCCTTTTTGCATAACTCATTCTAAAAGAGAGTAAATCACTTAAGTAAATGCAACTTGAACTAAATTCATTCCAAGAATGACGTGCAAGCAATGGCTTAAATGCCAACAAGAATTTTATTGATGAATTGAAAATTCTAAAAACAACAAACTAGGAAACACTTGTCTCAATTACACTCCAAAAAAAAAAAAAAAAGACCACATTTTCCTACAATCACCAACCAATGCATTAGTAATATTGTAGTAGCCAATGATGACCTTGTTTGAATTCATAGGCATGATCAAATTCTTCAAGGGTTTGGTGCAGCTCTAGAATTGTGTTCACATTTACTCTTGAGCAACGGACGGAACAATGGGTTGTGTGGGAACATCTTGAGCCAACACTTGTGACTAATAACAGTGATGGATTTGCAACAAGCAGGATCGACCACACTAAATTCACCCCAGGAAAGTGTTCCATAAATCTCATCAACACACTGATTAATGCTTGAAAGTGATGACCAACATTTTGCAACATCTTTTTCCCAATTTCGGTCTGATAGTCCTAGGAAAGGTAATTTAACTGGCAAATAGAGCTTGTTCACAGTGATCTAATTTTCTCTTAGAGATGAAGGTACAGGTCCTCTAACTCCAAGGCCAGTTAAACAAACATTTTTAAGTGTTAAATGAAAAGCTAGGTTAAAAGGGAACAATTTAGGCAAGCATTGATCACTAACCAAAGTGATGGCTTTACAACAAGTAGGGCCAAAGAAGATAACTCTGCCATTAAAGAATGAATCCATGACATCTATAAGACACCTTGGTACACCTGAAAAAGATGACCAACATTCCTGTATGTCTTGATTTCCCAGTAAAATCCTTGGTAAAGCAGCCTTACTCGCGATGATTATGGAGACCTGTTTGTTTCCTTTAGATGGTTGACCACAAGAGTTATTGCGCAAAGGAGCAAAGATGGGATTGGAGGGGAACAAATTAGACAAGCAATTTCCCTCAATCTCCGAGATGGCTTTGCAACAAGAGGAACCTATAATGCTGAATTGGTCAATGACAAGTGAATGAAAAACTTGAGTAAGACACCTTGGTATGTCTACAAGGGATGACAAACACTTCCTATTTGCTCTTGAAAGTCCCCCAGCTCCAAGGTTGGGAACAATTTAGTTATTTGTGGCAACAAGCTAGATATTTATGTGAATCCGGGTATTTGTGATAATCCCGATATTTGAGGCAATCCAGGTGTTTGTTGTAACTAAGCTAGTCCTGTAGGAATCACCACTATCAAATATGCATTTATCAATATGAGAGCAGTCCTTTGTGATTTATATGCCATGGTACTTATCAAACCGGATAAACTCGTAGTGTGTGTGAGTACTAGTTTATCAATGGTATTGGAGGATGCTTGAGGCTAATGGAAGTGAGAGGATGGGAACTTATAATACCTATCAATGACATAAAAACTGAAACTCTTTTAAGTGTCATTGATGCAGTAGTTTAATACTTCAAAATCCGTTCTATTAATACCATCGATGCTAGAAAACTCTCATTAAGATCATGGTAAGTTATACTTCATTGATGCTGGTCATTTTTCCCAAAGATGTTCTTGAAAATAATGAATTTAATCTTAAGAATGATAAAACTGAAGGGGTCTTTTGGTATAAAGATCAAGGATTTCAAATAAAACTATTTTGGTTGTTGCTACTTTTACCATTAACCAAACATAAAAGAATTGTCAACTTCTAATTTACAATATCCATAATTTTGTGTATGTACTATATATAACTCACAAGAGAATTTTATCGATTAAAATAACTCATAGGAGAAATACTTCTCAGAAAGAGAAAAATAGAAACATTTTAGTAAATATATTATAAGTGTTTTGATCCTTTTCTATTATTATAGTATATAAATCTTTTACCAAAATTGTATGCATACTTCCCAAAATATATTAATCAAATTTGTGTAAAATTTTTTGACCGATGAATTACATTTTTTAACCTAACATACACACTATTGAATTACATTTCTTTTTTTATATATTTTTAATATGCGTGTCAAATTTCATGCTAATCTAATGTTATTTACTATTCGGTCCAAAAGCTCATTTTTAATGTATAATTTTAATATACAAATTAAGACTTAAATTTTGAACAATTAATAGATTAATGAGCTATTGTTCTCTGATCATTTTGAAATTTCAAAGGCATGAAGGTTATATGGAAAACATGTAATTCAACAATAGATTTAGTAATATTCACATCTAAAAAAAAAAGAAAAAACATTTAAACTCTGGTAACAATACTTAAATCCGCACTTGGTGTAACTTGACAAATTATGCCAATAATAATTGTAGGGACCAGGTTTGGGCTCCTAATGGGTTGCGAGAGTGGACCCAAGCCCAACTAGCCCTGTAATTAATTTGTAGAGAGCGGGGTCAAGAACTAGGCCCTAATAAGGGGCGCAACGACCATGCGTGGTGGTTTTCAGATGAACGTGAACAATCATACTCCTCGGCCTTTTTCTTGGGCGTTCGCAATTCTCAAGACTTCGTTTTTTTTTCTTTCATTGGTTACCACTGCCCCTTACATTATATACCCCCTTCCCCATTGATCTGGGCCCTACATTTGTTGAGCGACCAGGCCACTACTTGAGTACTTGTCCCATTAGCCACCTTCCCATTCCTCCTGTAGGTTGTGGCAACCAAGGCAACACTGTTCTGTAACCCCTTCCTCATTAATGCGGCCAGGACGCTAGTTGTGGGCATTTAATGTGGAGGTGACAGCTCGTCTTAGACTTGCTCCACCGTTGTGCTTCCATGGTTGACGTGTGGCACTTACTCCTTCCTCCTCGGATATTCAAGAAGACCCCCCTAGATGGTGTGGTGCTTGGGTACTTCTATGGTCTTAGGTGTCCGAGGACGGAGTCGTCCTCAGACCAGCTCCTTGGGGACTAGACTTCTAACTTTTGTCCTTGGACCCTACATGCCTCCTCGGCATGGGCTTTTGGGCCTGGTTTGAAGTGGGCCGAGGCTGCCTGACTTTTTGGCCCCATAATAGCCCCTTATAATCTTGTTGCCCACGTCCTCGGGCGAGAAGAGGGATTTTGACATCCTCGGGCCAGCTACGTGCCCAATCGAGTCTTGTCCCCCGTCAGTACTAGGGTCGTTTCATCTACACAAGGCGCGTTGCTGATGCTTCGGTGCGCGTAACGTGCCCTTCATTAAATTCAGGTGGCTCTGTGTTCCCCACGTTCAATGAGGTGATGCCAATCTAATGGTAGAGGTTTACCTCGCATTTATGGGCGGGAAAACCCGCATGGTTCCTCGATTTGGGGTATAAATACCCATTCAAACTGCTTTTTCCTCTTTTTCATTTGCAATCAAGAGTTCTCGCGTGTCTATCCTGAGTCCAGCCAAACTCTCACTTACATCTCCAGCACAAAAAGCCTGTCCGAGGAGCTCCTCCTCATTCCTATAAGTCGCTCTATCCCTGTCTGAGCTTTCTTCCTCTCTACTCCCTCTTCTTTTTCATTTGCTCTTCCTTAGTTCTTTTAGGCATTGCTTGGGATGGGTAGATTTAAGAAGTATGTCTACACTGAGGAGGCGATGGAGAAATTCATTGACGACTATGGGATACCTAGCAACGTAGGTTTGAGGTATTGTGAGGATGGGGAGTGGCTCCTTCGGAGAGAGGAGGGTGAGGTGGTGATTCCCATTATCGCCTTCCTCGAAGGGGGTATGAGAATCCCCATGGGACCGGTGACGAGGGGCTACCTCACGCACTTTCGGCTAGCCCCCACCCAGTGCGCAATAAATGTTTTCAGGATTTTGGGCTGTGTGGACGTTCGGAATGAGAAGATGGGACTGAGGTTGACCCACCACGACGTGAACTGGTGTTACAACCTTCAGCTCCTTAAGGGCAAGTCGTATTACTTGAAGACAAGGGATGATAGGGTACGGCTTATCCAGTGCCTCCCCGAGTCTAGCAAGGGGCTGAACGAGGACTTCTTCATCGTGTCTGGAGAGTGGCACGATGGCCTTCACTGCCCAACGACGGAGGGGATACTAGGTGGGGCAGTGGGAATAGGAGGGGGTTCAAGTTCTCTTTTCTTTCTTTTTTTTTTTTTTTTTTGTTAGTGCAATTTGCTTCGTTTGGTTACGAACGTGAATGTGTTTTCTTCCTGCAAACCCGCACGCCTTCGAGTGCCACTTCAACTTGGTTAACAGGGAGGATTTGCAGAAAGTGCTAAGGGTGGCAGTTTTTGTAAACGAAGACGACCATCAAGTTAGAGCTGCCCACAAAATCTTGGGGTACACTCTTGTTCAAAAATTGTTCCCAGCTCCAAGCACGTGATCAGAGCAAACGACCCTCGGCTGCAGAAAATCACTGTAACTGAGGACG
This sequence comes from Quercus variabilis, assembly GCA_030445155.1. NCBI lineage: Eukaryota > Viridiplantae > Streptophyta > Magnoliopsida > Fagales > Fagaceae > Quercus > Quercus variabilis. The sequence continues at coordinate 22,876,494 of CP129456.1, read as the reverse complement.
GGCTTCTATTCACCGAGGAGCCCTCCGTTCTAGAAGTCGTCACATTGGCCGACCCCTCTTCCTCCCACAGATTCGCCGAGGCCATAGAGGAGGATCCAGAGAGGGAAGAGGAAAAAGCTGATTTTGGCCCCGCCTAGAAAGAGTTTGATATTTTTGATCAAGTCAATCAGTCCGAGGATCCTTTCAGAGACTTAGGCGACCCTCGTCTGACCGAAGCAGACCTTCTAGCGTCAGAAACCTCTCCTCGGCTAACAATGGGTTACAAGCGGAAACCCCACACCAGCCTATTAGATCTGATTGAAGGCCAACCGGGGAAGTCCCAACAAAAGCTTCCCCCTCCTCCTCCCAAGACTCAGCCTGTCCAGACCAGGTCAACTTTTACCCAGCAAAAGCTTCTCCCTCCTCCTCCACCTCAGACAAGTCTGCCTTCTGGGTCCGTGCCCATCGATCCTAAGAAGAAGAAGGACAAGGGCAAAAGGCTCATGGAGGATAAGTCAGTGTTCTCGCAAGATGAGGACAATACTCTGCGGCCTTCCAAGCAGATAAGGATAGGCGGCAAAAGCCAGGATAGGCAGGTCATCACCACCCCGTCCGAGGCTTAGGCCTGGCTCCCCGCCCCAATGCTCCATGGGGAGCCCTTGAGGGACGATGCCTGCCTCAGAGACTTTAACGAGGGCGAAGGTGCGCATGCGGCCGATGCGCTGGAGAGATGCCTGTTGCTCCCTGCGGATATGGCCGAGTTGGATTCTTTGAGGAGCAAGCAGGTTTTCCTCAACCTCAAGCATTACCTGGGAATGGTAAGAACCCCAGTACTTATGATTTTCCTAATTTCAACTTTTTTTTTTTTGAGTTTGGCTCATTGTGCATTGGTTATTTTGGCAGGCTGTCCAGGCTACCTTTAGATTGGAGGCGGTAGCCAACGACCAGGGGAAGGCCCTGGACCTGGAGCGTGAGAGGCACTTACAGGCCACTTAGACCCTCAAGACTTCTGAGGCTGACCTTGCCATAGCCAGAGAGGAGTTGAAGGCGATGACCAGGGCTCGAGACAGTGCGGTGTCGGGTCTCGCTGGTGCCGAGAACCAGGCCAGGAAGCAGACGAGGCGTCTGGGCGAGGCGGAAGAGCAGCTGAAGATCGCAAAGGAGCTGATCGAGGATCTAAAAGCGAAGGTGGCTGCTGCCCAGGGGGCCCAAAAGGCGGCAGAATGGGCCAAAGGCGAGGCCCTGAGGGCTAAGGCCGAGGCATATTTTGGTAGGGAAGAGGCCCTGCCTGCTAAGGAGGATGCCGAGGCGGTAGCCTATGCTGAGGGGGTAGCCGAGATAGAGGCCGCCTACAAAACTCAGGTTCCTGGGGTGTGCCAGTGCTACTGTTCCCAGGACTGGGCTGAGGCCCTCAAACAAGCCGGGGTGGAGGCCTCGTCCGACCTGTGGGAGGCGGAGAGCGTATACTACCCCCCTGCCATTCGCGAGGTCGCTCCCGATGGCGCCAAGGCTGGGGAGGTTGTTGAGGAGGTAGGGGCTTCGGTTACTGAATCAGGGGAAGGCCCCAACGAGGAGGCACCCCAAGAGATTGAGAATGTCCCTTCTGACACCCAGGTTCGCACCACCGAGGAGGCAGCCATACTTTCGGTGCCTTTGCAGGCTATCCCTTTAGGCCAGAGCTCAGAGGACCCTAAAGCTGTCGCTAGCCAGCCATCCACTGGGGGCGAGATTGAGCAGAAGGAATAGATCCCTTGGCGTCCTGGTCTACTCTGCCTTTGCCATTTGCTTTGTCTTTTTCTCTTCCCTTTTTTTTTTACAATGTAATGTGGCTCTTGTCATGCAACTTTTAAGGACTTATTGTAATGCGAGTTTAATTTCCCTTTTTATCTATTCTGGCTGTTTATTTGCTTGCATGCTATCCGCTACTCCCTTTTTTTTTACTTGCATAATTTTAACTCTAATTGTATCTCGGCCAATCACGGCAGTAACTATAATAACGGGAGGGTGTGTATGCTTGGGCAGACCCTTTATGTCCCAAGGGCTAGGTAGGGTTTTGGTCCTTCTTAACATAGGTCCCCTTTGGGGTAGTTGTTTTTCTGTGGGCTTGAGTCCGAGGGCCATGTAAGGCCTCGGTTATGTCTAACACTGAGAATCTTTTTGAAGTAGTTAGTTTCCCCATAGGCTTGAGTCCGAGGACCATGCAAGGCCTTGGTTCTGTCTAACACTTAGGATCTTTTTGAAGTAGTTAGTTTCCCCATAGGCTTGAGTCCGAGGACCATGCAAGGCCTTGGTTTTGTCTAAAACTTAGGGTCTTCTTGAAGTAGTTAGTTTCCCCATAGGCTTGAGTCCGAGGACCATACAAGGCCTTGGTTCTGTCTAACACTTAGAATTTTCTTGAAGTAGTTAGTTTAGGCTTGAGTCCGAGGACCATGCAAGGCCTTGGTTCTGTCTAACACTTAGAATCTTCTTGAAGTAGTTAGTTTCCCCATAGGCTTGAGTCCGAGGACCATGCAAGGCCTTGGTTCTATCTAACACTTAGAATCTTCTTGAAGTAGTTAGTTTCCCCATAGGCTTGAGTCCGAGGACCATGCAAGGCCTTGGTTCTGTCTAACACTTAGAATCTTCTTGGAGTAGTTTCCCCATAGGCTTGAGTCCGAGGACCAAGCAAGACCTTGGTTCTGTCTAACATTTAGAATCTTCTTGGAGTAGTTAGTTTTCCCATAGGCTTGAGTCCGAGGACCATGCAAGGCCTTGGTTCTGTCTAACACTTAGAATCTTCTTGAAGTAGCTAGTTTCCCTATAGGCTTGAGTCCGAGGACCATGCAAGGCCTTGGTTTTGTCTAACACTTAGAATCTTCTTGGAGTAGTTAGTTTCTCCATAGGCTTGAGCCCGAGGACCATGCAAGGCCTTGGTTCTGTCTAACACTTAGAATCTTCTTGAAGTAGTTAGTTTCCCCATAGGCTTGAGTCCGAGGACCATGCAAGGTCTTGGTTCTGTCTAGCACTTAGAATCTTCTTGGAGTAGTTAGTTTCTCCATAGGCTTGAGTCTGAGGACCATGCAAGGCCTTGGTTCTGTCTAACACTTAGAATCTTCTTGAAGTAGTTAGTTTCCCCATAGGCTTGAGTCTGAAGACCATGCAAGGCCTTGGTTCTTCCTAACATTTAGAATCTTCTTGAAGTAGTTAGTTTCCCCATAAGCTTGAGTCTGAGGACCATGCAAAGCCTTGGTTCTATCTAACACTTAGAATCTTCTTGGATTAGTTAGTTTCACTTAGAATGGTCATCGAAACGGGAGCTACATAATTAAGAAAGGCTTAAAATCTGGATCAAAAGACACTTTTTCATTAATAATAATATCTTTTTAGATTATTTACATTCCATGGGCGAGGTACAGGTCTTTCATCTAAATCTTCTAAATAGTATGTGCCTATCCCTGCTATTGAGGTAATTCGGTAGGGCCCATCCCAGTTTGGTCCTAGCTTCCCCCAGAAGGGGTTCTTGGTAGCCTCTACGACTTTCCTCAGCACCAAGTCCCCCAGTGCTAGTGGTCTGAGCTTCACATTGGCGTCATAGCTTTGCTTAAGTTTTTGTTGGTAATAGGCCAACTGGACCATTGCTCATTCTCTTCGTTCGTCAACCAGGTCTAGGCTCTTCCCCAACAGTTCGTCGTTGCTGTCTGGAGTGAAAGGGCTTGTCCTTTGCGTTGGGAAGTTTGTCTCCAAGGGGATCACTGCCTCGGCATCATAAGTCATGGCAAAAGGTGTTTCCCCTGTTGACCGCCTGGGCGTAGTCCGGTACGTCCAGAGAACGTGGGGCAGTTCCTCTACCCATCTTCCCTTAGTGTCAGCCAGTCTCATCTTGAGCCCATTGACGATGACTTTGTTGACAGCCTCGGCTTGTCCGTTTCCCTGAGGGTAGGCGGGCGTTGAGTACCTGTTTATGATCCCCAGTTCACAACAGTATCTTCTGAAGGCCTTACTATCGAATTGGAGCCCATTATCCGAGATGAGGGTATGCAGGACACCGAATCGCGTGACAATGTTCCTCCAAAGGAATTTCTTTGCGTCCACGTCCTTGATGTTGGCTAGAGGCTCTGCCTCCACCCATTTGGTGAAGTAGTCCGTGGCCACCAAGAGATATCTCTTATTCCCTGGCGCTTTGGGGAAAGGAACTACAATGTCCAAGCCCCATTGGGCAAACGGCCATGGACTGGACAACGGATTTAGGGCCCGCCCGGGCTGATGAATATTCGGGGCGAACCTTTGGCATTAGTCACACTTTTTGACATAGTCCAAGGCTTCCTTCTGCATTCCTAGCCACCAGTATCCTTGCGTGACGGCTCGGTGGGATAGGGATTTTCCTCCTGTATGGCTCCCACAGATTCCCTCGTATAGCTCTTCGAGTAGTAATTCTGCTGCTTCAGGGTGGATGCACAGTAGGTATGGTCCAGAGTAGGAGCGCCTATACAGCTTGTGGTCCTTGGACATCCAGAACCGAGAGGCACTCCTTCGTATTTTCTCTACCTCTGACTTCTTCTTGGGCAGAACATCGTCTTTGAGGAATCCCGTTATGGGGTCCATCCAGCTAGGGCCCAATCCAACCTGATGGATGGGGATTGCTCCCTTTGCCACCTCACCCGCTCTCTCCAGATGCTCCACAAGTATGACCTGAGGCAGACTCACAGCCGAGGAGGTCGCAAGTGTGGCTAACGAGTCGGCGTGGTTGTTCCCACTCCTGGGAATGTGAGACAAGCTGAAAGGGCTGAACTCCGACTGCAAGCGCTTAACTTGGCTCAGGTACTCTTGCATTCTCAAGTCTTTGGCCTCCATCTCTCCCCTTACCTGCCCTACCACCAATTTCGAGTCTGAGAATATCTCAACCGACTTTCCTCCCATCTTCTGTACCATGACCATTCCTTGCAATAATGCCTTGTACTCGGCCTTCTTGTTTGTGGCTGAGAATCCGAGCCTCAGGGACTTCTCTATGACATGATCTTCAAGGGATACTAAGACTAGTCCTACTCCTGACCCTCTTTGGTTTGCCGCGCCATCAACATATACTTTCCAGCATGGTGACCTTGAGACAGAGACTGCTCCAACTGGCTTCTCATCAGCGATCCTTCCCTTGGCCCCCACTTCTATAGTAGGCTCAGCGAACTCTGCCGTCAAGTCTGCCAGAACCTAGCCCTTTATGGCGGTCCGAGGCATGTATTTAACGTCGAAGGCCCCCAGGATGGTATTCCACTTCGCAATTCTTCCAGTGTAATCGGTGGCCCGAAGTACGAACTTCAAGGGTAATTGGGTTAAAATGACCACCGTGTGAGCCTGGAAATAATGGGGCAGCTTTTGCATAGCGTGGACCACAGCAAGTATGGCTTTCTCCAAGGGTAAGTACTCGACCTCAGCTTCGTGCAATGACTTGCTAACACAGTAGACTGGTTTTTGGAGACCACTATCATCTCGTATCAGCACTAGGCTCACAGCGTGGTGCGCCATGGCAATGTATGCGTATAGGACCTCGTCGGCCTCTGGATTAGACATGATGGGTGGCCGGGCTAGGTAATCTTTGAGTTGCTGGAAGGCCATGGCACATTCTTCGGACTACTCAAATCCCTTCCATTTATTAATCAGGAGATAAAACGGTCTGCACCGGTCAGCCGACCTGGAAATGAATCAATTCAGAGCCGCGATCATTCCAGCAAGCTTTTGGATCTCTTTGGGGTTTTGCGGAGGCCTTAGGTTTTGGATAGCCCTGATTTGGTCGGGGTCAACCTCGATCCCCCGGTGGGTGATGATGTAGCCTAGGAACTTACCAGATCCCATGCCAAACGAGCACTTAGAAGCATTTAGTTGCAGCCTGTGCTTTCTGAGGACGTCGAATATACAGCCGAGGTCCCCCAAATGCTTGGACACTAATTTGCTCTTCACCACCATATCGTCAACATAGATCTCAATGTTTTTGCCTAACAGCGGCTCGAATATTCTCGTCATCATCCTCTGATAAGTAGATCCAGCGTTTTTCAGGCCGAATGGCATCACCTTGTAGTGGTAGTTCCCGATAGGTGTCACGAAGGCCGTCTTCTTCTAATCCTCCAAGGCTAATAGGATTTGATGATAGCCTTGAAAGGCATCTAGGAAGCTCATCCAAGGATGGCCTACGGTCGCATCCACCAGCTGGTCTATTCGTGGCATTGGGAAGGGGTCCTTTGGGCATGCTTTATTCAGGTCCGTGAAGTCTACGTAAACCCTCAATTTCCCGCTTTTCTTCTTGACCACCATAGTGTTGGCTAACCACTCGGGGTAGAATACTTCTTTAATAGTCCCCGCGCGCTTAAGCTTATTGACCTCCTCCTTAATTGCCTTGGCATGCTCCTTTAACGAGCATCAGGGTGGCTGCTTCTTGGGGGTCACAGACGGGTTGACGTTACGGTGGTGACAGATGAAGGATGGGTCAATCCTTGGGGCATCGCAGGGATCCCATGCGAACACGTCAAGGTTCCTCCTGAGGAACTCAAGCAACTCCTCTTTCTCCTGGGGAGGCAGTTGGGTTTCGACCTGAAAGAACCTCTCCTGGTCGTCATCGATGACCACTTTTTCTAGGCCTTCAAGTTTTGCTTCCTCAGCGGTCGTATTAGCTGGTGCCACCGAGGTAGTTAACTGCTATAAGTTTTCGGCCATGGCGGCCGAGGATCCCATATCTTGCCAACGTGAGGTAGCTACCACCATACACCACCTTGCTGTTGATTGGCATCCTCGAATCTCGAGGAATCGGCCTCTTAATGGGAATTTCACCTTCTGGTGCAAGGAAAAGGCAACGCCTCCCAAGGTGTGGAGCCAAGGCCTTTCTACAATGGCAGTGTAGGGGGAGTACGTGTTCACCACTATAAAGTCCACTTCCACTACTTCCGGGTTAGTCTGGACAGATAGCCTGATCGCGCCCTCCGGGATGACTAGCTTCCCATCGAAGCTCATCAAGGGGGAGCTATAGGGCGACAGGTCCTCAGGCTTTAGCCCCAGCCTCTTATAAAGGTCGGGGTACATGACCTCAGTTGCGCTGCCGCCATCCACCATCACCCTTCTAATGTCGTAGTCCCCAATTCTGAGGGTGATCACCAAAGCATCGTCGTGGGGTTGGGTAGTTTCGTCCTTATCCTCCTCGAAAAAAGTTAGGGTCGGGTGACAGCCTCTTCTGGCCCTCTTTGGCTCAGACTGGGACTCCCCGGCGGCCACCTGGGTCACAGACAGCACTTGCTAGAGGCGCATGCCTGTTCTTCCTGGCGCAGCTAGGATCACATTAATCGTTCCAGCAGGCTTCCTCATGGCAGTGTCCCTCTATGGCTCCTGGTAGGTCTGGCCCTGATGGCTGTTGGAATGGTGCAGGAGGTGCTTCAGCTTCCCCTCCCGGACTAACTGGTCCAGATAGTTCTAGAGATTCCTGCAGTCCTCCGTAGCGTGCCTGTAGTCCTGGTGGTATTGGCAGTAACGATCCTGATTACGCTTCTCAAGATCCCCTGACATCTTGTTCGGCCACTTGAAGTACGGTTCGTTCTTGATCTTTTCCAACACCTTGTGTACTAGTTCTCGGAACACAGCACCGACAGCCTGGGTGTTTGTCGCCCCAGATTGTCCCATGAAATCCCTCCTCGGACGGGCGTTGTTATACCGGTCCAACCTGGAATCCCTCCTTTCCTGAGGGATAGCCTTCTCCTTCCCCTTGCCCTGTAGCAAGTCTTCCTCTACCCATTTGTATTTATCGATCCGATCCATTAACTGCCGCACGCTAGTGGCGGGCTTACCAGTTAAGGACTTCCTCAGGCTGTGCCCCATCGGGAGCCCGTTCTTGAATGTGTTGATGGCGACATTGTTGTACTTGTCGTCCAGCTCATTGTAAATCTCCCAATACTTGTCAGAGTAAGCCTTGAGGGTCTTATCGTCGCACATGGTCAGGGACAGCAATGCGCTTATGGGCCGAGAAGGTCTGCTGTTCGTGACAAAACGGGAACCAATGGCCTGGGTCAGCTGTCTATACGAGTCTACGGAATTCGTCCTCAAGCCATTGAACCACCTCATTGCCACAGGTCCCAAGCTAGACGGGAAGACTTTGCACATCAGCACCTCGTTCTTAGAGTGAACGGCCATCCTCTGGTTGAACTGGCTCACGTGCTCCACGGGTCCGTTTTGCCATTATAAACGGTGAAGGTTGGCTGCTGGAACCTCCGAGGGAGTACCACCTTTTCTACGCGACGCGTAAAGGGCGACCTGGAGAGCCGGTCCAGCGCCTTGCTCATGGCATCACTTCCTAAGCCTTTAAGGGTTGGGCCGCCGCGCCTACACCTCTGGTAGCGCTCATCCTCGTGGGCGAAAGTTTCGCTCGGGGGTGTTGTTGACCTTTGCCTGTAGTCATCACCATTTTCGTCGTCAGAAGGTAAGTCAGGGCTGGGCTCGGATTGCCTTCGCTGTGCATGGCGCAGCTTTCTCTTCAAATCATCTATCTCTCGCTGCATGGCCACCTTACCGTCCTATCTCTAGGATGCGTGACTCTTATCCTCTTGCGATCGTGTGGCCGGGCCGTTATCACGTCTCTAGGGCACGCGACCAATTCTATGGGTGTGGCTTTCACTAGTTTGTGAGGTATGCACGCTTCCTTCTCGGAATCATCCGTTCTCCTCATTGTGGCCGTGCCCAGTGTCACCATGGTTATTCGGACACTGGGATCTAGCTGGTTCGTGCCGATGGGAACTCCCTTGGTAAGGGTCTGATCCTACCATGCCTGGTTGTTGTCCTTACTGATGCATGAGTTCTTCCTACAGATGGCGCCAATTGTAGGGACCAGGTTTGGGCTCCTGATGGGTTGCGAGAGTGGACCCAAGCCCAGCTAGCCCTGCAATTAATTTGTAGAGTGCGGGGTCAAGAACTAGGCCCTAGTAAGGGGACCAACGACCATGCATGGTGGTTTTCAGATGAACGTGAACAATCATACTCCTCGGCCTTTTTCTTGGGCGTTCGCAGTTCTCAAGACTTCCTTTTTTTCTTTCATTGGTTACCACTGCCCCTTACATTATATACCCCTTTCCCCATTGATCCTGGCCCTACATTTGTTAAGCGACCAGGCCACTACTTGAGTACTTGTCCCATCAGCCACCTTCCCATTCCTTCTGTGGGTTGCGGCAACCAAGGCAACACTGTTCTGTAACCCCTTCCTCATTAACGTGGCCAGGACGTTAGTTGTGGGCATTTACTGTGGAGGTGACAGCTCGTCTTAGACTTGCTCCACCGTCATGCTTCCATGGTTGACGTGTGGCAGTTGCTCCTTCCTCCTCGGATATTCAAGAAGACCCCCCTGGATGGTGTGGTGCTTGGGTACTTCTATGGTCTCGGGTGTCTGAGGACGGAGTCGTCCTCAGACCAGCTCCTTGGGGACTGGACTTCTAACTTTTGTCCTCGGACCCTACATGCCTCCTCGGCATGGGCTTTTGGGCCTGGTTTGAAGTGGGCCGAGGCTGCCTGACTTTCTGGTCCCACAATAATGTTAATAACAAATATTTTAAATTTATCTTTAATTAGTAGCATTTGGGCACTAGAGAAGCAAAAAAAAAAAAAAAAAAAAAAAAAAAAAAAACTAAATTAAGCATTGGTACAGAATTTGTGAATGTTCATTTAATTTAAATACTTGGTATATACTACTTATTACTTATGGGATTGTGACCCTCTTTAAATAAATCAAAATAACATTAAGATTTATAATAAGAACGAAATACTTTAAAAATATAGTTTTATATATAGAAATAAAAATTTATTTGATGTCCAAATAAAAACATATATTTATATATATATATATATATACCCAAAAGTTTTGTTTTTAATTATTAATAGTTATGTTTTGTTTAGAGGGAAAGGAGGGTGTTTGGTCCTTGGCGGGCTACTTATGGCTCATCCTGTATATGCATATTGCATTACCAAAAAAAAAATCAACTCACAATTCATAGGACACAATATTCATCTTTTTTTAATTTTTTTTATCCTAATATATTTTTTACATGTATAGTTATAATAATATTTGAAAATTTGTGTCGTATGATCCATAATGACTGTTTTTTAATGTCAAGCCAAGACACTAATTGATTTCTTTTTTGGGTAGCCATAATTTGAACTCAAGTCCAATATTTTAAAACATAAGACATTATCATTGAAAATAACCAAAACATGTTGTTATATTTATTTTTTATTTTGACATTGTACGACCACATTTTATGGAATATCCAATAGGCTGATACCATGAAAAAAGTATTCAAACTGCATAAACACATTTTCTTGATTTCAAAATTTTATATATATAGTCAAAAGACTCATTACCAATTCTTTTCTCAAGATAATTTCAATTTTTTTTTCCTAAAAAAAATGATATATTGTGTCGTCGACTCATCGTTATAATTTCAATATACTATTTTCTTGTCGCCGTTAATTTTTTTTTCTAGGACTAGATGATCCCAACATTGTAGCATGAATTAGAACGGAAATGTAAATTCCGAAAAATGAACTTAGCATAATATTTTAAGAATATATATTAAGCCACAATGCCTTTTACCATAACTAATTCTAAAAGAGAGTAAATCACTCAAGTAAATGCAACTTGAACTAAATTCATTACAAGAATGACGTGCATGCAATGGTTTAAATGCCAACGAGAATTTTATTGATGAATTGAAAATTCTAAAATCAACACACTGGGAAACACAAGTCTCAATTAAACTCCAAAACAAAAAAGACCACATTTTCCTACAATCACCAGCCAACACATTATTAATGTTGCAGTAGCCAGGGATAAGCCTGTCTGAATTCATAGGCATGATCAAATTCTACCAGGTATTTGTCCTACCCTAGAATTGAGTTCGCACTTACTCTTAAGCAACAGAGGGAACAATGGGTTGAGTGGGAACATCTTAGGCCAGCACTTGTGACTAATAACAGTGATTGATTTGCAACAAGCAGGACCAACCACACCTATAGAATTACATTTTTTTTTTCTATATTTTTAATACGTGTGTCAAATTTAATGTGAATCTAATTTTATTTATTATTCGGTCCACACAGTTCATTTTTAATGGATAATTTTAATATACAAATTAGGAATTAAATTTTGAACAATTAATATATTAACGATCTATTGATCTTTGATCATTTTGAAATTTTAAGGCATGAAGGTTATATGGAGAACATGTAATTCAACAATATATTTCGGAAAATTCACATTAAAAAAAAAAACATTTTAACTGTGGTAACATTACTTAAAGCTGCACTGGGTGTAACTTGACAAATTATTCCAATAATAATCATATTAACTTATATTTTAAATTTATCTTTAATTAGTAGCATTTGTGCACCAGAGAAGCACCAAAAAAAAAAAAAAAAAAAAAAAACTGAATTAAGTATCACTAAAGAATTTGTTAATGTTCATTTAATTTAAATACTTGGTATATACTACTTATTACTTATGGGATTGTAAACCACTTTAAATGAATCAAAATAACTTTAAAATTCATAATAAAAATGAAATGCCCTAAAAATATAGTTTTATATATAGAAATATAAATTCATTTGACATCCTAATAAAAACATATATTTATATATAAACACAGAACTTTTTTTTTTAAATTATTAATACTTATGTTTTGTTTTTATTGAAAAATTACACATACATATTGTCTTTTGAGGTAAAGGAGGGTGTTTGGTCCTTGGCGGACTATTTGTGGCTCGTCACACTATATATGCATATTGTATTACAAAAAAAAAAAAATTCAACTCACAATTCATAGGACACAATATTCATCTTTTTTTTTTCCTACATTGTTTTTACATATATAGCTGTAATAATATTTGAAAATTTGTGACATACGACCCATAATGATTGTTTCTTAATGTAAAGCCAAGACACTAATCGATTTCTTTTTTTGGTAGCTATAATTCTAACTCCAGTCCATTATTTTAAAACATAAGACATTATCGTTGAAAATAACCAAAACATTTTGTTACATTTATTTTTTATTTTGACATTGTACAACCACATTTTATGGAATATCCAATATATTAATAACATGAAAAAAGTATTCAAACTGCATAAACACATTTTCTTGATTTCAAAATTTTATTTATATAGTCAAAAGGCTCATAACTAGGTCTTGATAAATTACGTCGTTACCCAACACACATCCAACTATTTTTTATTTGTTGGTCACTGTTCGGTCACAATCTGAATGACCCCTTGTGATTAACCCTAATTAATTAATTTAGCCAAGTAATTAATTAACCAATTAATCATGCAATTTTGTGGAAGCACAAACAAATCACCAATCAACTAAATATGCAGCGGAAAATAAATAACACGGTGATTTGTTTACGAATGGGGAAAACCCTAATGGCAAAAACCCCACCGGGTGATTTTCAGGTCACCACTCCCGAAACTCCACTATTATCAAATCAAGCGGTTACAAGTAAAGGAATCCCAAGTACCTTACCAACCTACAGTTGAACCCTTACCTCAATACCCAATTGGACTTGATCTGTAGCGACAGTTCCCACCTTTGATGCACGGCTCCCAAGTACGTGACTAACCAATGCGCGAATCCCAATACGCGACTTCAGAACACCAACTGAGGAAGAATGGTTGGCTGCAAAGTTCTTCAGATCATCCACTTGATGAATAGCAGGAAGATGCTTGGTTACAAAACCCTATGGTGCACATACACAACAACTTCTTGATGGAAGATGAACTAGGTCAAGAACTTTGTCTGTTGATCACAATTTGCTTGAACAGAGATTGCTCAATGATAATGCAACTTGTGTCACCCAAAACGGCTCTTAAAATAATCCTTTTATATGTTTAGGGTTAGAAGAAAAGAAGCCCCAAAAACACATTCATGGATCCCAAGAAAATCAGATTGGAATTCTGACTTTTTAATTCTCGACAGATAGCAGGTGTCGAGGTAGCTATCGAGAGGTGTCGAGATTTAAAAATTCTGCACTTCAACTTGCTTTTTCTTGGATAGACTTGATGACTTCAACACTTGACCTTGAAACATTGTTTCTTGAAGTATTAAAAACACCTAGATCTACCCAATTACAAGCAGAGTGCATTTTGTCAAAGGATTAGCCAATTTACATAATTAAGTGACATATGTTCTTAAACAAGTTAAAACATATATGTCCTAACAGTCACTTTTCTTTCGTTGTATTTAACATTTAGTAATTCAAATGTTGAAAATCAAGAGGAAACCAAAGTTACCAATTCATTTCTCATGATAATTTCAATTTTTTTTAATGATATATTGTGTTGTCATTATAATTTCGATATACTATTTTCGTATCGCCATTAATTTTTTTCTTGGACAAGATGATCCCAACATTATAGCATGAATTAGAACGGAAATGAAAATTCTGAAAAATGGACTTAGCATAATATTTTAAGCATATATATTAAGCCATAATGCCTTTTAGCATAACTCATTCTAAAAGAGAGTAAATCAATCAAGTAAATGCAACTTGAACTAAATTCATTACAAGAATGACATGCATGCAATGGCATAAATGCCAACGAGAATTTTATTGATGAATTGAAAATTCCAAAATCAACACACTAGGAAACACAAGTCTCAATTAAACTCCAAAACAAAAAAAGACCACATTTTCCTACAATCACCAACCAACGCATTATTATTGTTACAGTAGCCAGGGATGAGCCTGTCTGAATTCTTAGGCATGATCAACTTCTCCCAAGTATTTTTGCTACCCTAGAATTGAGTTTGCATTTACTCCTGAGCAACGGAGGGAACAACGGGCTGAGTGGGAACATCTTAGGCCAACACTTGTGACTAATAACAGTGATTGATTTGCAGCAAGCAGGACCAACCACACTAAATACGCCCTCAGAAAGTGTTCCATAAATCTCAACAACACACCGATTAATGCTTGAAAGTGATGACCAGCATTTTGCGACGTCTTTTTCCCAATTCTCGTCTGATAGTCCTAGCAAAGGTAGTTTCACTGGCAAATTGAGCTTGCTTCTAGTGATCTGATCTGCTCCTAGAGGTGAAGGTGCTGGTTCTCCAACTCCAGATCCAGTTAAACAAACATTTTTAAGTGTTGAATGAAAAGCGGGGTTAAAAGGGAACAATTTAGGCAAGCAATGGTCACTGATCAAAATGATGGCTTTACAACAAGTAGGGCCAAAGAAGTTAACTCTGCCATTAAAGAGTGAATTCATAACATCTATAAGACACCCTGGTACACCTGAAAGAGAAGACCAGCATTCTTGTATGTCTTGATTCCCTAGTAAAATCCCTGGTAATGCGACCTTACTGGTAGTGATTTTGGAGACTTGTCCGTTTCCTTTAGATGGTTGACCACAAGAGTTATTGAGCAAAGGAGCAAAGATGGGATTGGAGGGGAACAAATTAGACAAGCAATTTCCCTCAATCTTTGAGATGGCTTTGCAACAAGAGGAACCTATAATGCTGAATTGGCCATTAACAAGTGATCCAAAAACTTGAGTAAGACACCCTGGTATGTCTACAAGAGATGACAAACACTGCTCATTTGCCCCTGAAAGTCCCCCAGTTCCAAGGTTGGGGAACAATCTAGTTATTTGTGGCAAGAATCCAGATATTTCTGACAATCTGGATATTTGTGACAATCCGGGTATTAGAGGTGATCCAAGTGCTAATGGAAGCCAGAGGATGGGAACTTATAGTACCTATCAATGACATAAAAACTGAAATTTTTTTATGTGTCATTGATACATTAGTTTAATACTTCAAAATCCATTCTCTTAATACCATCAATGCTAGAAAACTTTCATTAAGATCATGGTAAGTTATACTTCATTGATGCTGGTTATTTTTCCCAAAGATGTTCTAGAAAATAGTGAATTTAATCTTAATAATGATAAAACTGAAGGATCCCAAAGATGTTCTTGAAAATTATGAATTTAATCTTAATAATGATAAAACTGAAGGGGTCTTTCGGTATAAAGATCAAGGACTTCAAATTAAACTACTTTGGTTGTTGGTACTTTTCCCATTAACCAAACGTAAATGAGTCTTTAACTTCTAATTCACAATATCCACGATTTTGTGTATATACTATATATAACTCACCAGAGAATTTTATCGATTAAAATAAAACTCACAGGAGAAAGAATCTCCAAAAAGAGAAAAATAGAAACATTTAAAAAATATATTATAAGTGTTTTCAGCCTTTTCTATTATTATAGTATATAAATCTTTTACCCAAACTCTATTCGTACTACCCAAAATATATTAATCAAATTTGTGTAAAAAATTTTGACTGATGAATTACATTTTTTAACCTTACATACACGCTTTAGAATTACATTTTTTTTTCTATATTTTTAATATGTTTGTCAAATTTAATGCAAATCTAATTTTATTTACTATTCGGTCCAAAAGTTCATTTTTAGTGGATAATTTTAATATACAAATTAGGACTTAAGTTTTTAACAATTAATAGATTAATGAGCTATTGATATTTGATCATTTTGAAATTTTATAGGCATGAAGGTTATATGCTTTCCCCAATATCTAATTGGACTTGATCTGTAGTGACAATTTCTACCTTTGATGCACGGCTCCTAAGTACGTGACTAACCAATGCGCGGATCCCAGTACACGACTTCAAACACCAACTTAGAAGGAGAGGTTGGCTGCAAAGTTTTTCAGTTCATCCTACATGATGAATATCAAGAAAATGCTTGGTCACAAAACCCTTTGGTGCAAATACACAGCAACTTCTTTAGAAAAGATGAACTAGGTCAAGAACTTCGTGTTTGATCACAATTTGCTTGAACAGAGATTGCTCAATGCTTTTGCAACTTGTGTACATCTTGACGGCTCTTAAAACAATCCTTTTATATGTTTAGGGTTTGGAGAAAAGAAAGCCCAAAAGCATATTCATGGATCCCAAGGAAATCAGATCAGAAAATCGGTTTTTATAAATCTCGACAAATAGCAAGTGTCAAGGTAGCTATCGAGCAGGTGTCGAGCTTTAATGAATTTGCACTTCAGCTTGATATTTCTTGGATGGACTTGATGACTTCAACACTTGATCTTGAAACCTTGTTTCTTGAAGTATTAAAAACACCTAGAACTACCCAATTACAAGTAGAGTGCGTTTTGTCAAAGGATTAGCCAATTTACATAAATAAGTGACATATGTTCTTGACAAGTGAGAACATATATGTCCTAACAATCTCCCCCTTTGGCAATTCGTGACAAAACCACAACAAACAAATGAACATATGAGAGAAGTCATAAATCACTCAACTCATACTCACTTGTTGAATACAATAAAATCTATCCTAACACACACTCTTGAGAAACTTTGCAAAAAGAGAGTTTATGGCAAGTAGAGTTTGACAACCTGTATTTCTGAAACACTTTAAAAACAAAACTCATCAAGGCATCTTATGTGAAACAGAAATAATAGATTGCATACAAGTATAAAGAACATGTGTATAAAGATAGAGAAGAAACAACACGTAAAAAGAGAGGTGAAAGAAACATACATCCATCTATAGAGAAAATAAGACGTGTGTATGTAAAACTGGTCACAAGATCTCATATACAAGATCAATGTATCTATAAAGAATAGAAAAGAAAAGATACATCAAAACCTCACTACATCCCTCAAAATATCAACACTCCCCCTATCAAAAATGTCCTATGCTAACTCTCCCCCTAAGATAACTACTCTCATAACCCAAAACTACTCCCCCTTTTTGTCACGAGTGACAAAGGGTAGATTGTTATGTAGACATCTCATCAGTAGAGCTAGCATTTCCGTCATCATCATCCGTAGCGTCATCATCATCACCATCATCATCATCATCCTCAGAGTCTGAAACCGTTGGAGAAGGTGGTGAAGGAGTAGCCTCTGGAGCAAAACCACCTATGGTCGCCTGTCGTCGTGCAATACGACCAACACGAACATTCACCTGATACAACTCAGAGGAGAGTGTATCGAGGCGAGCATCCATGCGCTACAGCTGCGCCATGATGTCTCCAAGAGATACATCGCCCGTAGAGGAAGAAGGAGCAGATGTAGATAGAGCAGATCTAGATGGAGCTGAAAGGGAGGGAGGAGTGGAATCCGTCTGTCGCGACCTAAACTAAGCCTCACTACGTTTTACGGTAGCGGCATCTATGGCACAAATGTGTGTGAAGTGGTCGGACACAGGAAAAAGGATAGAAAATTCGCGTAAGATCCTCGTGATAGCAGAAGGAAAGATGAGCTTATCATGGGATGCCGAATCTAGATGAACATCTATGATAGAAAGGATAAAATGAGAAGGAAAATCTATAGTAAGATGCTTAAGAAGAGATAAGAATAATCGAGCACGAGGCTTTGTGATGGAGTTGTAGTGAGAGAGTGGATGGAGTACAAAAGTCATTACCATGTTTAGGAATCTAGGACCTTTAGCAAAAGGTCTACATGATGTGTACTGATGCACACCCCAATCAGCTAGGCATTGACAGAAAGCAGAAATGAGCTTATCTTTGGACATAGTCCTCAGACGCTTACAGGAAGGATAGTCAGGAAACTCTATCCTAGGAACCTTAAGCACATCCGCAACTAGTTGCGGTGTGATAGGGATGCGTGTACCTCGAACGTGAGTGAAAAAAAGAGGTATTAAATGATTGGTCCCGTGCATGTTGGAGTAAAACTCCTGAATCAACACGGGAGGACATGTGACCAGGACGTCACACAGTGACTCTCATCCCCTATTGTGAATGATAGAGGGAAGGTAAGTGTCGACGAAGTCTGCCAAAATGACTTGGCGTTTCGAATGAACACCTCGTCTAGAAAAGTTCTCCAAAAATGCTTTGTGGGAATCTCCATCACGGAACTGAAGATTTAGAGGAGCAGAATCAGAAGATGAAGAAGCTCTAGAATGCAGAGGGTTCCGAGTCGGAGTGGATTTACGTTTGGGTGCCATAAACACTACTAACGTAAACAAAAGGAGAAAGAGATAGAGAGGGAGACAATCAGAAAAGTCCCAACACAGTTCACATATATCAAATATATTGAACAAAGAGTTTGTATGCATGAGAATGCATGAACATGTGACATGCAAATTGAAAAGCATCATGGGCTTAGTCCAATCCAATCCTAACAGTACACAAACATAGAGCACACATCTACATGCATGTAAATATCATTCTAATGCACATGGAATGCAATTTTGAATACATTTAAGTGAAAACCCAACCCAAAATTTCAAGAAAAACCCATTAATCTTGAAAAACCCCAAAAATTTTCAAAAACCCCAAAACCTAAGCTTCAAAACATGAAATGCATGAAAATGGAAGGAAAAAGAGGTTTTACCAAGTGATTAGAACCAAGGAACGGCCAAAAATCGAGTGGGTTGGAAGTTTTGAGTGAGAAAATCAAGTTTAGGAGAGGAACCGCCGCGGACAGATCGAGCAAAATGAGATCAGAATCGCGACTGAAGCTTAAATAAGCACCTTAGTAATTCTTGACAGCTGAGATGTCGAGAGATATCGAGGAAGCTGTCGAGGTAGGTGTCGAGAAAAAGCACATTGACAGCTGAAGGTGTCAAGGAATGAACACCAGAACCAAGAATAGAAGCTCGATCGATCGATAGGCTATCGAAAAGGTATTGAAGAGACAAGAGATTTCTCGACCGATCCATTAGGTGTCAAAGAAGTGTTGAGATTGCGATAAGAAAAAGGCTTGAGAAGCTCGACAGATAACAAGGTATCGAGGTGTCAAGCTAGCTTTAAAAAGCAGTTTTTCGAGAAGTGAAAACCACAAACATGAATGCAATCCAACATACACCTCAACCATTAATCCAATCAACATATAAAACTCTCAAAATCATTTTTCAACAAAGAATTAAGCACATGGATCCTCAAAAACACTTACACACTAAACAAGTCTAACCAATTTTATCTTTCAAAAACAAGTCAAGACTGTTTAGTGAGCATACATTAGCACATGTAAACACCTGTGATGGCCAAATCACATTATACCTGCACATGTATCAAAAGTAGCAAAGAATATTGCGTGTTGTGTGTGAAAAACATCACAAGATTGTATATGTGTAGACATGTTATGATGATCTGAGATATAAGGAAATAACTTTAATTCACACACAATCATAACTGTTTGATGGGGACTATCACCTTCGAGGTACATCCTATAACTCCCACATCTCCTAGAATACATGTTTGCAACCATATTTAAAACATTTTTTGATCTATTTGCTTCTTATTTTCTTTGCATTTTTTATTTTATTTTTAGCATATCATACATGAGCATAAAAAAAGAGAAAAGAAATACCCAAGATGTTAAGCATTTAACATTGCACTTTTGCTATGCCGAAGTATACGAATGTCTTTGACACTGCACTTTTGCTGTGCCGAAGCATACAGGTGTCTTTGACACTACATTTTTGCTATGCCGAAGCATACAGGTGTCGTATTATGATTGGCGGGCAACAATGGTGAGATGGTTATTTATGCCTTTCTTTTAGGATTTTCTAGTCCTACCCGTCAAAAAGAGTGATATGACTGTTAAGTTTAAGAGATAACTTAATCTTACTCATCACAAACAAGAGCCACAAAGCTCACTTGCTTAGTTGTGCATAGAGATACTCATCTAAGTTAAAAATGATACAAAGTTTAGAAACTTTATTTCAATGGTCATCCAAGGTACACAAGTGCCAAAGTACATATAACACACACTGTTTTTGTATTTTTCTGATTTTTCAATTTTTTATTTTATTTTATATTGAAAACGAAATAAACAAAACTGAAAGTAAACACACAAAAACATGTTAAACAAAGAAAATCATAAAACTAGACTGACTCAACAAACATGCAAAACACATAAGCAATGCAACAAACAAGAAAAACAAGAAGGGAAGAGAAATTGATGAAATCACTTAGAGTCTTTTTTCTTCCACACCTTGGAAGAACCTTTCCTTTAATTGAACCCTTGAACTGGTTGTGAGGGGGAAAAATTGAAACCGTTCAAGTTTGAAAGGAACATGAGGGCTTAAAAAGATTTCTAAGAGGAGTAAGAGAGGATTGAAGCTGATTTTAGCTTCTAGATGCTATCATGCCATTGCTCTGTTGAGTGGCTAGCCACTTGTAGCAATTTGGTCAAATATGACCGGCAGCTCCACAATGATGACAGAGATGCTGCTTCTTTTGTTTAGGCTTTTGAGAGTAAGCCTTCTTAGCCCTAGGATTTTTAGCATCTTTCTTATTTTGCTTAGGGGGTGCTCCTAAGATAGATTTACCCTTGTCTAAGTTCTCACTAACTAATTCAGTTTTAACATTAGTGTTCTTAACTTCAGTGTTATTAGCAGGAGAAACAAAAACAATATTACTAGTAGAAGCAGTATTAGAGAAAGAAAGACCATACCTTAAGCCTGTTCGATCCAAAGTAGATTTCTTATTGTTGAGCATCTCATCAAGCTTTGCACTTGAAGTCCTCCCCAGTTGAGCTCTAACTTGAAACAGCTCTGCTTCAAGCTTCTTGGTCTTCTCAGCCAAAAAGTTGTTCTCAAACCTCAGTGCTCCAATAGTTTGATTCGCCTTATCAAACTTTGTGGACAACTCTTCACGATCAAGTTCCACATCACTGAACTTCTTAGTGGCCAGCCTATACAATTTCTCATGCTTCTCAGAGAGCTTTTAAAACTTCTCATAGGCTGAATGGATATCATCTTGATCATCCATCTTCCCAAATTTGGACTCCACCAGTTCTTCTTCTTCATCCACTTCTTCAACAATTCCTTAAGTAGGATTGACTGTGGCAGTGAAGGCATTTAAGATTCTGTCATCCTCATTGTCAGAATCATCTTCGGGCTCAGTGTCACTCAAGGTTGCAGCAAGTGCCTTACTCTTCCCAATGCTCTTGAGATATGTCGGGCATTCATGCTTCATGTGACCAAATCCATGGCATCCAAAACACTTTGGTCCTGTAGGAATAGTGTACTGACCGCCATCCTTAGCATCTTTCTTCCGTTTGTCTTGACGCTTATTCTGAGAAGAACTGAATTATCTGCGGTCCTTGTCAAAGTTCCTCCCGTTGGCATTCTTCATGAACTTCTTGAACTACCTTATAATGTAGGACTTCATCTTGGAATCTTCATCATCGGAAGACTCATCTGTATCACTGCTCTTTGCTTTCAAGGCCATGCTCTTGCTTTTACCCGTTTTGCCAATCCTAGATAGTCCTAGTTCATAGGTCTGCAAGTTTCCAACCAGCTCAGTCATAGGAATTTTGTCAATATCCTTTGATTCTTCTATTGCTGTAATCTTGGCATGGAATCTCTCTGGTTGAGATCTGAGCACCTTCCTTACAACCTTGGGTTCAGGGATAGTTTTCCCAGGATTGAAGGCTGAGTTCACTATGTCCTTGAGCTTGGCATAGAACTCATTAAATGACTCATCCTCCTCCATCTTAATCTCTTCAAATCTTGTAGTGAGTCTCTGAAGTTTTGAATCTTTGACAACCTTTGTTCCTTTATAGGTTGTCTAAAGGATAGTCCAAGCTTCCTTAGCAGTTTCAGTTGATGATATCTTCTTGAACTCCTCATTAGTGACAGCACTAAATAGGGCATTTAACGCTCTGCAGGAACAGTGTACTGACCGCCATCCTTAGCATCCTTCTTCCCTTTGTCTTGACTCTTATATTGAGAAGAATTGAATTGTCTGTGGTCCTTGTCGAAGTTCCTCCCATTGGCATTCTTCATGAACTTCTTAAATTGCCTTGTAATGTAGGACTTCATCTTGGAATCTTCATCATCGGAAGACTCATCTCTATCACTGCTCTTTGCTTTCAAGGTCATGCTCTTGCTTTTACCCGTTTTGCCAATCCTAGATAGTCCTAGTTCGTAGGTCTGTAAGTTTTCAACCAACTCAATCAGAGGAATTTTGTCAATATCCTTTGATTCTTCTATTGCCGTAATCTTGGCATGGAATCTCTCAGGTAGAGATCTGAGCACCTTCCTTACAACCTTGGGTTCAGGGATGGTTTCCCCAAGATTGAAGGCTGAGTTCACTATGTCCTTGAGCTTGGCATAGAACTCATCAAACGACTTATCCTCCTCCATCTTAATCTCTTCAAAGCTTGTAGTGAGCCTCTGAAGTTTTTAATCTTTGACAGTCTTTGTTCCTTCATAGGTTGTCTAAAGGATGGTCCAAGCTTCCTTAGCAATTTCAATTGAGGATATCTTCTTAAACTCCTCATTGGTGACTGCGCTAAATAGGGCATTTAATGCTCTGCTGTTGAAGTTTGCCACCTTGATCTTAGCATCATCCCAATCGGCCGGTTCTTCTTTGGTTTGGTCTAGCCAATCTCTACAGCTTGCCACACCTTCTCATCTAAAGACTACAAGAAAGCTCTCATACGTACTTTCCAGTATGCATAGTTAGTGCCATCAAATAAAGGAGGTATGATTAATAACTGCCCTCTATCCATGACAAACAGGGGTCAATGGATCAATACAATAAAGATTAAACCTAATCAGAGTGTACCTGCTCTGATACCACTTGATAGGCCACAAACTGAATGACCCTTTGTGATTATACCAATTAAGTAATTAGCCAAGTTATTAATTAATCAATTAATCATGCAAACGCGTAGAAACACAAACAAATCACCAATAAACTAAATAAGCAGCGAAAAATAAATAACACGGTGATTTGTTTACGAATGGGGAAAAACCTCGCGGCAAAAACCCTACCGGGTGATTTTCAGGTCACCACTTCCGAAACTCCACTATTATCAAATCAAGCGGTTACAAGTAAAGGAATTTCAAGTACCTTACTAACCTACAGTTGAACCCTTACCCTAATATCCAATTGGACTTGATCTGTAGTGACAATTTCCACCTTTGATGCACGGCTCCCAAGTACGTGACTAACCAATGCGCGGATTCCAATACGCGACTTCAAACACCAACTTAGAAGGAAAGGTTGGCTGCAAAGTTCTTCAGTTCATCCTACACGATGAAGATCAAGAAGATGCTTGGTCACAAAACCCTTTGGTGCAAATACATAACAACTTCTTCAGAGAAGATGAACTAGGTCAAGAATTTTGTCTTTAATCATAATTTGTTTGAACAGAGATTGCTCAATACTTTTGCAACTTGTGTACATCTTGACGGCTCTTAAAACAATCCTTTTATATGTTTAGGGTTTGGAGAAAAGAAGGCCCAAAAGCATATTCACGGATCCCAAGGAAATCATATCAGAAAATCTGATTTTATAAATCTCAACAGATAGCAGGTGTCGAGGTAGCTATCGAGTAGGTGTCGAGCTTTGATAAATTTGCACTTCAGCTTGATTTTTCTTAGACAGACTTGATGACTTCAACACTTGATTTTGAAACCTTGTTTCTTGAAGTATTAAAAACACCTAGAACTACCCAATTACAAGTAGAATGTGTTTTGTTAAAGGATTAGCCAATTTACATAAATAAGTGACATATGTTCTTGACAAGTGAGAACACATATGTCCTAACATGACGTACGACCCATAATGATTGTTTTTTAATGTCAAGCCAAGACACTAATTGATTTCTAATAAGTCAAAAATGAATTGACCTCTTGTGATGAATTAATTAATTAATTAACCAAGTTTAATTAATTAATCAAATTAACATGCAAACGCATGGTAGTACAAACAAATCACCAATTAAATTAAATATGCAACGGAAAATAAATTGACACGGTGATTTGTTTACGAATGAGGAAAACCAACACGTCAAAAACCCCACCGGATGATTTTAAGGTCACCACTCCCGAAATTCTAGTATTATCACAACAAGCGGTACTAGTAAAGGAATCATAGTACCTTATACCAACCTACAATTGAACTTTTACCCCAATACCCAATTAGACTTGTTCTATAGTGACAATTTCTCCTTTTGATGCATGGCTCCTAGTATGTGACTAACCAATTGAGCGGATCCCAGTACGCGACTTCAATCATCAACTAGAGAAGATTGTTGGCTGCAAAATTCTTCAGTTCATCTCACGATGAAGATCAAGAAGATGCTTGGTCACAAAACCCTATAGTGTACAAACACAGCAATTTTTTCACAAGAATGATGAACTGGGGCAAAACTTCATCTCTGGTCACTGTTAGGACATATATGTTTTAACTTGATTAAGAACATATGTCACTTATGTATGTAAATTGGCTAATCCTTTGACAAAACGCACTCTACTTGTAATTGGGTAGTTCTAGGTGTTTTTAATACTTCAAGAAACAATGTTTCAAGGTCAAGTGTTGAAGTCATCAAGTCTGTCCAAGAAAAAGCAAGCTGAAGTGCAAAGTTTTTAAAGCTCGACACCTTTTCGATAGCTACCTCGACACCTGCTATCTATCGAGATTTAAAATTTCAGATTTCCAATCTGATTTTCTTGGGATCCGTGAATATGATTTTGGGTCTTCTTTTCTTCTAACCCTAAACATATAAAAGGATTGTTTTAAGAGCCGTCAAGTGTGACACAAGTTGCATTATCATTGAGCAATCTCTGTTTAAGCAAATTGTGATCAAAAGACAAAGTTCTTGACCTAGTTCATCTTCCATCAAGAAGTTGCTATGTATTTTGCATCGTAGGGTTTTGTAACCAAGCATCTTCCTGTTATTCATCATAAAGGATGAACTGAAGAACTTTGCAGCCAAGCATTCTTCCTTAGTTGGTGTTCTGAAGTCGCGTACTTGGATCTGCGCATTGGTTAGTCACGTACTTGGGAGCCATGCATCAAAGGTGGGAACTGTCGCTACAGATCAAGTCCAATTGGGTATTGGGGTAAGGGTTCAACTGTAGGTTGGTAAGGTACTTGGAATTCCTTTACTTGTAACCGCTTGATTTGATAATAGTGGAGTTTCAGGAGTGGTGACCTGAAAATCACCCGGTGGGGTTTTTGCCGTTAGGGTTTTCCCCATTCGTAAACAAATTACCGTATTATTTATTTTCCGCTGCATATTTAGTTTTTGGTGATTTGTTTGTGCATGAGATTGCATGATTAATTAATTAATTAATAACTTGGCTAAATTAATTAATTAGGGTTAATCACTAGGGGTCATTCAGATTGTGGCCTATCAGTCACAATTTTCTTAAACAGACTTTGCTCAATGCTTATGCAACTTGTGTCTTCTGTGACGGCCCTTAAAATAATCCTTTTATATGTCTAGGGTTAGGAGAAAAGAAGGCCCAAAGACACATTCATAGATCCCAAGAAAATCATATCAGAATTCTGAAATTCTTAAACCTCAACAGATAGGTGCTGTCGAACAGTTGTCGAGTAGGTGTTGGGCGCATAGGTTGAGACAGATTTCTTAAGCTAGATAGATGCAGCTGTCAAGCTTTAATGAATTTGCACTATTCAGCTTGTTTCTTGGAAAGACTTGAATGGTTTTAACACTTGATCTTGAAACCTTGTTTTTTGAAATATTAAAAACACCTAGATCTACCTAATTACAAGTAAAGTGCGTTTTTTCAAAGGATTAACTAATTACATAAAAGAATGACATATGTTCTTAACAAGTGAAATACATATGTCCTAATAATCTCCCTATTTGGCAATCTGTGACAAAACCATAACAAACAAATGAGCATATGAGAGAAGTCATAAATCACTCAGCTCATATTTTCTTGTTGAATACAATAAAATCTATCTTAACACAAACTCTTGAAAATTTTTTCAAGAAGAGAGTTTATGGCAAGTAGACTTTAACAACCTGTATTTCTGAAACACTTTAAACAAAACTCATTAAGACATCTTTGTGTGAAGTAGAAATAATAGATTGCATACAAGTAATAAGAAGCATGCGCATAAAGAGAGAAAAGAAACAACACATGTAAGGGTTGGTGAAAGAAACATACATCAACATATAAAGAGAAAGTACAATGTATGTCAAAAATGGTCACAAGACCCTATGTACAAGAATAAATGTATCTAAACTAGAAAGAAAATAAAAGATACATAACATCCTCACTACATCCCTCATATCAACACTCCCCCTAACAAAATGGTCCTATTCTAACTCTTCCCCTAAGAATGACTACTCTCATATAACCCAAAACTACTCCCCCTTTTTGTCACGAGTGACAAAGGGTAGTGTCAAGTAGACATCTCATCGGTAGAGCTAGCATCTCCATCATCATCATCATCAGAAGCATCATTGTCATCACCATCATCATTATCATCCTCAGCCTCAGAATCATAAGCCATAGTAGCCTGCCACCTAGCAATACGGCCAACACGAACGTTCACCTGACACAACTCAGTATAGAGTGTATCAAGGCGAGCATCCATACGCTGAAGCTGTGCCATGACGTCGCAAAAAGACACATCACCCATGGAAAAGGAAAGGGCGGATGTGGATGGAGCTGATCAAGATGGAGCCGAATGGGAGGGAGGAGCTGCTGAAGCCGATTGTCGTGACCTAACTGCGTCTCACTATGTTTAATGGTAGTGGCATCTATGGCACAAATATGAGTGAAATGGTTGGACACTGGAAAAGGGACGAAAAAATGGCGTAAAATTCTTGTGATAGCGGAAAGAAAGATGAGCTTATCACGGGACGCTAAATCCTGATGAACATCTATAATGGAAAGAATGAAATGTGAAGGGAAATCTATAGTAAGATGCTCAAGGTGGGATAACAAAAACTGAGAATGAGACTCTATGATGAAGTTATAGTGAGAGAGTAGGTGCAAAACAAAAGTCATCACCATGTTCAAGAATCTAGGACCTTTAGCAAAAGGCTTACATGGTGTAAATTAACGATCACCCCAATTAGAAAGGCGCTGGTAGAAAGCAAACATGAGCTCATCCTTGGACACAGTCCTCAGACGCTCACAACTAGGATAGTTAGGAAACTCTACCTTAGGAACCTGAAGCACATCTGCAACAAGTTGCGGTGTGACAGGAAAATGCATACCTCAAACGCGAATGAAGAAGTGAGGTATTGAACAAGGGAGTGAATTTCGTACCGTACCAGCCAATAAACCGGTACACTTAATCTCTCTATTTCATGCCGGAAAAAATACCGAACATACCGTCCTCATATCACCTGTACCGACGAAATCTGAATATTTCGGCCGGTAAATGGATACTGGGCCGAAACAGGGAAAAAAAAAACGTTCTCACTCTCTCATCTCTCCACTCGTTGGCATCACTTGCAGTTTCTCAAACTCATAGCGCATGGTCTTTCCTCCCTCAAATTCCATATCTTCTTGACCGGCGTTCTCTTTCTTTCTTTCAGATTTACTTTCTCTTTCCTCTTTCTTGGTTGCATCCAACTTAAGCCAATAGCCTGCATTTCAGCTTCTTTAAACACCAAATAAAGTTAATAGCTTGCAAAAGTTATGTGTAAAGTCAGAAGCAACTTTCCTGTGTTAGATTTTTTTCATTTTTTTAATTATTTCCTAGCCCCTAAAAAGGGTTAAAAGTCCTCTCACATGTCAGTTGTTCTTTTTTTCTTTTTCTTTTTTATTTTTTTATTTTTATTTTTTTTAAGGCCTCAGTTAGTTCACGTGTGAAAGCACTGAAAGGTAAGTTTAGTATTTTAAATTTAACTTGATTTTTAATTCTTTTTATAGATATAAATGTATAGACTTGGGCTTGGGCTTGTGTGGGGTTTAAGATTACAAATTAGTCTAATCTATGAATTTATATATATATATATATATATATATATATGGGCTTTAAACACTATATATATATATATATAGCGGTAAACTCAAAACGGTACACTGGTCTTGACCGGTATCTGAAATATATCGTATTGCTAGCCAAACCGGTACAGACTCCGGTACGGTATTGACTCCCTTGGTACTGAATGATCAATTCCATGCATATTAGAGTAAAACTCCTATATAAGCACAAAAGGACAGGTGACCGGGATGTCACACAGTGACTCCCATCCCCGACTGTGAATGACATCGGGAAGGTTGGTGTTGGCAAGTCCGCCAAAATTATTTGGCATTCAAAATGAATGCCTTGTCGGGAAAAGTTCTCCGAGAAGGCCTTACAGGTATCCTCATCACGGAAACGAATATGTGATGGAGTAGGATTAGATGAAGACGATGCCCCGGAATGATGAGGGTTCCGGGACGGAATAGACTTACGTTTAGGTGCCATAGACACAACTAACGTAAACAAAAAGAGGGGAGAGAGAGAGACATTCAGAAAAGCTCCAAAACATTTCAAATATAGCAAGTATATTGAAAAGAGAGTACATATGCATAGGAAATGCATGAACATGTGACATGCAAAAGAAATTGCATAATAGGCTTAGCCCAATCCAATCCTACTAGCACACATACTGTTCAACATGTATAACACACAACTAAATGCATGAAAATACAGTTATAATGCACATGAAATGCAATGCATGAAGTTTTTAGGATCAAATCTTCAAAACCCATCCCAAAAATTTCACAAAAACCTCTTTGATTTTGAAAAACCCTAAATTTTGCAAAAATCCCAAAAACTTAGGTTTTAAAGAATGAAATGCATGAAAATGAGGGATTAGAGACATACCAAGTGAAGAAAAACTTGATTGAGCTCAAGAATCACTTGGGAATGACGTTTGGGGAGAGAGAGTGTGTGAGTAGGGAGATGAAAAGACACTTCTGTCAAGAGAGAGATTAAGAAAAATGAGAAGAGAATCGTGGAGAACCTATTTATAGAACCTCAGTAAATCTCGACAGATGTAGGAGTCGAGAGGTGTTGAGCCATGTGTCGAGGTAGGTGTTGAGATATAAGTCATCGACAGATGCAGGTGTCGAGCATGTGTCAAGGAACAAACCACCAGATACAAGAACAGAAGCTCGATCGATCAACCTAGTTGTCGAGAAGCTATCAAGAGGTTAAAAACTTCTCAATTGATCCACCAGGTGTCGAGAAGCTGTTGAGATTGTGATAAGAAAATGCTTAAAAAGCTTGACAGATAGCTAGGTGTCGAGGAGGTATCGAGGAGCTGTCGAGCTAGCTTTTAAAAATAGTTTTTCAAGAAGAGAAAAACACATATATGAATGCAATCCAACATGCAACTCAACCAATGATCCAATCAACATATTAAGCTCTCAAAATCATCTCTCAACAATAATTTTAAGCACATGGATCCTAAAAACACACACACACTAAACAAGTTTAACCAATTTTATATTTCAAAAATAAGTCAAGACAGTTTAGTGAGTATACATTAACACATGTAAACCTTGTGATGGCCAAATCACATTGTACCTGCGTATGTATCAAGAGTAGAATATTGTGTGTTGCTTGTGAAAAACATCGCAAGATTGCATAAATGTCAACTTGTTATGACGATTTTAGATATGAGAAAATCACTTTAACTCACACACAATCATAACTGTTCGATGGGGACTATCACCTTTGAGGTACATCCTATAACTCCCATATCTCCTAGAATACACGCTTGCAATCATATTTAAAGCATTTTGATCTTTTCGTTTTTTACTTTTCTTTGCATATTTTTCTTTTTAATAAGCATATCATGCATTGGCATATAAGAGAGAGAAAAGAAATAACCAATTATATTTGACATTCCAATTTTGCTATGCCGAAGCACACAAATGTCATTCATGATTGGCGGGCAACAGTGGTGAGATGGTTATTTATGCCTTTTCTCTTAGGATTTTTTAGTCCTTCCTATCAAAAAGAGTGATATGAGTGTTAAGTACAAGAGATTACTTAATCATACTCATCATAAACACAAGCCACAAAGCTCACTTGCTTAGTTGTGTATAGAGATGCTCATCTAAGCTACAAAAGATACAAAGTTTAGAAAACTTTATTTCAATGGTCATCCAAGGTACACAAGTATCAATGTACACAAAACACATTGTTTTTGTATTTTTCTGATTTTTCAATTTATTTTATTTTTATATCAAAAACAAAATAAATAAAACTGAAAACAAACAAACAAAAACATGTTAACCAAAGCAAAGCAAAAACTAGACTGACTCAAAATAAAAGCAAAACACACAAGTTATGCAAAAACAAAAACACGAAGAGAGAGAAGAAAGTGATAGAATCACTTGGAACCCTTTTCTTTCCATACCTTGGAAGAACCTTTTCATTGATTAAACCCTTGAACCGGCGGTGAAGGGGAAGAATTGAAATCGATTAAGTTCGAAAGGAATATGAGGGCTTTGAGAAGATCTCCAAGAGGAGCAAGAGAGGATTGAAGCTGATTCTAGCTTCCAGATGCTGTCATGCCGTTGCTCTGTTGAGTGGCTAACCACTTATAGCAATTTGGTCAAGTATGACTGGCAACTCCACAATGATGACAGAGATGCTGTTTCTTCTGTTTAGGCTTTTGAGAGTTAGCCTTCTTAGCCCTAGGGTTTTTAACATCTTTCTTATCTTGCTTAGGGGGTGCTCCTAAGATAGATTTACCCTTGTCTATGTTCTTAATGGTGCAAGAAAAACACCAAGTCAATCACTCGTCCATATGGCCGTTTATAGCAATGTTTAGAGCGGAGAGCGAATGGTTCGTCCCTCCTTTACCATCATTCTTCTTCTTCTATACACTCGTCCAATGAAGGACGAGTGGGCAGTGAACCTCGTCCTTCTTTAATGATGGACGAGGTAAATTCACCAAGAGTTAGACTAAGCACACTTCCAACCAAAAGTCATATTGCTTGAATCTCAACACAGTTCCCGAAGAGGTGACCCTTGTGACAGTTAAGGAAGTTACCCTCTGAATCCTCCAAACTCTACAACGATTAGGAGAAATAACCGATTTCTAACGCTATATAAAGGCCCTTCTGCGCAGAGGTATGAGGACTTTTTCTCTTTGGTAAATTTTAGATAAGAAGTTAAGGAAGTCTTGAGGGCTCTTTTCTCCTTCAATTTACTAACTTTACCATCGGAGAATTAAAGGCCGGCTTCCACCGGTCTTCTCTGTTGATTTCCTTTGGTTTTCCAGGACTCACCCTTCAAGATCAAGAGCATCCGGAGATTTTTCAGCCCACTGATTCCTTTGAATTTATCAGTTAGCGCCGTCTGTGGGAAAGAAACGTAAAAAATCTGTTGTTATTGGGACTTAATTTATTGAGTTCTATAGTTTCTTTCTCCAATCAAAGGTTGAAATGGTTCGGACAAGATCTAGGGCAACGAGTCTAGGCCCTCAACATAGCAGGGACGCATCTAATACCCCTCACCGCGACCGTCAGTCAGCACCCACCATGCAACCACCCTCATTCCAACATATGCAATCCATGGCTGCTGCTATGGCAGAATTAACTCGTCAAAACCAAGAGTTGGTTAGGCAACTTAAGTTAAGGAAGCAGCCTCATGAACAGAATGCTGGAGAACGGGCTGAGAGTCAAGAGGAAGAAAGGAATGTTGAAACTGAAAATCGGTCAAGAGATACCGTTTCACGGAGGGTACCTCACTTAGAAAGAGAAATGGATCAAATGAGAAGGGTCATGGACGAGATGAGGGAAAACATGAGGAAAAAAAACCCTGTGGAAGACTTAGTTCACAGAACTGATTCCCTCTTTGTGGCGTCCATCAATGCTCATCCTTTGCCGCCTAAGTTCAAGATGCCTCCTTTAGATTCGTATGACGGGACGCGAGATCCTTTCGACCACATTGCCACCTTTAAAACTACTATGCATCTTCAAGGAGTTCCGGATGAAATAATGTGCAGAGCTTTTCCTACTACCTTGAAAGGGCTTGCACGAGTGTGGTTCAGCAAAATACCTCCTAATACAGTGGCGTCCTTTGAAGAGCTAAGCAAGTTGTTCGTCAACAATTTCATTGAAGGGCAGAGGCACAAACGTTCTTTGTCCAGTTTGCTAACCATAGAACAAGGGGAGAATGAAAGTCTGCGGTCCTTCATCACGCGTTTCAACAGGGATGCTCTGGCAGTAGACGAGGTGGATATAAACTCCTCCTGGCAACATTTTATAATGGCATTCATTCTGATCTGTTTATCCGTAAGTTATATGAACAGGCGCCTCAAACTATGGCTGAGCTAGTTCATTTAGCCCAAAACTTCATGAATGCAGAGGATGCTATCATAGCCAAGAAGAGGAAGAGAGTTGAGAAGGTTGAAGCCAACACAACACGTCAATCGAAACAAGGTGCCACTTGAGCAAGTTCTTATGCAAATTAAAGACGAGCCTTCTTTGAAGTGGCCAGAGAAGATGAAGGGGGATCCCAACAAGCGCAATCGGAACAAATATTGTCGCTTCCATAGGGATCATGGGCATGATACAGATGAATGTTTTGATTTGAAGCAGCAGATTGAGAACCTCATCAGGCAAGGAAAGTTGAGAAATTTCCTTGGACGAGACCACAAGGATGAGAAATTGAAAGCAAAGGTAGAGGAGACATCACGACCACCGCTTGGAGAAATAAGAATCATCCTAGGGGGAAGTCCTACAGGACAGTCATCCAAGTCGAAGAAGGCATACTTGAAAGCAGTACAGAGCGTTCAGCTCTCTAGACGATCACTGAGTGCAGGGACTATGGACAAACAGGCGATCACTTTCACGGACGAGGATGCAGAGAGAGTCCATCACCCTCATGACGATGCTATTGTCATCACCCTCCTTATTGCGGACTACAAGACTAGAAGGGTGTTGATAGATAATGGGAGTTCTGCTGATATCTTGTACTATCCAGCCTTTCAGCAGATGAGGTTACGACGAGATTTGCTCCGTCCAGCGAGTTCCCCCCTAGTAGGTTTTGGTGGAATGAAGGTGTAATCCATGGGTAGTATTTCATTACCAGTGACAATGGGGGCATATCCACAGTAAGTTACCAAGGAGGTGAACTTCCTTGTAGTTGATTGTTCTTCTTCTTACAATGCAATTATTGGAAGGCCAACCCTAAATCGGTGGAAGGCAGTTACATCTACTTACCACTTGTCGGTCAAGTTCCCAACGGAACATGGGGTAGGCCAAGTACAGGGAGACCAATTAGCAGCAAGAGAGTGTTATCTAGCCATGTTGGCTGCGGACGAGCAAGTTCAAGCGATGACTATCGAAGAAAAGAAAGTTGTGGCAGAACCCATTGAAGTGTTGGAAAATATTCCTTTAGATGATGATAACCCGGAGAGGTGTACCAGGGTTGGAGCAGATCTGGAAGCGAAGATCAAGAAAGATCTCATTTGTTTTTTGAAAAGAAACAGAGATGTGTTCGCATGGAGTCACGAAGACATGCCGGGTATAGATCCTAGTGTCATTACCCACCGTCTGAGTGTATGCCCTTCCTCCAAACCAGTGCGACAAAAGAAGAGGGTGTTTGCCCCAAAGAGAGACAATGCTGTTAAGGAGGAAGTTCAGAAGTTAATTACAACGAAGTTCATTCGAGAGGTATACTATCCTGACTGGTTGGCCAATGTGGTCATGGTCAAGAAGGCGAACGGCAAGTGGAGGATGTGTGTTGATTTCACTGACTTAAACAAGGCTTGTCCCAAGGATAGTTACCCGTTACCACGCATTGATCAGCTGATAGATTCTACTGCAGGCCATAAGTTGCTCAGTTTCCTGGATGCATTCTTTGGATATAATCAAATCAGGATGGATGAAGCGGACCAAGAGAAGACGTCCTTTGTCACGAGTCAGGGATTATTTTGTTATAAAGTGATGCCTTTCGGTTCGAAAAATGCTGGAGCAACGTACCAACGACTAGTCAATTATATGTTTCGTCCACAGATCGGGCGGAATATGGAAGTCTATATAGATGATATGTTGGTAAAAACTCAGGACGAGGATAAGCATCTGGACGACTTGCAGGAAACATTCAATACACTAAGGTAGTATCACATGAAGTTGAACCCTAACAAATGTGCTTTTGGAGTATCATCAGGAAAATTCCTGGAGTTTATGGTCTCCTACAGAGGAATCGAAGCAAACCCTGATAAAATCCAAGCAATATTGAATATGAAGCCTCCGAGCAGTGTTAAAGAAGTCCAGTCCCTCACCGGACGAGTCGCTGCCCTCAACAGATTTGTTTCTAAAGCTACTGACAAGTGCCTGCCATTTTTTAAGGTTCTCAAAAAAGCATTTGAATGGACTGACGAGTGTCAGAAAGCTTTTGAAGAATTGAAGACATACCTCACTAAGGCCCCTTTGTTAAGCCCGTCCGTGCAAGGGGAAGAGTTGTATTTATATTTGTCAGTCACCCCACATGCTGTGAGTTCAGCATTAGTAAGGGAGGAAGACAAGGTACAAAGACCTGTGTACTATACCAGCGAGCACTGAGGGGAGTAGAAGGATGATATCCGTTGATGGAGAAATTGGCTTTTGCACTGATAACAGCCTCCAAAAAGCTAAGGCATTACTTTCAGGCTCACGTCATTAATGTCATGACAGATCACCCACTCAAAAAGGCAATGAACAAACTAGAGGCTGTAGGACGTTTGATCCAATGGGCCGTCGAGCTCAGTGAGTTCGACATAAAGTATCAACCGAGGCATGCCATAAAAGCTCAAGCTCTGGCAGATTTCATTGCTGAGTTTACTTTGAATTGTGACGAGGTGGGTGAGAAGGAAAGCATTAAGTGGGTGGTTTATGTGGATGGTTCGTCTACACAGTACGCAGGAGGAGTAGGTGTGGTGTTACAATCTCCAGAGGGAGACAAATTAAAACACAAGGTTCGTTTGCAGTACCAGACAACTAATAATGAAGCCGAGTATGAAGCTCTTCTCAAAGGGATGGAATTGGCCAAGTCCATTGAAGTAGAGTCACTCCTCGTCCTGGGAGATTCTTAGCTAATCATAGGCCAAGTGAATGGCGTGTTTGAAGCCAAGGAAGAATGGATGAGGAAGTATCTAAACAGAGTGATGCGCCTTGTTAAAAAGTTTGAGGAAGTGAACTTCGTTCAGATCCCAAGGGAAGAAAACATGGAAGCTGATGCTTTGGTGAAAGAAGCCTCAGCGAGTGAAGCCGTAGATGAAATTGATGAAATTCAATATATGCCAAGTATAGACATCCCAGAAGTACAACAGGTGGAAGGCAGGACAAGTTAGATGACTCCAATTGTATCGTACCTGAAAGACGGACGACTCCCAAAAGAGAAGGACGAAGCAAGAAAGCTAAGGGTAAGGGCAGCCAAGTACGTTCTTATGGACGAGATTCTTTACAAAAGAGGTTTTTCCCAGCCTTATCTAAGGTGTTTGGCACCGGACGAAGCAAACTACATAATAAGGGAAATCCATGAAGGAACGTGTGGCAATCACTCATGAGCCAGATCACTCGTCCACAAAATCGTCCGTGCAGGGTATTATTGGCCTAGCATGCAAGCTGACGCTAAGGCCTACGTCAAGGTCTGAGACCAATGCCAAAGGTTCAACAACGTCCCTAGGCAACCCTCAGAATATTTGACTCCAATGACGGCCCCCTGGCCTTTTGCACAATAGGGGCTAGACATTCTAGGTCCATTCCCACTGGGCGTGAGACAAATGAAATTCCTCGTGGTTGGTATTGATTATTTTACCAAATGGGTAGAAGCGGAATCCTTGGCTAACATTACGCAACAGAATGTCAAAAACTTCGTGTGGAAGAACATTGTGTGCAGATTTGGAGTACCCAGGGTGCTGATATTGGACAACGGACGACAATTTGATAATGCACTTTTTAGAGATTTTTGCCTACATTTCGGAATTCAAAATCACTATTCCTCACCAGCCCACCCACAAGCTAACGGCCAAGCAGAAGTTGCAAATCGATCCTTGCTAAAGTTAATCAAGACTCGGCTTGAGGGGGCTAAGGGAGTGTGGCCAAATGAGCTACCAGGTGTTTTGTGGGCATATAGAACGACAGCAAGAACTCCTACAGGGGAAACTCCTTTCAAGCTAGCCTATGGAACAGAAGCGGTCATACCTGCAGAAGTGCATATGGCTAATCATAGAGTGGCGGCGTATCAAGGCAAAGATAATGAGGAGCAACTCCGTTTGAACCTTGATCTCATAGACGAGGTAAGGATGGACGCTGAACAAAGGATGGCAAGGTACAAAAACCTTATGGCTAGGCAGTATGATGCAATGGTGAAGCCAAGGCGTTTCAGTGTAGGAGACCTTGTCCTAAAAAGGGTTTCCTTGGCAACAAAGAACCCAGCTCACGAGAAGTTGGGCCCAAATTGGGAAGGCCCCTACAGAGTCGTCAACTGCAAAAGACAAGGGTCCTATTACTTGGAAGCACTTGATGGGAGGAAGTTAGAGCATCCTTGGAATGTGGAGCACTTGAGGAAGTACTATCAATAAAACGCAAGCTTAGATGAACATGACTTCGGACGAGTCTGAAGACTACATAAACTATTCTACATAAAAGACTGTTTATTTAATTTGTCTTATTATTGTGTTAAGGACAAGTTTATGGTTTGGTTTGTGTTTGGTTTTCTTTTAAGGCAGGCATTAGTTTCTTAAAACATGCCTCGTCTATGAACAATGTATTGTGAACAATATTTGTGGAATGTACATAATATTGTGTAAATCCATAATTCAAGCACTGCTTTTTGTTCATATTGACTTGAAAACAGCTGAAAAGCTTCAAATGAGAAAATTCTCTGGACGCAGAGATGTAATCTCAAGTTTTCCTAAGGATGAAATAAAGCATTCTCGTCCAAAGCTAAGGACGAGATAGGGCTGGCACATCAAATTACAAGCAAAACCAAGGCATGCTCGTCCATAGAATGGGGGAAGGTAGAAGATGTACCTAATCATACCATGGACGAGGGACAACATGGGTGTTTTGAACTTGTTTAAATCACCTACTTCAAAGAAGAGGGTATCTCATAGACAAGATAAAAGCACAAGCAAGTCTAAGGACGAGTAGTGCCTATTTACTTAAACCATTTCGAGTGAAGTTTTTGTTA
Organism: Quercus variabilis; assembly: GCA_030445155.1. Classification (NCBI taxonomy): domain Eukaryota; kingdom Viridiplantae; phylum Streptophyta; class Magnoliopsida; order Fagales; family Fagaceae; genus Quercus; species Quercus variabilis. The sequence continues at coordinate 22,839,592 of CP129456.1, read as the reverse complement.
CCATTTTACATGGATAAATTACACTCAAGTGAGAATTCCAATAAAAATGGTTTGAGTTTGTGTATAAAATATAGACGAGTAAAACAGGAAATCAAGTATAGAAAATAAACACTCGTCCATGCACATAAAACAAACAGTATACATTTAATTGTTTTTCAAGGGCGGACAAGAAACGTCCTAAACACCCTTAACTGTTTATCAAGATTCGTCCTTAAACATGAACGAATTAAATGTACTTAAGTTACATATATTTTCTTAAATAAAAAGAAAAAGAACTAAACTTAAAAATAATAAATAAGTTATCGAAGTATTTTCTAAATTGAGGTGTCTGGATTGGGGTCGTCCTGAGGTTGGGTTGTGGCATCGTCCTCTATGTTGGCGTTCTCAGAGTCAAGGCCAAGGAGAGAGCTAGTGGTGGCAGGGTTCAAATTAAGCATGATAGAGCTAAAGTCCACATCAGGAAATTTCTCAGCAGTGTCTATCCTGAAGTCTTCAAACCCTGCTGCGTAGTTGGTGTCCAAAGCATCTGTGTATTCCTTAGATGCTTTAAATTTAGCCACTGCATCTTCCTTGGCTTTGGAAAGGAGAATGCTTTGCTCGACGCTCTTCCTTTGTAAATCTTCAAGACGAGCATCTTTCTCTACAGCATTAACCTTCAACTCCTCAACCAAAGCTTTAAGATCCTTCGCCTCCTCCGTCGTCTTGGCAGCCACCTCAGCCCATTGCCTAGCCTCTTCCTTTAGCTCCTGTATCCTCGTCTCCAGTAAAATCCTCGTCTTGTCCAACCCAGTGGCCTGTCTGGACGCAGCTATAAACTTAGACATGCCCTGGAAAAAGTCAACAACAAAACAGGTTTAGTTATAAAAAAAAAAAAAAAAAAAAAAAAAGAAGAAAAATGTACATTTAGTCATGATAAACATTTAGTCAAGATGAAGGAAGAAATTTTACCTTGAAGAAGTCATGAACACCAGAGTGTTCAAAGTCCTTCAGGGACATGTCATAGCAGACGTTAATATCCTCATCCGTCACAGCACTTTTAAAACGCTTCCAGGCCAAATCTTCATTTTCAATGATATTAGAGAGGGCCCTTTGGGATGGTTGAGACGAGGAAGGCGCAGCTTTAGACAGAGGGGTCTTAGACGGAGTAGACTCCACAGGAGTGGACGAGTCAACCTCATAAACTTTGGCAGGTTGCTGAGAGGACGGAGTGGGCTTGATCACCTGGGACGAGCCATGCTTAACTTTTTTACCTCGCCTGCTGGGGAGGTTCTCCAAGTCCAAGTGTTTGGAGATGGTTTTCTGTTTTTCCCCAGCAGTGGGACGAGCCTGGCGTTCAAACTCAGGACGGTTCCCCTCAACACCTACTTCCTTCCCCTTGTTACCTCTCATGGTTACCATTCCTGTAAAGGGACGAAGATGATTTACTTAGAAAAATGAAAATAAAAGATGTAAGGAATGCAAAAGTCTAAGGAATGCAAAAGAATTTACTTACTTTTTCTCACTGTAATCTCGTGTGCAAGTGCAATATCAAATGGGTTAGGACCTAAACCTCACTTAGCTAGTCGTCTGAGGGTGACCAAAGAATGGAAATCCTTGTCTACGTGTAGACGAGCCCTGTAGACGCGGTCACGGTGCAACTTGCTCAAAGTAGGTCGTCCAACAGCTGTAATAAAATAAACCAAGATTAAATGAGATAAAAATAAGTGAAAGGTAAGGGAAAAGAAGGGGAAAGCTAAGGGACTTACCCTCAGGACGAAGGTTCCCTAGGTCCCCAGTAAAACGACCAAAAGAATCCCGGCCAACGTCTACAGGATTTCTAGCCCAGAATCCAGAGACGAAGAAAAACTCCATCTTCCATTTTCTGTCAGACGAGGCTAGGGATTTCACCAGTCTACAGTCTTTACTCCTGGCTGTGAATTGATAAAAGCCAGGAGATTGATGAATCTCGGAAGGTTTATAGCAGTAGAGGAACTCGTCCACAGTAATAGGACGATCCCCTCCAAACACTTCCCTCCACAAAACTTGCATAGAGATGATTAATCTCCATGCATTTGGGTTAAACTGACACACCCCTAAACCTAACCTAACTAACAATTCTCTCGTAAAAGAATTTAAAGGAAATCTAAGACCTCCAAGAAGGTAGGCCTCGTATACACCTATTCCAAAATGAGGGTTGCAACACCACTCTCCACGGACGGGTAATCTAGGATTAAACTCGTCTGGGATTTGGTACCACTCCCTAAGGTTGTTTAATCTTTCCTCGTCCGTCTTTGAAGGAATATCTACAGCATAGCTATATACAGTTACCTCCGTCTCGTCCAAAGGATTGGATTTCTTATCTTGCTTGGGGGTGCTCCTAAGATAGATTTACCCTTGTCTATGTTCTTAATGGTGCAAGAAAAACACCAAGTCAATCACTCGTCCATATGGCTGTCCATAGCAATGTTCAGAGCGGAGAGCGAATGGTTGGTACATTCGTCCCTCCTTTACCATCATTCTTCTTCTTCTATACACTCGTCCAATGAAGGATGAGTGGGCAGTGAACCTCGTCCTTCTTTAATGATGGACAAGGTAAATTCACCAAGAGTTAGACTAAGCACACTTCCAACCAAAAGTCATATTGCTTGAATCTCAACACAGTTCCCGAAGAGGTAACCCTTGTGACAGTTAAGGAAGTTACCCTCTGAATACTCCAAACTCTACGACGATTAGGAGAAATAACCGATTTCTAACGCTATATAAAGGCCCTTCTGCGCAGAGGTATGAGGACTTTTTCTCTTTGGTAAATTTTAGATAAGAAGTTAAGGAAGTCTTGAGGGCTCTTTTCTCCTTCAATTTACTAACTTTACCATCAGAGAATTAAAGGCCGGCTTCCACCGGTCTTCTCTGTTGATTTCCTTTGGTTTTTCAGGACTCACTCTTCAAGATTAAGAGCATTCGGAGATTTTTCAGCCCACTGATTCCTTTGAATTTATCAGTTCTCACTAGCTAAATCAGTTTTGTAAGGTTGAAAATTATCAACCATCGTGTTGGCTTTATTATGTGCCAATTTGCTTGTAAATTAAGCACTTAGTAACCCTGTATTTAGGTGGGATTATTGTAAAGGTAGTGTGTGAGAAGTTGTGAAGAAAAGCTCAAGTATGTGCAAAGAAGCAGAACTTCGCGGCTAGGACTCGTGGGTGGCTTGCGGCTGCAAGTCGCCAACTTCAGGCACGTGAGATGCACGCAGGGAAGCTGAAGGGTCGCGCCAACTGTCGTACTACAGGACAAAAGTCCCAGGCTGGCTAGGCCGTTACGTTGCGACTTGATTTCGCGACTTGGACAAGCCGCGAGACCAAGCCGCCAATTTACCCTGTTTGGCAAAAATGTGTCTCTTCGTATTCTCATACCACCTCACTATATATAAACCCTTATACCCACTAAATGGGTAGAGCTTCCAGAGAGAATTTTGTGAGAGAAAACCCTAGAGAAAAACAAGATTGCCTCATCCCCAATCTTCATCTAAGAAACTCTACAAATTCCTCTACTCTCTTCCTCTCCATTGTCATACCCTTGAGAGGTCTATTACCAAATCCCTATCTCACCATACTCACGTCTGTGAGAAGATTTATTTGTTGCTGAGGGAAGCAGTTTGGAAGGAACCAATATACATTGGTTGATGCTATGGTCAAGTAGCGGAATCCGGTAAGCTAGAAAAGAAAAAGGTTCGGCACAACCTTGTTGAAGCAAGAAGCTTGGAGGGTTTAGGTACCTGGGTAGATTAGGCTTGGAGGGTCTATTGCTGTTCATGTATCCCAACTACATTTTCTAGTAGATTATTGACCGCTTGGAGGGCGGCAGAGAGGTTTTACGCCGAGGACTTCGGTTTCCTCTTCGATAACACATCGTGTGTTGTCCGTGTGTTTGTATCGTTCTTCCCTTTATCTTTGCCTTATATTTACTGCTGTGGATGTGTTTATATTTGGCTTAGATTATCTATCAATTCTGTTATTGGCTTATTATCATGTTCCGCACATTATTTGTTTGATATAAAGCTTGAATTGGTATTTTTATAATTTGGGGTCTAAACATTCAAGGGTGTTTCATACCCATATTGAACTTTCAAGTTTTAACATCATTGTTCTCAATTTCAACATTATTAGCAGTAGAAACAAAAATAATGTTACTAGTAGAGGCAATATTAGAGGAAGAAAGACCATACCCTAAACCTGTTCGATCTAAAGCAGATTTCTAAATGCTAAGCATCTCGTCAAGCTTCACACTTGAAGTCCTCTCCAATTGAGCTCTCACTTGAAATAGCTCCGCTTCGAGCTTATTGGTCTTCTCAGTTAAGAAATTATTTTCAAATCTCAGTACTCCAATAGTCTGATTAGATTCGCTAAACTTTATGGAAAGCTCTTCACAATCAAGTTTCACATCACTGAGCTTCTTGGTGGCTAGCCTATAAAGATTCTTATGCTTCTCAAAAAGCTTATACAGTTTCTCATAGGCTGTATGGATATCATCTTGATTATCCATTTTCTCAAACTTGGACTCCACCAATTTCTCTTCTTCATCCACATCTTTAACAATCCCCTCAGTAGGATTGACAATGGTAGTAAAGGCATTCAAGATTCTGTCATCCTCATTGTTAGAATCATCCTCAGGCTCAATGTCACTCAAAGTAGCAGCAAGTGCCTTGCTCTTTCCAATGCTCTTGAGATATATGGGACACTCTTGCTTCATGTGATCGAAGCCTTAACACCCAAAGCATTTAGGTCTTCCAGGAACAGTGTACTGACCGCCATCCCTAGCATCCTTCTTCCCTTTATCTTGGTTCTTGTGATGAGAAAAACTGGATTGCCTACGGTCCTTGTCGAAGCCCTTCCCATTTGCATTCTTTATGAACTTCTTGAATTTCCTTATAATGTAGGACTTCATCTTAGAATCCTTATCATTTGAAGACTCATTAGTGTCACTACTCTTGGCCTTCAAAGCCATGCTCTTGCCTTTACTCGACTTGCCAATTCTTGTTAACTCTAGCTCGTAGGCCTGCAAGTTTCCAACCGGCTCAGTTAAAGGAATCTTGCCAATATCCTTTAATTCCTCGATCGCCGTAATCTTGGCATGAAATCTCTCGGGTAGAGATCTGAGTACTTTTCTCACAATCTTGGGTTTAGGAATAGTTTCCCTAAGATTGAAAGCTGAGTTCACTATGTCCTTAAGCTTGGCATAGAACTCATCAAATGACTCATCCTCCTCCATCTTTATTTCTTCAAAGCTTGTAGTGAGCCTCTGAAACTTTGAATCCTTGACAGCCTTTGTTCCCTCATAGGTTGTCTAGAGGATGGTTCATGCTTCCTTAGCAGTTTCAATGGAAGATATCTTCTTGAACTCCTCATTGGTGACCGCACTAAATGAAGCATTCAATGCCCTATTGTTGAAGTTTGCCGCCTTGATCTTGGCTTCATCCCAATCGGCCGACGCTTCCTTTGGCTTGGTCTAGCCAATCTCTATAGCTTGCCATACCTTGTCATCTAAATATTGCAAAAAAGCTCACATGCGTACTTTCCAGTATGTATAGTTAGTGCCATCAAATAAATAAGGTATAATTAATGACTGTCCTCTATCCATGACAAACAGGGATCAATGGATCAACACAGCAAAGATTAAACCTAATCAGAGTATGTCTGCTCTGATACCACTTGATAGGCCAAAAACGAATAAACCCCTTGTGATGAATTAATTGATTAATTAGTCAAGTTTAATTAATTAATCAAATTAACATGCAAACGCGTGGTAGCACAAACAAATCACCAATTAAACTAAGTACGCAACGGAAAATAAATGACACAGTGATTTGTTTACGCATAGGGAAAACCAACACGACAAAAACCCACCGAGTGATTTTAAGATCACCACTCCCGAAATTTCAGTATTATCACAACAAGCAGTTACAAGTAAAGGAATCCCAGTACCTTATACCAACCTACAGTTGAACCCTTACCCTAATACCCAATTGGACTTATTCTATAGTGACAATTTCTCCTTTTGATGCATGGCTCCCAGTACGTGACTAACCAATTGCAAGGATCCCAGTACATGACTTCAATCACCAACTAGAGAAGAATGTTGGCTACAAAGTTTTTCAGTTCATCTCACAATGAAAATCAAGAAGATACTTGGTCACAAAACCCTATGGTGTACAAACACAGCAACTTCTTCACAAGAATGATGAACTAGGGCAAAACTTCGTCTCCGGTCACAATTTGCTTCAACAGACTTTGTTCAATGCTTGTGCAACTTGTGTCCTCTTTGACGGCCCTTAAAATAATCCTTTTATATGTCTAGGGTTAGTAGAAAAGAAAGCCCAAAGACACATTCACGAATCCCAAGAAAATCATATCAGAATTTTGAAATTCTTAAACCTCGACAGATAGGAGCTGTCGAGCAGTTGTCGAGTAGGAATTGAGCACATGGGCTGAGACAGCTTTCTTGAGCTCGGTAGATGCAGCTGTTGAGCTTTAATGAATTTGCACTATTCAGCTTGTTTCCTAGACAGACTTGAATGGTTTTAACACTTGATCTTGGAACCTTGTTTCTTGAAGTATTAAAAACACCTAGATATACCCAATTACAAGTAAAGTGCATTTTGTTAAAAGATTAGCCAATTACATAAAGAATGACATATGTTCTTAACAAGTGAAACACATATGTTCTAACAATTTCTTTTTTTGGTAGCCATAATTCTAACTCAAGTCCATTATTTTAAAACATAAGACATTATCATTGAAAATAACCAAAACATGTTGTTATATTTATTTTTTATTTAGACATTGTACAACCACATTTTATGGAATATCTAGTATACTAATACCATGAAAAAAGTATTCAAACTGCATAAACACATTTTCTTGATTTCAAAATTTTATTTATATAGTCAAAAGGCTCATAACTAGGTCTTGATAAATTACATGGTTACCCAACACACATCCAACTATTTTTTATTTGTTGTTCACTTTTCTTTCGTTGTATTTAACATTTAGTAATTCAAATGTTGAAAATCAAGAGGAAACCAAAGTTACCAATTCTCTTCTCATGATAATTTCAATTTTTTAAAAATAAATGATATATTGTGTTGTTATTATAATTTTGATATACTATTTTCGTATCACCATTATTTTTTTTTTCTAGGACTAGATGATCCCAACATTGTAGCATGAATTAGAACAGAAATGTAAATTCCAAAAAATGAACATAGCATAATATTTTAAGCATATATATTAAGCACAATGCCTTTTAGCATAACTCATTCTAAAAGAGAGTAAACAATCAAGTAAATGCAACTTGAACTAAATTCATTACAAGAATGACATGCATGCAATGGCCTAAATGCCAACGAGAATTTTATTGATGAATTGAAAAGTCTAAAATCAACACACTGGGAAACACAAGTCTCAATTAAACTCCAAAACAAAACAAAAAAAAAAAAACAAAAAAAAAAAACAAAACAAAACAAAAAAAAAAAAAACAAAAAATCCACATTTTCCTACAATCACCAGCCAACACATTATTAATGTTACAGTAGCCAAGGATGAGCCTGTCTGAATTCATAGGCAAGATCAACTTCTCCCAGGTATTTGTGCTGCCCTAGAATTGAGTTTGCATTTACTCCTGAGCAACGGAGGGAACAACAGGTTGAGTGGGAACATCTTAGGCCAACACTTGTGACTAATAACAATGATTGATTTGCAGCAAGCAGGACTGACCACACTAAATATGCCCTCATAAAGAGTTTCATAAATCTTATCAACATACTGATTAATGCTTGAAAGTGATGACCAGCATTTTGCAACGTCTTTTTCCCAATTCTTGTCTGATAGTCCTAGGAAAAGTAGTTTCATTGGCAAATAGAGCTTACTCCCAGTGATCTGATCTACTCCTAGAGGTGAAGGTGCAGGTTCTCCAACTCTAGAGCTAGTTAAACAAATGTTTTTAAGTGTTGAATGAAAAGCGGGGTTAAAAGGGAATAATTTAGGCAAGCAATGGCCATTGACCAAAGTGATGGCTTTACAACAAGTAGGGCCAAAGAAGTTAACTCTGCCATTAAAGAGTGAATTCATAACATCTGTAAGACACCCTGGTACACCTAAAAGAGAAGACTAGCATTCCTGTATGTCTTGATTCCCTGGTGAAATCCCCGACAAAGCGGCCTTACTGGCAGTGATTCTGGAGACCTGTCCATTTCCTTTATATGGTTGACCACAAGAGTTATTGAGCAAAGGAGCAAAGATGGGATTGGAGGGGAACAAATTAGACAAGCAATTTCCCTCAATCTCTGAGATGGCTTTGCAACAACAGGAACCTATAATGCTGAATTGACCATTAACAAGTGAACCAAAAACTTGAGTAAGACACCTTGGTATGTCTACGAGAGATGACAAACACTGCCTATTTGCCCTTGAAAGTCCCCCAGCTCCAAGGTTGGGGAACAATCTAGTTATTTGTGGCAACAATCCAGATATTTCTGACAATCTAGGTATTCCGGGTATTAAAGGTGATCCAGGTGTTTTTTGCAACTGAGCTAGCCCTGTAGGAACCAACACTGCCAAACATGCATATATCAATATAAGAGCAAAGCTTTGTGATTTATATGCCATGGTACTTATCGTACTGGTTTATAATTGGTAATGGAGGATGCTTGATGCTAATGGAAGCGAGAGGATGGGAACTTATAGTATCTATCAATGACATAAAAACTGAAACTTTTTTAAGTGTCATTGATGCATTAGTTTAATACTTCAAAATCCGTTCTCTTAATACCATCAATGCTAGAAAACTTTCATTAAGATCATGGTAAGTTATACTTCATTGATGCTGGTCATTTTTCCCAAAGATGTTTTAGAAAATAGTGAATTTAATCTTAATAATGATAAAACTGAAGGGTCCTAAAGATGTTCTTGAAAATAATGAATTTAATCTTAATAATGATAAAACTGAAGGGATCTCTCGGGATAAAGATCAAGGATTTCAAATTAAACTACTTTGGTTGTTGGTACTTTTCCCATTAACCAAACGTAAATGAGTCGTCAACTTCTAATTCACAATATCCATGATTTTGTGTATATACTATATATAACTTACCATAGAATTTTATCGATTAAAATAAAACTCACAGGAGAAAGACTTCCCAAAAAGAGAAAAATAGAAACATTTAAAGAATATATTATAACTGTTTTTAGCCTTTTCTATTATTATAGTATATAAATCTTTTACCCAAACTCTATGCGTACTACCCAAAATATATTAATAAAATTTGTGTAAAAAATTTTGACTGATGAATTACATTTTTTAACCCTACATACACACTTTAGAATTACATTTTTTCTATATTTTTAATATGTGTGTCAAATTTAATGCGAATCTAATTTTATTTACTATTCGGTCCAAAAGTTCATTTTTAATGGATAATTTTAATATACAAATTAGGACTTAAATTTTGAACAATTAATAGATTAATGAGCTATTGATCTTTGATCTTTGATCATTTTGAAATTTTATAGGCATGAAGGTTATATGGAGAACATGTAAGTCAACAATATATTTAGTAAAATTCACATTAAAAAAAAAAAAAAACATTTTAAAGGCGCACTTGGTGTAACTTGACAAATTATTCCAATAATAATGGTAATAACTTATATTTCAAATTTATCTTTAATTAGTAGCATTCGTGCACCAGAGAAGCACAAAAAAAAAAAACTAATTTAAGCATTACCACAGAATTTGTTAATGTTCATTTAATTTAAATAATTGGTATATAATAAAAACGAAATGCCCTAAAAATATAGTTTTATATATAGAAATATAAATTTATTTGATGTCCTAATAAAAGCATATATTTATATATAAACACAAAAGTTTTGTTTTTAATTATTAATACTAATGTTTTGTTTTTATTGAAAAATTACACATACTTATTGTTTTTTAGGGAAAGGAGGGTGTTTGGTCCTTGGTGGACTATTTGTTGCTCGTCACTTTGCATGCATGTTGTATTACAAAAAAAAGTACAACTCACAATTCATAGGACACAATATTCTTTTTTTTTTTATCCTACATTTATTATTTACATATATAGTTATAATAATATTCGAAAATTTGTGACGTACAACCCATAATGATTGTTTTTTAATGTCAAGCCAAGACACTAATTGATTTCTTTTTTGGGTAGACATAATTCTAACTCAAGTCCATTATTGTAAAACATAAGACATTATCACTGAAAATAACCAAAACATGTTGTTATATTTATTTTTTATTTTGACATTGTACAACCACATTTTATGGAATATCCAATTGACTAATATCGTGAAAAAAGTATTCAAACTGCATAAACACACTTTCTTGATTTCAAAATTTTATTTGTACAGTTAAAAGACTCATAAGTAGGTCTTGATAAATTACATGGTTAGCCAACTCACATCTAACTATTTGTTATTTGTTTGTTCACTATTCTTTCATTGTATTTAACATTTAGTAATTCAACTGTTGAAAATCAAGAGGAAACCAAATTTAGCAATTCTTTTCTCAAGATAATTTCAATTTAAAAAAAAAAAAAGAAGATATATTGTGTTGTTGTTATAATTTCGATATACTATTTTCATATCGCCATTAATTTTTTTTTTCTAGGACTAGATGATCCTAACATTGTACCATGAATTATAACAGAAATGTAAATTTCGAAAAATGAACTTAGCATAATATTTTAAGCATATATATTGTATAGTTGTAATTTATAACTATGTGTTCTGTTGGCTTTTATTCCGTGCCAAATTTGATTGTAATTTTATTCAATCTTTTGTACCCTGTATTTATTGTGGGATTTAATTGTAAGGATTGTGTGATAGAGAGAGAGAGAGAGTGTGTGAAGACTCAAGTTATTGAAGACTGAAGAGGTTTTCGTGGGTAGCTCGCGACTTAGCATCCCGTGAAGTGATCCATGTGACTTGTACATGCTGGAATGCAAAGAGTCAGGACAAGATGAAGACAGCTGTGTTTCACGAGTAGCTCGCGGGTAAGGCCTTCTCGCGAGACACCTGCAAAACATTCTGTTTTGCCAAGTTGTGCTATCTGATACACACTTTCTGTGCCCACACTATTTATACCCACATTACCCACAAATGTTAAGAAGTGCTTCAGAGAGAAAACCCTAGCCATAAACCTTGAGAGTTAGAGATTGTTATACCCACATTTCTCTACACAATTGCTTGTGGATTTTCCTCAACTTCTACCTCTCCATTTCCATATTATTGAGAGGTTGATAGCCCAAACACTTATCACACCCTTTCAAAGTGTCAAGTGAGGTTTTGGTGCTGCTGGGAAGTATTGGAAAAAGCTAAGGATGGCAAATGCAACATGGAGCTTGTTGTGAGATCTGGAGAGCTAGACAACACACAGTTCTGAGAAGACTTGTTGGAGTAGGAGCTTGGAGGGCTTAGATACATCGGGTAGATTAGGCTTGGAGGGTCTCTTACTAACCCATGTATTCCAACTGATTGTTTAGTGGATCGAATACCGCTTAGAGGGCGACGAAGAGGTTTTTAGCCGAGTTCTTCAGTTTCCTCTTCGATAACACATCCGCGTGTTATCCTGTGTTTGCATCTCTCTTCCTTACAATTTTACATTCCATTTTACTGCTGTGTTGTCATGATTATGGATTAGAGTAGCTTGTTTGTTTATCCGCTCACATTTGCACTATTCCGCACTTAGTATTAAGTTAGTGTAAAATCAATCCAGCCGTAACTTTAATTTGGGGGTCTAAACAGCTGTTGTGTTTGCAACACATTTTCAAGCTTTCAATTGGTATCAGAGCGGGTACCCTTGTTGTGGTTTTATTACTTGAGTGTGATTCTAGACCCCCTGGCTTGCAATGGAAAGTGATATGGCAAAGGCCAACATGAAGTGTAGTAAAAGTGTTTGTGATAATGACTCTATGAGCATAGTTGGAGACTATCCTGGTAATGAGCTTTTAGAGTTATTCAAATCTAAGCAACATGCTAGAATCTTTATACACATGCTGAAATCATTAGTTCATAGAAATCATGATATTCATAATAGCTTGTGTGAGTCGAATTCCTTAATTGATAAATATAGGAGAAGAAATAGACATTTTTGTGATAAACTTGATGGTCTAAAAAGAAAGCTTCACACAGCTATGAATGAAGTAAAGAAAGATGAGTCTTGCTTTGATGGTCAAGAATGCCTATCCCATGCTTGTCTTTTTGTTCATATCGCTTTGAAAGTGTTTAATTCATGTTTGTGGTATCTTGACAGTGGTTGTTCAAGGCATATGACTAGAAATAAATCTTTGTTCAAAACCCTTAAAGAAAAGGAAGATGGTTTTGTGACATTTGGAGACGGCAGTCACTCACAAGTTCTTGGAAAGGGAACTGTTGATATTCTGGGATTGCCTTTATTGACTAATGTGTTGTACATTAAAGGGTGCTGAGTATCACTCAAATATGCGATGAAGACTTCTTAGTCCAATTTTTAAAGAAAGGGTGTCTAATCCAAAATGAAGAAGGTGTTCAAGTTTTGAAGGGACTAAGGACAACCGACAATTGTTATGGGGTTATTCCCAAACCTAGCTTAGCATGTTGAAGTGCTCGAGTGAATCTTTTAGAGTTTTGGCATCAACGCCTTGGACATGCAAACTACAAACAAGTGGCAAAAGTGTCAAAGCTTGAAGCAATGGTAGGTTTACCAAAGTTTGGGAAAGTTGTGAAGAATGTTTGTGGTTTATGTCAATTGGAAAACAAACAAAGTCAAGCCACCCTAAAGTAAATGTGGTTGCTACATCTCGCCCTTTGGAGTTACTACATATGGATCTAATGGGTCCAATGAGAACAAAAAGTATGGGTAGAAAGCGCTATATTATGGTGGTAGTTAACGATTTCTCAAGATACTCTTGGGTGAACTTTCTTAGAGAGAAGTCGGAAGCATGTGACAAGATGGAAAGGTTATGCAAGAGGCTGTAGAATGAAAAGGGCATTCCTATAGTCAAAATCAGAAGTGGTCATGGGAAGGAGTTTGAAAATGCAAACTTTGAAGCATTTTGCAATGAAAACGGCATCAAGAAGGAATTTTCAGCTCCAAAGACTCCACAACAAAATAGGGTAGTTGAAAGAAAGAACCGGGTGATTCAAGAGATGGCAAGAGTAATGTTACTCAACAAAAACATTCCACAGAAGTTTTGGATTGAAGCAATGAATACTTCATGTCACATTGGGAATAGGATTTACTTCCAAGCAGGAACAAAGAAGACATCGTATGAAATTTGGAGAGAAAAGAAGACAAAGGTGAAATATTTCCAAATATTTGGAAGCAAGTGTTACATTCTTAATGATAGGGAGAATCTTGAAAATTTTGATGCTAAGAGTGATGAAAGGATATTCCTAGGCTACTCCACAAATAGCTGAGCATATAGAGTGTACGACAAATGCACTAAGACGGTGATGGAATCGATAAATGTGGTTATCAATGACACCATATCTGAAAAGGGTATTGATGATGATGGTGAAGGATCAAATCTTAAGAAGAGTGAAGGTGATGATAACATGTCTCAAGGTGATGATGCTGAGAAAGAATCACCAGAGAAGGAGTCTACACCTCCTATATTAAGAAGGGAGACTAGGTCAACACAAGGATCTTCAAGCCCACTCCCCCCTCCTAGAAGTTCAACCTCCAATCTCTTGTGATGGGGAACCTTCCACTTCCAAATGACCATCGTCAAGGGTAACTTTCAATCACCCCTTAATCAATATCATTGGTAATGTAGATGAAGGACTTCGTTTGAGAAAAGGACCGGCCTATAGTGTGAATCATGTGACGTACAACTATTATCTTGCTCAATTTGAACCCAAGAAAGTGGAGGAAGTTTTGAAAGATGAGAATTGGGTAGAGTTCATGCACCAAGAGTTACATTAATTTGTTAGAAATGATGTATGGGAGTTGGTATCAAGGCCCAAGGATACACATGTAATCGGCACCAAATGGATTTTCAAGAACAAGACCGATGAAGATGGTAAAGTAGTCCGAAACAAATCTAGACTGGTGGCTCAAGGATATACTCAAGTTGAAGGCATAGACTTTGATGAGTCATTTGCTCCAGTTGCTAGACTAGAGTCAATCCGAATTCTTCTCTCCATAGCATGTATTATGAATTTCAAGTTATACCAAATGGATGTGAAGAGTGCTTTCTTGAATGGGTTTTTAAACGAAGAAGTATTTATTGAGCAACCAAAGGGATTTCAAGATCCTAATTTTCCAGACCATGTGTTAGGGTTGAAGAAGGCATTATATGGGCTGAAACAGGCACCAAGAGCTTAGTATAATCGTCTCACAACATACCTATTAGATCATCGTTTCAAGAGAGGTCAAGCCGATCAAACCCTATTCGTCAAAAGAGATGAGAGATCTCTTCTTTTTGCTCAAGTATATGTGGATGACATTGTCTTTGGATCCACAATCGATCACTTAGCTTATGAATTTTAAGAAGAAATGAAAAGGGAGTCTGAGATGAGCATGGTGGTAGGGCTTCAAGTGAAACAACGGAAAGATGGGATATTTATTTCTCCAGAGAAATATGCCAAAAATCTTGAAAAGAGATTCGGCATAGACTCTAAGAAACATACATCCACTCCCGTGAGTTCCTTACCAAAACTAAGTTGTGATATAGTCGGTGTAGAAGTGGATCCAACACATTACCGAAGCATGATCAGTAGTCTTCTCTATCTCACTGTGAGTAGACCGAAGATCGCCTTCAGTATAGGAGTATGTTCTCGATTTCAGGTAGCACCCAAAGAATCACACCTAACAGCAGTCACCCACAACACACAAGACTTTTATTCAATTGATACTTATCTTATTTGTGTGATTGTACATGTTCAAATGTGATGTGTATGCTCCAGTACTTGCTGATCAAACCCAAAAGATTTTTAAGTTTTTTATATGTTTTTGAAAGTGATTTTATACTTTTGTGTTTTTTTTTTTTTTTTTTGTTCAAAATGCATTTTTGTGTTTTTCTTCAAAAATTGATTCAGAGGTTGTTTCACGAGAAGCTCACGACTTCGAGCTTCCCACAAAATGTGCTTAAGGGAAATTAAAAAGACACATTTTCATACAGAGAGTCTCGTTACTACCTTGCGAGTATTTCACGACTAAACACTTCTTACGAAATGGTTTTTAAGCAAAAAATGGAAATTTTTCATTTTCATATAGAGGATATCGCGACTGTTTTGCGACTGAAGGCTTCTCACAAAAGCTTCAGTGTGTCTCGCAACTAATCTCGCGACTACCTAACTCGCGAAAAACGCATGTTTTCAATCTTACAAGGTAGATGTGACAGTTTTTCAAACACTTTGTCATTTCCCTCGCACTACCTCTCTTGAACTCCCTTCAACCTAAAGTTTATTTTCACTCAAACCCCATCATTTTCAAGCAAAAATCTCTGCAAAATCGCTTCAAGGTATGTTTCCCTAAACATTGTTTTCATTTTTGTCTTGAATTTTGCAGATTTTAGCTTGGGGTTTTAAAAATTGGATTTTCGAAAACTGGGTTAGGATTCTTATTTTTGTGAAAAAATTTTCAAAATTTTGATTAGGCTAAGTCCCATTTGCTGTGTTTGTGTCTGTGTTGGACCCTTGTGGCATTCTTAGCATGTATTGAGGCAAAATTCATCTTGTTCATGCATTGTTCATCTGTGTAGTGCATTGTTGCATGTTAGGTGTTTGACAAAATGTCCATATGACATTTTTGAGTTGTAGTGGACTCAAATGAGTTCCATTGCTTGAGTTACTCTTGATTGAACATGTTTAACATGTTTCGGTCAATGGGTGTGTGTTTTACAACTGTGCACATTTTATGCCTCACAATGCCATGCCATGCACACACTAGACATTCTCTAGGCACACACCATGCACCTCATGCTGCACTCACATGCATCAGCACATGCACACACATGCACAATCACTTATTTCATCATTGTGTTAATGTTTACATGCTCTATCAATTATAGCATTGCTGGTTTGAGTTGATTATGCTATGTTTTTAAGTGTTTTACTTATTATTTGGACTAACTTGAATCTAATTAAGTTTTATGTTCTGTTTGTGTTTGTGCACATGTTTCCTTTCTATTTTGTGTTTACTTGTGCAGATGTCTCCTACCAAACATTCGGCAACCAAGAAATCCACAAAATGTGCTCGCACAAATTTTGACAACTTCAAGTCTATGGAGGCAGGTTTTAAGTACAATGACTGCTACAAAAGCGCAACAATTATCATGGAAAGAGTTGTCAAGTTGGATACCCTTGAGGACACCTTCATACCTGATGTGTTCAAGGAAAGGATGTGGACAAAGCTCTTGAATCCATAAACAAGATGAATTTTGCCTCAATACATGCTTAGAATGCCACAAGGGTCCAACACAGACACAAACATAGCAAATGGGACTCAGCCCAATCAAAATTTTGAAAAAAATTTCACAAAAATAAGAACCCCAACCCAGTTTTCAAAAATCCAATTTTTAAAACCTTAAGCTATAATCTGCATAATTTAAGACAAATGAAAACAATGTGTAGGGAAACATACCTTGAAGCGATTTTGCAGAGATTTTTGCTTGAAAATGATGGGGTTTGAGTGAAAATAAAATTTGGGTTGAAGGGGGGTTTAAGAGAGGCAGTGCAAAGGAAATGAGAAAGTCTTTGAAAAACTATCACATCTGCCTTATAAAAATAAAAACACGCATTTTTCGCAGGTTAGGCAATCGCGAGATTAGTCGCGAGACACACTGAAGCTTTCGCGAGAAGCCTTCAGTCGCGATATCCTCTATATGAAAATGAAAAATTTCCAGTTTTTGCTTAAAAACCATTTCGTAAGAAGTGTTTAGTCATGAAATACTCGTGAGGCAATAGCGAGATTCTCTGTATGAAAATGTGTCTTTTTAATTTCCCTTAAGCACGTTTCGTAGGAAGCTTTAAGTCGCGACCTTCTCGCAAAACAACCTCAAAATCAATTTTTGAAGAAAACACAAAAATGCATTTTGAACAAAAAAAAAAAAAAGACACGAAAGTATAAAACCACTTTCAAAAACATATAAAAGACTTAAAATCTTTTTGGCTTTGATCAGCAAGTACTTGAGCATACACATCACATTTGAACATGCACAATCACACAAATGAGATAAGCATTAATTGAATCAAAGTCTTGTGTGTTGTGGGTGACTACTGTCAAGTGTGATTCTTTGGGTGCTACCTGAAATCGAGCACATACTCCTACACTAAAGGCGATGTCCGGTCTACTCGCAATGAGATAGAGAAGATTGTCGATCATGCTTCGGTAAAGTGTTGGATCCACTTCTACACCGGCTGTACCACGACTTAGATTTGGTAAGGAACTCATGGGAGTGGAAGTATGTTTCTTAAAGTCTACGCCGAATCTCTTTACAAGATTTTTGGCATATTTCTCTTGAGAAATAAATATCCCATCTTTCCATTGTTTCACTTGAAGCCCTAGGAAGTAGTTTTGCTCCCCCACCATGCTCATCTCAAACTCCCTTTTCATTTCTTCTGAAAATTCATGAGCTAAGTGATCGATTGTGGATCCAAAGACAATGTCATCCACATATACTTGAGCAAAAAGGAGAGATCTCTCATCTCTTTTGATGAATAGGGTTCGATCGGCTTTACCTCTCTTGAAACCATGATCCAAAAGGTATGTTGTGAGACGATCATACCAAGCTCTTTGTACCTGTTTCGGCCTATATAATGCCTTCTTCAACCTTAACACATGGTCTGGAAAATGAGGATCTTGAAATCCCTTTGGTTGCTCAACAAATACTTCTTCGTTTAAAAACACGTTCAAGAAAGCAGTCTTCACATCCATTTGGTATAACTTGAAATTCATAATACATTTTATGGAGAGAAGAATTCGGATTGACTCTAGTCTAGCAACTAGAGCAAATGACTCACCAAAGTCTATGCCTTCAACTTGAGTATATCCTTTAACCACCAGTCTAGATTTGTTTCGGACTACTTCACCATCTTCACCAGTCTTGTTCTTGAAAATCCATTTGGTGCTGATTACATGTGTATTCTTGGGCCTTGATATCAACTCTCATACATCATTTGTAACAAATTGCTGTAACTATTGGTGCATGGACTCTACCCAATTCTCATTTTTCAAAGTTTCCTCCACTTTCTTGGGTTCAAATTGAGCAAGATAACAGTTATACGTCACATGATTCACACTATAGGCCGATCCTTTTCTCAAACAAAGTCCTTCATCTACATTACCAATGATATTGCTTAAGGGATAATTGAAAGTTACCCTTGACGATGGTCATTTGGAAGTGGAAGGTTCCTCATCACGAGAGATTGGAGGTTGAACTTCTGAAGGGGTGAGTGGGCTTGAAGATCCTTGTGTTGATCTAGTCTCCCTTCTTGATATAGGAGGTGTAGACTCCTTCTCCGGTGATTCTTTCTCAGCATCATCACCTTGAGACATGTTATCATCACCCTCACTTTTCTTAAGATTTGATCCTTCACCATCATCATCAATACACTTTTCAGATATGGTGTCATCGATGACCACATTTATCAATTCCATCACCGTCTTAGTGCGTTTGTTGTACACTCTATATGCTTGGCTATTTATGGAGTAGCCTAGGAATATCCCCTCATCACCCTTAGCATCAAATTTTTCAAGATTCTCCCTATCATTAAGAATGTAACACTTGCTTCCAAATATTCAGAAATATTTCACCTTCGTCCTCTTTTCTCTCCAAATTTCATACGATGTCTTCTTTGTTCCTGCTCGGAAGTAAATCCTATTCCCAATGTGACATGAAGTATTCACTGCTTCAGCCCAAAACTTCTATGGAATGTTTTTGTTGAGTAACATTACTCTTGCCATCTCTTAAATCACCCGGTTCTTTCTTTCAATTACCCCATTCTGTTGTGGAGTCTTTGGAGCTGAAAATTCCTTCTTGATGTCGTGTTCATTGCAAAATGCTTCAAAGTTTGCATTTTCAAACTCCTTCCCATGACCACTTCTAATTTTGACTATGGGAACGCCCTTTTCATTCTGCAGCCTCTTGCATAACTTTTCCATCTTGTCACATGCTTTTGACTTTTCTCTAAGAAAGTCCACCCAAGAGTATCTTGAGAAATCGTCAACTACCACCATAATATAGCGCTTTCTACCCATACTTTTTGTTCTCGTTTGACCCATTAGATCCATATGTAGTAACTCCAAAGGGCGAGATGTAGCAACCACATTTACTTTAGGGTGGCTTGACTTTGTTTGTTTTCCTAATTGACATGAACCACAAACATTCTTCACAACTTTCCCAAACTTTGGTAAACCTACCATTGCTTCAAGCTTTGACACTTTTGCCACTTGTTTGTAGTTTGCATGTCCAAGGTGTTGATGCCATAACTCCATAAGATTCACTCGAGCAATTCAACATGCTATGCTAGGTTTGGGAATAACCCTATAACAATTGTCGGTTGTCCTTAGTCCCTTCAAAACTTGAACACCTTCTTCATTTAGGATTAGACACCCTTTCTTTAAAAATTGAACTAAGAAGTCTTCATCGCATATTTGAGTGATACTCAGCAAGTTCACTTTCAACCCTTTAGTGTACAGCACATCAATCAATAAAGGCAATCCCAGAATATCAACAATTCCCTTTCCAAGAACTTGTGAGTTACTGCCATATCCAAATGTCACAAAACCATCTTCCTTTTCTTTAAGGGTTTTGAACAAAGATGTATTTCTAGTCATATGCCTTGAACAACCACTATCAAGATACCACAAACATGAATTAAATACTTTCAAAGTGATATAAACAAAAAGACAAGCATGAGTTATGCATTCTTGACCATCAAAGCAAGACTCATCTTTCTTTACTTCATTCATAGATGAGTGAAGCATTCTTTTCAAACCATCAAGTTTATCACACAAATGTCTATTCCTTCTCCTATAATTAAGGAATTCGACTCACACAAGCTATTATGAATATCATGATTTCTATGAACTAATGATTTCAACATGTGTATAAAGATTTTAGCATGTTTCTTAGATTTGAATAACTCTAAAAGCTCATTACTGGGACATTGTCCAACTATGCTTATAGAGTTACTACACTTCATGTTGGACTTTGCCATATCACTTTCCATAGCAAGACCAGGGGTCTAGAATCACACTCAGGTAATAAAACCACAGCGAGTGTACCTGCTCTGATACCAATTGAAAGCTTGAAAATGTGTTGCAAAGACAAGAGCTGTTTAGGCTCCCAAATTAAAGTTACGGCTCGATAAATTTTACACTAACTTAATACTAAGTACGGAATAGTGTAAATGTGAGCGGATAAACAAACAGGCTACTCTAATCCATAATCATGACAACACAGCAATGAAATGGAATGTAAAAGAGTAGGGAAGAGAGATGCAAACACAAGATAATATGCCGATGTGTTATCGAAGAGGAAACCGAAGAACTTGGCAAAAAACCTCTCCGCCGTCCTCTAAGTGGTAATCGATCCACTAGACAATCAGTTGGAATACATGAGTTAGTAAGAGACCCTCTAAACCTAATCTACCCGATGTGTCTAAGCCCTCCAAGCTCCAACTCCAACCAGGTTTCTCAGAACCGTGTCTTGTTTAGCTTTCTGGATCCCACAACAAGCTCCATGTTGCATCTGCCATCCTCAGCTTCTTCCAATGCTTCCTAGTAGCACCAAAACCTCACTTAACACTCTGAAAGGGTGTGATAAGTGTTTGGGCTATCAACCTCTCAATGGTATGGAAATGGAGAGGTAGGAGTTGTGGAAAATCCACAAGCAATTGTGCTAGGCCACAAACTAAATAACCCCTTGTGATTTAAGCCAATTAATTAATTAGCCAAGTTGTTAATTAATCAATTAATCGTGCAAACGTGTGGAAGCATAAACAAATCACCAATAAACTAAATAAGCAGTGAAAAATAAATAACACGGTGCTTTGTTTACGAATGGGGAAAACCCTTGCGGCAAAAACCCTACCGGGTGATTTTCAGGTCATCACTCTCGAAACTCCACTATTATCAAATCAAGCGGTTACAAGTAAAGGAATCTCAAGTACCGTACTAACCTACAGTTGAACCCTTACCCCAATACCCAATTGGACTTGATCTGTAGTGACAGTTCCCACCTTTGATGCACGACTCCCAAGTACGTGACTAACCAATGCGCAGATCCCAGTATGCGACTTCAAACACCAACTTAGAAGAAGAGGTTGGCCGCAAAGTTTTTCAGTTCATCCTACACGACGAAGATTAGGAAGATGCTTGGTCACAAAACCCTTTGGTGCAAAATACATAGCAACTTCTTCAGAAAAGATGAACTAGGTCAAGAACTTCGTCTTTGATCACAAATTGCTTAAACAAAGTTTGCTCAATACATTTGCAACTTGTGTCCATCTTGACGGCTCTTAAAACAATCCTTTTATATGTTTAGGGTTTGGAGAAAAGAAGGCCCAAAAGTATATTCACGAATCCGATATCAGATCAGAAAATCTGATTTTGTAATTCTCGACAGATAGTAGGTGTTGAGGAGCTATCGAGCAAGTGTCGAGATTTAATGAATTTGCTCTTTAGCTTGTTGTTCTTGGATAGACTTGATGACTTCAACACTTGATCTTGAAACCTTGTTTCTTGAAATATTAAAAACACCTAGAACTACTCAATTACAAGTAGAGTGCGTTTTGTCAAAGGATTAGTCAATTTACATAGATAAGTGACATATATTCTTAACAAGTGAAAACTCTTATGTCCTAACAATTTCCCCCTTTGGCAACCCGTGACAAAACTACAACAAACAAACGAGCATATGAGAGAAGTCATAAATCACTCAACTCATATTCACTTGTTGAATACAATAAAATCTATCCTAACACAAACTCTTGAAAAACTTTGCAAAAAGAGAGTTTATGGCAAGTAGACTTTGACAACCTGTATTTCTGAAACACTTTAAACAAAACTCATCAAGGCATCTTATGTAAAACAGAAATAATAGATTGCATACAAGTATAATGAACATGTGTATAAAGATAGAGAAGAAACAACACATGAAAAGAGAGGTGAAAGAAACATACATCTACATATAGAGAAAATAAGTATAATGTATGTAAAACTGGTCACAAGACCTCATATACAAGATCAATGTATCTATAAAGAACAGAAATGAAAAAGATAAATCAAAACCTCACTACATCTCTCAAAATATCAATACTCCCCCTAAGATGACTAGTCTCATAACTCAAAACTGCTCTCCCTTTTTGTCACGAGTGACAAAGGGTAGAGTGTCATGTAGACATCTCATCAGTAGAGCTAGCATATCCTTCATCATCATCCGAAGCATCATTATCATCACCATCATCATCATCATCCTCAGAGTCTGAAGCCGCTGAAGAAGGTGGTGAAGGAGTAGCCTCAGGAGCAAAACCACCCTTGGTCACTTGTCGTCGTGCAATACGACCAACACGAACATTCACCTGATACAACTCAGAAGAAAGTGTATTGAGGTGAGCATCCATGCGCTATAGCTGCGCCATGATGTCTCCAAGAGATATATCACCAGTAGAGGAAGAAGGAGCAGATGTAGATAGAGCAGATCTAGATGGAGCTGAATAAGAGGGAGGAGTGGAATCCGTCTGTCGCGACCTAAACTGAGCCTCACTACATTTTACGATAGCAGCATCTATGGCACAGATGTGTGTGAAATGGTCGGACACAGGAAAATGAACAGAAAAATGGCGTAAGATCCTCATGATAGCAGAAGGAAAGATGAGCTTATCACGGGGCGCCGAATCTAGATGAACATCTATGATAGAAAGGATAAAATGAAAAGGAAAATCTATAGTAAGATGCTCAAGAAGAGATAACAAAAATCGAGCACGAGGCTCTGTGATGGAGTTGTAGTGAAAGAGTGGATGGAGTACAAAAGTGATCACCATGTTTAGGAATCTAGGACCTTTAGCAAAAGGTCTACATGATGTGTACTGATGCTCACCCCAATCAGCTAGGCACTGACAAAAAGCAGAAATGAGCTTATCTTTGGACACAGTCCTCAAACACTCACAGGAAGGATAATCAGGAAACTCTATCCTAGGAACACTAAGCACATCCGTAACTAGCTACGGTGTGACAGGAATATATGTACCTCGAATACGAGTGAAAAAGAGGTACTGAATGATCAATCCCGTGCATGGAGTAAAACTCCTGAATAAGCACAAGAGGACAAGTGACAGGGATGGCACACAGTGACTCCCATCCCCTACTGTGAATGACAGAGGGAATGTCAGTGTTGGGGAAGCCCGCCAAAATGACTTGGCATTCCGAATGAACACCTTGTCTAGAAAAGTTCTCCGAAAATGCCTTGTGGACATCTCTATCACAGAACCGAAGATTTAGAGGAGCAGAATCAGAATATGAAGAAGCTCCAGAATGCAGAGGGTTCCGAGCCAGAGTGGATTTACATTTGGGTGTCATAGACACTACTAACGTAAACAAAATGAGAAAGAGATAGAGAGGTAGACAATCAGAAAAGTCCCATTCACATATATCAAATATATTGAACAAGAAGTACGTATGCATAGGGAATGCATGAACATGTGACATGCAAATTAAAAAGCATCATGGGCTCATCCCAATCCAATCCTACAAGCACACAAACATAGAACACACATCTAAATGTATGTAAATATCATTCTAATGCACATAAAATGCAATGTATGACAATTTGAACACATTTAAGTGAAAACCCAACCCAAAATTTCAAGAAAAACTCATTAATTTTGAAAAACCCCAAAAATTTTCAAAAACCCCAAAACCTAAGCTTCAAAACATGAAATGCATGAAAAAGGAAGGAAAATGGGATCTTACTAAGTGATTAGAAGCAAGGAAGGGCCGAAAATCAAGTGGGTTGAAGATTTTGAGTGAGAAATGTTAGGACATATGTGTTTTCACTTATTAAGAACATATGTCACTTATTTATGTAAATTGGCTAATCCTTTGACAAAACACACTCGACTTGTAATTGGGTAGTTCTAGGTGTTTTTAATACTTCAAGAAATAAGGTTTCAAGGTCAAGTGTTGAAGCCATCAAGTCTGTCTAAGAAAAAGCAAGCTGAAGTGCAATTTCATTAAAACTCGACACTTGCTCGATAGCTACCTCAACACCTGCTATCTGTCGAAATTTAAAATTTCAGATTTTCTGATCTGATTTTCTTGGGATCTGTGAATATGCTTTTGGGCCTTCTTTTCTCCAAACCTTAAACATATAAAAGGATTTTTTTAAAAGCCGTCAAGTGTGACACAAGTTGAAAACTCATTGAGTAACTCTGTTCAAGCAAATTGTGATCAAAAGACGAACTTCTTGACCTAGTTCATCTTCTCTGAAGAAGTTGCTGTGTATTTGCACCATAGGGTTTTGTGACCAAGCATCTTCTTGATCTTCATCTTGTAGGATGAACTGAAGAACTTTGCAGCCAACCTTTCTTCCTTAAGTTGGTGTTTTGAAGTCGCGTACTGGGATTCGCGCATTGGTTAGTCATGTACTTGAGAGCCGTGCATCAAAGGTATGAACTGTTGCTACAGATCAAGTCCAATTGGGTATTGGGGTAAGGGTTCAACTGTAGGTTGGTAAGATACTTGGGATTCCTTTACTTGTAACCGCTTGATTTGATAATAGTGGAGTTTCAGGAGTGGTGACCTGAAAATCACCCAGTGGGGTTTTTGCCGCGAGGTTTTTCCCTATTCGTAAACAAATCACCGTGTTATTTAATTTCCGCTGCATATTTAGTTATTTGGTAATTTGTTTGTGCTTCCACATATTTGCATGCTAAATTGATTAATTAATAACTTGGCTAATTAATTAATTGGTTTAATTACAAGGGGTCATTCAGATTGTGGCCTATCAAGTGGTATCAGAGCAGGCACACTCTAATTAGGTTTAATCTTTGCTGTGTTGATCCATTGACCCCTGCTTGTCACGGCTAGAGGACAGTCATTAATTATACCTCCTTTATTTGATGGCACTAACTATGCATACTGGAAAGTACGTATGAGAGTTTTCTTGCAGTTTTTAGATGAGAAGATGTGGTAAGCTCTAGAGATTGGCTGGACCAAGCCAAAAGAAGAACCGGCCGATTGGGATGATGCAAAAATCAAGGTGGCTAACTTCAACAACAGAGCGCTAAATGCTCTATTTAGCGCAGTCACCAATGAGGAGTTCAAGAAGATATCCTCAACTGAAACTACTAAGGATCATCCTCCAGACAACTTATGAAGGAATAAAGGCTGTCAAAGATTCAAAGTTTCAGAGGCTCACTACAAGCTTTGAAGAAATTAAGATGGAGGAGGATGAGTTGTTTGATAAGTTCTATGCCAAGCTAAAGGATATAGTGAACTCAGCCTTCAATCTTGGGGAAACCATCCCTGAACCCAAGGTTGTGAGGAAGGTGCTCAGATCTCTACCTAAGAGATTTCATGCCAAGATTACGGCAATAGAAGAATCAAAGGATATTGACAAAATTCCTTTGACTGAGCTGGTTGGAAACTTGCAGACCTACGAGCTAGGATTATCTAGGATTACCAAAACTAGTAAAGGCAAGAGCATGGCCTTGAAAGCAAAGGGCAGTGATACAGATGAGTCTTTCGATGATAAAGATTCTAAGATGAAGTCCTACATTACAAGGCAGTTTAAGAAGTTTATGAAAAATACCAATGGGAGGAACTTCGACAAGGACCACAGACAATCCAGTTCTTCTCAGTTTAAGAACCAAGACAAAGGGAAGAAGGACACTAAGGATGGCGGTCAGTACACTGTTTCGACTGGACCAAAGTGCTTCGGATGTCATGGATTCATTCACATGAAGCATGAATGCCCAACATATCTCAAGAGCATTGGAAAGAGTAAGGCACTTGCTGCAACCTTGAGTGACACTGAGCCCGAAGATGATTCCGACAATGAGGATGACAGAATCTTAAATGCCTTCACTGCCACAATCAATCCTACTGAAGGGATTGTAGAAGAAGTGGATGAAGAAAAAGAACCGGTGGAGTCCAAATTTGAGAAAATGGATGATCAAGATGATATCCACTCAGCCTATGAGAAGCTTTACAAGCTCTCTGAGAAGCATGAGAAATTGTATAGGCTAGCCACCAAAAAGCTAAGTGATGTGGAACTTGATCATGAAGAGTTGTCCACAAAGGCTGATGAGGTGAATCAAACTATTGGAGTACTGAGGTTTAAGAACAACTTTTTGGCTAAGAAGACCAAGAAGCTTGAAGCTGAGCTGTTTCAAGTTAGAGCTCAATTGGAGAGGACTTCAAGTTCAAAGCTTGATGAGATGCTAAGCAATCAGAAAACTGCTTCAAATCGAACAGGCTTAGAGTATGGTCTTTCTTTCTCTAATACTGCTTCTACTAGTAATACTGTTTTTGTTTCTCCTGCTAATAACACTGAAATTGAGAACACTGATGTTAAGACTAAATTAGTTAGTGAGAACTCAGACAAGGGTAAATCAATCTTAGGAGCACCCCCTAATCAAGATAAGAAATATGCTAAAAACCCTAGGACTAAGAAGGCTAACTCTCAAAAGCCTAAACTAAAGAAGCAGCATCTCTGTCATCATTGTCGAGCTGCCGGTCATACTCGACCTAATTGCTATAAGTGGCTAGCCACTCAACAAAGCAACGACATAATAGCATCTGGAAGCCAAAATTAGCTTCAATCCTCTCTTGCTCCTCTTGGAGATCTTCTGAAAGCCCTCATGTTCCTTTCGAACTTGAACAGTTTCAATTCTTCCCCCTCACCGTCTGTTCAAGGATTCAATCAAAAGAAAGGTTCTTCTAAGGTGTGGAAGAAAAAGGACTCTAAATGATTTCATCACTTTCTTCTCCCTTCTTGTTTTTCTTGTTTGTTGCATTGCTTGTGTGTTTTGTATTTTTGTTGAGTTAGTCTAGTTTTATGCTTTGTTTTGTTTAACATGTTTTTGTGTGTTTACTTTCAGTTTTGTTTACTTTTGTTTTTAATATAAAAAAAATAAAAATAAAATTCAAAAATCAGAAAAATACAAAAACAGTGGGTTTTGTGTACTTTGGTACTTGTGTACCTTGGATGGCTATTGAAACAAAATTTCTAAACTTTGTATCTTTTGTAACTTAGATGAGCATCTCTATGCACAACTAAGCAAGTGAGTTTTGTGGCTCTTGTTTGTGATGAGTAAGATTAAATTATCTCTTAAAACTTAACAGTCATATTACTTTTTTTGACGGGTAGGACTAGAAAATCTTAAGAGAAAAGCATAAATAACCATCTCACCACTGTTGCCCACCAATCATAATAAGACACCTATATGCTTTGGCATAGTAAAAGTACAGTGTCAAAGACATTCGTATGCTTTGGCATAGCAAAAGTGCGATGTCAAATGCTTAACATCTTGGGTATTTCTTTTCTCTCTTTTATATGCCCATGTATGGTATGCTAAAATAAAATAAAATAAAAAATATGCGAAGAAAATAAAAAGCAAAAAGATCAAAAATGCTTTAAATATAGTTGCAAGCGTGTATTCTAGGAGATGTGGGAGTTACAGGATGTATCTCGAAGGTGATAGTCTCCATCAAACAGTTATGATTGTGTGTGAGTTAAAGTTATTTTCTCATATCTCAAATCGTCATAACATGTATACATATATGCAATCTTGCGATATTTTTCACACACAACACGCAATATTCTTTGCTACTTTTGATACATGTGCAAGTACAATGTGATTTGGCCATCACAAAGGTTTTACATGTGTTAATGTATGCTTACTAAACTGTCTTAACTTGTTTTTGAAAAATAAAATTGGTTAGACTTGTTTAGTGTGTGTGTGTGTGTGTGTGTTTTTGAGGTTCCATGAGCTTAAATTTTTGTTGAGAGATGATTTTAAGAGCTTTATATGTTGAGTGGATCTTTGGTTGAAGTGTATGATGGATTGCATTCATGTCTGTGTTTTTCTTTTCTCGAAAAACTGTTTTTTCAACCTATCTCGACACCTCCTCGATACCTGGTTATCTGTCGAGCATCTCCGGACTTTTTCTTATCGCGATCTCAACACCTCTTCGACACCTGATGGATCGATCGAGAAAGTTCCTGTCTCCTCGATATCTGGTCGATCGATCGAGATTCTGTGCTTCGAAACTGTTCCTTATTCCTCGATACCTCTCGACACTTGAAGCTATCGAAGGCAAAATCCTCGACACCTCCTTGACAGCTTCCTCGATACCTTTCGACACCTCAGTTGTCGAGATTTACTGAGGTGTCTATAAAAGGACTTTTCGTGATTTTTCACTCATTCCTCGATCTCTCTGAATCTGTCCGAAGGCTTTTCATCTCCCAATCACTTTTCTCTCACTCAAATCTTCAAATCCTCTTCATTTTCGGCCTTCCCTTGGTTTCAATCACTTGGTAAGTTCATTTTTCCCTTCCTTTTTCATTCATTGCATGTTTTGAAACCTAGTTTTTGGGATTTTTGAAAATTTTTGGGGTTTTTCAAAATTGATGAGTTTTTCTTGAAGTTTTGGGTTGGGTTTTCATTTAAATGCTTTCAAAATGACATACATTGCATTCCATGTGTATTAGAATGACGTTTACATGCATTTAGATGTGTGCTTTATACTGTGTGCTGGTAGGATTGGATTGGGCTAAGCCCATGATGCCTTTTGCTTTGCATGTCACATGCTCATACATTCCCATGCATACGTTCTTTTTGTTCATCATATTTGCTCTATTTGAACTGAGTTGGGACTTTTCTGATTGTCTCCCTCTCTATCTCTTTCTCATTCTTTTACGTTAGTAGTGTCTATGTCACCCAAACGTAAATCCACTCCTATTCGGAACCCTCTGCGTTCTGGAGCTTCCTCTTCTTCTAACTCTGCTCCTCTTAACCATCGGTTCCGTGATGGAGATGCCCACAAGGCATTTACGGAGAACTTTTCTCGACGAGGTGTTCATTCGGAATGCCAAGTCATTCTGGCGGACTTCGTCAACACTGACCTTCCCTCTGTCATTCACAGTAGGGGATGGGAGTCACTGTGTGATGTCCCGGTCACTTGTCCTTTCGTACTGATTCAGGAGTTTTACTCCAACATGCACGGGATAGATCGTTTAGTACCTCTCTTTTTCACTCGTGTTCGAGGTACATGCATCCCTGTCACACCGCAGCTAGTTGCAGATGTGCTTAGGGTTCCTAGGATAGAGTTTCCTGACTATCCTTCTTGTGAGCGTCTGAGGACTGTGTCCAAAGATGAGCTCATCTCTGCCTTTTGTCAGCGCCCTGCTGATTAGGGTGAGCATCAGTACACATCATGTAGGCCTTTTGCTAAAGGTCCTAGATTCCTAAACATGGTGATGACGTTTGTACTCCATCCTCTCTCTCTACAACTCTATCACAAAGCCTCGTGCTTGATTTTTGCTATCTCTTTTAGAGCATCTTACTATAGATTTTCCTTCTCACTTTATTCTTTCTATCATAGATGTTCATCTTGATTCGGTGTCCCGTGATAAGCTTATCTTTCCTTCCGCTATCACGAGGATCTTACGCCATTTTTCCATTCCCTTTCCTGTGTCCGACCACTTCACACACATTTGTGCCATAGATGCCGCTACCGTAAAACATAGTGAGGCACAGTTTAGGTCGCAACAGATGGATTCCACTCCTCCTTCCCGTTCGGCTCCATCTAGATCAGCTCCATCTACATCTGCTCTTTCTTCCTCTACGGGCGATGTATCTCTAAGAGACATTATGGCGCAACTGCAGCGCATGGACACTCGCCTTGATACACTCTCTACTGAGTTGTATCAAGTGAATGTTCGTGTTGGTCATATTGCACGACAGCAGGCGACCATGGGTGGTTTTGCTCCAAAGGCTACTCTTTTATCACCTACTCCAGTAGCTTCAGATTCTAAGGATGATGATGATGATGATGATGGAGATGCTAACTCTACTGATGAGATATCTACATGACACTCTACCCTTTGTCACTCGTGACAAAAAGGGGGAGTAGTTTTGGGTTATGAGAGTAGTCATCTTAGGGGGAGAGTTAGTATAGAACATTTTGATAGGAGGAGTGTTGATATTCTTGAGGGATGTAGTGAGGTTTTGATGTATCTTGTCTTTCTATTCTCTATAGATGCATTGATCTTGTATATGAGGTCCTTTGACCATTTTTACATACACTGTACTTATACTTCTTTATATATGTGGATGTATGTTTCTTTCACCTCTCTCTTCATGTGTTGTTTCTTCTCTGTCTTTATACACATGTTCATTATATATGTATGCAATCTATTATTTCTGTTTCACATAAGATGCCTTGATGAGTTTTGTTTAAAGTGTTTCAGAAATACAGGCTGTCAAAGTCTACTTGTCATAAACTCTCTTCTTGCAAAGTTTTTCAAGAGTTTATGTTATGATAGATTTTATTGTATTCAACAAGTGAATATGAGTTTAGTGATTTATGACTTCTCTCATATGTTCATTTGTTTGTCAAAGGTTTTGTCACGGATTTCCAAATGGGGAGATTGTTAGGACATATGTGTTTTCACTTATTAAGAACATATGTCACTTATTTATGTAAATTGGCTAATCCTTTGACAAAATGCATCGACTTGTAATTGGGTAGTTCTAGGTATTTTTAATACTTCAAGAAACAAGGTTTCAAGGTCAAGTGTTGAAGTCATCAAGTCTGTCCAAGAAAAAGCAAGCTAAAGTGCCATTTCATTAAAACTCGACACCTACTCAATAGCTACCTCGACACCTGCTATCTGTCGAGATTTAAAATTTCAGATTTTCTGATATGATTTTCTTGGGATCCGTGAATATGCTTTTGGGCCTTCTTTTCTCCAAATCCTAAACATATAAAAGGATTGTTTTAAGAGCCATCAAGTGTGACACAAGTTGAAAACTCATTGAGTAATCTCTGTTCAAGCAAATTGTGATCAAAAGACGAACTTCTTGACCTAGTTCATCTTCTCTGAAGAAGTTGCTGTGTATTTGCACCATAGGGTTTTGTGACCAAGCATCTTTTTGATCTTCATCGTGTAGGATGAACTGAAGAACTTTGCAGCCAACCTTTCTTCCTTAAGTTGGTGTTGTGAAGTCACGTACTGGGATCCGCGCATTGGTTAATCACGTACTTGGAAGCCGTGCATCAAAAGTGGAAACTGTCACTACAGATCAAGTCCAGTTGGGTATTGGGGTAAGGGTTCAACTGTAGGTTAATAAGGTACTTGGGATTCCTTTACTTGTAATTGCTTGATTTGATAATAGTGGAGTTTCGGGAGTGGTGACCTAAAAATCACTCGGTGGAGTTTTTGCCACGAGGTTTTTCCCTATTCGTAAACAAATCACCGTGTTATTTAATTTCTGTTGCATATTTAGTTATTTGGTGATTTGTTTGTGCTTCCACATATTTGCATGCTAAATTGATTAATTAATAACTTGGCTAATTAATTAATTGGTTTAATTATAAGGGTCATTCAGATTGTGGTCTATCAAGAAAATCAAGTTTGGGAGAGGAACAGTCGCGGACAGATCGAGAGAGATCGAGAGAAATGAGATCAGAATCGCGACAGAGCTTTAAATAGGAACCTCAGTAATTCTCGACAGCTGATGTGTCAGAGGTCTTGAGGAAGGTGTCAAGGTAGGTGTCGAGAAAAAGCACGTCGACAGCTGAAGGTGTCGAGGAATGAACACCAGAACCAAGAACAGAAGCTCGATCGATCAACAAGGTATTGAGAAGGTATCAAGGAGGCAGGAGATTTCTCGATCGATCCACCAGGTGTCGAAGAGGTGTCGAGATTACGATAAGAAAAAAGGCTTAAGAAGCTCGACAGATAACAAGGTATCGAGGAGATGTTGAGCCAGCTTTAAAAAGCAGTTTTTCGTGAAGTGAAAAACACAGACATGAATGCAATCCAACATACACCTCAACCATTGATCTAATCAACATATAAAGCTCTCAAAATCATCTCTCAACAAAGAATTAAGCACATGTATCCTTAAAAATACACACACACTAAACAAGTTTAACCAATTTTATTTTTCAAAAAGAAGTCAAGACAGTTTAGTGAGCATACATTAGCACATGTAAACACTTGTGATGGCCAAATCACATTGTACCTGCACATGTATCAAAAGTAGTAAAGAATATTGCATGTTATGTGTGAAAAACATCACAAGATTGCATATGTGTATACATGTTATGACGATCTAAGATATGAGAAAATAACTTTAACTCACACACAATCATAACTGTTTGATGGGGACTATCACCTTCGAGATACATGCTATAACTCCCACATCTCCTAGAATACACGCTTGCAACCATATTTAAAACATTTTTTTTAATCTTTTTGCTTTTTATATTCTTTGCATATTTTTTTTTTAAACATATCATACATGGGCATAAAAAGAGAGTGTTTGGTCACAATGTGAATGATCCCTTGTGATTAACCCTAATAAATTAATTTAGCCAAGTAATTAATTAATCAATTAATCGTGAAATTTTATGGAAGCACAAACAAATCACCAAAAAACTAAATATGCAACGGAAATTAAATAACACGGTGATTTGTTTACGAATGGGGAAAACCCTAACGGCAAAAACCCCACCGGGTGATTTTCAGGTCACCACTCCCGAAACTCCACTATTATCAAATCAAGCGGTTACAAGTAAAGGAATCCCAATTACCTTACCAACCTACAGTTGAACCCTTACCCCAATACCCAATTGGACTTGATCTGTAGTGATAGTCTCCACCTTTGATGCACGGCTCCCAAGTACGTGACTAACCAATACGAGGATCCAAGTACACGACTTCAGAACACCAACTGAGGAAGAATGGTTGGCTGCAAAGTTCTTCAGTTCATCCTTTATGATGAATAGCAGGAAGATGCTTGGTTACAAAACCCTATGGTGCAAATACACAGCAACTTCTTGATGGAAGATGAACTAGGTCAAGAACTTCGTCTGTTGATCACAATTTGCTTGAACAGAGATTGCTCAATGATAATGCAACTTGTGTCACCCTAGACGGCTCTTAAAATAATCCTTTTATATGTTTAGGGTTAGAAGAAAAGAAAGCCCAAAAACATATTCACGAATCCCAAGAAAATCAGATTGGAAATCTGACTTTTTTAAATCTCGACAGATAGCAGGTGTCAAGGTAGCTGTCGAGAGGTGTCGAGCTTTAAAAACTTTGCACTTCAGCTTGCTTTTTCTTGGACAGACTTGATGACTTCAACACTTGACCTTGAAACATTGTTTCTCGAAGTATTAAAAACACCTAGAACTACCCAATTACAAGTAGAGTGCGTTTTGTCAAAGGATTAGCCAATTTACATAAATAAGTGACATATGTTCTTAAACAAGTTAAAACATATATGTCCTAACAGAGAGAAAAGAAATACCCAAGATGTTAAGCAATTGACATCGCATTTTTGCTATGCCGAAGCATACGAATGTCTTTGACACTGCACTTTTGCTATGCCGAAGCATACAGGTGTCATATTATGATTGGTGGGCAACAGTGATAAGATGGTTATTTATGCCTTTCTCTTATAATTTTCTAGTCCTACCCATCAAAAAGAATGATATGAGTATTAAGTTCAAGAGATAAATTAATCTTACTCATCACAAACAAGAGCCCCAAAGCTATAAGAGATACAAAATTTAGAAAATTCTGTTTCATTAGCCATCCAAGGTACACAAGTACCAAAGTACACAAAACACACACTATTTTTGTATTTTTTTGATTTTTCAATTTTTTTTATTTTTATATTAAACACAAAATAACCAAAACTGAAAGTAAACACACAAAAACATGTTAGACAAAGCAAAGCATAAAACTAGACTGACTCAACAAAAATGCAAAACACACAAGCAATACAACAAACAAAAACAAGAAGATAGAAGAAAGTGATAAAATCACATAGAGTCCTTTTTCTTTCACACCTTGGAAGAACCTTTCCTTTAATTGAACCATTGAACCGGTTGTGAGGGGGAAGAATTGAAACTGTTCAAGTTCGAAAGGAACATGAGGGCTTTCAAAAGATATCCAAGAGGAGCAAGAGAGGATTAAAGCTGATTTTGGCTTCCTGATGCTATCATGCCGTTGCTCTGTTGAGTGGCTAGCCACTTGTAGCAATTTGGTCAAGTATGACCGGCAGCTCCACAATGATGACAGAGATGCTGCTTCTTTTGTTTAGGCTTTTGAGAGTTAGCCTTCTTAGCCCTAGGTTTATTAGCATCTTTCTCATCTTGCTTAAGAGGTACTCCTAAGATAGATTTACCCTTGTCTAACTTCTCACTAGCTAATTCAGTTTTAACATTCGTGTTCTCAATATCAGTATTATTAGCAGGAGAAACAAAAACAGTAGCACTAGTAGAAGCAACATGAGAGAAAGAAAGATCATACCCTAAACCTGTCCGATCCGAAGCAGATTTCTGAATGTTGAACATCTCATCAAGCTTTGCACTTGAAGTCCTCTCCAATTGAGCTCTGACTTGAAATAGCTCCGCTTCAAGCTTCTTAGTCTTCTCAGCCAAGAAATTATTCTTAAACCTCAGTGCACCAATAGTTTAATTCGCCTCATCAAATTTTGTGGACAACTCTTCACGATCAAGTTCCACATCACTGAGCTTCTTGGTGGCCAGCCTATACAATTTCTTATGCTTCTCAGAGAGCTTGTAAAGTTTCTCATAAGCTGAATGGATATCATCTTGATCACCCATCTTCTCGAATTTTGACTCCACCACTTCTTCTTCTTCTTCGTCCACATCTTCAACAATCCCTTCAGTAGGATTGACTGTGGCAGTGAAGGCATTTAAAATTCCGTCATCCTCATTGTCGGAATCATCTTCAGGCTTAGTGTCACTCAAAGTTGCAGCAAGTGCCTTACTCTTCCCAACGCTCTTGAGATATGTCGGGCATTCATGCTTCATGTGACCAAATCCATGACATCCAAAACACTTTGGTCCTACAGGAATAGACCGCCATCCTTAGCACCCTTCTTCCCTTTGTCTTGGCTCTTAAACTGAGAAAAATTGGATTGTCTACGGTCCTTGTCGAAGTTCCTCCCATTGGCATTCTTCATAAACTTCTTGAACTACATTGTAATGTAGGACTTCATATTGGAATCTTCATCATCGGAAGACTCATCTGTATCACTACTCTTTGCCTTCAAATCCATGCTCTTACTTTTACCCGTTTTGCCAATCTTAGATAGTCCTAGCTCGTAGGTCTGCAAGTTTTCAACCAGTTCAGTCAAAAGTTCAGTCAAAGGAATTTTTTCAATATCCTTTGATTCTTCTATTACCGTAATCTTGGCATGCAATCTCTCAGGTAGAGATCTAAGCACCTTCCTTACAACCTTGGGTTCAGGGATGGTTTCCCCAAGATTAAAGGCTGAGTTCACTATGTCCTTGAGCTTGGCATAGAACTCATCAAACGACTCATCCTCCTCCATCTTAATCTCTTCAAAGCTTGCAGTGAGCCTCTGAAGCTTTAAATATTTGACAGCCTTTGTTCCTTCATAGGTTGTCTGGAGGATGGTCCACGCCTCCTTAGCAGCTTCTGTTGAGGATATCTTCTTGAACTCCTCATTGGTGACCGTGCTAAATAGGGCATTTAATGCTTTGCTGTTGAAGTTTGCCGCCTTGATCTTGGCGTCATCCCAATCGTCCGGTTCTTCTTTTGGCCTGGTCCAGCCAATCTCTATAGCTTGCCACACCTTCTCATCTAAAGATTGCAAGAAAACTCTCAGGCATACTTTCCAATATGCATAGTTAGTGTCATCAAATAAAGGAGGTATGATTAATGACTGTCCTCTATCCATGACAAACAGGGGTTAATGGATCAACACAGCAAAGATTAAACCTAATCAGAGTGTGCCTGCTCTGATACCACTTGATAGGCCACAAACTGAATGACCCCTTGTGATTTAAACCAATTAATTAATTAGCCAAGTTGTTAATTAATCAATTAATCATGCAAACGCACGGAAGCACAAACAAATCACCAATAAACTAAATAAGCAGCGGAAAATAAATAACACGGTGATTTGTTTACGAATGGGGAAAACCCTTGTGGCAAAAACCCCACCAGGTGATTTTCAGGTCACCACTCCCGAAACTCCACTATTATCAAATCAAGCGGTTACAAGTAAAGGAATCCCAAGTACCTTACCAACCTACAGTTGAACCCTTACCTCAATACCCAATTGGACTTGATCTGTAGTGACAGTTTCCACCTTTGATGCACGACTCCCAAGTACATGACTAACCAATGCATGAATCCCAGTACGCGACTTCAAACACCAACTTAGAAGGAGAGGTTGGCTGCAAAGTTCTTCAATTCATCCTACACGATGAAGATCAAGAAGATGCTTGGTCACAAAACCCTTTGGTGCAAAATACACCGCAACTTCTTCAGAGAAGATGAACTAGGTCAAGAACTTCGTCTTTGATCACAAATTGCTTAAACAGAGTTTGCTCATTGCTTTTGCAACTTGTGTCCATCTTGACGGCTCTTAAAATAATCCTTTTATATGTTTAGGGTTTGGAGAAAAGAAGACCCAAAAGCATATTCACGGATCCCAAGGAAATCAGATCAGAAAATCTGATTTTGTAATTCTCGACAGATAACAAGTGTCAAGGAGCTATCGAGCAAGTGTTGAGATTTAATGAATTTGTACTTCAGCTTGTTTTTCTTAGACAGACTTGATGACTTCAACACTTGATCTTGAAACCTTGTTTCTTGAAGTATTAAAAACACCTAGAACTACCCAATTACAAGGAGAGTGCGTTTTGTCAAAAGATTAGCCAATTTACAAAGATAAGTGACATATGCTCTTGACAAGTGAAAACATATATGTCCTAACAAATTATGTAAAGAAATGTGAGTATAACAATCTCTTACTCTCAAGGTTTGTGGCTAAGGTTTTCTCTCAGAAGCACTCCTTAACATTTGTGGGTAATGTGGGTATAAATAGTGTGGGCACAGAAAGTATGTATCGGATAGCACAACCTGGCAAAATGGAATGTTTCGCAGGTGTCTCGTGAGAAGGCCGTACCCGCGAGCTGCTCTCGAAACAAAGTTGTCTCCATCTTGTCCTGACTCTTTGTATTCCAGCATGTGTAAGTCACATAGATCACTTCACGGGATGCTAAGTCGCTAGCTACCCGCGAATACCTCTTCAATCTTCAATAACTTGAGTCTTCACACACACACTCTCTCTCTCTCTCTATCACACAACCCTTACAATTAAATCCCACAATAAATACAAGATACAAAAGATTGAATAAAATTACAATCAAATTTGACACGGAATAAAAGCCAACAGAACACATAGTTGTAAATTACAACTTTACAATATATATGCTTAAAATATTATGCTAAGTTCATTTTTCAGAATTTACATTTCTGTTATAATTCATGGTACAATGTTTAGACCATCTAGTCCTAGAAAAAAAAAATTAATGGCAATACCAAAATAGTATATCAAAATTATAACGACAACACAATATATCGTTTTTTTTTTTTTTAAATTGAAATTATCTTGAGAAAAGAATTGATAACTTTGGTTTCCTCTTGATTTTCAATAGTTGAATTACTAAATGTCAAATATAACGAAAGAAAAGTGAACAAACAAATAGCAAATAGTTAGATGTGAGTTGGGTAACCATGTAATTTATCAAGACCTACTTATGAGTCTTTTTACTGCACAAATAAAATTTTGAAATCAAGAAAATGTGTTTATGCAGTTTGAATACTTTTTTCATGGTATCAATCTATTGGATTTTCCATAAAATGTGGTTGTACAATGTCAAAATAAAAAATAAATATAACAACATCACTGTTATTAGTCACAAGTGTTGGCCTAAGATGTTCCCACTCAACCCGCTGTTCCCTCCGTTGCTCAGGAGTAAATGCAAACTCAATTCTAGGGCAGCAAAAATACCCGAGAGAAGTTGATCATGCCTATGAATTCAGACAGGCTCATCCCTGGCTACTGTAACATTAATAATGCATTGGCTAGTGATCGTAGGAAAATGTGGTCTTTTTTTGTTTTGGAGTTTAATTAAGACTTGTGTTTCCCAGTGTGTTGATTTTAGAATTTTCAATTCATCAATAAACTTCTCGTTGGCATTTAAGC
Organism: Quercus variabilis; assembly: GCA_030445155.1. Taxonomy (NCBI): domain Eukaryota; kingdom Viridiplantae; phylum Streptophyta; class Magnoliopsida; order Fagales; family Fagaceae; genus Quercus; species Quercus variabilis. Next base: position 22,801,316 of record CP129456.1, on the reverse strand, counting down.
CATTGCATGCGCGTCATTCTTGTAATGAATTTAGTTCAAGTTGGATTTACTTGATTGATTTACTCTCTTTTAGAATAAGTCATGCTAAAAGGCATTATGGCTTAATACATATGCTTAAAATATTATGCTAAGCCCATTTTTAAGAATTTACGTTTCCGTTCTAATTCATGCTACAATGTTGGGATCATCTAGTCCTAGAAAAAAATTAATGGCAATACGAAAATAGAATATCGAAATTATAACAACAACACAATATATCATTTAAAAAAAATTCAAATTAACTTGAGAAAAGAATTGGTAACTTTGGTTTCCTCTTGATTTTCAACATTTGAATTACTAAATGTTAAATACAACGAAAGAAAAGTGACCAACAAAAAAAAAATAGTTTGATGTGTGTTGGGTAACCACGTAATTTATCAAGACCTAGTTATGAGCCTTTCGACTATATAAATAAAATTTTGAAATCAAGAAAATGTGTTTATGCAGTTTAAATCATTTTTTCATGGTATTAGTATATTGGATATTCAATAAAATGTGGTTGTACAATGTCAAAATAAAAAAATGAATATAACAACATGTTTTGGTTATTTTCAATGATGATGTCTTATTTTTTAAAATAATGGACTGGAGTTAGAGTTATGGCTACCAAAAAAAGAAATCGAATACTGTCTTGCCTTGACATTAAAAAATAATCATTATGGGTCGTACACCACAAATTTTCAAATATTATTATAACTATATATGTAAAAAAAAATGTAGGAAAAAAAAAAAAAAAAGATGAATATTGTGTCCAATGAATAGTGAGTTGAATTTTTTTTTTTTTTTGTAATACAATATGCATATAGAGTTTTACGAGCCACAAATAGTCCGCCAAGGACAAAAACCCTCCTTTCCCTCAAAAAACAATAAGTATGTGTACTTTTTCAGTAAAAACAAAACAAAAGTATTAATAATTTAAAAAAAAAAAGTTTTGTGTTTATATATAAATATATGTTTTTATTAGGACATCAAATAAATTTAATTCCTATATATAAAACTATATTTTTTGGGCATTTCGTCTTTATTATAAATTTTAATGTTATTTTGATACATTTAAAGAGGTTTACAATCCCATAAGTAATAAGTAGTATATACCAAGTATTTAAATTAAATGAAAATTAACAAATTCTTTAGTGATGCATCATTCAGTTTTTTTTTTTTTTTTTTTTTTTTTTTTTGGTGCTTCTCTGGTGCGCAAATGCTACTAATTAAAGATAAATTTAAAATATAAGTTAATACCATTATTATTCGAAGAATGTTAAGTTACACCCAATACGGCATTAAGCAATGTTACCACAGTTAAAATTTTTTTTTTTTTTTAATGCGAATTTTACAAAATATATTGTTGAATTACATGTTCTCCATATAACCATCATGCCTATAAAATTTCAAAAAGATCAAAGATCAAAAGATCGTTAATCTATTAATTGTTCAAAATTTAAGTCCTAATTTGTATATTAAAATTATCCATTAAAAATGAACCGTTGGACCGAATAATAAGTAAAATAAGATTTGCATTAAATTTGACACACATATTAAAAATATAGAAAAAATGTAATTCTATAGTGTGTACGTAGGGTTAAAAATGTAATTCATCACTCAAAATTTTTTACACAAATTTGATTAATATATTTTGGGTAGTACGCATAGAGTTTGGGTAAAAGATTTATATACTATAATAATAGAAAAGGATTAAAACACTTATAATATATTCTTTAAATGTTTCTATTTTTCCCTTTTTGGGGAGTTTTTCTCCTATGAGTTTTATTTTAATCGATAAAATTCTCTGATGAGTTATATATTGTATATACAAAAAATCGTGGATATTGTAAATTAGAAGTTGACGACTCTTTTACGTTTGGTTAAAGGAAAAAGTACCAACAACCAAAGTAGTTTAATTTGAAGCCCTTGATCTTTATACCGAAAGACCCCTTCCATTTTATCATTATTAACATTAAATTCATTATTTTCAAGGGACCCCTTAGCTTTATCATTACTAAGATTAAATTCATTATATTCAAGAACATCTTTGGGAAAAATGACTAGCATCAATGAAGTATAACTTACGATGATCTTAATGAATGTTTTCTAGCATTGATGATATTAAGAGAACGGATTTTGAAGTATTAAACTAATGCATCAATGACACTTAAAAATGTTTCAGTTTTTATGTCATTGATAGGTACTATAAATTCCCATCCTCTCCCTTCCATTAGCGTCAAGCATCCGCCATTACCAATTATAAACCAATACTCACACACTCCACGAGTTTATCCAGTACCATAAGTACCATGGCATATAAATCACGAAGCATTGCTCTTATATTGATATATGCATGTTTGGCAGTGTTGGTTCCTACAGGGCTAGCTCAGTTGCAAAAAACACTTGTATCACCTCAAATACCTGGATTGTCACAAATACCTGGATTGTTGCCACAAATAACTAAATTTTTCCCCAACCTTGGAGCTGGGGGACTTTCAGGGGCAAATGGGCAATGTTTGTCATCTCTTGTAGACATACCAGGGTGTCTTACTCAAGTTTTTGGTTCACTTGTTAATGGCCAATTCAGCATTATAGGTTCCTCTTGTTGCAAAGCCATCTCAGAGATTAAGGGAAATTGCTTGTCTAATTTGTTCCCCTCCAATCCCATCTTTGCTCCTTTGCTCAATAACTCCTGTGGTCAACCATCTAAAGGAAACGGACAAGTCTCCAGAATCACTACCAGTAAGGCCGCTTTACCGGGGATTTTACCAGGGAATCAAGACATACAAGAATGCTGGTCATCTCTTTCAGGTGTACCAGGGTGTCTTACAGATGTTATGAATTCACTCCTTAATGGCAGAGTTAACTTCTTTGGCCCTACTTGTTGTAAAGCCATCACTTTGGTCAGTGACCATTGCTTGCCTAAATTGTTCCCTTTTAACCCCACTTTTCATTCAACAATTAAAAATGTTTGTTTAACTGGCTCTGGAGTTGGGGAACCTGCACCTTCACCACTAGGAGAAGATCAGATCACTGGGAGCGAGCTATATTTGCCAGTGAAACTGCCTTTCCTAGGACTATCAGACGAGAATTGGGAAAAAGACGTTGCAAAATGCTGGTCATCACTTTCAAGCATTAATCAGTGTGTTGATGAGATTTATGGAACACTGTCCAGGGGCGTATTTAGTGTGGTCGGTCCTGCTTGCTGCAAATCAATCACTGTTATTAGTCACAAGTGTTGGCCTAAGATGTTCCCACTCAACCCGCTGTTCCCTCCGTTGCTCAGGAGTAAATGCAAACTCAAATCTAGGGCAGCAAAAATACCCGAGAGAACTTGATCATGCCTATGAGTTCAGACCGGCTTATCCCTGGCTACTGTAACATTAATAATGCGTTGGCTAGTGATCGTAGGAAAATGTGGTCTTTTTTTGTTTTGGAGTTTAATTGAGACTTGTGTTTCCCAGTGTGTTGATTTTAGAATTTTCAATTCATCAATAAAATTCTCGTTGGCATTTAAGCCATTGCATGCGCGTCATTCTTGTAATGAATTTAGTTCAAGTTGGATTTACTTGATTGATTTACTCTCTTTTATAATGAGTCATGCTAAAAGGCATTGTAGCTTAATACATATGCTTAAAATATTATGCTAAGCCCATTTTTAAGAATTTACGTTTCCGTTCTAATTCATGCTACAATGTTGGGATCATCTAGTCCTAGAAAAAAATTAATGGCAATACAAAAATAGAATATCGAAATTATAACGACAACACAATATATCATTTAAAAAAAATTGAAATTATCTTGGGAAAAGAATTGGTAACTTTGGTTTCCTCTTGATTTTCAACATTTGAATTACTAAATGTTAAATACAACGAAAGAAAAGTGACCAACAAATAAAAAATAGTTTGATGTGTGTTGGGTAACCACATAATTTATCAAGACCTAGTTATGAGCCTTTTGACTATATAAATAAAATTTTGAAATCAAGAAAATGTGTTTATACATTTTAAATCATTTTTTCATGGTATTAGTATATTGGATATTCAATAAAATGTGGTTGTACAATGTCAAAATAAAAAAATGAATATAAAAACATGTTTTGGTTATTTTCAATGATGATGTCTTATGTTTTAAAATAATGGACTGGAGTTAGAATTGTGGCTACCAAAAAAAGAAATCGAATACTGTCTTGGCTTGACATTAAAAAACAATCATTGTGGGTCATACATCGCAAATTTTCAAATATTATTATAACTATATATGTAAAAAAAAAAAAAAAATGGAGGAAAAAAGAAGAAGATGAATATTGTGTCCTATGAATTGTGAGTTGAATTTTTTTTTTTTTTTTTTTTTTTGTAATACAATATGCATATAGAGTGTTACGAGCCACAAATAGTCCGCCAACGACCAAAAACCCTCCTTTCCCACAAAAAACAATAAGTATGTGTACTTTTTCAGTAAAAACAAAACATAAGTATTAATAATTAAAAAAAAAAAGTTGTGTTTATATATAAATATATGTTTTTATTAGGACATCTAATAAATTTAATTCCTATATATAAAACTATATTTTTGGGCATTTCGTCTTTATTATAAATTTTAATGTTATTTTGATGCATTTAAAGAGGTTTACAGTCTCATAAGTAATAAGTAGTATATACCAAGTATTTAAATTAAATGAACATTAACAAATTCTTTAGTGATGCATCATTCAGTTTTTTTTTTTTTTTTTTTTTTTGGTGCTTCTCTGGTGCGCAAATGCTACTAATTAAAGATAAATTTAAAATAAAAGTTAATTCCATTATTATTGGAAGAACGTTATGTTACACCCAGTGCGGCTTTAAGCAATGTTACCACAGTTAAAATGTTTTTTTTTTTTTCAATGCGAATTTTACAAAATATATTGTTGAATTACATGTTCTCCATATAACCTTCATGCCTATAAAATTTCAATATGATCAAAGATCAAAAGATCGTTATTCTATTAATTGTTCAAAATTTAAGTCCTAATTTGTATATTAAAGTTATCCATTAAAAATGAACCGTTGGGCCAAATAATAAATAAAATAAGATTTGCATTAAATTTGACGCAGATATTAAAAATATAGAAAAATGTAATTCTATAGTGTGTACGTAGGGTTAAAACATGTAATTCATCACTCAAAATTTTTTACACAAAATTTGATTAATATATTTTGGGTAGTACGCATAGAGTTTGGGTAAAAGATTTATATACTATAATAATAGAAAATGATGAAAACACTTATAATATATTCTTTAAATGTTTCTATTTTTCCCTTTTTAGGGAGTTTTTCTCCTATGAGTTTTATTTTAATCGATAAAATTCTCTGATGAGTTATATATAGTATATACACAAAATCGTGGATATTGTAAATTAGAAGTTGACGACTCTTTTACGTTTGGTTAAAGGAAAAAGTACCAACAACCAAAGTAGTTTAATTTGAAGCCCTTGATCTTTATACCGAAAGACCCCTTCCATTTTATCATTATTAAGATTAAATTCATTATTTTCAAGGGACCCCTCAGCTTTATCATTACTAAGATTAAATTCATTATTTTGAAGAACATCTTTGGGAAAAATGACTAGCATCAATGAAGTATAACTTACGATGATCTTAATGAAAGTTTTCTAGCATTGATGATATTAAGAGAACGGATTTTGAACTATTAAACTAATGCAACAATGACACTTGAAAATGTTTCATTTTTTATGTCATTGATAGGTACTATAAATTCCCACCCTCTCGCTTCCATTAGCGTCAAGCATCCTCCATTACCAATTATAAACCAATACTCACACACTCCACGAGTTTACCCAGTACCATAAGTACCATGGCATATAAATCACAAAGCTTTGCTCTTATATTGATATATGCATGTTTGGCAGTGTTGGTTCCTACTGGGCTAGCTCAGTTGCAACAAACACTTGTATCACCTCAAATACCTGGATTGTCACAAATACCTGGATTGTTGCCACAAATAACTAAATTTTTCCCCAACCTTGGAGCTGGGGGGCTTTCAGGGGCAAATGGGCAATGTTTGTCATCTCTTGTAGACATACCAGGGTGTCTTACTCAAGTTTTTGGTTCACTTGTTAATGGCCAATTCAGCATTATAGGTTCCTCTTGTTGCAAAGCCATCTCAGAGATTGAGGGAAATTGCTTGTCCAATTTGTTCCCCTCCAATCCCATCTTTGCTCCATTGCTCAATAACTCCTGTGGTCAACCATCTAAAGGAAACGGACAAGTCTCTGGAATCACTACCAGTAAGGCCGCTTTACCAGGGATTTTACCGGGGAATCAAGGCATACAGGAATGCTGGTCATCTCTTTCAGGTGTACCAGGGTGTCTTACAGATGTTATGAATTCACTCCTTAATGGCAGAGTTAACTTCTTTGGCCCCACTTGTTGTTAAGCCATCACTTTGGTCAGTGACCAGTGCTTGCCTAAATTGTTTCCTTTTAACCCCGCTTTTCATTCAACAATTAAAAACGTTTGTTTAACTGGCTCTGGAGTTGGAAAACCTGCACCTTCACCACTAGGAGAAGATCAAATCACTGGGAGCGAGCTATATTTGCCAGTGAAACTGCCTTTCCTAGGACTACCAGACGAGAATTGGGAAAAAGACGTTGCAAAATGCTGGTCGTCACTTTCAAGCATTAATCAGTGTGTTGATGAGATTTATGGAACACTGTCGAAGGGCGTATTTAGTGTGGTCGGTCCTGCTTGCTGCAAATCAATCACTGTTATTAGTCACAAGTGTTGGCCTAAGATGTTCCCACTCAACCCGCTGTTCCCTCCGTTGCTCAGGAGTAAATGCAAACTCAATTCTAGGGCTGCAAAAATACCCGAGAGAAGTTGATCTTGCCTATGAATTCAGACAGGCTCATCCCTGGCTACTGTAACATTAATAATGCGTTGGCTAGTGATCGTAGGAAAATGTGGTCTTTTTTTGTTTTGGAGTTTAATTGAGACTTGTGTTTCCCAGTGTGTTAATTTTAGAATTTTCAATTCATCAATAAAATTCTCGTTGGCGTTTAAGCCATTGCATGCGCGTCATTCTTGTAATGAATTTAGTTCAAGTTGGATTTACTTGATTGATTTACTCTCTTTTAGAATGAGTCATGCTAAAAGGCATTGTGACTTAATACATATGCTTAAAATATTATGCTAAGCCCATTTTTAAGAATTTACGTTTCCGTTCTAATTCATGCTACAATGTAGGATCATCTAGTCCTAGAAAAAAATTAATGGCAATACGAAAATAGTACATCGAAATTATAACGACAACACAATATATCATTTAAAAAAAATTGAAATTATCTTGAGAAAAGAATTGGTAACTTTGGTTTCCTCTTGATTTTCAACATTTGAATTACTAAATGTTAAATACAACGAAAGAAAAGTGACCAACAAATAAAAAATAGTTGGATGTGTGTTGGGTAACCACGTAATTTATCAAGACCTAGTTATGAGCCTTTTGACTATATAAATAAAATTTTGAAATCAAGAAAATGTGTTTATACATTTTAAATCATTTTTTCATGGTATTAGTATATTGGATATTCAATAAAATGTGGTTGTACAATGTCAAAATAAAAAAATGAATATAAAAACATGTTTTGGTTATTTTCAATGATGATGTCTTATGTTTTAAAATAACGGACTGGAGTTAGAATTGTGGCTACCAAAAAAAGAAATCGAATACTGTCTTGGCTTGACATTAAAAAACACTCATTATGGGTTGTACATCGCAAATTTTCAAATATTATTAGAACTATATGTAAAAAAAAAAAAAATGTAGGAAAAAAGAGGAAGATGAATATTGTGTCCTATGAATTGTGAGTTAAATTTTTTCTTTTTTTGTTATACAATATGCATATAGAGTGTTGCGAGCCACAAATAGTCTGTCAAGGACCAAAAACCCTCCTTTCCCTCAAAAAACACTAAGTATGTGTACTTTTTCAATAACAACAAAACATAAGTATTAATAATTTAAAAAAAAAAGTTTTGTGTTTATATATAAATATATGTTTTTATTATGACATCAAATAAATTCAACTCCTATATATAAAACTATATTTTTTGGGCATTTCGGCTTTATTATAAAATTTAATGTTATTTTGATACATTTAAAGAGGTTTACAATCCCAAAAGTAATAAGTAGTATATACCAAGTATTTAAATTAAATGAACATTAACAAATTCTTTAGTGATGCATCGGTCAGTTTTTTTTTTTTTTTTTGGTGCGTCTCTGGTGCGCAAATGCTACTAATTAAAGATAAATTTAAAATATAAGTTAATACCATTATTATTGGAAGAACGTCAAGTTACACCCAGTGCGGCTTTAAGCAATGTTACCACAGTTAAAATGTTTTTTTTCTAATGCGAATTTTACAAAATATATTGTTGAACTACATGTTCTCCATATAACCTTCATGCCTATAAAATTTCAAAATGATCAAAGATCAAAAGATCGCTAATCTATTAATTGTTCAAAATTTAAGTCCTAATTTGTTTATTAAAATTGTCCATTAAAAATGAACTGTTGGACCAAATAATAAATAAAATAAGATTCGCATTAAATTTGATGCACATATTAAAAATATAGAAAAAAATGTAATTCTATAGTGTGTACGTAGGGTTAAAAAATGTAATTCATCACTCAAAATTTTTTACACAAATTTGATTAATATATTTTGGGTAGTACGCATAGAGTTTGGGTAAAAGATTTATATACTATAATAATAGAAAAGGATGAAAACACTTATAATATATTCTTTACATGTTTCTATTTTTCCCTTTTTGGGGAGTTTTTCTCCTATGAGTTTTACTTTAATCGATAAAATTCTCTGAAGAGTTATATATAGTATACACACAAAATCGTGGATATTGTAAATTAGAAGTTGACGACTCTTTTACGTTTGGTTAGAGGAAAAAGTACCAACAACCAAAGTAGTTTAATTTGAAGCCCTTGATCTTTATACCGAAATACCCCTTCCATTTTATCATTATTAAGATTAAATTCATTATTTTCAAGTGACCCCTCAGCTTTATCATTACTAAGATTAAATTCATTATTTTCAAGAACATCTTTGGGAAAAATGACTAGCATCAATGAAGTATAACTTACGATGATCTTAATGACAGTTTTCTAGCATTGATGATATTAAGAGAACGGATTTTGAAGTATTAAACTAATGCATCAATGACACTAAAAAATGTTTCAGTTTTTATGTCATTGATGGGTACTATAAATTCCCATCCTCTCGCTTCCATTAGCGTCAAGCATCCTCCATTACCAATTATAAACCAGTACTCACACACTCCACGAGTTTATCCAGTGCCATAAGTACCATGGCATATAAATCACAAAGCTTTGTTCTTATATTGATATATGCATGTTTGGCAGTGTTGGTTCCAACAGGGCTAGCTCAATTGCAACAGACACTTGTATCACCTCAAATACCTGGATTGTCACAAATACCTGGATTGTTGCCACAAATAACTAAATTTTTCCCCAACCTTGGAGCTGGGGGACTTTCAGGGGCAAATGGGCAATGTTTGTCATCTCTTGTACACATACCAGGGTGTCTTACTCAAGTTTTTGGTTCACTCGTTAATGGCCAATTCAGCATTATAGGTTCCTCTTGTTGCAAAGCCATCTCAGATATTGAGGGAAATTGCTTGTCTAATTTGTTCCCCTCCAATCCCATCTTTGCTTCTTTGCTCAATAACTCCTGTGGTCAACCATCTAAAGGAAACGAACAAGTCTCCGGAATCACTACCAGTAAGGCCGCTTTACCGGGGATTTTATCGGGGAATCAAGACATACAGCAATGCTGGTCATCTCTTTCAGGTGTACCAGGGTGTCTTACAGATGTTATGAATTCACTCCTTAATGGCAGAGTTAACTTCTTTGGCCCCACTTGTTGTAAAGCCATCACTTTGGTCAGTGACCAGTGCTTGCCTAAATTGTTTCCTTTTAACCCCGCTTTTCATTCAACAATTAAAAACGTTTGTTTAACTGGCTCTGGAGTTGGAAAACCTGCACCTTCACCACTAGGAGAAGATCAAATCACTGGGAGCGAGCTATATTTGCCAGTGAAACTGCCTTTCCTAGGACTACCAGACGAGAATTGGGAAAAAGACGTTGCAAAATGCTGGTCGTCACTTTCAAGCATTAATCAGTGTGTTGATGAGATTTATGGAACACTGTCGAAGGGCGTATTTAGTGTGGTCGGTCCTGCTTGCTGCAAATCAATCACTGTTATTAGTCACAAGTGTTGGCCTAAGATGTTCCCACTCAACCCGCTGTTCCCTCCGTTGCTCAGGAGTAAATGCAAACTCAATTCTAGGGCAGCAAAAATACCCGAGAGAAGTTGATCATGCCTATGAATTCAGACAGGTTCATCCCTGGCTACTGTAACATTAATAATGCGTTGGCTAGTGATCATAGGAAAATGTGGTCTTTTCTTGTTTTGGAGTTTAATTGAGACTTGTGTTTCCCAGTGTGTTGATTTTAGAATTTTCAATTCATCAATAAAATTCTCGTTGGCATTTAAGCCATTGCATGCGCGTCATTCTTGTAATGAATTTAGTTCAACTTGGATTTACTTGATTGATTTACTCTCTTTTAGAATGAGTCATGCTAAAAGGCATTGTGGCTTAATACATATGCTTAAAATATTAAGCTAAGCCCATTTTTAAGAATTTACGTTTCCGTTCTAATTCATGCTACAATGTTGGGATCATCTAGTCCTAGAAAAAAATTAATGGCAATAAGAAAATAGTACATCGAAATTATAACGACAACACAATATATCATTTAAAAAAAATTGAAATTATCTTGAGAAAAGAATTGGTAACTTTGGTTTCCTCTTGATTTTCAACATTTGAATTACTAAATGTTAAATACAACGAAAGAAAAGTGACCAACAAATAAAAAATAGTTGGATGTGTGTTGGGTAAACACGTAATTTATCAAGACCTAGTTATGAGCCTTTTGACTATATAAATAAAATTTTGAAATCAAGAAAATGTGTTTATGCAGTTTAAATCATTTTTTCATGGTATTAGTATATTAGATATTGAATAAAATGTGGTTGTACAATGTCAAAATAATAAAATGAATATAACAACATGTTTTGGTTATTTTCAATGATGATGTCTTATGTTTTAAAACAATGGACTGGAGTTAGAATTGTGGCTGCCAAAAAAAGAAATCGAATACTGTCTTGGCTTGACATTAAAAAACAATCATTATTGGTCGTGCATCGCAAATTTTCAAATATTATTATAACTATACATGTAAAAAAAAAATGTAGGAAAAAAGAAGAAGATGAATATTGTGTCCTATGAATTGTGAGTTGAATTTTTTCTTTTTTTGTAATACAATATGCATATAGAGTGTTACGAGCCACAAATAGTCCGCCAACGACCAAAAACCCTCCTTTCCCTCAAAAAACAATAAGTATGTGTACATTTTCAGTAAAAACAAAACATAAGTATTAATAATTTAAAAAAAAAATAGTTTTGTGTTTATATATAAATATATGTTTTTATTATGACATCAAATAAATTCAACTCCTATATATAAAACTATATTTTTTGGGCATTTCGGCTTTATTATAAAATTTAATGTTATTTTGATACATTTAAAGAGGTTTACAATCCCAAAAGTAATAAGTAGTATATACCAAGTATTTAAATTAAATGAACATTAACAAATTCTTTAGTGATGCATCGGTCAGTTTTTTTTTTTTTTTTGGGTGCTTCTCTGGTGCGCTAATGCTACTAATTAAAGACAAATTTAAAATATCAGTTAATACCACCATTATTGGAAGAACGTTAAGTTACACCAAGTGCAGCTTTAAGCAATGTTACCACAGTTAAAATGTTTTTTTTTTTTCAATGCGAATTTTACAAAATATATTGTTGAATTACATGTTCTCCATATAACCTTCATGCCTATAAAATTTCAATATGATCAAAGATCAAAAGATCGTTATTCTATTAATTATTCAAAATTTAAGTCCTAATTTGTATATTAAAATTATCCATTAAAAATGAACCGTTGGGCCAAATAATAAATAAAATAGGATTCGCATTAAATTTGACGCAGATATTAAAATATAGAAAAAATGTAATTCTATAGTGTGTACGTAGGGTTAAAAAATGTAATTCATCACTCAAAATTTTTTACACAAATTTGATTAATATATTTTGGGTAGTACGCATAGAGTTTGGGTAAAAGATTTATGTACTATAATAATAGAAAAGCATGAAAACACTTATAATATATTCTTTAAATGTTTCTATTTTTCCCTTTTTGGGGAGTTTTTCTCCTATGAGTTTTATTTTAATCGATAAAATTCTCTGATGAGTTATATATAGTATGTACACAAAATCGTGGATATTGTAAATTAGAAGTTGACGACTCTTTCACGTTTGGTTAGAGGAAAAAGTACCAAGAACCAAAGTAGTTTAATTTGAAGCCCTTGATCTTTATACCGAAATACCCCTTCCATTTTGTCATTATTAAGATTAAATTCATTATTTTCAAGGGACCCCTCAGCTTTATCATTACTAAGATTAAATTCATTATTTTCAAGAACATCTTTCTGAAAAATGACTAGCATCAATGAAGTATAACTTACGATGATCTTAATGAAAGTTTTCTAGCATTGATGATATTAAGAGAACGGATTTTGAAGTATTAAACTAATGCATCAATGACACTTAAAAATGTTTCAATTTTTATGTCATTGATAGGTACTATAAATTCCCATCCTCTCGCTTCCATTAGCGTCAAGCATCCTCCATTACCAATTATAAACCAATACTCACACACTCCACGAGTTTATCCAGTACCATAAGTACCATGGCATATAAATCACAAAGCTTTGCTCTTATATTGATATATGCATGTTTGGCAGTGTTGGTTCCTACTGGGCTAGCTCAGTTGCAACAAACACTTGTATCACCTCAAATACCTGGATTGTCACAAATACCTGGATTGTTGCCACAAATAACTAAATTTTTCCCCAACCTTGGAGCTGGGGGGCTTTCAGGGGCAAATGGGCAATGTTTGTCATCTCTTGTAGACATACCAGGGTGTCTTACTCAAGTTTTTGGTTCACTTGTTAATGGCCAATTCAGCATTATAGGTTCCTCTTGTTGCAAAGCCATCTCAGAGATTGAGGGAAATTGCTTGTCTAATTTGTTCCCCTCCAATCCCATCTTTGCTCCTTTGCTCAATAACTCCTGTGGTCAACCATCTAAAGGAAACGAACAAGTCTCCGGAATCACTACCAGTAAGGCCGCTTTACCGGGGATTTTACCGGGGAATCAAGACATACAGCAATGCTGGTCATCTCTTTCTGGTGTACCAGGGTGTCTTACAGATGTTATGAATTCACTCCTTAATGGCAGATTTAACTTCTTTGGCCCCACTTGTTGTAAAGCCATCACTTTGGTCAGTGACCAGTGCTTGCCTAAATTGTTCCCTTTTAACCCCGCTTTTCATTCAACAATTAAAAAAGTTTGTTTAACTGGCTCTGGAGTTGGAAAACCTGCACCTTCACCACTAGGAGAAGATCAGATCACTGGGAGCGCGCTATATTTGCCAGGGAAACTGCCTTTCCTAGGACTACCAGACGAGAATTGGGAAAAAGACGTTGCAAAATGCTGGTCGTCACTTTCAAGCATTAATCAGTGTGTTGATGAGATTTATGGAACACTGTCCAAGGGCGTATTTAGTGTGGTCGGTCCTGCTTGCTGCAAATCAATCACTGTTATTAGTCACAAGTGTTGGCCTAAGATGTTCCCACTCAACCCGCTGTTCCCTCCGTTGCTCAGGAGTAAATGCAAACTCAATTCTAGGGCAGCAAAAATACCCGAGAGAAGTTGATCATGCCTATGAATTCAGACAGGCTCATCCCTGGCTACTGTAACATTAATAATGCGTTGGCTAGTGATCATAGGAAAATGTGGTCTTTTCTTGTTTTGGAGTTTAATTGAGACTTGTGTTTCCCAGTGTGTTGATTTTAGAATTTTCAATTCATCAATAAAATTCTCGTTGGCATTTAAGCCATTGCATGCGCGTCATTCTTGTAATGAATTTAGTTCAAGTTGGATTTACTTGATTGATTTACTCTCTTTTAGAATGAGTCATGCTAAAAGGGATTGTGGCTTAATACATATGCTTAAAATATTATGCTAAGCCCATTTTTAAGAATTTACGTTTCCGTTCTAATTCATGCTACAATGTTGGGATCATCTAGTCCTAGAAAAAAATTAATGGCAATAAGAAAATAGTACATCGAAATTATAACGACAACACAATATATCATTTTAAAAAAATTGAAATTATCTTGAGAAAAGAATTGGTAACTTTGGTTTCCTCTTGATTTTCAACATTTGAATTACTAAATGTTAAATACAACGAAAGAAAAGTGACCAACAAATAAAAAATAGTTGGATGTGTGTTGGGTAAACACGTAATTTATCAAGACCTAGTTATTAGCCTTTTGACTATATAAATAAAATTTTGAAATCAAGAAAATGTGTTTATGCAGTTTAAATCATTTTTTCATGGTATTAGTATATTGGATATTTAATAAAATGTGGTTGTACAATGTCAAAATAAAAAAATGAATATAACAACATGTTTTGGTTGTTTTCAATGATGATGTCTTATGTTTTAAAACAATGGACTGGAGTTAGAATTGTGGCTGCCAAAAAAAGAAATCGAATACTGTCTTGGCTTGACATTAAAAAACAATCATTATTGGTCGTACATCGCAAATTTTCAAATATTATTATAACTATATATGTAAAAAAAAATGTAGGAAAAAAGAAGAAGATGAATATTGTGTCCTATGAATTTTGAGTTGAATTTTTTCTTTTTTTGTAATACAATATGCATATAGAGTGTTACGACCCACAAATAGTCCGCCAACTACCAAAAACCCCCCTTTCCCTCAAAAAAGAATAAGTATGTGTACTTTTTCAGTAAAAACAAAACAGAAGTATTAATAATTTAAAAAAAAATAGTTTTGTGTTTATATATAAATATATGTTTTTATTAGGACATCAAATAAATTTAATTCCTATATATAAAACTATATTTTTTGGGCATTTCGTCTTTATTATAAATTTTAATGTTATTTTGACACATTTAAAGAGGTTTACAATCCCAAAAGTAATAAGTAATATATACCAAGTATTTAAATTAAAAGAACATTAACAAATTCTTTAGTGATGCACCATTCAGTTTTTTTTTTTTTTTTTTTTTATTTTTGGTGCTTCTCTGGTGCGCTAATGCTACTAATTAAAGACAAATTTAAAATATCAGTTAATACCACTATTATTGGAAGAACGTTAAGTTACACCAAGTGCAGCTTTAAGCAATGTTACCACAGTTAAAATGTTTTTTTTTTTCAATGCGAATTTTACAAAATATATTGTTGAATTACATGTTCTCCATATAACCTTCATGCCTATAAAATTTCAATATGATCAAAGATCAAAAGATCGTTATTCTATTAATTATTCAAAATTTAAGTCCTAATTTGTATATTAAAATTATCCATTAAAAATGAACCGTTGGGCCAAATAATAAATAAAATAGGGTTTGCATTAAATTTGACGCAGATATTAAAAATATAGAAAAAATGTAATTCTATAGTGTGTACGTAGGGTTAAAAAATGTAATTCATCACTCAAAATTTTTTACACAAATTTGATTAATATATTTTGGGTAGTACGCATAGAGTTTGGGTAAAAGATTTATATACTATAATAATAGAAAAGCATGAAAACACTTATAATATATTCTTTAAATGTTTCTATTTTTCCCTTTTTGGGGAGTTTTTCTCCTATGAGTTTTACTTTAATCGATAAAATTCTCTGATGAGTTATATATAGTATATACACAAAATCGTGGATACTGTAAATTAGAAGTTGACGACTCTTTTACGTTTGGTTGGAGGAAAAAGTACCAACAACCAAAGTAGTTTAATTTGAAGCCCTTCATCTTTATACCGAAATACCCCTTCCATTTTATCAGTATTAAGATTAAATTCATTATTTTCAAGTGACCCCTCAGCTTTATCATTACTAAGATTAAATTCATTATTTTCAAGAACATCTTTGGGAAAAATGACTAGCATCAATGAAGTATAACTTACGATGATCTTAATGAAAGTTTTCTAGCATTGATGATATTAAGAGAACGGATTTTGAAGTATTAAACTAATGCATCAATGACACTGAAAAATGTTTCAGTTTTTATGTCATTGATAGGTACTATAAATTCCCATCCTCTCGCTTCCATTAGCGTCAAGCATCCTCCATTACCAATTATAAACCAATACTCACACACTCCACGAGTTTATCCAGTACCATAAGTACCATGGCATATAAATCACAAAGCTTTGCTCTTATATTGATATATGCATGTTTGGCAGTGTTGGTTCCTACTAGGCTAGCTCAGTTGCAACAAACACTTGTATCACCTCAAATACCTGGATTGTCACAAATACCTGGATTGTTGCCACAAATAACTAAATTTTTCCCCAACCTTGGAGCTGGGGGGCTTTCACGGGCAAATGGGCAATGTTTGTCATCTCTTGTAGACATACCAGGGTGTCTTACTCAAGTTTTTGGTTCACTTGTTAATGCCCAATTCAGCATTATAGGTTCCTCTTGTTGCAAAGCCATCTCAGAGATTGAGGGAAATTGCTTGTCCAATTTGTTCCCCTCCAATCCCATCTTTGCTCCTTTGCTCAATAACTCCTGTGGTCAACCATCTAAAGGAAACGGACAAGTCTCTAGAATCACAACCAGTAAGGCCGCTTTACCAGGGATTTTACCGAGGAATCAAGACATACAGGAATGCTGGTCATCTCTTTCAGGTGTACCAGGGTGTCTTACAGATGTTATGAATTCACTCCTTAATGGCAGAGTTAACTTCTTTGGCCCTACTTGTTGTAAAGCCATCACTTTGGTCAGTGACCATTGCTTGCCTAAATTGTTCCCTTTTAACCCCGCTTTTCATTCAACAATTAAAAACGTTTGTTTAACTGGCTCTGGAGTTGGGGAACCTGCACCTTCACCACTAGGAGAAGATCAGATCACTGGGAGCGAGCTATATTTGCCAGTGAAACTGCCTTTCCTAGGACTATCAGACGAGAATTGGGAAAAAGACGTTGCAAAATGCTGGTCGTCACTTTCAAGCATTAATCAGTGTGTTGATGAGATTTATGGAACACTGTCCAGGGGCGTATTTAGTGTGGTCGGTCCAGCTTGCTGTAAATCAATCACTGTTATTAGTCACAAGTGTTGGCCTAAGATGTTCCCACTCAACCCGCTGTTCCCTCCGTTGCTCAGGAGTAAATGCAAACTCAATTCTAGGGGAGCAAAAATACCCGAGAGAAGTTGATCATGCCTATGAATTCAGACACGTTCATCCCTGGCTACTGTAACATTAATAATGCGTTGGCTAGTGATCGTAGGAAAATGTGGTCTTTTTTTTTTTGTTTTGGAGTTTAATTGAGACTTGTGTTTCCCAGTGTGTTGATTTTAGAATTTTCAATTCATCAATAAAATTCTCGTTGGCATTTAAGCCATTGCATGCACGTCATTCTTGTAATGAATTTAGTTCAAGTTGGATTTACTTGATTGATTTACTCTCTCTTAAATTGAGTCATGCTAAAAGGCATTGTGGCTTAATACATATGCTTAAAATATTATGCTAAGCCCATTTTTAAGAATTTACGTTTCCGTTCTAATTCATGCTACAATGTTTGTATCATCTAGTCCCAGAAAAAAGTTAATGGCAATACGAAAATAGTACATCGAAATTATATCGACAACACAATATATCATTTAAAAAAAATTGAAATTATCTTGAGAAAAGAATTGGTAACTTTGGTTTCCTCTTGATTTTCAACATTTGTATTTCTAAATGTTAAATACAATGGAGGAAATGTGACCAACAAATAAAAAATAGTTCGATGTGTGTTGGTTAACCACGTAATTTATCAAGACCTAGTTATGAGCCTTTTGACTATATAAATAAAATTTTGAAATCAAGAAAATGTGTTTATGCAGTTTAAATCATTTTTTCATGGTATTAGTATATTGGATATTCAATAAAATGTGGTTGTACAATGTCAAAATAAAAAAATGAATATAACAACATGTTTTGGTTATTTTCAATGATGATGTCTTATGTTTTAAAATAATGGACTGGAGTTAGAATTGTGGCTTCCAAAAAACGAAATCGATTGCTATCTTGGCTTGACATTAAAAAACAATCATTATGGGTCATACATCGCAAATTTTCAAATATTATTATAACTATACATGTAAAAAAAAAATGTAGGAAAAAAGAAGAAGATGAATATTGTGTCCTATGAATTGTGAGTTGAATTTTATCTTTTTTTGTAATACAATATGAATATAGAGTGTTACGAGCCACAAATAGTCCGCCAACGACCAAAAACCCTCCTTTCCCTCAAAAAACAATAAGTATGTGTGCTTTTTCAGTAAAAACAAAACATAAGTATTAATAATTTAAAAAAAAAGTTGTGTTTATATATAAATGTATGTTTTTATTAGGACATCAAATAAATTTAATTCCTATACATAAAACAATTTTTTTTGGGCACTTCGTCTTTATTATAAATTTTAATGTTATTTCGATACATTTAAAGAGGTTTACAATCCCAAAAGTAATAAGTAGTATATACCAAGTATTTAAATTAAATGAACATTAACAAATTCTTTAGTGATGCATCATTCAGTTTTTTTTTTTTTTTTTTTGGTGCTTCTCTGGTGCGCAAATGCTACTAATTAAAGATAAATTTAAAATATAAGTTAATACCATTATTATTGGAAGAACGTCAAGTTACACCCAGTGCGGCTTTAAGCAATGTTACCACAGTTAAAATATTTTTTTTTTCATGCGAATTTTACAAAATATATTGTTGAACTACATGTTCTCCATATAACCTTCATGCCTATAAAATTTCAAAATGATCAAAGATCAAAAGATCGTTAATCTATTAATTGTTCAAAATTTAAGTCCTAATTTGTATATTAAAATTATCCATTAAAAATGAACTATTGGACCGAATAATAAATAAAATAAGATTCGCATTAAATTCGACACACATATTAAAAATATAGAAAAAATTGTAATTCTATAGTGTGTACGTAGGGTTAAAAAATGTAATTCATCGCTCAAAATTTTTTACACAAATTTGATTAATATATTTTGGGTAGTACACATAGAGTTTGGGTAAAAGATTTATATACTATAATAACGGAAAAGGATGAAAACACTTATAATATATTCTTTAAATGTTTCTATTTTTCCCTTTTTGGGGAGTTTTTCTCCTATGAGTTTTACTTTAATCGATAAAATTCTCTGATGAGTTATATATAGTATATACACAAAATCGTGGATATTGTAAATTAGAAGTTGACGACTCTTTTACGTTTGGTTAGAGGAAAAAGTACCAACAACCAAAGTAGTTTAATTTGAAGCCCTTGATCTTTATACCGAAATACCCCTTCCATTTTATCATTATTAAGATTAAATTCATTATTTTCAAGTGACCCCTCAGCTTTATCATTACTAAGATTAAATTCATTATTTTCAAGAACATCTTTGGGAAAAATGACTAGCATCAATGAAGTATAACTTACGATGATCTTAATGAAAGTTTTCCAGCATTGATGATATTAAGAGAACGGATTTTGAAGTATTAAACTAATGCATCAATGACACTGAAAAATGTTTCAGTTTTTATGTCATTGATAGGTACTATAAAGTCCCATCCTCTCGCTTCCATTAGCGTCAAGCATCCTCCATTACCAATTATAAACCAATACTCACACACTCCACGAGTTTATCCAGTACCATAAGTACCATGGCATATAAATCACAAAGCTTTGCTCTTATATTGATATATGCATGTTTGGCAGTGTTGGTTCCTACTGGGCTAGCTCAGTTGCAACAAACACTTGTATCACCTCAAATACCTGGATTGTCACAAATACCTGGATTGTTGCCACAAATAACTAAATTTTTCCCCAACCTTGGAGCTGGGGGGCTTTCAGGGGCAAATGGGCAATGTTTGTCATCTCTTGTAGACATACCAGGGTGTCTTACTCAAGTTTTTGGTTCACTTGTTAATGGCCAATTCAGCATTATAGGTTCCTCTTGTTGCAAAGCCATCTCAGAGATTGAGGGAAATTGCTTGTCTAATTTGTTCCCCTCCAATCCCATCTTTGCTTCTTTGCTCAATAACTCCTGTGGTCAACCATCTAAAGGAAACGAACAAGTCTCCGAAATCACTACCAGTAAGGCCGCTTTACCGGGGATTTTACAGGGGAATCAAGACATACAGCAATGCTGGTCATCTCTTTCAGGTGTACCAGGGTGTCTTACAGATGTTATGAATTCACTCCTTAATGGCAGAGTTAACTTCTTTGGCCCGACTTGTTGTAAAGCCATCACTTTGGTCAGTGACCAATGCTTGCCTAAATTGTTCCCTTTTAACCCCGCTTTTCATTCAACAATTAAAAACGTTTGTTTAACTGGCTCTGGAGTTGGAAAACCTGCACCTTCACCACTAGGAGAAGATCAGATCACTGGGAGCGAGCTATATTTGCCAGTGAAACTGCCTTTCCTAGGACTACCAGACGAGAATTGGGAAAAAGACGTTGCAAAATGCTGGTCGTCACTTTCAAGCATTAATCAGTGTGTTGATGAGATTTATGGAACACTGTCCAGGGGCGTATTTAGTGTGGTCGGTCCTGCTTGCTGCAAATCAATCACTGTTATTAGTCACAAGTGTTGGCCTAAGATGTTCCCACTCAACCCGCTGTTCCCTCCGTTGCTCAGGAGTAAATGCAAACTCAATTCTAGGGCAGCAAAAATACCCGAGAGAAGTTGATCATGCCTATGAATTCAGACAGGCTCATCCCTGGCTACTGTAACATTAATAATGCGTTGGCTAGTGATCATAGGAAAATGTGGTCTTTTCTTGTTTTGGAGTTTAATTGAGACTTGTGTTTCCCAGTGTGTTGATTTTAGAATTTTCAATTCATCAATAAAATTCTCGTTGGCATTTAAGCCATTGCATGCGCGTCATTCTTGTAATGAATTTAGTTCAACTTGGATTTACTTGATTGATTTACTCTCTTTTAGAATGAGTCATGCTAAAAGGCATTGTGGCTTAATACATATGCTTAAAATATTAAGCTAAGCCCATTTTTAAGAATTTACGTTTCCGTTCTAATTCATGCTACAATGTTGGGATCATCTAGTCCTAGAAAAAAATTAATGGCAATAAGAAAATAGTACATCGAAATTATAACGACAACACAATATATCATTTAAAAAAAATTGAAATTATCTTGAGAAAAGAATTGGTAACTTTGGTTTCCTCTTGATTTTCAACATTTGAATTACTAAATGTTAAATACAACGAAAGAAAAGTGACCAACAAATAAAAAATAGTTGGATGTGTGTTGGGTAAACACGTAATTTATCAAGACCTAGTTATGAGCCTTTTGACTATATAAATAAAATTTTGAAATCAAGAAAATGTGTTTATGCAGTTTAAATCATTTTTTCATGGTATTAGTATATTGGATATTTAATAAAATGTGGTTGTACAATGTCAAAATAATAAAATGAATATAACAACATGTTTTGGTTATTTTCAATGATGATGTCTTATGTTTTAAAACAATGGACTGGAGTTAGAATTGTGGCTGCCAAAAAAAGAAATCGAATACTATCTTGGCTTGACATTAAAAAACAATCATTATTGCTCGTACATCGCAAATTTTCAAATATTATTATAACTATACATGTAAAAAAAAAAATGTAGGAAAAAAGAAGAAGATGAATATTGTGTCCTATGAATTGTGAGTTGAATTTTTTCTTTTTTTGTAATACAATATGCATATAGAGTGTTACGAGCCACAAATAGTCCGCCAACGACCAAAAACCCTCCTTTCCCTCAAAAAACAATAAGTATGTGTACATTTTCAGTAAAAACAAAACATAAGTATTAATAATTTAAAAAAAAAACTAGTTTTGTGTTTATATATAAATATATGTTTTTATTATGACATCAAATAAATTCAACTCCTATATATAAAACTATATTTTTTGGGCATTTCGGCTTTATTATAAAATTTAATGTTATTTTGATACATTTAAAGAGGTTTACAATCCCAAAAGTAATAAGTAGTATATACCAAGTATTTAAATTAAATGAACATTAACAAATTCTTTAGTGATGCATCGGTCAGTTTTTTTTTTTTTTTTTGGGTGCTTCTCTGGTGCGCTAATGCTACTAATTAAAGACAAATTTAAAATATCAGTTAATACCACCATTATTGGAAGAACGTTAAGTTACACCAAGTGCAGCTTTAAGCAATGTTACCACAGTTAAAATGTTTTTTTTTTTTTCAATGCGAATTTTACAAAATATATTGTTGAATTACATGTTCTCCATATAACCTTCATGCCTATAAAATTTCAATATGATCAAAGATCAAAAGATCGTTATTCTATTAATTATTCAAAATTTAAGTCCTAATTTGTATATTAAAATTATCCATTAAAAATGAACCGTTGGGCCAAATAATAAATAAAATAGGATTCGCATTAAATTTGACGCAGATATTAAAATATAGAAAAAATGTAATTCTATAGTGTGTACGTAGGGTTAAAAAATGTAATTCATCACTCAAAATTTTTTACACAAATTTGATTAATATATTTTGGGTAGTACGCATAGAGTTTGGGTAAAAGATTTATGTACTATAATAATAGAAAAGCATGAAAACACTTATAATATATTCTTTAAATGTTTCTATTTTTCCCTTTTTGGGGAGTTTTTCTCCTATGAGTTTTATTTTAATCGATAAAATTCTCTGATGAGTTATATATAGTATATACACAAAATCGTGGATATTGTAAATTAGAAGTTGACGACTCTTTCACGTTTGGTTAGAGGAAAAAGTACCAAGAACCAAAGTAGTTTAATTTGAAGCCCTTGATCTTTATACCGAAATACCCCTTCCATTTTGTCATTATTAAGATTAAATTCATTATTTTCAAGGGACCCCTCAGCTTTATCATTACTAAGATTAAATTCATTATTTTCAAGAACATCTTTCTGAAAAATGACTAGCATCAATGAAGTATAACTTACGATGATCTTAATGAAAGTTTTCTAGCATTGATGATATTAAGAGAACGGATTTTGAAGTATTAAACTAATGCATCAATGACACTTAAAAATGTTTCAATTTTTATGTCATTGATAGGTACTATAAATTCCCATCCTCTCGCTTCCATATGCGTCAAGCATCCTCCATTACCAATTATAAACCAATACTCACACACTCCACGAGTTTATCCAGTACCATAAGTACCATGGCATATAAATCACAAAGCTTTGCTCTTATATTGATATATGCATGTTTGGCAGTGTTGGTTCCTACTGGGCTAGCTCAGTTGCAACAAACACTTGTATCACCTCAAATACCTGGATTGTCACAAATACCTGGATTGTTGCCACAAATAACTAAATTTTTCCCCAACCTTGGAGCTGGGGGGCTTTCAGGGGCAAATGGGCAATGTTTGTCATCTCTTGTAGACATACCAGGGTGTCTTACTCAAGTTTTTGGTTCACTTGTTAATGGCCAATTCAGCATTATAGGTTCCTCTTGTTGCAAAGCCATCTCAGAGATTGAGGGAAATTGCTTGTCTAATTTGTTCCCCTCCAATCCCATCTTTGCTCCTTTGCTCAATAACTCCTGTGGTCAACCATCTAAAGGAAACGAACAAGTCTCCGGAATCACTACCAGTAAGGCCGCTTTACCGGGGATTTTACCGGGGAATCAAGACATACAGCAATGCTGGTCATCTCTTTCTGGTGTACCAGGGTGTCTTACAGATGTTATGAATTCACTCCTTAATGGCAGATTTAACTTCTTTGGCCCCACTTGTTGTAAAGCCATCACTTTGGTCAGTGACCAGTGCTTCCCTAAATTGTTCCCTTTTAACCCCGCTTTTCATTCAACAATTAAAAAAGTTTGTTTAACTGGCTCTGGAGTTGGAAAACCTGCACCTTCTCCACTAGGAGAAGATCAGATCACTGGGAGCGCGCTATATTTGCCAGGGAAACTGCCTTTCCTAGGACTACCAGACGAGAATTGGGAAAAAGACGTTGCAAAATGCTGGTCGTCACTTTCAAGCATTAATCAGTGTGTTGATGAGATTTATGGAACACTGTCCAAGGGCGTATTTAGTGTGGTCGGTCCTGCTTGCTGCAAATCAATCACTGTTATTAGTCACAAGTGTTGGCCTAAGATGTTCCCACTCAACCCGCTGTTCCCTCCGTTGCTCAGGAGTAAATGCAAACTCAATTCTATGGCAGCAAAAATACCCGAGAGAAGTTGATCATGCCTATGAATTCAGACAGGCTCATCCCTGGCTACTGTAACATTAATAACGCGTTGGCTAGTGATCATAGGAAAATGTGGTCTTTTCTTGTTTTGGAGTTTAATTGAGACTTGTGTTTCCCAGTGTGTTGATTTTAGAATTTTCAATTCATCAATAAAATTCTCGTTGGCATTTAAGCCATTGCATGCGCGTCATTCTTGTAATGAATTTAGTTCAAGTTGGATTTACTTGATTGATTTACTCTCTTTTAGAATGAGTCATGCTAAAAGGCATTGTGGCTTAATACATATGCTTAAAATATTATGCTAAGCCCATTTTTAAGAATTTACGTTTCCGTTCTAATTCATGCTACAATGTTGGGATCATCTAGTCCTAGAAAAAAATTAATGGCAATAAGAAAATAGTACATCGAAATTATAACGACAACACAATATATCATTTAAAAAAAATTGAAATTATCTTGAGAAAAGAATTGGTAACTTTGGTTTCCTCTTGATTTTCAACATTTGAATTACTAAATGTTAAATACAACGAAAGAAAAGTGACCAACAAATAAAAAATAGTTGGATGTGTGTTGGGTAAACACGTAATTTATCAAGACCTAGTTATTAGCCTTTTGACTATATAAATAAAATTTTGAAATCAAGAAAATGTGTTTATGCAGTTTAAATCATTTTTTCATGGTATTAGTATATTGGATATTTAATAAAATGTGGTTGTACAATGTCAAAATAAAAAAATGAATATAACAACATGTTTTGGTTATTTTCAATGATGATGTCTTATGTTTTAAAACAATGGACTGGAGTTAGAATTGTGGCTGCCAAAAAAAGAAATCGAATACTGTCTTGGCTTGACATTAAAAAACAATCATTATTGGTCGTACATCGCAAATTTTCAAATATTATTATAACTATACATGTAAAAAAAAAAATGTAGGAAAAAAGAAGAAGATGAATATTGTGTCCTATGAATTGTGAGTTGAATTTTTTCTTTTTTTGTAATACAATATGCATATAGAGTGTTACGAGCCACAAATAGTCCGCCAACGACCAAAAACCCTCCTTTCCCTCAAAAAACAATAAGTATGTGTACATTTTCAGTAAAAACAAAACATAAGTATTAATAATTTTAAAAAAAAATAGTTTTGTGTTTATATATAAATATATGTTTTTATTATGACATCAAATAAATTCAACTCCTATATATAAAACTATATTTTTTGGGCATTTCGGCTTTATTATAAAATTTAATGTTATTTTGATACATTTAAAGAGGTTTACAATCCCAAAAGTAATAAGTAGTATATACCAAGTATTTAAATTAAATGAACATTAACAAATTCTTTAGTGATGCATCGGTCAGTTTTTTTTTTTTTTTTGGGTGCTTCTCTGGTGCGCTAATGCTACTAATTAAAGACAAATTTAAAATATCAGTTAATACCACCATTATTGGAAGAACGTTAAGTTACACCAAGTGCAGCTTTAACCAATGTTACCACAGTTAAAATGTTTTTTTTTTTTCAATGCGAATTTTACAAAATATATTGTTGAATTACATGTTCTCCATATAACCTTCATGCCTATAAAATTTCAATATGATCAAAGATCAAAAGATCGTTATTCTATTAATTATTCAAAATTTAAGTCCTAATTTGTATATTAAAATTATCCATTAAAAATGAACCGTTGGGCCAAATAATAAATAAAATAGGATTCGCATTAAATTTGACGCAGATATTAAAATATAGAAAAAATGTAATTCTATAGTGTGTACGTAGGGTTAAAAAATGTAATTCATCACTCAAAATTTTTTACACAAATTTGATTAATATATTTTGGGTAGTACGCATAGAGTTTGGGTAAAAGATTTATGTACTATAATAATAGAAAAGCATGAAAACACTTATAATATATTCTTTAAATGTTTCTATTTTTCCCTTTTTGGGGAGTTTTTCTCCTATGAGTTTTATTTTAATCGATAAAATTCTCTGATGAGTTATATATAGTATGTACACAAAATCGTGGATATTGTAAATTAGAAGTTGACGACTCTTTCACGTTTGGTTAGAGGAAAAAGTACCAAGAACCAAAGTAGTTTAATTTGAAGCCCTTGATCTTTATACCGAAATACCCCTTCCATTTTGTCATTATTAAGATTAAATTCATTATTTTCAAGGGACCCCTCAGCTTTATCATTACTAAGATTAAATTCATTATTTTCAAGAACATCTTTCTGAAAAATGACTAGCATCAATGAAGTATAACTTACGATGATCTTAATGAAAGTTTTCTAGCATTGATGATATTAAGAGAACGGATTTTGAAGTATTAAACTAATGCATCAATGACACTTAAAAATGTTTCAATTTTTATGTCATTGATAGGTACTATAAATTCCCATCCTCTCGCTTCCATTAGCGTCAAGCATCCTCCATTACCAATTATAAACCAATACTCACACACTCCACGAGTTTATCCAGTACCATAAGTACCATGGCATATAAATCACAAAGCTTTGCTCTTATATTGATATATGCATGTTTGGCAGTGTTGGTTCCTACTGGGCTAGCTCAGTTGCAACAAACACTTGTATCACCTCAAATACCTGGATTGTCACAAATACCTGGATTGTTGCCACAAATAACTAAATTTTTCCCCAACCTTGGAGCTGGGGGGCTTTCAGGGGCAAATGGGCAATGTTTGTCATCTCTTGTAGACATACCAGGGTGTCTTACTCAAGTTTTTGGTTCACTTGTTAATGGCCAATTCAGCATTATAGGTTCCTCTTGTTGCAAAGCCATCTCAGAGATTGAGGGAAATTGCTTGTCTAATTTGTTCCCCTCCAATCCCATCTTTGCTCCTTTGCTCAATAACTCCTGTGGTCAACCATCTAAAGGAAACGAACAAGTCTCCGGAATCACTACCAGTAAGGCCGCTTTACCGGGGATTTTACCGGGGAATCAAGACATACAGCAATGCTGGTCATCTCTTTCTGGTGTACCAGGGTGTCTTACAGATGTTATGAATTCACTCCTTAATGGCAGATTTAACTTCTTTGGCCCCACTTGTTGTAAAGCCATCACTTTGGTCAGTGACCAGTGCTTGCCTAAATTGTTCCCTTTTAACCCCGCTTTTCATTCAACAATTAAAAAAGTTTGTTTAACTGGCTCTGGAGTTGGAAAACCTGCACCTTCACCACTAGGAGAAGATCAGATCACTGGGAGCGCGCTATATTTGCCAGGGAAACTGCCTTTCCTAGGACTACCAGACGAGAATTGGGAAAAAGACGTTGCAAAATGCTGGTCGTCACTTTCAAGCATTAATCAGTGTGTTGATGAGATTTATGGAACACTGTCCAAGGGCGTATTTAGTGTGGTCGGTCCTGCTTGCTGCAAATCAATCACTGTTATTAGTCACAAGTGTTGGCCTAAGATGTTCCCACTCAACCCGCTGTTCCCTCCGTTGCTCAGGAGTAAATGCAAACTCAATTCTAGGGCAGCAAAAATACCCGAGAGAAGTTGATCATGCCTATGAATTCAGACAGGCTCATCCCTGGCTACTGTAACATTAATAATGCGTTGGCTAGTGATCATAGGAAAATGTGGTCTTTTCTTGTTTTGGAGTTTAATTGAGACTTGTGTTTCCCAGTGTGTTGATTTTAGAATTTTCAATTCATCAATAAAATTCTCGTTGGCATTTAAGCCATTGCATGCGCGTCATTCTTGTAATGAATTTAGTTCAAGTTGGATTTACTTGATTGATTTACTCTCTTTTAGAATGAGTCATGCTAAAAGGCATTGTGGCTTAATACATATGCTTAAAATATTATGCTAAGCCCATTTTTAAGAATTTACGTTTCCGTTCTAATTCATGCTACAATGTTGGGATCATCTAGTCCTAGAAAAAAATTAATGGCAATAAGAAAATAGTACATCGAAATTATAACGACAACACAATATATCATTTTAAAAAAATTGAAATTATCTTGAGAAAAGAATTGGTAACTTTGGTTTCCTCTTGATTTTCAACATTTGAATTACTAAATGTTAAATACAACGAAAGAAAAGTGACCAACAAATAAAAAATAGTTGGATGTGTGTTGGGTAAACACGTAATTTATCAAGACCTAGTTATTAGCCTTTTGACTATATAAATAAAATTTTGAAATCAAGAAAATGTGTTTATGCAGTTTAAATCATTTTTTCATGGTATTAGTATATTGGATATTTAATAAAATGTGGTTGTACAATGTCAAAATAAAAAAATGAATATAACAACATGTTTTGGTTGTTTTCAATGATGATGTCTTATGTTTTAAAACAATGGACTGGAGTTAGAATTGTGGCTGCCAAAAAAAGAAATCGAATACTGTCTTGGCTTGACATTAAAAAACAATCATTATTGGTCGTACATCGCAAATTTTCAAATATTATTATAACTATATATGTAAAAAAAAATGTAGGAAAAAAGAAGAAGATGAATATTGTGTCCTATGAATTTTGAGTTGAATTTTTTCTTTTTTTGTAATACAATATGCATATAGAGTGTTACGACCCACAAATAGTCCGCCAACTACCAAAAACCCCCCTTTCCCTCAAAAAAGAATAAGTATGTGTACTTTTTCAGTAAAAACAAAACAGAAGTATTAATAATTTAAAAAAAAATAGTTTTGTGTTTATATATAAATATATGTTTTTATTAGGACATCAAATAAATTTAATTCCTATATATAAAACTATATTTTTTGGGCATTTCGTCTTTATTATAAATTTTAATGTTATTTTGACACATTTAAAGAGGTTTACAATCCCAAAAGTAATAAGTAATATATACCAAGTATTTAAATTAAAAGAACATTAACAAATTCTTTAGTGATGCACCATTCAGTTTTTTTTTTTTTTTTTTTTTATTTTTGGTGCTTCTCTGGTGCGCTAATGCTACTAATTAAAGACAAATTTAAAATATCAGTTAATACCACTATTATTGGAAGAACGTTAAGTTACACCAAGTGCAGCTTTAAGCAATGTTACCACAGTTAAAATGTTTTTTTTTTTCAATGCGAATTTTACAAAATATATTGTTGAATTACATGTTCTCCATATAACCTTCATGCCTATAAAATTTCAATATGATCAAAGATCAAAAGATCGTTATTCTATTAATTATTCAAAATTTAAGTCCTAATTTGTATATTAAAATTATCCATTAAAAATGAACCGTTGGGCCAAATAATAAATAAAATAGGGTTTGCATTAAATTTGACGCAGATATTAAAAATATAGAAAAAATGTAATTCTATAGTGTGTACGTAGGGTTAAAAAATGTAATTCATCACTCAAAATTTTTTACACAAATTTGATTAATATATTTTGGGTAGTACGCATAGAGTTTGGGTAAAAGATTTATATACTATAATAATAGAAAAGCATGAAAACACTTATAATATATTCTTTAAATGTTTCTATTTTTCCCTTTTTGGGGAGTTTTTCTCCTATGAGTTTTACTTTAATCGATAAAATTCTCTGATGAGTTATATATAGTATATACACAAAATCGTGGATACTGTAAATTAGAAGTTGACGACTCTTTTACGTTTGGTTGGAGGAAAAAGTACCAACAACCAAAGTAGTTTAATTTGAAGCCCTTCATCTTTATACCGAAATACCCCTTCCATTTTATCAGTATTAAGATTAAATTCATTATTTTCAAGTGACCCCTCAGCTTTATCATTACTAAGATTAAATTCATTATTTTCAAGAACATCTTTGGGAAAAATGACTAGCATCAATGAAGTATAACTTACGATGATCTTAATGAAAGTTTTCTAGCATTGATGATATTAAGAGAACGGATTTTGAAGTATTAAACTAATGCATCAATGACACTGAAAAATGTTTCAGTTTTTATGTCATTGATAGGTACTATAAATTCCCATCCTCTCGCTTCCATTAGCGTCAAGCATCCTCCATTACCAATTATAAACCAATACTCACACACTCCACGAGTTTATCCAGTACCATAAGTACCATGGCATATAAATCACAAAGCTTTGCTCTTATATTGATATATGCATGTTTGGCAGTGTTGGTTCCTACTAGGCTAGCTCAGTTGCAACAAACACTTGTATCACCTCAAATACCTGGATTGTCACAAATACCTGGATTGTTGCCACAAATAACTAAATTTTTCCCCAACCTTGGAGCTGGGGGGCTTTCAGGGGCAAATGGGCAATGTTTGTCATCTCTTGTAGACATACCAGGGTGTCTTACTCAAGTTTTTGGTTCACTTGTTAATGCCCAATTCAGCATTATAGGTTCCTCTTGTTGCAAAGCCATCTCAGAGATTGAGGGAAATTGCTTGTCCAATTTGTTCCCCTCCAATCCCATCTTTGCTCCTTTGCTCAATAACTCCTGTGGTCAACCATCTAAAGGAAACGGACAAGTCTCTAGAATCACAACCAGTAAGGCCGCTTTACCAGGGATTTTACCGAGGAATCAAGACATACAGGAATGCTGGTCATCTCTTTCAGGTGTACCAGGGTGTCTTACAGATGTTATGAATTCACTCCTTAATGGCAGAGTTAACTTCTTTGGCCCTACTTGTTGTAAAGCCATCACTTTGGTCAGTGACCATTGCTTGCCTAAATTGTTCCCTTTTAACCCCGCTTTTCATTCAACAATTAAAAACGTTTGTTTAACTGGCTCTGGAGTTGGGGAACCTGCACCTTCACCACTAGGAGAAGATCAGATCACTGGGAGCGAGCTATATTTGCCAGTGAAACTGCCTTTCCTAGGACTATCAGACGAGAATTGGGAAAAAGACGTTGCAAAATGCTGGTCGTCACTTTCAAGCATTAATCAGTGTGTTGATGAGATTTATGGAACACTGTCCAGGGGCGTATTTAGTGTGGTCGGTCCAGCTTGCTGTAAATCAATCACTGTTATTAGTCACAAGTGTTGGCCTAAGATGTTCCCACTCAACCCGCTGTTCCCTCCGTTGCTCAGGAGTAAATGCAAACTCAATTCTAGGGGAGCAAAAATACCCGAGAGAAGTTGATCATGCCTATGAATTCAGACACGTTCATCCCTGGCTACTGTAACATTAATAATGCGTTGGCTAGTGATCGTAGGAAAATGTGGTCTTTTTTTTTTTGTTTTGGAGTTTAATTGAGACTTGTGTTTCCCAGTGTGTTGATTTTAGAATTTTCAATTCATCAATAAAATTCTCGTTGGCATTTAAGCCATTGCATGCACGTCATTCTTGTAATGAATTTAGTTCAAGTTGGATTTACTTGATTGATTTACTCTCTCTTAAATTGAGTCATGCTAAAAGGCATTGTGGCTTAATACATATGCTTAAAATATTATGCTAAGCCCATTTTTAAGAATTTACGTTTCCGTTCTAATTCATGCTACAATGTTTGTATCATCTAGTCCCAGAAAAAAGTTAATGGCAATACGAAAATAGTACATCGAAATTATATCGACAACACAATATATCATTTAAAAAAAATTGAAATTATCTTGAGAAAAGAATTGGTAACTTTGGTTTCCTCTTGATTTTCAACATTTGTATTTCTAAATGTTAAATACAATGGAGGAAATGTGACCAACAAATAAAAAATAGTTCGATGTGTGTTGGTTAACCACGTAATTTATCAAGACCTAGTTATGAGCCTTTTGACTATATAAATAAAATTTTGAAATCAAGAAAATGTGTTTATGCAGTTTAAATCATTTTTTCATGGTATTAGTATATTGGATATTCAATAAAATGTGGTTGTACAATGTCAAAATAAAAAAATGAATATAACAACATGTTTTGGTTATTTTCAATGATGATGTCTTATGTTTTAAAATAATGGACTGGAGTTAGAATTGTGGCTTCCAAAAAACGAAATCGATTGCTATCTTGGCTTGACATTAAAAAACAATCATTATGGGTCATACATCGCAAATTTTCAAATATTATTATAACTATACATGTAAAAAAAAAATGTAGGAAAAAAGAAGAAGATGAATATTGTGTCCTATGAATTGTGAGTTGAATTTTATCTTTTTTTGTAATACAATATGAATATAGAGTGTTACGAGCCACAAATAGTCCGCCAACGACCAAAAACCCTCCTTTCCCTCAAAAAACAATAAGTATGTGTGCTTTTTCAGTAAAAACAAAACATAAGTATTAATAATTTAAAAAAAAAGTTGTGTTTATATATAAATGTATGTTTTTATTAGGACATCAAATAAATTTAATTCCTATACATAAAACAATTTTTTTTGGGCACTTCGTCTTTATTATAAATTTTAATGTTATTTCGATACATTTAAAGAGGTTTACAATCCCAAAAGTAATAAGTAGTATATACCAAGTATTTAAATTAAATGAACATTAACAAATTCTTTAGTGATGCATCATTCAGTTTTTTTTTTTTTTTTTTGGTGCTTCTCTGGTGCGCAAATGCTACTAATTAAAGATAAATTTAAAATATAAGTTAATACCATTATTATTGGAAGAACGTCAAGTTACACCCAGTGCGGCTTTAAGCAATGTTACCACAGTTAAAATATTTTTTTTTTCATGCGAATTTTACAAAATATATTGTTGAACTACATGTTCTCCATATAACCTTCATGCCTATAAAATTTCAAAATGATCAAAGATCAAAAGATCGTTAATCTATTAATTGTTCAAAATTTAAGTCCTAATTTGTATATTAAAATTATCCATTAAAAATGAACTATTGGACCGAATAATAAATAAAATAAGATTCGCATTAAATTCGACACACATATTAAAAATATAGAAAAAATTGTAATTCTATAGTGTGTACGTAGGGTTAAAAAATGTAATTCATCGCTCAAAATTTTTTACACAAATTTGATTAATATATTTTGGGTAGTACACATAGAGTTTGGGTAAAAGATTTATATACTATAATAACGGAAAAGGATGAAAACACTTATAATATATTCTTTAAATGTTTCTATTTTTCCCTTTTTGGGGAGTTTTTCTCCTATGAGTTTTACTTTAATCGATAAAATTCTCTGATGAGTTATATATAGTATATACACAAAATCGTGGATATTGTAAATTAGAAGTTGACGACTCTTTTACGTTTGGTTAGAGGAAAAAGTACCAACAACCAAAGTAGTTTAATTTGAAGCCCTTGATCTTTATACCGAAATACCCCTTCCATTTTATCATTATTAAGATTAAATTCATTATTTTCAAGTGACCCCTCAGCTTTATCATTACTAAGATTAAATTCATTATTTTCAAGAACATCTTTGGGAAAAATGACTAGCATCAATGAAGTATAACTTACGATGATCTTAATGAAAGTTTTCCAGCATTGATGATATTAAGAGAACGGATTTTGAAGTATTAAACTAATGCATCAATGACACTGAAAAATGTTTCAGTTTTTATGTCATTGATAGGTACTATAAAGTCCCATCCTCTCGCTTCCATTAGCGTCAAGCATCCTCCATTACCAATTATAAACCAATACTCACACACTCCACGAGTTTATCCAGTACCATAAGTACCATGGCATATAAATCACAAAGCTTTGCTCTTATATTGATATATGCATGTTTGGCAGTGTTGGTTCCTACTGGGCTAGCTCAGTTGCAACAAACACTTGTATCACCTCAAATACCTGGATTGTCACAAATACCTGGATTGTTGCCACAAATAACTAAATTTTTCCCCAACCTTGGAGCTGGGGGGCTTTCAGGGGCAAATGGGCAATGTTTGTCATCTCTTGTAGACATACCAGGGTGTCTTACTCAAGTTTTTGGTTCACTTGTTAATGGCCAATTCAGCATTATAGGTTCCTCTTGTTGCAAAGCCATCTCAGAGATTGAGGGAAATTGCTTGTCTAATTTGTTCCCCTCCAATCCCATCTTTGCTTCTTTGCTCAATAACTCCTGTGGTCAACCATCTAAAGGAAACGAACAAGTCTCCGAAATCACTACCAGTAAGGCCGCTTTACCGGGGATTTTACAGGGGAATCAAGACATACAGCAATGCTGGTCATCTCTTTCAGGTGTACCAGGGTGTCTTACAGATGTTATGAATTCACTCCTTAATGGCAGAGTTAACTTCTTTGGCCCGACTTGTTGTAAAGCCATCACTTTGGTCAGTGACCAATGCTTGCCTAAATTGTTCCCTTTTAACCCCGCTTTTCATTCAACAATTAAAAACGTTTGTTTAACTGGCTCTGGAGTTGGAAAACCTGCACCTTCACCACTAGGAGAAGATCAGATCACTGGGAGCGAGCTATATTTGCCAGTGAAACTGCCTTTCCTAGGACTACCAGACGAGAATTGGGAAAAAGACGTTGCAAAATGCTGGTCGTCACTTTCAAGCATTAATCAGTGTGTTGATGAGATTTATGGAACACTGTCCAGGGGCGTATTTAGTGTGGTCGGTCCTGCTTGCTGCAAATCAATCACTGTTATTAGTCACAAGTGTTGGCCTAAGATGTTCCCACTCAACCCGCTGTTCCCTCCGTTGCTCAGGAGTAAATGCAAACTCAATTCTAGGGCAGCAAAAATACCCGAGAGAAGTTGATCATGCCTATGAATTCAGACAGGCTCATCCCTGGCTACTGTAACATTAATAATGCGTTGGCTAGTGATCATAGGAAAATGTGGTCTTTTCTTGTTTTGGAGTTTAATTGAGACTTGTGTTTCCCAGTGTGTTGATTTTAGAATTTTCAATTCATCAATAAAATTCTCGTTGGCATTTAAGCCATTGCATGCGCGTCATTCTTGTAATGAATTTAGTTCAACTTGGATTTACTTGATTGATTTACTCTCTTTTAGAATGAGTCATGCTAAAAGGCATTGTGGCTTAATACATATGCTTAAAATATTAAGCTAAGCCCATTTTTAAGAATTTACGTTTCCGTTCTAATTCATGCTACAATGTTGGGATCATCTAGTCCTAGAAAAAAATTAATGGCAATAAGAAAATAGTACATCGAAATTATAACGACAACACAATATATCATTTAAAAAAAATTGAAATTATCTTGAGAAAAGAATTGGTAACTTTGGTTTCCTCTTGATTTTCAACATTTGAATTACTAAATGTTAAATACAACGAAAGAAAAGTGACCAACAAATAAAAAATAGTTGGATGTGTGTTGGGTAAACACGTAATTTATCAAGACCTAGTTATGAGCCTTTTGACTATATAAATAAAATTTTGAAATCAAGA
Organism: Quercus variabilis; assembly: GCA_030445155.1. NCBI lineage: Eukaryota > Viridiplantae > Streptophyta > Magnoliopsida > Fagales > Fagaceae > Quercus > Quercus variabilis. The sequence goes on along the minus strand of CP129456.1, from coordinate 22,765,536 downwards.
AAATGTGTTTATGCAGTTTAAATCATTTTTTCATGGTATTAGTATATTGGATATTTAATAAAATGTGGTTGTACAATGTCAAAATAATAAAATGAATATAACAACATGTTTTGGTTATTTTCAATGATGATGTCTTATGTTTTAAAACAATGGACTGGAGTTAGAATTGTGGCTGCCAAAAAAAGAAATCGAATACTATCTTGGCTTGACATTAAAAAACAATCATTATTGCTCGTACATCGCAAATTTTCAAATATTATTATAACTATACATGTAAAAAAAAAAATGTAGGAAAAAAGAAGAAGATGAATATTGTGTCCTATGAATTGTGAGTTGAATTTTTTCTTTTTTTGTAATACAATATGCATATAGAGTGTTACGAGCCACAAATAGTCCGCCAACGACCAAAAACCCTCCTTTCCCTCAAAAAACAATAAGTATGTGTACATTTTCAGTAAAAACAAAACATAAGTATTAATAATTTAAAAAAAAAACTAGTTTTGTGTTTATATATAAATATATGTTTTTATTATGACATCAAATAAATTCAACTCCTATATATAAAACTATATTTTTTGGGCATTTCGGCTTTATTATAAAATTTAATGTTATTTTGATACATTTAAAGAGGTTTACAATCCCAAAAGTAATAAGTAGTATATACCAAGTATTTAAATTAAATGAACATTAACAAATTCTTTAGTGATGCATCGGTCAGTTTTTTTTTTTTTTTTTGGGTGCTTCTCTGGTGCGCTAATGCTACTAATTAAAGACAAATTTAAAATATCAGTTAATACCACCATTATTGGAAGAACGTTAAGTTACACCAAGTGCAGCTTTAAGCAATGTTACCACAGTTAAAATGTTTTTTTTTTTTTCAATGCGAATTTTACAAAATATATTGTTGAATTACATGTTCTCCATATAACCTTCATGCCTATAAAATTTCAATATGATCAAAGATCAAAAGATCGTTATTCTATTAATTATTCAAAATTTAAGTCCTAATTTGTATATTAAAATTATCCATTAAAAATGAACCGTTGGGCCAAATAATAAATAAAATAGGATTCGCATTAAATTTGACGCAGATATTAAAATATAGAAAAAATGTAATTCTATAGTGTGTACGTAGGGTTAAAAAATGTAATTCATCACTCAAAATTTTTTACACAAATTTGATTAATATATTTTGGGTAGTACGCATAGAGTTTGGGTAAAAGATTTATGTACTATAATAATAGAAAAGCATGAAAACACTTATAATATATTCTTTAAATGTTTCTATTTTTCCCTTTTTGGGGAGTTTTTCTCCTATGAGTTTTATTTTAATCGATAAAATTCTCTGATGAGTTATATATAGTATATACACAAAATCGTGGATATTGTAAATTAGAAGTTGACGACTCTTTCACGTTTGGTTAGAGGAAAAAGTACCAAGAACCAAAGTAGTTTAATTTGAAGCCCTTGATCTTTATACCGAAATACCCCTTCCATTTTGTCATTATTAAGATTAAATTCATTATTTTCAAGGGACCCCTCAGCTTTATCATTACTAAGATTAAATTCATTATTTTCAAGAACATCTTTCTGAAAAATGACTAGCATCAATGAAGTATAACTTACGATGATCTTAATGAAAGTTTTCTAGCATTGATGATATTAAGAGAACGGATTTTGAAGTATTAAACTAATGCATCAATGACACTTAAAAATGTTTCAATTTTTATGTCATTGATAGGTACTATAAATTCCCATCCTCTCGCTTCCATATGCGTCAAGCATCCTCCATTACCAATTATAAACCAATACTCACACACTCCACGAGTTTATCCAGTACCATAAGTACCATGGCATATAAATCACAAAGCTTTGCTCTTATATTGATATATGCATGTTTGGCAGTGTTGGTTCCTACTGGGCTAGCTCAGTTGCAACAAACACTTGTATCACCTCAAATACCTGGATTGTCACAAATACCTGGATTGTTGCCACAAATAACTAAATTTTTCCCCAACCTTGGAGCTGGGGGGCTTTCAGGGGCAAATGGGCAATGTTTGTCATCTCTTGTAGACATACCAGGGTGTCTTACTCAAGTTTTTGGTTCACTTGTTAATGGCCAATTCAGCATTATAGGTTCCTCTTGTTGCAAAGCCATCTCAGAGATTGAGGGAAATTGCTTGTCTAATTTGTTCCCCTCCAATCCCATCTTTGCTCCTTTGCTCAATAACTCCTGTGGTCAACCATCTAAAGGAAACGAACAAGTCTCCGGAATCACTACCAGTAAGGCCGCTTTACCGGGGATTTTACCGGGGAATCAAGACATACAGCAATGCTGGTCATCTCTTTCTGGTGTACCAGGGTGTCTTACAGATGTTATGAATTCACTCCTTAATGGCAGATTTAACTTCTTTGGCCCCACTTGTTGTAAAGCCATCACTTTGGTCAGTGACCAGTGCTTCCCTAAATTGTTCCCTTTTAACCCCGCTTTTCATTCAACAATTAAAAAAGTTTGTTTAACTGGCTCTGGAGTTGGAAAACCTGCACCTTCTCCACTAGGAGAAGATCAGATCACTGGGAGCGCGCTATATTTGCCAGGGAAACTGCCTTTCCTAGGACTACCAGACGAGAATTGGGAAAAAGACGTTGCAAAATGCTGGTCGTCACTTTCAAGCATTAATCAGTGTGTTGATGAGATTTATGGAACACTGTCCAAGGGCGTATTTAGTGTGGTCGGTCCTGCTTGCTGCAAATCAATCACTGTTATTAGTCACAAGTGTTGGCCTAAGATGTTCCCACTCAACCCGCTGTTCCCTCCGTTGCTCAGGAGTAAATGCAAACTCAATTCTATGGCAGCAAAAATACCCGAGAGAAGTTGATCATGCCTATGAATTCAGACAGGCTCATCCCTGGCTACTGTAACATTAATAACGCGTTGGCTAGTGATCATAGGAAAATGTGGTCTTTTCTTGTTTTGGAGTTTAATTGAGACTTGTGTTTCCCAGTGTGTTGATTTTAGAATTTTCAATTCATCAATAAAATTCTCGTTGGCATTTAAGCCATTGCATGCGCGTCATTCTTGTAATGAATTTAGTTCAAGTTGGATTTACTTGATTGATTTACTCTCTTTTAGAATGAGTCATGCTAAAAGGCATTGTGGCTTAATACATATGCTTAAAATATTATGCTAAGCCCATTTTTAAGAATTTACGTTTCCGTTCTAATTCATGCTACAATGTTGGGATCATCTAGTCCTAGAAAAAAATTAATGGCAATAAGAAAATAGTACATCGAAATTATAACGACAACACAATATATCATTTAAAAAAAATTGAAATTATCTTGAGAAAAGAATTGGTAACTTTGGTTTCCTCTTGATTTTCAACATTTGAATTACTAAATGTTAAATACAACGAAAGAAAAGTGACCAACAAATAAAAAATAGTTGGATGTGTGTTGGGTAAACACGTAATTTATCAAGACCTAGTTATTAGCCTTTTGACTATATAAATAAAATTTTGAAATCAAGAAAATGTGTTTATGCAGTTTAAATCATTTTTTCATGGTATTAGTATATTGGATATTTAATAAAATGTGGTTGTACAATGTCAAAATAAAAAAATGAATATAACAACATGTTTTGGTTATTTTCAATGATGATGTCTTATGTTTTAAAACAATGGACTGGAGTTAGAATTGTGGCTGCCAAAAAAAGAAATCGAATACTGTCTTGGCTTGACATTAAAAAACAATCATTATTGGTCGTACATCGCAAATTTTCAAATATTATTATAACTATACATGTAAAAAAAAAAATGTAGGAAAAAAGAAGAAGATGAATATTGTGTCCTATGAATTGTGAGTTGAATTTTTTCTTTTTTTGTAATACAATATGCATATAGAGTGTTACGAGCCACAAATAGTCCGCCAACGACCAAAAACCCTCCTTTCCCTCAAAAAACAATAAGTATGTGTACATTTTCAGTAAAAACAAAACATAAGTATTAATAATTTTAAAAAAAAATAGTTTTGTGTTTATATATAAATATATGTTTTTATTATGACATCAAATAAATTCAACTCCTATATATAAAACTATATTTTTTGGGCATTTCGGCTTTATTATAAAATTTAATGTTATTTTGATACATTTAAAGAGGTTTACAATCCCAAAAGTAATAAGTAGTATATACCAAGTATTTAAATTAAATGAACATTAACAAATTCTTTAGTGATGCATCGGTCAGTTTTTTTTTTTTTTTTGGGTGCTTCTCTGGTGCGCTAATGCTACTAATTAAAGACAAATTTAAAATATCAGTTAATACCACCATTATTGGAAGAACGTTAAGTTACACCAAGTGCAGCTTTAACCAATGTTACCACAGTTAAAATGTTTTTTTTTTTTCAATGCGAATTTTACAAAATATATTGTTGAATTACATGTTCTCCATATAACCTTCATGCCTATAAAATTTCAATATGATCAAAGATCAAAAGATCGTTATTCTATTAATTATTCAAAATTTAAGTCCTAATTTGTATATTAAAATTATCCATTAAAAATGAACCGTTGGGCCAAATAATAAATAAAATAGGATTCGCATTAAATTTGACGCAGATATTAAAATATAGAAAAAATGTAATTCTATAGTGTGTACGTAGGGTTAAAAAATGTAATTCATCACTCAAAATTTTTTACACAAATTTGATTAATATATTTTGGGTAGTACGCATAGAGTTTGGGTAAAAGATTTATGTACTATAATAATAGAAAAGCATGAAAACACTTATAATATATTCTTTAAATGTTTCTATTTTTCCCTTTTTGGGGAGTTTTTCTCCTATGAGTTTTATTTTAATCGATAAAATTCTCTGATGAGTTATATATAGTATATACACAAAATCGTGGATATTGTAAATTAGAAGTTGACAACTCTTTCACGTTTGGTTAGAGGAAAAAGTACCAAGAACCAAAGTAGTTTAATTTGAAGCCCTTGATCTTTATACCGAAATACCCCTTCCATTTTGTCATTATTAAGATTAAATTCATTATTTTCAAGGGACCCCTCAGCTTTATCATTACTAAGATTAAATTCATTATTTTCAAGAACATCTTTCTGAAAAATGACTAGCATCAATGAAGTATAACTTACGATGATCTTAATGAAAGTTTTCTAGCATTGATGATATTAAGAGAACGGATTTTGAAGTATTAAACTAATGCATCAATGACACTTAAAAATGTTTCAATTTTTATGTCATTGATAGGTACTATAAATTCCCATCCTCTCGCTTCCATTAGCGTCAAGCATCCTCCATTACCAATTATAAACCAATACTCACACACTCCACGAGTTTATCCAGTACCATAAGTACCATGGCATATAAATCACAAAGCTTTGCTCTTATATTGATATATGCATGTTTGGCAGTGTTGGTTCCTACTGGGCTAGCTCAGTTGCAACAAACACTTGTATCACCTCAAATACCTGGATTGTCACAAATACCTGGATTGTTGCCACAAATAACTAAATTTTTCCCCAACCTTGGAGCTGGGGGGCTTTCAGGGGCAAATGGGCAATGTTTGTCATCTCTTGTAGACATACCAGGGTGTCTTACTCAAGTTTTTGGTTCACTTGTTAATGGCCAATTCAGCATTATAGGTTCCTCTTGTTGCAAAGCCATCTCAGAGATTGAGGGAAATTGCTTGTCTAATTTGTTCCCCTCCAATCCCATCTTTGCTCCTTTGCTCAATAACTCCTGTGGTCAACCATCTAAAGGAAACGAACAAGTCTCCGGAATCACTAACAGTAAGGCCGCTTTACCGGGGATTTTACCGGGGAATCAAGACATACAGCAATGCTGGTCATCTCTTTCTGGTGTACCAGGGTGTCTTACAGATGTTATGAATTCACTCCTTAATGGCAGATTTAACTTCTTTGGCCCCACTTGTTGTAAAGCCATCACTTTGGTCAGTGACCAGTGCTTGCCTAAATTGTTCCCTTTTAACCCCGCTTTTCATTCAACAATTAAAAAAGTTTGTTTAACTGGCTCTGGAGTTGGAAAACCTGCACCTTCACCACTAGGAGAAGATCAGATCACTGGGAGCGCGCTATATTTGCCAGGGAAACTGCCTTTCCTAGGACTACCAGACGAGAATTGGGAAAAAGACGTTGCAAAATGCTGGTCGTCACTTTCAAGCATTAATCAGTGTGTTGATGAGATTTATGGAACACTGTCCAAGGGCGTATTTAGTGTGGTCGGTCCTGCTTGCTGCAAATCAATCACTGTTATTAGTCACAAGTGTTGGCCTAAGATGTTCCCACTCAACCCGCTGTTCCCTCCGTTGCTCAGGAGTAAATGCAAACTCAATTCTAGGGCAGCAAAAATACCCGAGAGAAGTTGATCATGCCTATGAATTCAGACAGGCTCATCCCTGGCTACTGTAACATTAATAATGCGTTGGCTAGTGATCATAGGAAAATGTGGTCTTTTCTTGTTTTGGAGTTTAATTGAGACTTGTGTTTCCCAGTGTGTTGATTTTAGAATTTTCAATTCATCAATAAAATTCTCGTTGGCATTTAAGCCATTGCATGCGCGTCATTCTTGTAATGAATTTAGTTCAAGTTGGATTTACCTGATTGATTTACTCTCTTTTAGAATGAGTCATGCTAAAAGGGATTGTGGCTTAATACGTATGCTTAAAATATTATGCTAAGCCCATTTTTAAGAATTTACATTTCCGTTCTAATTCATGCTACAATGTTGGGATCATCTAGTCCTAGAAAAAAATTAATGGCAATAAGAAAATAGTACATCGAAATTATAACGACAACACAATATATCATTTAAAAAAAATTGAAATTATCTTGAGAAAAGAATTGGTAACTTTGGTTTCCTCTTGATTTTCAACATTTGAATTACTAAATGTTAAATACAACGAAAGAAAAGTGACCAACAAATAAAAAATAGTTGGATGTGTGTTGGGTAAACACGTAATTTATCAAGACCTAGTTATTAGCCTTTTGACTATATAAATAAAATTTTGAAATCAAGAAAATGTGTTTATGCAGTTTAAATCATTTTTTCATGGTATTAGTATATTGGATATTTAATAAAATGTGGTTGTACAATGTCAAAATAAAAAAATGAATATAACAACATGTTTTGGTTATTTTCAATGATGATGTCTTATGTTTTAAAACAATGGACTGGAGTTAGAATTGTGGCTGCCAAAAAAAGAAATCGAATACTGTCTTGGCTTGACATTAAAAAACAATCATTATTGGTCGTACATCGCAAATTTTCAAATATTATTATAACTATATATGTAAAAAAAATGTAGGAAAAAAGAAGAAGATGAATATTGTGTCCTATGAATTTTGAGTTGAATTTTTTCTTTTCTTGTAATACAATATGCATATAGAGTGTTACGACCCACAAATAGTCCGCCAACTACCAAAAACCCTCCTTTCCCTCAAAAAAGAATAAGTATGTGTACTTTTTCAGTAAAAACAAAACAGAAGTATTAATAATTTAAAAAAAAATAGTTTTGTGTTTATATATAAATATATGTTTTTATTAGGACATCAAATAAATTTAATTCCTATATATAAAACTATATTTTTTGGGCATTTCGTCTTTATTATAAATTTTAATGTTATTTTGACACATTTAAAGAGGTTTACAATCCCAAAAGTAATAAGTAATATATACCAAGTATTTAAATTAAAAGAACATTAACAAATTCTTTAGTGATGCACCATTCAGTTTTTTTTTTTTTTTTTTTTTTTTTTGGTGCTTCTCTGGTGCGCTAATGCTACTAATTAAAGACAAATTTAAAATATCAGTTAATACCACTATTATTGGAAGAACGTTAAGTTACACCAAGTGCAGCTTTAAGCAATGTTACGACAGTTAAAATGTTTTTTTTTTTTCAATGCGAATTTTACAAAATATATTGTTGAATTACATGTTGTCCATATAACCTTCATGCCTATAAAATTTCAATATGATCAAAGATCAAAAGATCGTTATTCTATTAATTATTCAAAATTTAAGTCCTAATTTGTATATTAAAATTATCCATTAAAAATGAACCGTTGGGCCAAATAATAAATAAAATAGGATTTGCATTAAATTTGACGCAGATATTAAAAATATAGAAAAAATGTAATTCTATAGTGTGTACGTAGGGTTAAAAAATGTAATTCATCACTCAAAATTTTTTACACAAATTTGATTAATATATTTTGGGTAGTACGCATAGAGTTTGGGTAAAAGATTTATATACTATAATAATAGAAAAGCATGAAAACACTTATAATATATTCTTTAAATGTTTCTATTTTTCCCTTTTTGGGGAGTTTTTCTCCTATGAGTTTTACTTTAATCGATAAAATTCTCTGATGAGTTATATATAGTATATACACAAAATCGTGGATACTGTAAATTAGAAGTTGACGACTCTTTTACGTTTGGTTGGAGGAAAAAGTACCAACAACCAAAGTAGTTTAATTTGAAGCCCTTCATCTTTATACCGAAATACCCCTTCCATTTTATCAGTATTAAGATTAAATTCATTATTTTCAAGTGACCCCTCAGCTTTATCATTACTAAGATTAAATTCATTATTTTCAAGAACATCTTTGGGAAAAATGACTAGCATCAATGAAGTATAACTTACGATGATCTTAATGAAAGTTTTCTAGCATTGATGATATTAAGAGAACGGATTTTGAAGTATTAAACTAATGCATCAATGACACTTAAAAATGTTTCAATTTTTATGTCATTGATAGGTACTATAAATTCCCATCCTCTCGCTTCCATTAGCGTCAAGCATCCTCCATTACCAATTATAAACCAATACTCACCCACTCCACGAGTTTATCCAGTACCATAAGTACCATGGCATATAAATCACAAAGCTTTGCTCTTATATTGATATATGCATGTTTGGCAGTGTTGGTTCCTACTGGGCTAGCTCAGTTGCAACAAACACTTGTATCACCTCAAATACCTGGATTGTCACAAATACCTGGATTGTTGCCACAAATAACTAAATTTTTCCCCAACCTTGGAGCTGGGGGGCTTTCAGGGGCAAATGGGCAATGTTTGTCATCTCTTGTAGACATACCAGGGTGTCTTACTCAAGTTTTTGGTTCACTTGTTAATGCCCAATTCAGCATTATAGGTTCCTCTTGTTGCAAAGCCATCTCAGAGATTGAGGGAAATTGCTTGTCCAATTTGTTCCCCTCCAATCCCATCTTTGCTCCTTTGCTCAATAACTCCTGTGGTCAACCATCTAAAGGAAACGGACAAGTCTCTAGAATCACAACCAGTAAGGCCGCTTTACCAGGGATTTTACCGAGGAATCAAGACATACAGGAATGCTGGTCATCTCTTTCAGGTGTACCAGGGTGTCTTACAGATGTTATGAATTCACTCCTTAATGGCAGAGTTAACTTCTTTGGCCCTACTTGTTGTAAAGCCATCACTTTGGTCAGTGACCATTGCTTGCCTAAATTGTTCCCTTTTAACCCCGCTTTTCATTCAACAATTAAAAACGTTTGTTTAACTGGCTCTGGAGTTGGGGAACCTGCACCTTCACCACTAGGAGAAGATCAGATCACTGGGAGTGAGCTATATTTGCCAGTGAAACTGCCTTTCCTAGGACTATCAGACGAGAATTGGGAAAAAGACGTTGCAAAATGCTGGTCGTCACTTTCAAGCATTAATCAGTGTGTTGATGAGATTTATGGAACACTGTCCAGGGGCGTATTTAGTGTGGTCGGTCCAGCTTGCTGTAAATCAATCACTGTTATTAGTCACAAGTGTTGGCCTAAGATGTTCCCACTCAACCCGCTGTTCCCTCCGTTGCTCAGGAGTAAATGCAAACTCAATTCTAGGGGAGCAAAAATACCCGAGAGAAGTTGATCATGCCTATGAATTCAGACACGTTCATCCCTGGCTACTGTAACATTAATAATGCGTTGGCTAGTGATCGTAGGAAAATGTGGTCTTTTTTTTTTTGTTTTGGAGTTTAATTGAGACTTGTGTTTCCCAGTGTGTTGATTTTAGAATTTTCAATTCATCAATAAAATTCTCGTTGGCATTTAAGCCATTGCATGCACGTCATTCTTGTAATGAATTTAGTTCAAGTTGGATTTACTTGATTGATTTACTCTCTCTTAAATTGAGTCATGCTAAAAGGCATTGTGGCTTAATACATATGCTTAAAATATTATGCTAAGCCCATTTTTAAGAATTTACGTTTCCGTTCTAATTCATGCTACAATGTTTGTATCATCTAGTCCTAGAAAAAAGTTAATGGCAATACGAAAATAGTACATCGAAATTATATCGACAACACAATATATCATTTAAAAAAAATTGAAATTATCTTGAGAAAAGAATTGGTAACTTTGGTTTCCTCTTGATTTTCAACATTTGTATTTCTAAATGTTAAATACAATGGAGGAAATGTGACCAACAAATAAAAAATAGTTGGATGTGTGTTGGTTAACCACGTAATTTATCAAGACCTAGTTATGAGCCTTTTGACTATATAAATAAAATTTTGAAATCAAGAAAATGTGTTTATGCAGTTTAAATCATTTTTTCATGGTATTAGTATATTGGATATTCAATAAAATGTGGTTGTACAATGTCAAAATAAAAAAAATGAATATAACAACATGTTTTGGTTATTTTCAATGATGATGTCTTATGTTTTAAAATAATGGACTGGAGTTAGAATTGTGGCTTCCAAAAAAAGAAATCGATTGCTATCTTGGCTTGACATTAAAAAACAATCATTATGGGTCATACATCGCAAATTTTCAAATATTATTATAACTATACATGTAAAAAAAAAATGTAGGAAAAAAGAAGAAGATGAATATTGTGTCCTATGAATTGTGAGTTGAATTTTATCTTTTTTTGTAATACAATATGCATATAGAGTGTTACGAGCCACAAATAGTCCGCCAACGACCAAAAACCCTCCTTTCCCTCAAAAAACAATAAGTATGTGTGCTTTTTCAGTAAAAACAAAACATAAGTATTAATAATTTAAAAAAAAAGTTGTGTTTATATATAAATGTATGTTTTTATTAGGACATCAAATAAATTTAATTCCTATACATAAAACAATTTTTTTTGGGCACTTCGTCTTTATTATAAATTTTAATGTTATTTTGATACATTTAAAGAGGTTTACAATCCCAAAAGTAATAAGTAGTATATACCAAGTATTTAAATTAAATGAACATTAACAAATTCTTTAGTGATGCATCATTCAGTTTTTTTTTTTTTTTTTTTGGTGCTTCTCTGGTGCGCAAATGCTACTAATTAAAGATAAATTTAAAATATAAGTTAATACCATTATTATTGGAAGAACGTCAAGTTACACCCAGTGCGGCTTTAAGCAATGTTACCACAGTTAAAATATTTTTTTTTTCATGCGAATTTTACAAAATATATTGTTGAACTACATGTTCTCCATATAACCTTCATGCCTATAAAATTTCAAAATGATCAAAGATTAAAAGATCGTTAATCTATTAATTGTTCAAAATTTAAGTCCTAATTTGTATATTAAAATTATCCATTAAAAATGAACTATTGGACCGAATAATAAATAAAATAAGATTCGCATTAAATTCGACACACATATTAAAAATATAGAAAAAATTGTAATTCTATAGTGTGTACGTAGGGTTAAAAAATGTAATTCATCGCTCAAAATTTTTTACACAAATTTGATTAATATATTTTGGGTAGTACACATAGAGTTTGGGTAAAAGATTTATATACTATAATAACGGAAAAGGATGAAAACACTTATAATATATTCTTTAAATGTTTCTATTTTTCCCTTTTTGGGGAGTTTTTCTCCTATGAGTTTTACTTTAATCGATAAAATTCTCTGATGAGTTATATATAGTATATACACAAAATCGTGGATATTGTAAATTAGAAGTTGACGACTCTTTTACGTTTGGTTAGAGGAAAAAGTACCAACAACCAAAGTAGTTTAATTTGAAGCCCTTGATCTTTATACCGAAATACCCCTTCCATTTTATCATTATTAAGATTAAATTCATTATTTTCAAGTGACCCCTCAGCTTTATCATTACTAAGATTAAATTCATTATTTTCAAGAACATCTTTGGGAAAAATGACTAGCATCAATGAAGTATAACTTACGATGATCTTAATGAAAGTTTTCTAGCATTGATGATATTAAGAGAACGGATTTTGAAGTATTAAACTAATGCATCAATGACACTGAAAAATGTTTCAGTTTTTATGTCATTGATAGGTACTATAAATTCCCATCCTCTCGCTTCCATTAGCGTCAAGCATCCTCCATTACCAATTATAAACCAATACTCACACACTCCACGAGTTTATCCAGTACCATAAGTACCATGGCATATAAATCACAAAGCTTTGCTCTTATATTGATATATGCATGTTTGGCAGTGTTGGTTCCTACTGGGCTAGCTCAGTTGCAACAAACACTTGTATCACCTCAAATACCTGGATTGTCACAAATACCTGGATTGTTGCCACAAATAACTAAATTTTTCCCCAACCCTGGAGCTGGGGGGCTTTCAGGGGCAAATGGGCAATGTTTGTCATCTCTTGTAGACATACCAGGGTGTCTTACTCAAGTTTTTGGTTCACTTGTTAATGGCCAATTCAGCATTATAGGTTCCTCTTGTTGCAAAGCCATCTCAGAGATTGAGGGAAATTGCTTGTCTAATTTGTTCCCCTCCAATCCCATCTTTGCTTCTTTGCTCAATAACTCTTGTGGTCAACCATCTAAAGGAAACGAACAAGTCTCCGAAATCACTACCAGTAAGGCCGCTTTACCGGGGATTTTACCGGGGAATCAAGACATACAGCAATGCTGGTCATCTCTTTCAGGTGTACCAGGGTGTCTTACAGATGTTATGAATTCACTCCTTAATGGCAGAGTTAACTTCTTTGGCCCGACTTGTTGTAAAGCCATCACTTTGGTCAGTGACCAATGCTTGCCTAAATTGTTCCCTTTTAACCCCGCTTTTCATTCAACAATTAAAAACGTTTGTTTAACTGGCTCTGGAGTTGGAAAACCTGCACCTTCACCACTAGGAGAAGATCAGATCACTGGGAGCGAGCTATATTTGCCAGTGAAACTGCCTTTCCTAGGACTACCAGACGAGAATTGGGAAAAAGACGTTGCAAAATGCTGGTCGTCACTTTCAAGCATTAATCAGTGTGTTGATGAGATTTATGGAACACTGTCCAGGGGCGTATTTAGTGTGGTCGGTCCTGCTTGCTGCAAATCAATCACTGTTATTAGTCACAAGTGTTGGCCTAAGATGTTCCCACTCAACCCGCTGTTCCCTCCGTTGCTCAGGAGTAAATGCAAACTCAATTCTAGGGCAGCAAAAATACCCGAGAGAAGTTGATCATGCCTATGAATTCAGACAGGCTCATCCCTGGCTACTGTAACATTAATAATGCGTTGGCTAGTGATCATAGGAAAATGTGGTCTTTTCTTGTTTTGGAGTTTAATTGAGACTTGTGTTTCCCAGTGTGTTGATTTTAGAATTTTCAATTCATCAATAAAATTCTCGTTGGCATTTAAGCCATTGCATGCGCGTCATTCTTGTAATGAATTTAGTTCAACTTGGATTTACTTGATTGATTTACTCTCTTTTAGAATGAGTCATGCTAAAAGGCATTGTGGCTTAATACATATGCTTAAAATATTAAGCTAAGCCCATTTTTAAGAATTTACGTTTCCGTTCTAATTCATGCTACAATGTTGGGATCATCTAGTCCTAGAAAAAAATTAATGGCAATAAGAAAATAGTACATCGAAATTATAACGACAACACAATATATCATTTAAAAAAAATTGAAATTATCTTGAGAAAAGAATTGGTAACTTTGGTTTCCTCTTGATTTTCAACATTTGAATTACTAAATGTTAAATACAACGAAAGAAAAGTGACCAACAAATAAAAAATAGTTGGATGTGTGTTGGGTAAACACGTAATTTATCAAGACCTAGTTATGAGCCTTTTGACTATATAAATAAAATTTTGAAATCAAGAAAATGTGTTTATGCAGTTTAAATCATTTTTTCATGGTATTAGTATATTGGATATTTAATAAAATGTGGTTGTACAATGTCAAAATAATAAAATGAATATAACAACATGTTTTGGTTATTTTCAATGATGATGTCTTATGTTTTAAAACAATGGACTGGAGTTAGAATTGTGGCTGCCAAAAAAAGAAATCGAATACTGTCTTGGCTTGACATTAAAAAACAATCATTATTGGTCGTACATCGCAAATTTTCAAATATTATTATAACTATACATGTAAAAAAAAAAATGTAGGAAAAAAGAAGAAGATGAATATTGTGTCCTATGAATTGTGAGTTGAATTTTTTCTTTTTTTGTAATACAATATGCATATAGAGTGTTACGAGCCACAAATAGTCCGCCAACGACCAAAAACCCTCCTTTCCCTCAAAAAACAATAAGTATGTGTACATTTTCAGTAAAAACAAAACATAGGTATTAATAATTTAAAAAAAAAAATAGTTTTGTGTTTATATATAAATATATGTTTTTATTATGACATCAAATAAATTCAACTCCTATATATAAAACTATATTTTTTGGGCATTTCGGCTTTATTATAAAATTTAATGTTATTTTGATACATTTAAAGAGGTTTACAATCCCAAAAGTAATAAGTAGTATATACCAAGTATTTAAATTAAATGAACATTAACAAATTCTTTAGTGATGCATCGGTCAGTTTTTTTTTTTTTTTTTTTGGGTGCTTCTCTGGTGCGCTAATGCTACTAATTAAAGACAAATTTAAAATATCAGTTAATACCACCATTATTGGAAGAACGTTAAGTTACACCAAGTGCAGCTTTAAGCAATGTTACCACAGTTAAAATGTTTTTTTTTTTTTCAATGCGAATTTTACAAAATATATTGTTGAATTACATGTTCTCCATATAACCTTCATGCCTATAAAATTTCAATATGATCAAAGATCAAAAGATCGTTATTCTATTAATTATTCAAAATTTAAGTCCTAATTTGTATATTAAAATTATCCATTAAAAATGAACCGTTGGGCCAAATAATAAATAAAATAGGATTCGCATTAAATTTGACGCAGATATTAAAATATAGAAAAAATGTAATTCTATAGTGTGTACGTAGGGTTAAAAAATGTAATTCATCACTCAAAATTTTTTACACAAATTTGATTAATATATTTTGGGTAGTACGCATAGAGTTTGGGTAAAAGATTTATGTACTATAATAATAGAAAAGCATGAAAACACTTATAATATATTCTTTAAATGTTTCTATTTTTCCCTTTTTGGGGAGTTTTTCTCCTATGAGTTTTATTTTAATCGATAAAATTCTCTGATGAGTTATATATAGTATATACACAAAATCGTGGATATTGTAAATTAGAAGTTGACGACTCTTTCACGTTTGGTTAGAGGAAAAAGTACCAAGAACCAAAGTAGTTTAATTTGAAGCCCTTGATCTTTATACCGAAATACCCCTTCCATTTTGTCATTATTAAGATTAAATTCATTATTTTCAAGGGACCCCTCAGCTTTATCATTACTAAGATTAAATTCATT
The DNA here is from genome assembly GCA_030445155.1 of Quercus variabilis. Lineage (NCBI taxonomy): Eukaryota > Viridiplantae > Streptophyta > Magnoliopsida > Fagales > Fagaceae > Quercus > Quercus variabilis. The sequence continues at coordinate 22,749,845 of CP129456.1, read as the reverse complement.
ATTTTCAAGAACATCTTTCGGAAAAATGACTAGCATCAATGAAGTATAACTTACGATGATCTTAATGAAAGTTTTCTAGCATTGATGATATTAAGAGAACGGATTTTGAAGTATTAAACTAATGCATCAATGACACTGAAAAATGTTTCAGTTTTTATGTCATTGATAGGTACTATAAATTCCCATCCTCTCGCTTCCATTAGCGTCAAGCATCCTCCATTACCAATTATAAACCAATACTCACACACTCCACGAGTTTATCCAGTACCATAAGTACCATGGCATATAAATCACAAAGCTTTGCTCTTATATTGATATATGCATGTTTGGCAGTGTTGGTTCCTACTGGGCTAGCTCAGTTGCAACAAACACTTGTATCACCTCAAATACCTGGATTGTCACAAATACCTGGATTGTTGCCACAAATAACTAAATTTTTCCCCAACCTTGGAGCTGGGGGGCTTTCAGGGGCAAATGGGCAATGTTTGTCATCTCTTGTAGACATACCAGGGTGTCTTACTCAAGTTTTTGGTTCACTTGTTAATGCCCAATTCAGCATTATAGGTTCCTCTTGTTGCAAAGCCATCTCAGAGATTGAGGGAAATTGCTTGTCCAATTTGTTCCCCTCCAATCCCATCTTTGCTCCTTTGCTCAATAACTCCTGTGGTCAACCATCTAAAGGAAACGGACAAGTCTCTAGAATCACAACCAGTAAGGCCGCTTTACCAGGGATTTTACCGAGGAATCAAGACATACAGGAATGCTGGTCATCTCTTTCAGGTGTACCAGGGTGTCTTACAGATGTTATGAATTCACTCCTTAATGGCAGAGTTAACTTCTTTGGCCCTACTTGTTGTAAAGCCATCACTTTGGTCAGTGACCATTGCTTGCCTAAATTGTTCCCTTTTAACCCCGCTTTTCATTCAACAATTAAAAACGTTTGTTTAACTGGCTCTGGAGTTGGGGAACCTGCACCTTCACCACTAGGAGAAGATCAGATCACTGGGAGCGAGCTATATTTGCCAGTGAAACTGCCTTTCCTAGGACTATCAGACGAGAATTGGGAAAAAGACGTTGCAAAATGCTGGTCGTCACTTTCAAGCATTAATCAGTGTGTTGATGAGATTTATGGAACACTGTCCAGGGGCGTATTTAGTGTGGTCGGTCCAGCTTGCTGTAAATCAATCACTGTTATTAGTCACAAGTGTTGGCCTAAGATGTTCCCACTCAACCCGCTGTTCCCTCCGTTGCTCAGGAGTAAATGCAAACTCAATTCTAGGGGAGCAAAAATACCCGAGAGAAGTTGATCATGCCTATGAATTCAGACACGTTCATCCCTGGCTACTGTAACATTAATAATGCGTTGGCTAGTGATCGTAGGAAAATGTGGTCTTTTTTTTTTTGTTTTGGAGTTTAATTGAGACTTGTGTTTCCCAGTGTGTTGATTTTAGAATTTTCAATTCATCAATAAAATTCTCGTTGGCATTTAAGCCATTGCATGCACGTCATTCTTGTAATGAATTTAGTTCAAGTTGGATTTACTTGATTGATTTACTCTCTCTTAAATTGAGTCATGCTAAAAGGCATTGTGGCTTAATACATATGCTTAAAATATTATGCTAAGCCCATTTTTAAGAATTTACGTTTCCGTTCTAATTCATGCTACAATGTTTGTATCATCTAGTCCTAGAAAAAAGTTAATGGCAATACGAAAATAGTACATCGAAATTATATCGACAACACAATATATCATTTAAAAAAAATTGAAATTATCTTGAGAAAAGAATTGGTAACTTTGGTTTCCTCTTGATTTTCAACATTTGTATTTCTAAGTGTTAAATACAATGGAGGAAATGTGACCAACAAATAAAAAATAGTTGGATGTGTGTTGGTTAACCACGTAATTTATCAAGACCTAGTTATGAGCCTTTTGACTATATAAATAAAATTTTGAAATCAAGAAAATGTGTTTATGCAGTTTAAATCAATTTTTCATGGTATTAGTATATTGGATATTCAATAAAATGTGGTTGTACAATGTCAAAATAAAAAAATGAATATAACAACATGTTTTGGTTATTTTCAATGATGATGTCTTATGTTTTAAAATAATGGACTGGAGTTAGAATTGTGGCTTCCAAAAAAAGAAATCGATTGCTATCTTGGCTTGACATTAAAAAACAATCATTATGGGTCATACATCGCAAATTTTCAAATATTATTATAACTATACATGTAAAAAAAAAAATGTAGGAAAAAAGAAGAAGATGAATATTGTGTCCTATGAATTGTGAGTTGAATTTTATCTTTTTTTGTAATACAATATGCATATAGAGTGTTACGAGCCACAAATAGTCCGCCAACGACCAAAAACCCTCCTTTCCCTCAAAAAACAATAAGTATGTGTGCTTTTTCAGTAAAAACAAAACATAAGTATTAATAATTTAAAAAAAAAGTTGTGTTTATATATAAATGTATGTTTTTATTAGGACATCAAATAAATTTAATTCCTATACATAAAACAATTTTTTTTGGGCACTTCGTCTTTATTATAAATTTTAATGTTATTTTGATACATTTAAAGAGGTTTACAATCCCAAAAGTAATAAGTAGTATATACCAAGTATTTAAATTAAATGAACATTAACAAATTCTTTAGTGATGCATCATTCAGTTTTTTTTTTTTTTTTTTTGGTGCTTCTCTGGTGCGCAAATGCTACTAATTAAAGATAAATTTAAAATATAAGTTAATACCATTATTATTGGAAGAACGTCAAGTTACACCCAGTGCGGCTTTAAGCAATGTTACCACAGTTAAAATATTTTTTTTTTCATGCGAATTTTACAAAATATATTGTTGAACTACATGTTCTCCATATAACCTTCATGCCTATAAAATTTCAAAATGATCAAAGATCAAAAGATCGTTAATCTATTAATTGTTCAAAATTTAAGTCCTAATTTGTATATTAAAATTATCCATTAAAAATGAACTATTGGACCGAATAATAAATAAAATAAGATTCGCATTAAATTCGACACACATATTAAAAATATAGAAAAAATTGTAATTCTATAGTGTGTACGTAGGGTTAAAAAATGTAATTCATCGCTCAAAATTTTTTACACAAATTTGATTAATATATTTTGGGTAGTACACATAGAGTTTGGGTAAAAGATTTATATACTATAATAACGGAAAAGGATGAAAACACTTATAATATATTCTTTAAATGTTTCTATTTTTCCCTTTTTGGGGAGTTTTTCTCCTATGAGTTTTACTTTAATCGATAAAATTCTCTGATGAGTTATATATAGTATATACACAAAATCGTGGATATTGTAAATTAGAAGTTGACGACTCTTTTACGTTTGGTTAGAGGAAAAAGTACCAACAACCAAAGTAGTTTAATTTGAAGCCCTTGATCTTTATACCGAAATACCCCTTCCATTTTATCATTATTAAGATTAAATTCATTATTTTCAAGTGACCCCTCAGCTTTATCATTACTAAGATTAAATTCATTATTTTCAAGAACATCTTTGGGAAAAATGACTAGCATCAATGAAGTATAACTTACGATGATCTTAATGAAAGTTTTCTAGCATTGATGATATTAAGAGAACGGATTTTGAAGTATTAAACTAATGCATCAATGACACTGAAAAATGTTTCAGTTTTTATGTCATTGATAGGTACTATAAATTCCCATCCTCTCGCTTCCATTAGCGTCAAGCATCCTCCATTACCAATTATAAACCAATACTCACACACTCCACGAGTTTATCCAGTACCATAAGTACCATGGCATATAAATCACAAAGCTTTGCTCTTATATTGATATATGCATGTTTGGCAGTGTTGGTTCCTACTGGGCTAGCTCAGTTGCAACAAACACTTGTATCACCTCAAATACCTGGATTGTCACAAATACCTGGATTGTTGCCACAAATAACTAAATTTTTCCCCAACCTTGGAGCTGGGGGGCTTTCAGGGGCAAATGGGCAATGTTTGTCATCTCTTGTAGACATACCAGGGTGTCTTACTCAAGTTTTTGGTTCACTTGTTAATGGCCAATTCAGCATTATAGGTTCCTCTTGTTGCAAAGCCATCTCAGAGATTGAGGGAAATTGCTTGTCTAATTTGTTCCCCTCCAATCCCATCTTTGCTTCTTTGCTCAATAACTCCTGTGGTCAACCATCTAAAGGAAACGAACAAGTCTCCGAAATCACTACCAGTAAGGCCGCTTTACCGGGGATTTTACCGGGGAATCAAGACATACAGCAATGCTGGTCATCTCTTTCAGGTGTACCAGGGTGTCTTACAGATGTTATGAATTCACTCCTTAATGGCAGAGTTAACTTCTTTGGCCCGACTTGTTGTAAAGCCATCACTTTGGTCAGTGACCAATGCTTGCCTAAATTGTTCCCTTTTAACCCCGCTTTTCATTCAACAATTAAAAACGTTTGTTTAACTGGCTCTGGAGTTGGAAAACCTGCACCTTCACCACTAGGAGAAGATCAGATCACTGGGAGCGAGCTATATTTGCCAGTGAAACTGCCTTTCCTAGGACTACCAGACGAGAATTGGGAAAAAGACGTTGCAAAATGCTGGTCGTCACTTTCAAGCATTAATCAGTGTGTTGATGAGATTTATGGAACACTGTCCAGGGGCGTATTTAGTGTGGTCGGTCCTGCTTGCTGCAAATCAATCACTGTTATTAGTCACAAGTGTTGGCCTAAGATGTTCCCACTCAACCCGCTGTTCCCTCCGTTGCTCAGGAGTAAATGCAAACTCAATTCTAGGGCAGCAAAAATACCCGAGAGAAGTTGATCATGCCTATGAATTCAGACAGGCTCATCCCTGGCTACTGTAACATTAATAATGCGTTGGCTAGTGATCATAGGAAAATGTGGTCTTTTCTTGTTTTGGAGTTTAATTGAGACTTGTGTTTCCCAGTGTGTTGATTTTAGAATTTTCAATTCATCAATAAAATTCTCGTTGGCATTTAAGCCATTGCATGCGCGTCATTCTTGTAATGAATTTAGTTCAACTTGGATTTACTTGATTGATTTACTCTCTTTTAGAATGAGTCATGCTAAAAGGCATTGTGGCTTAATACATATGCTTAAAATATTAAGCTAAGCCCATTTTTAAGAATTTACGTTTCCGTTCTAATTCATGCTACAATGTTGGGATCATCTAGTCCTAGAAAAAAATTAATGGCAATAAGAAAATAGTACATCGAAATTATAACGACAACACAATATATCATTTAAAAAAAATTGAAATTATCTTGAGAAAAGAATTGGTAACTTTGGTTTCCTCTTGATTTTCAACATTTGAATTACTAAATGTTAAATACAACGAAAGAAAAGTGACCAACAAATAAAAAATAGTTGGATGTGTGTTGGGTAAACACGTAATTTATCAAGACCTAGTTATGAGCCTTTTGACTATATAAATAAAATTTTGAAATCAAGAAAATGTGTTTATGCAGTTTAAATCATTTTTTCATGGTATTAGTATATTGGATATTTAATAAAATGTGGTTGTACAATGTCAAAATAATAAAATGAATATAACAACATGTTTTGGTTATTTTCAATGATGATGTCTTATGTTTTAAAACAATGGACTGGAGTTAGAATTGTGGCTGCCAAAAAAAGAAATCGAATACTGTCTTGGCTTGACATTAAAAAACAATCATTATTGGTCGTACATCGCAAATTTTCAAATATTATTATAACTATACATGTAAAAAAAAAAATGTAGGAAAAAAGAAGAAGATGAATATTGTGTCCTATGAATTGTGAGTTGAATTTTTTCTTTTTTTGTAATACAATATGCATATAGAGTGTTACGAGCCACAAATAGTCCGCCAACGACCAAAAACCCTCCTTTCCCTCAAAAAACAATAAGTATGTGTACATTTTCAGTAAAAACAAAACATAGGTATTAATAATTTAAAAAAAAAAATAGTTTTGTGTTTATATATAAATATATGTTTTTATTATGACATCAAATAAATTCAACTCCTATATATAAAACTATATTTTTTGGGCATTTCGGCTTTATTATAAAATTTAATGTTATTTTGATACATTTAAAGAGGTTTACAATCCCAAAAGTAATAAGTAGTATATACCAAGTATTTAAATTAAATGAACATTAACAAATTCTTTAGTGATGCATCGGTCAGTTTTTTTTTTTTTTTTTTTGGGTGCTTCTCTGGTGCGCTAATGCTACTAATTAAAGACAAATTTAAAATATCAGTTAATACCACCATTATTGGAAGAACGTTAAGTTACACCAAGTGCAGCTTTAAGCAATGTTACCACAGTTAAAATGTTTTTTTTTTTTTCAATGCGAATTTTACAAAATATATTGTTGAATTACATGTTCTCCATATAACCTTCATGCCTATAAAATTTCAATATGATCAAAGATCAAAAGATCGTTATTCTATTAATTATTCAAAATTTAAGTCCTAATTTGTATATTAAAATTATCCATTAAAAATGAACCGTTGGGCCAAATAATAAATAAAATAGGATTCGCATTAAATTTGACGCAGATATTAAAATATAGAAAAACTGTAATTCTATAGTGTGTACGTAGAGTTAAAATATGTAATTCATCAGTCAAAATTTTTTACACAAATTTGATTAATATATTTTGGGTAGTACGCATAGAGTTTGGGTAAAAGATTTATATACTATAATAATAGAAATGGATGAAAACACTTATAATATATTCTTTAAATGTTTCTATTTTTCCCTTTTTAGGGAGTTTTTCTCCTTTGAGTTTTATTTTAATCGATAAAATTCTCTGATGAGTTATATATAGTATATACACAAAATCGTGGATATTGTAAATTAGAAGTTGACGACTCTTTTACGTTTGGTTAATTGGAAAAGTACCAACAACCAAAGTAGTTTAATTTGATGTCCTTGATCTTTATACCGAAAGACCCCTTCAATTTTATCATTATTAAGATTAAATTCATTATTTTCAAGGGACCCCTCATCTTTATCATTACTAAGATTAAATTCATTATTTTCAATAACATCTTTGGGAAAAATGACTAGCATCAATGAAGTATAACTTACGATGATCTTAATGAAAGTTTTCTAGCATTGATGATATTAAGAGAACGGATTTTGAAGTATTAAACTAATGCATCAATGACACTTAAAAATGTTTCAGTTTTTATGTCATTGATGGGTACTATAAATTCCCATCCTCTCGCTTCCATTAGCGTCAAGCATCGTCCATTACCAATTAAAAACCAATACTCACACACTCCACGAGTTTATCCAGTGCAATAAGTATCATGGTATATAAATCACAAAGCTTTGCTCTTATATTGATATATGCATGTTTGGCAGTGTTGGTTCCTACAGGGCTAGCTCAGTCGTAACAAACACTTGTATCACCTCAAATACCTGGATTGTCACAAATACTTAGATTGTTACCACAAATAACTAAATTTTTCCCCAACCTTGGAGATGGGGGGCTTTCAGGGGCAAATGGGCAATGTTTGTCATCTCTTGTAGACATACCAGGGTGTCTTACTCAAGTTTTTGGTTCACTTGTTAATGGCCAATTCAGCATTATAGGTTCCTCTTGTTGCAAAGCCATCTCAGAGATTGAGGGAAATTGCTTGTCTAATTTGTTCCCCTCCAATCCCATCTTTGCTCCTTTGCTCAATAACTCTTGTGGTCAACCATCTAAAGGAAACGGACAAGTCTCCGGAATCACTACCAGTAAGGCCGCTTTACCGGGGATTTTACCAGGGAATCAAGACATACAGGAATGCTGGTCATCTCTTTCAAGTGTACCAGGGTGTCTTACAGATGTTCTGACTTCACTCTTTAATGGCAGAGTTAACTTCTTTGGCCCCACCTGTTGTAAAGCCATCACTTTGATGAGTGACCATTGCTTGCCTAAATTGTTCCCTTTTAACCCCGCTTTTCATTCAACACTTAAAAACTTTTGTTTAATTGGCTCTGGAGTTGGGGAACCTGCACTTTCACCACTAGGAGCAGATCAGATCACTGGGAGCGAGCTCTATTTGCCAGTGAAACTGCATTTCCTGGGACTATCTGACGAGAATTGGGAAAAAGACCTTGCAAAATGCTGGTCATCACTTTCAAGCATTAATCAATGTGTTGATGAGATTTATGGAACACTTTCCAGGGGCGTATTTAGTGTGGTCGGTCCTGCTTGCTGCAAATCAATCACTGTTATTAGTCACAAGTGTTGGCCTAAGATGTTCCCACTCAACCCGTTGTTCCCTCCGTTGCTTAGGAGTAAATGCAAACTCAATTCTGCGGAACAAATACTTGGTAGAATTTGATCATGCCTATGAATTTAGACAGGCTCATCCCTAGCTACTGCAACATTAATAATGCATTGGCTGGTGATTGTCAGGAAATGTGGTCTTTTTTTGTTTTGGAGTTTAATTAAGACTTGTGTTTCCTAGTGTGATGTTTTTAGAATTTTCAATTCATCAATAAAATTCTCATTGGCATTTAAGCCATTGCATGCACATCATTGTTGTAATGAATTTAGTTGAAGTTGCATTTACTTGAGTGATTTACTCTCTTTTAGAATTAGTTCTGCTAAAAGGCGTTTTGGCTTAATATATATGCTTAAAATATTATGCTAAGTTCATTTTTTGGGAATTTACATTTCCGTTCTAATTCATGCTACAATGTTGGGATCATCTAGTCCTAGAAAAAAAATTAGTGGTGATATGAAAATAGTATATCGAAATTATAACGACGAGTCGACGACACAATATGTCATTTTTTTTAAAAATTGAAATTATCTTGAGAAAAGAATTGGTAATGAGTCTTTTGACTATATAAATAAAATTTTGAAATCAAGAAAATGTGTTTATGGGGTTTGAATACTTTTTTCATGGTATCAGCCTATTGGATATTCCATAAAATGTGGTCGTACAATGTCAAAATAAAAAATAAATATAACAACATGTTTTGGCTGTTTTCAATGATAATGTCTTATGTTTTAAAATATTGGACCTGATTTTGAATTATGGCTACCCAAAAAGGACATCAATTAGTGTCTTGGCTTGACATTAAAAAACAGTCATTATGGATCATACATCACAAATTTTCAAATATTATTATAACTATATATGTAAAAAATATATTAGGATAAAAAAATTAAAAAAGATGAATATTGTGTCCTATGAATTGTGAGTTGATTTTTTTTTTTTTTTTTTTGGTAATACAATATGCATATATAGGGACGAGCCACAAATAGCCCACCAAGGACCAAACACCCTCCTTTCCCTCTAAAAACAATAAGTATGTGTAATTTTTCAATAAAAACAAAACATAAGTATTAATAATTAAAAACAAAACTTTTGTGTATATATATAAATATATGTTTTTATTTGGACATCAAATAAATTTTTATTTCTATATATAAAATTGTATTTCTAAAGTCTTTCATTTTCATTATAAATCTTAATGTTATTTTTGATTCATTTAAAGAGGGTCACAATCCCATATGTAATAAGTAGTATATACCAAGTATTTAAATTAAATGAACATTCACAAATTCTGTACTAATGCTTAATTTATTTATTATTATTATTATTATTATTATTTTTTTTTTTTTTTTTTTTGCTTCTCTGGTGCCTAAATGCTACTAATTAAAGATAAATTTAAATAATTTGTTATTAACATTATTATTGGCATAATTTTTCAAGTTACACCAAGTGTGGCTTTAAGTAATGTTACCATAGTTAAAATGTTTTTTTTTTAATGCGAATTTTACGAATTATATTGTTGAATTACATGTTCTCCATATAACCTTCATGCCTATAAAATTTCAAAATGATCAAAGATCAATAGATCGTTAATCTATTAATTGTTCAAAATTTAAGTCTTAATTTGTATATTAAAATTATACATTAAAAATGATCTTTTGGGCCGAATAGTAAATAACATTAGATTAGCATGAAATTTGACACACGTATTAAGAATATATATTAAAAAAAAAATGTAATTCAATAGTGTGTATGTTAGGTTAAAAAATGAAATTCATCGGTCAAAAAATTTTACACAAATTTGAATAATATATTTGGGGAAGTATGCATACAATTTCGGTAAAACATTTATATACTATAATAATAGAAAAGGATCAAAACACTTATAATATATTTATTAAAATGTTTCTATTTTTCTCTTTCTGAGAAGTATTTCTCCTTTGAGTTATTTTAATCGATAAAATTCTCTTGTGAGTTATGTATAGTATATACACAAAATTGTGGATATTGTAAATTAGAAGTTGACAACTCTTTTACATTTGGTTAATGGTGAAAGTAGCAACAACCAAAGTAGTTTTATTTGAAATCCTTGATCTTTATACCAAAAGACCCCTTCAGTTTTATCATTGTTAAGATTAAATTCATTATTTTCAAGAACATCTTTGGGAAAAATGACCAGCATCAATGAAGTATAACTTACTATGATCTTAATGAGAGTTCTCTAGCATTGATGGTATTAATAGAACGGATTTTGAAGTATTAAACTACTGCATCAATGACACTTAAAAGAGTTTCAGTTTTTATGTCATTGATAGGTACTATAAGTTCCCATCCTCTCACTTCCATTAGCCTCAAGCATTCTCCAATACCATTGATAAACTAGTACTCACACACACTACGAGTTTATCCGGTTTGATAAGTACCATGGCATATAAATCACAAAGGACTACTCTCATATTGATAAATACATATTTGATTGTGGTGGTTCCTACAAGGCTAGCTTAGTTACAACAAACACCTGGATTACCTCAAATACCGGGATTATCACAAATACCCAGATTCACATAAATATCTAGCTTGTTGCCACAAATAACTAAATTGTTCCCAAACCTTGGAGCTGGGGGACTTTCAAGGGCAAATGGGAAGTGTTTGTCATCCCTTGTAGACATACCAGGGCTTCTTACTCAAGTTTTTCGTTCACTTGTCAATGGCCAATTCAGCATTATAGGTTCCTTTTGTTGCAAAGCCATCTCAGAGATTGAGGGAAATTGCTTGTCTAATTTGTTCCCCTCCAATCCCATCTTTTCTCCTTTGCTGAATTACTCTTGTGGTCAACCATTTAAAGGAAACAAATAGGTCTCCATAATCACCGCGAGTAAGGCTGCTCTACCAAGGATTTTACTGGGAAATCAAGACATACAGGAATGTTGGTCATCTTTTTCAAGTGTACCAGGGTGTCTTACAGATGTTATGAATTCACTCTTTAATGGCAGAGTTATCTTCTTTGGCCCTGATTGTTATTAAGCCATCACTTTGGTCAATGACCAATGCTTGCCTAAATTGTTCTCTTTTAACCCAGTTTTTCATTCAACACTTAAAAACGTTTGTTTAACTGGCTCTAGAGTTAGAGGACCTGCACCTTCATCTCTAAAAGCAAATTAGATCACTATGAGCAAGCTCTATTTGCTAGTGAAATTAACTTTCCTAGGACTATCAGACTAGAATTGGGAAAAAGATGTTGCAAAATGCTGGTCATCACTTTCAAGCATTAATCGGTGTGTTGATGAGATTTTTGGAACACTTTCCCGGGGTGAACTTAGTGTGGTCAATCCTGCATGTTGCAAATCCATCACTATTATTAGTCACAAGTGTTGGCCCAAGATGTTCCCACTCAACCCATTGTTCCCTCCGTTGCTCAAGAGTAAATGTGAACACAATTCTAGGGCTGCACCAAAACCTTGAAGAATTTGATCATGCTTATGAATTCAAATAGGCTCATCATTGGCTACTACAATATTACTAATGCATTGGCTAGTGATTGTAGAAAAATGTGGTCTTTTTTTTTGGAGTGTAATTGAGACAAGTGTTTCCTAGTTTGTTGTTTTTAGAATTTTCAATTCATCAATAAAATTCTTGTTGGCATTTAAGCCATTGCATGCACATCGTTCTTGGAATGAATTTAGTTCAAGTTGCATTTACTTAAATGATTTACTCTCTTTTAGAATGAGTTATGCAAAAAGGCATTGTGTCTTATATATGCTTAAAATATTGTGATAAGTTCATTTTTCAAAATTCACATTTGCATTCTAATTCAGGCTACAATGTTGGGATCATCTAGTCATAGAAAAAAAAAATTAATGGCGAAACAAAAATTGTATATTGAAATTATAACGACAAGACAATATTAATTTTTTTTTTTAATTGAAATTATCTTAAGAAAAGAATTGGTAACTTTGGTTTCCTCTTGATTTTCAACAGTTGAATTACTGAATGTTAAATACAATGAAAGAAAAGTGAACAAACAAATAACAAATAGTTGGATGTGAGTTGGGTAACCTTGTAATTTTTCAAGACCTAGTTATGAGTGTTTTGAATATATAAATAAAATTTTGAAATCAAGAAAATGTGTTTATGCAGTTTGAATACTTTTTTCATGGTATCAGTCTATTGGATATTCCAAGTCAAATGAGCAACAAATAGGTGGTATAGCAAAGAGGTACTTTCAGGGGATTTTCTCCACACCACACCTAACCAATGTGGATGAGGTTCTAATCTTGATAGATAGTGTAGTAATGGAGGGAATGAACCAAGAGCTGAATAGACCCTTTTATTGGAGTGGAGGTGAGGAAGGATTGCTTTGAGATGCATCCGTCAAAATCATCAGGCCTGAATGGTATGCCTCCATTTTTCTTTCAGAAATGTTGGCACATAGGGGGTGGGGATGTCACCGAAGCAGTGCTCTTAGTCCTAAACTAGGGCCACATCCTTAACAAGATGAATTTCACCCACATCCTACCTATCCCAAAGATTAAGGATCCGCAACATATGGTAGACTACCGCCTTATTAGTTTGAGCAATGTGGTAAGCCATATAGTCTCAAAAATTTTGGCTAACCGTGTAAAAACTATCCTCCCAAATATCATCTCTGATACACAAAGCGCATTTGTTCCAGATAAACTCATCTCCAATAATACGGCGGTTGCGTGTGAGATGCTACATCGATTAAGAAACAAAAGACAAGGCAAAATAGGTCACAGGGCTATGAAGCTTGACATTAGTAAAGCTTACGATCAAGTGAAATGGGAATTCCTAAAGAAGATAATGCTAAAACTAGGTCTCACAAAGAGATGGGTAAACTTGGTTATGCAGCGTGTTTCGTTAGCAAATTATATTGTGCTTCTTAACAAGGATCCACAAGGCTTCATCTCTCCAACCCATGGCATAAAACAAGGCGACCCTTTATTGTCGTACTTGTTCTTATTTTGTGTTGAAGGCCTATTTGCCTTGATCCGGAAAGCAATTAAGTCACAACAACTTCATTGGGTGCTGTCTTGCCATGGTGGGGTCAGTATCTCCCACTTGCTCCTCGCCGACGACAGCCTGTTCTTTTGTCCAGCTCTCTATTCAGAATGTAGTAACCTCCTCCATGTGCTGAATATGTATGAAAGAGCCTCGGGCCAGGCTATTAACCAACAAAAGACAGCCTTATTTTTCAACCCATATACGGACCGGACAGTGAGGGATGACACTCTCAGGTTGCTAAATGCCCAAATAGTAACAAAGTTTAAGAAATACTTAGGGTTGCCAATGGTGGGAGGAAAAAATAAGGCCAACACATTTAAGGACCTTCAAGAAAGAATAGCAAAACGAGTCACTAGTTGGAAAGAAAAACTAATTTCAAAAGCAGGGAAAGAGGTTCTAATTAAAACTGTGGTGCAAGCAATACCAACATACTCAATGAGCCTATTCAAGCTTCCAAAGGGCCCATGCAATGACATCAACTCTATCATTGCTAAATATTGGTGGGGACAAATGAGCAATGAGAGAAAGATACACTAGATAAACTAGGAACGGTTTTGTGAGCCTAAGAAAAAGGGTGGAATGGGCTTCCGAAAAATTAATGCCTTCAACTTGGCTATGCTAGTGAAATAGGCATGAGGTTACTCAACCAGCAGAATTCCTTGTTCTTCAAAGTGTATAAGGCTAGATACTTCCCTGTGTGCTCTTTTCTGGAAGCCGAACCAGGGAGCAACCCATTGTATGTGTGGCAGAGCATATTACAAGCTAGGGATGTCATACTGGCCAGGTCAAAGTGGAAGGTGGGAAGTGGTAACTCAGTGGATATAGCACGTCATGTGCGGTTGCCTCAACCACCATTAATAATAGCTTAATTTTGCATACTTATACCATTATTAGAAAGCATTATCATACTTATTTTGAGTTAATTCATGCATTTTATAGTTGGTTTTGAAATAATTCTGAATAATTAATTTTGTGCTTAATTGAATTTTAATGCGTGAATTTGTCTTTTGTAGGATAATGAAATTAAATAAGTGGATTTGTGCAAAGAAGAAAGCTAATGGATTTTACTTTTACAAGGGTCATGATGAAGTCAAAGAAGGCCAACCCAATTAAATTCAAGTCCAATTGGAGCAAGGAATTAGAGGAAATTTGCACCAAATCCAAGTCCAATTCGAATTAGGATTCCAGCCTGCTTACTAGTTAGTATTCAGAGCATAACTTTCGGCTCAAATGTTCAATCGAGATGATTCAAGTTGGGATGGAAAGCTAATTTAAAGCGCTACAACTTTTTATTATCAAAAGTCCGAATTCTCAAGTTAAGTAGGCCTAAAACATCAGTTAAGTTGTTAGGTTCTAAGGTCTTAGGATTTTATGTATTTAGAACTCTAATTTGTAATGTTGGCAAACCATGATCAAAACACTGTATTTAGTCTTGTTTAGAATTGCTCAAAATTGGTTTAATATTGTAAAGTTGGAATCGAGTGGCTACAGAAGTACTTGGGACTTTCGGCCTGGCTCGATCGATCGAAGAATAGACTCGATCGATCGAAAATCGCACAGGTTGAATTTTCTGCAGATTTTCCAACTCAGCCCTACTTCATTAAACGTTTAGGGTTTTGTGTTTTTACCCTAGGTATATAAACTAAACCCTAGCCACGTTTTTTAGGGTTGTCCATATTGCTTTGTTGCTCATACATTGCTGTTTTGTGTGAATCTCGTGTGAGATCTTTGAGGAGACTTCCTTTACACAAAACTTAGGGTTTTCAAGGTAGAGATGATTTCAACATCTTGAAGATCATTACTGTTGCAACCATTGGAACTTAAAAGAAAAGCAAGCGGGGAGCTTGTAGCTGATTGAAGAATTCAAGAAAGAAGTAGTCCGTGGATTCGGAGCCTGCGCGTGGTCGTGTCAGGAAGTTTTACTGGTGGGTAGCATTAGGAAGTCGAGCGAGGAGCTTGTAGTCCTTCTGTAAGAACTTCAATTCTTTCATAGTGAATTCTGTTATGCCTTGAGGATCGGTGGGTCAAATCCTCCCCAGGTTTTTACCGAGTGGTTTCCTGGGTAATCATATCTTGTGTTTATTTATTTTTCGCTGCTTTATATCTTGATATGATTATTTGATTGTTTTAACCTAGAATTACATAATTTGACTAAGTAACAACTTGGCTAATTAATCTAGGCTACGCAATCTGTGTGTTTAAGGGGTCTAAATTTCCATCAAGTGGTATTAGAGCGGGTAGCTCTTTTTGATTGAGATTTCTATCTCTGAGCTGATCCTTGACCCCAGTTGTCATGGAGCATGGACACTCTTTGTTTGTTCCTCCTCACTTTGATGGGAACAACTATGCTTATTGGAAAGTAAGGATGAAAGCATTCCTGAAATCCATTGATGAAAGGGTTTGGAACTCTGTTGAATACGGATGGGAGAAGCCCACTACTCCTGTGAGTGAGTGGCAAACTTCTGAAAAAGAAGCAGCAGGCTTCAATAGCAAAGCTATGAATGCCATCTTCAATGCTGTTTCTATGGAGGAATTTAAGAGGATCTCTAATGTTGAGGTTGCTCATATTGCTTGGAAAATCCTCGAAACTGTGCATGAAGGCACAAAGGCAGTTAAGATTAATAAATTGCAACAATTGACTTCTAGGTTTGAGAGTATTAGGATGTCTGATGATGAATCCTTTGATGAATTTTATGCCAAACTGAATGATATTGTCAATTCTGCTTTTAATTTGGGTGAAATCTATGATCAACCTAAAATTGTTAGGAAGATTCTTAGATCTTTAACTGAAGATTTTAGACCCAAAGTGACTGTCATTACTGAAAGCAAGGATGTGGACTCCATCCCTGTAGATGAACTTGTAGGATCTCTCCAATCCTATGAGTCTGACCTACCTAGAGTAAACAAATCCAAATCAATGGCTCTTAAGTCAGTTGATGATGTTGATGGTGGTGGATTTGATGATGAGCTCTCTGCTACAGAGATTGCCTATCTTGCCAAAAATTTTAAGAACTTTCTTAGGAATACAAATAGAAAGGCAAGAGGTACCAACACTGCTGAACCTAGAAATTTTAGGAAGAATGATCCCACTAAGGTAAATAATTTTGAAAAACCAAATGATAGAGTTGGTCAATCTTCTAATAATTTTTTAGGTCCTCAGTATTTTGGTTGTCAAGGGTATGGTCATATGAAATCTGAATGTCCTACATTCTTGAAGACTAAGGGTAAAGCTATGGCTGTAACCCTTAGTGATAATGAGGTTTCTAATGATGAGTTCGGGTGTGACGAGGATGGAAACTTCATTGCTTTCACAGCTACTGCTATGGTCAGTGAAAGCGTATCTGCTGAAGAGAACCCTTCTGATGGGGAACTCTCTGAAGATACAGATCTTCAAGAGGCCTATAACAAACTTTGCAAAATTGCTGCAAAGGATGCTATGAAAGTTGATCTTGGCCTAAAGAAAATTGACTCTCTGGAGCTTGAAAAGAAAAATTTGCTTGTTAAACTGTTTGATGCTAATGAGCTTCTGAATAATGTTAAATCTGAGAACATGCTTTTGCTTGATAAAGTTATAACTTTAAAACATGATTTATCTATTGCTAGATCTGCTAGTTCTAAACTTGATCACATGTTGAATGTTTAAAAGTATCCTGCGAATAAATCTGGGTTGGGATATGTTGAAAGCATCTTTGGCTCTACTCCACATTCCACAAATTTTGTTCCTGCTTCTTCGTCTGAACCTTCTGCGAGTAAGGTTGTGAGTGAAACTGTCAAACCACCTATGAGTGAGGTAGTTAATCCTGTAGAAGTTTCACCACCTAAGAAGATTGGGGTAGACTTAAGAGAATCTAAACCTAAGGAGCCTACCAAATCTAAGGACAGGATGCATGGTAAACCTGTTTGGGTTTGTCATTATTGTGGTAAGTCTGGACATATTCGTCCTAATTGTTACAAGCGTCAAGCTGATAAGAGAGCAACTAAACCAAAACTGCCTGTGCCTCAAGCACAAGACCCTATGGCACTAATTGGTGAATTGGTAAAGGTGTTAAACCTTTATTCCAATCCTGGAGTTGGGAATCACTCGAATGTGAATAAGAACTCCAATGCTCGTGGTGCATCTAAAAGGTCTTGGATGCAAAAGACTCAAACTAACTGAGTCTTTCTGATATGGTCCTTGTGCTTAATTGCCTTTTTCTTTGGTGACCATTGTTCTTTGTTTTTTTTGTCTTTTCGTTGTTTTTGTTCTAGGACTTGCATTGCATTACATTCATGCATTTCATTCTAGGATGTATATGTTTTCTCTTTTAATAAAAAATAAATAAATAAATAAATAAAAGGGAAAAAGGAGAAAGCAAATATTATGTTAGTCACTATTTGTCTTGATTTTTGAAAAACAAGGTTGGTCTATCTTGTGACACATATCATGGTCTGTGTACCTTGTTTAACTTTAATGAACATTTTCATTGCACTTGACTAGTTGAAACTTTGTAGTGCATGTTGTGTGGGAAAGATGTGTATGGTTTTTAATCTCCTTGTCTTAATCATGAAGTCATATGTTATTTAACTGTCGGACTTGATTCTTTTGAGAAAGGCATAAATAACCATCTCACTACTGTTCACTAGCCAATCATGAACACCTTAGTGCATATCATAAGATTCTGTGCTCGAGAAAGTGTAGCACATGCACAAAAAGAACATAAGGTGTAGCCTCAAATTAAATTAAAACTGGTGTGTACTATTAGACTTGATGTCAATTCACTTAATTCAAACCGGTGTGTACTATTAGGCTGAATGCCATCTCATACAAACAAGAGGCAAAAATACAAGAAACTTACATGATTGCAAGCTTTTGTTCTAGGAGATGTGGGAGTTATAGGATGTAACTCTTTAGGTGATAGTCTCTTTTAAATTCTATGTGATGAATTGTGTAGACTTTGTGTTTGATTGTCATTCACATATCACCTCACATGTATCTCAAGTTTTTGCTAGTATCACACACTACACAAGTTACTCTTTGTTAAACACTGTACATAATAGTGTGTGTGTTTATGGTCTGACTAACCAAGTTTGAAAATATCTTGAGATTTGTGCACAATATTTTTGTTGCTTGAGAAAATTCAATGGAAGTATGATTGAAATTTGTTTTTGAGAAAATTGGGTTTCAAATTTTGGGTTTTTGAAGAAAAAATCATTCCATCTCATACTCATGCATGTTGTTTTTACAATTTAATGCTTTGAGGAGTTGTTTTAAAAATTTTGGTTTGTGTCTTTCAAAACTGGATTTTTTCTCAAAATTTAGTGAGCCTCTGCCCATTTCGATCGATCCAGCCTGTTTTTCGATCGATCGAAAAAGTGCTCTCGTTTGTTCTAAAATGACTGTTTCATTCGATCGATCGAATGTAATTTTCGATCGCTCGAATATCGTGAAAAAGGTTTTTTAAAAGGTTCTTTTCTGACTTTTTCAAAGTTCCTATTCAAAACTTTTCAAACTTTTCTTCTCTCTCTCCGAGTTGGCAAGGCTCCACATCAAGATTTTTGTCGTTTTCCTTCGTTGTTTTTGCAAAATCTCTCTCTCCTCAAGCCGGTAAGACATTTTTACCCTTCCTTTTGATTTATTTTTCATCATTTCATGCATAAATTCATGCATTTAGGGGTGATTTTCGCACTTTGCTATTTTGGGATTTTCATTTGATTCAAGCCATATTTTATGCAATTGATCATTGGGTTTTTGTGGGGACACATCATAAACATGATCCTTGGTGGTTAATTTGATCAATTTTGAGTTTGGTGAAAAATTGAAAAATCTAGGATTTTCTAATTGATCCGAATTGGGGATTTTGTTAAATTGAGTAGAATTTGATGAAATTGGCTTGTTGTATTGATGAAATTAAGCATTATAATCTATGTGTTGTGATTTGTGTTGCCCAATTCATCATTTTGTTTTAAAAAATTTCAGTTGATGTTAAATTTTTGGGGTTTTTGTTAAGAAAATTCCCTGCTCAAGCCAATTTTGTCAATTTAGTCTCAATTGAACTTAATTGCTCACTGCATTAGTACATGCATCATGGCATTGTATCTGCTCATGCATCATATAAATTTTAATTCTATTTTTTTTGTGCTAACTTGCAGTCTGCCTTTGGTTTTGTTTTTCTTGTATTTTCTTTTGGTTTTCTCTTTGTGTCTCTGTCCTTTCCTTAGCATCATGCCTAGGAAAACTAGAGCCCGTAGGTCTATTCCCTCTTCCTCTCCATCCCCTCCCTCTTTTGACCGTGAGAGGTTTCCAAGTGAGAAAAACCAATATCTTTTTGAGAAGCTTAACCTTAAAAGGAAGATTTGGGCTGAGCGTTCTGTTGTGTTAGATGAGCTAGATCCTACCATTAGGGCAAACTTTGAGCGTCGGGGCTAGTTACCTTTATTAGACATTTCTGATCCTCCTCCACCTTCTGCCTTGATTAGAGAGTTCTATTCGAACATCTCTATCCGCATCTATGATTCCAACACTTTAGTAAAGAGTTGGATACGAGGCATAGAGTACTCCATTACTCCTCAGGTAGTGGCTGCTGCTCTAGGGGTACCGTTGGTTAGGGATCCTGTCTATCCTTATGACGAGTCTCCCGAGCTGAGCGATGTTTTGTCTTTCATCACTGGTACTTCTGTCCAGTGGGGTTCTGATCCTAGGATCACTTCTGCTGAGCTCTCCGGGTTACATTATCTTTTCTTTAGGATAGCTTGTCATTCTATCTGGCCCATTTCTCATATGCACACCATTCCTCTTGAGAGGTGTGTATTTTTGTACGCTCTGGTTACTGATGCTCCTATCAGTTTTCCCCATCTTTTTCTTTGTTCTTTGAACGAAGTTTATAAGAGTTCATCCACTTCACATGCCCTTGTTCATCCTATTTTCATTCATAGGATTCTTCTTTATCTTGATCTTAGTGGCTTTCCTTCCTCTGAGCCTGTTCATGTGATTGCTCCTATCGGTGCGTCTTTTCTTAGATAGAGGGCTGCTCATCTTCGAGCTGGTACTAAACACCCTAGGTCTGAGCCCTCTAGTAGCATACCTCCTCCTCCTTCTTCTTCTGCAGGTCTTGCTGGTGAGGATATTCCTGATCCAGTTGGTGCTGATACTGCTGCTGCTGATGTTCCTCCACCTCCTTCAGCCGACTTCGATGTTCGTCGTACTTTGGAGACTGTCATGACTGTTCAGCAGGCTCATGGTCAGATTTTGGTGGACTTGCTGGATGAGATTCGTGCTCTCCGAGTTGATTTAGCACGTCTTCATTCTCCCTCACCACCTCCTTTTGATGGCGACTCATGAGTGCTCTTTGGCATTCCGTCACAAAATGGGGGAGTGGAGTTTTGTCTTGTAGAGACTTTTGTAGTTAGGGGGAGATATTGTTTTTAGATTGTATCTAGGTGCTTCACTATGTATATCATTTTTGGGGATATTCATGTTAGGGGGAGTAACATTGATTGATATACATTTTTTTTTATTATTGATTCTTGTTGCTTTATGATTCACTGCGTATTGATTTATATTTATGACTTAATCATTCTTATATATCTTTATTTTGTGTTGTGTGAATCTTACAAGAATGTTATACCTGTTGTTTTACTCTTTTCTGTCACACATGCGTTTATGCGTTTGTTGAGTATTTCAGGAATATACAGGTTGATTCAACTAAGCTGCTGTCTACACTTGCAACTGATGGATAGTAGTTAGGCTGAATTTGATTTTATGAGCATTATCTTTATAAAGGGCTTTTTATTTGTAAAACTTTGAGCTGTTAATTAGGGTTTTGTCACGGATTGCCAAAGGGGGAGTTTGTTAGATTCTAAGGTCTTAGGATTTTATGTATTTAGAACTCTAATTTGTAATGTTGGCAAACCATGATCAAAACACTGTATTTAGTCTTGTTTAGAATTGCTCAAAGTTGGTTTAATATTGTAAAGTTGGAATCGAGTAGCTGCAGAAGTACTTGGGACTTTCGGCCTGGCTCGATCGATCGAAGAATAGACTCGATCGATCGAAAATCGCACAGGTTGAATTTTCTGCAGATTTTCCAACTCAGCCCTACTTCATTAAACGTTTAGGGTTTTGTATTTTTACCCTAGGTATATAAACTAAACCCTAGCCACGTTTTTTAGGGTTGTCCATATTGCTTTATTGCTCATACATTGCTGTTTTGTGTGAATCTCGTGTGAGATCTTTGAGGAGACTTCCTTTACACAAAACTTAAGGTTTTCAAGGTAGAGATGATTTCAACATCTTGAAGATCATTACTGTTGCAACCATTGGAACTTAAAAGAAAAGCAAGCGGGGAGCTTGTAGCTGATTGAAGAATTCAAGAAAGAAGTAGTCCGTGGATTCGGAGCCTACGCGTGGTCGTGTCAGGAAGTTTTACTGGTGGGTAGCATTAGGAAGTCGAGCGGGGAGCTTGTAGTCCTTCTGTAAGAACTTCAATTCTTTCATAGTGAATTCTGTTATGCCTTGAGGATCGGTGGGTCAAATCCTCCCCAGGTTTTTACCGAGTGGTTTCCTGGATGATCATATCTTGTGTTTATTTATTTTCCGCTGCTTTATATCTTGATATGATTATTTGATTGCTTTAACCTAGAATTGCATAATTTGACTAAGTAACAACTTGGCTAATTAATCTAGGCTACGCAATCTGTGTGTTTAAGGGGTCTAAATTTCCATCATAAATGAAGCCTAAAAACCTGAGATTTTCTCCAAACAGGAATTCAACTTGTAATATGATTACTTGACCTATTTAAAGGCTTTTGGGGGCAAAATTCAGAGGAGCTGCCATAGAACATAATTTAGGTTTTCTTAAAGTTTCTTTACAATTTTTAGAGTTTTATTTGTGTTATGGCTTGCTAGAAGCCTTGCTAAGGCAAGGGGTGAAACTCAATCGTTTAATGGTATGTTCTTAACAATTATTTTATGGTTTTTATGCTTATGTTATTATATTTTTGATTGATTTACTCATCTATAAAAGTGTTTATTTCTGTATAATTCTTTGATTTATCATAAATTCTGGGCACATTAAATGCTTTGTATTCCCTGCGAACTAATTCACTAGTTTTGTTTTGCCTTAAATCAATTAATTTCATAAAACTACCTTAGACAATTAATTCTTGAGTTTTTATTGTTAAATCATCCGAGTAAGATCATCCTTCATATAAATTTTAGTTGAGTTATAAAATAAATATTGTTAAGACTACCAATAAATGTGTTGTGTGTGGATCCCTAAACCTTAGCGCCTTAATATATTGTTATTTTCTCTCAATTTAAATTAACTTTGCTAAACCATCAAAAATCTCTTCAATTAAAATTTATTATTTTAGTTTTATTCTCTTGTGGTTTGCTAATCAATTTCCTTTTCCCTGTGGATTCGACCTCGGACTTACCGAGTTATTATTTCGCGACAATCCTGCACTTGGGAGCATCATTTAAGTCGCAGCAAGTTTTTGGCACCGTTGTTGAGGATTAGGCGATTAGAGAAGCATTTCACTTCATTTGAAGAGGTTTTTAGCATTAAATTTCTTCACATATTTGGTAATATATCTCCAACTCTTTTCTTTTTAAGCAGTTTAGTTTTCCTTTAGAGTTATTCTTTTATTTTTACTTCTTTTTTTGTTAAAGGTATTTTTTTTCTTTTCTTTTCTTTTCTTTTTCTTTTTCTTTCTTGCTTTACTATTGCATGCATGTTTGGTGTCATGATAGTGATAATCGTTTGGTTAGAATTGAGTCTAATAATTTGTTTAGCAATCTATCTGATTCTTTCACACATTCTCACACTCTTGATATCATGGCGAACTTAGAGAGTAATCATGGTGATGAGAATAATTTAAATAATGAAAACCTCCATGCTCATAAACCCATTAGAACTCTCAGGGATTATTTGCAACCTACTAGGAGAAGTGCACCATCATGCATCATTTTTCCAGCTAATGCAAATAATTTTAATTTTAAGCCCAGTATCATTTCATTACTTCCTAAATTTCATAGCTTAGATTCTGAAAATCCTTACCTACACTCTAAGGAATTTGACGAGGTATGTTCTACCTTCCATGACCAATCATGTAATGAAGAGACCATTAGGTTGAAGTTGTTCCCTTTTTCTCTTAAAGACAAGGCAAAAACTTGGCTTAATTCTTTGAGACCTAGGTCAATTAGTACTTGGCAAGAGATGCAAACTGAGTTTTTAAAGAAATTTTTTCCAATTCATAGGACTAATGCACTTAAAAGACAAATAATGAATTTTTCACAAAAAGATAATAAGACATTTTATCAATGTTGGGAAAGATTTAAAGATTTGCTTAATGCTTGTCCACATCATGGCTATGAAACTTGGCGTATAATTAGTTTTTTATATGAAAGTTTAACTCCAAAGATGTGCCAATTTGTAGAGATGATGTGCAATTGAGAGTTTTTGAATAAAAATCCTAATGAGGCTTTTGAATATTTTGATCTCTTAGCTGAAAATGCCCAGTCTTGGGATACCACTAATACCTTAGATAGGTCTAGAGCATACCCTTCCCCCTTTTTAGAGACATACAATTCAAGGTGAAGGAATCACCCAAATTTTAGTTGGAGGAATGATAATGAGGTCGCACCTCCAACACATGGTTCTTCAAAGTTTGTTCCCTATAATTCCCCTCCAAAGAAGAGTCTTGAGGACACTTTGCAACAATTCATGCAGACTCAATCCACCATTAATAATTAGAACTCACAAGCCATAAATGACGTTAGGAGAACTCTCACTAAATTAACCGCATCCATGAGCACAATAGAAAATGGTAAGTTTCCATCTCAACCACAACCAAACCCCCAAGGTCAATTTGGTGTTGATGATTGTAGTTCCTCTGAAAATAAAATGAGTCAAGCTTAATTTGTAACCAATCTTCATAGTGGAAAAATCATTGAAAAAGATATTCCTAAAAGCAATACACAAGATGAATCTTCCAAAATAAAGAGTAGTGATGAGGTTCTTGAGCATAAATCGAATGAAATTGAAAGGCGTCCTATCCCTTCTCCCTTTCCCCAAAGGTTGATTCCACCTCAAAAAAAATGAATCAAATTTTTGAAATCCTTGAAGTGCTTAAGCAAGTTAAAGTGAACATTCTTCTTTTGAATGCCATAAAGTAAATTCCATCATATGCTAAATTTTTGAAAGATTTGTGTACTGTTAAGCGTAAGCTTTATGTACATAAGAAGGCATTTTTGACTGAACAAGTTAGTGCAATTATTCAAAGTAATAGACCTCCAAAGTTTAAAGATCAAGGTTGTCCCACTATTTCATGCGTGATTGGTAATTCGAAAATAGAGAAAGGTTTGCTTGATCTTGGGGCAAGTGTGAATCTTTTGCCATATTCAGTGTATGAGCAATTAGGTCTAGGCGAGTTAAAATCCACTTACATAATTTTACAACTTGCCGATCGATCTATGATTGTTCAAAAGAGTGTTGTTGAGGATATTTTGGTTCAAGTGGACAAATTTTA
This sequence comes from Quercus variabilis, assembly GCA_030445155.1. Lineage (NCBI taxonomy): Eukaryota > Viridiplantae > Streptophyta > Magnoliopsida > Fagales > Fagaceae > Quercus > Quercus variabilis. The sequence continues at coordinate 22,725,009 of CP129456.1, read as the reverse complement.
TTTTCCTGTTGACTTTATTATTTTGGACATGCATCTTGTTTCTAATGCTAATTCTCAAATATCTGTGATTTTAGGACACCCATTTCTTGCAACTTCTAATGCATTGATACATTGTAGAAGTGGAGTCTTAAAACTATCTTTTGGGAGTATGACCCTTGAGCTTAATATTTTTAATACTTGTAAGCAACCTAGGGATGAAGAGGATGTGCATGAAGTTGACTTAATTGAAACACTTGTTCAAGAACAATTCAACAAAACATGTTTTTTAGATCCATTAGAAGCTTGTCTAGTCAATTCATGTGATTTTATTTTTGATGAGAATTATGAAATTGCCTACATTCACTGTCTTTTGGAATCTGCACAGGAATTAAGCAAGCAATTGGAAATTGAAATATGAGGAGTTGCCACCTCGTGAGATAAAGTTGTTGTCATCTAGTGAGCAAGTACCAAAATTGGAGTTGAAGCCCTTGCCTATTGAGCTCAAGTATGCTTTTCTAGGAACCGATGAGAATTTTCCTGTGGTAATATCTTCTAAACTTGACTCTTTGCAAGAATGTAAGTCATTAAATGTTTTGAGAAAACATAAGAGTGCCATAGGATGGAACATAGCTGACATTAAAGGAATTAGCCCATCGGTTTGTACTCACAAGATTTATTTAGAGGACAATACTAAACCATCTAGGGAGATGCAACGTAGATTGAACCCTACAATGAAAGAGATAGTTAGGACTGAAGTGCTCAAATTGTTAGATGTTGGTATCATATACCCCATTGTAGATAGTAAATGGGTAAGTCCAACTCAAGTGGTGCCTAAGAAATCTGGAATAACTGTGGTAAAAAACGAGAATAATGAGTTAATTCCAACTTATGTCACCACAGGTTGGTGCATATGTATTGATTATAGAAAATTGAATGTAGTCACTAGGAAAGATCACTTCCCTTTACCTTTCTTAGATCAAGTTTTAGAGAGAGTAGCGGGTCATGAGTACTATTGCTTTTTAGATGGGTATTCTAAGTACTATCAAATTGAAATTGCACTTGAAGATCAAGAGAAAACCACATTTACTAAGTATTTTTAGTGACATGGTAGAGCATTATTTAGAGTCATGGATGATTTTTCTGTGTTTGGTGACTCTTTTGATGAATGTCTTTCTGATTTGCAAAAACTCTTAACTAGGTGTGAAGAAAAGAATTTACCATTAAATTGGGAAAAGTGTCATTTCATGGTCACAAAAGGGATTGTAGTAGGCCACATTGTTTCTTCAAAAGGCTCAGAGGTGGATAAAGCAAAAATTGAGTTGATTGCTAATTTTCCTACACCTAAGACTGTTAAAGATGTGAGATCATTCCTAGGACATGCTGGATTTTGTAGGAGGTTCATAAAAGACTTTAGTTTCATATCTAGACCTATGTGTAACCTCCTAACAAATGACACCCCCTTTGAATGTGAAAGTTCAAAAAAGGGTATGAAACACCTTTAAAAGTTTAGACCCCAATTAAAAAATTACCAATTCAATCTTTATATCAAACAATTAATGTGCGGAACATGATAACAAACTTATAACAGAATTGATAAACAATCTAAGCCAAATATAAACACATCCACAGCAGTAAATATAAGGCAAAGATAAAGGGAAGGAAGATGCAAACACACGAATAACACACAATGTGTTATCGAAGAGGAAACCGAAGTCCTCGGCGTAAAACCTCTCCGCCGCCTTCCAAGCGGTCAATAATCCACTAGAAAATGTACTTGGGATACATGAACAGCAATAGACCCTCCAAGCCTAATCTACCCAAGTACCTAAACCCTCCAAGCTTCTTGCTCCAACGAGGTTGCGCCGAACCTTTTTCTTTTCTAACTTACTAGATTCCGCTACTAGACTATAGCATCAACCAATGTATATTGGTTCCTTCCTAACTACTTCCCAAAAGCACCAAATAAACATTCTCACAAACGTGGGTGTGGTGAGATAAGGATTTGGCAAAGAACCTCTCAAGGGTATGACAATGGAGAGGAAGAGAGTAAAGGAATTTGTAGAGACTCTAAGGTAAAGATTGTGGATGAATCAATCTTGTTTTTCTCTAGGGTTTCTCTCAAAAAGTCTCTTTGGAAGCTCTCTCCATTTAGTGGGTATAAGGGTCTATATATAGTGGTGTGTGTTTGGAATACGAAGAGTCAGTTTTTGCCAAACAAGGTTGATTGGCGGCTTGGCCTCGCGGCTGGTTTGAGTCGTGAGTTCAAGCCGCAAGATAACAGCCTGGCCAACCTGGGACTTTTGTCCTATAATGCAACAGTTGGCGCAACCCTTCAGCTCCCTTGTGTGCGTCTCACGTGCCTGCAGTTGGCAACTTGCCAGTCACAAGTTAGCCACGAGTCCTAGCTGTGAAACTCTGCTTCTTTACACAAATTTGAGTTTTTCTTTACACTCTCTTCACACACTACCCTTACAATAATCTCATCTAAATACAGGGTTACTAAGTGTTTAAATTACAAGCAAATTGGCATAGAATAAAGCCAACAAGATGATTGATAAATTTCAACCTTACAATCTCCCCCTTTGGCTATTCCGTGACAAAACCCTAAAACAAACTCTAGACTTAACGCGTGAGTTAGGAACAGTTGGAAAACTCACTCACACCTAACTCTAGAATCTGTGAAGTTTTAGAACCATAAGAACAAGTAACTCCTGAAACACAACAACACAATAAGTTCATTGTATGCAGAAAACTTGTAATGCAAATAGAGCAAGCATAATGCGATCAAGCACAATGCAGTAAAGCAATAAACCATGGCAAGACCAAAAACAGGTAATCACTTCATACAAGTGATCACAATGTTCATTCACACTTGGAATGAACATCCGGACATTCAAGTTGACAAACACAAGGCAAATCACTTGAATAACCAACACTCAACCAATGCACAATACATGAAGTATGTGCATCTAGGAAAAATCTTACATGGCCACAAGAGTGACAATACTTAAAAAGAAATGCATAGCATTAGGTTAGAAGTACTGATATAACAAAGCATAAAGGCTGCATAAAACATGGTACAAACCACAAAGGCCTATAAGTTGCATAGAAACAAACCCTTAAAACTTACAAAAGCAACATGGGTACAAATCAACTATTAACCTTAAAAACCTACAAAGGTAAACAGGTACAAACTACATAACACTTCCCCTATCATATCACTCCCCCTATCATGATTTATAGGAGCTGTGATAAACTTGGAACATATATACCTGTAACCTGAAACACTTGCATAAAACACATTAAACCCTCAAGGTAAAGCAAGTAATAAACAGACAAGTATAATGTAACAAGTAAATTGCGATCCAGTAAACATGATGTGAAACATATGAGCAACTTGATCATACACCAAACACTAAAACAAAGTTTTCTTATTAGCTCAATGTCTTCTCCCCTTTGGTACATGCATCTCCCCTATGGAATATCTCTCCCCCTATAAATGTGCACGAGAAATAGAATTTCTCCCCCTAAGAATGTGCACAAGGGTCATATAGAAATGACCAAAACTCTCTGGTGTACTCCCTAAAGTATACTCTCCCCCTTTTTGTTAGGAATAGACAAAGGTTCAAGGAGAAACGAGAGCAAGAGATGAAGGTATGAACAATGACAATGATGCATAAGGGGTGCAATGATGCTTGAGAAAATGAAGCTCAAACCTAAGATGAAACAAAATGCTACAAAGCATAAGGTAAACATGACATGCTAGGATGAAGAAACAAGGTATAGACTAATGCATGACAAGGGTAGCAAGGTGTGTGCAGGAGGTGGCTAAGTGCAATGCATGACCAATGTATGAAAAATGCACATGTGGGGCAAGGTGTGTTAAATACACAACTAATGAACCAAACATGTTCCTAATGAGAAAACATGAGAGACCCCAAAGTTTGAAACTCAATGGAGTCCAACCAAGCGAGAAAATGCCTAAGAGGCATTTTATCAAATACCTAGCGTGCACACTATGAACAATAATGTAAAACAATGCATGAACATTATGAAATCCACCCTAAATACATGCTCTTTTTGCCACAAGGGGCCAACATCCAAAGCAAATCATCAAAAGAAACCAATCTCATGCAAAAGATTTGACAAAAAATAAGTTTTCCCAACCCCTATGATGAGAATCCTAACTAAGAGCACAAAACTCTCCAAAACATAATCTAAGGATCAAAAACAATGAAAATAGTATATAATTACCTTAGAGATGTTAACGGAATGAAAAATCATTCAAATTGATTGAGTTTTGATGTAAAAATAGTAAAAGAGGGGTTTAAGAAAGGATGGGAGAGGTTTAAAAAAAGTTTCTTACAAAAAAACTCTTTAAAAAGCTGATTCTAGGCATTTGGCGACTGGGCGAATCGCGAACGAGTCGCCAGTGAGCCACGAAACCATTCTGTGTGAACTCGCAACTGGGCTCGCGACTGGGCAAGTCGCCAAAACGAGTCACCAAAACTCGCAACTTGGTTTGGCTGGTTACAAGTCGCCAAAATGAGTGGCCAAAAATTCTGACACTTGTTTTTCAACCCAGAACATGTTTAAACACTGAAAAACAATGTAAGCACTAAACATTAACACAAAGAGTGATAAAAATCACTTCCAAAAACATATAAAATGATTAAAAATCTTTTTGGATTGATCCATATATAGTTGAGCACACACACGTCACATTTAAACAAGTACAATCGAACAAATGAATAAGGCATTCATTGAACATTAGGCATGTGTGTTGTGTGTGTGTATCAAGTGTGAAATAGTCCTTAGTCTAGAATGAAACTTCAATGATCAATTCAATCAAGTTATACACAACTAGTACTAAGATAAGTGATCTATCTCACTTATAGAAATATGCATATATGACCTCCCACAAGAAAATGATTACACAACTTTGAAGTTTTTCATTTGGCTTCTTTACAATTCATAACATTTGATCATTTTGAATCAATATATCTCATTTTGAGATCGATACCTGAAATTTTTTTTATTTCAATTTGATGAACAAGCTTTTAGCTTTTGGGCACCATACATTTTCATAAAAGTCGCTTTCCTTTTTTCCTAGTTAAATACTAGTATGTGCGACGGCTTTTGCAGCTCATTATCTCTTTTCATTTTGAGATTTACATTTATTGAGCTCTTTAAGTAATAAAAATAAAAGAGTAGGAAGATATACGGACACAAGTCTACGCATGTATCAAGACCAACATGACTATTGACTAATCATTCATGACAAGCTTGAATATCGATTTACAACAATCACACAAAGATGTCAAGATTTTTCCCACAAAGATATAAGTGCATAAAGAACAGGCTAAATTTGTAAATGCACAGAGCCATAAGTACAAAGGTACAAGGCAAAACTCACATGTAATATATGCTCAAAAATATACGATCAAACTTTTTGAATTTTTCACTTTTTATGTGATTTTGGATTTTTTACTCACACAAAACTAAAGCATAAAAGTAAGATCAAAAACAAAATAATGCATACAAAAAAATGCAAGATGCACAAATGCATGAAGACATGGCATCTAATGCATGAAGGGTCCTACAAAGATCGAAAGAATAAGATCAAGGACCAAAAGAGCAAAAGCTCAACCAAAGGAACCCTTTCTCATCCAAACAGAACGATTGTTTGGAATGAGTGTCTCAAGAGAAGTGAGACAAGGTTTGGAAGAATGAGAACTGGAGATGCACATAGTCAAAGAGTTAAGAGCATTAAACATTTTCTTTAACAACATGCTATTTTCACTTAAAATTGGTTTACCATTTTTAGCATAACTTCCAAGAAGCTCAAGTTTCTCTTTTCTTTTAATTCTTTTAAGAGCATGAAACTTAGAGCAATAAGGTCTTAGATGACCAAAAGCACCACAATGGTGACAAACAATGTGTTTAGGTCCACTAGACTTTTTGGGAATGGATTTAGCAACATGGTTTTGTTCTCTCTTCAACTTATGACATTGAGGTCTTATATAACCAATCACACCACAATGGTGGCAAGTTGGAACAAACTTAGATCCATCCAAAGTTTTAGGTTGAGACCTAAACAGAGGCTTTGACTTAACAACCTTTCTCTCCACCTTTTAATTTCTTTTATGTGGAGGAATGTACACCGATTTGTCCTTTGGGGTAGAACACACAATAGGCACAAAATCAGGTACCACAACATGATTGCAACAAATAATTTCATCCCTTTTAACAATAGGTTCAGCAATCAAACCCTTGACATGCATCTTAAGAGATTCATTTTCACATTTTAGCTCATCAACAAGTTTGTTAGACAAAACAAGTTTAGCATCCAAGTCCATATTCAAACATTTAAACTCTTTCAGCTTTTCAACAAAATTTTCAGCAAGTTTCTTATATTTTTCAACCAATTTGTTGGATTCATTGAGCTTAGCAATCAAATCATCTTTTTCACAAAATAACTTGTTTAAATCCTTACTAAACTTCTTAGCCTTTTTCTTTAAGAGTTTGATGTTAGGAATATCAATAACATCCAAAGAATCATGTAACATAGCATCACAATCATGAGGATTCACACTCATAGAGGCATTTTCACAAACACGTGGCATGTTACAATCAACACCAACCAAATCATACAAAGATGCATACAAAGCACAATCCATGGCAAATAAATACAAGGGGTCAAGGATCACACTTAGGTATTTAAACCATAATAAGTGTACCTGCTCTGATACCAATTGAAAGTTAAAAAAAGGGGTATGAAACACCTTTGAACATTTAGACCCCAATTAAAAAATTACCAATTCAAGCTTTATATCAAACAATTAATGTGTGGAACATGATAACAAGCTTATAACAGAATTGATAAAAAATCTAAGCCAAATATAAACACATCCACAGCAGTAAATATAGGGCAAAGATAAAGGGAAGGAAGATGCAAACACACGGACAACACACGATGTGTTATCAAAGAGGAAACTAAAGTTCTCAGCGTAAAACCTCTCTACCGCCCTCCAAGTGATCAATAATCCACTAGGAAATGTAGTTAGGATACATGAACAGCAATAGACCCTCCAAGCCTAATCTACCTAGGTACCTAAGCCCTCCAAGCTTCTTGCTCCAACGAGGTTGCACCGAACCTTTTTCTTTTCTAGCTTACTGGATTCCGCTACTAGACCATAGCATCAACCAATGTATATTGGTTCCTTCCTAACTACTTCCCAAAAGCACCAAATAAACCTTTTCACAGACGTGGGTGTGGTGAGATAAGGATTTGGCAAAGAACCTCTCAAGGGTATGACAATGGAGAGGAAGAGAATAGAGGAATTTGTAGAGACTCTAAGGTAAAGATTGTGGATGAATCAATCTTGTTTTTCTCTAGGGTTTCTCTCAAAAATTCTCTCTGGAAGCTCTCTCAATTTAGTGGGTATAAGGGTCTATATATAGTGATGTGTGTTTGGAATACGAAGAGTCAGTTTTCACAAGTTCAAGCTGCGAGATAATGGTCTGCCAACCTGGGACTTTTGTCCTGTAGTGCGACAACTGGCGCGACCCTTCAACTCCCCTGTGTGCTTCTCACATGCCTACAGTTGGCGGCTTGCCAGTCGCGAGTCAGCCACGAGTCCTAACCGCGAAACTCTGCTTCTTTGCACAAATTTGAGCTTTTCTTCACAATCTCTTCATACACTACCCTTACAATAATCCCACCTAAATACAGTGTTACTAAGTGTTTAAACTACAAGCAAATTGGCACGGAATAAAGCCAACAAGATGGTTGATAAATTTCAACCTTACAGAATGGACCTAAGCTTGCCAAGAAGCTTTTGATAAGCTAAAAAGCATGCTTAACACTACACCTATCTTGCAACCACCAAATTCGACTTTACCTTTTGAAATTGTACGTTTTTAGACTCCTGTAAATTAGATTGTTTATCCTAATTAATTAACCAAGTAAATACTTAGGTTTATTATTCAAATCTAGGTTAAATTAATAACAATCAAATCATGTAAAGCAGCGAAAAATATAAAGAACACAATGATATAATGACCTAGGAAAACCAAACCGGTAAAAAATCTGGGGAGGATTTAACCTATTGAATTTTGTACAATAGAACTTAGACCACTAACATTCTATTGCTACCTCGAGTAGAAAACTTACACCACGACCCCATGATAGCTTCGAGTCTACGGATTACTTCTTTCTTGGATTTTTAGCAAGCACAAGCACTCCCGCTTGTATATCTTTAAGCTCTTGAATCAGCAACTGAAACAATCATCAAGTTCTTGACATAGTCTTGATTCTTGATAACCCTAAGTATGTGTGAAGGCAAACACATCTAGCTCTCACAAAAGATTCACACACACAGCATAAAGAGCAACCTTTAGAGAGCTTTTGGATACAAAACCCTAAATACAAAAAAGGCACAAGAGGCACTCTAATCTCTCTCAAAAACTTATAAAAACGTTTTAGGGTTTCCTTTATATATAGGAGTGTTTTACTTGAAACCTAGTACGTTTAAGTAAAGTTTGGGCTGAATTGAAATTCTGCAGAAAAAATAAATCTACAAGTGGTTCGATCGATTGAGTCTAATTTTCAATCGATCGAGCCTTGCAGATTTAGTCCAATAAATTCTGCAATCACTCAATTCCAATTTTATAAATAAACATATTTTGAGCAAGCCTAAACCTAGACTCTATGTTTTGATCATGGTTTGCCAACATAATACAAATTAGAGTTCTAATACATTAGTTCCTAAATTATATGTGATGCAAGTGATTATGAGATTAGAGCTGTTTTAGGGCAAAGAAATGATAAAAAATCTCATGTAATTTATTGTGCAAGTCAGACTTTGAATGAAACTCAAATGAATTATTCTACAACTGAAAAAGAGTTACTTATTGTGGTATTTGCCTTAGATAAATTCCGTTCATATTTTCTTGGCTCTCTTGTTGTTGTTTTCACTAACCATGTAGCTTTAAAATATCTTCTTTCAAATAAGGATGCAAAGCCAAGGTTGATTAAATGGATTCTTCTACTACAAGAATTTAATATTACCATCAAAGATAAAAAGGGAGTAGAAAATGTGGTGGCAGACCATCTTCACGCCTCACTTTTAATGAATCCAGGGATGCATTGCCCCTTAGGGATTCATTCCCTGATGAAAAATTGTTTTCAATCTCTACTTTGTCTTGGTATGCTGATATTGTCAATTTGCTTGTCACATGTCAAACACCATCTCACTAGAGTGCTCCAGATAAGAAACGCTTCATGGTTGAGGTAGCAGTTTTTTCTATGATGATCCTTATTTTTTAAGTACTATCCAAGTCAAATCATTAGGAGATGTGTCCCTGATAATGAAATATTTAGTGTCATCTCCTTTTGTTATAATGAAGCTTGTGGAGGCCGTTTTTCTTCAAGGAAAACCATTGCAAAGATTTTGCAATGTGGTTTTTATTGGCCTAATATGTTTAAAGACACTCATCATTTTTGCAAATCTTGTGAATCTTGTCAAAATTTGGGAGGAATAACTCGTAGAAATATAATGCATTTAAACCCAATTTTAGTTGTTGAAATTTTTTATCGTTGGGGCATAGATTTCTGTTAGGATTAATGCCCTTAAATCCTATTGTATGATGCTATGTATGACATTATGTATGACTTAATGTTGTGATGAATAAAGTTGTTTTATTATTATCTAAAATAATGGTAACATAAATATTCGGACATTATCATTTAGTCCATGAGATGCATAGTATGTGATTTATGTGATTTAGTCGCAGAAGATATAAGTCACAAGTTCTTTGTAAACTCAGAATTTTAGTTCATAGTCGGTGATGAAATTGGGCATTTCATCTGCGAAGATTATAACATATCAACTAAGATGATTTGTCTTGATCATGGAAGTGGAGACTTCTAGTTGATGTGTTAATATGTTTTAAGAGTTAAGACATATTGAACTGGACCGCTGTGAGATTTATTATTCTCCTAACGACTGTCAATTGAATAATAAATCTCACAACTTATATTTGCATGAACTCTTAATCCTGAGAGAATAATGGACCTAATCATGAAGTGTAGGTTGCTTTGATATATCAGGAGTGAGATCTAAAGTAACGGTCAAAATCTCAGTATGTTGGGCAGCCACATTGCGTGTTGATGGAACATTTATTCTCAAGATGGAATTCATAGTCTCTTAACAGAGATTTAAAATATTCCCTTGAGATAAGTTTAATGGGTTTAGTTATTCAGAGAGTTAGGCCTAACCACTTTGGTAAGAAATTACTAAAGTATATATTTATGAAATTGGATTTCATAAATATATAATGAATAACTTAAAAAGATTAAACTGGGTACTCAAGGATTAAGACGTAGTAATCTTCAAAGTGACAGTTTATATTTATGACTTTGAATTACTACGAATATTTTATGAAGGGGTTGTATGTATAATAAAGTTTTGGGATATAATTTATTAATAAGGCCTAGAGTGCAATTATATTTATATAGTGGTATTAAATATAATTAATGGTAACTTTGGACTTGTCAAGAGTTGACAGAAAAGCCCAAGACCCATTGGAGCTAGTGTCTTATTGGTCCTTTTGGTCCCACTCCAAGCCACACATTAAAGCCCAATTGGAAAGGCCCAATAGGCCGGCCCAATTAGATAATCAATTATATATAAAGGGAGAGACATACAGATTTTTTATTAGAGATTAGAGAAAAAGTGAGACACCATTGTGAAGTGGTGTGTATGTGCGAGTGAAACCACTCAGTTATTCTCCCTTGGAAATTGATTGAGAGACCACACTTCTTGGGCGTAAAGTGGAATTGGAGTGAAGATTAAAAGCGTTCCCAAGGACTTATAATCTTTTGTTTTGAATTCCTCCACACCAAGGTACGCAAATTCTAGAATTTATATAGTGCGAGTTATCAATCATGAATGAAATAGATCTTTGTTTGTTGCTTCCGCTATGTGTTTTGTATGAGATACAAAACCAAATATAACCAACAATTGGTATCAGAGCCAGGTTTTCATATCATGATTGTATAGCATGTGATTGGATTTTAGAATAAAAGGAAAACGGTTTCTTGATGTTTAACGTTGTTTCAAGTATAGTTATTGAAAGTCATTAAGATAACCGTTCATGATGATGACAATCATATTGCATTGGTTTGATGCCGTGACTTATTTATTGCCTAGATATGGTTATATGAATCTAATTGTCAGTTTCAAAGTTTATCCCTTGGCTATAGACTTTTAGAAGATTTGTTATTTGGATATAGTTATTCAAATAACCGCCTTGATGAAAGTATAATAGCCCACGGATTGAAAGGAACTGTTTCGGGATTGAAAGGCACTGTATCATGGCCTACGGATGAATTTGTTATCTTCAAGGATTCTCTTGAATCCTTGTTATATAACAAGAACCATTCGGTTACATATAGATTGAAGTTTCCATAAACTTCTAGTTGTTTGGATACAGTTATTGAAATAACTGTCAAGTGCACGGACCAAATGATTGCATTGGTTGGACATTATTACACCACTTGGTTATATTGAATTGTTGAATTGACAAATATAAGGAAGTGGTACAAGGATTCATCAATCCGTATATTATATATATAATTTTATATGGATTCATATGCATGTATTTAGTTATTGCACCGCTTGGCCATCCTATAAACAATTAACATTAAGTTGTCATGTGCTTAAAGGATGAAACATGCATATGTTTATACGGATTGGATGACATATGCATATATTAATAGTTTATAAAGGATTCATCCAATATATATATATATATATGGATTCATAGGCATTCGGATTATTGATGTAAGGTAGTGATACAATGTTCATATGCATTCAAGTTTTACATGCCTTGGATGCCTTGGATTCATATATTAAGGTGTATTTCATATGTTGCAATTCATATAGAGATACATGGATATATATATATATATATATATATATATATATATATTAATGCTAGGATTAAAGTATTCATTTAATGAAAATTATTCCTAATGAGATTAGGATTATGTTTTCAAGGGTTTCTAGCATTAATATGGTTCTTGATTTTAAAAACCTTTAATTTAAAATATCTAGTGGGAGAGAGATACAAGGGTTGCATCTCACGGCCTCCATTATCATTTTATAGTAGTGTGGGTAAGCACCTTGTCTTGGCGTATATGCCTTGCGATCCCAAAGGAGGGTGTTTACTTCATAGTACTACAAGATTGAACTAACCTGTTTAAAGTAGTGTGGACGAGCACCTCGTCTTGGCGTATATGCCTCGCGATCCCAAAGGAGGGTGTTTTGTTCCATGGTACTACAAGTTTAAACATTATAAGGGAGATGAAATGTGGTTACACATGATTCTAGATAATGGTGTACACTAGACTAAGTGCAATGTTAACCTCCCAAAGGAGCTATGTCATTGTCACTTAGAGGCTAAAGCTAATACGGCATATTATTAGTGTATGATAAGAGTTATCATGATAGCACTAATAATGAGAATAGTTCTCAATCAATTAATGTGTTTATAATAAACTTGCTACCAAGGAATTATAGACATGGATTGGTTTGTCGTTGCATATATTATTTTATGGTTTTATAAGGTTCCATAATATATGTTTATATGCTAAATTGATAATGTCTAGTTTACTTATTATATTCATGTTTATTATTTTCAGATTTAAAATCATGGCATCATTTAGCCCACTTGTTGCTATACTTAATCAAAACAAACTGACTGGATCCAACTATGTTGACTGGAAAAGAAACTTGGACATTGTTCTTACTGCTGAAGAGCACAAATATGTGCTTACTCAACCATGTCCTAGCTTTCCATCATTAGATGCTCCTCTTGAGGAAAAACAGCGATATGATCGTTGGCAGAAATCTAATGAGATGGCTAAGTGCTATATCCTAGCATCTATTTCAAATGTTCTACAGCATCAAATGCAGGATGTAGAACTAGCTTCGGACATTATGCTCAGTCTGAAGGAGATGTTTGGTGAGCAAGGCCGTTCTGCTAGGCAAGAAACTATGAGGCAGATTTATAATACCAAAATGGCTGAAGGTACTTCAGTAAGGGAGCATTGTCTTAGGATGATCTCTAATCTGAATACATTAGAAGTTTTAGGTGCCGATATTGATGGAGAATCCCAAGTGGATATGATACTCCAGTCACTACTAGAATCATTCAAGGAATTCAGACTTAACTATAATATGAACAAAAAGATTTATACATTGTCTGAATTGATGAATGAGTTGGTAGCGGCGGAAGGCATCCTTGGTACTTCTAGTGTTGAAGCCAATGTTGGTGAAGCTTCTACTTCTCAACCTAAGTCGAAAGGCAAAGGTAAGAAGAAAAAGAAGAAGAACTTCACTAAGAAAGATGGTAAACAAGTTGCCTTAGGAGTTGCCAACAAAGGAAAGAAAACCAAAGGAAAGTGTTTCCATTGTGGTGAGAAAGGACATTGGAAGAGGAATTGTCCAATATTTAAGGCTGCCAAGAATAGAGGTATGAAAAGTACATTCCTTCTTGAAACATGTTTGGTACAGAATCCCACAGATTCCTGGTGTGTGGATTCAGGTTGTACTAATCATATCTGCAAATCCTTGCAGGGGTTTCAGGAGACCAGAAAGCTGAATGAAGGGGAAATGTTTCTTACCTTGGCTGATGGGAGCAGGATTCCAGTTGTAGCTATTGGAGTGTTTAATTTATGTTTTGAATCTAGAGTTTTAGTATTGGAAGACTGTTTGTATGTACCTAATGTTCGTAGAAATTTAATTTCTGCAACTTATTTAGGTAAACATGGATATTATGTTATCTTAAAAGACAATGTTGTAATAAAGAAGGATAAAGTGTTTATCTGTTCTGGCAATATTGTGGATGGTCTTTATATTTTAACTCCTGATAAGCATGAATTATATAATTCTGAATTAGATCATAACTCTCATGTAAAATCATTAAAGAGAAAGTTTCCTTCTACTAATGAAGCATATCTTTGGCACTTACGTTTGGGTCATATTAATCCAAATAGACTTCAAAGACTGATCAAAGATGGACTTTTAGAGCCATTGGACTTTGATGAATTTCCAATTTGTGAATCTTGTTTGGAAGGAAAAATGACCAAACGACCTTTTAAAGCAAAAGGTAGAAGAGCCCAAGAGTTGCTTGAATTAGTTCATACAGATGTATGTGGTCCTATGTCAACCCAAGCAAAAGGAGGTTACGAGTATTTCATCACTTTTACTGATGATTACTCTAGATATGGTTATGTATACCTAATGAGACGAAAGTCCGAAGCCTTTGAAAAGTTCAAAGAGTTTAGGGCTGAAGTTGAGAATCAATTAGGTAAACGCATAAAAGCCATTCGATCTGATCGTGGTGGTGAATACCTTCTTGGGGATTTCAAGGATTACTTAACTCAAAATGAGATTATATCCCAATTGACTGCACCTGGAACTCCCCAACAGAATGGTGTAGCAGAAAGAAGGAATAGGACTCTTTTGGAAATGGTTAGGTCCATGATGAGTTACTCAACTTTGCCGGTTTCTTTTTGGGGATATGCACTAAAAACTGCAATGCATATTTTGAATTTAGTTCCATCAAAATCTGTTCCCAACACACCTAAGGAATTGTGGAGTGGGCGTAAGCCTAGTATGAAATATCTCCACATTTGGGGATGTCCAGCACATGTGTTGAAAAGGAAGTCTGATAAGTTGGAATCTAAAACCGAAGTATGCATGTTTTTAGGGTATTCAAAAGAAACAAAGGGTTATTTATTCTATAATCATAAAGATAAAAAAGTGTTTGTTAGCACACATGCCAAATTTTTGGAAGATGATTATATGAATAATTTTGATCCTAGAAATAAAGTTGTTTTGGCTGAAATGAATGAACCTTTAGTTGAACAACCAATAGATGAAATTAGGGATGATGTGGTTGTATTGGATACACCACAAGATACTACTCATAAGACGTCTAGTACACAGGTGCCTCGTCGTAGTGGGAGAATTATTCGACCTCCTATAAGATTCATAGGTTTGGGAGAAAGTTATGAAGCTATCTCAGAAGAGGCTGAATCGGATCTCTACACTTATGAAGAGGCAATGAATGATATAGATGCACATCATTGGATCAAAGCTATGAAATCTGAATTAGATTCCATGTATTCCAATCAAGTTTGGGATCTTGTAAAGGCGCCTAATGGCATTAAACCTGTTGGTTGCAAATGGGTTTACAAGAGGAAGAGAGGGGTAGATGGAAAGGTTGAAACCTTTAAAGCAAGATTAGTGGCGAAAGGGTATACACAAAAAGAAGGTATTGACTATGATGAAACTTTTTCGCCAGTAGCCATGCTTAAATCCATCAGAATTCTTTTATCCATTGCTGCTCATTATGATTATGAGATTTGGCAAATGGATGTCAAGACTGCATTTCTTAATGGCAATCTTGAAGAAGAAATCTATATGATGCAACCAGAAGGTTTCATAGCAAAGAACCAAGAGCATATGGTATGCAAATTAAAAAGGTCTATTTATGGACTTAAACAAGCATCTAGGTCATGGAACATCAGATTTGATCAAGCAATCAAGTCATTTGGTTTTGAACAAAATCTTGATGAACCATGTGTGTACAAAAGACATCGAAATAAAGTAGTAATATTCCTAGTGCTTTATGTTGATGACATTCTACTCATTGGGAATGATGTAGGGGTAATGTCATCGGTAAAGGTTTGGTTGTCAAACCAATTTGATATGAAGGACTTGGGTGAGGCTAATTTTATTCTAGGGATCAAGCTTTGGCGAGATCGTAAGAATAAGATGTTAGGCTTATCTCAAGCTGGATATATAGATAAGGTTCTAGAACGGTTTAGCATGCAAAACTCCAAGAAGGGATTACTTCCTTTCAGACATGGAGTTCCTCTATCTGATGACCAAAGGCCTAAAACTCAAGAGGAAAAAGATATGATGAGACAAGTTCCTTATGCTTCTGCAGTAGGAAGTCTCATGTATGCCATGCTTTGTACTAGACCAGATATGTGTTATTCAGTAGGCATGGTCAGCCGATATCAATCAAATCCAGGACAAAAACATTGGCAAGCTGTAAAGCATATTCTCAAGTATCTACGGAGAACGAGAGATTATATGCTTGTTTATCGGTGTGAGGATTTGATACCCATTGGCTATACAGATTCAGAATTTCAGTCGGATCTAGATTTCAGAAAGTCCACATCAGGATGTGTATTCACCTTGGGAGGTGGAGCCATAACATGGAGGAGTGTCAAACAATCTTGTATTGCGGACTCCACCATGGAAGCAGAATATGTTGCTGCTTGTGAAGCAGCAAAAGAAGCTGTATGGCTCAAGAAATTCCTTTCTGACCTTGGTGTAATGAGAATGGAACAAGTTCCCATCACATTGTTTTGCGACAATAGTGGTGCAGTTGCACAATCAAAAGATCCAAGGAACCACAAGAAAGGAAAGCACATTGAGAGAAAGTATCACATCATTAGAGATATTATTGCTCGTGGAGATGTGGTGGTAGCAAAGATTGAAAGTGCAAATAATCTAGCAGATCCCTTTACCAAAGCCTTGCCTCAAAGGACCTTCGAGTCACATTTGGAGCGAATGGGAATTAGATTAGTGCACAATAGTCTTTAGGGCAAGTGGGAGATTGTTAGGATTAATGCCCTTAAATCCTATTGTATGATGCTATGTATGACATTATGTATGACTTAATATTGTGATGAATAAAGTTGTTTTATTATTATCTAAAATAATGGTAACATAAATATTCGGACATTATCATTTAGTCCATGAGATGCATAGTATGTGATTTATGTGATTTAGTCGCAGAAGATATAAGTCACAAGTTCTTTGTAAACTCAGAATTTTAGTTCATAGTCGGTGATGAAATTGGGCATTTCATCTGCGAAGATTATAACATATCAACTAAGATGATTTGTCTTGATCATGGAAGTGGAGACTTCTAGTTGATGTGTTAATATGTTTTAAGAGTTAAGACATATTGAACTGGACCGCTGTGAGATTTATTATTCTCCTAACGACTGTCAATTGAATAATAAATCTCACAACTTATATTTGCATGAACTCTTAATCCTGAGAGAATAATGGACCTAATCATGAAGTGTAGGTTGCTTTGATATATCAGGAGTGAGATCTAAAGTAACGGTCAAAATCTCAGTATGTTGGGCAGCCACATTGCGTGTTGATGGAACATTTATTCTCAAGATGGAATTCATAGTCTCTTAACAGAGATTTAAAATATTCCCTTGAGATAAGTTTAATGGGTTTAGTTATTCAGAGAGTTAGGCCTAACCACTTTGGTAAGAAATTACTAAAGTATATATTTATGAAATTGGATTTCATAAATATATAATGAATAACTTAAAAAGATTAAACTGGGTACTCAAGGATTAAGACGTAGTAATCTTCAAAGTGACAGTTTATATTTATGACTTTGAATTACTACGAATATTTTATGAAGGAGTTGTATGTATAATAAAGTTTTG
The DNA here is from genome assembly GCA_030445155.1 of Quercus variabilis. Classification (NCBI taxonomy): domain Eukaryota; kingdom Viridiplantae; phylum Streptophyta; class Magnoliopsida; order Fagales; family Fagaceae; genus Quercus; species Quercus variabilis. Next base: position 22,707,467 of record CP129456.1, on the reverse strand, counting down.
GGATATAATTTATTAATAAGGCCTAGAGTGCAATTATATTTATATAGTGGTATTAAATATAATTAATGGTAACTTTGGACTTGTCAAGAGTTGACAGAAAAGCCCAAGGCCCATTGGAGCTAGTGTCTTATTGGTCCTTTTGGTCCCACTCCAAGCCACACATTAAAGCCCAATTGGAAAGGCCCAATAGGCCGGCCCAATTAGATAATCAATTATATATAAAGGGAGAGACATACAGATTTTTTATTAGAGATTAGAGAAAAAGTGAGACACCATTGTGAAGTGGTGTGTATGTGCGAGTGAAACCACTCAGTTATTCTCCCTTGGAAATTGATTGAGAGACCACACTTCTTGGGCGTAAAGTGGAATTGGAGTGAAGATTAAAAGCGTTCCCAAGGACTTATAATCTTTTGTTTTGAATTCCTCCACACCAAGGTACGCAAATTCTAGAATTTATATAGTGCGAGTTATCAATCATGAATGAAATAGATCTTTGTTTGTTGCTTCCGCTATGTGCTTTGTATGAGATACAAAACCAAATATAACCAACAATTTCATGGGTCCATTCCCTACTTCTTTCGGATATCTTTACATTCTAGTGGCTGTAGATTATGTTTCAAAATGGGTTGAAGCTATTCATTGCCAAAAGAATGATCACAAAACTGTTTTGAAATTCTTAAAAGGAAAATGTTTTGTCAAGGTTTGGCATCCCTAAAGCAATTATTAGTGATGGGGGCTTGCACTTTTGCAACCGACCTTTTGAGGCATTAATGAGAAAATATTGCATAACACACAAGGTTGCCACCCCATATCACCCACAAACAAGTGGACAAGCTGAGCTTGCCAATAGGGAGATTAAACAAATTTTGGAAAAGACAGTTTACCCAAATCGTAAAGATTGGTCTTTGAGGTTGAATGATGCACTTTGGGTGTACCGCACTGCCTATAAAAATATTCTTGGTATGTCTCCCTATAGACTTGTTTATGGTAAAGCTTGTCACTTGCCTGTGGAATTGGAACATAAATCATATTGGGTAATAAAGATGTTTAACTTTAGCTTAGATAAGGCTAGTTCATTGAGAAAATTGCAACTGAATGAGTTAGAGGAAATTCGGCGTGATGCATATGAGAATTTTAGGCTTTCTAAAGAAAGAATGCAGGTTTTTCATGAAAAACAAATTTTAAGGAAATCTTTTGAACCATCTCAAAAAAATTTCTTTTGTATAATTCTAGGTTACATTTATTCCCCAAAAATTGAGATCTAGATGGACTAGATCTTTCATTGTTCAAAATGTTTTCCCCCATGGTGCCATAGAAATTGAAAATCCTAAGAATGGTAATATATTTAAGGTGAATGGACAACATCTTAAGCCATTTCTTGAGAATTTTTCACAAAAGGAGTAATCCATTAATTTGGAGGATCCCATTTATCAAGACTTGCCAAGCAATTAGCATTAGTGTTTGTGTCGTATTTTAGATTTTTTTTTCTTTTTCTTTTTATTATTTTTGTTATTTTGTTTTCTAACCCCTTTTGCAGGTGTTAAAGTTTTTTTTTTAATTATTATTATTATTCATTTATGTTATGTAAGTTTTAGGTTGGGGGGAGGAACTTGAGATTATTTGCATTTGGTTTTATTTTATGTTAAAAAAATTGGGTTGTTTTTAGTGATTTTTGTTTTTGTTTTTTTTTTTTTTTTAGTCCAATTTTCAAACAAAAAAAAAAATGTTGCTTTAGCAAGAGTTTTAAATCAAAGTTCTTTATGCTACTTCTATCTAAAGAATTCCACTGTTTTTCATGCTCAACCATTATGCACATGCACTTTAGCCACATGAACATGTTTCTTGGTTGAGAGATAGAGATGACTTTGAAAATCTTGAAAATAAAATGTAGAGACTATAACCCAAGTGAGTTCTTGAGCCATTCATTTTTTTAGAGGGTTATTTTCTTTTGATCTCATTTTTCATTTGGAAGCATATAATTTTGTTGTTGCTTAGTCTCATTATTCTATGATTCCATTGAATGCTAAGAATTCATCAATTTTATGCCACACTTGAATATATTAAAGTCATAGATTTTGAAGAACTATCTCAATCCTTAAGAGATGATTTTAGGCCATCTTTGTTAATTTTGAGCCATTATTATTTTCTTTCTTGATACATTACCGTTAGTCACTTAGTTGAGCCTATTATTTTAGTCATTCTTTCTCAAGCCCTTTCCTAAAGTATTCCAAGAATGAATGCAATCAAATTGTCTTATTGCGGTAAATTTGTGGTGAAATAGTTGGAAGAAAAGAAAGAATCACTCAAAAATAAAATAATAAAAAAAAAAAGAGTCATAAACAAAAAAGGAAAAATGGTGCAAAAAAAAAAAAAGGAATGTGAAAGAGGAAGATATAGAAAATGAATTTGTTGAAAAAATTTTGAAAAAAAAAAAAAAAAAAAAGTGAAAGTGCAATATTCAAGAAACTTGAGAGGATAAATCAATTTTCATATACTAAAAAGAAATTGTCTCTCTAATTATTGTTGGGAACACTTTTTATTTTTACCTATACCTTTTGTTCTAAATTCCTCCTCTCTACCCTACATTACATCCCAATGAAAGTCCTATTTGATCTTAAGGAAGGTATGGTTTGGATCTTGACATGACTAATCAGTGTGTGGTGTAATATTCTTAGTGTTTAGCATCCTTTCATTAGACTATAAATGTCCTTTATTTTGCTTCACCGTTCTTCATCTTATTTATATGTGAGATATTAGTCTTTGTTCTACATTATTCTGCTCACATATGTTTGAGAGTGTTACACCCTTTTCGGAGTTATTTTATTTGTTGAGTGTTAGCAATTGTGAGATTTGAGTTGAAGCATAACTTTGGATAGAAATTCAAGACATGTGCTATCTTAAGACTAAGGTTGTGTTAGTGTTGGCTAAACTATTCACACACTAAGTATTGACGGCATGTGAAATGTCTTTGGTGGTTGTCAGTATTTTGACCTTTGATTAGCTATTTCTACTAAAGTAATAATTTTTTGTTATTTTGTGTCTTTGTCTCGAATTGCTTAAATTTCTAAGGACTAGAAATGAGTTAGTTGGTGAGTGTGATAATAGCTTAATTTTGTATATTTATATTATTATTAGAAAGCATTATCATACTTATTTTGAGTTAATTCATGCATTTTATAGTTTTTTTTAGAATACTTTTGAATAATCAATTTTGTACTTAATTGAATTTTAATGCGTGAATTTGTCTTTTGTAGGATAATGAAATTAAATAAGTGGATTTGTGCATAGAAGAAAGGTAATGGATTTTACTTTTACAAGGGCCATGATGAAGTCAAAGAAGGCCAACCCAATTAAATTCAAGTCCAATTGGAGCAAGAAATTAAAGGAAATTTGCAACAAATCCAAGTCCAATTCGGATTAGGATTCCAGCCTACGCACTAGTTAGTATTTGAATCATAGCTTTCGGCTCAGATGTCCAATCGAGATGATTCAAGTTGGGCTGGAAAGATAACTTAAAGGGCTACAACTTTGTAGTTTACCAAAAGTCATAATTCTAAAGCTAAATGGGCCAAAAATGTCGGTTAAGTAAAGACTAAAAACCTGGGATTTTCTCCAAACGGGAATTCAACTTATAATATGATTCCTTAACCTATTTAAAGGCTCTTTAGGGCAAAATTCAGAGGAGCTTCCTTAGAACATAATTTATATTTTCTTAAAGTTTCTTTATAGCTTTTAGAGTTTTATTTGTATTATGGCTTGCTAGAAGCCTTGCTAAAGTAAGGGGTGAAACCCAACCATTTAGTGGTATGTTTTTAACAATTATTTTATGGTTTTAATGCTTATGTTATTATGTTTTTGATTGATTTGCTCATCTAGAAAAGTGTTTAGTTTTGTATAATTATTTGATTTATCGTAGACTCCGGGCACATTAAATGCTTAGTATTCCCTGTGAACTAATTAACTAGTTTTTTTTTTTTTTTTGCCTTAAATCAATCAATTTCATAAAACATCTTTAGAAAATTAATTCTTGAATTTTTATTATTAAATCTAATAGGCCAAAAATGTATTGACCCATTTGGAAAATCAATTAATTAATTACCCAAGTGAATTAATTAAGTCAATTTAACATCCAATAACATGGTAGCACAAAGAAATTACCAAATAAATAAATGCAGCGAAATTAAATTTGATACAAGTGATTTGTTTACGAATGGAGAAAACCACTGAGACAAAACCCCACTGGGTGAATTTAAGGTCACTACTCTCGAGAATCCACTATTATAAAAAAAAAACAAGCGGTTACAAGTAAAAAGAATCTCAGTATCTAATACCAACCTATAGTTGAACTTTTACCCTAATACCCAATTGGACTTATGTTGTAGCGGTAATCTCTCCATTCAATACACGACTCCCAGTACGTGATTAACCAATGATGCACGAATCCTAATACATGACTAACACACCAACTTAAGAAGGATTGTTGGCTGCAAATTTATTCAATTCATCAACAATGAAGATCAGGAAGCTCCTTGGTCACAAAACCCTTGGCGTAAAGACGCAGTAGTTTCTACAGAGAATATGATGATTTAGAGCAAATTCTGCTTCCGGTCACAATATGCATGGATTATTCTTTTGCAACACATTGCATCACTTGTGACAGTTCTTAAAATAATCATTATATATGTCTAGAATTGTGAGAAAAGAAACCCTACACAAATACTCAAGGATATGCGTGTAATCAGATCTGGAATTTCTGATTTCGTAATTCTCGACAGATATAGTTTGTGTCGAGTTTTAGTAGTAATTCTCGATAGCAAGGATTCTGTCAAGACTTCTGTTGAGCTTTAATGAGTGGCACATTTTTCACTTGTTTCTTGGTCAGATTTGCATGACTTCAATACTAAATATGAACACTTGTTTCTTGAAGTACTAAACTCATCCTAGAACTGTCCAATTACAAGTAAAGTGTGTTTTGTTAAAAAATTAGCCAATTACATCAAATATGTCCCTAACAAAATCATCCGACTAAGATCATCGTTCGTATGAATTTTAGTTGAGTTATAAAATAAATACTGTTAAGACTACCAATAGATGAGTTGTGTGTGGATTTCTAAACTTTAGCGCCTTAATATATTGTTATTTTTTCTCAATTTAAATTAACTTTCTAAACCATCAAATATCCCTTCAATTAAATTTTATTATTTTATTTTTATTCTCTTGTAATTTGGTAATCAATTCCCTTTTTCCTTGTAGATTCGACCTCAGACTTACCGAGTTATTACTTCGCGACAATCCTACACTTGGGAGCATTATTTAGGTCGCAGCAAGTTTTTGGTGCCATTGTCGGGAATTAGGCGATTAGAGAAGCATTACGTTTGGAGAGGTTTTCGGCATTAAATTTTTCACATATTTGATGAAGGTGAGGGAGTTGGTGGATGTAGCTATAGGTCAGCAGGACAGAGCAAAACTAGCATTTTGGCTCGAAAGACATACATGTGATGACATTCTCCGAATACCTTTAAATAATTAACCTGCATGGCAATAATGTACTCATCTAGAAGGAGAACAAGGCCCAGAGATTTACGATCAAAACACTATATGGTGTGGTGCAGAGACTGCTCATCCCTCCAGGTGGGGACCATTCTATGGCTAGTGTGAATGGATGGGTCTGGAAATCGGTGTGGGCGCTCAATACTCCTCTAAAGGTAAGGAATTTCCTATGGAGGGTTTGTTCTAATATCTTGCCAACCCGCGACAACTTACACAGAAAAAAGTTGCATGTAGAGCCTTTTTGTGTGGCGTGCCACCAACATAGAGAACCCATATGCCATGCTCTTTGGGAATGCCCCTTGGCTTATAATTTGTGGGGACTGGTCAATGGTAAGATTCAGAAAAGCAATGCCCATGTAACATATTTTTTCCTTTTGACGCGAAGCATGTTGGAGAGGCTACCAAAAGACAAGATGGAGCGATGGACGATGATTGCATGGGCAATATAGAGGTCATGTAACAAGTTTTGTTTTAAGGACTTTTAGCCTAGACCTGAAGCTATCCTTTGCGAGGCTGCGTCCATTCTGCATGAATATCAAAAGTTAGTGGCAAACCAACGAACACATTAGCTGTTGAAGGGATGGGTGTAATGATGTTTCTTGTTTCTTTCTTTGTCCTGGGTGTCAGGCTAGTATGTATAGCCTTGGAGCACATCAGGACCCTTACTTACCTTTTTGTACTTTTTATTTCATTATTTTAATACAAATTCTACATTTTGAGTCATTCTCATGACCAAAAATATATATATATATATATATATTAAACTGGCCCACAACTTATTTTAATAATTTTTTCTTTCTAAGAAGCTGTCTCCATAGCCTATATTAATGGGCTATTTTATAAACCTTGAAGGCCCAAATGAAGGACGCACACTGGGTTGTTCTCCACTTCTCCTCCAACATCTTCTGGAGAAGTGGTAGGCTGGTAGCCGTGTGCAAATTCTGAATAGAGAGTGGCTTTATCATATAATAGATATGCCAAGTAATTTGAATTTAGATCTCTGTATAGTCGAGAAAAACACAAGGAGTTGCTACCTTTGACTAAGGTCCTCAGAAGTGGATCGCAGATGGGACTCCGGACTTGGATCAAATGAAAGCAATAACAAATCTATTTGAAAAACAAATTGAAATAAAGGCTCATTCATTCAAAAATGCCTCGAGAGGAACATGTCTTTGCTTATAATAAGGGTTTAATAATCTAAAATTGGCTGCAAAGGTTGCCCATGCACTTACATAACCGCAACAAATAGGCCCAGTAGCCCATTTCTAAGGCCTTGACCCTGATCCGTAGCCTATCAACTTGGTCCAATCCCAAAAGCCTCATTTTATACCCAAGACCTCTTCCCAAATATTTGACCTATGCATGATGTATCATTGATTAAATTCATTCCCGAGTCTTCCTTAAGAAAAAAACAAACATAGAGGATAAAGTATACATTACATCTTCTAAGAAGTTGAACCCAAAATTCAGTTTTTTTTTTTTTTTTAAGGCCAATCATAAGAAAAAATTTTGGGCTTTGAACCCAAATTCAGTTGTTGGCACAACATTATGAACTAGAGAGATTAATTTGATATTTACAATTTAGAGCATTGATGTAAAAAAAAATTATTTTACATTCTCAACACACTATTTTACAGACATATTTAACAGTACACTCAATATCCCATATTTTTATTTTTATATATGATCTAATAAAATAATATAAACTCTGCAATCAAATAATTTAAAAAAAACTTGTTTCTCTCTCCTCTTTCCTCTCTCTTTCCTCTCTTCCTTTTTGTCTCTCTCCACTAATATATTTTCCTCTAATATATATATTTTTTATGTTTACAGTATTTAAAAAAAAAAAAATATGTTTACAGTATATTTAAGAACTCACTATTCGCAGTTGCTAAAAAAATAAACTTGATTTTTGGGGTGTTGATTAGGAAAATAGCAATCGGTGGTTTTTACAAACCCTAAGGAGTAAAGGTAGCTCTCAAATCTGAACCAATATTTCATCGTTAGTCAGTGGGCACAACAGAATCATCAAAACAAAATCGTGTAAAACTAATACTAAAAATTAAAAGTCACCCTTAATTTACATCTGGATCACTAGCAAAAAAGAAAAAAGCTAAAAAGACTATAATCTTATAAACAATTACATATCATAGATCTCTCTACATCGAGGGAGATTTAAAGGGAAAAAAAAAGTGATATCTGTATGTTACTGAACCACCAAATGTCTGGCACAAACGGTGCAAGAAAACTTGCGCTTGGTTCTGAAATAGAGAGGTAGAAAACAGAACCTCCACTGGGTCTCAACATCCAAGGCTTGTATCATTCCTCCACAGTATGGGCACACCCCTGGTGCTGGTTGCCTAGCCAAAACCCTCTCATCTTGATCGCACACAAACACAAAACACATCTTTCTTTCTGTCTTTTGATTTCTTTTGGCTGAGAGAATTCAGAAAAAAAAAAAAAAAAAAAAAAATTGAAGTTTAGCGTAAAGACTAGGTTGATTGCTGTTTGGACTGGAGGATCGAATTTTTTTTTATATTGTTGTTGTCACGCGTGAGTATATGCTGGCGTTTTAGATATGTTTAAAGTTTGGGGTTTTTGGGAGTCTAGAACAATTTAGCTGGGTCTGGGACTCAGACTGCCTATCTGGAAGCGCGTTTCTGGATCCTTCTGAGGTTCTAAACTACTCCAAATTCACACTTAGGTTTTTTAAGGGTCTAATATATGCTCTAGTCAATTTTTAATAAACAATTTTACAAAAAAGCCAAGAACCTTATTTGTCTCTATTAGCACTTCCTGGTTTTCTAACAAACACGGTCCAAAATCCAAATCCAATTACAAGAGCAGGGGAGCCCATTTTGGTTGGCCGAGTTCATTCTAGCTTTGGGTATATACAATACTTAACAACGATGACTATAGCCCATAGGCAGCTTTTTCTTGAGCCCATCTCAAGTTCAATATAGCTAGCAAGACTATGTTTTTACTTTTTAGCTCTTGTAGCATGAAGGCCCAAACGCCACTTTCTTGGGCTTAACAATCTTATTCCAACTGACCAAATAATGGAGTCTACCATTTTCATCCAATCTTTATACAAGAGCATTCACATCCGATATTCTATATACCATACTTTGGTATATTTTAGCTTCAAGGCATAAAAATAGAGCATTACCCGATCTTGCAAAATCTTACAATTGTAAAAAATTTTGCAATTGTACTACAATGCCATCCTAAATGTATGATTACACTGTAGTACAATTATAAAAGAAAATACTATAGTTTATTGATTTCTCTCATTCTGACTCTCACTTCCTCTCTCTATGTCTCTTACAGCTCCACCCTCCTCACTCCTCTCTCACATCTCTCTCTCGTTCAAAGCTTGTACCGGAGTTGGGCTTTGGATTTTGGATCGGCGTGGATTAGTGGAGATTGAAGATCATGGTGGCGTGGATTTGGATTGGTGGGCTGGGATCGGTTGATGGTGGGTTTGGATCGGTTGATCAATGGGTTTGAATCGATGGATTTGTTGATTGGTGGGTGGATTAGTAAACACACTAATGGTGGCTCCAATGGATCGGTGATGGATCGGTGGGTTGATCGTTGGTAGCCCCAATGGTGGCTCTGATGGTGATTTTTTTTAAATGGGTTTGCTAGGATATGTGGGGTTTTGGTTTGGTTTGAATTGATGGTTTGATGGTTTTTTTTTTTTTTTTAATGTGGTTTTGGTTTTGGTTTGATGGTTTGGTGGGTGGTGCTGGGATATGTGGAGGTGACAGTGTGTTGGTGGGTGGCATTTTTCTTTTTTATCTGTTGTGGCCAATGCTAGAGGTAGAGGGAGAAAGAGAGGAAAATGATAGAAGAGAGAGAAATAGTAAAAAAAAGAATATTTAAATAAACTAGGAAAAAAATAGAGTTTAAGATGTTAGGTGTGTTGTAAAATAGTATGATATAAATGATCAAATAAATTTTGATATAGTAAAATAGATTTTTTTTTTTAGATGCAGAATGTGAATGCTCTTAAATAGTGGAGTAGCATTTATTGGACCGAAAGTAAGAGAAAAATTATGTCCATAATTTTTTTATTAAACTTTCATAACAAATCGTAAGTGATAGGGTATTATTGATAATTATAGATAAGCAAAAAAGTAATTTAAGTTGTGAATTTAAATTTGAACTAATAACAACTTACTACTTATAATTTGTTGTAAAAATGATGTGAAAATATTGTAAGCATAGCTCTCTCTCTCTCTCTCATATATTTCATATTTCTATCGGGTCCGGCTCCCCTCCCGTTTGAAACCCTTCTGTTTTCTCCATTTTTTTATTTTGATGAATGACACGTGGCAAAGAAGTAATCTAACGATTGGAAAAACGCCAACACAATATCCCTCTATTTTTCTAATCTTCTTTCCCTCCCCTCTCCTCTTCTCTCTGCAAAATGGAAGCTTTATTCAACACATGATTCCAAAGGAAATCAAATCCAGCACCTCTCTTCTCTAGATCTTTACCCAGAAAGACAAGATTTAAAAAGAAGAAAAAGAAAAACTGCTGCGAAAATCATTGTTAATATAACAATATAAAATCCGAAGACAATACCATTATCAATTTATTTGAACCATATAGACATAATATAGATCACAAAGCTACATAGCAGAAGCACTATGCCCAACCTCCAACAGCAAACAGTCCCAATTAGGATTTTGACGCCTCTTATCACCAACTGCAGACCCATCCACACTGACGAGCCATAGTTTGATTTGCTTTGAAATCTGTTTTTGAATCATAGCTTGCAGTGTGGGTTGCGTTTACAGTTGCCCAGTGACAACGGTAATGTTGTAGAGAGGAGGACAGCCAAAGGATGAAATTAAGATGAGAAAATTTGAGAAATTGAGTTGGCGTTTTTCTAATTCTTGAGTTGGGTTTTTTCTTTCTTTAATTCTTATCTTTCTGGGTAATAGATCTAGAGAAGAGAGGTACTGGATCTAATTCGTTGGATTTGATTTCTTTTGGAATCTTGTGTTGAATAAAGATTCCATTGATGGGTCTCATGCTCAGGTGATGGCGGTAATTTGCAGAGAGAAGAGAAGAGGTGAGAGAAAGAAGATTAGAAAAATAGAGAGATATTGTATTGGCGTTTTTCCAATCGTTAGATTACTTTTTTGCCACGTGTCATTCATCAAAATAAAAAAGGGAGAAAACGGGAGTGTTTCAAACGGGAGGGGAGCCGGACCCATTTCGAAAGGCTCGGGCATAAATAATAATGTTTGCATTGGACTTTCCTTTCACAGTGGGATCCACACTCTGAAGTGTGATATAATTTCTAACCCAAAAGATAAGTCCTTGGCCCAGTCAGGACAACTTCTTTCATCATTATCATATTTGCCCAATAGAGTACGGTTTGTAGATGCAACTTCTGTCCACTTCAATTTGTATGAAAGTTAGCTTTTAAATATTTTAAAAACTCAATTATTGAGTCTCCACTTATCTATATGAATTCTATTGAAACACTACAACCACTAATAATATGAAATAAGCAATATAATAAACTATCAATATGAAAAATTCCCAACATCAACAAAGCTTCAAAAGAAAGTAGAATCCTTTATTTTTAATGCAACACACAGAATGTAGAATCATATACAATAACCTAGGCCAAAAGAGTAATTCTTGTGCACATTGGCCACCAAGAATTTTTGGTGTGGCACAAGAATTTTTCAGGCCAAAAACAATTGAATCCTACTCTGTCGGCCTAATCAGAATGGCAATGAATCCAATATTTTGGGTAAGACCCGTACCACAACAATATCTGCAACTTTGCACAATTAGTTCATGGGGTGAATTGTGAGTGAAAAAATTATAAATCCACTATTTTTTTTTTCCATTACTCACGACTCACCTGACAAAAATGGTGAAAATTGTACTTTTTGAATTCTTATTATCCATAAAGCACCTGGCAATTCAAAGCAGAGAAGTCACGAAAAGCCTCAGGACCATCCACTATTTCCCACTCTACCTTGAAATCTCCATTTCCAGCTTCACCCACTTTCCCTATAGCGACCTTTAATCCAAATGACACCACGTAAATTTTCCCATCCACACCATTCACAGCCAAGGGCTTATTCATTTCCCCTCGCGGGAACTTTTGCCCACCCACGTGCCGCCACGTGTCACAACCAGGATCGTACACCTTCAATGGACAATCTCCATACTCTGATATCACAAACAGCCTATCACCCAAAACAACACTCAGTCCTGTCCACCCCTCCCTCATCGCTTGACTTGAGTCTCGCCACGTGTCACAATCAGGGTCGTACACCCCACCTCTCGGCGAAAATCTAACCGGCCACGTCCACCCTTCCGTAACGTACATCTTGTTACCGACCACAGCAGAATCGTACCTTTTCAAGCACGTGTCCATATTAGCTACCGGAGTCCACGTGTCAGCTTCTGGGTCATAAGATTCAACGGCTGTGATCGCCCTAGTTGAGCTGGTCCCACCTCCACCAACGGTTATGATCTTCCCATTAACACTCCCAGCTGCGAAACACGATCGTGGGGTCAGCATGGGAGACAAAACCGACCATTGATTGGTTGATGAACGGTACATGATCGTGCTCTGTGTGGAACTCTCCGTATCTGATCCCACCCCACCCAAAACAAAGAGCTTCCCCTGACGTGGCAGTGAGACACACACAAAGCCCGGAGGGCACTCTGGCATCGGAGGCAAGACAAACCAACGGCCGGACCTGGGGTCAAGAGCTTGCCACTGAATCCTGGCCGTTGATTTGTGAAGTGCAGAAACGAATACGTAAGGCAAAGAGAGTGAGAGAGCATTTTTGGTGACAAGAAAATTTGGGTCGGTGATGACCCTTTTCCATGAGGAAGAAACTGAACGTACCAAAGGTTGTTCTGGGTATGGAACACGAAGAAGACAGAGCTCGACGATGTGGTCTGGTAATCCTAGGATCAACGGCACAGAATTCTTGTCAGCTTCTTCGGAATCTTTGGTTTCTAGCTTCGATGAAGACCTCGGAATTGTCATTCTTCAAACTGAAGTTTGACAAGGAATAATAAAAAAAAAAAAAAACTACTTTATGGTTGCTGAACCTGAAAGTTTTAGAATTCGGAACTTGTAAAAAAAGGATGGTATTGAGTTGTAGAGAAGTGTTTTTGTTGTGCTAAATATATAGCCGAAAAAAGCCACAGAGTCAAAGATATAGAGAGGGGGAGAGATAATGATGACTTGCGATGATTCTTCGAGTTGTTTTAGTGCTTTTCTGCCTACTGTCAATTTTTTTTTTTTTTTTTTTGAGGAAATACTGTCAATTTTTTTTTTTTTAGTGGTGTGTTAATGTGTTCAGTATTTTTACTTAGGATAAAAAAATAATCGTTATAGTCACCAAAAAAAAAAATATATATATATATATATATAAAGTATACTAACCTTATCATATCACACAAGCTTCATGCGTGTAATGAGCATTTTTTTAGATAGTTTTTATTTTTATTAGAAACTTAGGGTTTTTTTTTTATATAATTTAAGAACAGGGGGTATTTTTTATATAAACATGGGGTAGGTTTTTTTTTTTATAAACATGGGGTAGTTTTGGTTGGGTAGACGTGGGTAGTGGGAAGTTTTATAAAACAGGGGTAAACATGGGTAGGTTTTTGTTTTTAATTTTTGTCAATTTATAATTTTAACCTCATTTTTATATTTTAGAAATAAGGATAAGTTAATTAAACTTAATATAAGTAAGGCTTATGACCAAGTAGAATGGGTATTTTGGGTGAAGGCAATAAAACATTTGAGCTTCCCGAAAAAGTTGGTCTCCCTTATCACATCTTGTTTGAGTATAGTTTCCTATTTTGTGCACCTTAATGGTCAACCTGTGGGTCACATCAAGCCAAGTAGGGGGCTTAGACAGGGCGACCCTTTATCACTTTATTTGTTTCTTCTTTGTGCCATGGGTTTGCAAGGACTTATTAAAAACGCTGAAAATAATGGTGACATCAGAGGAGTATCTATTTGTAGAAATGGCTCACGAGTCTCCCATTTATTTTTTGCAGATGATAGTGTACTCTTTTGTCAGGCTACGGTGGAGGAATGTCAGAGGGTCATCGATTTACTCTCAGTCTACAAAAAAGGTTCAGGGTAGAAAATAAATAGAGAGAAAACAAACATTTTCTTCAGTGCCAACACTTAACATTACACGCAAACCCAAATTCAACAACTTCTAGGAGTGCTAGCTATTCGCCAGTATGAAAAATATCTGGGATTGCCAGTATTGGTGGGGCGTGCCAAAAAGCAAAGCTTTGTCTATATTAAAGAAAGAATGTTGAGGAAATTACAGGGATGGAAGGAGAAGCTTCTCTCACAAGCAGGTAGAGAAGTGTTGATCAAAGTAGTTATTTAGGAGATTCCTACCTATATATGAGCTATTTCAAGCTCTCTAAAGGCTTGATGAAGGAGTTGGAAACTCTCATAAGAAAATTTTGGTGGGGGTACAACGGGGAGAATAAAAAAGTGCATTGGGTGAAGTGGGATAGGTTGTGTGAAGATAAGAAGGGAGGGTTAGGCTTTAAAGACATTGAAAAATTCAATGATTCTTTGTTGGCAAGGCAAGTGTGGCGCATGATTAATAATCTGGATTCTCTATGCCATAGAGTTTTCAAAGCACGTTTTTTTTCCTGATTGTTCAATCCTTGAAGCTAAAGATTCTGCCATGGGGTCTTATGCATGGAAGAGCATTTTAGGTGCTAGAGATGTGATTCAGAAAGGGATTGTTTGGAGGATTGGGAATGGGCATTCTGTCAAGATAAGGGAGAACAAGTGGCTGCCAGTCAAAGCCAACAGAATAGTCATCTTGCCCCTTCCTACAGTTGCTCCAGGAACCAAAGTGAGTTCTATTATCACTTCTAACCTGGGAGTGTGGAATTCTAATATCGTAAACCATCTTTTTCTACCCCATAAAGCCTCGGCTATTTGCGGCATGTCCCTAAGCACTAGACTTCCTCCTGATCGAATCATATGGGGGCTCACTCCATCAGGTATGTTTACAACCAAGAGTGCCTACAAGCTTCTTGTTTCTTGTAATATTACTAACAGTGCAGGTACCTCATCACTAGAGATTCAAAGGCAGTTTTGGAGACGATTGTGGCAGCTTAGAGTGCCAAATAAAATCAAGCACTTCGCTTGGCGTGCGTGCAATGATTCCCTCCCAACAATGGCCAACCTTCATCATAGACACATCTCCACAATTGAGACCTGCAATGCATGCTAAACCCAACCCGAAGATACCCTACACGCCCTATGGTTATGCACAAAGCTGGACCTGGTCTAGAGCTCACTATCCTGGTTCCTTCACTATGCCAATGCCTATCCGCCAAGTTTCCAAGATCTCCTTGACAAATTCATGCAATTCAGGGATGACTACAGGTCTGAGATCTTCATCATCATTACCTAGATGCTGTGGAATCGTCGTAATGCCTCGCGATTCAACTTACCAATCTAGCCCCTCAATAGAATCTGCTTTCTAGCTGGAAGCTACCTGTAGGAGTTCCTCGACTCCCTGGACCCGACACTAATTGCCATTGTCTCTCCTCTCTCCCAGCAATGGCCCCCACTTGATATTCACAAGTTCAAAGCCAATTTCGACGTGGTCTTCCAGTCTTGTAACCAAGCAGGACCAGGAGTCATCATTCGAGACTAGCGTGGGGAGGCTATCGGTGCATTATCCATGCCATTTCCTGTAGCCCAGACAATGGTGAAGTTAGAAGCCCTTGCTTGTCGACGAGCGGTGCAACTTGCAATGGAACCAAGTCTTCAAGAAGTTACTTTCGAAGGCGACTCAGCTCAGGTGATCCAAGCCATTTCATAAGACAACTCTGAGCATTCGGCTTATGGTCACATTATTGAGGATATTCGCTCCTAAGTTGCTGCTCTTCATTTTTCGAACTTTATCTTTAATACTAGGCACTGTAATATTGTGGCAGATGTGCTAGCAAAAAAAGCCAAGAACAATAGGGAGCATCAGGTCTGGTTAGATAACATTCCTGCGGACATTGTCCCTCTTGAATCTTTTGACATTCACTGATGGTTGCTTCTTTTGAATAAAAGCCCAAGCTATTGATGGTCTGGTTTCTCAAAAAAAAAATCCTAGTCTTTTTTATATAAATCATTGAATTACCACACTTATTATATGTTTACTAGTGTGTAATCCTGTGCATACGGGTAAATTTAAAACCAATCACAATCACACACACACACACACATATATATATATATCTGTGTGTGTATGTATGTATATATGATTTTAAATTAAACTTGGTGTAAGAATTACAACTTACAAAATTTTTAAACCATGAATTTCTAAAATATGTAATGGTTTCTCATTATATATATATATATATTAGAATTTGATTGGATCTAGATTTTTCAGTTTTTGCACCGTAATTCACTTGCCACAAAAATTAAAAAATTAGATGGGACACATGGCAAAAAATTGAACTTCATTTAAAATTCAATTTATAATCTAATTTAATTTAGACTCTTTGATTTTTGCTTCTTATATTTTACTTGACACATAAATTTAAAAATTAGATGAGACACATGGCTCAAAATTAGACTCCAATTTATAATTTAATTAGATTTCTCTCAACTTTGGCTATATATGTATGTGTGTGTGTATATATATATATATATATGATTTAGAATCTAATTGAATCTAGACTCTTCGGTTTTTGTACCTAATAACTCACTTGCTACAAAAATTAAAAAATTATATGGAACACATGGCATAAAATTGAACTTCAATTAAAATTCAATTTAGAATCTAATTGAATTTAGACTCTTTGATTTTTGCATCTAATAATTCACTTGACAATTGACACACAAATTTAAAAATTAGATGAGACACATGATGCAAAATTAGAAATGATTTAAAGTCAAATTGGATGTAGACTCTTCAGTTTTTGTACCCAATAATTCACTTGTCACAAAAATTAAAAATTTAGATGGGACACATGGTACAAAATTGAATTTCAATTAAAATTTAATTTAAAACCTAATTGAAATTAGACTATTTGATTTTTCTACCTAATAATTCACTTGACACATAAATTTAAAAATTATACAAGACACATGGCACAAAATTAGACATGATTTATAATCTAATTGGATTCAAACTCTTTGGTTTTTGCACCCAATAATTCACTTGCCATAAAAATTAGAAAATTAGATGGGACACATGGCACTAAATTGAACTTTAATTAAAATTCAATTTAGAATCTAATTGAATTTAGGCTTTTTGATTTTTGCATTTAATAATTCACTTGACACAAATTTAAAATAAGATAAGACATGTAGCGCAAAATTAGACTCCAATTTAAAATTTAATTAAATTTTCTTTCAGTTTTAGCTATATATATATATATATATATATTATATGACTAACTTATTTAACTTTTTACTAAAAGTTAAATAAATAAATGGATTGATGATTTACATAAAGTACTGTAGTCTGTAACAAAAAGAGAGCTAAAAATCTAATCGCAAGCGTACACGTGTCCATCAAAATATTTCCCTCTAAGCCTTCTATTATAAAAAACAGAATACATGAACACAAATCCGAAAAACAGAGACCAAGAATCATCTGAAGAGGGTTGAGTTGATCTCTTCCGAAAAAGTATGAGTTGAGTTGATCTTTCCAGAGAAAGGATTAGTTGAGTTGATCTTTTCTGATAAAGGATTTGTTGAGTTTATATCTGATTAAGCGCAATAATACTAGAACGATATATATATATATATATAAACATTGGTGAATCTACGGGAAAATCGTCTGAAGTATATATTTTAAACAGATGTGGACTAATTATGATTACTGTTAAGATACGCAGATCGTATTGTATTGTATTTTTTTTTTTCTGGGAGTGTTTTACTTTTGTGTACCAATTTTTTGGTTTGCTGGAAAAAAATTCATTTGACAAACATATTGGTAATATTTAATCTTATATCTTATTAATTTTTTAGATAAGCAATCTTGTCTTATTAATTTAATACTGTATTTGAGTTGTGGTCTCACCTAATTACCTCACGTTCTTGTTGTACGTGATCTGTTATTAGAAGATTTCCCCCCCTGAAAATCATATACCAACCTCTTATAAGAAAATAAGTGTTTCACGTTTGGATTGACGTTTTATTTATTTATTAAAAATGAGTAAATTTGTTTGTAGATAAAGCAACTGAATAGCAAAATAGGGGTTTTACAGTTTACTTTTATCCATAAGAGCATTAACATTGAGGAATGCTAATGCCAAATTTAAGGAAATTTTGAAATTTTAAGCCTCAAAATCATCTGCATTGGGGAATGTTAAACAGCAATGTTGTAAAAAAATAATAATATTTTATTATGTAGAGAGAGGAGAGAGATGGGAGAGAAGAGATATAATTTTGAGATATATTATTTTAATGAGTAAAAGAGGGAAGTAGAAGTTTGGAATGTGGAGGTATGGTATAATGATAAAGTGACTTTTTAAAATTGTAAAATAGAGTAGCACTGAAATTTTCCAATGCTAATGCTCTAAGCAAAGGATAAATTAGGAACTTTATCACTTAACTAAGGATAACTAAGTTCAAAGAAATAGGGTAACTCAAGAGTAAAATAAGGCTTTCTTTATATCTATTATGTTTATTATTAATGACAATAGACTAAAAATAGATTAGAAAATTACAAGAAATTCAAAATTAGAATGAAACCAGGAAATCAATTTGAGATACAAAAATAAAAATTAGTCCAAAACAATCATGTTGAACCACAGCACTGTCACTTTGTTTAAGAAGATTCAAGCCATTTACTATTAGCATAAAAGTCATATACCAGTGCAATAAATTTTCTATTTGATTTGTCCCCTATAGAAGACAATAACCCGATTGAATGATAGTATAACTTAAGCTAATCACCAAATAAAACACTTTTCATTGTACAAATAAATATCTCCAAATATAACTTATAAAATTATATATAAACTCATTTGGTGTAACTTTGAATATTGTAAGCGTGCACAAGGGATTTTTTATAAGACCTACTCAAAATTAAAAAATTATAAACTATTTATTTACATAAATATTATGTGATATAATTGTTATGATGTTGAGATTCTAAGATTAGAATTAGAATGCGTGTAATAACTCCATGTTAACAAATTGAACTATCGCATCTTTTCATTTACCAACCCACTTTAATCCAAATAAATAACATAATTATAAGCAAATTACCCATAATTTATTAATCGTATATAATATATTAAACTGAAAGCTCAATCAGAAATTCAAATTAGAGTTTAATTGTACTCCAATTTTATACAAAGTATCATTCTTATTGTCCTATAATTTGATATCAAGTATCTTTGAATTTCATGTTAATTGTGAAGCGTCATTCAATTACAATCTTTAATGACCATAACTTATTAAAATGATTTTTTTTTTTTTTTTTTTTGAGAAGGAACTTATTAAAATGATTGATTGTGAATAATATACAACACTGTCATTAGGGGTGTCCACGGGTCGGGTTTATGCCTAACCCGCAAACCGACCCGTAGAGATCGGGTTGGCAGATTCTCCATCCACAACCTACTCGTTAAGAGGGTCGGGTTTCGCGGGTTGGTTTTCCGGCGGGTGGCATCGGTTTCGGCCTCACCCAAAACCCGATGGAAAACATAGAAAAACGGCCAAAATCGACGAGATCTCGCCCGATCCAGCCAAGATCCGGTGAGGATTTCGTTAGATCCGGTGAGGACTTGTCAAATCCGATTATTTTTCCCCCAAATCGTGCCGAGAATCGCTGGATCTAGTGTATCTATGCCGGATCTGATAGTTTTGGTTGCCGAAATCTGCTAAATCAAGCTAAAAACTTGTCGGAATCGTTGGAGAATTTGCCAGAATTTGATGGGGTCGGGCGGGTCAGGTTTCATGGGTTTTGAACGAGGGGACTCGAAACCGACTTGCCGGTGTCGGGTTTTGGAGTTCGGGACCCGTGGCCGACCGCCGGATCCGTCGGATCGGGTGAACACCGGTCGAGTACAGGCGGGTTGGGCGGATTTCCGGGTGGGTTGGACAGCCCTAACTGTCATATAATCTCATCACTTTTTCTTCACTATTCATTGACAACTACGTCATAGTTGTGACACAAAAGTTATATCCTAAACTTTCTTTTCAACTATAATCAAAATAATGTACCTAAGTCAAGAGTCTTGTAAAGTTGTAATTTACTTTGTTAACATATTTTAATGTTTTTAATTAAAACATCTAGAATTTAGATCTCTCTTTCCCGACATAACTATTAAATTGTAAACTTATTGTCTGTTTCATAGAAATATAATAGCTCTACAGCACCAATATATTATCACTCCTGTCTACAATCAGTAAGAAAAGGCGGAAAATCATCCAACCAAATCTTCATGTCAGAACATTTGAAATCATAAGCAGCTAAGACTTTTGCAACTAACAGTTTATAATAATGTTATTAAATTGTTGCTGAAGTTAGTTAAAATTAAGCTACCCTCTCAAATTATATTAAAAGTATAATTTAAGCCACAATGATAATGATATATATATATATATATATATCATTGTGGAATAAAAAAGATACAAAGAGGGGAATATAGATTTTGTAACGCTCCAATTTGATTGATTTGTGTGATGTGTGTTGGTATGTGATGAGTCTCATATCGAGCATATACTAGGTTGAACTGAGCTTTATTAGCAGCTATAAAGAGTTTTATTTGTAACTACTCATTTTGAGGTAAAGCGCAGATGTGGCTAACGCTTTTCCTTGAATTGTTACATATGATATCAGAGCCAGCCTAGTAACTCCATGTGGGCTCAAGAGACTACCCTATGAAGTGGGCCTTAACGAGGACGTTAGGAATTTAAGTGGGGAAAATTGTGATGAGCCTTAATTGTGACTAGTCCTTTTAAGATATAGTGCAGATGTGACTAGCACTTTTCCTTACAAGGAGGGTTACAGGCCATAACAAAATTTAAACCATGAGTTGTAAACTGTAATTCGTCATAATGTTCATGATTAATATCTTTGAAAATAACATTTTACTTTAATTAATTTTAAGAGAATGAAATAAATTCTTCTTAATTTTAACTTTTTTTTTAATAAACAGTAATACTTATTAGAACACACAAAAAAACAATAATAGTATTTAAATCAGGTTTATAATACATTACATAACCAGAGTACAACTACAAAAAGGCATAACCTTTGTAGTTGTAGACTGGGGTTATAAATCGCGGATACTAGACACACATAACCAATGTGGGACAAACATCCCTATATTTTTTTTTTTTTTGTTTGTTGAGTAAACAGTAATACTTATTAGAACACACATGAAAATAATAATAATGTTTTAAATCGGATTTATAATACATTACATAAATAGAGTACAACTACAAAAGGGTATAACCTTTGTAGTTGTAGACTAGGGTTATAAACAGCGGATACTAGACACACACAATCAATGTGGGACAAACATCTCTATTCTTAATTTTAACTTGGTTTACCACATTTTACAATATGCATTGAAATACATTGATATAAAAGATTAACATTTTATAATATGTCCTTATTATTATTATTTTCATTTTTTCACGTTAATATGATATTCACCGGTTTTTCATTTATATATGGTGGTATACAATTAAATTTAGTTTTTTAGGTTTTCTTAAGGGATTTATAGGGTTTTGTTCAAAACTAACTTAAATCCTGTGATGCATGGCGAGAGACTCACTATATCAAGGCATGTAACAAATTATTGAAGTAGAAAATACTAGATGGAAGAAATTTTGGAAGTGGTTGGGGTCCTTAGGGGTGGTTGGATGAGAAAAAATGTTAGGAAAATTCTATATAAATGAGAATAAATTTTAGTAAACACATGGGAAACAAAACCGCATAAGAACACAGATTTACATGGGGATGAGGAAAGAGAATGCGTAATCACCTGGTCTTTATACAATTATGTTACTACGAACTTTGAGCTTTGAAACTTTATTTTAATAAAAGAAAATGCTAAAGTTAAGAATTGCCTAGTTATAGTCTTCTAGTTTAGGTAGTTCAGAACCAACCTGATCATATGTGTTCGCCTAGTTGGATTAACTCCTAGAAGTCTTTTTCAAGTCTTTGGTTTCCTGGTTGGAATGATTGATTTTTTTTTTTTTTTTTTTTGAGCAAAAGGTAAGTAAGGTTGGATTGATTATATGTGGTTGGTTGATTCTTAGTTTTCTATTAATAATATAATTAGTATCAAAATTATCGTCAAAATGAGTCATGATAGATTTCTAGGTATTCTCTATCGCCATTTTGGCATGTTCAAAACTCCCAAATTTCTCACCTGTTTAACATTAAACTAAACCAATCAAAATGAATAATGACAAAAAATGAAAAAACCCAATCAAATTATTTTGCTGTCCAAGGGGTCAATTTGGAGTTGGAAATTGGTGTTTCTTTTGGGGGTAGTTGGAATGTTGGATATAAAGTGGTGAAGCTACAACATAGCTCAATTATATGAATTGAGAGGTGGAGAAGTTAAAGCCAAAATCATGCGTATTAAAATGCTTATGATTTTGACCTTTCAACTACCTGTCATTAAGATGGGGTCCTATAGAGTATGGATCAATCAAACACAAAATTAGGACGTCCACTCTCATTTTTGTTTTTAGAATTTAGGTATGTTGAGAATCGAGGCCCCCACCTCCTTCCCTTTTAAGACGGTGTGTACGGTCTCTCGCATTGTGTACATGTATCATGGTTTGATCTATATATATGTATCGTCAGTTAGACCCAAGTTTATTTATTTTTTTTTTTTTTGGGGGAAGAATTGAGTCTACGACTTTTTTTTTTTTTTGGTGGCCGAGGAAACAATGAAATGATGTAATGAGTAGGTAAAACAGTTTACTAGTTGTATGGTTTGGAATAAGTCTCCCCTAGCATTCTCATCAAAGGTGGATAAAATGCTAAAAGCTATTTTTAGCAACAAAACCACTAAAAGAGCTCCTATATTAATGGTGCTAAATTTAAAATTTTTTAGCACTTCGTTACAGTAGGATTTTATTACTAACTACTTATTTTTTATTACTCTCTCCGTCCCACTTTTTATGTCCTATTTAAAAAGTCAAACTTTTTAAGAGAACATTATTTATTATCTTGTTTACCTTTTAAAAATGTATAAGTTTCCAAAACTACCTCTAAAAAAATTTATCAAAAAATTGAATTAGTAAATTAATAGGGTATAATAAGAACATTAGTAAATTAATGACTTTTATTTTTAGAAACAGGACAATATTTTGAGACATTTCAAAATGGAATAGATGACAAAAAAAGTTGAACAAAAGAAGTATTTTTATTCTCCTTTTCTCTCTCCTCTCAGATCTCACTCTCAACTCTCTCTCTCTCTCAAAAAGAATAAATAAATGATAAATAAATGATATTTTAATGAAGTGGTAAAAAAAAAAGTTTTAATGTTAGGTGTATTGTAAAGTGACATATTAAATGTTATAAAGTAGATTTTTTAGGTGCTAAATGCTAAAATTTTTAAAACTCTTGATGAGAATGCTCATCATTATTGTTATATATATTTTTTTACAGGAACACCTCTTCCTTTATTAAAGTTCGAAGAAACATAAATATGTAACTAGAATATAACATAAATCATGTTCATAATATAGGTTGAAGAGGAGTAAACACAGATTGAGACCCGGGGCAATAACAATACATTTTGAATTGTTCAAATCAAAAGTTGAAAGATTAACTTTTGATATAAACCATTGGGTTAAGAAAGTTAAAAAAAGTAAAAAAGTTAGAGAGTTAAAAAAAAAGTTAGAAATTCTAAAAAAGTGTGTGAGAGAGATTGTATTATTGCACCGGATTTCATGCGAATAAACACTATAATATAGAATATTGTAGTCTCAACTGGGTTTTGTAAACACTTAGAAGTTCAATAAATTATGTAAAATGGATAAAAATAAGAGAAGTGTTACGTCTATAGTATTTTCACAACAAATTATAAATGATAAGTTGTTATCGGTTTTAATTTAAACTTACTATTGAATTTATTTTTTTGCTTATTTAGTAAAAACCTACAATAATACAATTTATAATTTGTTGTAAAAATATTATAAATATAATATTTTACTTAAAAAAAAAAGGACGGAGGAAATGAATCGTTACCAACTTGGAGAAGTAACCTGCTCACAATTACAAAGTAGCATTTCAAAGTGTATGATTGGGTCTATCCAAAAAAAGAAAAGAAAAAAAAGTCAATATTGGGGAGCTAAACTGTAGGCCGGTTCGTCTGTAGTTATTGCTGCTTTGGTCATAGGCATTAGGCGGTAGACAAGGCTAGTTTCCAAACAAGGCTGAATTCTTCTTACTCATAAGAAAGTTTCTTCTCTTTGAGAAATAGTCTCAATTATCAAAGGCATTAAACAGTTTGAGGTGTTTCTACTTTCTACTCTCTAATATATAAATCAGCCAATGCAGCTGTTGACTGTCTACAATTGTAATTGGGTTGATTTGCACCGCAAACTCACGGTCTATCTAGTTCACACTTTATCTAAGGATGACCTTCTTGATTCACCTTTCACGTAAGAGGAAAAGCCACCGACTAAAATTGAAACGGACAACGTTTTAATCCTTGTATAATTACCAAACAAAATCAACATGGACTATCAATTATTAGAGAAGATCATTCCACTTAATCAAAGAGCAACACACGTCCTTAATTCATAACACAAAAATATTTCATGAATCATCCTTGGCCGTGTTACATGTCATACTATGTTATATCAAAACAAGTAAAACAACCACTTTTGGAAACAATTTTATGGAAAGAATAATTGGAAAGGATAAGCATATATGTTCATTGGCTGTGTTACATGTCATATTATATTACTCCTGTATCAAAGCAAGTAAAATAATCACTTTTGAAACAGTGGCGGCTCTAGGATTATTTTCTAGGGAGGTCAATAAGAAATATAAATTATACAAAATTTAAAACGAAAGAGAACTTAAATATATTGACATCACACAAAAAAAAAAACACAAAAACCCATATACATAAGGTTTCATACTTTAAAATTATTGCACAATATCTTTATTCTCAATCATATGATTTACATCTCTTTCAACATATATAGCCAATCAATTATTCATTCATTAATCTCTTATTTGATTGATTTATTTCAAATTTTTTAAGATCTAACATTGTTTTTTTTCCTAAGCTTTAAGATTGACAAATTTCTACTTTTGTTGTTGGACATATTATTTTATTTTTATTTTTTCAGATTTTGATCAAATTGGTTTGTTATTGGGTTTGTGTGTGTGTTTAAAAAGACCAAGACATTGTTAAGAGCATTATATTCAAGTTTGTTTTCAGATGAGTTAAAAAAAAAAAAAATGAGTTCAAGGTGTTCAAATTTTTATTTTAAAGGGTCAAATAAAAAAATTTTAAAATTATATAATATATATATATATATTCCAATTCAGGGGGTTCATTTGAACCCCCTAGGCTTCAAGTGGAGCCGCCCATGTTTTGAAAACAATTTTATAGAAAGAATAATTGGAAAGGATAAGCATATATGTTCGGGCTCTGACTTACAAAGAGATAGAAAGAGAAAACAAGATTAGAATAAAAGTAAGGAAAAAAAAGTAAAGAATTTTTTTTTTAATTATCTATATAATATCTAAAAGCTAAACCGTATTGTTTATTATTGTTATGCTTCTATTGAGTTATACTAGAGTAGCATTTCGGTCAGTTTAGTCCAATTCAGTCCATTCGGTTCACTTTGGTCCATTCAATCCACTTTGTTTTATTTTGGTCCAATTAGGTCTATATCAGTCAATTTCGGTTTATTCAGTCCACTTAGATTCAATTAACTGATTAAGTCCATTTCGGTAAACTTCTTTAAGAATGGGAAAAGAAGATGCTCAAACAAGAATGATCTCAGATTCCCAGCACAAAATAGCAACAAAGTATGGCAAGATGGGTCAAGAAATGGATGCTTCTGCTTAATTTTAGTATGGGTTAAACAAAAACATTTAGTAAGAAAATATTTGTATACGATCGGGAATATCAATAAAGATAAAATAATGTACTCAATAAGGCAGGAAAGACATTTTAACAAAGCATAGGAAACCTGTTTAGCAAAGCTACGACATATGATAACGTGTTTGGCAAGAGGAGAAAATATATGCAGCAAAAATGGAAAAAACATGTCCAACATGGCTAAATAACACATTTGGCAAGACTTAAAAAATCGTGTATTTAAAAAAGTTGAAATTTCATATTCACTAGCAAGAAAATTTTACATTCGGCAATACAACTTTGAATTCAACAAGGAATTTTTATATTCCGTATGAAATGGTGGTTTTTAACAGTAAGCAGATAGATGCCTTCGGTTTTTTTTTTTTTTAATCTTCTCTCATGTGTATATTTATCTTTCCTAGTATAGTCTTAAGTCTTTTTTTAAGTGCATTACAAGTTTACAACATTAGGCATCCTGATGGGATAAAATCAGGGGTTTCCTTACCTGGGGCTGAGGGTTTTATTGGTACAACAATAAGGGCTGGTAAAATTTTGTACTTGGTTTGGTAATTCGATTATGTTGAGAAAATTATAAAGCTTTATCTCCTAATTACGGGCTACGAGAGCAAAGTATATGGATTGGTTTCATAAATATAATTACATTCTACGAAATGAAATGAATGAGTACTTCTCTTATAACCCGCAATTTAAACTCATAAGCTAATGAAAATTAATATTAGGCATTCACTACACATAATCAACAAATAAAATCAAAAGCAAAACTAATGAAAATTAATATTTTTTTTCTTCATCTTATGTTAAAAAGACACCAAATGAACATCACAAGTAATTATACGTTATTATATATAATTTAACTACCCTAGTTATAGCTTATGTTATAAAATCTTGCACAAAAATATTGATATTCTTTTTTTGTGGGTTCCTTCTATATGAGATTAGGTCTGGTATTTATTTAGTACTTTTTTTTTTTAGCCTTTTGAAAATAAGCTGTTTGAAAAAATTATATTTAAAAAGTGAGGAAAAAATGAGTTAAGAGTTTTGTAACTTAATCGACACCTCCTAACATTTTTAACGGAGATATTTAGATTCATATTTCACTCTCCTATATGTCAACGTATATTTTTAAAAATAAAAAAAGAAAGTGGGGATAAAGACATTTCAATGGACTTATTGGGCTATGTTAGTAGAGACAAAAGTGCGGAGTCCGGCTAGGCCCAAAATGAGGATCACCACCAACATTGCCCGCCATTAATTTTCACTGCAAAGAAGAGAGAGAACAAACTTGGTTCCTTTTTCTGACCTCTCACATTATCCACTTCCACAGTTCCAGCAGTACTACCTTTACTCTCTTTCTTTTCTATGGCTGATGGGTAATTACTATAACTTGCCAAACAAGAATGCATCAGATCCACGTCTTCTCGCTCTCTCACTCTATATCTATATGTTCATCTTCCTCTATTCCCACACGGCGTCGTTTCGTCAGCAAACCCAATCTCAAGCCACTCACCTCCCGCATCGTCCAACTCACTCGTCGAAGACAACTTCATAAGGTCTCTCTCTCTCTCTCTCTCTCTCTCTCTCTGCGTGGAATATAAGCACAAAAAACCTTGAACAGTAGTGATGACGAGGTGGTTTTACTATGTGTATGAGGAAGTTATCTCGGCTTTCGTTTTGAATATTACAAATAATTCACTTGTTACAAAACTAGACCACAATTATGAATTGTTATTTTTTATTTTTTATTTTTTGCGTTGTGTTGTAGATATTAGAGGAAATCGAGGTTGCAAAGAAACGGCACGGGAAGCTGAACACAATCGTGATGAACGCGGTTTTGGAAGCCTGTGTTCATTGCGGCGACATTGCTTCTGCGCTTAGGATTTTCGCTGATATGTCACTCCCACACGGTTGTGGCGTTGACACTATATCTTACTCCACACTCTTAAAGGTATAACTTCTTCTACTCTTTTTTTTTTTTTTTTGGTAATTGTTCTCTCACATTCGTTAATGTACTACTCTCACATTTTTTATTCGGTGTTCACATTTAAAATTCGAAATGCGTGATGTGTATGGACGATGTACAGTATGGAGTGTGTGAGAATCAATGCCCTACCTTTTCTGTTATCTTGAGTGTGATTGGAGTTTTTGTTTATTTAAAATACAATTGTAAAGGGCTTGGGTCTGGCTCGAAGAATCGACGAAGCATTTCAATTACTTGAATCTGTGGAGCAAGGCACTGCTACGGGGAATCCAAGGCTCTCTGCACCACTTATCTACGGCCTGCTTGATGCTTTGATTGAAGCTGGTCAGTGTTAGAAAATCAATAACATTGGTCTCTTTTTACACTTTATTTATTGTTGGTTACTTTTACCAGATTAATAACATAGCTTTTATGGTATGTTTGGTTTTGTATTTTGGACTATGATTGAATTTGTTTATGTTTTTGATTTAATGTTCAAGCTGCAAATTGCTTTATTACAATCATTTCATGCTCACTGATATGTCCTCACTTGGATTGCTGTAGTACAGGAGATTTACGCCGTGCTAATGGTCTTCTTAGGCGATATGGTTTTGTGCTTCGTGAAGGCGGTAATCCTTCAGTCTCAGCATATAACTTATTAATGAAGGTTCGACACTGACCTATCTGGCTATCTATGAGAAAAGTGCAAATTGCAGTGTATGATTTTGTTTTTTTGTTTTTTGTTTTTCCCCTTAGTGCTTTAGCATTAAGCTCGCCAAATTGGAGTTGTTGATGATGTGGTCTTGAGCGTTTGATGTAAATTATCTAACTCTGAAGCTCAATTATGTTGCCTAAACGTTCTCTCTTTTTTTAAAACTTTCAGGGATATATAAAGACTGGCCATCCTCTGGCCGCTATAGCCGTGTACGAAGAGATATTGCGTTTAGGGTTAAATCCTGATAAGCTCACCTATAATAAGCTAATCTCTGCTTGTGTCAAGACTGACAAATTGGACATAGCAATGCATGTATTGGAGGAAATGAAGGTCACAAGCATGTATCCAGAAGGCCAGTTTAGAGCCTGGAAATTACTCTTAAATAGCACAAGAGAATAGCCTAGATTACTAAAATTATACATTTTTTTTTTCAGGACAGAGCACAGAAATTTGGCCATGATGATCTTTTCCCTGATGTTGTCACCTATACAACATTACTTAAGGTTGGTTGCTCTTGTGGTTATCTTATTGTGTAATTATATAATGCTTAGTTTGTAGAAGTTCAAATGTGCATAGTGCAAAACATTATCTAAGTATTTTAAAAACATTTACCGCTGTACAGTATCTAAAAGTTATTAGTCATTACATAAAAGCATTTTTTGGCAGGGATTGGTGAAAAGTATTTGTGTCTTCCTCTGTAAAACATGTCTTTCTTGATTCATTATAATCACAAATTGGAACTATCATTGATCCTTCTTTCGGTAGGATACAATTAGCAGGACTTTGTCTTTGAGGAAAAGGCCTTTTAGCTTTTCTTTTGGTTAATGTAAAATTTGTATATTTGTCTTGTTGATTCAAATTCTGAGCAAGATTTCTTTGTTCTTTTTTCTTTGGTAGGGTTTTGCACTTTGCAAGGATCTGCTTTCACTTCAGAAGATTGTATTGGAAATGAAATCATGTCATAATTTGCTTATAGACCGAACTGCATACACTGCAATAGTTGATGCATTGCTAAATTGTGATGCATTCAAGGGTATGTTACATTTGAATTTTCCTTCAGAATCCTGAAATGGTGACTAGGTTAGGTAATGGACTCAGATTTGGATTGTATGGTGGCAATCCAAGTTTAGATCTAATATAATTTATGTTGTGTTTGTTCAGCATATGTTGATATGACTTTAATGAATATCATTTTTGGTAAGACTGATGTATGAGCCAACACATTTCTCAAAATTTTCTAATTAGTATAAAATGTCCTTTAAAGATTTTGTAATACTTGAAAATCCAAATAGAATTTGTTGAATTATGAGCAAGAGCTGGAGTCGATTGTCATGAATATCGTGTAGCAAATATCCTAGCATTCTCTCACTGTTTGTTAGTCACATTCTACATATTATAGTGTCTTCTCAGTATGTAACTTTCTTGAATATATTCCTGTGAAAATGACTATAAACCTAGCAGTAAAGTGGAGTAAAATTAAGAGAATAGTTAATTGATTGCTAGGAATTATCTAACTGTATTCTTTATTTCTTTTTAAATGACTACATACTTACTTAATTGGGGCTAGATAGATGTAATTAGGTGCTTCCAGAGTGTCATGTTATCTGAAAACCTATCAAGGACAGCTATCTTATTGTACAAAATGTAAGGCAACAAAGAATCACATGTTCCAAAAATGACTATATGAACTCATTTCTCATCAGAAAACAAAAGGAAGAGAGAGAGAGAGAGAGAGAGAGGGGGGGGGGGGGGGTAGCTAAATTAGTATTAAATGGATTATGAAACTAGAGGGTCTATTGACATAAAAACTATTAAGCAGAGCTCATGTTGCATTTAGAGAATTTGGCTGAGAAGCACCAAGCTCATATTGTTGAAATAAAGCTTGTATATTTGCATGCTGAGATTCACGTGTACACACTACAAAAGGGTGGTATCTTTTAGTGGCATCAATATCTGTTATCTGAACCCAGTTACTTGAGGCTGGACAATGTGAAATTCAATTCTTCGTATTCTTCCTGCTTAATACATTTCAAGGCAGATCTAGATCCTGTTTTACTGTATTAATAAGTAAAAAATAAATTCGTTTTTATAAAAATTAAATGTTAACACTTTAAAATCTCTGTCTGTGATGTTTAGATGCTCTTTGTATATTTGGAGAAATGCTAAAGCAGGCTGGCAGAAATTCAGACTTGCAACCGAAGCCTCATCTCTATCTTTCCTTGATGCGTGCTTTTGCTGGTAGAGGAGATTATGATATGGTCAAAACCCTGCATAGACGCATGTGGCCAGATACTGCTGGAACTATCTCCCTGACAAGTCAAGAAGAAGCTGATAATCTTCTCATGGAAGCAGCTTTAAATGATGGTCAGGTACTAGAGCTGGTTATACATAATCATCAACATTGATGTCTTTTCAGGCATAGATGTCCTTTTTTCCCCAATTACTTGTGTTTTCCATGATGATGGTTGGTGCAAATTAGTTATGGTCTATAATAAAAATTATACCCTGCCTCTAGAAGAATGTGTAAGCTGATTGCTATCATTCAATCATTTGACATTGTTGCATTATAGCATAAAAAATTGAAATTGAGTTTCCCCTAACGAGGGCCCTGTCAGTGGTAATTATGTGCCAATCATGCTAGCATAAGTTTCACCTCTAGTCTCCAAATTGCATTCTTATTCATTGATATTAAGTGGTGTATAAATATGAACTTAAGAATATATGATGACTAACAGAAAAGAAATTATATTGGATTAGAATCTAGTCAAACATATCTTTGAGCCAACTGTTTTATGTTCTTAATGTGTCACATCTCCTACCCTTGTTTTATTGCCGTCACATATCTGGAACTTTCAAACCTGTTTGGTGTAGCTGCATGCAATTGTGATGGTCTTTGGAATTTTTATCTCATACATTAACTAAACCATTGTGTACTTATTTGTTTCTCTCTCTCTCTCTCTCTCTCTCCTCTCAACACACAACAAGAAAAAAATACCTTTCCTTTCCATTTTATTCAGAGCACATCTTCCCATACTATTGTTATGTGCAATTGATGTTAATATTTTGAAACCTGTTTGGTATTTGGTGCTTGTTTTCAGGTTGATGAGGCTGTTGAACATCTAACAAATATCATTAAAAGATGGAAGGGAATATCATGGACAAGTCGAGGAGGCTTGGTGCGTATCGTGTTGTTAATTTCCATGATTGCATAATGGGAATAAATGAAATACAAAATAAACCCCTAAACTACTCAATGTTTTGTTGTGATGATTGTCTGTATAATATTTTGTTTGTGATTGATGCAAATATGATATCCTGATTTTGAAGATGCATGGAAAAAAAAATTGTTTGTGGTGCTGAGCAACTGGCAAGGTGCCATTTAAGTTCCATAGTTTCTAACAGATCCAGAAATCATGTTAAGTGCCTCCTTTAGGTTATATCTTCTGGGTTGCACCATATAATATCACCTGCTTTTGTGCTAGCTGAAAAACTAGGCGGATTATTCTGAATTTCTAGATTTTATTTTTTTGCTCCGGACATGTTTATCATGCTAATTTCTGGTTTTGCTTTTCTATATGCTCACCTTTAGTAAACTTCTGTAATGCAGGCTGCTCTGCGCTTAGAGGCTTTGTTGGGATTCACCAAATCCATGTTCAGTCCTCATCTACTGCCTCAGGTTTCCAGCTTGTCTCTCTGTTTCTCAAATTGCAAATGATCATTAGGTCCTAATGACTATTTTTTGAATGCGATACATATTTTAGGTATCAGTGCATGTAGACTCACTTTTTACCATCAGTGGCTCTTATATGGAAGATCACTTAGGCAAAAATGGTTAAGTTAATTCAATGACCTTTATAATCTATAATTTGGTACTTTTGGGCAAGGCTATATCCAATTTTCGGTTCTAGAATTATCACAATACTTGAGTGATACCACCCACAAGAAGCAGATTTAGTTGACTCTTGTATGGAGATTGTTAGAAAAATGGTTCAGTGATTAAATTCATCATTTCCTATCATTTCCCAACAGTTTAAGATTTTGAGACTAACAAATAATTTATCATGGTATCAAAGTAGGTGGTCCTAAGTTCAAACCCTATCTCCACTTTACCTCCTACTTAAGAAGTTAAAAATCCATGTGTTAGACCATTTATTAAGCCCACACATGAGGTGGAGTGTTCGAATAACTGTTGAGTGTGAAATCACCATTTCCTAATTGTATAAGCTTTTGGAACAATCAATAAATTATTAGACCTTTTAATTGAGCATTTTGAATGTTGGGTGCAAATGCTAGTTTCCCTTGTTTCATATTTTTCAGCACTGCTTGACTGTCTTCATGATATATATTAGTTTTTCCTTTTGATCTAGGGAATTTTCTTCTAGGTTACCTGAGTACACCATTTCTCTTCAGGTAACACCAGATGAACCAATTGAGAGTATTATGATTCCTTTTGAAGCATCTCGGCCTCTACATGGTACTCTGGCCTTGAAGAAGGTGGTTATGCGCTTCTTAAGAAATCCAGTTGTGCCTATAATTGATGACTGGGGCAGCTGCGTAGGACTATTGCATCGTGAAGACTGCAATGAGGTTTGCTTATTTTCTTTCAGCTAACAATCTTGAGCTGCTTTTGTATTTTACATCCAGTTAACTTTGTTGAGATTCATCTTGCAGTTAATCATATAGACAGTTGTAAATAAGTCTCTGCAAGATATTTTTTCTAGCCAGTGTTGTGTAGACCTTGTTCTTATCAAACAATCAAACTTTGTGTTAATTCTTAGAATGTAATTGCTATGTTTGCAAGTTTACCAGAATAGTGATTATGAACACATATACTCTTTGCTATAATAGCAGTGAGAAATTCATGGGTAAAATATCATTTTCGTCCCTAAACTATTTCAAAAGTTCTATTTTCGTCCCTAAACTTTCAAAAGTTCTATTTTCGTCTCTAAACTTTTC
This sequence comes from Quercus variabilis, assembly GCA_030445155.1. Taxonomy (NCBI): domain Eukaryota; kingdom Viridiplantae; phylum Streptophyta; class Magnoliopsida; order Fagales; family Fagaceae; genus Quercus; species Quercus variabilis. The sequence goes on along the minus strand of CP129456.1, from coordinate 22,674,186 downwards.
CAAACGTATTGATTTTCATCCCTCCCACATCAACACTCTGTCAAAGCCACGTTAACACTCCGTCAGACAGAGGGACGAAAATCAATACGTTTGGAAAAGTTTAGGGACGAAAATAGAACTTTTGAAAGTTTAGGGACGAAAAACGAACTTTTGTGATAATTTAGGGACAAAAATGATATTTTACCCGAAATTCAATTATCTGTAACACAGTGAATTAAAAAGCTAATGCAAATTTGTGTGTTCATATTCAGTTGGATGCGCCGCTCTCAACAATGATGAGAAGCCCACCTCCTTGCGTAACAATCACGACATCTATTGGTCATGTGGTTGATCTAATTTTGGAAAAGAGATACAAAATGGTTATTGTTGTAAGATATAGCAACAAATATGGTACTCCTTACAGCTCAGGCTCAAGGGCCTTTGGAGTTTTTACAGCGGAACAATTGTGTAGGCTTGTAACATCAATATCAGAGTTGCCTGGGCAAACGGTTTCAGTCTGTAGAAGAATGTAAATATTTGATGATATATTTTTGTTTTTGGCTTCTTTTTTTCCCCTTCTTCTCCTTCGTATTTTCAATTTTGCTTGGCTTCTTTTTTCCCCACTTATTCCTTCTTGTAAATTCAGTTTTGCTTGAATGAGTTACAGCCAATGACATTGTGATCTTGAAGAGACGATCTCTGTTTTTAGGTAAGAAAATGCAACTGGCGGCTTGGTGCAACTTGACGTTTTAATTTTTCATACATATTCCCATTAGAGTGAGAGTAAGGCTTGGACTACTATGGTGAAATTTTGCCAACATCCTTCAAGTAAAAACATCTATAATTATATTACGATGTAAAAAATATAATTTTCCACTGATATATTGGCCTTTTTCACAAAAGCACACAATTTCCTCATTTTTAGGTGTTTGATAGGGCTTTTTTTTGGTCTTTCCAACATAGTATTTGGTCCACTTTGGTTGTATTCGGTTCTACTCAGTCCACATTGGTCTTTTTCAGTCCACTTTGGTCTTAATCAGTCTTATTCAATCCACTTCGGTCCTACTCGGTCCACTTTGATCTTATTCAGTCCTATTCAATCCACTTTGGTCTTATTTGGTCCTATTCAAACCAATTCGGTTCTATTGGGTCCTACTCGGTCCACTTTGGTCTCATTTGGTCCCAGTACACTTTGGTCTTGTTCGGTCCTACTCGGTCCACATTGGTTCAATTCGGTCCAATTCGGTCTTAATGGGTCCTATTCAATGCACTTATGTCTTACTCAGTCCACTTTAGTTCTATTCGGTCCAATTTGGTCTTATTAGGTCCAATTTGGTCCTACTCGGTCCACTTTGGTTCTATTCAGTCTTATTCAGTCCACTTTCATCTTATTCGGTTCATTATTGTCTTATTCGGTCCAAGTTAGTCCTATGCAGTCTATTTTGGTCTATTGGGTGCATCCAGTCCATTTTTGAGCACCTACATAAAGGGAAAAGACAAATTTGGGCTGAAAACACTTATTTTAAATCCAAATTTATTAAAAAAATATATAGATCTCAAACTCGTAATATCCAAAATCTTAAGTATAATATTTATTGTTGTTACGCTCTTGTTGAATCACATTAACGTAGCATTTCGGTTCAACTAAATTTAAGTGAAAGTCTTTTTAAATATGAAGGTTATGAATATACAAATGTAACTTTAGGTTATTTACTTATTTGTTTTAAAATCATTACTTTTAAATGAATTGCATGAGATTGATTATACCTTGATTATTATTTAGCTATCTTGTGTAACACACAAGATTGTGACTATTACTACTAATGATGAGTGAAATTAGTAGACTGAATGCTCTAAACTTCGACGGCGTATGGATGACTTGAAAGGAAAGAAAAAGACTATCGAAGGTGACTAGGGTGAACTGGCCAAAGACCCTCCGATGGTTAAATCAAATTTCTCTCTAGGACTTAAGTATAGTGAGTTGATGAATAATAGAAAGTACATTTGTTGGAGGAGGCTTGGTCCCTTTTATAGAGATTTTTTGAGTGGGTCTACTTTTAAGGCTCCACTAACATCATGGGAGATGTATGGACTTAGTGAGAAGAGTATAGCGAATTTCAAAAAATTCACCCCATATCTCAGAATAGTGGACCGTGGTTCGATTGTTTTGGGTTTGTAGAAAATACTTTGAAATTTACTAAGCCTTTGTTGGTCATCTACACCTTCTTGTTGTGTAGATGACTAATATCTTCTTGGACAACCACTTTTCATGTTTGTGGTGCGTCTTTCACCTTTCTCCCTTCTGAAGATTGTCTTAGATGTCATTGGGCTTGGATGAACCTTATGGACAGACTACTTGTTATGAATCACCACCAACTATATATTTGCAAATTAGTTATATTACATTTTACTAATGGAGAGGATTGATGTAATAATTTTGATTTTAGTTAATACATTCAGTGTGGTTCAATCTTTTTCACAATTATTAAAATATTAAATTGTAAATGGCATACAATAAAATGATTCTCAATAGGTCCAGATGAGAATTAATGGAAACTTACGACTCAATTTATTCATTTTGTTATGAAAATTTATTATGTAGGTAACATTGATATTTTTAATTAGGGTAAATTCCACTAACCATCTTTAAGGTTTGTGATAATACCAACTAAGTCCATAACATTTTAACACCTACCAATTTCATCCTAAAAAGACAATTCTGTCCCTGAACTAAAAAAAAAAAAAAAAAAACGCCGTTACTTTTTTTTTTTTTTTCCTCTCCCCCTCTCTTCTCTGAGTTTCTCTACCTCAGAACCCTCTCTCTCCACAACGCCAAGGCCGTGGAGGACCTCCGATCCTGCATGGACGCCGAGATGTCCCTCGCTCTCAAGAAGACAAGCTGATCAAAGTCAAGCTCGAGGCGCTATGGACCCGGTTTGTCTTCGGACCGGACCAGGGATTCCGTGGTGAACGGGCTGAGGAAGAAGCTGAAGGATTCGATGGAGAGTTTCAATAATCTCCGGCAACAGATCTCGTCGGAGTATCGGGAGACCGTACAACGCCGGTACTTCACCGTCACCGGCAAAAATCCCGACGACAAAACCGTTGACCTTCTTATTTCCCCAGGTCAGCTTTTGTTTCAGACACTTTTCAAATTTTCTGTTGAGATTTTTAGGAGATTTCATTAGGAATTTTCAAAGGGATTTATGTGTGTTGTTTGGCTTGGATTTTTGCTTTTTTTTTTTTTTTTGAGTTTCTATTGGTTTTGAAAGAGATTTTTATTGGTGGTGTTGTTGATGCCGGTGACCAAGTCATGGACTTCACCGTTGCTAAGGTTCCATTACAGAGAGAGTTCTGAGATGGAGAACTCAGACTCTCTAGAGGGAGAGGAAATAAAAAGAGTAACGGCGTTTATTTTTTTTTTAAGTTCAGGGACAAAATTGTCTTTTTAGGATGAAATGGGTAGGTTTTAGAATGTTTTAGACTTAGTTGAATATTATCACAAACCTCACGGTGGTTTGTGGAATTTACCCTTTTAATTAATTAGTCGCTGACATGGCAAACCCAAAGCCCACAATTGAACTAAACCGTATAGATCTTCACTGCAGAGGAGAGAGCTCAAAACCCAGCCAAACCTTCACCTCCAAAACAGTGAGAGAGCACTGTGTGTCTGTGTGATGTGCAGAAAATCAAGCTCCGTTCTTTTTGTTTTTTTTTTTTTTTCTTCTTTTCCCATATAGCTCTCACTTGAATCCAATTCCCATACATATATGGTAAAAATCCAAGAATTCAAGCCCCTTTCATTAGCTTTCTCCACCAAAACCCTAGCCTAAAAAGACACACAGACAGAGACAGAGAGAGAGAAAGAAAGAAATGGCGTTTAGAGGAAAGGAGATGATGAAGAAAGTGTTGAAGAATGTAGGAGAGAAGAACTTGGCTCCCGGATTGAAAGAGTCACTCAAGAAATGCATACCGGACAGTAAGGTTGTCATGGGCCGAGCCAAACGCGGCCTCTACGCTGGCCGCCACATCCAGTTCGGCAATCGCGTCAGCGAAGATGGTGGCAACAAGTCTGTAACTCTCTCTCTCTCTCTCTCTCTCTCTTTGAATTTATGTATGTGTATTTGTGATTGTTTTCGCTTCATGGGTTTTTGATGTTGAGATTATATGATTGAATGAATGGATGGATTTTTTTTCATATGGGTTGTCATTTGAAATCTCCTAAAAATAGGAGCTTTGACAATCTGTATTCAGTAGGATCAAATTAACCTTTTTCTATGTTATAGTTTGGTTTCAAATCGTTAATGTCTTATACTTTAGGCTTTGTTTGGAATTAGTTGAGAAGAATGTGTCATTATGTGCTTATCTTATTTGTTAAAAACCTGAAATTACAGCTTGTCCGAGAGCCAAAATGCTTTCGTCATTTCATATCCTCTAAAAATGGGACCTTTGGCAATCTGTATGTAGGATCAATTAACATTTTTCTCTGCTAAAGTTTAAATGTGTTCCAAGTCTTATACTCTTAGACTTTGTTTGGCATTAGTTGAGGAGAATTTTTCATTCTGTGCTTATCTAATTTGTTAAAACCTGAAATTACAGGGGTGAAATGCTTCTGATTTGTGTGAGCTTTTATTGTAAACAACTAGACTGTGCATATATGATAATGAATTAGAAATTGGACAAAAGTTAGGTACTGTAGCTTAGGTCCCCAATTAATTTCAATCAAGTTGCTGAACTCTTTTATTTTCTTTCATAGTTAATTTTCACCAATGACTGGACTGTAAGAGAGAGAAAGAGAGAGCTTCTGCCTCAATATTATTTATTACCCAAGATGCTTAAAACCATACTTAAATTTGTATTGTGAACTTTCTAAAAGACTAAAAGTTGCTGCAGTATGAAGAGCCCGTTTGGATAGGCTGTTCACAAAGCCTTAACGCGCGTTTTAGACAAAACGTGATTTATAAACCGTTTGGCTCCACAAGAATCAGTATGTTTGCGTTTTCAAAATTCAGATTTTTTCACGTTTACAAAACAAAAGCTCTGCTTTTTCAGAAACGCAGATTGGGTTACCGCAATTTTTTTCTTCAGAAAATGAAAATCGCGCCAAAACAATAATCGGTTTTACCAAAATACCAGCTTTATCCGTTCCCCATGTATATCTCTTCCGAAATTTTCTCAGTCAGTCTCTACTCCTCCATGTATATCTGCTACCCTGTTATCTCAGTCTCCACGGGCTCTCTTCTGCTTTGTTTATGGTCTTCGTTTTTCATCTCACTTGCTAGCTAACAATTCTTCGTTCCTCTTTGCTAAATTTATGTTATAGATTTGGGCTTTTTGCATAGTGGTTTACACATTGTTAGAAATCTAAATGTTAAAACTTATTTTGACTGAAGGACTTGTTGCTGCTGTTGTTTTTGTTTCTCGGTTGTGGATTTACTTGCGTTTTCAGTTGCTTTTGATACATGCCCATTTGGGTTTTGTTTAAAATTGCTTTATATTTGTAGACACAGATGTCATTGAAATCAGAATTTTTTTTTTTTTTTTTTGGTGGGATTGAGAATAAATGGATAAAGGAGTTTTCTTTATTTTGTTTCTCATTCAAGAATCAAGATTGTGTTTATGGGCTTTTAATAAAAATTCAAATTTTAATTTTCTTTAGTGATAAAAAGCTTAATGGGTATTCCTTGCTATGTGTGTTGTTGGATGGCCATATAGGAATAAGAAAAAGGTGAAATAAGAGGATATTCACCATAGTTAGTATGTGAAATTTCCCAATAAAGCATGGCTTATGTTGATTCAAGGAGATGTAAAAACCTATGTGGAGGTAAGTATGATACCAAATCCATATCCTACTTGGTGGTTAAGGCAATTATTGATGGTATTAGGAACACGGTGACCAAGTGCACCCTCCTTCAATTGGGTTCCTAGAGAGATGAATAGAGCTGCCCATGAACTAACTAGGTGGGCAATATGCTCAAAACTTGAAAATATATATATATATATATATATATATATGCTTTTTTTTTAGTTTGTAGGGAATTTGTTAATCCTAAAATTATATTACCACTCCAAAAAGATTAGTTTTGATTCACTCCAGACTATAACAAATTTGCAGTTCCTATCATGTCTAGAATTCCTTAGCAAGAAAAAGAATTTGAGTAATGTTGATAATACCAACCGGTCCTGAAGTAGGAACTATAATTGTAACTGAGGCCATAGAAATAAAAGCTCCATCATGCTAGGAAAACTCTGCATAACTTATTAACAAAGAGTCAAAATTTTAAATGAACATGTACATGAATAAATATATAGGTACGTATTGATTCTTTTAGTTTTGATTCATAACATTACCAAGTTCATTCACTCACTATATAAAATTTTAACTTTTTGTTAACATTACCAAGTTCATGTAATGTCCATGTCCACTCCAAAATGTCCACTGGTGTTTTAGTTTTGATTCTTTTGATGGCAAAAGTCAGCAAGTTTAAAAGTGAGTGAATCATTAGTCATAAAGTAGTTGAGAAGCTTGGGAAATCTAAAACAAATGCTTACTACTTGGTAAATAGATATTAATTGAGAAAGCAATTATAATAATTTAAAAATTGAGAACTGAAGGGATTTGTGTACAATTTGGCAGCCACTCCAAAAATCAGGGAGAGCTTGACATTGCATCATGAAAGTTGTCCTAAGGATTGAGGTTACTCAAATACATGTGTCTAGTAAAAACTGACAGTAATTGTCAAAATGCAAGTATAAATAGAGACTATATGAACAGGAGGGACAAGATTCATGTTAAGGTCTTAGATGGATTGGTTTGATTAATGGTGGAAATTGTTGTGGTTGTTTAGAGGGAATCTGACCTCAAGAATAGCTGTTGGGGTAGAGTAAGAGATTTAAGATGTTACAGTAAGAAATTGGAATGTCATGTAGCAGAGAGCGATTTGCAAGATAGGTAGATTATTAACATGAAAATCAGCTAAATAGCAGGAAACAAGCCTTTATTTGACTGGCATTTGTCAAGATAGGTAGATTATTGTTGACTCATGATTGAATTTTGTTATCTTATTTGATGCATCATGATTAATTTGAGGTAGCTGATGGTACTAGAATAAAATTTTGGTTGGATGTTTGGTGTGGCTGCTGTTTCTTATTATGCCTTCTTCTTCTTTTTATTTTATTGTATTTTTTATATTTCCTGCTAGAAGAGTTCTGATTATACACTGTGTTTGAATGTCTAGTCCATGTCTTCTGCAATTGCATTGGATTGATCTTCCTATTTTTCTCTAAATAACTGTTGATCTTACTATTTTTTTTTTAAGTAATTATTGTAAATCTCTCTCTTAATTGAATGAACCCATGTATCTTTGGGATTCTAGCTGTTCTGTTTACTTTGCGTGACTGCATTTGTATATCACGTGTTGCCAGTTTGGTGTTGACAATCTATTTCAGACTATATGATGAGGAAATTGGAGAATGCTAATCAATAATGATTACAATGTCTTAACTCTTAACTCTTAGGCTTCTCTACTAGGGGATCTTTTTCTAAACTTCCAATTGAGTTTTTGTAATTAGTACTGTTTACAGAGTCTTGGCAGTTTGCTGGATTTTTCATTCTTCTAATATGCTTCCATCTATTTAACTTAGCTGCACAACTTATTAATATTTTACCAAGCAGCTGAGTTATTTGGTATTGTTTTAATATAATTTTTTGGTGTCGAAGTAGCTATTAAAGTCCTCAAGTCTGAGCATGTAAATTCAGATATGTAGAGAGAGTTTAGGCAGGAGGTCTTTTTAATGAGGTGTGTTGAACTGTGTTATTTTCCAAAATTTTGACTTGGGATATATGTTCTTCATATCCTGTTTGTTGAGGTTGTGTAACTAGGCTTAATATAATTGTTTGTCGGCATTAGAGTTATTTAAGAAGACTTAATTCTGTGGAAAAACATGCAGCACAATTAAGGAAACATAGCAGTGATTGGCAGTGCCTAAAGTTTTGTTTTAAATATATTTTGTCACTCTTGATTGACGTCAAAATTCAAATTTAAAAACACAAATCATATATTTCAACCATGGTATAGAATAGTCTAGTTGAGAGGAGGGTGGGTTTTGAGTTCAACTACGGTGCTCATTCTGTTTTTGCACATGCACTTTTACTAACATTGGGTTAGCTTCAATTTTTGGGATAACTATAGGAAATTCTTTGATGTTTTAATGACAACCTTTCACTCTTTCGAAACTACATGGATGACTTAATAACAACCTCAAGGGAGCAGCATAATTGGTTGGGGACTTTTGGCTCATGAAGTGGAGGTCACTACTGTTCCTCTTACTTGGGGCCAGAACTTGTTCATCTTAAAAAAAAAAAAATGGATGACTTAAATGACGACATTATCTACCTCCACTTTCAAGTTTTAACTCTTTTTCAATGACTTTGATGAGCTCTGCTTATTTCATGATCTTAAATTTACTTTAATACTTGTTTGATTCCCTTGAGTTATACCAATTAACTTTGCTTATTTTTTTTAAGTAATTTTTTTAATATAATTATTTTCCTAATCATTTTAATATCTTCCTCTTGATGGGTTTTTTTTTTTTTTTTTTTTTTTTTTTTTTTTTTTTTTTTCATTTTTAAATTATATAAATTTCTCTCCATGAATTCCAACAACGACAATATCATTATTGTTATTATTATTATTAATGTAATTGTCAGGCTTAATTACATATTTTCAATAATAATTAAAAAAACACTGATTAAAGGAAAAATAACAAAATAACCTTAACAAAATAGTTAAAAGTCATTCTTTGGAATTTACACTTAAAACAGCAATTTATAAAACAGTTTATCCAAACGCTTAATATGACTTTAAAAATAGAAAACGCATATTTTCACATTTTTACCAAACGCATATTTGTGGTTTTTAAAATGGTGTTTTCAAAATGCACGTTTTAAAAATGAGCATTTTTAAAACGCACCTTTGTAAACAGCCTATCCAAACGGGCCCGAAGAGTAATGGTACTCTGTTCATCCTTCTTTTTGTTCTTGAATCTGTAGAAGGTTGTATTTATCCACCAAAATTTAGTTCAATCCCTTGTATGTGATTGATTACAAATTTGGGAGCTGGTACATGTTTGGGTCCCTTGATAGAACTTATAAGTGTGTTTTTACAGAGCATTGACCACTAGTCCCACGTCCATGTTTTTCTTTTCTTCTTCTTGTGAGAGAAGGTTGGGGGAAGAGAAGAAAGAAAAAGAGGAGGGGTCAATGGATGCATTTAGCAAAGAAAGCTAATCCCGTAAAGATCTGCTAGTTCTAATGTGCCCCATCCTTGGGAGTTGGTTCATCAATTACTTTACTGGGGCCTTCATTGGGTTTTTATTCTTTTTCACCTATCAAAAAGATTTCATTGATCATTGTACTCTGCACCATGATTATGATGCTGTCTAGTATACGTCCTGTATATATTGTCTTTTTCTTGTCAATAAATTACGTTATTTATCAAAAAAATAAAAATAAATACTATACTGGCATAAGGTAAATCAGGATTTTTGTTAGCTGGAAAATATGCACATCTATCATATCTTGGGGTCTGAGTCCTCATATGATTCATTGCCAGAAAGTGCCTGCAATACTTGGAAGGTACGTAGTAGCAAGGGGATGGAAGGAGGTATTAGTTGAAATTAGACGACCAATCACTGTTTATGAGTCTGACTTTAGTTTTGTATGATATTTGACACATTAGCTTCCCTGATGTCTTAAGACGTAATCTATCCTATTTGATTATTCTACCCCTTGTCCTCCCTACACTACCCATGGGCTACATGCCTATTGCCGTTGTATGTCCTTTTGGTAATTCATATTTCTGACCTTAGGCAGGAGAGCATCTCCCAATTGAAACTGAGCCAAAGATCCTTGTCTCCTTGATCCTAGTGAGATAGATTCTACATTGCTCCTAACCTTTTACCTGTAGATTTCTTTTTTCACTATTAAAAAAGATGGTATTATGCATTAAGAATAAGTCAGAGTTATAGTCCTACCAATCCATTGAAACATAGGAATGAGGCCTGGTGAAGCAATGGAGTATTTAAGTATTTGCATAAGCCTCCAATTCCTCGGACTTGGCTATGTGATTGAATGGATTCAATGATATCATATATCTGGCCATCATTGCTGTAGATTTCCTCTAATCAAGTCATCGAATCCTTGTCAAAGATGATGATGACAAATGCTAAATTGTGCCTAGATAAAACATGAATACATCTACTTTTATAAATCTTTATGATAATGAATATTTATAATTTGGACAAACGCCATTCAGGTATATGAAGTGCTTACTTTTTTCATGGATTTGCTTGTGGTGGTTAGGTTTGGATGAGGTTTTTAAAATTTGGCATTTAATCAATTAGCCTTAACACTTCTAATACATGATATTTAATTGATTTGCTTGTTGCATTTTGTTTTGGATGAGGATTTTAAAATTAGGCATATAATCAGTCAGTCTATACGCCTCTAAGACATGATATTTAATGTTTTATTGGATTCATTTATGCAATTCGTACAATGAAGTTGTCTTGTGTTGTTGCGCAACATAAGTTGTGTCTCTTGCTTGCTCCATTTGGCATTTGAAGTTTTTTGTCATTTATCATCTTAAAAGAAGTATCTTTATTCATCAGAACTTTTTCTGCAATTCTGGTGATAGGTCAAGGAGGACTTGGAAGCCGAATGTCCAGGAGAAGCGACTCTTCAGTTACGTTTTAGACCGCCATATTCGAGTGAAAGTCACCACTCATGCCCTCCGTTGCATAGACAAGGCAGGAGGGATTGATGAGTACCTGCTGAAAACTCCTTACCACAAGATGGACACAGAAATGGGCCTCTACTGGAAGTCTAGGATTGAGAAGATGTACGAAGAGCTAGGGAAGAGGGAAGTTGTTTTCTTTTCACCTGAGGATGAAGCCAGGTTCGAACAACGTTTTAAAGATCTGAAAGTGGCTGAGAGGACAGCTCGTAGGGATGCCAGGAGACAAATGTCGGGTTGGTCAGATAAACAGAAGCAGATTGAGGAAGGTCAAGTGAAAGATCAATTGACTGATGAAGAAGCCGCTCCCGAGCAGTGGGCTGCAAACTCTTAAAGTTTTGGACCATTTACCATCTTGGAATGTTCCCCCCATCTTTGTTTTTTATTGCCCACTTGAAATTTTGTATCTCTTTAATGTTTGTTTTTTGAAGTATCTTTAGCTGTATCAGGCCTGATGGAAAAATATTCAGCAGAAATCAATTATCATTTTCAGATGGAAATTATTTGATATTCCTTTGATGGATCATGAGTTTAACAGAACATAAAAGTAACAAGAATGTTGTTACTGGACTTAAACTTCTCATGGTACAACGTCTTATAACGTTGCTAATATAATTTCATCCTTGAAACAATAAGAGCACCTGCATCAGATGTGCTAAATCTGTCAAATGCCAAATATTTGGCACATTTGGCACACCAAATACAAAAAATCCCCCTTTATCAGATGTTTCAAATGCTATAATTTTTGCAACATGCTACAGTATCCTCAAATATTTGCCACTGAATGGACAGATGTGGCAAATGTTTTAATTATTTTTTTATTCCTCTTTCTCTCCCATCTCTTCGTCAGTCTCCTCTCTCTCACTCCAATCCTCTCCTCTCTCTCACCCCAATCCTCTCCTTTGAACCTCAACCCTCATTGCTCTTCCACGCCGACATCGACGCCGATTGATTAAGGCAGTTGATTAGTCGAGGCAGTTGATGGATCGCGGAGGATTTGGTTGAGGCAATTGGGCTAGGTGTCGGCGGAGGTGGGTTTCGATTGAGCTGGGTTTTGATAGTTGGGCTGGGTGTTGGCGAAAGGGGGGTTTTCGGTGGAAGGGGCTTTCAGCTGAAGGTGAGTCTTTGGTTGAATGGGTTTTCGTTTGAAGCAAGGTTTTCAGTTGAAGGTGGAGCTTTTGCTATGGTTGTAGTATCAATGGGTAGTGGTGATGAAGGTTTTGGGTCGATGATTGGTTGAGGCAGTTGATGGGTTGCGGAGGATTTGGCTGGACTTGTTTGGGTTGGGGTTTGGCTAGGATTTGTTTGAGTCGTGGAGGATTTGGTTTGGATTTGATGGGTTGTTTGGGTTGGGGTTATGGTTGTTTGTTGAGGAATTTGGCTGGATTTGTTTGGGTTTGCTTTGAGTTGTGTTTTTGGTTGTGGAGGATGTGGTGGTTGTGTGGTGGTGGCTGTTGGTTATTAGCAGCAGTGTGGTGGCTGTTGATTGTGTTTGATGAGTTGTAAATATTATTTTAATGTGTAGTAAATATTATTTTAATGTATAGAATTGAATGATAAAACATTTGATAAATGAGATATTGTAAAATAATATGATAAAATAATAAAGTAGGCATTTGATATGGTAAAATGGAATAAATTATGCCACAGTTACTGTGGATGCTCTAATGCTATAGATAAAACAAATTTAACAAGCCATTCTAATTTGTTTTGTTTTATTTTATTTTTTCCTGGTCTATTGTATAAACCAAAACTTGGTAGGCAAGTATTTAGTCCCTTCACCGACCAAAAGAAACAAAAGCCATCAAGTCACTTTACCAATATTTCTTTACTGGAAAAGTACTAATTTCACGGGTAATTGAAAGCAGAAACATGACAGTCCGAAGACTCGAAATTTGTTAGATAATAAGTGATGATTGATGTAATATTACTATTTTAAATTATAACATAATACTTCAGCACCTATGCTTCAAAAAAAATAGAGTTATGAAGTCTTTTAATAACATTTTATATTAGAATTATATAGTTTAATAATTAAATTTATTGTATCCTATTAGCCTAAACTTTTGGAATATTTCACACTTCTTTTCCATGAAAGCCCAACGCAAATAGCTGTAACCATAACAGTTCACGCGCAAATCATATCTAACGAATAACACGTTATCTTCTCTCGTACTGAAACACAGTATCTTGTCCAATAATTCACTATCACTTTCTCTATAAAAGCTTTAACTTCACATGCTCTTGCATCAAAAGTTCACTTCATTAACAAATGGTTAAAGAGAACTGGCTATTACTAGGCCACCTAAAGAAGGCCGTGAAGAAATTAAGATTTTTGCTTAGCTTTAACCTACTGCAATGGCGCTTGGCTTCAATTACTGGCAGTGCTTCCACGAGGCGCCGGTTGAGCTTCAACGATCGCCAGGGCTTGCATGGTTGCATAGAAGACGAAAAAGTCGTCGAAACTGGTTCAGCCAAAGTGTATCAACGAGCTAGAAGTTATGGTTCAGATGATGATATTGATAGAAGGGCAGAGATTTTTATTGCTAATTTTCGACGTCATCTTCGTTTGGAAAAGCAAGTTTCTTTGGAGTTAAGGTACTATAGAGGGACTAGTTTCAAAAGTGAAGAAGACATTGAGTTGTAATTTTGAAGCTGGTTTGTTAATTATGGTTGAAAGTTTTTACATGGGTTATATACATGATTGGTATACTATATATAGATGAAAAAAACTGAGATGTTTTGAGGATTGATGAACTATTTTTGAGTTATTTTTATTTTCTGATTTCAATTAGTTTTTCTATTGAGTTTCTTGGAGTTTTGATTTTGCATTGCTTGTATTTGTTTTATCAATATTTCCGAAGGAGCAGTTCTTAATGAAACTCGAATTGTGTTTTCCTTAACTCACTGTTTCTGAGTGCAAAAGCTTTGTTTCGAGGATTTTTGCCGTTGTTAGTCCTTGTTGGAAGAAATTAGAGTATTAGACAATCTAGGAAGAAACTTTAAGACTAAGGAACAGAACATGCTATCCAAACTAAGCTTAAGCAACATAGACAGCTCACAACAATTTCCGTAGTGTGTAATTTCTGAGAAGAATAAGGTGAAAAAAGTTTGCCCTTTCATCTATCATATAAGTGTTTTATTTTTTTGTTACGAGTCTTATAGTTTAATGACATTACTCAATTATCTTAATAAGGAGAATCTAGTTTGAACATTGAAACTCCTCTCCCATTTATTATACGAAAAAAAAAAGTTTTCTTATTGATTTAGATCTTTTGTGGAATGTCTATTTAAAGCCAAGATTCGATGTGGTATAAATCTAGGACCTAGATTTTGCCAACTCATTTAAAATTTAACTATGATTAAACTAAACTAAAAGTTAATGTATTGGCAAAATCTAGACCTTACATATATACAACTTTGAATCTTGGCCTTTAAAATGGACACTCTCCATTTCAAGCAAATGAGAGAAGACCAATTCCTTCTTTTTGTCGCTTGACTCGCTTGGTTTAAAATAACATTAACTTGTTTTAGTAAATTCTATCAAATTTGTGGTCCATCTTCATTATAGGATTGCTAGTTGTCAAGACTCGAGTCAATTCATATCATCAATTAAATTTTTTTTTTTTAAATTTTTGCTTATGATCACATTTAATTAATTCTAAGTGGTAGTAAATTCTTTATTTTTTTCGGTTTGTTTGGGAGGAAAACATTGTTTGATAAAAGTACTTGCAACAAGTGCAAGGGAAGGAATTTGAACACATGTTTTCTTCTTTGGAAGAAACCAACAATACTATTGAACTATAAAATTCTTGAAAATATAGAAGTACAATTGAGGGAAGTGAATTCAAACACAAATGTTCCTCCATGGAAGAAATGGATAATACTACTCTATTATAATGCTCTAATTAGTGACATAAAAATACTTGTTGCAACACCTAATTCAAGAGTTAATACTTAATATCAGTTTAATTCATTTTATAATTAAGCCATTCAATAAGTTTGTGTACACAAAAGAATTTATAGAATAGTAAATTTTACAATACAACTGTTGACATTAATTTACATCTCAGAAAGGAAAAGCAAAAAAATAAAAATAAAAATAAAAAACAAAAACCTATGTATAGAATCTATAGATTAGTATATGATTCATACACTAAAATGCAATTAATACAACAGTATCAACAAACAGGGAACATTAACAAACATATAATGGCAACTTCCCCCATCCAAATGATGTGGTTTATTAGACTAAATTGTTCATATCTGAAATCTGATTTGAATGCCTACAGCAATTTTTTCTTCTCTGAATTTTTCTATCACACTCTCCTTAGAATTGTACGTAATGTATGAGTTTAATTATGTAAAACTGATTTAGGAGAACAAGAGGGGTTTCATTTGGATGGGGTTTCTATATCTATGACAGTCTCAAATGCCCCAACCAGTGCTTTCACCTTGTTCTTCCTCTTCTCCAATAGCTTGCTTGCAGTTTCCTCAATCACATCATTATATGCTTGAGACTCCTTCTTTCCCTGTACCACTTGACGCTTAGATGATGCTGTATTCACCACCTCTGGTTTTGTTTCTTCAACGGCACCAACCTCCACATCTTGTACTTCCTTCAGGTTAAGCCCTTCGCTTCCCTCATCCACCACTTCCTTCTCATCCACCATGTTGCCCTCGTTCTTGTTTTCAGCCTCAGAATCTTCTCCTTTGACCTCCCCTTTGTCTTCTTTGACCTCCACCACCGCCTCACTTATTGCCACACTCTCTTCTACATTGCTTTCTTTTTTGCTTTCATTCTCTTCTCCTCCATGTTCATTCTCAGCTTCTTCTTCTTTTTGTGCTTTAGCTTCAGCTTCTTCTTCTTCTTTTTGCGCTTTAGCTTCAGCTTCTTCTTCTTTTTGTGCTTTAGCTTCAGCTTCTTCAATCTGAGCAGTCGCATTTGTTTTTATTTCTTCAGAAACTTCAGGAATGTCACAAGGATTGACTTTATGCTCATCTTCAATAATACTGTCGACATGATCAGATTCAACAACACTACCATCCTCAAAATCTTCACTTTTTGGCACTTCAGAAATGTTACTCTCTGTCTCAGTCCCAACATCCACGTTCACAACTTCTTCAACCTCATGAACCAAAGTTTCTCCCTCCTCTTCACTTTCATGACTCGAAGTTTGTGTTACATCAAGACCCTTTGTCGAAGCCAAAGCATTATGAAACTCCTTCTTAGTGGCTGCAGGATTGGTACTGCTCTTAATGGTGCCCTTTGCATGCAAAGGCGCCTGTGGTTTACCAAACTTGGACGTTTTTGGAGTCCTCTCCGCAATTGGTTTCAGAGAATGGGTACCTTTGGGTGGAATAGTACTAGAACGGACTGTTGTGGTTTTCTCTTTCAAGCCATGGGAGACAACTGCACTTTGTGGCTTATTATCAGAGGATCTTCTTCTATTCAAAGAACTGGCCTTCTTTGCCGTGTCTTCGAGGCCAGGTTTCTTTGCATTCTTGACAGATTCATGGCGTGAGCTTAGCGTTGGCCTAAGATAGCTTGGGAGTGGCTTTTCAGTTGCAGCAGTAGTAGTAGCAGTTGTAGAAGAAGAAGAAGCAGCCTTGTGATCTGTAGAGCTTGTTGTGGATGGTTTTGGACGAGTTTTGGTGATATTGGGGGCACGAGACTTTGAAGGGGATATCACCTTCTTCTCCTTCCAAGCATTATTACCTTCTCTCTTCGTAGTTGCCATATACTGTGAGGTGTTTCGGCAAAAATTGAAAAAAATGAAAGAGCAATGAGTATGTATGTGCAACTGGGGGAAAAGACGAGCAAGTTTAACAAACAAATGGGTATTTGCTAATTTCAACTGTTACATAAAAAGTTGTCCCCAATAGTTTTTTACACATTCACACATGCATATATAGATGAACTAATATATGGTGTAGATTTTAAAATGTAAAAGACATTGACACTATGTAAAGTTCAAAGAAAGTACAGTCATTTGGAATTAAAAAAATAGCCAATTTTATGATTCATTGCTTCACATCATCATTGCCTAAGCTCTGTACATTCCACAGCTATCATTTTTCTTTTGGAGGAACTATAGACTATTTGTGCTCAAGCTCAACTGCCTATTACTACACTTACCAAAGATTGCTACTAGATATATTCGCTAACATGAAGATATTGAGTTGCTTACTATAAGACCTTTTGAAATTCATTATATTATAAACTAAATTTAATAAAAGTATAAGAATAATATAAAGGCCCTGCCCATTATTTTTTTAGTTGATATATTGCTTGTTGGAGGTGGAGGATTTAAACTGTAGATATCTTCATTAGAAACACTATGAGGTATTAGTTGAATCACAAAACTCTTGACAAAAGACCTTGTTTATTTTTAAGTCACGATACCATGAGTTGTAGTAAGTTTATATATCTATTTTATTTGCAATAAGTGTATATGTTCATATTTGGAGTTAATTTGTAACATCTATTGGTTTCAATTCAAAACCAATAACATGGAATAGACAAATAGGATAATATATTCTAAAATGTAATCACTTTAAATAATGTCGTTCTCATGCTCTTTATCAGGCTCTTTTATGATGCTCTGGACAGGGGTATGCATATTAATACAAAGAAAATAAAAGGAATAGCCCAACACATCAAACATAGAAGTCAATTGAAGTGTTAGAATTTTCCTCGTGGCTAGCAGAGATTGATGTCTACACCTTAGACACGGTTCAGCCGATTACCTTTTAGAAAGTTTCTACATATGATGTGCTCTTTTTTTATGATAACTTTTTAATTTAATTACTTTTGTTTGAATAATAATTATCTTTTTTTTTTTTTTACCCTTCCTCGGTGTTATCATTTTTTTACAAATTTTTTTCAAGAGAATAAAAATATCAAATTATGTGCAAGTGAATGCGAGGATCAACTTATGCTTACACCTAATATAACTTAACTTTTTATTGAGTAAATATTTTGAAAATCCTAATATTGAATTACAGAATCTATGTTCTTAACAAAGATGCCAAATTCACCATAATTCCTTGATGCTAATTGTTCAAACTTCAAACTTTTGTTAGTGAAAAATATTTATTAGCAAAAAGACATCTCATGCATTTATATATATATTCTTTCTTAAAACATTGAAACCTAAGTGTTGTTGTGAGAGGTAAAATGCATGAGATACCCTCTTTTAGGCTCAAACCTCTCATAACCAAATGACTTATAAAGCCCACAATGTTACTTCAAAACGATAAAAACGTACAAACTACTAAACCATTTTACACACATACAACAGATGACTGTTGAAATAGCAAAGGAATGATAAAAAAATTTAAACTACCGAGAACCAAATCCAACACCAAATCATACCTCTCCCCCAAAAGAAGTTGTGAATTTATCTTCCAGGACAAGTAACTGATAACGTTTAATTATTCATTATCTTTTGTCAGAAATTAAGATAGAAAAAAAAAGCAAGCAAATAAAAGAGCCCCATTACCTTATTTTTCAACAATTCTTTTGATTCAATTGCTTTGTGCTCAATCAACATAAATTGATTTCAAACCAATACATTGGGAAATTCATGAAAGATTGCTTTCTTGTAGGAAAATTTTATATCAACATGTCAACGAGTTATAGTAGCGCACACACAAATTAGAACAACATACTCTTTTTCAATGCTAAGATAACCAAGAAAATGAAATAAACATTGAAAAACATTATAAAAATTTAGTCTTTCACCATATCTTAGACAGCAAAAGGAAGCAAAAAACGAAGAGATAAAAATTTTGACATGAAAAGCAAAGGTACCATGGAAGAGTAAATCTATGGTAAGAGAGAGAGAGAGAGAGAGAGAGATGTAGCGTACCTTGATCAAAGAAGATTCATGGGAAGAGTAAAATAAAGGGAAGAAAATTCATTGAAAGATGAAAAAATGTGAAGGGAATTAAAGAGAGGCTTAGTTAAGAGTTTTGGGGTTTGATTTGATTAAAGAAGCGCAAATTACGCATAACTCAAGGTGGTGGTATTGGTGGTGAAGGTGTTGGAGGCCATGAAATGAAAACAAAATCTTGTTCGCCAAACAAGCGAGACAGGTGGGGAATTGGTTGACTTTTTCCTAGGCAAAAAAATAAATTAAAATTAAGAAACAAAAACAAAAACAGAAAAACAAAAATAAAAAAACAAAAACTAAGAATCTTCCTTTTCTTTGGGTACCAACATAACAGCTCTGCCTAGGCTCCATACTCCATAATAATAACATGATTTTATAGGGTACATTTATTCCATGTGACTTGAAAAAGATCAAATACCCGGCCATATGATATAATCACTAGCTATCAACTTTATGGTTTAAAAAAATGTACCTATTAGGCTATTATCGAAAAGAAGGTTTTAAATGTGTACCAGCCAGTCCATGGATATATATACTTTTTGAGAAGGAGTCCATGGATATATAATCATTGTAGAGTGTGGACATTTTGGATCGTTCCCATCTTACCTGTCTCATTGCTCTGGTAACCTAAATTAATTAGTGAACTAATTCTCCAATATATATATATATATATATATATAGTGAATGACTATTTTTTTTTTCAGCAAAAAAAAAAAAAAAAAAAAAAAAAAGACACAATATCTAAGAAATTGTACCCTCACGGTCCAAGGTATTTTTTTTTTTTTTTTTTTTTTTTTTTCCCTTATAAGTTAGATATAATCAGATGAGTTTGAACCCACCTTACACAATCCAGCTCTTAATTCTTGGAATGGTACATTGATAACCTCCTTACAAGTCCGGCCTCCCAGTTCATTATAAATACTATTTTTTCATAATTTATTTTCTAATTCCATGATTATCTTCTCAAAAAAAAAAAAATTCCATGATTATTTTGTACTGCCTCTTGACATGCCTAACAGAAGATTCTAAGTATATATTTCCAACGAAGCACTTATCTTTTTAGGCTAAACGAAAGTGGAGAAACTTTGTAAACGCTATAAAGTGGGAATCTCGTCTGGCATGAGAAAGTGCTGCCCAATAACTTTGAATCCCACCAAATTAACACTACTACTTATTTTTCAAAATTAATTTACAAATGATATTAAGATGAAGAAATTGCATGCATTACCATTTTGCAGATTGTGAGTCAAGTTTGATCGTATTCATGGGTTGGGGTCGGTCACAAACTACAAGAAAGGCAGTGTTTAGTTATTTAGTTTCTCTTTTCAAAAAAAAAAAAAGTTATTTAGTTTCTTTTTTTTTGTATAAGTGGATTTGGTTTAAGGGAGCTGTGTTCAATAAATTAAAGAAAATGCATAAAAAAAGAGTTCTATAACTCCTTCCATACCAAAATTAGAAAAAATAAAATGGAATATTAACCAAAAGCTGACCGGCTGGTTCACCAGCTCAACAGGCTTGATCATTAATATTAGTATTATAAGTATATATATTGAGAGATAGTATCAAATACTCTAGATTTAGAAAATACAGTTATTGAGTATTTGAGAGAAAAAATTAAATTACTTTTAATAGTCTTTTAAGAAAGACCAATTTGGTCTAGTTTATTCGTCAGTGTAAATCCAGTTTACTAACAAATTCAATTAAATTTTACTCAGTCCCATTTACTTGACAAAACTATTTAAGGGAGTCTTAGCCAAAAAAAAAAAAAAAAACTATTTACAAGGGATTGAATTATCTAAAAATGAGACCAACGGCCAAGAGTCTTGTAACTCAATTAGTTTGCACTTTTTAATATTCCATAACATCCGAACTATTTACAAGGGTTGAATCATCTAAAAATGAGACTAACTACCAAGAGTCTTGTAATTCAATTGGTTGGCACCTCTTAATATTTCCATAACATCTGAGGTTCAAATCTCTCCTAACTTGATATAACTATCGAATTATCAACAAAAAAAAAATAAAAAAAATAAGATAAAGATTGACTTAGTTTCAATTATAAAACAATAAACCACACTTGTTGGCCCATTCACAAAGAGTTTGTTGATATTTTGCTCCCAATGTGTCACATTAGGCTTGATGAATTTATTATTTTTCGTAACAGTTTGCATGTAGTATCTCTCTAAATTAGATGATAATGTACCCTGCAAGTGTAGAATTTATCCCCATGCGGAAAGGATGTTGCTATCTTCCCTCTCTTCTCTTCTCTTATTGGCTAAAGCTGCAGGAGACTATGCTTGCATCTATATTAAAAATCCCACTTTGTGCCTTTTAATTTGGACCTAAAGCATGCTTGGTAAGTTGGTTTCGATATGTTATTTTACTAGGTGCTCGGTACCACAATATTGGATAGCATGTTAGTTTTGAAAATTTGCAAAAATGACAAGTCAATTTTGGGAACAAAATGTTTTTTTTATAGCAAATGGGAACAAAGTTAGACAGCAACATATAAGTTTTTATAAAAGCTCTAAAGAGTTGCTTCTAGGGACTTAAGGTTAGTTCTATAAGGCTTTGCCCAAACACTACATGTCATCTTAAAATATGACCTAGTCAATATTAGTGGATAAAGCCAAGTTGTATGTTATGCTTTTCTTATATGAATAATTATAATATGAACCCGGTCCAATTTGTGTCACACCATGCTTTGCTTTCTTTCTTTGTAAGATACAGGTCATTACTTCATTAACATAAAATATTTTTAAGCTTATCTCTTTCTGGCTAGCAAACAAGAAGTGGGAAAAATTTAACAATTTTGTTCGGGACACAACTTTGGTTGTGGTGGGAGCTTGGCCCTCTCTACCTGAAACACTTGGCAAATATGTAGCTGTTCAAAGTTGTGACTTGTGAGTTCTTTTCTTTTTTCTTTTTTTTGGTTGTGGTGGCTTGAATTGTCAGAATTTTAATTAGATCATATTGAAAATTTGAAACCTTTTTTGGCTAAGTGCCCAATAGAGCCAAATCCAATACAAACAATGAGTCAAAGAGTGATGCGTATTCTAACATTAATTGTAACTTGAAGCCCTTGCTAATTACTTGCTTGAAACAAGCCATTGCTTTGCCTCATTTCTTTTCCTTTTTGTTTAATTACTCATCCAAAAAACAAGAATGGCAAAAAAAAAAAAAAAAAAAGCAATAATTTACTATTATGTATTTTTAGCGTAATAGTCACTTCACAATTGTGATATATAAGGGGCAAAAATCGAGATTCAAGTCTTCAAGAGAGAGTTTCACACTTATACAATTATATTAAGCTAAAATATAATTCTATTTAAGATAAAAATAAATAAATAAAAAGATAAAAGATTAATTTTTCCGAAATCTTAGGATAACTCCCATTGAGGAATTTTTAAAAATTCTAACTAGTTATGATTATTCATCAATGTTTAAACAATTATTGACTAATATAATTTTAGTGTCTATTTACAATAATGATGATATAGGCTAACAGGACAGACAGCAACCAATTATTGGTAGGGGAAAAAGGCTTTCTTTTGAGCTTCCTTGGCAACCTAGTCAGCAGCTTTGTTTGCCCACAGGATCAAGCAACTTCTACTTTACCTCTTGATAAAAACAGGAATCCACTTGACATCTTTCACAATTTCTATCTATTTTCCAAAATCTTAAGGCCTTAAATAGAATCACTCCCAAGCCATGTACTTCAACAAGGTTTAGAATTTATTACTGTTCAGATTATAGAGCCAAAATCATAGACATAGATCTTGGTTTCTCGTTGAATATAATACCCCCAAATTACTTATTTTACAAACTTTTTTTTTTTTAGAGGAACTTATTTTACAAACTTTTTTTTGAGGAATAACTTATTTTACAAACTTGATGGTCAAGTTTAGAAAAGGAAGAAGGAATAAAAACTCTCTGGTCATCCCTTCAAGTTAGGTATAGAAATGCCAATAATCTTTAGCTACCTAAATGTATCTATGTATATTTTATAAATCTATGTGCACATGTAACTAATATATCAGAGATTATTCAATATTTAGAGCTTCTATAAAATTAAAATAAAAAAGTAAAATTGAGCATTTCATATTTGAACCGCGATGAATTAATCATAAATTTAAGACTTTTAATCAATCAATGTGATATATCTAGTAATCTAGACATTTCTTTTTCATTTGTTTCCTAAATGAAATTCTCATTGAAAAAAGAATGTGACTGAAATATGGTAATTAAGCTATGTCAAAGATTCAAATCCAAAATAAGTCTATTTTTTTTAATAGAAAAAGGGCAGCTTCTAAGTACAATAAACAATAAAAATAATAAGAAGGAAGAGATGGCCATGCAAGGTAAACGTGCCATTCAGAATCAGAAACGATGCAGAATGGTTCTTTTCTCCTTAATTTTGTGATGGTTCTCGTGACCAATATTTAATATGGATAGGTATTGGGTACTAAAGAAAATGATGTTGGACCAAAAGCTGTATTGCCGTGGTGTACACTACTAAAACCAAATCTTTCTCTCTCTTTTTTTTTTTTTTTAATTATTTTTTTTAACATAAATCTATCTCATTATGAGAAAAAAAAAAAAAAAAATCTCTTCGGGGTTTTTTGTTTCCCCCAATATACGTGAAGATGGGGTGGGAAATCGTCATGTACTCTCTAACAATTGTCAATCGTTAATGCCATGTTTGGAAGTTTGGAGGGAGAAGAGAGTAGAGGGGAGTAGAGAGAAGAAGAGTAGAGAGGAATGATTATTCTCCATCTTATTTGAATGTTTTTAAAATTAAGTAAGGGAATGGGGAATAATTGACATTTTCATAGTTTGTAATTTTGTTAATATGGTAAGGCTAAATTTGGTAATTCATTTGGTTAAGTCTTTCTATACTCTACTCTCCCTCCAAATATCTTAAATTTGGGAAAATTAAAAATAAGGGGTTAGAAGTAGTTAGAACCCCTCAAAATCCCTCCTCCTTCTCCTCCTCCCTTATAAAACATCCAAATAAGGTGATTTAACTTACCCTCTCTCCTTTTACTCTACTCCCCTTTACTCCCCCTTCGTCCAAACAAGCTATAAATTGTGAAGATTTGTTTTTCCCCTAAAAATTTCTATCGACTAAAATTGTTACATTCTAGTATTCTATACTTGAGTTGGGTTGACCCGCTCCGCCATAGAAAAAGTGCTCAATTTTACATATTTAAGTTCCAAATCATCAATATTTGTCAAGTTAAAAATGTATAAATTTGTAACATTGCCACAGTAACCATATAAAATTACATTGACACTATTTATTTTGCATTTAGTTTTTTATTCTTTCTTTACGTATCTCGAGAATGAAGGAAGAGAACCGATAATAGTTGTTGTGTGTGAAAAAAGAGAAATAATTAAAAAAATGACATTTTAATAAAATGTTGTATAAAATAGATAATGGAGTGTTATGAACAGTAAATATGTAAAACAGAAAAAGTAGGATCTTATACTAAAATGGGTAAAAAAAATTGCACAAACTGATATGAATGCACTTAGAAGTTATAACTACAAGTATTACTTTACTTAAATTGGGTCATTTTTAGAATCTATATATAGTAAAATTTATAATATCTATTAATAGTTTCCCTATTTGAGTAATAGTTTCCTTATTTATAATCTCTATTAATAGTTGCCCTATTTATAAAACCGAATATCAATCTTCTTTAAAAATTAAAAAAAATAAAAACCTTGCCCAATTTAAGTAATACTGCTTTTTAGTTTTTACTATTACTAAAATAAATATATAATTTATGGAATTGGAAAAGAAAAATTAATATATTTTTTATATCAAAGATTCTAGAGAGTATTATAAATTAACAACCATATAAATTTTTTTCATAAATTCTATTGTCATTTTATAAGGATGAGAGTTTGAAAGACAACAAGTAAAGCTAAAAGCCTTATGACTCGCATCTCAAACAAATATGTTTTGAATTCAAATTCACCATCTCTTTTTGTAATTATTTAATTATATAAATAATAAATAATAAATAAATGAAAAAAGACAACACATTAAAAGAGAGAGAGAGAGAGAGAGAGAGAGAGAGAGAGAGAAGAAGAAGAAGAAGAAGAAGAAGAAGAAGAAAGAGATGATACTGTATTTATCCCTACCACTAAAAAAAGAGTGAAAAAATAATACTAATAAATATTATAAATTCTGTGTTTACACTTTAAATCTCTTCTAAGGGACTAGGCTTCTTCCAAAAAAACTAATGTTTTTCTTTTTTCTATAAAGCCTGAAATTTGATAAGCCATGCATATTATATGAAAAGGTGAATTCTAACCTAAATTAGGCACCATGTAAGTTGACACCTGGCTGATTTTAAAGAATGGTTGATGTCAATTTCTCAAGAAAAGTTTAGACGCATTCATATTGAATGTTGGTCAACAAGGTACAGAAATGTGATATTGACTGAAATTAAGCCATTGAACCTTCAAGAAATAAAGAAATAAATAAATAAAGAAAGAAAAAAGGTATGGACAAAACTGAAAAACCAACAAGAATAGTCAATTTAATAAATTAAAACCATTTTTGTCTAATATTATAGCAGATGGACCTTTCTCCCATACGGTGTAATCAATTGAATAAAATGGATCATTTCTTCAACTTAATCATAATTAAGAAGGATAAATAAAAATAAATAAAAAATAAAAAACTTGTGGACGAAAACGAAAAACCAACAACAAATGTCAGTTTCAGTAATTAAGAAGTAAAAACCATTTTCATCTAAAACAATTTAAAATCGTCAAGATTTCTTTAAGAAAAAATTGACTTGCTAAACACAAAATACATAAGACAAACAAATAATAAATTTCCAAACTATATTTAATTTTACAACCAAAAAAAAAAAGTATAAACTAATAACGAATATGATTCACCTCATTAGAATTTATAGAAAATGATATTGTGAAAAGAGGCCTCTAGCCAACAGCCTCATTGCAGCTCATATGGGTATTTCTAAAAAGTCGGACATAGTTTAAATTACACATCTCTCTTATAATTATCGAATCTACAAATAAAATCCGCTAAAAATTAATTAATACTTTCTCACGATATTATTGATTAAAATTTTGTCTTATATATATATATATATAAAATAAAAAAAAACTATCAAAATCTATAATATATATCCAAAAAGCTATAAATGGAAAAAAGACATACGTGTATATAAATACAGGCGCACAAACTGTTAGAGGACTAGGCGGCTCAGCCGGTGTGGTGGGGCAGAGGGGGTAAGGTAATATTCATTCCCTTCCGTCCACAAAAAAAGTGCAAGAGGTTGAAGATGACGTCATAATAATCAAGAACCGTTGATCCTTCCATAAGCATCCCCAATCAGACGGCTGTGATCTCACCGAACACATTTTTAAGAATTGGGACGGCACTAATTAATTTTTTTAAAAAAAGAAAAAGAAAAAAAGTAACAGTGTTGTGTTTTCTGTTGGGCTTTCTAAAAAGACTCCTTAATTAACATTGGACTTTGCTTAGTCTCGGATCTTCCACACACGTTTGATTGTGCCTCTCTCTCTCTCTCTCTCTCTCTCTCTCTCTAAAAGCTCAAAGCTTTGTTTGCTCTTTGAAGTCTAAAAGCTGTGAACTCTCTCTCTCTCTTTCTTTCTTTCTGGTATTCAAAGGAGAAAGAATATAAGATAAAGGTACAAAGAGAATTAAATTTCAAACCTTTCTGCCGCTTCTGATGAATTCAAATAATATTCATGGTTTCCTTATGTGGGTGTGGTTTAATTTTTTATTTTATTCTTTTGGGTTTTATTCCTGTGGGTGAATTTTGTTATCAAATATTTATGCTTTGTTAGAAATGGGTTTTTTTATTATTTCTGTCAGTGAATTTGAAAAGATATTCTCTTTCGACAAGGGATTTTATTGGTTTTTAGCTCTGGTGTACATAAAATTGTCTTGTCTTAATCAATTTTTCTGTTTGGCTTCTTGGAAAATATTCAAATAGCTTTCTTTCTTCTTTTTTTTTTGCTATAAGTTTTTATTTTAATCTGTGAAACTTGGGTTCTTTTTATCAATGGTTTATGTGAAGTATATTGAGGGAGCTATAACCATAATTTTTTTAAAAAAATTTTAAATCTTTCGCTTTTTATTATTGAACTTTAGTTTTGGTGGGTTTGTTGAGCTTTATCTGCCCTGAAATCACGGAGAAAGAGTCACTTATCAAAAGAGAATTCTCGGAGAAAGAGTCATGAACAAAAATAGAAAAAACAGAATGATTGTGCGGAGAAAAATTCATGCAAAGTTGATGTCGTTAAACAAATTGAAAGACACCCACTTTTTATGGGAATGAAATATGGGCATGTAGCCATCTGGGTCCTCTTTATACTCGTTTGTTTCTTCCCTTTTAATTGTTCAGAGATTGCCTAAATTGTTTGGTTGTCTTTGTTGGCAAGTTTGATCACTTTGTAACCAAGGTCTTCTAATGTCCTCCTGCTTTCTCTCCTCTTTTGTTTCTGTAAAAGTAAAGTTGTATTCGCATTTGTGCAGTTGTTTGTGTTTAATTATGATCAAGTTTTACTTTTTAGGAAATGGGGTTCCTCTGTTACCTGTTAATTGCTCTACTTTATGAAGTTTTTGTTTCTCAATTGGTATAAAAAATAGTGTATTTAATTAAAATTTTATTAAGTTTAGATCACAAAAAAAGAGGTATTTGATCGTTTTATTCTTTTTGAATTAGCAGATGGAGATGGTACTATTCTTTTATTTTCATCCTTGTACTATTGTAGAGCTTGGCTGTAACTCTGTTTGCATATAATTTATTTTTTTAGGCGCTTTACTGCTTGTTGTTCTGTTGATTTTGCTTGACTGTTTCAGTTAATTTTAATAGAAGTATAGCCAACACATTGGAACTCAATGTTATTAACAATCTGAAATATATATTTCAAAAAAAACGTTTCAAAAAAAAGTTTTGAAATTTTATGAGTACATTAGAAAATTTTGAAGCCAAAATTCTGGAAATTTATTTTGGCATGGGAAAGAGCTTACTGATCTTCAGCTCTAAGCAGGTGTGCAATGTCAGCCTTCTAGAAATAGAGCTTGGGGTTTGTTTGCAATGTCACTGTAAAATAATTCAGGAAATTGTTTCCTGTGTTTTAACTTCCTACAGATTTGTTGGATCAATAAATTAAAGTTAAGTTCTTGTTGGAAATATCAATTATAATGCCATTCATGTCTCCCATGATCTTAGACTTGAATAAGATATCAAATTTTGTATTTGGTAGTCTAAAGATTTGGAGCATATTTTTATGCATGAAAGATGTTCCAATTATTTTTATGTATTGTGATTAACAGTGTATATATAATATCATTTTTCCTTGGTGAAAATTTATATGTATGTTCTGCCTTATTTAGCCAAAGCTTTCATATTATTGATTCCTAGGCGTAGTGCTCATTCCTATTTGTTTGTTAGGCAATTGATTTTGTTTGATTTCTCCTACTTTAGGTCCCCTGAAACTGTAATTACATGTCTACCTAAGAAACATTTGGCTAACTTAAGTAATTTACACAACTTTGTATGATTTCCGTCAATGATAAGTGCCATGTGTGTGTTGCTTATATTTCTGTTAGGGATTCTTCAGCTGTAAAAATATTTTTGTTCAAGTAATTTTGTTCTTCAAGTTAATACTAACCTGGTGGAGGTTCCAGTGATTTGAAACATCTGTTTTTGCTCTTTTAGCAGATTTGAACGGTACACCTCCCTATTCATGGATGAATATTCTGGTAAAAGAGTTGTAGATGGGATTGTGGTCTCTAGAAAGGGATCTGGTCTTGCGTTGAGAGAGAATGCCAACAATAGAGATCATAATGCTCAATTTTGCAACCGAATTGGTTGCAATGGCAGACCGAATTCTGCAAGAGGTGTTCAATATGGCTGTTCAGAAAAGGCCAAACCTTCAAGGCCTTTACGCTCTTCTTCAAGTGGCAAGGAAATAATTGGAAGTTCCTCCAAGACTTCCTCTGTGATCAGCAAGGGAAGAAAATCTGTCACAGAGCCTTCAAAGAAGTTATCATCTCAGTTAGAAACTGATTCATCTGAAACTAGTAGTGTTCAGGATGAACCTGAGGTTTCAGAACTCACTGCCCCACCTGGAAAGATTCAGAAAGGGTCGGAAAAAGCGGAGTCTAGCGGTGTCACATTAATGGAAGAGGGAAGCTCTAGTGTAGCATCAGATACAAGATCTCGAAGGAATCTTCATCAGGGATCCGGATTGCGCAACCAAGATAATCTAGTGGCTTCATCCATGTCTTTGGGATCTAAGAGCACTGTCCAGGCAACACGTGCTGGTGCAAACAGGTATGGTTTAAGAAATCTCAGATGTAATTCAATATCAGATGTCATCCCATCAGGTTGCTCATCCTCAGAATCAAGTTTCAGTAAAAGGAAGGATATGGTAAAAAGGAGAAATTCTGAAGGAGAAAGTAGCTCTGCTGCCAGAGAGAAGAAGATGAGTGGGTCTTTGTTGGAAGGACGGAGTTCCAATTCTAGCCCCAGCATCTCCATTTCTGATTCAAGACGAGCTAGAAATATTCCTTCTCACAGGGATAATAGTGTACCATCAGTTAGGAATAAGAGACCAGTTAATAGTCACACCAGGGCAAGGCTCTCTAATCAAGGAAATATGAACAGTTTGTCACCAAATGAGCCCTCTGTTGCAATCCCACAAATGCTTCAAGCTGGCATATCTAGTGACATGAATGGTCCTAGTTCATCACATCAATTATCTTCTGAAATTCCCTCAAATCATGCACTTTCTTACAGTCGACCTGGCAGTAGCAGTGAGCATTTGCACAGTATTAGGCCAGCTAGTCCTGCAGAAGTGGGCATTACCCGCTCTTTGATGAATCGGGACAGCATCAGGCGCTACAATGGAATTGCAGAGGTACTAGAGTTTTAGAAATTTTATCAAGTACATCCCACTTAGTATGGTCTTAATAGAAACCTGCACCACATGTCACGTTTTGTTTATGTAATCTTTGTGCAGGTATTAATGGCACTTGAGAGGATCGAACAAGATGAAGATCTTACATATGAGGTAGTTGTTTATGGGTTTTCTTCTTCACCTGATTTACTGTTCATTGTTTAACTCTTCTTTTTTGTCTTGCAGCAAATACTTGTTCTGGAGACCAACTTGTTTCTTAATGGCCTATATGTCTATGATCAGCACAGAGACATGAGACTGGACATTGATAACATGTCATATGAGGTTAGTTATTATGTTAAAATGGTGCTAAACAGACTAGAACACAAGTGTTTCACAGCATCTTTCTTCTGTCCTATCTTCTTGTAATTATTTTTTGCTTTTATTGCTTTATTATTATGCATACTAGAATTAAAAGAATTTAAATGAATAATTTATGAATTATATAATTTTATGTGTTCAAAAGTAGTACACGTTTGGCAACCCATTTTACTGCTACATGACAGGAATTATTAGCTCTGGAAGAGAGGATGGGAACTGTGAGCACAGCACTAACAGAAGAAACATTGTCCGAATGCCTGAAGAGGAGCATTTATGAGTCTACAGCTCCAGAGGATGCAGCAGTGGGCTGCATTGCGGAAAATGATGTTGGGAAAAAGGATGATGTCAAATGTAGTATATGCCAGGTTTTTTTCTCCATGATACCTACTCCATAATTGATTTCATTTGCTTTTAATTAACATTGGCAGAGTAGTTAGGTTTGGATGCGGCTGAAGTCAAATTCAAACCACTTGTGGTCAAGAACACTAACATAGGAACACCTTAGTTTGTAAATTCTAGAGCTAAATCAAGCCATTTGAGTATTCTGGTGGCTGCTGGGATTGGAATAGGTTTCAGTTACTCTGTAGTGCCTGTTTGGCATTGTTGTAGGGCTTAATTTCTCGTCTGGAGCTTTTGTGATATAGAGCTTTAACTGAAAAGCTTTTTAATGTTTTGAGTGTTTGGAAAATTACAATGAATATTGCTTTAAACTTCTAGGTTTATAAAGCATGAACAATGAATATTAGAGCTTTTCCCTAAAAGCTAAGCTCTCCTTAAAAGCTGTTTTCTTTGGCAAAACTTGCCAAAACATATGGCAATTCCAGCTAAAAGAGCTTTAATTCCCTTAAACACCCAAAAGCAAAACCAGAGATGTGCTTAGAATGAATTTTTAAGAGAACTTAGGTATTGAATTCATCTAATACCAAGATCAATAGAGGATTCGTGGCTAAAAAAATTACAAATCCCTTGGGCCAAGAAAGATGTCCAAGGTTCAAATCCCCTCTCCCCCATTGTTATAATTATTGAATTATGAAAAAAAAAAAAATTACAATCCCTTGGCAGTTTGTTACTCTCTCTTTTCTTTTTTTTCTTGAATAGACAGTTTGTTACTCTCTTTTTTTTCCTGGCCTATTTTAAAGAGGGGGAAGGGTGGCACTGGGCTGTAAGCCCCATTGACTAGACAGTTTGGTACTTGATCAACTGACAAGCCAATATCTTGCTGAAGGTAATTTTGGGTTGTCATGGTTTTTCGGTATGTATTAAACTGGATGTGCTTGTAAATAAACGGATGAAATTGTTCCAGTTAGTTTCTGGATTGCATTAACCAATGATACAAGCAATCTATCAGCTATTGCCATGGGTTTGAAATGTTATCTTTTCTTTTGAACTTAAGTGTCTTTTATGTTTTTGTGCAGGAGGAGTATGTTGTTGGAGATGAAGTGGGTAGATTGCAGTGCGAGCACAATTTTCATGTGGACTGCATAGAACAGTGGCTGGGGTTGAAGAATTGGTGCCCCATTTGCAAAGCATCGGCGGCGCCCTCACCCTCGCCATCACCTTTGTCGCCCTCTTAGTTCAATTGATTAAATCAGTTGCAGTCTTTAGTTCAATTGATTAAATCACAGTTAAAGGAGACTGTCTTTTTCCATTTTTATACAAATTAAATGCGTCTCTGCCTTAATTCATTTTTTTTTTCTTTTCTTTTTTCTTTTATTGTACATAGGAAATCTCTTTCATCTCAAAGAACTAATAAACCCAGGCGATTGGCTTGATAGATGAACTCTTACATTGAAATTGTGAATAAAAATTCCTGTCTCGAAGAATCTCATCTGTAATTTTCCTTATTTTAGTTCTTCCCTGTTCAACCCCTCTGTTGTACTAAAATTGGTTCAGTCTCTGTACTTGATGTTAGGCATAATACAAATTTTATTTTTACCACATAATGAGGCACTTTGTAACATACTGCAATCTATGCAGATCCAATGGTGGATATAGGCATGACAATTATGGTAAGAACTCGATTTCAGCTTGATGAAGTAATGGTGTGGCACGGAAGCAAACAATTGATAGTTGCGTATTTTCTTTTGCGAAGCAAAAGCTTGTGAGATCATTCTCTTCAATCTTTTAAACCCACTAAACTCTCCTCTACTGCCCCTCCCTTTCCCTCAATCTAAATTGGCCATTAATGTTGAGAGAAATGTTTATAGGTAGGTTGCAAAAACAGTGGTTATTTTTTGACAAAGTGAATAAATTATTAAAGCAATGTTGTTTTATTTGTCTATTTTATGTTAAACTCTGAGTCAAATTGAATAAGTTGGACTTAACTAATATGCTCGATCAAAACACCTTTGAATTCATAACCGCTTTGAATTGACCAAAACAACACTAATCGTATATCTGATTTCAAAAAGAATTAAATTCAACTCTATGGTTAATTGATGAGATAACTTAATGTATAGAACCTAAAGAATTGATCCTATGTTTTGCTCTTTCTAGTTGTACGTAATGTGAAATTTTTTTTTTTTTAAAATAACTATAAAACCCAAACAATATTATTAGTTAGCCAAGGTTTGAAACTATTTTGGTTTTTAATAATTCGAGTCCAATGGAGTCGATTTTGGTGTATAAATCGAGTATATTGCACTCGATTTCCTGTTGCACCAGTAGCTGAGCTGGACAAACTGTCCACGTAGGCCGAAAATTGAGTCCAATGAACTTGCTTTTCCTTCATTGAAATCGAGTCCAAAGGACTCGATTTAGTTTAATGGAAACCGAGTCCACTGAACTCGATTTCAGTTCAGCCAAAAACCACTTAGACTTAACACGGATTTTTTTCTTGTTCTTCCCTTTCCTTTTTTTTCCCCCAAATGCCGCCTGGGTTTCTCCACTTCCAAGCCCCAAAAACCCATGAAAAACTCAAATCCAAAACAAATCAAACCCACTCTCCAACGTGTTCTTCTCCTCCACTGGAGCGGCAGTGAGAAACCAAACATCTGATCCAATTTGCCGCCTGGGTTGTTGGGTTTTTGCGTCATTGATTCTTTCTTCCACTGGAGTGGTGGCGAGAAACCACGTCCGATCCGATTTCCTCCATTAGACACGACCTAAAGCTTTTGCCGGGGTTTGGTCAGAATCGGCACCTGAGTTGCTGGGTTTGCATCATTGTTCTTCATTGAAATTGAGTTTGTTCTTTGTTTGTTGGGTTCTGTGTTTGTTCTTTGTTTTTGTTGAAATCGTGCTTCATTCATCGGTATTGCTGGGTATTGGCCAAGGGCGTTGATAAAGAAAAAATTGGTCACAGATGGAAAGTTTGATAAGCATGGGAAGCCAAATGAGAAAACACCTCAAGAGTGAGTGAAGAATCTGGTTTTACTGACTGGTGGGGATTCAGTGGTTGTGAGCCTTGCTGCTGCTGCTGAACCAGCTGTAGTGGAGAAAGAAAAGAAAGAGAAGAGTAAGCGGAAGTTCGAGGATGAAAGCACTGATAACTGAAATCGTTTGCTGGGTTCTGTGTTGTTCTTTGTTTTTGTTGAAATCGTGCTTCGTTCACTAAAATCGAGTTCAGATGACTCAGTTTCCATTAAGCTAAACCGAGTCCTTTGGACTCGACTTCAACGAAGGAAAAGCAAGTTCTTTGGGCTCGATTTTCGGCCTACGTGAACACTTTGTCTAGCTCAGTTTCTGGTGCGATGGGAAATCGAGTGCAATATACTCGATTTATACATCAAAATCGACCCCTCTAAACTTGAATTTTTAGAAATCAAAATAGTTTCAAATCTTGGCTAACTAATAATATTGTTTGAGTTTTATAGTTATTTTCTAAAAAAGTCCCGTAATGTGCACTGTGGATAATAATTGCCAAAAACTGTGTTTAAAGTAAGATGTCTTGAGAAATAATAATCATGTTGAAGATATGTACTATCTCCATCTCAATTTGTTTGTCCTCTATTCTGTTTTGGGATGTTCTAAAATATTGTCATATTTCTAAAAATAAAAATTATTAGTTTATTAATGTTCCTATTATATTCCTACTTTATTTTCAAAACTATTTGAAGAGAAAACTAACTAATATTTAAAAAAATCAATTTAATTGGGGCACCTTTTTAGTTGCCTCATTAAGAATAACTCTTTTTTTAAAAAGTTGATAAATTTATTTAAGGGTAGTTTTGTAAACTTGTACATTTTTATAAGGCAGACAAGATAATAAAAGATATTCCTTTAAAAAGTTTGACTTTTCAAACAGAATAAACAAATTGGGACGGCGGGAGTAATTTTTAAGGGTCTATCCTTTTCTGCCAAAACTATGAGCATATTTCCAAGTAATGCATCAAGATATTTGTTTGTGAGAAAAACTAAAAATGGATAACATCAAATGTTTGAACATGCTACTGATTTAATTATAAAGTTGTGGGCAGTAGACACATGAGAAATGGAGGGACTGATGGGATGGAAAGAAGTGTGACATGGAAACAGCATGCTCATATTCACAAACAGAAGCAAAAGAGAAGTACATCGGAAGAATGTTGTCACAAAGCTCACCGCACTTCCCTAGAAACAACTAGGCACCTGTTGCGTCTTATATCCAAGTTATCAAGTCGCTGTGACTCTTCAACTTGGTCCTCAGTCAAGAAATGAGAATGGAGATCTCTGCAAAGCAACCAGACCAGGAACTGGAGAGCACTGACCAAAAATATTATGAGATGAAGCTTATCATACGAATCCCTGAAATGCATTTTGCCCCATTCTGAAAACGTGATTACTAAGAGACATCCTTCCCACATCTGACCAATCTTCCCAAAAATTATGGTCTCAAATGACTGACTATATGCAGCAACATTCAGATGAGTATGAAAGTGAAATTTTGTGTTTTCCATTCCTATGTAATTTAAAATGAAAAATTTTAGTGTACATAGAAAATAAACTTTACAGTTTTGAGATTGCCTTCCACATAGAAGTCAGTTTTCAAGCTGTCTGAATAATACTGTCACATAACACAACAATTGCTACCTTTATCACTGGCGCAAGTCAGCTTATGCATAAACTTCCCTAACTTTTTCGAAGTCCAAATATATTCGTCAAATTTTGAATGTCCTCAAATTTTCATGATAATTTATAAGTAGCCTGTTTCCCTCATAATCCCCAGCCTTGGGACTTCCATTAGCCAACTCCCCTAGCATTAAAGTTACATTATTTGAGTGGAAGAGCAGTCCTCCAAGAACAATCCACATGTTTTATAAAGTTATGACATCTATAAATTCAACAATCAAAAGCAAATATCATTTATCAACTGTTCACCAAAACTCAATGAATCTTAGAACCTGCCATCAAGTCTTCCACTTTTTTTTTTTTTTTAAGTGAAATTGGGTATCAAGTCTTCCACAATATTATCCATGCATACAACTTCTCCCATTTGTATCTGTTCTGCCATTATGTTTTCCATTATCTGCCAGACAAGAGTAGAGATAAAACTGGAAATAGAACTTATTCCCAATAGAAGATTTAACATTTTCTGCCATTATGTTTTCCATTTTCTGCCAGACAAGAGTAGAGATAAACTGGAAATAGAACTTATTCCCAATAGAAGATTTAACAAGACCAGTAGAGAATAGTCATTAATAAAAATAAAGCAATATAGCATTAAAACAAATGTGTACATAAGCACCACCCCTCTTCTTCCCCCCTCCTCTCTCTAGTTGTTGGTATGAGTACAAAATAGTGTTAAGATTTGTTTGTATACATTCGACATGCCTAGTTTTTGTAAGTTCCTTGAGTGCTTACAGTTTTTTTCTTCTTCAATTTATTGTTTTTTCCCTTATTATCTAGTATTTTGTTGATTTTAGAGACAAGACATGGCACAAATCCTATGGAATGTCAATTGAGCAAAAGATTAAGTTTTTTGAGAGATTAATCGAGTAGTAGTTTCTTAAAATGATTTTGTTATTTGTGGGTCAAATAACTGTAATATGTGCTAGGCATTTGACGTATTTCACAAGCTTGTTAGTATTATAAATAGTAAAAATATACGTCTGAAAGTAAAATTTTAAATATTTAAGAGGTTAGAAATTTCAATAAAGTATAAAATTATTTCATAAAATATGAATAAAGTTAATATGTTGTAGATACAACATGAATGTTCAATTTAAGTAGAAATTTAAATTTTGTATAGAACTCATTAATCTTTCTATTAATCAAGAGTCTCTCTAATGTTATTTTAGTCATATGTTTTTCAAGTTAATGCTTACATAACTATGTACATATGTGTGGATGTGTAGTTTGAGTTCATTTAGTTGTATTCGCACAACACCCCCCCCCCCCCCCCACCCCGCCCCCCTTCCCAACAAAATCCCAAAAGAACAATTCCTCGCTCCACGTCTGTACATAGCAATATCATTTCAGAACTTTCTCAGGTTTCCTACTCGTTGGCTGTACATTGCATGGAAAGATCAAGATATTTATTTATGACAGAAGACAAACCTACATGAGCTGAATGCACCTACAGCAAGCAGACAGGCATTTATGTTAAAAAGCTTTACTGGCTGTTGTTAGATCAATTCTTGGTCACACACAGCTCTGCAACATGGGTTGAGGATATTTGATACTCAAGCCAACACAAACAGTGGTGGATGATAGCACATAATTGGGGTAATCAGACCTGGGCATTCTGCTTGGAAACACCCATTTTTGTTTGCTTTTGCGAGGATACTGAATATGTATGCTTCTCACAGCAAAGAGAATACAAACAATTCATGCTCAGATCTCATTCAATCTCCAGATTAGCTTGACCAGGGGTAATCTGATTCCTCATCAACATAAGGAAAATGGCTGCTTCAGCAGTGTCTCAAGATAGATATAAGCCCTTCAAACAGAAAATAGCCAACTTTTGTGCGCGCGCATGTGTACACTCATTGGGGACAAATTTTCTCCAGCAGCATCAGGCAGTGATATATTAGTCATTGCATATTTAGGTCCATCCCCCAACTGTTTCATTGCATATGGCTGTGACTGCTGCTTTGAGGCAGGATGCCTTTTTAGCTCAATCTTGATACTCACACCAATTAAACACCAGTTGTAATAAAACACTTCAAAAACACACTGACCCAACAAGTAACAATAAATAAACACATTCCTTTAGAAGGCCTCAAGGGTCCAACACTGCTGTGATCTCCTCCAGATGTTTCCCAAATGCCTCATTTATGTCACCACCAACAAAATGGCTAACAAAGGTTAATGCAACCCACCTATGACAGTTTTGACCATAATAGATAACTTATACTAAAATTCCAGTGGACAGCCTGCTGCACGTATTACTTCAATGATAACCACTTCAATTGGACCTCTGCTATTGTTGAGAAACTGAAGCAAGTACTTGAGGAAGATGCAGTGGCATCTGGAAGTCACAAAATCATTCCCACATGTTACATTATGTTTATGGCTTCTGTCTTTCAGACTTGTTGATAAGAGTAAGTCACCTTCACATTGTTCCAAGGGGGCTAGGCCACTTCTCATAATAATTCCCAGCTTGCCCTTCTCAAGTACATTGGCAAAACAAACCATCAAAATGGTGAGTATTACAAATACAACCTTTTTTTTTTTTTTTGGTATTAGCCAACAAGTACCATTTGGAAACAATATCTTTGTAAATCTCAGAGAGGAAAACCTCAATACTTCCAATCTGTACAGAGGCTTTTGCTCTTACTAAATATACTGTTTAAGGCAAGCAGACAAATGGCGTGCTATAACTGTATGAAAAGTTTATTTCCTTCAAATGCCAAGTGCTCTTGTTCCTCTCAATTCACTTTCTCATCAGATTCTGACAAACGGCAAATTTGGGTGGCCCCACCTGTGCTGGCTACCTGCTCAAAGTTCTACAATACAATTGTGAAAGGCATGAAGTATCGGACAAATAAAGCCAAAATTAATGCTTAACTAACAGAAAGAAACATCTTCATTACTCAAACAAATGTACTAGTGTGTTCAGCATTAGGCTACAAAAGTGGACGGGACAAGGAACTGAAAGCCAACCACACCCCCCCCCCCCCCCCCCACCCAAAAAATCAAGAGAACCCTGATCAAATGTTTTACACAAACAGCTACATATTTCTAATCAGTATACTAATCGTGTTAGACAGAAATCATTCTGTACAATTCCAAACCTCATTTGTAAGGTTGAACTAACTTATTCTGAATAAATTTCTTCTTAAATCCCAAATCTCAAATTTTAGTTTGCAAGCTGGATGTTTGAGATTGCATGAATTTTAAACTCATCCAAATCAGACTGTCTCCCTCCTCTGAAGAAGATGGAACTTTTTAATTTCCTACAGGAATTTTTTAAAAAATGGTGTAGCTCCAATGCATCCAAAATAATATATTTAATAGTTACTCATGCCACCTCAATGTTTTGCAGCTAATGAAAATATAAATTCTGAATGGCTGTTGAGAACTTACAGGAAAGTAGATGGATAAATCCACATGTAACAGTTATGTTCTAGTATATAATATAGGAATTAAGAAGTCATTATTTGGGCCAACAAAGTCAAGCCATTGGTGAAAATTCAATTTTGCAACCCTTCACCAACCATACAATAGCACTCTGAAAAATTTTCTTAAATTTTCTTCAGATTGGCTGTAGATTCGGACAGGTCAATAAATATGGTATTGGGAGAATAAGGGCAACAGATAACGCTGAATACATAACAGGACAACCACACATGAGCATCATGTCTAAAGTAGCCCATGATTGGAATTTCATCAAGGCTCTGCAGGAGTACATGTTTTGATGCTCAAAATCCTAAATCACCTTACTAGTGTCAGAGCAATACCTGAAGGAAGTCATCTGATTCCTCATGGCTACATATAGAAAACCAAGTGCATCAATGACGTCCAAGTCCAAGAACAGTAATCCAGCCCTCCAAACAAGCCCTTTAAACAAAGAACAGAGTGACCCAAACATTGCCAAGGGAAAATCAATATTCATTCATATATATTTCCTTAGACACATGCATGCAAATTATTAACAGCAAAGATTTTGGTGTTCTCTAAGTGGCTGCAATTTTGATTTTTTACAGCCTAGACATCAAACAAAAGAAAATCATTGAGCATTCTCTCATCATTCATAATTTGCACAGGTTCAGCACAGCTTTGCATATGTAAGAAATTACTTGACAACAAACCAGCTTTTAGCTTGACTTGAATCTACTGCTTCAGGGCACAGTGCTTTATGGCTCTTTGCAAAGATCATGCTGAACTGAAGAACCACTGCATGTATAAATTTGTTAGAATAATAATTAAATGATTAAATTCACAATTTCCTAACAAATTAAGGTCTTGGGACTAGCATAATTTATCATGATATCAGAGAAGGTGATCCTAGGTTCAAACCTTATTTCCACTCTACTTCTCATTTAAAAAAAAGTTAAAATATCCTGCGTGAGCTTAGCTTTTAGGGCTAGTGGTCATTTATCAAGATTCAACATACAAACACATCGAAATGAAACCCATCTATGGCCTTGAGGCTCTACAATCAACTTTGTACATTCTGTCGGTATCTCCTTAACAAATACCCCCCACCTCTCCTCCCCCACACCTTTTTTTATGGTAAGTTACAAATGCACCTGGTGGGTCTTGAACCCAAAATCTCACCCTCCATCTTACTCTTACAAGGTGAGGAGGTGCCATTTGAGCTATAGCTCAATGGCCAAACAACCCCCCACCTTTAATACCATTGAAACGACTACTACTTGAAAGAGTCAACCTTCTCACATCCCACTTATACAAAATGAGCAAAATGAATTTAATGAAACAAAGGACGAAATTCACATTTCTGACAAGGTCCACATTTCTACATCTTCAACTACAGCTACTTCAATATGATCTTCATTATGCCCAAAAACAAAAGCATTCTTTATTGCCATGGTTCATGAGTCCCTGACCAACAGCTCTCATTCTCAGATTGTACAATGAGTCCAACAGATGCAGAGTCAAGTCACTAATGATAAGCATGTTTGTGCTCTGAGCTTCCAATCAAAAATCTTGGAAGGAAAGGCATTGAGGAAGTACTGCTATTACAACATAATCAAAATGAGATTGACATTCTTCTCGTTACAAGTGACATGTTCCAATTTTGGAAGGAATGTCCTTCAGTCAACCGAAAACAGAAATTAAAGGAAAGCTCACTTGCCATAATATATGGGACTCCCTATGCAAATGGAAAGTACAAGGATTGCAGGTAAAAGATGCACCATTCCTGTACTTTTCTTCCCTTCAGATTTGCAGGCAGATTACACAACTGGATGGTTTTGGACTGGCTGGATAACTGCTTGAAATTTGAACCTATATTGTGCATGCTGTGAGAAACCTCAAAGTTTCTGCACACAACCGAAACTACTCATGGAAACAACAGAACTGACAAAAAGAGTTCAATGCCAGAAGATCAACAAGAAGGATGTCATGGCAATAAAGACATTTTCAACAGGCCCATTAATGACTAATAAATTGAAAAATTAAGCACAAACCTTTCAATAAGACTTCCAGCATACTGCACTTTTGGCCAGCCTTTAACCCTAAGGGATACATTAATGGCCTTTTTTTCTTTCTCTGGGGTCATGAACTAAAGACTAACTCAGGATATGCGCACTTAGTAGTACAGGCTGTACCGCATACTTCCAGTGATTCAACTGATGAAAAATTTTTACAGCATAAGGGATTGAAAACAGAGGAAGAAAAAGGAAAGATCAAATAAACTATATTCAATATAGTGATCTTCACTTATTTAAAGAAGTAACCCAATTTCATTGCAAGTTCATAACATAAAATAGTCGCACCTAGTGCATGAAGCTCCCACTTCAGCAAATTGGGAGAGATAGTTGGTAGGCAGCCTTATCCCAATTTTTTGGAGCGAACACGCAACACATCTCTAGGATGGAGGGCAGTAATCATCAGACCAAGGTCCGAATAAAGTAAAATAAAATAATTTTTTCACATATATTTTATGAATATATCAAGTAATGTGGAAAGATACCACAAACTTTTTTAATGTTTTAGTCAACTAACATCCACTACTTTACAAATTTCTACTCATCAATTTCCAAATAGCTGTCCTCAATTCATTCCAAATTTTTTCTGAAGAACAATAACCCAAAGCAGTACTAAGCATTCAAATGTGCTCAGCATCAAA
The DNA here is from genome assembly GCA_030445155.1 of Quercus variabilis. Taxonomy (NCBI): domain Eukaryota; kingdom Viridiplantae; phylum Streptophyta; class Magnoliopsida; order Fagales; family Fagaceae; genus Quercus; species Quercus variabilis. Next base: position 22,633,039 of record CP129456.1, on the reverse strand, counting down.
GTCATTCCTCATCTCCCATTTATGATATCGTTATGACGACATTACAACCTCAGCAAAATAAAAGAATACTTGTGTAACCACAATCTTTTGTTTGATATATGGTTATAGGAAACAAGACAATATAGAACAACCACCAAGATACCTTCTGAGATAAATCAACACTGCATTAATTGGAAAATTCATGTATAAACCATCGGGGAGAGTACAATGGACATCAGAATGTCATTAATGGAAGAAATTAATTCTCAAATTTAAATAATATACAGATAGCATACTGCAGGTTTTTACAAGTCATCTTACACCTTATCAGGCTATACAACAATATAGCTTCAAAAATTTCTCAGAAATCCTTGTCATTGGCTGTAAATTACATGAGAAGCCCAAGATCTGTAATGATGATATAAGAAAGCCAACACAAATGACTTATTGCTATTTCCCCCTTTCAATTCGTAATTATGTTGCGTTGTCCCGCAGGCTACATGAGATTCGTAAATATCAAACAGAGACATCAAAACTAATTTTTGAGTCCAAGCCATGGAGAGAAAGCTATCTCCTTCTGAATGGTAAAAGAGAATTAAAAATAGAGCACTTTCACAGCAACCGGTACTTTCAGCAAATGCACAATAAGATATGCCACCACTAATATTTGCAAGATGACATAGTAACATTTACAGTCAGAAATTTCCATAAAATTGCTGCAGATACATTTGCAGTAGGATATTCAGATGTAATTTAGTTAAAACAGTGATGTCAAACCATCAAGGAGATAACAATGGAAGTTAATGTGTTATTGATATTCAAATTCCAATTAATTCTCAGTCTAAAAATACATACAGAGCGTTACTGCAGCTCTTACACAAGTGAATTTTTTACCTTTCACCAAGCTACACAACAGTATCCTGCAAAACTCTTAGTTTTCCTCCTCATTGGCTGTGTAAATTACAGGAAATGCTTGAGTCTGTAGAGATGGCAAATACAGCCAATATCAATTCTAAACATACAACAGCGCAACCAATCACGGGCATTCTTTTTGAAAGTAGCCCTTGCTTGGTTGCAATTAAATAATTTCCTGACCAGTCCAGGCTCTTCAGCAGGCAAATACAGACATTAAGATGCTCAAGCCCATAATTCATTTTGCAAGGACCAGAGCTTTAACCAACTGGGAGAAATCTGGTTTACCCTGGCAGTAGGAACAGAACTGAGTGCATCAATTATCTCCAATAACAGTTGTCCACCCCTTTGGTACCAGAACAAACCAACCCAAGCACATTTTGAATAAGCAGATCTTTGAAGGGATGGTTCATTCCTCGAATCCTTGCATACAAATTTTCTCCAGCAACAATGGCCAATCTTCCCCAAGCTGCTGAGGATTCAGCTCCATGGCAACTTTGAAATCAAGCAAAGATATCGAGTACTGGGATCCTTGCTCCTGCATAACATCTGTGGGTGCAGCTGTGCTCTGCATATGTGAATGATTAGCCGGCCACATGCCATTGATAATTTTCCCTTGAATCTGCTGCTTGTGAGCAGGTTGCTTTTTTGACTCCTGTGTAGACCTTGTTCCCACCAAATCAACACAAGACCTGATCAACCGCTTCAAATACACATCCAACGTATTATTCACCATGTTAGCACATTCCGTAGAGACACCTCCAAGGCCCTGTGCTGCTGCAATCTGCTCCATACGTTTTCTCAGCGTCTCTGTATCAGACAATCCACCACTATCATAATAGCTAACAAAATCACCACTGCTAACCAGTGGCATAACTTTGCGGGCCCCACCTACACTAGCTGGGCAATACGGAATCCCAAGGGGTGCACGTAGAGGACTTCTAGAGAAACTCGGGCGATTCAACTGCTCCACCTCTTCCCCATCTTCAACACCAGTTACTGCAGTCTGATCTTTATCATGTATTCTAGGCTTTTCTGCAGGTCGCTGTTCATGTAGCTCAGCAACTGCTTGAAGATGCTGCACTGGTCTCTGATAATCACATGGAGTCAAATCACCATTTACCATATTGACCTTATTACAACTATCTTCTGTTCCCATGGACTGATGCGAGATACACTCGACCTTCCCATTTAGTCCAAGTGGGCTTGGTCTATCCCTGAGCTTATTCCGATCACGTAAGCCGGACCTAACCTTCCGTGGGGAGAGTGGCAAAACCCCATTTGACCAACCTGGTACATTTTGATTCTGATTCGGAAAAATGGCCCCACTTTCTTCATGCCCATCTTCCCCACCAGGAGAACTATTTGCAACTTGAATCCCAGATTTTTGGGGAATTGTTGGTGGGGTCTTGGCTTGGCATGCATTCTTCAAGATTGAAATTATCAACTGATTGTGAAGTGGAAGATTCTCCCTCCCAAAAGCCCGAATACAAAAACTTTCAAACTGACTCTTGCCCAATTTGTTGCTCAAAAACTTATGCAAGTGATAAAAGTAGAGTTTCGACTTATTCACCCCAAGCTTCTTGGCTATCTGAGCTTTCAAGTCAACCAAATCGATTCTCGAGCTCTGCTGAGGTTGCATTTCTCGAGAAACAAATTCATACACTATCCACAGAATCAGAAACCCCCCCAGTAACCCCAATTCAACCCAAATTACACTTCTTTCTGTTTCCAAACGACCCAAAAATTTCCCCCCCACATATCATTCAATGCAAATCCAACGAAATCACTAAAACCCCCAATTCCCAACAGGAATACCAGTATCCTTATTTCCAAACAACCCTGAATTCACACCACCCACAAACACCATACAATGCAAACCCAAATCTCATCTTCTCGAAACCAAAACCCTAGAGATCAAACCCACAAAAATTCACTAAATCCCACCAAAATCAAGCTCAATTTATCGAAACCTATTCTAAATCAAAACCCTAAACTTTTACATCACCAACAACAACAAAATTGAACTTGCACAAACCACAAAAAATTGCACCACTGTACCAACCCCAAAACCCCCCCTACGTTTTCTTTTCACGAAATTCAAATGCTTCAAACTTCAACAACAACAACAACAAAATCCCAAACTTTCTGAAGTCGAACAAAGGAGATCAGTGAGTTCGACGAATTAAACAGAGTAAGAATTTTTCGCAGAGAGAGAGAGAGAGAGAGAGAGAGACCAATGAAGAGCAAAAAAGTAAGCTTGAGAGAAGGTTAGAGATTGATTGAGCTCCTGACCTTTCGAACCAACTTCACGAATTGCAGAGAAATCGAACCCTGACTCACTGGGTGGTTCGAATCTTCAAAAAACTTCGACTCTCGCTCTCGCTCTCGCTCGCGCTCTTCTTCTTTTATTTTCAATTTTGCTTTTTGAATTTTCGGTGCATTCTTTTTTTGTGTTTGTGTATGTGTTTTTTTGGATTTTGGTGGTGCTAATTTTATATTTGAGCTTTGCTCTCTCTCTCTCTGTAGCTCGATCGCTGCTATTACTCTCTCTCTCTCTCTCTGCTCTCTTCTTTCTCGGTATCGCTCAAGGTCTCACCTTGTGCTCTTTTTTTTTTCTTTTTTCTTTTTTCCTCTCTCTGCCAACGTGTACAATTTTTTATTTTCTTAGTTTTTTTTTTTTTTTTTCATTTTATTTATATTTTTGTGTTTTTTTTGTTTTGGGTTTTAAAATTTTCTCTGTTTTTTGGGGAAAAAATGTTTGCTCGAACTTTTTTTTTTTTGATAAGTAATGTTTTCTCATACTTGGATTGGGTTAAATATAAATTTATATATTTAAAGTCAATTGATGTCAAGTCTTTTTAAATTGTAATTTTTCTAAGAACAATTTGTTTTTTGAGTTTTTTCTAATTCATGATTCAATAAATACAATGAAAAATGGGGATTTGAACCATATTTGTCTTGGTTGAGTTCAAAAATTCTTCAACGTCTGTTTTTGGAGTTAGTCTAACATTACGTTATTCATATAAGTATATTTATTCGATTGTAGAATTATGCTTTGAGATAGCTTTAAGGTTGTTCGGGGGCCTTTTTCGGTTGCCCAGCCACGTGTGGTTCGTTAGAAGGATGATCTTATTAGGCCCGAGTTTTTTTTGGGGAATTGCCTCTGGAACTCAACGTTGGGCCATGTGATCCAATGGCTACCGGTGTATTTTTTAAGCCTACAAAACTATTAAAGCCAAAATCTAAGAATCATGATAATAGTTGAATAAATATACAATATACGTTTGATATGATAGTTTTGATTAGTAGTTGTAATGACAGTTGAAATATAGTAGTATTTATTTAGAGGTAAAGTAATCATGTATTCAATGATGTAAACTTAAAGATATGCAAGCAAAGTCACTTATCTTTGTGTGGTTTGTAGCCCAACTGTGTAGCATTAGTGAGCTGATAGGATTCTAACAGAATGCTAGCGGTAGAAACTAGTTTAGCCTGCCTATCTTATCTCTGATAGTTTGCAACCCAACTGTGTAGTATTAGTGAGCTGATAGGATTCCAGTAGAATGCCAACGGTATAAAGGTAGTTTGCCATGATGATTTCAAGATTGAAGCGGAAAAGTGGGTGCAATTGGAGGGAGAGAAAGTATGCCCAGCTGTGTGTAGGGGCTGGTTAAGCTTGCTCCTCTTATCGTGCACTTAAATGAGTTTCCCCTTTAACAATGCTCTTTTAGTTGTTATGAAGTTATAAATAGTGTTGCCTTCCGTAGGAAGAGTTTTTGTTAGATGTAATTTGTGCCTTCTAAGAGAAGGGTTTTTGTAAGAAGTAGTTGTGTCTTCTAAGAGAAGGGTTTTGATATGAGATCTTGGTGATTTCTAGGAAAAGGGCTTTAGTAATAGAAGTTCATGCCTTCCATGAGAAGGACTTTTAGTATGAGTATTTGATATCTCTTGAGAAGTGTGGAGATGGTAAAAAATATAGATGTGTTGTGAGATGTAGTATTTGTAATATGTGTGATCTATGGAAGTATGAGAGATATGGTGGTTAAAGATAGTAAAAATATGAGATTATAACTGCTGGAGAAGTTGTAGAGATTGCTTTCCAAGATGAGAGATTTTGTAAGAGAAGAGTATAGAGATGTGTTTAGGTATTTGGAGATAGAAGCAGTAAGATAGATGTAAAAGAGTATTGCGGTGTGTTTATGGGTAGCAAAACAGTAGAATTTCAGAGTGAAAGAGTATGAGCGTGGAGCTTAGTGAGTTGTGGTATGTTATATGTAATGGTGTAGTAAATGTGTATGAGATTGTGTAAGAGAAGTGAAGAAAGAGATGTTTAGAGATATAGGCAACAAGATATATGTATTTTCAGAATATAGAGAGTGGGAGAGTATAAGAGAGTAATAATATTGTAGTGTGTTTAGCAAAGCTGCTATGATTTTCTGCTGGAGAATGTATGAAGGCTTATGAAGAGCATTTATGAGCTAAGGGCTGGAGAGTTTAGTTTCTAATTTGGGAACTCAAAACCCAGAAGCTCAGTACTTCATTGAGAGTTTAAGAAGATTATTAGAGGAAGAGAGAAGTTTATGAGAGAGTTCTTCTTCTCCATTAGTGTCCCCCCTTGAGGTGTTGATGAAAGGTCCCCTTTAAAGCTAAGTTTAAGGGGGTATTTTAGCAAATAATTTCAACCAAAATCTGTAACAAATAGCAATGAATCTTCAGAGAATCCATTTTAAGATTTGGTCGAAAATGATATGTTTAACTTTAAGGTATTCTTGCTATTTCTGGTAAGAGCTGCTGGGGGAAGAGTAGCAAAAAATGAAAGTATTTTAGTAAGATAAAGGTAGTTTCTTTAGTTGGTTTTGGTTTTAGCCAAAAGTGAAAAAATCAGTAATGTTCAGGCTGTTGGGTCAACTGTCACAGTTGTTCTGAAAAGGTTGTCCCAGCTGTCAGGAAAAATTGTGACAGTTATCACAGCTGTCATAAGATAGCTGTTTGCATTGGGCAAAAGCCAATGAGGTCAGATGGGTGATTTCAAATTGCTGGAAAGGTCATTTCATGGATTTGGCTGAAAAATGGTAAGATCTCTTTTAAGGGTATCTTGCTATTTTGGGTATAGCAGTTGGCTGCTGAGATTTCAGCATTAAATGGCTAATGATATCACTTCTAGCTAAGTGTCAAGTGTTGAATACACTACTGGGATTTAACTGAAAATGCTTCTCTTTTTGAGTGTTTGTATTTTTGGTCCAAGGTTCCATTACAACACATTTCTAACAAGTAATAGAAGGATTGGTTGAAAGTCAATGAAATTTTAGAGATTTAGTTAAGGTCTCATTGTATTGTGACATAATCTTGGTGAGCAAGAAGAATGTTTAAAGCTCTACTCTGGCAGCTGGCAGAGAAATATATGGTCTGATTGTGGCAGACAGTAGCTGGGTATTAGAGATGATGAATTATGAGAAATTAGTAGGCTGAAAATCTCGAGCGTCGATGATCTTGAGGCTGAGTCCTGAAAAAGCAAATATAGAATCAAAGGAGACCGGTGGAGGCTGGCCCAAAATCCTCTGATGATAAAGTCAGTGGTTGTAATTTCAAGTCAAAAGGAAGTATCTCTAAAGTTCTTCTTTTTGTGGAAGTGTTTTTCATATCTTACCTCTTCATTTGGGAATGCTTATATAGTATTCATGAAACAGCTACACGTTTAACAACCATTCTTATTGTTAAGGTATTTAGAAGATTCAGAAATAACTTCCATAACTGTCATGGAAGTTACCTCATTGGGACTTGTGCTTTATAACAGTTAGTGGAGGGTTTGATTCGTAACGACGCAACCCGTCTTTTACGTTTAGTGGAACTTGAATCATCAAAAGCCCAATACGCTTAGGGCCCAATAACCTCGTCCGTTAATTACTAAGGACGGACGAGGTTTGTTTTAGGGACGAGCATAGGAGGGACGAGGTTATTAAGAGTATTTCCCTCATCCCATTCTTCAATCTTTTGTCATGGACGGCCCATATGGACGAGATAAGACTTAACGCGCATTTTCTTTACACTATCAGTTGCCCCCTTGTCCATGGGTCATCCAAGGAAATACAGAGTCTAACATCATTCCTTGAATGGACAAGCTTATCTTCACAATTAGATGTGCCACGTGTCATAGTTTCACTGGTGGTTGGTCACGTCGATTAATTTTTTCGAGACGCTTGCCACGTGGCAACTTTTGGTTGGCTGTGTTGTTTTTTATGTCTAAGTCCATGCCCTATAAATAGTAGAATCCCTCTGATACCCTTTGCATTTCTGAAATTTTCTTCCCTGACACTCCTCGTCTAGAAGTTTCTGCGTCTTTAGTCTTCTTTCGTCTAGAGCAAGGTATTCTCTTCTTTCTCGTCTTTAGGTTTTCCTTAAAGTGTTCCTTAGAATGTCTAAAAATATCATTTCCTCATCTAGCAATCGCTTAGATCAGGCTATAGACGAGTGTCATGACACCACTAGTTACAATGGTTCTAGCAGTAGCACTAATAGTAGTAGTAGGGGGAATACCACGGACAAGGAATATATTTCCGACGTCCTTGGATTTCCTATAGATGTTGTTCAAGAACAACTTAGGAAGAAGGCAGCCTCTGGGTTTCAGGCTGGCACCTCGACAAGTGTTCTTCTGTCTAGTCCTTTGGACGAGGAAGAAACTGTTTACAGTTGTGCAGTTGGTGTCAATTCAAAAACCAACGAACAAAGACTCAATAATCTTAGGAAGTGGTACCAAATTCCAGACGAGCTTAACCCCAGGTTGGTCGTCCGTGGAGAATGGTGCTGCAATCCTCGTTTTGGGATAGGCGTCTATGAAGCCTATTTTTTAGGTGGGCTAAGATTACTGTTAAATGCTTTTGCTAGGGAGCTGCTTACTAGATTAGGTTTGGCAGTGTGTCAATTCAATCCTAACGCATGGAGATTAATTATCTATATGCAAATTTTGTAGAGGGAAGTATTTGGAGAAGACCGTCCTATCACTGTGGTCAAGTTCCTCTTTTGCTATAAACTTTCAGAAATTAGTCAATCTTTAGGTTTTTACCAATTTACAACTAAGGGTGCAAACAGTAGGCTAATAAAGTCTTTAGCCTTGTCTGACAGAAAATGGAAGACGGAGTTTATCTTCGTCTCTAGTTTCTGGGCTAGAAATCCTGTGGACGTGGGTAGGGATCCTTTTGCCCCCTATGCTGGGGACTTAGGAAACCTTCGTCCTAAAGGTATGCCCTTATCCTTTTTTTTTTTAATCTCTATTTTTCTTTAATATATGTTTAATCTTTACCTGTTGATTGTTTTATAGCTGCTGGGCGTCCTTTTTTGAACAAGTTTCAACGTGATCGCGTCCACAGGGCTCGTCTTCACGTTGACAAGGATTTCCACTCCTTGGTCAACCTTAGAAGTCTTGCAAAGTGGAGACTTGGTCCTGAACCCTTTGACGAGGCTATTACACACGAGGTCACAGTCCATAGACGTAAGTTTATACTTAAACAGTGATACTTTTCTTCTTTCTCTCTTCTCTATCTTCTCTTTTTTATTTATTTATTTTTTATTGATTTTAATTGCTTTTCAGGGATGGCAACTCTAAAAGAAAACAAAGGGAAAGAAGCTATAGACAAGGGGAGCCATCCTGCTGCAGGTGATGAAAGGAAGTCTTTGTCAAAGAATCTAGACTTAGGAAATCTTCCCAGTCGTCGAGGGAAGAAAGCTAAGCAAGGGTCGTCGAAAGTAGGAGTCGTCCAGGCTAATCTTCCCACACCTCAGCCGTCCCTCCAAATTTTTGACGTAGACTCGTCCACTCCAGCTGAAGTTACCCCGTCCAAGACTCCTCCGTCCAAGACTACTGCACCAGCCTTTCCAAAGAGTTCCCATGAATCTTATTGAAAATGAAGACGTAGCTTGGGAACGTTTTGAGAAGGCAGTGCTTGATGAGGACATAGCTGTGTGTTATGACATGTCCTTGAAGGACTTTGAACATTCTGGTGTTCATGATCTTTTCAAGGTGTGTAATTTCATTTTTAGTTCATCTTATTATTGTAGGTTTCTCTCGTCTAACCATTGTTTTTGTCTTTCACTTTTGTAGGGAATGTCAAAATTCATAGCTGCGTCTAGGCAAGCTACGAAGTTGGACAAGACGAGGATCTTACTGGACAAGGGGATCTAGGAGGTGAGGGACGAATGTAAGAAGTGGGCAGAGGTGGCGTCCAAGGCTAAGGAAGAAGCCAAGGAATTGCAAAGCCAAGTTAAGGAGTTGAAGGTTGGTGTCGTAGAGAAGGATACTCGTCTTGACCACTTGCAGAAGAAGAACGACGAGTTGAGTACCCTTCTCTCCAAGGCAAAGGAGGATGTAGTTGTTGAGTTTAAGGCATCCAAAGACTTTACAGACTTATTGGATCGCAACTATGCAACAAGTTTTGAGGATTTCAGGATGGACGCTATCGAAAACTTCCCTCAAGTGGACTTCAGCTCCATTAAACTTAACTTAAATGCTGCTACCAGCTCTCTTCTCCAAACCAGCTCCGAGGACGTTAACATTAAAGACAATGCAAGCACTCTGCCTCCTCAGGATGACCCTAAAATGGATGCTCCCCCAGCTTAAAACTTTTGTATTCCTACTTTTCCTTTTTTTTTTTTTTTTTTTAATTAACTGTTTGGGACCTTTTCATGTAATTCAAGTACATTTATCTCGTCCATGGTTTTAGGACGAGTTTTTAAACAATTCAAATCTTATTTTACAAGAGTGTTTGAACATTGGTCGTCCGCCCTTAAACAACTGAATGAATGTTCTTTTTTTTATTACGATATGGACGAGAATTTCTATCTCTAGATTTTGAACATTGGCTCGTCCATAGAAGGAATTTCCCACTTTTTAATATGAACATTTACTTTTCCCATTCTATGAATTTCATCAAGAATGATTCGTCTATGTGAGATGGTAGTCATCAGCTGTACTCGTCCTTTGACTTAGCTAATTTTTGTGCTTTATAGACAAAGCCCAACCTTTCACTCGTCCATAGATCGAATTGTTTAGTTGGTGTGTTATCAATAAATGAAACATTTGTTTGTGTTTCCTCGTCCATGGACTGAACGAATGCAACGACTTCAACTCATCCATTGTTTGGATGATTTTATGGCTTCACCTGTTTTAAGGTTTATACTCGTCCATAGTTTGGATGAGTATAGCGTCGTTTCACACATTTAGACAGTACATCCCTACGTCCAGAGAATCTATTTGTCTTGGGCTCCTAGCCTTCTTATGGGTTAACCTCAATGAAAACAGTAGAAACCAAGGATTCAAACACAACATTATGTACATAGCATAAATAATATTCATAGATGAGGCATGTACTTTAGAAGCTAATGCCTTCTAGGAAAATAAGTACAAGCCAAACCATAACTTTTCCATGGTTCTAACACAATAACAACAAAGCAATAAAAAATATTCTAGTATATAAACTCCTTATATAGATAAACAAGTAGATAAACGATCTCTAGGCCCGTCTAGAGTTATGTTCGTCTAGGATGGCACTTTACTGATAGTACCTCCTTAGGTGCTTAACATTCAAAAGATGCTCTAATTTCCTCCCGTTTAGGGCCTCCAAGTAGTAGGATCCTTATCTTTTACAATTGATGACTTTGTAGGGGCCTTCCCAATTAGGTCCTAGTTTTTCATGAGCCGGGTTTTTGGTTGCTAAAGAAACCCTCTTCAGGACAAGATCTTCTATGTTGAACCGCCTTAGTTTGACCATTGCATCATGTTGCCTAGCTATGAGGTTTTTGTACTTTGCTATCCTTTGCTCTGCATCCATCCTTACCTCATCTATTAGATCAAGACTCAAACGGAGTTGCTCCTCATTATCCTTATCTTGGTATGTCATTACCTTGTGGTTAGCCGTATGCACCTCTATAGGTATGACTGCTTCACTTTTGTAGGCTAGCTTGAAAGGAGTTTCCCCCGTAGGGGTTCTCACTGTCATCTGGTATGCCCAAAGAACACCAGGTAGCTTGTCAGGCCACACTCCTTTTGCCCCCTCAAGCCGAGTCTTGATATTTTTCAACAAGGATCGGTTTGCAACTTCAGCTTGACCATTTGCTTGAGGGTGGGCAGGTGAGTAGTAGTGATTTTGAATTCCAAAATGTTCACAGAAGTCTTTAAAAAGCTCATTATCAAATTGTCGTCTGTTGTCGGATATCAATACTTTGGATACCTCAAACCTGCACACAATGTTTTTCCATATGAAATTCTTAACATTTTGTTATGTGATATTAACTAAAGGTTCTGCTTTTACCCACTTTGTGAAATAATCGATGCCAACTACTAGAAACTTCATCTGCCTTATGCCTAGTGGAAAGGGACCCAAATTGTCTAGTCCCTATTGTGCAAAGGGCCATGGGGCCATCATTGGGGTGAGGTACTTTGATGGTTGTCTGGGAATGTTACTAAACCGTTGGCATTGATCGCAGACCTTGACATATGTTTTAGCATCAGCTTGCATGTTTGGCCAGTAGTATCCTGCACGGACGACCTTATGCACGAATGACCTGACTCCTGAATGGTTGCCACATACTCTTTCATGAACTTCCCTCAAAATGTAGTTCGCCTCGTCTTGAGCTAAACACTTGAGATAGGGCTGAGAAAAGCCTCTTTTATATAGTATTTCATCCATAAGAACATACCTGGCCGATCTTACCCTCAGCATTTTGGCCTCGTCTTTCTCTTCTGGATGTCGCCCGTCCTTCAGGTATGATACAATCGGGGTCATCCAATTTCCTCTGCTTTCTACCTATTGTATTTCTAGGATATCTATACTTGGTATATACTGGATTTCATCAAGCTTGTCCATGGCTTTGTTCGCTGAAGCTTTTTTCACTAAGGTATCAGCTTCCACGTTCTCCTCCCTTGGGACTTGAACAAAGTCAACTTCTTCAAATTTTTTAATAAGGCGTATTACCCTATGAAGGTACTTCCTTATTTGTTCTTCCTTAGTCTCATATATCCCCTTTACTTGGCCCATGATCAATTAAGAATCTCCCAAGACAAGTATTGACTTTGCCTCCACGGACTTAGCCAATTCCAGCCCCTTAAGGGGGGCTTCATATTCAACTTTATTATTTGTTGTTTAGTATTGCAAACAAACCTTGTGTTTTAGTTTATCTCATTTTGGGGATTGTAGAACCATACATATTCCACCTGCATGCTACGTAAACGAACCATCCACATGGACGATCCACTTAGTCTTTTCTACCTCTTCTAAATTATCATAATTTGGGGTAAACTCTATAATGAAATCTGCTAGTGCTTGAGCTTTTATGGCGTGCCTTGGTTGATATCCGATTTCAAACTCACTGAACTCGACAACCTATTGGATCAATCGTCCTGCAGCTTCCAACTTGTTCATTGCTCTCTTGAGTGGATGATCTGTCATGACATTGATAATATGGGCTTGGAAATAATGCCTTAGTTTTCTAAAAGCTGTTATTAATGCAAAGGCTAACTTTTGTATTAGTGGATATTGTCTTTCCGCTCCCCTCAGTGCAAAGGCTAACTTTTGTATTAATGGATATTGTCTTTCCGCTCCCCTCAGTGCTTTACTTGTATAGTATACAGGCATTTGTACTTTGTCTTCTTCCCTCACCAATGCTGAACTTACGGCATGCGGGGTGACTGCCAAGTATAAGTACAACTCTTCTCCCAGCACGGACAGGCTTAATAAAGGAGCCACAGTGAGATATGCCTTCAAATCTTCAAAAGCTTTTTGACACTCGTCGGTCCATTCAAATACTTTTTTAAGAACCTTAAAAAATGGCAAACACTTGTCAGTAGTTTTAGAGACAAACCTGTTAAGGGTAGCAACTTGTCTGGTGAGGGATTGGACTTCTTTAACATTTCACGGAGACTTCATGTCTAGTATTGCTTGGATCTTGTCTGGATTCGCTTCAATTCCTCTATGTGAAACCATAAACCCCATGAATTTCCCTGATGACACTCCAAAAGCACATTTGCTGGGGTTCAACTTTATGTTGTACCGTCTGAGTGTGTCAAAAGTTTCCTGCAAATCATCCAAGTGCCTTCCCTCATCTTAGTTTTTCACCAGCATGTCATCTACATAAACTTTCACGTTCTGCCCAATCTGTGGACGGAACATATGGTTAACCAACCTCTAATATGTTGCCCCCGCATTCTTCAAACCGAAGGGCATTACCTTATAACAGAATAAGCCTTAACTTGTGACGAAGGATGTCTTCTCTTAGTCTACTTCATCCATCCTTATTTGGTTGTATCTTGAGAAAGCATCTATGAAACTAAGTAACTTATGGCCTGCAGTAGAATCCACCAGCTGATCAATACACGGCAATTAGTAGCTATCTTTGGGGCAAACTTTGTTTAGATGGGTAAAATTTACACACATTCTCCACTTGCCATTTGTCTTATTGACCATTAATACATTGGCCAACCAATCAGGATAGTACACTTCTCAAATAAACTTTGCCACGATTAACTTTTGGACTTCGTCTTTGATCGCACTATCTCTCTCCGGGGCAAACACCCTCTTCTTTTGTCGCACTAGTTTGGAGGAAGGACAGACATTTAGACGATGGGTAATGACAATAGGATTTATACCCGACATGTCGTCATGACTCTAAGCAGATACATTAATATTTTTCTTCAAAGAACAGACGAGGTCCTTTTTAATCTTTATTTCTAGATTTGCTCCAACCTTAGTACACCTCTCAGGATTGTTTTCATCTAAGGAAACATCTTCCAACATTTCAATGGGCTCTACTACAACTCTCTTTTCTTCAATATTCATAGCTTGAACTTGCTCGTCCATGGCTAACATGGCCAAAGAACATTCTCTTGCTACTAGTTGGTCTACTTGTCCTTGTCCTATTACATACTCTATTGGAAACTTGACCGATAGGTGGTAGGTAGACGTAACAGCTTTCCAACTATTTAAAGTTAGCATTCCAATTATGGCATTGTAGCAGGACAAATAATCTACCACAAGAAAGTTCACATCCTTAGTGATTTGTTGCGGGTACGTCCCCACGACCACTAGTAATAAAATAGTGCTTACAGGCTATACCTTTATCCCACCAAAACCTACTAGGAGGGAGCTCACTGGGCAAAGCTAATCTAGTCCTAATCTCATCTACTGAAAAGCTGGATAATATAAAATATCCGCCGAGCTTCCGTTGTCCACCAATACACTTCTGGTTGTGTAATCAGCAATAAGTAAAGTGATGACAATAGCATCATCATAAGGGTGGTGAATTCTCTCGGCATCCTCGTCCGTAAAGTGATCGCTTGTTCGTCCGTCCTTGTCCTTGGTGATCGTCCAGAAAGTTGGACGCTTTGTACTACCTTCAGGTATACTTTCTTTGCCTTAGACAACTGTTTTGTTGAACTTCCCCCAATGATAACTCTTATTTCTCCAAGTGGCGGTCACGATGATTCTTCTACCTTCCCCTTCAATTTCTCATCCTTGTGATCTCGTCCAAGGAAGTTTCTTAACTTCCCTTGTCTTATGAGATTCTCAATCTGTTGTTTTAAATCATAACACTCATCAATGTCATGTCATAGTCTCTGTAAAAGCGACAATACTTATTCCTATTGCGCTTGTTAGGATCTCCCTTCATTTTCTTCGGCTATTTCAAAGAATGATCATCCTTGATTTGCATAAAGACTTGTTCAAGTAGCACACTTAATGGGGTATATTGTTGATTCCTCGCTGAAGAGCCTAGCTTCTTATTATCTCGGTCTTTCTTTTCTTCAGCTCGTCCTTTCTTTGGACGAGGACCTTGCTCGGAGTGGCGAGTGGGGTTTGCTTTTATTCTCTCAGTTCTCTTCCTCTTCTTAGCTATGATCTCGTCTTTTGCGTTCATAAAATTTTGGGTTAAATGGACGAGCTCGGCTATGGATTGAGGCTTTTTTTTCATAAAGCTTATGTATGAACAGGTCAGAATTAGCCCCGTATGGAAGGCCGCCAACAGTAGCTTGTCATCTACCTCGTCCACGGTCAGGGCTTTCCTGTTGAAGCGAGTGATGAAGGAACGCGGGCTTTCATTCTCTCCTTGCTCTATGGTTAAGAAGCTGGATGAGGAACGCTTGTGTCTCTATCTCCTAATGAAGTTATTGACAAAACAATTTGCTCAACTCTTCCAAAGAACTTGTCGAATTCGGGGGTATTTTACTGAACCAGACTCGTGCCGGACCTTTCAGGGTGGTAGGGAAGGCTTTACACATAATTTCATCAGGGACCCCTTGAAGATGCATTATAGTCTTAAAGGTGGCAATGTGATCAAACAGATTGCACGTTCCATCATATGAATCGAAGAAAGGCATCTTGAATTTTGGAGGTAAGGGGTGGCTATTGATAGAGGCCGTGAAGGGGGAGTCTGTTCGGTGATCTAGGTCTTCTATAGGATTTGTTCTTCTTATGTTCTCCCTCATTTCATCCATAACTTTCCTCATCTGATCCATTTCCCTCTCTAGGTGTGGCACTCTTTTTGGTGCAGTACCCCTTGTTTGGCTTTCTGGCTCTGCATTTCTTCCATTTTCCTGGCTCTGACCATGCTTTTCTCCATAGGCCTCATGTCGTTGTCTTCTAAGATTAATCACCCTTCTCAATTCTTGGTTCTAGCAAGTCAACTCTGCCATGGCAGCAGCCATGGGCTGCACGTGTTGGACAGAAGATGGTTGCATGGCAGGCGTCGATTAACGGTCACGATGGGGGTTACCGGAAGCGTCTCTACTTTCTTGAGGGCCTAGACTAGTAGCCCTTGATCTTGTCCGAACCATTTCAGCCCTTTCTCGGAGAAAGAAATCACAGAACTCAACAATGAAGTTTGAGTGTGAAAAATCTCTTCCTCATAAACGACGCCAACTAATGAATTCTGGGAAATCAGTAGGCTGAAAATCTCAGGCGACGATGATCTTAAGGCTGAGTCCTGAAAAAGCAAATATAGAATCAAAGGAGACTAGTAGAGGCCGGCCTAGATTCCTCCAATGGTAAAATCAATGGTTGTAATTTCAAGTCAAAAGGAAGTATTTCTAAGGTTCTTCTTTTTGTGGAAGTGTTTTTCATACCTTACCTCTTTATTTGGGAATGCTTATATAATATTTATGGAATGGTTACTCGTTTAACAACTGTTTCTATTGTTGAGGAATTCAGAAGATTCAGAGATAACTTTTATAACTGTCATGGAAGTTACCTTATTGGGACCTGTGCTCTATAACGGTTAGTGGAGGGTTTGATTCGTAACAACGCAACTTGTCTTTTACATTTGGTGGAACTTGAATCATCAAAAGCCCAATACACTTAAGGCCCAATAACCTCGTCCGTCCATTATTAAGAACGGACGAGTTTTGTTTTAGGGACGAGTATAGGAGGGACGAGGTTTTTAAGAGTATTTCCCTCATCCCATTCTTCACTCTTTTGTCATGGACGACCCATATGGATGAGATAAGACTTAACGCAGCGCATTTTCTTTACATTATTAAGAGATTTCATGAATATTTTGTACAGAAAGAGATAAAAGATAGCCAATCAGATTAAGCCATGTGTTTGAGTTGGATTTTAGCTGAAAGTAGTAATGAGATTTATGTAGAATAATATAATGAAGTTTCTAAATTTGTATAGCAATAGTTGGGGATTGAATGAACAGTTATTTTCTTAGCAGTTAAATGGCTAGGGATATTGAGCATTTGTCATATGATGAATATTAAGCTTTAGGAAAAGAATAATGAGGAATTTTATCATCTAAAGTGCTACATAATAAGAGACGCTTACCATATGTTACCCGCTACACTGACTTGTTAGAGTTCAGGGAGTTAGTAACATGTCTCTTTTATCAACTTTAAACCGCTGGAGCTTCATTGAACATACCTCTTGAGCCTCCAAACCACGACTCCCAAAGTTTCCCTAAAGAGACTTATAAGCTTGAATCATAAGCTGAAGATGAGATGACGTACCTCAGGTTTTGTTGTTATTTTGTGTAAATATGGGCTCTTGTTGAAGAAGCCGCTTGCCATGAGTGTAAGAGAGGTAATATGGGCCGTAAGCTTTGATTCATTGCTTAAGCTCGATCCATATGTTGATGTTGATGATGTTGTAGGGTTATGATCCCAATTGATGAAGATGAAATGTGGACCATGAATCTGCCTCTTGAAGTAAGGATCTCACGGACCATGTGAGCCCAATCCATCTAGTTGAATGAGATATGAGCTTATTTTGGGCTTTAAAGAGATTTACCAAAAAAATTAATAATATGTTGATGTGGCATGAGTTGCCAATGAAGTAATGCCACGTGGGCCGAAAAAAGGTCCTCAACAAAGGTTATCTCTCACTCTAACTTCGAGTTTATCTCGAGCATGCTAACTAATTTCGTGTCTAAGGATTATGAGATTAGATTGTCTAATAAAAATGACCTTACTACATAAATTTGATGATTGTAAGATGCGAAATTGTATTTATGAGTGCTAAGTTTGACACCAAGCTACTTTAACCATGTTAACCATATCTAAGTGCATAATTTAAATAAAAAATATTCAAGACTAAGCAAATAACAATTGCATTACTTTGATTCTATGTTTCAAATTAGAGACCTAGGTTCATATTCTGCACACACCAAAAACCAATTGTTATCTTGACCCAATCATATTATGCATACACTAAAATAAAATAAATTTGATATCAAGTTAAA
This sequence comes from Quercus variabilis, assembly GCA_030445155.1. Lineage (NCBI taxonomy): Eukaryota > Viridiplantae > Streptophyta > Magnoliopsida > Fagales > Fagaceae > Quercus > Quercus variabilis. The sequence continues at coordinate 22,615,426 of CP129456.1, read as the reverse complement.
CTAATTTGCCAAAAAAAAAAAAAAAAAAAACCAAACTATGGAAATAATTTGGTTAATGTAATATGGTGACTACAAACGAGGCTATAATACTCTAGAAAGTAAATTACAACAATAAATATAGGTGTTGGGTATGTCTTTCTCTAAATTATGATATTTATTTATACTTAGTGTCCGTTTAGATACAACTTATTTAGCTGAAATTAAAAACTTTTTGCTAAAAGTACTATAGATAAAGGTAAAAGTTAGCTGAAATAATACAGTGAGACCTATGAATAGTATCAAAAAGTGCAGTGAGACCCATGAATAGTAGCAAAAATAAGCTAAATAGTAAAATAAACTAGCTTTTAAAGCCAATGCCAAACACAATCTTAAGAGCAAAGCCAAGGGGCCAATAGAGGGGGGGGGGGGGGGAATGTGGGTGGAGCAATCGCCCTAGTGGCCCACCCAAAATTACACAGACCATTTGTTTCTTCATCAATCTCCCCCCCCCCCCCCCCCCACCTTCCCTCTCCCTCCCTCTCCCTCCCTCTTCTCATAATAATTTTTTTGGCGGAAATCACATTTTCATCCTTACGCGATTTCCACTTTGGTCCCTAGATTTAATTTTTACCGCTTTTAGTCCTATCTTGAAAAACGTTTCTCGTTTTGGTCTCTACCATTACATCAGAGACGGAAATTACACACGTGGCAAATGGAGTGCATTGTTGGCACACTAAAAGCTGACGTGACCATTAAAATAATAATAAAAAATGTTATTTGACATTAAAAAATGCCATGTCAGCAATTAAATTTAAAAAAAATTATTAATTTTAACCAAATAAAAAAATTAAAAACTAAAAATCATATGAATTGAGATCTAAGTGTGTCTTGAACAAGAACACAAACCCAGATCCAAGTACACAAACCTAGAAATTATAAATAATTAAAAAAAAAAACCAGTAAATCTTTGTCCCTGAGAAATTTTCTGCTTCACTTGGTTGCAAAAAAACACAAACCAAGGTTTAAATAGCGTGAGATTTTTTTTTTTTTTTTTTGTTATGAACTTGAGTGGTTTTTGAATATGGCGGAGATCTGCTGTGGATTGGTGAACGAGAGCAAGACATCAACGGCGTGTGAGCAAAGCTCGTGAGCAGCGAGGTGGAGGAGAATGGAGATCAGACGGTTCAAATTCGTAACCAGCGTGGCCACACCGGAGTCAGAGAGTACTAGTACTGAGCAAAAGCGTCAGAAGCTAGAAGGCTATTACATAGCGTCGTTTTCTTATGACTGCGAGAACGCCATAGAGACCTCTTTTACGGACGATGAGAAGAGATAATTGGTGGTCATAGAAATTAAGAGGCTCGAGACCAAAGAGATCTAGAATTCGAATGATGGTTGTGCTTTGACTTCGGTTTCGAGTGAGTACTCGAAATTCGATGTTGCATTCGTGTGTGGAAGATGGATAGACATGGAAGACGCTGTGGCTATCCACCCTTCGTTCTCTAGCCATTTTCTTGCAACCAAGCGAAGCAGAAACTTTCTACGAAGATTTACTGGTTTTAAAAAAAAAAAAAAAAAAACAGAGTTTGTGTTCTTAGATCTAGGTTTGTGTTTTCTTTATTCTTGTTCAAGGCACACTCAGGTCTCAATTCATATGATTTTTAGTTTTTAATTTTTTATTTAGTTAATATTAATAAATTAATTTTTTTAATTTATATGCTAACGTGGAATTTTTTAATGCCAAATAACATTTTTATTATTATTTTAAGGGCCACGTCAACTTTTAGTGTGCCAACAGTGCACTTCGTTTGCATTTTTCGTCTCTAATGTAACGACAAGGACCAAAACGAGAAGTGTTTTTGAAGATAGGGACTAAAAGCGATGAAAATAAAATCTAGGGACCAAAGTGAAAATTTCTTGAAAATATAGGGACGAAAATGTGATTTCTGCCAATTTTTTTTTTTGTTTCTTTTTATTTTCCATTTTTCTTGGATTTGTTTTATGCCTTTTTTTCTTTCATGTATATAATAACTAATGGACTATTATTTATTTTATATGCAAGCTTCATTAACATAAATAGAACAAATCATTCATGTATTTATCGATGTCTTTTAAATATTCAAAACCTATAACAAACCCCTGAAAAATAAACATAGTATAACCGACTTGTATAATAACATAAAGTACTATTATAACTACATTTTTTCAAATAGATTCAATAGGAATTGAAATATTCGGTGTCCATGCAAAGATGATTGCTCTATATTTTCAAACCAATACAACAATTGGTTTCTTTTTGATGTATGGGGGCTTATTAACCATGTCTCTCATTATTAATAATAAACTTTACTAATTGAGCTAATTGGAACTCACTTATGTTATCATTTATGTGTGTATAATAGCTACTTGTATTGATAATAGTTCCTCATTTAAAAAAAAAAAAAAATCTAAAATACACTTTTGCCCTTTAAAATGCCGAGTTGGATGGTTCAAGTGGCATTTAACAGAAGTTAGGCAACAAATTTGGATGGGAGTACCACTTTGAAAATGAAAAAAAAAAAAAAAAACAAAAAAAAAAAAACAAAATTGGTAGACAAAAATGAAAATTTTCAAATTTCATGGTCCAAAATGACAACAACCAAAACTTTAAACGACAAAAGTGTAATTTAGTAGAAAATAAGAAGTATTATATCTTCTTGTATTGATAATAGTGGTTCCTAATATATAAATAAAATAAAATAAAATAATAGTTTCTAAGATTTCATGATATCTATAAAATTATGGATCGAAATTTCTTACCAATATTTTAGGACTATTCTGAATAGATTATTTTCTGTAATAATGTGACTTGTATGAGATGAGAGGATTGAATACACCAAAAGAAATAATCAAATACTCTCGTTTTGTCAAAAAAAAAAAAAAAGGTTTCCCTTTATTTTTTTTTATTATAAAAAAATTTCCTCTTTGATAAAAAAAAAAAAAGTTCCTCTTTGATAAAAAAAAAAAAAAATTGTAAACTTAACGGGCTTTCAAAAAAAAAAAAGAAAAAAAAGAGAAAGAAGAAAAATGGCGGCAGGCCCATCAATAACAAATGAGTTGTACATGTTTGAAATCGAGTTCGTTTGTGAATAGACGAACAAGAGAACTGGGCCGAGTTCGAATACGCAAAGCCCAGACTCTTCCTCCTTTTCTCAATGTATGTAACTTGTTTGTACACAGAATAACACCTCTCTCTCTCTCTCTCTCTCTCTCTCTGAAACTCTCTCCGAAGAGGAAGAGGGAATGGATAGCGACATTGAAGAATCGCTGAAGAAGAGACAGAGAAAGACTCCATTCCTTGGGGATCCTTCTTCTCGCAAGGTCTGTTTTTCCAATCTTCCATCAAATTTTATATTTATGTCCAAATTTACTGTCGCAATTACTGTTTTTTCAAAACACTCTCTACCTCTCTAATTTGCTCGCGATGAAGTTTATTCTTGAGAACACAAATATATCACTATGTAAAACAATATTTATTAGTTGATATTCCAGAATTTTGTCTGTGTAGGTGTGTAGCTGTACCATGATTTGTTCATGAAAATGTGTTGTCTATTTGCTTATTGTGGCAACTCTAGTAACGTTGTTTGGAATAATGGTTTTTGGTGCTTATAAGGTTGTCTATATGGAGGATTTTTTGTTTTATTTTTGTTCTACTTAATTATTTGTCTTTGCTTTGATTATTGTTGTTGCTGCCAATTTGAATAGCTGCTAATCTGATTTATTTATGAGCCGAGGATCTGAGTGTGTGAAACTGTGCAGCAATTTGAACAGTTTGCGGCGCGTCCCTACGTAATGGGAGAAGTGGTAATGGTTCTTACTCTATCTGTCCATCTTTGATTAATTGAATAAAGTGCACTAATGGGGAATTGCTTTGTGTTGCTTTAATTACTTTCTGGAAATTAGTTTTTATTACCTCGTATAAAATCTAGGCTAGTTTATACAACAGGTGATTAGCAAATGTGTGTGTGTGTGTGTGTGTGTGAGAGAGAGAGAGAGAGAGAGAGAGAGAGAGAGATTTCTTATCCTCACTTCAATTTCCTGTGGCTGGAGGTTGTCATAAGAAATACTAAGTGCTGAAAGTGGCCCCAATTCCAAGATGATTTGGTTGGCTGGGATAATATAAATGATGCAGTCGTAGGTTTTGGTTAGTTCAGATTATAAAGAATCTTGTCAATGAATAAGGGATATGGGTTTGAATTCTGCCTAAATAAAAGAGAAACCTATTGGTGTCTTGGCTTGATGATAAAGAGCAATCATCATAGAGTAGTTGCCATAGGTTTCAAATCCGTGTGTGTTTGTGTGTGTGTGTGTGTGTGTGAGTGTGTGTGTGTGTGTGATGTAGTCCTGCAAGTTGTTGAGAGTTGAGACTCATTGCTTGAAATGGAAGGAAATACCGGTAAGAAGTAAGTACATGTGAAAATGAAAAATCTCTATAAATTCATCTAAATATTGGAGGAATAAAACGAGGTAATTGCTTAAATGAATTGAATACTTTTACTCAATACCCTTTACCATTCTTAGCATAAAGTTGTTATTTTCTCTCCTACTCACTCTTTCTCTCTTAAAGGAGAGCAAGGGAATAGAATTTAGAAATATTAGTTTTTTGATTGCCATTCTTTTATGTACTTGATATGCTAAGAACAATGGCTAATGGGAGAATTTGAATTATACATAGTTTATGTGATTTATATTATGATTGTTGACTTAGTTGTGATTTTTGATTTGCCTCTAATATGTTGCAATTGATGTAGTAGTATCTTTTATTAATCATCAAGTCTTAAAGAACTGTAATTTTTGGATTGCCTTTAATCCATCATCTCTCCAAGACTGCTTTTTAATTTTTTAGTGTTTTTGTTTGTTTTCGTGATTTGCATTTCTCATTGATAGAATCTTTGAGTGATGATCAATGTTGGTATTTTTTTTTGGTCAATTATCCTTTTCTAGTGAGTTGCTTTGACATTACATTATTCTCTCCTTCTCAGTACTTTTAACTTTTTCTTTCTGGAAGTAATTATACCTTGCTCTGTAACAGAATTTTATGCAAGAGGAAGATATTCGGTTGGAGGCAACACGAGCTAGATGTACCTAATCTAAGTTCTTATTTCTCTCTCTCTCTCTCTCTCTCTCTCTCTCTCTCTCTCTCTCTCTCTCTCTCTCTCTTTTGGTATCTAAATGCTTATACTTTCAGAAGAATTTAAGTCTTTTTCCCTGCATGACAGTTTCAAATGTTCTCAAAAGGCATGGAGAGTTGACAGAGCGTCTTTCTAGGTACGGTTTTCTTGGGAACTTTTAAGGTATCATTCATGTAAATATTTGTTATCATAAAATCACACCTATACCTTTTTGAAAATATCAGTTAATTTTTAGTTTTATGAAGGGAGTTAGCTTTGAGAGTTTATGCTTGAAGTGACAAGGAAGCTTCCTTCTAAAGATGCTTCCAAAATCTCCTCTATCTTTTTCTTTGCATACATCTTCCCCTTTATCCTTCTAAAATCTCCTCTATTTTTAATTGTATAATATTATAAGAAGGTCTTGTGTTGTGGTTGCCTGGTTGGGCATCGTGTCATTACTTGAAGAAAGAAAAAGAAAAAGAAAAATTCCATTCCAAGAAGTTTGGATGTGCTATATATATATATATATATATTTTGATAAGTAACGTAAAAATATTATTAATAATAAAAAAAGGTGCCAAACTGAGTAAATTAGGGATGTATGATGGGGGCACAAATTAGGAACCAAAAATACAACGATCAAGAAAAACAGGAAGGGAGGAACAAGAAAAATGAGAAAAATTAGTTTTGGACAAAAATTAGTAATTTTGGGATACAAAATAGTCTGACTTTTGAAGGGCAGAAGTCCCCTTGAAGATTCTGTATTTTTTGGGTTCATTGTATTAGTCATTATTACTTAAGGAGAATACTTTTGTATGCTGACTTTCTACCTAAGTTAGTCCCTATGATTTTTTTGTTAATAAATCTTTGTTCACTTATGAAACAAGGATTATGATATTTGCCCGATTAAAATCCCACCTTTTCAAAGTACAACTTTAAAACCCTATTTGTTTTTTTCTAGGTACAGTTTTTTCAAAGAACCCATTTTCAAATTGCTGTGAAAATAATCTGTGCCAGACAGGGAAAATCCTAACAATTGACTATTTTCAAAAATTGTGAATTGGAGTTGCATGTGTAAGCTAGATGGGGAATCCGCTGATCTTTGGGCATTAGCCCTCTGTTTGTTGAGCCCAAATTTGATAAGGATGTGGTGCAAAACCCATGGATTACACCATCAAATAAAAGAATGCCACATCAGCTTATTTCATATAGAGAAATAGGAACTACCACAGTCAATTTAAATCCCATTTAAACCAAAAAAAAAAAAAAAAAAAACCTAAGGAAGCCGCCTGTGCTGAAGATGCCAGTGACGGACAGGAGCTGCTTGTAACTCTGTCCACCACTGTTGTCAATGGCTCTCGCTCTTTTAATTCCATCATACCTATATCTGATCTGATTAAAAAAAAAAAAAAAAAAAAAAACAAATATCTGATCTAATGAAAGAAGTGAAGGGTGAGAAAATATGTCAAGTTTGATTCACCATAGGAGCAATGGTGTCTTATTGCAACTATTGTGTTGCTTTTCTAACAGACTATAAGACACAATTCCCCCACATTTTGATTTAAAGAAAGACCCACGTACGTAGGAAGAATAAAAATTGCAACTTTCTGTTTCTCTATTTGAAAAGACAAATCAATCTTTAGCACAGCAGTCTTTTTGTCTTTTTTCTTTTTTACTCTTCTCGAATGGTGTTTAGTTTTGCCATCTTTATCTTGTCTTTCCCTTCCTGTTTTGCTTGATCATTGTAATTTGGTTTCTTGATGTTTTTGCCCCTTTAGTACATTTCCCATGTACTGGGCTGTGTTTTTTTAATAAAATTTTTATGTTACTTATCAAAAAAAAAAATCTTTAGCACGGCAGTGGTGGGTGGAGTAGCATCAACCCAGAAATTCCCAAACTTTTATCAGATACGGGTAAGATGGAATTAAGAGAGAGGAAGTGAGAGCACCAATATCTTTGACAACAGTGATGGTGAAATCACTGACTGTACCTCCGGCAGAATCTGTCACTGACATTCTCGGCACAGGGGTGGGTTCTTAGGTTCTTAGTTTTTTTTTTTTTTTTTTTTTTTAAATGGAATTTTAATTGTGTAGTAGTTCCTATTGTTCTATTTGAACCCATTTGAATTAATCTGAGGGGGCATCATCCCATTGGAGGGTGTAAAACATGGGGTTTACACCATGTCCATACAGAATTTAAACTCTTGTTTGTTTTGGGTGCATTGGGTTATACCTAAGAGGGTGGTGGACTTATTGGCTTGTTGATGTAGGACAAATTAGGAATTTGTCTATGTTTAGTTGTGGTGGGTTTAGGGTTAGGAAAGAAGAAGAATTACAGAGATGTTGCAGCTGTTTAGGGGTTGTGTGAACAGTACCCTTGAACAATAACCCTAGAAAGAAAGAAGAGAAAATAAAGAAAAGAGAGAAAGAGAAGAAATAACAAAGGCCAACGTGCCTATTGCTCAAAACACTCAATTTTATTAATCAACTCATTCTACTTCTTTGAATACATTGAGCACAATATGTATATAAAGACATAAAGACTCTTACTTGTACTAGTAGTAATATGATTCCTACTAGTATTAAGACTGCTAATAAAACCTAATAAATACTAACTTGGACCATAAGTAAATAAACCTAAGATACTTATAACCCTAGAAGATTCTAGACTCAACAAAATTACCAAAATACCCTTAATTTGCAGGAATTGCAGAAATTACAGATTTGCCCCTCAATATAAAACTGACCATAACTAATAAAATAAAAACCCAAATTAAAAACTGTTTTAACCCTAAAAGACTCATACTTAGATCATTAAAAAGGCACTACTTTCACTTCAATAGGAAGTCACATGAGAACCCAATAAAATAATTATTGAATAGGTGAATTTGCAAAGTAATAGCATATTAATCTTCCTTGACTCTATCACTTGTTGGAAGTAGCAATTTGCTAGACATCGAAATGGAGATGTTTGGAATGCAATTCCGCTTTGTGTGATGTAGATTCTCTAGAAGGAAAGAAATTCTAGGATGTTTGAGGGCATTTAACAATCAACGGTGTTGGTGTTGCGAATTTTTATGCTCACTCTATATGAATGGATGGTTTCTGAGTAGACATTCCTTCTCAAGTCTGTTAGATTTTGTTGACAGCTGTAGTTTTCTTTAGTTTGATGCACTGCTAGTACACTTCCTGTGTACTGTGATGTTATCATTTTATTTTCTTTCTTCATATTAACAAAGCTGACTTACTGATAATAAAAAAAGCCCTTGGTCTTGTTATGTTCAATTTTTTTTTTCCTTTTCCGATAGGTAACGAAAAATATTAATAATAATAATAAAAAAAAGCCAACCCAAGTACATTGGGGATGTACTTTGGGGGCACAAATCAGGAACTAAAATACAACGATTAAGTAAAATGGGAAGGGAAAAACAAGAAGTCATATATGTTAATGTCATGCTAGGAAGTCTTTTGTGATGATTTATTCTAATAGAAGAAAAATAAAGAAGAAGAAAGTAGGTGAATTTTGTTGAGGGTTATCTCTATAGTTACGTCTATGACTATATCCACTTCTGACATCTTGTATTATGTTATTCATCTAAAATGTTATGTCTATAGTGTCAGGGATATAAATGCTTTGACCATCTCCCAAAAAGCAATTCAACAGTTTTTGTACCTTTCTGGCCCAAAAGAGGAAAATTTTTATTTAATTTCTTAATGTGGGTATCACCATTTGTTCATAGTGTGCTAATTGTGTTCATGATGATATATTTTATTCTGCATAGAATTTCCTGCTCTTGTCTCTATGTGAATTTTACATGCACGGGAATCCTTTTTGAAAGAAAATTTTATTGCATGTTTTTTACATGCATGGGAATCCTTTCTTTTTCAAGCCATAGTTTAAACTTGCATATTGATTGCGATGTATTTATGTAATGCTATGTTTGTTTAACACAGTCGTAGTTCAAACTAGCATATGATCTAATATTACTATTATTTAGTAATTTTTTTTATTTTATCTTTTTTTTTTTTTTTTTTAAATACTATGTTTTAGTAACTTATATTTATAAGTTTTGGTGACATTACTGATTTTTAACAGGGATTCTGACAAGATGATATTTGATCGTCTACAAAAAGAATTTGAAGCTGCTCGTGCTTCTCAAACTGAAGGTAGCTTTAAATATAATGTTTTGCTTTTTCTTTTGGGGGGGGGGGGGGGGGGGATGAAATTATAGGTACTGTCTAGCTTTGCTCCATGTCTTTTCTTGGTATCATTTTCTTTTATCACATCAAAAATAATGCTTGGATGTTAGTTGTAAGAGCCTTCTTTGCTTTGCCTTTTCTGCCTGTACTCCCCTTTTTATTGCTCATAGTTTCTCTGAGTTAACAGTGGTTTAGGAATGCTGGTGACTGAATATTTTTTGCTTAGTACTGACTGCAGTTGGAAGTTGGGAATTTACTCAGCCTGATGTCAGCCAACAGCCATCAACTGTAGCTTTAGGCTTTTGAATGTGTTAAGCTTTAGGCTATATTTTGGTCAGCCTAATACAGCAATCTGTTTGACCTTCTTTGCCCATTCTTCCCCTCCTTGAAACTGCATCCTCTGTGTGAACTTGTAGGAGGAATATTGAGAATATCAGAGTAGGAAATTTTGAACATTTAAATGAACTGGAATTGACTCTGTTACCATTCCTAAAGTTGACATTCTACCATTCTAGGGAGGAACCTTGGGATTCTCTTGTTGCCAAGGAATCTCAATTTCTGACAAAGAGTGCAGTTAGCTCTCTTTCGTGGCCTAGACTTCACCTATGTTTGAATTTTCTTATGAAGTTCTCTTGAAGATTAGGATCTGTCATCTTGAGCTTTCAACCTAAAACTGATGTCTAGGTTCTGGGCGAATATTTCTTTTGCGATAGTTGGGTTGGGGGGATTTGAACCCTAGATGTCTCCATTGGAGACACTAAGAGGTGCCAACCAATTGAGCTACAAGGCTCTTGGCAACCTGTTTGAGTCTTCTATTCTTCTTCTTCTTCTTATTGTTATTATTTTTTAATTTTATGGGGCTTGTACTTCTCTGACAGAAATTATAGTGTTAGGGATGAGATAATACAATTCAAATGCATTTTTTTGTCCATGAATGTTTTGTGTCAGCATCCTATTTCTTCAGTAGTTTTGGTTTATTTCTGCTTCAACTAAGAAGTGAACCTTTCTTTTTCGTAGAGATACGTTTAGATGGCGAAGAATGGAATGATGGGCTATTAGCAACAATAAGGGAGCGGGTATGGCTATGTTAAATATTTTTAAGTGATTCACTATTATTTACCTATTTTCATATTAGTGCTAGATGATCGAGATTGTGAATCTCTGATCTTTAATTTACATGGTTCCACGTTTTCTGCTGGGCATAATTAATATAACTGATCTGTTTTTTTATCAGGTTCACATGGAGGCAGACAGAAAGGCAATGCCAGTGGACTCAAACATAGTGTCAGGTCCTCATTTCCAGGAAAGAATCACTTATAAAGTTGGAAGTAAGGTAATCTTTCAACATATTCTGTCCCCTCGAGTTGTTAAGGGGTGAATTCTAAAATGAGAAGATTCAATATTTCTAATCCATAGTGGTGCAGCCTTTGCAGCTTACAATGAGCTCAATAGAAAACAAGATCAATTACTAAGAGATTCTAGAATTGTGGTCTAGTTTTGATGTGGGGTCTTACTGGCACCCTTCATGGGCCACTTCAATTACTAGTTTTAGAATCGAGTTCTTTAGGTAAGAAAGCTGCTGGTTTAGTCCTAATTAATTGTTTTACTGAACTTGGGGTAATCTGATAATTGTAATATTTGTTGGAATGAGTTGTACTAGAGGCCTTCGTGTCTTCTTTTACATTTTGGAGTCTTGTTTTGTTTTTGTTTTAGCTGTTTCCTACTTGGTGTACTAGTTCTTTTTGGGGCAAATTATAGTAAACCCACTTGTGTTTAGACCCGTTTTCACTTTGCCTACCTGTGGTTTAAAACTTAACACGTTGCCCACCTGTGTTTGGCTCTGTTTGGTCTCTGTTATCCACCTCTGTTAAAAACAGGAGTAAATAAGTCTTTTTGCTTATATTTTATGTCTCTCTTCTCCAAAAACATAAAAATAACTAAATATACAAAGAAACAAGATCAAATAGGGGATTTTGTAAAGAAACTAAATAGATAGAGTTGGGTAGCAATTTTCACATGCTTCATCCTCTCTCTCAAACTCTCATTGTAAAAGAGTAAAGTAATAGTTTGCACAGATTTTGGCCGAATGAATGTTCCTCTCTTGCTATTGTTAATATATATAATACACTAGAAATACATGACTTGAGTAGATCAGATAAGAGTACAAGTATTTGAATTGAATTGAATTTTTATCCCTATTATCTCTCATCGTGGTGTAGCTTGTTATCTTGATAAGGCTTATTTGAATTTTGATCATTATCTTCACCTATTGTTCCAATATAGATGACTACTCTGCCAACAAAATCATTTTGTAACACCCCATGAACATGAGCACTATTCGATTCTGTACATAGTACACTTACTACATGCCCAAACAAAATTACAAGATTTTCCAAAACTAATAAGTAAGACGAATTTACGAAACTTAAAATCTAATACTAATAGTAATATTCTAAGAAAAAAGATACCTTCCCATGTTCTTTCAATCCTATTTTGTGGAATCATCCCTTATAATATTTGGGCAAATCTTCAAACTGTCAGTCTTCATGTGGTGTCATTATTTCTCATAAGATGAAAACCCAACAACACCTAGAGTTGAGTCCGCCGATCTTCGACTCCGATCTCCCAATCAGATCTCTGACTTTGATCTCTGCCAATCTCTATGGTTGTTGATCTGTGGGTTTGAAGTTGGAAGGTTCCTTCCTTTCTTTGATTAGAAAAGGAACGAGAATTAGGAGAGGCACAAGCAACACCCACGCCACCAAACCCTTGGTTGATCTACCACAATCCAAACCCACTGTTGGATTTCTCTTTACCTCACTCCTCGATTGTTGATTGCCTATCTCTATCTCACTCTCTTTTGTTAATAACGTTACTGGTTGTTTTGAGATTGTTGGTCTTCTTGTAAAATTTGGTTCAAAATTTTGAGTTTTTATGAGATTGTTGATATTGATATAGATTAAAAGTGATTTCATTGAGCCTTTTGATTGGTGTGTTGTTCCTCTACTTTGTTGTTATAGAAGTTCTTAAGCAATCAAAAACCCTAACTTTTTTATTCTTGTTATGTTTGTTTTTCCCTAAATTTTTATTTTTATTTTATTATTATTATTTTTTTCCCTAACGACAAAGGGAGGGGTGGGTAACGGAGACCAAATGGAGCTAAACACAAGTGGAAAAAGTGTTAAGTTTCTAACCATGGGTAGGCAAAGTGAAAATGGACCTAACCATAGGTGGGTTTACTGTAATTTGCCCTTCTTTTTCTTTTTTATTTAGTAATTATAATGGTTGTAGGAAAAGGACTGGGAATAGCATATATAAAGGCTTTTATGTATTCTGCTAAAATATAAATATATGGAGTCTACTAAATCCCATCATCTTTCTTAAAGTTTTGAGGTTGTGATCACCTCCTTCATTGGCGTGGTTCAGTGGTTGCCTAGTCCCCCTCTCCCCCCCCACCCCCCCCCAAAAAAAAAGAAAAAAAACACGCCCACTTTGATTCCCTGTTATACCAAAAAAAAGCACATTCAGCAGCAGAATTCTTGGCTAAACAAATTATATCTCCTAATTGATTGTGTCACGTTTCCTTGATAGTCTCCTAGTTGACATAGGATCCCTTATTGATTTTTTTCTCCTAATTTGTTTCTATCTTCATTACTTTCCTATTTTGGTTAGGACTTTTTACTTTGTGAAGATGCTAGTATAAGTAAGGGTGTAGGAGGCCTTGGAAGATCGTTGATGGTTAAATTTCATTATTTATAATACTTCTCTCCCAGCTACTGTTTGGGATGCCTGGAAGAGAGACCGTGGTTCTGATAGATGGGTTGGAGTTTGATCAGATAGATAGATTGGAGAGGGACTGGCTTGAACGGAGGTTTGAAAAGGAGGAGGTTCTTTAAGTTGTCAAAGAGTTGGAAGGAGATAAAGCTCTAGGTCTTGATGGTTTCTCTATGGCTTTCTTTCACCATTGTTGGGGAGTTGTGGAAAGAGATGTTTTAGCTGTTTTTGAAGAGTTTTATCAACATAGTAAATTTGAAAAATCTCTCAATGCAACTTTCATAGCCTTAATCCCTAAAAAGAATGGTGCCTCCAATATTTGAGATTTCAGACTTATTAGTTTAGTGGGGAGTGTTTACAAGATTTTGGCTAAGGTTTTGGCAAACCGCCTTAAAGAGGTTATGGATCAGCTAATATCTAAGTCTCAAAACAGTTTTGTGGGTGATAGACAGATACTTGATTCAGTTCTTATTGCTAATGAGTGTGTTGATAGCAGGATGAAGAGTAAGAGTCCGGGGGTTATTTGTAAATTAGATATTGAGAAAGTTTATGATCATGTGAACTGGGACGCTCTTCTAGATTTGTTGAAGAGAATAGGATTTGGGATGACATGGTGTAGGTGGATCTGCACTTGTATATCTACAGTCCAATTCTCTGTCTTGTTTAATGGGTCTTTAGCTGACTTTTTTGAGAGTTCGAGGGGTTTGAGATAAGGGGACCCGTTATCTCCCATGTTGTTTCTGGTTATGATGGAGGTCTTCAGTAAGACGATGAAAATAGCTGAAGAGGCTGGTTTGCTTCAAGGTTTTAGAGTTGATGGTAGACGGGGTGGAAGGGTTTGTGTCTCGCATCTTTTGTTTGTGGATGATACGATTCTGTTTTGTGATGCAGATGAGAAGCAGATTCTACATGTTCAGATGCTTCTTCTTTGTTTCCAGGCTGTGACAGGTCTAAAGGTTAATGCGCTGAAGAGTGAGATGGTCCCCATTGGGGAGGTGCCTAATGTCTATGTTTTGGCAGAGATTTTGGGCTGCCGTATTGGGTCTTTGCCTATGACTTATCTTGGTATGCCATTGGGGGCGTCCCACAAATCCCCTACTATCTGGAGTCCTATTCTAGAGAAAATTGAGCACAAGTTGGCCGGATGGAAGAAAATGTATTTGTCAAAAGGTGGAAGACTAACGTTGCTTAATAGCACACTATCTAGTCTTCCTACATATTATTTATCTCTTTTTACCATCCCTACGCATGTGGCCAATAAAATTGAGAGGTTGCAAAGGGACTTCTTGTGGGGGGATTCCAAGTCTCATTTGGTGGGATGGGATAAGGTGTGTGCACCTTTGGAATATGGTGGGTTAGGAGTAAAGAAATTAACTACTTTTAATAAAGCCTTACTAGGGAAGTGGTCATGGCGATTTGGGATTGAGGAGACAAGGCTTTAGAGAAAGGTTGTAGCTCAAAAGTTTGGGGAAGAATGGGGGGATGGACATCCAAGCTAGGTAGAGGAACACATGGTTGTAGCTTGTGGAGAGGCATCGGAATGGGTTGGGAGGTATTTAGCAAAAATATTCAGTTTGAGGTAGGGGTGGGAGATAGAGTTAAGCTTTGGACAGACCAATGGTGTGGGGAGTCTCCCCTTTAACTGACTTTTCCGAATGTGTATGGGATTGCGTCCAATAAAGAGGCATCGGTGGCCGCTTCTCTTGATCGATTGGGGATAGAGGAATAGAGAAGTTGGGATGTTCATTTTATTCGGAGACCAAATGATTGGGAAATGGGTGGTGTGGATGATTTTCTCCGCACCTTGGGTTCAAATCTACCTCCTAATGAGAATGGAGATTGAATGCGATGGAAGTTGACAAAGAATGGGGATTTTGATGTTCGATCGTTTTACAATAAGATAAGAAGACCTTTGCCCATTATCTTTCCGTGGAAAGGTGTGTGGAAGGTTAAGGCCCCTAGGCGTGTATCCTTCTTTGTGTGGATTGCTGCATGGGATAAGATCCTTACAGGTGATAATTTGAGGGGCAGAGGGATGGATTTTGTTGACTGGTGCATTACGTGCTGTTGTAATGAGGAGATGGTGGAACATCTGCTCCTCCATTGTGGTAAGGCTTATATGCTGTGGAGTATAGTGTTTAGATCTTTTGGGATTTTATGGGTCTTTCCAAGAATAGTTGTGGATACTCTCTTTGGTTGGTGGAATTGGCCGGGAAAGCATTCGTCTAGCATTTGGAATTTAGTTCCTTTGTGCTTAATGTGGTGCCTTTGGAGGGAGCAAAATCGGAAGACGTTTGAGGACTTGGAAAGCTCGGATGACCAGCTTTTGGCTTCTTTCAGTGGCTCTCTGTTTGACTGGTTTAGAGCTTGGGAACTCATCTCTAGTGACTCTCTCCCTATGTTCCTTAATTCTCTCATTTGTAATTAGTATCTTTTCCTTTCTTTTTTCTTTCATCTTTATCTTATCTTTCTGTATTTTGCTCTCTGCCTTATGTTTTTTTGCATAAGGTAGTGTTCTTCAATATATATCCTTATTACTTATTAAAAAAAAAAAATAGAGTTTTTTCTTGAATATCACAGTTCTATTTTCATATGAGCAGGTGATTTGTTGTTTGGAAGGGACAAGAATTGGCATACACTATGAGACATCTTTTGCAGGTACTTTGAAATGATCTAGTCATAATTTTCTATCACATGTCATTTGTGACAACAATTTTTATTCCAAGTGCACATTTGAGTTGCTTGCCATTTTATTCAAGATGGGTCGATAGCTGGAGCCTCTATAATTAATTGCTGATATTTGTCTTCTCTGTTAAACTTGTTTTCTTTTGTTCTATATTCGGTTGTGCAACTTGCTGATAGCTTAATAGAGGTTACTACTACTATTGCATGGAACATATTCAGTTTGAATGGTAGGGTAAAGCATCTATCAAGGGCTTTTTTTATTTTATTTTAATAAGTAATAAAGATTTATTGATATCAAAAAAGAGACACCCAAGTATACAGGGAGTATACAAGGGTCTACAGATCAAATACAAAAATTCCATAAATCAAGTAATTCAAAAATTGAAGATAAGGATTGGTTTCTCCATACTGACAACCTGTCCAAAAAGGTTCTAAAAAAGAATAACTTGAGATTAGGCAGGGAACTCTCATCATCTTCAAAGCACCTGCTATTTCTTTCCCTTTAAATACACCACATAAATAATGTGGAAGAACAATCCATATATGTCCACTATGATGGCGACCAACATCTATCGAGGGTTTATTTGATCCATTCTTTTTTTTTTGCATGCTTGGTAATAAGGTCCGTCTGTTTCAATAAAGCAAACTCACAATATGAAATTGAAAAAAATAATAATAATAAAAAGAAAAGCGTTTTTGTGGATTACTTTGTTGAAGCAGGCACAAGCTGGATTGAAGATCTGTTTTGGTAGATAATAACTCTTTTCACTAGTTGCATGTTGATTTAGAACTCATTGCTTTTTTAAAGAAATAGTTGGAAGTTGCTTCAACCTCCTGTTTTCATTATGAATAAACACTAATGTGTTATATTTATTCTTGTTTTATAATGACCCTTTCCAAGAAATAAAAACAATAAAAATGTCATCGAGGTAAGTATGTATTGCCACCATTATAATCAAAAGTTTTGATTATGAAACTTAGATTTGTCTTCGCTATATATCAGAAATCATCCTATAAGATGAAACCATGGAATTTCTGATTCATGTGAAGAATGTTATGGTCAATTATTTTGGGCTAAAATTTATATGATTTTGCTGCTTATGGAGATTGCTGTTAGCTTAATTACTTGTAAAATCAATTCATTTTTTTCCATAATTTTGTAGGAGAACCTTGTGAGTTATACCATTGTGTCCTTGAAAGCAAATCATTTCTTGAAAAGATGACTGTCCTTGAACACACAATTCCCTTTTTTCTACCAATACGAGAAGCAGAAAATGATCTTCTTTCTTCCAATGCGATGGTAAGGTTGGTTGCCTACGTTGGCTTTGCTGTCTTTATACTTTGATGATAATATAATTTGTTCTAACTGTGTTCTTATTGACTTGTTTTCAGAAATTTATAGATTACATTGGAGAACTTTTGCAGGCTTATGTGGATAGGCGTGAACAGGTAGATTCTTGTTACAGATAAACATTAAAAGAGATAGTTTGTCATATTCTGATATTCACATCTTGTGTCAGAAAATTAGGGCCTGCCAGAGTTTTCTTCTAGATTATAGAGTTGCACTATGACTTGTTTGAACCAAAAGAGGAGCATATGAAATGCATGAAGAATTTTGGTTGATATGTTAATCATTGGATAGGCAAGGTTTTTTTGTATTTATGCTCTAGCTTAAGTGGCATCTAATTCCCTTGTAAGAGCAAGGTGGAGGATGAGGTCATCGGTTTAAGACCCACCAAAATGCTGGTGTAACTTACTAGTAGAAAAAATGTATATAAATTAAAGCAGAAACTAGTTTTGACAGTTAAGGTGAACTTTGTAAACATCAGCTACAGATATGATATACCTGGTATAAAATGTGTTGTCATAGCATTATGCGTTATGCTGCCACTAACAATAATGGTATGGTGGAAATTTTATTTCTTTAATTATTGTCTCCATGATGCTTATCTTGTAATAATTGCACCACATCGACACTCCATGTTTCTCCCCCCTTCATACTTCAAGCATTATTCTGCCAATAACAAGGATTAAGTCACTAACTCTCCTGCTTTCCAAATCTGATGCAGGTTCGGCTTATCAAAGAGTTATATGGAAATCAAATTAAAGAATTGTATCACAGCCTTCCATACCACATGGTTGAATTTGTGCTAGATGATTCTGATTGGTTCGTACATTTTATTGTGTTTGCTCCATTATTCCGTTGTTTTGTTCAAATCACTTAATGTGATCTAATGCTCCTCTGTCCCCCCTGCCCCACCTCCCTCTCTTGAGTTTTTTTATTTTTTATTTTACCCTGCTTGTAGTTCACTTGCTTTCAAAATGTTCAAAAAGAAAATCCTATATGGTCTTTGCAGTTATTATACTTCTCCATATGCATATTTCAAGTATATTATTAAGTTGATCATTTGATGGGCAAGGTTCTTAGCATGAGATCAAATGGAAGAATATGAAGCGTGGCTCATAGTGGCTCGTACATGATTATAAAATCACTATTTCAAGATTGTTGCATTTTGGATAATTTTAGTGGTGTTCTTGCTCTTTTAATTTGTGTGCAACATGATACAAGTGATCATGGGAGTTGGATTCACTGTTAGTATCTTAAACTGAGCTGATCTCAAAAATACTTTTTCATTTATTCTAACACTTATTTCTGTACTTATTATTTTCCTTTCGTTCTAGTTAATAGGTAAAGGTTTGTGCCCCATAGGGCCAAGGCATTGGTTTGGTGTCTAATTCAGGAGCATAAATAAGGACTAGGGTGGAGTACATATCCAATGTTTTCCAATAAAAAATGATTTCATAACCTATGTCTATGGAGCTAAGCAAACAACAGCACAAATGTTGTAAATTGGTTGAAATTTGAGATGTATTGCAGCTTCCTAAACAGAAGGTTTTTTTTTTTTTTTCAAAAACATGCTGGATTAATGGTTGATCTAATTATACTGTAGCTAACTTTCTATATTCCTGTCAATAGGCAAAGCTATTTCACTGTATGTTTTTGGCTTTATTTGTCCGTTATTACATAATTAGATAATAATTCTTGTTGGAATTGAAAATCTAAGATATTTTATCAACAACTTTCTTTTAAACTGGGTCTTTATGCAATTTTGATTGGGTGATCATTGCTACGGTTCTGGGAAGGACACGCCTTTTCATTATATAAGATGCATGCTCTGAAGATATAATTATTATTTAAAATTTTTTACTATGCTGAAAATTTTGATTTTCTTGATGCAGTAAGGTGACAGTAAGTCTCAGATATGCTGATCTTGTTTCTGTACTTCCAACTCGAATTAAAGCGCTTGCTTGGCCATCCAAGAAAAGTAGTATTAATGCAGCAACTATAAACAGGAAAGAAAATGGAGTACAGGGAAGTCACCAAAATCCTGCTCGCTTGTCATATGCTGAGGATGCCTTGCGAACCATGAGCTTACCTGAAGGTGCTTACTGTTTCCAAATCATAAACATATTTTATAAACTGGGTCTAATTCTACTGATACGTACATGAGGCCTACTTGCTCTCATCTCCTTTCATGGCAAGCCACACTAGATCTACAGCATGCTTTCCGCTGCCGGGGGTCGGGGGGGGGGGGGGGGGGGGATTCCTATTTTATCAGTGACGCTCTATATGTGTTTTATCTTTGAATTAAATTAGGCTGGTTTGGTTCTGTATTGGGGTTAACCATGCGATTCCAATAATTTAAAATGCTACCTTGCTTACCAAAAATGGTAGATTCGTATGTTTCTAATAATTGATTTCCGAATGTGCATTTTCTGTCATCAGGAATTTTTTTTCTTTCCTCAGTTTAAAGTCATCTTATATACTACTCAAATTTGTAATCAATTTTAGTTTTCTTTTCAGTTTTAGATAAGCATGCTTTCTTATTTAAAAGAATGATCTTTCACTTCTTTTTTTTCATTTTTCTTTAAAGGTTTTGAAGGCATTCTATTGGGCTTCCTTGTTATATATGCAATCGCCTTCATTTATATCCTTTTAACTGCTGACAATTTTTTTTTCCTGCTCCCCTATCTCAGCATATGCAGAGATTGTATTGAATTTGCCACGAGCACTTCAGCAAATATTTCAACAGAGGAGCCCCACTTTGTGATTCATGTATTCAGATCTGTACAAAGCTATAGAAGAAATAGTGCTGGCTGCTGCGTAGCTCAAACTGTTGTTTTAGCAAAAATGGGAACCTGGTTATCTTCTTTCTCTTTGCTCAACAGGAAACCTGAACTCATATCCTAGTCAATATTGAAACAGTAGATTTGGTCTCATCAGTTTGTTTGTGGGAAAAATTTGGGTAAAGTTCCTTAGTTACTGTACCTAATTTTCCCAATTAAATTTAATTACATGGTTTACTGGTCAATGTGGTAGCCTAAGGGAAACCTAATGTACCTAGTCATGTGGTTTTTACCCTTTGTATATATGTATCTCTCTATGAAAATTTGTTCTTTTTGTCGATTACTAATTCATATTATTTAATTTGGACATCAATTCATTTGATGGAAGTGAAATCAATACATTTTGTGGGAAGATATTTTGTGGGAAATCAGCAGGCAGCTGATTTCCCAGCTAGCCCAAGTCCGGATCGGGCATTGCTATCGTGAAGCAAATTATTGTGCTGATTTCTTAGCTAGGAGAGGTGCTCTTCAAGCTAGTAGTTTTATTTTGTACCAAGATCCGCCTGTGGATCTTCTTGAGCTTATAAGCTCGGACAAGGCTGGAATGTATTGTAACAGGACTATCCCTGAACTTGCTGTTTCTCTTTAGTTTCTTTTAATGCAATTTCCTCTTTACCAAAAAAAAGACGTATGAGACATCTTCACTGACATGTGGGCCTCATCAATGTATGAGACATCTCTCTTGTTGATATGTGGACCCCAAGAATGGAACTATGAAACCCTAATGTCAAAGAGAGAATTGTCTCTTATGCCGAGTGCATATGAAAATTCCTTCGTCTTTGGGAGGGTCCATTCTCGGTGATACTCTGTATATGGTTAATATGGTAACGTAAACTTTATGTTCCCAGCATGTGCACCATTTCCCTTTCAGTAATAAAGGTGATTGCTTTCAATAATAAGAGGTTGGCAACGGATAGCAACTTTTCAAGGTAGAAATTAAGAATTAAGATGGTTAAATTATTTAAAACCTTTTATCTTATTAATACTTTTTAAAAATTTTATTTATCATTATTTTTTATCATTTTAACTTTTACCACTCACAACAAGTAGTAATTGTATGGTACAATAGATCTAAATCCTGAAAATACATAATCTGCTCCACTAATTTGAGAAAGCCTATCTCCTGTTGGTTTGTTTTGTTTTGTTTTTCAAAATATATTTTAATTTTAATTTCAATATTAGCAAATTTGCCCATTCTTCAGTATTGCTAAATTCACCTTTTTCAATATCTATTCTAAATAGTTTTTTTTTTTTTTTTTTTGAGAAGTACTAGAGATGATGCTAAGGATGCTATAAATTTTATTATATAGAGTCTATGAACTAACTAATCACAAAGAAACATTTCAAACATTCATTAATCTTGCCAATCACATTCATTACAACATTAATTTTTTAACTTTTTGTGGTAAAATTTGTAGAGTTTATTTAGGCAAAATTTGCTAAATATTGTTTTTTAATGAAAATTTTAGGAGAATAGCATGTGATTGAAGTTATTTTGTAATGTAGATTCTTTTTGGAACTTGAGTTTGACAAACTTGAGTTCTAACCCAAAATTGAATTTAGCAAACTCAAGTTCCAATTTGTTATACCTGCCATGCAACCTAAACCAATTGAAAATCGAGTTTGATAAACTCAATTTTGGGTTAAAACTCAAGTTTGACAAACTTGAGTTCTAGAAAAAGTCTACATTGCCAAAAAAATTTGCCCTCGTGCTATCCACATGAAATTTTCCTTTAGAAGTACTATTCAGCCTTTTGCTGTATTATTTACCATTATCCAAAGCAGTCAAAGAGAAAAGAAGAAAAAGGAAAAAAAAGAAAAAAAAAAAAAGAAGAGAAAGCGAAAAAGAAAACGGAGTGGGGACACCAGTCAGCTTCATTTTGGGTATACACTTTTTTCCCCCTCTTTCATCGTTCACGTGATCGATGTTGATTTTGTGGATCATTGATGCTTTGCTTTCTATGCCAATTCACTCTTTCACTGTATCGTTGTTTGTGTTCTAGATCATTGATGCTTCTATCATCTATGCCAATTTGCAATTTTTATGAAAAATGTTAAGGATACAAGAGATTTCACAATTTTTATTACAACTCATTACGTGGTAAGTTGTAAATGGTGGAGATTAAATAATGAGTCCACACCTTCACCATTCAGAATTCACTATGTGACAAATTATAACAAAATTTAGGAGGTTTTTATTTTATTTTATATATTTCTAGCATTACTCAATTTTTATTCTAAATTGTTTCCCACTTTATTAGGGAAAAGTTACTAGAGCCCTTTTTGTCAAATTTAGGTTCAAAAAAGAAGAGAAATTAGGGGGCAGGGTATGCCTTTTCCCCAAACTTTTTCACTGTATTGTTATGGATCATTGGTGGTTCTATCTATCTATGTCAACTCAATTCTTTTCAAGAAATTGTTTTTGATGTTCTATATCACTGGCCAATTTGCAAGTATGACCTTCCATTCTGCCATTATCTTCATTGTATTAATCAATTTTAAGGTGGAATAATGTGATGCTTAATACGACATTTAATCAATCAGGTTCATGGTAACTCTTAACCACAATACACGTGAGGTGGGGACAGAACGAGTATGAATGAACTGAAATTTTTTACCATTTTACGGTATACTAGAGTCTATTTGGTAACGCTGCTTGTGTTTTTTGAAATACGTGTATGGATCATTGATGATTCTATTTATATATGACAACTCACTTCTTTTCAAGAAATTGTTTTTGATGTTCTATATCACTGGCCAATTTGCAAGTATGACCTTCCATTTTGCTATTATCTTCATTGTATTAATCAATTTTAAGGTGGAATAATGTGATGCTTAATACAACATTTAATCAATCAGGTTCATGGTAACCCCTAACCACTATACACATGTGAGGTAGGGACAGAACGAGTATGAATGAACTGGAATTTTTTACCATTTTACGGTATACTAGAGTCCATTTGGTAACATTGTTTGTATTTTTTGAAAATACGTGTAGGTGAAAAAGTGTGTAAAAATACGTATAATATTATTTAAAAACTGAAAAATGTTGCTTAAAATACCATATCAAACAACCCCTAAAATTCTAAACAAGATATATAAATTCAAACAAGTATATATTTAATTTTTTTTAAAACATAAAATAATTATTTCTTCTTGCTGTACATTTTTCAACTTACTTACATATTAAAATAGAACTCAACGTTATTTTAAATATTAAAAATTATATATGGTATGATTTTTGTTACTAAATTTCACAGTTTTTTTTTTCCTTTTAATATATAAAATCAAAGAGTTTGTAAAAAAAAAATTCATCTTCTACTTAATTGCAATACGTAGTTTGACAATATTCATAGATGAAAAAGTAAAATTTTGTTATTGATTTTTCCATCGTCTACAAATAAAATAAAAATCATATTTATTATCTCATTATACATTATGTGCTCTTCTAACTAAAAAAATCAATTCCTGTCGTCAAGTAAAAAAAACTCAAACACAAATAAAAATTCGAAACTACTCAACTTAGTTGCTTCTTGCTTAGCATTGTGCTCCATGATATGTCCAAATATTTTTCAAACATGTGTCCAAGTAGGGGGCTAAAAACAAATGAATTGTTTAGGTGTAGTGAAATAAGAACATAATAATATCCAATTCCCAAAATTTCAAACTTTTAATGGCTTCCAAATAACAAACAACTAAAATGACAAACACATAATCATTTGGGAAAAAAGAAAAAAAAAGTTGTACTTAATAATAATGTGAAAGAAGTTGATACGAGCAAAACTTTGAGATTTGTTACATAAAATGTTATATATATATATATATATGTGTGTGTGTCTCATATATATTTACCATTTGTATTCATCTATTTAAAGTCACAAGAATTTTTCGAACAGTCTATCCGTGATGTTGCAGACTTGCTTGCAGTCCGTGATTTTGATGTAGTTCCAATGAGAGAGAGAGAGAGAGAGAGAGAGAGAGAGAGAGAGAGAGAGAGAGAGACCAAATGCCAAACATTTTACAACCATTCCTTTATGCATTAAAATTTGAGTCCAAATTGCGCCATGTGGCTACCATATACAACACACAAGGATGGTACTATGAATTAATCCATTTGGTAGTTTCTACTTTCTAGAGGCTGATTTTAAAAAGTCCATATCTGTGAAATTTTGTAAATCAAAATTTGAGTTATTAATCTAATCCTAATATTATTTTCTTTTCAGAAAATGGCAAGCTACTGAAGTCGAACATAAGAAAATTTTGGCCATATCACAGGATTCACAGTACCTCATGTGCGATTGTAAAAAGTTTGTAGATTGTTAGGTCCTTTTCCTCTTGTCATCATATTTGCATAGAAGTTAATTTCCTTTTCATTACAATTCATGCGAGACAGGAATTTCACTTTCTTTCTTTATTTTTAATGAATCGGCAAAAATATTACCATACAAATAATAACAAAAAGACAAACAAAACGATACATATTTAAGGTGGTAATGGTTGACATGATATTCGAATAAGGAGGTTAGTGTTTAGTGTAATCAAATTCATGTCAAAATGGAGACAGTTCTGCTTGGATGTGATTCCCAAATTGGTTCAATTTGTGTCGACTTAACCTGCAAGTAAAAATAAATTGACTGATTAATTACTCATATTTAAGCATGTCAGATTCAATTTGAAATGATTTATTTAACCTGTAATAGTACTTATACAATAGAAAAGTATGTCAATTGGGTGGTATTTCAAGTATCGTTGCGAATGTAGTACGCTTCTCTTTTATTTTCTTTTTTCCTTCTTGTAACAAGTGAGAGGAAGGGAATGAGAATTTGAACTAGACTCTTGATAATTCTATACATTTGAATTCCAACACAAGTTGTGTTTGGATTGAAAAATTTGAGAGAATTATTAGATGTGTGGGAATTGTATCCACCCATGTGGCCACATATAATCGACTACCCTACTATCCTTACCTAGACCGACACAAACAAAAACCCCCCAACAAGATCTGCCATTATTATGAGTTATGACACACTATTCAACATCAATAAACCCACAAACCGTGCAGCTATAGCTACAGCTCAACAAACTGACGTTTCTTTGTCGAAGACAGCCTACCAAAGACTCAAGTAAAAATAGAGGTTTTGACTTTTCTACGGCATACAACCCTTCTCATATCATTTTGAATTTTTGCACTGCATTGCAGTCAAATATGATATATAGTTGCAAACCAAGCAAGCCTAAAACGGCTTCACTTGAAACATCTTTCCTCTAAGCTCATGTATAGCCCCACTTCATGATTTCAACCTCAAAAATATATTTTAAACCCCTTTTCTTAGTTATGCAAATTAATTAAGTTGATTAGGTGATTACAACTTAGATTAATTAATCTCAGTGATAATAAATACCAAATCTGGAAAAAAAAAATATATGAACACAAGAAACTCACAAATTTGGTGACAAAGTGGAAAACCATAGAGAGCATCCCAAACAAAGCAATTCACTATAGAAGAGAAGTTTTGCAATCTGGTTCAAATCATTTACCCTAGGCATTACTTGGTATTTTAAATTCCGGATGCAACCCCACACCAACTTCAAAACTTTTAAACTCTATGTACGTCAATCTCTTTCACGAACCTCATTCGTAATTATGACTAGATTCTCTCAGTACCAATTCTAAAGACCCTTCTTGAAGATTTGAACTCTATAGCAGCACACAATGATTGATTGTTTTGTGATTTTAGCTCTTGACCACCAAAATGCAGCAACTCTATTGTGAATATGGACTTTTGAATTTAGGTTTTCTCTCAATGAAGTGCACGACACTAGCCACTCTAAACCTTGTGAAGTTGTGTTCATAAGATGTCTTTTTATATGTTTGCATGTAGGGTACAAAAACCTAGGCAACAATCAACTTCAATAAAACACATCGAAATGCAATTTCACGATTTTCGATCGAAAACTATAGTCAAACATTAGTTGAAAATCGAAATCCTCTTCCAAAAGGTTGTTGAAGTATCATGTTTGATTGATCGATCATCGATCAAAGGATAATCAAACTCTTGAATGAAGGTTTTCTTTAAGTTGCATCATGGACCTTTAAATCTTGAGCTTTGACAAATATTACAAACTCGATCCATATAATACATATCATATCAAGGAATTAACCTAAATCCTAAAACATCCCATCAGACAAGTAGTCTTCATTAATTAGACAGCCTCAATACTTGTTGCCATAACCTTTGAATAAAAGAGCACCCAAAAAACAAGTGATCGTTGCACTTCAATTCTCCATTGTAAACCTAACTAGGGAGCCAATCATGAGTAGAAACTATGTTGACAGCTAACCATCTATTAAAAGAGTGCTTCGAAATAGTGGAAGCCAGATCATTACCAAATCAAACTCAGGCCTTTTAGCTCGAACAAATTCCTCATTTGCATACATTATGGCAAAAAGCATTTTTCTTTTGCTGATTAATTTAAGGAAGCACTGCTACCCCACCCCAAAAGTGAAAACAATATCAATATTCACATGCCATACCCATACTGAGCCCTGTTTTACAAAACCCATCACATGGGTGTGATACTAGCATGTTGAACGGCTGAGATTTTAGATGTTAAAAAATAAGTGTCGGTTAATAGTGTGCGTTTTATCCAATCATGCTTTTTTGGGTTGTCTGTATCTGCTCTAGTTTCTCTGCTGAGTCTATAGGTACCCCTTGAGGTTCTGGAAAGATTGGGAATAACTGGTATTATCCTCTTCACTCTGTTTCAGCTCATATAATATATATAAGTACAACAATGAAATTTAGTAAAACCCAATTGAAACATTAACACACAAAAAAAAATGACCCCCCAAGTCCAAAGTCTTCATTTTCTTTTCTTCCTACTCGTCCTCACTACAAGTTATGCTCTTCATCCTAACTACTACCGAAACTCATGCCCCAATGTTGAGGCAATAGTCTACTCTGCAGTCAAACAAAAATACCACAACACATTTGTAACAGCTCCAGCCACTCTTAGGCTCTTCTTCCATGACTGCTTTGTCCAGGTTCATTTCCTTCAACGCTCAATTTAATTGGTTTTTTGCATTGTTAATTAATACACACTCATGAGTGACAAAAGAGTGTGGTATTTGTTTCAACAGGGCTGTGATGCTTCGTTATTGCTAGCTTCTAGGAATCGTAAAGCAGAGAAGGATGGTCCAGATAATATTTCACTAGCCGGGGATGGTTTTGACACAGTGATTAAAGCCAAAGCCGCGGTTGATAGGGTGCCCAGGTGTAAGAATAAGGTTTCTTGTGCTGATATTTTGGCCATTGCCACTAGGGATGTCGTTCGTTTGGTAAATAAGCATCTCTCTTTGCAGACATTACTACATTCTAGTTAAAGGATTTGGTTGCTTCAGTTTCTTTATCTATCATAATTCTTTGTAAATGTGATTATTTTATGTTTAGTCAATATTCCAGTGTTTCTAATGTATAATGTGGATATTCTTCGAGGGTTTGGTTTGGTGGTTCCTAAAACTTGTAAGATCCACGAGGTTTTAGGTTTGAAACGTTTAACCAAACATCATAGAATCACCCTTAAGAGATTCTTCAATGTGATTATACGATGTGAGTAGAGACTATACATATACGGAGGAATAGTCAAGTACTTGAGAAGCTTTGGATTTCCTGGTTAATGTACATGTGACTGCCACTTATGTTAGCCTTAAATCTAACTGTAGGAGCTAGATTTACTGTTAACTTTAATACTTGTTGCTTTTCACATTTTCACTTGTAAGAGATTCTGTATCTGACTGAGTGAACATGTATTTTGGAACAGGCAGGGGGACCCTACTATGCTGTAGAATTGGGAAGACTTGATGGGAGAAGCTCAACCATGGCTAGTGTCCCACACCACCTCCCTAGTCCTGATTTTAATTTGGACGAGCTCCATTCCATGTTTGCTAAACATGGTCTGACCCTAGTAGATCTAATCGCACTATCAGGTAGGTACTATAGAAAATTAGATATCTTTGAGTTTGTGGACCGTGAAAAATCCATGAAGTTTCTCAATTTCAGAAAATAGTGCACTTCTCAATCAATTGTACATACATAATATTCCCAAATCCGAACTAAAATAATTTCTAGACTCTGGTTTTTAATTTTCCATAAATATGCTATTGATTGGCTCAAAATTTAATAGATTGAATATGGAGAGATGGAGTTTTTTCTTTTTCTTTTTTTTATAGTGTTGTGTTTGTAACACGTAAGTTTTCACAAATCAACGTATCAACTTTTAAACACATAATAACAAAGAATAATATGAAATTCATTAATTGCTGTTAATGCAATATTAATCAAATTCATTACCATAGCAATTCTTGTAACCATTTTATAGTAAAATTGGTTGTAATTTTAACATTTTCCTCTCTTTTTTTCCTCCCTTACAAGATTATCCAAGTTTACCTTCTCAAAAAAGAAGAAAAAAGAAAAAGATTATCTAAGTTTAGCAATCACTCACATGTTAAAACTTAGGCACAGATTCTCAAGTATTGTCTTCAATTAAATTTATCTATGTTTTTGCATTGGTTGATAAAATACATGGTTGAATTTATTTATCTTTATTTTCTCAATTAAAAAAAAAAAGAATTTATTTATTATTGGGAAAGTTAGTATATTGCATTAATCAATAAAACCATGTAGTCTAAGATTCTGTATATAAGTTTTGTCCAAGCAAATAACATTAAAAAAATTTTGTTTTCTATATCTTTGTATTTATAATTAAATCTTCATTCATTTTATTCCCTAGCTGAAAAAATGAGTTATTGTAGGGGCACATTCTATCGGATTCTCACACTGCAGTCGATTCTCCAATCGGATTTACTACTACAAAAGTAAGAACAAAATTGACCCAACACTCAATCCGTCTTATGCAAAGCAGCTCCAACAAATGTGCCCCAAAAAAGTAGACCCCAGAATTGCCATTGACATGGACCCTTACACACCCCGGAGACTTGATAACATGTACTACAAGAACCTCCAGCAAGGAAAGGGACTTTTCACCTCTGATCAAATTTTGTTTACTGATAAGAGATCAAGAGGAATTGTGAACCTATTTGCTACCAAAAACAAAGCCTTTGAAAAGGCTTTTGTTACTGCCATGATTAAGCTTGGGAGGGTGGGTGTTAAGACTGGAAACCAAGGGGAAATTAGGCATGATTGCAGTATGGTTAACTAGATGATATTCATTTTCTTTGTAAAATTTATATTGCAATAAATATTTTGCACTACCTATGTAGTACCTTTAAGTTAATTTTACTCAAAGATTTATTTTATTTTATTTTTTTTAAGTTTTGGCCCAAGGGTTGGGCATGGGCCCATTGCTTGCTCTAATCCAAATTCTGCTATATATGAACAAAGAACATTTAACTGCCTTCCAACTTTGGGATCAAGCGGATTCTTGGGATTTCACTTGTTTGGATTTAGGGAGAGTAGAGTAAAGTTAACTAATTAGCCTACTCTACCCCCCTTCCCTCCCTCTCAATCCATCATAATTTTCGACCAACTCTACTCTACGCTTAATTTCCAGCTTACTCTACTCCCCCTCAATCCAAACAAGTTATTAAGATGATTCGCTCCTTTTCAATCCCCCGGTTCTACAAAAAAGTGATCATAACCTGGTTGTTTGGGTTAAAATCAAAATACCTAGAAAATGTGACGTACAACACTAACCTAAGTGGAGAGTGTTATTCACTATCATCTGTTGGGAAATTCGGTTTAGTAAAAACAAACACCTCGTGGAAGGAGTCACATTAAATGGTAATAAAATCATTGAAGCCAGCAAATCCATTGCATTTTCCTCGCCAAGAAAGGGTGTCTCTATGATGTTTATATTTTTCTATTTTGCATATTTGCAATGCATGAATCAGTTGTAAGCCAACTTAAGGCCAATACTAGAGGTGTTATGTACCCCCACACAGTTTTTTACCTTAGTTCTCTTAATACCATAGAATATTTTGTACTTGATACTGTTTTCATTTGAATGCACCATTTCACCAGAAAAAAAAAAAAGAAAAAGTAAAAAAGACATCAGGAATATGTACACAAAATTTAATCCTTCAGGAATCGTCAAACGAAAAATCACTCCTCAACTTTTACCAGCAAGTCTGTTGAACTGCCTTACTAGAATTAATGGGTCAAACGACATATCACTATAGGCCAATTTGCACACAAATTTTTTTATTCTGTGTGGGATGAAGAGCAATTAAGGTTTCCGTTTTTGTTGAAGCACTGATTAGATCTTAATAAAAACTTTCTTGGTCCATCAGAGCTATAGATTCATGTAACAACCAACAGGAAAAAGATAAACTTTAGCGGGGAAAATACGGAAGGATGAAACTGTGCAAATTATATTATTTGGCTTTTAAAAAGAGAACAACGCTCTTCCTCTGAACTTGTCAGACAGACAACAAGCTCTAGTAACTAATTGACATGAAACAAGAGGATTAATTATCGCTCTAAACTAGAAATTAAAGTTTAAGGCTTTGTTCGTCATCATTGTTGGCTTTCTCTGGGAGAACAGAACACTTGAGTTCTCTCTAAGGAAGACTAACTTAGCTCTTTAAACTGTGTAATGTTGCTGGATTGTATCAATGTCCAGTCCTTTCAGCTTAACCACTGATTCAACGTGCCCCTTCAGGGTATGCAGCTCCCTTAACCTGAAACCACAATTCAAATCACCTTTTATAAGAAACCAAATAAATTCACCTTGTGTGAAGGTTGTCATTTAACTGTTCTGCACTCCACTAAGCATTAATATGAAAAAGGATATGAAAATTATTGTGCAGAAAAAAAAAAAAAAAATTGTAAAAGGGGAGGGGATTGCTCGGATGTTTCTGAACCAAGTCTTTCATACAGGTACATTGGATGCTGGCAAACATGCCTTAAAACATCCGGAAAGGGTCATGCAAACGCTTTCTCTGCCTAGGGGCCTTTCTCATTCAGTGGAAAATTTTTCCAAGACTAGTTGCCTCAACTAATTGCTTTCGCTTACATCATTAGGCATGTAATTTGGTACTCAAGCATCCATGCCTTAGGTCTAAATCTCAAATGTAAGTCAAACCAGTAAAGAGTGCTACAGGTTAGAATTAAAGTGGAAAGAACAAAACTTACTAGTACACTTTAAGCGCATTCATTCACACATATTCTTTTAATTTATACTTTGTTTTTTTCGTGATGAAATAGCTTACCTTGCAACCTCAGCACGTCGCTTGGCTTGCTCTGCTATCTCTGAAAGCTCCCTGTAACTACTCTTCTCAGTGAAAATGTTGCTGGTTTCAGGTGGTTGAAGACCGTGCAGGGTCCTCTGTGCAGCTGCCCATTGTGCTTCTCTCTCTTCTTTTCCATAATCTTTCTTTGTAGTAAAAGCAGTCTGTTATGGAAAGGAAGCAAAAAAAAAAAAAAGAAAAAAAAGAAGAAGAAGAAGAAAACGATCAAATTAAAAACAAGAGTAATACTGGACATGATTCTAGTATTAAAATGTCCATCATTTAAAAATATAATCACAAAGCATACCTTGTTCTCCAAAAGATTATCCCAAGCCTTTCCACTCAGAATGTAGCGGATTGCAAATTTGAGGATATCAAGTGGGAAATATGTTACAAGACTATAAAGCCAGATTACACCAGCCCAACCCCAGCCCATTCCTTTTATCCGTGCAAAACCCCAATCTGCATATACTGCTATGAAAGTTGCTATCTGTGAAATACAGTATGGTTTGTGTTAAAAATCAATAAAAAAAACTCTTTGATATCTAACATGCAAAACCCATAATAGCATATCATATAGTACCCAATCATAACACTTGGACATACCACAAAAATTAAATCAGTCAAATGCAGTCGAACTTCTGTTGAACAACACAACGTGCAAATTGTGGTGTAGAGATAGAAGGTGCACTCAATTTTTTTTATGAAGGTAGATAAAGCTGTAATGGGAGGTGATATTCGAACTACAGAAATGGGCAGCACAAAGGAAGTCATATCCCCTAGGTGAATCCATCCACTGTGTTCTCATCTTTTTTACTTCTAAATTACTAATCATGTCACCTTGATAGTATATGACCACCTTGAACTTCCATATAAAAACCAGTGGACTAACTCAAGTTTCACGAAAGGAAAAAAAAAAAAAAAAAACCACCTATGTTTAACAAGGAAAAGTTTTCACTCGAACTAGAAATAGAAAGAGATAGATGCCTCTTCTCATAGAAATCTTACCAGCTGAGCAATTACAAAAGCTCCAAGCAAGAGAAGGCCAGGTCGCTCAATAAAGGACCAGCTGCGAGACCTTGTGACAAAAATTAGGGCCTGGCTTATAATACTAACTTGAAGGTATAAGGCTGCCATCATTTCTTCATCATTTCCACTCAATTTCCTCACGTGAAACTTGTCCTGTATTACGAAAAATGATAAACATATACTATCTGAAAAAATAGCAACCAAACTACTAAATTGATTTATTAATAAAAGAAAAATGAAAAAAAGGCATAAGTAATTACTGAGAAAAAGTTTGTGTCTTTCATGGCCCAAAAAAATATCACTGTCATCAGGGCCAAGTACCCTCCTAGAACAATGCCAGTAGCAAAAATTTCTCTCAGTTTCCAGCTGTCTGGCATTGGAGATGGCTTCACCCTATCCTTTGATATTGTCATGATTGTACCTAGAGCCAGGGTAATGCACAAAATCAGGCTCATGGTTGTGCTAAGTTTGATAGGGTAAATTATATGAACAAAGAGATTGACAGTGACTTAAATGTCTCACCGTCATTTAGGATGGCAATAATTAGAACCATGAATGGTGCAAAGTCAAATTTCCATATCAAAGCAATGAACATGAATCCAAACTGCCAGATTGAGAATATAACAAATATATTAGAATTTACCATAGAACTATCAATTACAGCATAAACATCTCCAACACAAATTATTAGTATACATACCACAATACGAATAGTGATTGAAACTGCATAGATCTGCAAAGGAGAGAAATCAAAATAGGAAAGAGCTTAGACACTCTTGAACAAAAATGGACATTAACTATCAGCAATAAAGAAGATGAAAGGTTACTAACTGTGTAATTCTTCATCCTTTGGAAAATAGCCCTGCTAGTCAGCACAGCACTTATAATGACACTCAAACCTGGTTCAGTGAGGACAATGTCCGAAGCACCTCTAGCAGCATCAGTAGCATCAGCAACAGCAATTCCAATATCTGCCTTCTTTAAAGCAGGGGCATCATTGACACCATCTCCTGTCATTCCACAAATGTGCTTCCTCTCTTGCAGCTTCTTCACAATTTCATATTTGTGTTCTACCAATTTCAAAGAAGAGTTAGTACAACGAAGCATGGTCAAAACCTTGAAACTTAAGGATTACATTGTTGAGATTGATACAGAATTCAGTACTTAGTCAAGAACTTAAGAAAATTTTGAGAAATTTAGTAATAACTATTGACACAGAAAAAAGTGCATGTTTGCAAAGGGAAGGAGGATCTGTATTAAAGTATTCAGAAACCGCTGCCTGTTGATGTAGTTGAAGAAGAATTATACCTTGTTCAAACAATAAGAAGAAGAAGAATACAACAGGACGGAATGAAATAAGAAATGTGTATACACACACACAACATCATACCTGGAAAAACTCCAGCAAATCCATCAGCCTTCTCAATCAACTCATCTACAGGGAGGGCTGCAATGGAAACATCCTTGTCTTGGCCGAGCAATGAAGAAGAGGGGTACATGTTTGTTCCCATTCCAAGCCTACGACCTGTTTCCTTGGCAATGGCAAGCTGGTCCCCTGGAAACACACAGAAAAGCATATAAATCAGAAGCCATGAAAAACAAATAAAAATTAATACAAGGAGTAAGGAGACTGGTGTTTCAATGGCATCTACCAGTAATCATCTTGACATTCACACCAAGGTTAAGTGCTCTTCTGATGGTTTCTGCACTGTCATGCCTAGGAGGATCAAACAGAGGCAACAAACCAACAAACTGCCATGGTCCCCCTGGACTTTCTTTTGTTTTTTCTGGTACTTCCTGTAGACAAATCATAAAGGCAACAATGGAATTAATTTTTGAACTAAATCAGCATTACATATATATAAATGGTACATTTGCAAACCTGTCTGGCAACACCCAAAGATCGAAGTCCACGTTCAGCAAACTTGTCAATCACTGCATGAACCCTTTTCCTAACATCCTCCTTGCAGTTGCAAAGGGTTATAATCTGTGTAAAAAGATTTTTTGAAAAAAAACAATGAGTTATTTATTTCAGGAACAATTTCTTATTCCATATGAAAACATCATAAACAAGCTTACCTGCTCAGGAGCACCTTTACTAGCACGATGCCAGTTTCCCTTTTCATCAATGTAGGTCAGAGCGGTCCTTTTGTCTACAGGATTGAATGGAAGGAAATGAACCTCTCTGATACCAGCTCTTGCCTGCCCAATTAACAATAAGATAACCATACAGCACAATCTCTTGAAAATTCTGACATCAATCAACACAAAATGAAAAAAATAAATAAATAAAAGAAAGAGAACTCCAAATTTGTACCTCCTTTGGATCTGCAAGCATCCCTACAATGCAAGCATCAATGGCATCTTGATTTTCAGTCCTAGAGGCCCTTGCTGCGAGAAGCATAACAAGCTCTTTCTCCACACCCTTTGCAAATACCTCAATCAAATTTGTGTCAACGGTCAACTTATTCAGGGTTAGAGTACCCGTTTTGTCACTGCAGAGAACATCCATGCCAGCCATTTCCTCTATAGCAGTCATTCTCTTTGTAATAGCACCCTGCTGTGAGAGCCTGTGTGATCCAATAGCCATCGTGACAGACAAAACAGTTGGCATGGCAATTGGAATTCCTCCAATCAAGAGAACCAGTAGATTGTCAATTCCACTCCTATACTTGCGATGCTGAATTGGGTACATCACTATAATCTCAATGATAATTCCGATAGCAATTGAACATATACAGAAATTACCAATTGCAGTGAGAACTTTCTGGAAGTGCCCAATTTGATTGGTGCTGTCCACCAAATGGGCAGCTTTACCGAAAAAGGTGTGGACACCAGTGGCAATCACGACTGCTTCTATTTCACCCTGTTTACATGTTGAGCCAGAAAACACTTCATCTGAGGGGTTCTTAGTGACAGGAAGGGATTCTCCAGTCAGAGCAGACTGATCAATTTTTAAAGGATCACCCTCGAGAAGACGAGCATCAGCAGGAACAATATCTCCCAATTTAATGCTGATAATGTCTCCAGGAACCAAAATCGAAGCATCTTGTTCACTCCATCGACCATCTCTCAGGACCTACATTTTTGCCACCATAAGAAACTAGTAAAAAAAAAAAAAAAGGAATAGTAGCAAAATGAACTTTAGAGCACGCAAAGTTTGTTAACGTGTTTTTTACCTTTGTCTTGGGAGCAAGACCAGCCATAAGGGCTGCAGCTGCATTGCCAGCGTTGTTTTCCTCAATAAAACTGATTGTAGAGTTGATCAGCAAAAGGACAATGATACCGACAAAGTCCTGCCAATCCGGAGGCTTTCCATCACCATTTGCCAAGGCAATAGCCATGAGAGCAGCAGCTTCCATGACCCAAGACAATGGGTTCCACATGAAACCCAAGAACTTGAGAAGTTTGCTCTCCTGTTAGCAAAACAAGAAATCATTGCACGCCCACAAATCCAAGAAATGGAAACAATCATATTGCGAAAGGAAGAGGAGGAAACAATTGTCATCTATTAAAAGGTTATGCTGTGGACCTTTTTCTCTTCTAGTTTGTTTGGTCCAAAAACTTGAAGCCTGTTGGCTCCTTCATCTGCTGATAGACCCTGCCTTGTACATTTCAACTGCTCAAACACTTCCTCAATTGGAATCCGTTCCTGTTGACAAAAGTTCAATCTTTATTATTCTTCATGATAAATTATTAAATCACCCATAAAGAATTTTCACAATTAGCAATATGGAGTGAAAGAATGGCCAACAATTGTTATCTGATTGTGGACAACAATCACATATAAATTACTCAACTATTATTAAAAAGGTTTTGAACTTGATCCATCTCTGAACTTCAAATACACCCCAACATTACTAAAATTCCAATATCCCATGTTGGGATCATGGTGTTGCTGGATCACCTTTATGAGTATTGAAATGTTCTTTCTATCAACATCGAACATATTAGCCAATCAATTTCCATGTTCTTTTTTGTACCACCAATGGCAATTATTTTTAATGATTGGGCAGAGTTTAATTTACAATTCAATTAAGAGGACCAGAAGTAATGACTAGATTACAAAAGTATCCATTGCTGCAAATTCAAATTCGATCTCTTTTCCATTACTTCACAAGCAGCAGTTAGCTCAGGATTCAATTCCTAGCCTCACAAAATAATTTCATTACCCCTCAAAACAAAATCTGGCCCCCTTTTCGGGACAAACTCCAGGTTTTCGCCATTGTGAATAAACAAGCCATGTGTGAGTGTGGGACAGTAGGAGTACTAAAATCCACGCATGTTTAATCACAAATTAAAACCAATCGGTCCCATTAGCTTAATATTAGAGAACACTTATGATATCACACACAAGCTCAAATAAAATAATCTGTACAACTATACAAGACTATACAAGACACTTTACCAAATTAAATCAATTAGAACCCACAGTCTATATACTAATTTTAAATTGAATATTTGTTGCAAATGGTATTTAAATATTATTGTACCTATTAATTTTTTAATTCATTTGCTTATTTATACAGTTATACATAATATTATAACATATGTTACCAGTTTTAGCAAAGTGCCTTTCACAAAAAAAAAAAAAGTTTTAGCACAGTGCCCATGTGAACTTTAAAAATCACAAGTCAAGAACCGATTGAAAAAAAAAAAAAAAAAAAACTTAATAAGCGAACAAAATCGTCTCCTTTCGTGACTTCAACCCCGTAAGGATTTTCAAATTGATTTGATTTAAATTGTCCCATTTTACCTACCAAAATAAATAAATAAATAAAACCCCAAAATTATTTCACTCATAAATTAAAAAAATAAATCGGGAAATATTAAAAAAGAACCGCCAGGTCTAAAAGGTACCACGGAAGTAGTACTCCCAACCACCCAAATCCCAAAAAAAAGAAAAAAAGAAAAAAAAAAAAACAGATGTCCCATTACTTTATAATAGAAACAGCTAACACAGAATACTAGCTCTTTTTATTTTATAATTTAAGTTTCTTTTAATTCAAATAGAATGAATTTTTAATGATAACAAATGGAGTAATAATTCAGAGAGAGAATGAAGAACCAAATAAATTAATTAATTAAATTAAAGTTAGGTGATCTCACCAAAAAAAAAAAAAAAAAAAGGTTAGGTGAGAGCACGCGCCAGCGCGCGTTGAAAAAAGTTTGGAAAATTCAATTTATGATTTTTTTAATTGGTTCCTTTCAGAGCCACCACGTTCTATGAACGCAAACGAAGCGTGCGTTGTCAAGCCGCGGATTCCATGTGATTGGGTGCGTATTTCTCAAAAAAGCACGGATTTCATTTTCGTTTTCAATTTTCACTTTCCTTTTTTTTTATTTTTTATTTTTCTTTATCTTTTAAAGAAAAAAAAAATGGTATTTGTGATTTGTGAATGAAAAGAGTGGAATTCCTGAACTTTTGGGCGACTAAGGAAGCTTGATACATGAATTTGCATCAGGACCGTCCAAACCCAACTCACTGGGCCCACGCGATGAGAACACGAGTTATGAACGGTCCCGATGGTTTCACTGTAAGCCAAAATTGGTGCCAGCCTTCATGCAAAGCCGTCCGCAACACTATAGTCTCCGGTGTGACGCAATACTCACAAAAATAAATAAATAAATAATCACAACAACCGAAACGGAATTTATCCGATACTTTCGCCGCAGACACATTGAAATCAAAAGCCAAATAAATATCTCCGATTTGTTTTCGAAATTAGCCCATAAATTTTCAAAAATATTACAAACTCTACCACTCGCACCAAACAAACAGAGATCTCTCTCACTCTACGAAAACTTCTGTTTTCACCGTTGCTTCATGTTTGGTGGATAAGAAAGTGTACGGCAAAAAAAATCCGGAAATTGAAATTTCAAAGCATCCAGAAAAATCATTTGTAAGTAACAGGAAAAAAAAAAAAAAAAATTCTCTATATAGGAAATGAAAATACCGAATACTCATCCATATGCATGTATAGCTTACCTTCAGTAGATTCTTTGATATATATATGAGAAATATCAATACGCAGCGTAAAAACAAACAAACAGGTACGTACAGAGAGAGAAAGAGGAAGAGAGAGTACCAGATCAACGGACTCATTTTTGATCTCCTCGAGACTGATAGGCTTATCGCCACCCATGGTGGAAGCTGGAGACGACGACGACGAGAGAGCTCTCAAGCTATAATATAAATTAAAATATCTCTATAATTCATTCAGAGAGAGAGAGAGAGCCAGTGAAGAGAGAAACACCAACTATTTATATACTAAAAATAATGGTAGAAAAAAAAAAAGCTACCATTACCAATACGGTAAAAAAATAAAAATAAAGAAAATGAAGCAGAGAGAGAGAGAGAGAGGGTCGTTTGGGACAAATTAATAGTCTACCATACGAGTGTATGTGTGAATGATTGTGAAGAACGCAAAGAGTCCGAGACAGTTTTTGATTTTATATACTGTTTACTTTGA
Organism: Quercus variabilis; assembly: GCA_030445155.1. Classification (NCBI taxonomy): domain Eukaryota; kingdom Viridiplantae; phylum Streptophyta; class Magnoliopsida; order Fagales; family Fagaceae; genus Quercus; species Quercus variabilis. Next base: position 22,576,701 of record CP129456.1, on the reverse strand, counting down.
ACCAGCGCCGTGCCTATAAGACTTTCTTTTCTGGGACCCACACATACCCTTCCCAACTCTTTTATGCTCTATCCTTTGACTTCACCGACGCGCTCCTTTCAAGCGCGTGGCATGCTCTATATATGGTTGTTACTGAGGGAACTCAGCTGGTCAGCTTTGTTTGGCTCTTTTTCTTCACTTTTAGCTTTATTATTATTATTATTATTATTATTATTTTATTTAATAGTAACAAAAGTGTGAGTTTGGTACTTGCCTTTTTTTGTAATTTCCCTATTAAAAAAATTTCCCCTTTCAAATTTTCTTCTTAATATGACACTACACCATTAAAAGAGGATTTAACCATGAAATGATTTTTTTTTTTTTAAATATGATTTTTACCTAATTTAGATAATTTTTTACTAACTTATTTTACTCGTTTGTTAGAATCACTCACAAACCTTATCATGTTTACGTATAGGTTTTCATTCATTGCATCAGATTGACGTGTGGTTAAGGATACGTGTTGTGTTGTGTTGTATTTGTGTTGCATCTGGCCAGTATACTAAAAGATTGGTTGTGAACAAAAACTAAATATGTCATGTTAGTACATTTTCTCTTACTTTTTCTTTTTCTTTTTTCCTTTGTACATTCTAATTTGAAGTTAGTTTGTACAATTTAATAATATGATTGAGATTGTACATTGAACTTAAGGATGGTATTTTCATAGGGATTGAAAATTTTAGGTTTGTCCAAACTTTCTGTTTCAATCTTGTATTGGTAAGCATGTAGAACTTGTTAAGTATATCTATACTATTTATAAGAGAACTTTTCTCTTTGAGCTAGACTTTTATGTGGTTCAGAAATACCCATAAATCTTACGTTTAACAAAAAAAAAAAAAAAAAATTGAGGACAACCTAGTAAAATTATATCTCCAACTCTACTTAAAATGTTTATAAAATAGTACATTCTCCTACTAATCCATGTCTTCAAAACAAGCTTATCCAATTTATTTTAAAAGGGAAATTATGACACTAAACCAAAAAAAAAAAAAAAAAAAAAAAAAAAAAAAAACTGCATGTGATAATGCTAGTTTGATATAAAATGTTGTAGAGGCACCAAAATCAATATATATTTTTTAAAAAATAAATGAAAGTGTTTATTTTTGGCATGTACAATCAGCATGATTCTGATTAATGCCATCCAACTTAAGATTAACTATGTTTCATATGTAGGTCAAAAAACTTATTTAAGGAAATAAAAACAAAGCTACTTACGTTATTTCCATCTTTAAGACATTCTTCCCTCCTCTCATGTGTGTGTTAAAAATACTTAATATTCTAAAAAAAAAAAATGCAATAACAATTCTATAGTTCTCTTGTGATCTTTAGAAGCTAATTAGTTTATTGAGATTAGAGTAATCATATAATTTCAAAAACCCAATATTGTAATAGATTATAAAAAAATTTCTAATAGAAATAAACCTCCTTTTAAATATCTTAAAATTTTGATAATTATATTTCAAGTGAAGTAATATTCAATTTTTTTTTTTTTTTTAACTCCGTGCAATATAGTCTCATTTCTATACGTGTTGTGTTGCATCTAGCCAGTGTACTAAAAGATTGGTTGTGAACAAAAACTAAATATGTCATGTTAGTACATTTTCTCTTTTTTTTTTTTTTTTTTTTTTCTTTGTACATTCTAATTTGAAGTCAGTTTGTACAATTTAATAATATGATTGAGATTGTACATTGAACTTAAGGATGGTATTTTCATAGGGATTGAAAATTTTAGGTTTGTCCAAACTTTCTGTTCCAATCTTGTATTGGTAAGTATGTAGAACTTGTTAAGTATATCTATACTATTTATAAGAGAACTCTTCTCTTTGAGCTAGACTTTTATGTGGTTCAGAAATACCCATAAATCTTACGTTTAACAAAAAAATAAAAAATAAAAATAATTGAGGACAACCTAGTAAAATTATATCTCCAACTCTACTTAAAATATTTACAAAATAGGACATTCTCCTACTAATCCATATCTTCAAAACAAACTTATCCAATTTATTTTAAAAGGGAAATTATGTCACTAGACCAAAAAAAAAAAAAAACCCGCGTGTGATAATGCTAGTTTGATATAAAATGTTGTAGAGACACCAAAATCAATATATATTTTTTTAAAAAATAAATGAAAGTGTTTATTTTTGGCATGTACAATCAGCATGATTCTGATTAATGCTATCCAACTTAAGATTAACTATGTTTCATATATAGGTCAAAAAACTTATTTAAGGAAATAAAAACAAAGCTACTTACGTTATTTCCATCTTTAAGACATTCTTCCCTCCCCTCATGTGTGTGTGTTAAAAATACTTAATATTCTAAAAAAAAAAAAAATGCAATAACAATTCTATAGTTCTCTTGTGATCTTTAGAAGCTAATTAGTTTATTGAGATTAGAGTAATCATATAATTTCAAAAACCCAATATTGTAATAGATTATAAAAAAATTTCTAATAGAAATAAACCTCCTTGTAAATATCTTAAAATTTTGATAATTATATTTCAAGTGAAGTAATATTCAAATTTTTTTTTTTTTTAACTCCGTACAATATAGTCTCATTTCTATACGTGTTGTGTTGTATTTGTGTTGCATCTAGCCAGTGTACTAAAAGATTGGTTGTGAACAAAAACTAAATATGTCATGTTAGTACATTTTCTCTTCTTTTTTTTTTTCTTTTTTCTTTTTTCCTTTGTACATTCTAATTTGAAGTCAGTTTGTACAATTTAATAATATGATTGAGATTGTACATTGAACTTAAGGATGGTATTTTCATAGGGATTGAAAATTTTAGGTTTATCCAAACTTTCTGTTCCAATCTTGTATTGGTAAGCATGTAGATCTTGTTAAGTATATCTATACTATTTATAAGGAGACTCTTCTCTTTGAGCTAGACTTTTATGTGGTTTAGAAATACTCAAAAATCTTACATTTAACAAAAAAATAAAAAATAAAAATAATTGAGGACAACCTAGTAAAATTATATCTCTAACTCCATTAAAATGTTTACAAAATAGGACATTCTCCTACTAAACCATGTCTTTAAAACAAACTTATCCAATTTATTTTAAAAGGGAAATTATGACACTAGACCAAAAAAAAAAAAAAAAAAAAAAACCACGTGTGATAATGCTAGTTTGATATAAAATGTTGTAGAGACACCAAAAAAATCAATATATATTTAAAAAAAATAAATGAAAGTGTTTATTTTTGGCATGTACAATCAGCATTATTCTGATTAATGCTATCCAACTTAAGATTAACTATGTTTCATATGTAGGTCGAAAAACTTATTTAAGGAAATAAAAACAAAACTACTTACGTTATTTCCATCTTTAAGACCTTCTTCCCTCCCCTCATGTGTGTATTAAAAATACTTAGTATTCTAAAAAAAAAAAAAATACAATAACAATTCTATAGTTCTCTTGTGATCTTTAGAAGCTAATTAGTTTTTTGAGATTAGAGTAATCATATAATTTCAAAAACCCAATTTTGTAATAGATTATAAAACAATTTCTAATAGAAATAAAACTCCTTTTAAATATCTTAAAATTTTGATAATCATATTTCAACTGAAGTAATATTCAATTTTTTTTTTTTTAACTCCGTGCAATATAGTCTCATTTAAGTAAAATTTGTCAATAATTGTAATGTAATTAGAATAAGATGGTTCAGCGAGTCAACATATAGTACCACCACAAAGAGCATTGGAAATATGGATGGTCCACTTCGATTAGGAAAAGCTCAACTCTCAACAAGGATTGATACATTTTCCTGATAATTTCGCCCTTAACTCTGCCCAAACTTACTCCACGACCTCAATTGTGGGATATGGTTGGAAATGCCCTACATTAATTACATTCACATGTGCATAACAAGGTATGAAAAACACTCTTGATCTTTAAATGTCACCTTTGTCAATGTCGACTTTAGCATCAAAGTAGCTTATTCGGTCGATGCCTCCCTTGTATTCTTTTTGCAAGACCTCCAAAGCTTGAGCGGGACATGTGGTCACTAATTTTGGACATCATCAGACACAAACAATTATGTTATCAACTTGAGGAAAGACCTAACTATGTAACGGGCACGGCACAACATAGCATCAGTCAATGCCCTCAACATTGATGATATTGTTGAAGAACATGCATATTGTTACAAACTATTAATCATACTCCATCAATATAGTTCCATCAAAGGAAATGATCCAATGAAACTTTAACTTATTGGCACATGCCATCTTAAAAGGGGATGAACCAAATTTTTTTTAAAAAGAGGTAAAAATTCCTTAAGTATTTACTTATTCGAGTAAAAGAGAAAATAATCTAACTTTAAGTGTCAGAATTTTGATGTTCGGATAAATCTTCACCTTTTATTTTTGGTAAAATATACCATAAATACAAAAGAATTGTGATAATTACAACCGTGGGTAACAATAATTAGTTAATCCAAAACAAAAGTTGAATAAAAGATCTAAAGTTCACTCATTTGAAGTTCACTTTCTGTCGACACTAAAAATCAATTGGTATTTTAGTTTGACGATAAAGAGCTATCATCAAGAACAGTTGACATAGGTTACCTTAAGGAAAAAAAAAAAAAAAGAAAGTTAAAAATGCTTTTACCATTACTCTTTTTGTGCAGTAAGAGTAAATCTACCCGTTTGAGCAGGGAATTAAGGATAGTATGAAAATAACAGTTAGGCGTTAACTTGATAAATTGCATAGTACCTGATTGACTCTCCGTGACATTGTATTGTACGGTTTAATTGTACCGCATAGGTTAACTGGTTAGAGTGACACACACAAACTCCCAAAAAGAAAAATGAAAAAAACACTCCTAAAAGGTTTCAATTCAAAGGGAAAGTTTTTCTTTTCGTTTTAGCCGGTGCATAGGTCCAAAGTTGAAGCCCGCTATATATAATATATTAGGCTCAATAATTTTTTATGTCTGAAAATTTCATGGCCCATTCGCACTACATTTAGGCGTGCATTTCACGCGTCATATAATAATAATATTAAATTATTATTATAAATCCCCTTGCCTAACAGATTTCAATGCGTAATTTTCGTCTCTGTTTCTCTCCGTCTTGTTATTTTTTTTCTAGCTTTGGGTATTTAAAAATTGCCGACGTGTCAGGCGGTGATGACTCGATGGAGGAAACTTCGGTTCCATCAAGATCCCTAAATGAAGGGTGTCTTTTTCTTCTGTCCTCACAATCACCGTAGCTTCCAAACCACAAGTGTTTCAAACTTGTTGAAATTAATTATGTCACAATCATATGCTATCATATTAACGTGTTTTTAACGATGGTTTTTCCCTTGGGTCTTTGTAACAATTTATTACTATTAAATATATCTAATCCAATTGTTTTTATTTTTTATGTTCTATAAATAAATATCCAAACTCCGTATTTTATTATTTTTTTGAGAATGTATCATCTCTTATTTCACATGTATCAAGTTATTACAGAAAGAAATTCTTTAAAGGCAATAAATGTCAAACTCATATCCAATTGTTAATCTAAATGTGATTTGTAATAAAATACACCACATACTTCTCAATGTCTAAGTATTTACTGGTTGTGCATATGTATATTATGTGTACCTGTGTTTTTTTTTTTTGGGGGGGGGGGGGTGTTAAGTCTAGCGCTTAAGATTCGAGCTAGGAAACTTAGTCGGCTTGCTATATGTTAATGCTACAATGACCAACTCACCATGGACACAATTCAAAATGAATATAAATGTAGTTGATCCCAAAATTCGATGCATCCCACCTCTTTATCCAAAGGGTCCTAGAGTAAGAGAATTTCATATTCCATTATCCAAAGGGTCCTCGAGGAGATGAATTGACCATTAATGCAAGTATATCCGTTTTGCTTGTATAGTTAATGTTAGGGCTTGTGTAGAAGTAATCCAACGCATTGGCATTAGTGCTGAATTTGCTAATACATCCATTACGCAATTTAGGCAAATTTTTTTGTTTGGTAGCAATATGTTTAATTTGATGAGCATAAATCTACAATGAGATTGGTCGAACATGCAAGTCAATGGTCATAAGGATAAACATTAATAATTCATTTGGAATTTCTAGGGTAGAGAGCATTGCAATATGAAGAGGGTATTGCAATTTGGTGGAGATCTCATGATCTCCGTCGGAGGGGAATGACGATATAAAAGTGGTGTCTGGGGAATGAAACTGAGATATGAAGATTTTGAATAGGTTGAGTTTATCAAATTTCTAATTAGGAACTCAACTTGATTACATTGGAGTTTGTTAGATTTAAGTAGCTGACGACCGTGGAGGGTATCAAAATCGACCAAATATGAGGCGGGTTTAACTGTTTTGAGTGGGTAGGTCAAGTGCGTCATGTGTTTGCTCACTCATAGTTTAGATCAATACATTATGCCTTAAAAAAAACTATAGGAGAAAATAACATGAGTGTAACTCATTGTGAGAATAATAGATGCATAATTATGCAGTCACTTGACACTTAATGTTCGTTTGTATTATTATTTTTAGTTGATTTGTTTACATTTCAAAGTTTTGTTTTCTCTATAAACAATTATACTTTTCCTTAAATAATTAAGTCTATGTTTGTTTCAACTTATTTTCTACTAGCTTATGTTATTTATTTTTTTTTTTAATTATATATCACAATTTAAATTATCATTTTTCTCCTTAAACATTGTTGTCTCATTTTTTTAAATATTCCAATACAAATAAGTTTAGCACTTAAATTGTACTAAAACACACTCAATATTGGAATTAGGGATGTAAAATAAGTAGAGCCAAGTTGAATATTCAAAATTCAAAATTGTTCATTAATCTTATTTTGAAGTCGAGTCGAGTTTGAACTCATCAAGAAACTAGCTTACATGTTCAAGTTTGGTTCATTATATTGTCGATTAAGCTTGAGTTTGATTTAACTTGAATTATGTTAACAACTACTCCATTACAAATCTATACTAATAATTAATAACTAAATTGAAAGTAAATTATTTTTATTTGAATTTATTAGATGGCGTGACATATATGATATATAATCTAATTTCAAATTTATATAAGTATATTTTTATAAAAATATACATATAAATACAACACTATAAATATTTAAAGGGAAAGTTAATGGATACCCTAAGACATTGGGTTAGGAAATATTTTTAGAAACTTTTAATAGGAAAAGAAAAAATAAATTGTTTTTTTTATAGCATTTTATATTTCCTATAAAAATTGTATCAATTTTTTTTTTTTTAAACTTATACATTAACAAATACTCTAAGTAACAAATGTTTTAAGGTTACTTGTTAATGAGCCCATATTTAAATTGGAACTTTATACTAATGGGATTGTTTAGGAATACATTATTATATTTAAGTTTAATTTGTCAAGGTTAAATTTAGGTTTAAGGTAAAGTACAACATCTAAGATTCATATCTATGTTTTACTAGAATTGTTATATTCATAACATTATCACAATAAATTCTATGTAATAAGTTGATAATAATTCTAATTTAATCCCTCAAATTAAATTTTTTTTCCCCCTACTAATAAGTAATAACCATCAATATTTTGCAGTGAAAATGGCATGTTTCACATGTTTTATGCATCTATGGGAAAAGGCGTTTTCTTGGTAAACTAGAAGAGAGTAATGAAGTTTCCAACTGCACGATGGAGGACTATCCATGCGTCTGGAAGATAAAAATGCCGTATTTAGCTTTTCAACCGTTGCTGGGCTTTTCCCATTGTTGCACTGTTTGCGGTGACACGATAGTAGCGTTTTCCAAATTCCAAAGCACTAATTCATTTTTATTGGCCTATTTTTAATATTTAACTTTAGTACTTTTCAGCGCCCCTAGGTAGAAATTCTAAGAAAGACAAAAAGGAAAAGGCTAATTGACCCTTAAAATGGAGGGTCCCATACCAAAAATGAAAGTCAGTCAGTCCGACCCTGAAGTTGCCTCAAACGTCTCTGACTCTTCTAGCCAATCACACTCAACTGGCCCATGCAAATTCTTGGAGTCATAGTTATCTTGTGAAAAACTGGTGTGATCTAATCCTAGCCGTGGATTTGTGTCCAAAGATTGTTCACTATTGAGTGCCTTGGCGTATCGGTTTTGTTACCCAAAGTTTCCATGTCTCGTACTAATCGATAGTTTGATATAGCCCACCAAAGAAGAAAAAAAAAGATTGAAAAAAAAAAAAAAAACTGAGTGACCCATTATTTTTGGAATATTAAGAGGTTATTCGTTAGTATAATCTCTTGAAATCTCAATTTGGAGAAACTTTTGAGCCTTTGACTATGCATTAACCACACATTCAGGGGAAGCTGCTTTTATAGTTTCCTTTTCTCTTTTCTATCTCTTACTAAAAAAAATTCGTTTTCTCCCCCCAAAAAAATAAAAGTTCAATCAAAAGCTATTAGAATTTACTTTTATAAACAGAGAAATGTACATTTTGATTATAAAATGTAGATAAAGCTTCCCAAATAATAGCAAAGTAGATTCCAAAAATGTCATCGAAGTCCTACTAAACCTTCACTCTACTCCGTTATTCTCTGAGCTAAGGCACTTAACTCCTTAGTTTGTTGGGATTATATTTTTGTTCCTAGAAATGTTAAAATTTTGTCTCACAATATTGCATGTTGGGCTGCCTTATATATTTTGGGTCTATCTCCATCTCCGCTCGTCTTTCTGGGAACAAACTTAAAGTTGGGGATGGATCGAGCCCCTCTCTTGTTTCTTTCTAATATATTTTTATTCAATAAAAAAAAAAGATAAGCCATTAATTATTAATGTTGTATACAATGTGGTGTGATGGAATGAGTTTTCTATGCACTACATTGCGATTAATTTTCTAAATTCCAAGACCAAATTGTATCATTAGAGGTATATCTGACCAATCACTTTTGGTTGACTTTTGTGATATAAATGCAAACTATTTATACAATTTTTTTGAGCTAAGAGCATTCATATCAGATGTTACAAAATAGCATGAGGGTTAAAATTTGCCCAATTATTTTCAAAAAAAAAAAAATACCACATCATCCATTGTACAAAATGTATTTTTGCTATCATACTTGTGCAAATATATACAAACACTATTATATTTTATCACACTTATTAGGACAAACCTAAAGTTGGAGATGGATTGAACCCCTATCTTATTTCTTTCTAATATATTTTTATTCATAAAAAAGCAAAATAGATAAGTTGTTAATTATTAATGTTGATACGGTGTGGTGCGATGGAATGAGTTTTCTATGCACTAAACTGTAAATGTTAGTTTACTAAATTCCAAGACCAAATTGTATCATTAGGGGTATCTCTAACCAACCACATTTGGTCAACTTTTATGATATCGATGCAGTCTGTTTATACAATTTTATTGAGTTAAGAACATTTACATTAGATGTTAAAAAATAGCATGAGGGTTAAAATTTACCTAGTCAATAGCACTATTATATTTTGTCACATTCACATCATACTTGTGCAAATATACACAAGCACTATTATATTTTATCACACTTATTGAAACCAAGTGTCTATCTGGGCTCATTTTTTCTCTTGCCTAGCCTTTCCAAATCCACCGAAGTTAAAAGAAATTAGAATGACTCAATATTCTTACTTTTTCTCTCCGTTGGTAATGACTCAATGGTCTTAGTTTCCATGTTTAAAAGAAATTAGTAATGATTCGTTTCTTTAAAACCATGGAAATGATGAAATTACTCCTTAATTTTCTTGTTAAGTTAAAGAAATGAATCGACGGTCTTACTTTTTCTCTCCATTGAAAACAACAGATTCATATAATAGAGTCACTTTTACACATATTTTCTTCTTATCACATCTAGTTGTATATTGATTTATAGCCATTGGAAAGTGGTACTTGAAATCTATATGCCTCACAAGAATATAGTACATAAACTCAATGAAATTTCCACATGGTAGAAGCAAGTGGTGGTTAAAATTGAATGAATTTTTGCGTTGTCATGTTATATGGATTTGAACCAGACAAGAGAGTGAAAGAGACATTCTATTCCCACTCTCAACTCTTCCACATTGAAATTATTATGCAACGTATGAATAAGATATGGTCCTACGATTTTGGTTCCACATGGCCCACCCACTTCAAAATACATTTTCACATTTTGACCCACTCAAGCTAACAGGAAATGAACAGTTATTAACATAGAAGTGTAAAGTGGAAGAAGGGAAAAAAGAAAGGTAGAGAAAGAAGATGCCATGGAACAACTGGGCAAGTAGATCAATGCCTTTAATAGCCTCCATGTTCACAGGCTCCTGTGCTTTATAGTGTTTGTTTCGTTCATGTGTACCTCATTAAGAAGAAGAATCTAGGGTTATTGGATGACTGGCAATTGAGAGAGACTAGAGAGAGTGTGAATTACCTTTTTTTTTTTTTTTTTTTGAGAAAAGTCTGAATTATCTATATTTATTAAAGCATGAACTCACTACATAAATATTCTTTTCCTATTTTATATGCTCATTATTCAAAACATCCCACATCATATTTTACATGACATTTAATTAAAATATTAATTTTTCTTGATTTTATTAATTGTTTCTATTGATTTACACACAACTTGTTTCTATTTCTTTATACACAACAACCACTATCCACTCTCTTCCTTCATCCTCAGCAATCAGGATAGGTAAGAGTGTTCACCGAATCGCATAAACCACACAAACTGCACCAAAACCACTTGCAAAATGGCATAACCACACCGCACCGCAAATAACAATGCACCGCATTGCATGGAGCAGTGCAGATTGCGGTTTTATAATGAGAAAACTGCACAAACCGCACTACACCACACCCTTTCTATATATTAATATATTTATTTTTTTAATATTAAATATATTATTAATAGTTTAATAGCCTTAGTTTTCAAAAAATATATATAGTTTAACACCCCTAACAAGTGTTGATTAGGAAAATCAGGCCAAAATAAAGAAAAACTAACTCAATAACTTAAAACTTGGCGCAAAACAAAGAGAAAAGTAGTTTTGGGTTGGGCATAAAAAACGCAAAATTCGAAAAATATACCAGTTTTAAACTGTTTAAACTACATTTTAAATACCGCTCCACACATGTGACCGCAAAAATAAAATGCAGTGTGGTTATGGTTTTAGTTAAACTCTAAACCACACCGCACCACACATGTAACTGCAAAAATAAGATGCAGTGTGGTATTAAAAATAGCCCAAAACCTCACTGCACCGCAAACACCCCTAAGGATAGGTAAAGAAAGAATAAAAAAACAAAATTCAAAATAAATTGTGATAGTGTAAATTTACACAGTTATTGTAGCAATCATGTATTTTTACACAATTTTACATGATATCGGTAAATTTTGGACTTAGTTGGCTAAAATATGATTATTTTTCTATCATACAAAATATGTGGATCCACATACGAGCTAAAATGACTAAATTCGTGACTTTAAGTCATGATTTCAAGTTCGAAAATCATGAATTCAATTCATTTTACAGTGTGTGAATTGACACATGTGCAATGTTAATTGGGTGCAAGGGACCTAACATGTAACAAGGTTTTTTTCCCAAATAGGTTTACATAGGCAGAGCTATTTCGGCTCCCAAAGATTATTGCTTGGCCACCAGTATTTTATGTGATGACTACTGACTAGTGAGTAGTGAGCCCCTCAAAAGGTTATAGAGACAATCATTTTAAGAGTTGAAATACACATGGATCTTATATTAAAAAAAAATAAAATAGCAATAACAAGTCCCCATTCTAAATTGCGTAGGCTTCAACAACAATGCTCTTGTAAATGTACTTTAGAAATAGTGAAAGGTGCCAACTTGTGCTTATAATTTTTGAGTTGATGTAGAGTAGACAACGCACTTTCAAAGTGGGCACAGCATTTTATCATTATTCCTCACTTTCCCCACCCTTACCTTCCTGCCCGACCCTGTGTCTCCAAAATACATGAACAGAAAAAATAAAATAAACCCAAATTTCAGTGTCCCTTTAGCTTAGCTTTTGATTGATTTGATAAAAATGATAAAAGTATAATATTGTTTAAAATAAAATTTTTTTAGATTAATAAATATACTATACAAAATTGTACCTAAACATATATAAATTAATAAACTATCATGAAAAAGGTTAATCCAAAGGCACCTATTGTGTTAGCAATAGCATAGTTTCTCTCTTTTTCTTAGCAAGTTACAAATTTTTATATGGTGACTAGTTTTCATGAAAAATCTAACAATCCTAATTTTTGGGTATGAAAGGAAAGTAGTAATGGACTCGCTGTCGATCTAGGGTCCACATATCTTGGATATTGACCTTGCAATAGGATACAAATCAATGAAGGACGTGAAACTTCAAACTTGTGTTTGACAAGTCCTCAATAGATTAAAAAGTGAACACAAAAAAAAAGTGTATATGGTTTTTTATTATTGTTATTATTATTAGTTTTTTGTGGGTAGAAAGTGTATACGTTTATAAGCACTAGACATTAGTTTTAATTAGAATGGTAAAAAGTTAGCAAGATGATGTAAATTCAGCCAAAAAAGAAAGAAGAAGAAAGTCTATCATATTGCAAGCAATATGTGTTTTTAACTCTTTATGCTTGTATGTTCATTTGAGAGAACAAAGATGTTTCCCGAAATCCCATCAAAAAAAAAAAAAAAGATGTTTCCCGAAAATTCGAAGCCGTGACAAGATATAACACTTTGACACTTAGCTAGAGTACTCACGGAAAAGTATTTAGTATAAAAATTGATGATCAAAGACACTTTTGGATCGTTGGAGTTTTATTTAGGAGTGAGAGTCTATATTTCTCTAGAAATTGAGGTCCTTGGCTCTAGAAATGCTTCTAAAAACAAAGTTTTGTCTCGCGGAACACATATTAAGTGGAGAGAGAGAGAGAGAGAGAGAGATGGAGTCTGGTGTTAAAGGGTTATGACTTAATCCCCATGTAGAATTGTCTCAAGCACTTTCAAAGTGACATATAAAACAAACCAAATCCATGAAAAGGAGGACCATTCTTGTGACTACCTCTCTTTTTGTTATCTTATAAGAATCTTGCCTAATAATGTATTTTTAAAGAGAGAGAGAGAGAGGGGAAGTTGAGAAAGTCATGAAAGGCATGATTTCTAAGAGTCCAAACCATACCCACTAAAGGGAAAAAAGTAGGAGATTTAGTTGGGCTTTTCCTCTTGGCCTTTTTTCTTTGTGGTGTGGCTAGTGGCATAAATGATGGTGAAGGAGATGAGGATACCTCTCAGAAGCTTTCACTTTTTGGCATCTATTTTTAATTTAGTTTTGTGAAGTCTGACATGTGAATTGGTTCACAATTCATCACAGCATCACTCTTTGGAATCTTAGTAAGTGATATTAATCTGAAATACCTTTAAAAGAAAAATACTCGAGAGGCTTTTGCTTTCTTCACATGTGGATACGACTATGCAAAAAAATTCTGTCCCTTTCTCCATCCTTATCTATTTATTTATTTCTCCCCTATATCTTATTGGATGCTGGTGACCTATTTTATGGTTCATCTATTTTCCTGGTCATATTGTATAACGGGTCCTCTCTTCTTAAAAACCATCAATTTAGTTATGGCTGAAATTTCCCTCCAAGCCTCTTTATTATTTATAGAAAAATTCTTCTAATTCATCATATGACAATCTGTCCACATGTATTTGTATTTTGAATGATATGACCTATTTTAATAATCTTGTCTTATAATGGGTTCAAAGGAATTTTTTTTTTTTTTTTTTTTTTTCATACTAGTTCCTAATTTTTTTTCCTTCTTTTCTTTTTAACAGGAATTATTGGATGTATATATTTTGTTACATCTTGAGTTGTTTGAAGACCATTTTTTTGTTGGACGAACTTCAACCCCTTCATTAATTGTAATTATTTTTCATTTCCTATTTATTAATTGTTATCTTTCTTATAATTGATCTTATTTTCTCCAACGCTGAACCTGCTCATAATACAAAATTGACAAACCAAATGCGAAAGTTATCCAACCAAATGATGTTGGGACCATATAAATGCATGGCAATAATGCGGCTCTTTGAATGTAAAGTCATCATTTTAGAAAGCAAAGTCAGCCATCAAAGAGGATTTTCTTTACCGACATTATCACTTTTGCTAGTTTCACCAGAGGGAAAGTCCAACTTTAAGATAACCTTGATGTCTTCAATTTCAATTTTGGAAGTCTCAACTTTAAAAATAATCTTTTATGTCTTCGATTTTAATTCACATGAGTTTGGTTTCAAACCACCAACTCACCATGTGCCTCGATTTTTTTTTTCCTAAAAAAAAAAATCACTATGGTAATTGAAAAAATCATTTATATAAAGTTTTAGTTGTTTATATAATACATGCAAATAGTCTCATAATTTACCACGTTATTGGTTGGACAATATAACTCCGAACCAGATTAGAGTGTTAATTCAGGTGCCATAAACTTCCAAGCAAACCAGCTTCGGTAAGGGCTCATTTGCTTGCTGAGAACATTCACAGGATTGATGCTAATACAACTAATAGCAACAAAGTCCAAAGAACAGCACGGAGCATTGGATACACAGGCAAGAGAGCCGATTTGACAGGAAAGAACAAATGACAAAGACTGTTTTTAATGCTTCTTTTACCAATCGGTCCAATCCATGCCTTGTCCCCACTAAAATTCCCATTACGAAGAATTATAACCAGCTTTAAGACTAATGAAAGCTGTCCCCTAAAAATCAATCATATTGTTTGAAATAACAGGTTGTTAATAATATTTATCTTCAGAGTCCTGCCAAACTCAGAAAGTAGGACCAAGTGCAAAGGCAACCCAACACAACAGCATGTTTTACTTTCTGACAACAATGGTTATTAAAGTCATTAATTGTGATTGCTTGTCATGGGGTACCAAAATGTTGTATAAATACTAAATAAACAACCTGAATGTAAAAGGAAAAAAAGGTGCAAATAATATACATTGGCACAAAAGGTAATAAAACTTCCGGAACTTTTAACTTGGATTTTCCCGTTGAACTAAATTTTAAACCAATCTTCAAGAAAATGAAGCATCGGGAAGGTAATACGCTCACGATTTGCCTCACTACTAGTATGCCAAAATCAGGTTTCAATCATTGGTTCAGGGCCAGATGGCTCTGAGCTAGACCTGTTCGATTGTCTCACCGAGTTGAAAAGGATATCCTTGATAACCTGAATGGAAAAGAAAGACATTTGTTAAAAACACACAATAAAGTGTGAAACAAAAGCATTAATGCTCAAAAACTGCAATGGCTAGTCACCTGTGACATTAGACCATGAACCTGCTCCACAGTTATCTTAGCACTGTCTCGAGTAATCTTAGCAAGCTGAGACTCTTCCTGCAATTAATAGACATCAAAACCAAGATTAGGCAACAGAGATGATTAAGTGATGGATGATGAGCAGCTTATAAGCTGACAAAAGGAAAGATTTTGTAATTTAATGAATACAAGTAAAATCTGCACCCCTAGCACACAATAGAATCAAAGAGCTATACATTGTTTTATATGTGATATGTGGGACTACGTGGTAACCAAGTAGATGTAAGGGCAAGATCCATCGGAACGCATTGAAGAGGACATTTTCCTATCTTGAAAAAAGCAGAGATAAAGCACCAATTGAAATTGAAAATGAAAATGTTCAGTTTCCCAAAAATCGAGTCGATTTAAAAAATCACACAGGATCAGAGCACATCTACAGACAAGAAAGTTTTGGGAAAATTATGTAGAAATTTGACCACAGTTTTGAAAATCAGACTAGACTGGCAGTGGCATTATAGCCCCCAAAATTTTGAAAATTTTTAATAACATGTGCATGTGTGTGTGTGTGTACATTGTTTGGGTATTTAAAAATTTGAATTTGGCCCCCAAAAAATGAGTTAATCCACTGACCCTCGAAAGAAAAAAATATTGGCCAGTTGAAGTAGTGGCCCTAGAAGCCGTCGATTCAACCAAGAACGGAACCAATTTTTGGGTTTTAGGGCCTTTAGATTGCATGTCAGCAACATTGTTGTTTTGTTTTTTTTTTTTTTAATAAGCCAGAGCAACATTTTTATAAAGAGATATTACTGGATTTGCGAAAAGAATTTCAACACCAAAAATTTACCATGACTACAATAATGCTCCCAAGTACAAGATTACTGTGAAGTATTAAATACCAGTAGAGTATAACTACTCAGCATAAGTTGGTTGTACTAGAAATTTGTATTAGAAAAAAGAAATCTTAGATATAGAAACTAGAAATAGATGGTGGGGTTTGAACTTTGAAGGGAGAGAAACAAGTTAGAAATCTGGAGCTCTAAAAGCTCTTTCTGGTTCTGTGTTAGCTCTAAGAATATGCATAATGTAGGTCAATTGTTCTAGGATATGTATAATGGAGTTGTCATTAGTGTGAGGACAATTGGAAGAATTACGAGTGAGTTTCCCCATCGCAAAGAGTGTGTTTTCAATAGTTTGGATCAATAACTCATAAGGATGGTTAGATCGAAAAGGATGTGAATTACAAAATAAGAGCAGAGTGGATGAAATGAATAAGGACATCAAGAATATTGCGTGATCATAGAATACCTATTAAGTTAAAGAGAAAGTTGATCATCAAAAAAATAAAAAGGTTAAGGGGAAAGAGGAAAGTTTTACAAGACTGCTATAAGAACATCCATGCTATTTGTATTGAATGTTGGGCAAATTCATAAAATAAGTGTAGATAATGAGAATGTTAAGATAGATAAATGGAAATAAAAGGAAAGATCGGGTATGTAATGAAGAATTTGATTAAAGATATGCGTGGCTCCCATTGATGAAAAGATAAGAAAGTGTCACTTGAGATGATTTGCTCGTGCAATTACAGGTGCAGTATCACAGTACTTACATGACAAGGTGTGAAGACTTCTACCAAATAACATGTCTAGATATCTATCTTAACCTAGCATATCTGCAAGTTATATTCTGTATATCTCTGTTGTTTGTCTCAAATAATCTCCTTGGCAAAGAAAGTTATATTCAGTATATCTCTAAACCCATGGAATGATTAAGCACCAAAGAAATATTTCTCCCCTCCATGGCAAGCACATTGGGCACTCACCCAACTACCCTCAATTATCTCTGTTGTATGGACCATAAAAACGCAAACAGAAAGACATTCACCAATGAAGAAAGCACTACACAAACCCCTCTTCACAATTTTTCTTGTGGCTGCTTGTATATATCTTGAAATGTCCCATGTCTACAGGCTAAGCACATATTTCAATGCCATCCAGTATCACATGATATGTCTAGGAAAGTAGTATGAATGCTCGTATTTGAGAAAATAAAAAGACACTACAATTTATGAGGTAAGATAAGTAAACTGACCTCTTTCTTTCTCGTAGGGGGTGCTATTAGTGGCCCAAAGCGGGAGTGAGATAGTTGGTTCTCTGCCTGCTCCAGCTTTTCAGCTGCATGGTGCAGAGGACACCACATAATTAATATAATCTTCAAAATTACTCTAGCTGAACCATGAAAAGTAATTTGAAATAAAACTAAAGGAACTCAAATTCCACGCTAGGAAATTACCTAGATCAGAGATTTGTCCTGCAACATAGTCTCCATTACCCAATAAAGGTGAAGATGAAAGGGTATTCACCCAATACTTGTTCCATAGCAGATCCAGGAGGTGGCAATCAAGAGAAGACTTAAAGTAAGTGATATCCAAAGAATAGTACTGCAAAAACAGACACAAATGGAGGGAATAAATATACTGGAGAGGAAGCTTTTTCAAGAAGCAGAAGAGGATGAGATGATAACCTGTTTACAGTGTACACCAAAGTCTTCAATCTTATTCAAAGGGATGGTCTGGTACTCAGAGACAGGCTCATCTGGAGGCTTATATCCCTCTGGGTATGTCCTGAATGCCCCGATCTCAACTTTTCCAGCAGAGACAGTCCTTGTTGGATCAATAACAACTGCCAAAAAAGGCTCCTGAAATTGCTGGTTTAGCATTTGTGTTGAAACATCAATACCCGAAAGCCAGCATCCATAGCCAGGGTGGGAATGGTACCAGCCAACCACGTTCTCCAACCGTCCAGCCTGCACCATAAACATACCCAATAAGAGAACTAATTCCACAAAATAACATACTAAAATACTATTTACACCATCTAAGTTTGGGGTCACTTCTAAATCGGTCCCTTCACTATAAAATCTTGCAATTACACCCTCAAGTATTACAATGATGTCAACTTGCCCCTTTAGTCAACATCTGTTAGAATCTTTCCATTAACCCTCCCAAAAATAAAGTCATTTTGAAAAGAAAGTATAAGGAAAAAAAAAAAGCCGTTCTTTGGCAGGTCAACAGTGGTAATGCAACACAGCATAACAGAAAGGGCACATTGACATCGTGTGTATATTGTAAGTTTTAAAAGTTGAGGAACTGTTTTAGAAGCAACCAGATATTAGAGGGTGCAAACTAGAAAGTGTATTTTAGCCTAAATAATACTAGCTTGTAACCCAATGCATATGCATGGGATACATTTACAAATAAGCATAACTAAATGCGTATTAAAATTTTAACAAGTTTATATATAATATATATAATGTTTGTATATTTGAAAATATAAAATAGCTACTGACAAAATAAATATAAGTTTATTTAAAACAAATGAAAAAAAAAACATTTAAATTGTTATCCATGATATATATATATATATTTTGATAAATAACGTAAGAATATTATTAATAATAAAAAGATTGCCAAGCCAAGTACATTGAGGATGTACTATGGGGGCACAAATTAAGAAACAAAAGAACAACGGTCAAGAAAAATAGAAAAGGAAGAACAAGAAAAATGAGAAAAAACACACTCCATTCATAGAGAGTGTAAGAAAAAAGACTTAACAAGCAGAAAACCAAAGACCACAACTCCCACGCTATGGAGCAATGAAGTAGAATATGATCCACCGACTCTCTACACCTCTTATGCATATAGCACCAGTCAAGCACTATCACTCGTCTTTTACAAAGGTTGCCTATTGTTAAGATCTTACCTAAGGAAGCAAACCAAGAAAAGAAAGCTACCCTTGGAGGAGCCTTCAATTGCCATTTCATTTTCCATGGAAAGGAAACAAGATTATGAGGGTAGAAGGAACTATAATAACCTCTAACCTCAAAACCTCTATTCAAAACCTCTATTCCTTGCAAGCTTCCAACAAACCTTATCTAGGCCAAACACCCGCACTAACGAAGAATAGACCAACCCCATAAACCGGTCAAAGGCTTCTTCTTTCCAATCTTGTGGTGGACGGCAAAATTGCACATTTCAGTGAAACCTCCCAGCAGACCAACCCATAACTTTAGCCACCGAGGAATCCTTTGACCCACTAAGAAAGTAAAGCTCCAGAAAGGCCTCTTGGAGAGTATAATCCCCACACCACACATGCTTCCAAAATTTCACTCTAGTACCATACCCCACATCATAAACAGGGAGTTTAGAGAAGTTCAACCAGCCACTTCTAATGCATCTCCACAAGCTGACCCCATAAGGACTTGTCACCTTCTTCATACACCAAACACCCCAAATGTTCCCATATTTTGCCTCTATAACCCTCCTCCATAAAGCATCAGTCTCCATGCCATACCTCCACAACCATTTACCAAGTAAGGCAGAATTAAAATTACCCAACCGTCTTATACCCAACCCCCCAACCTACAAAGGCCTACAAACCTTGGCCCAATTAACTAAATGAATTTTAGGTTCACCACCAATCCCATTCCACAAAAAATCTCTTCGTAATTTCTCCATACACTTAGCCACCTTACCTAGTAAATGAAGAAGGAAAAGAAAGTATGTAGGTAAAGACGATAGTGAGCTTTTAATGAGTGTCACCTTACCCCCTTTAGATAAATACATTCTCTTCCAACCTGCTAATCTCCTCTCCATTCTTTCTAGGATAGGACACCAAACAGATAAGTCCTCAAATTTTGCACCTAATGGAAGACCCAAATATTTCAAGGGCAGAGAAGACTGCCCACACCCCAACAGACCCACCAAAGCCTCCAAGTTGGGTACCCCACCCCCCACCAACAGGTACCAACTCAGATTTCCCCAAATTAATACGAAGCCCTAATATTTTAAATTTTCGTTTGTCCAACCACTATTTGTATAATAATAATAAGAAGAAAAATAAATCAATGATGGTAAATTTTTTAAGGTTTATTAATTTTGATTCTATGATTTTCTTACTTAACAAATCTTTTAGCAAAAAAAACTAAAAGAATTAAATTGGACTTCTTGATTTTTGTAGTGTAGTAAATAGTTGCACAAAAAATTAAGAAAAAATTGAATGGGACACATTAAATTTCCAATTTGAGACCTACATAAAAAAACAACCTTAATTTTAGGATTTAACTTTCTCCCTTCTTCTACTTTTATATATAGTATAGTATATATGATATGGGACTTGAATAAAAACCTTTATTGAGATGCAATGGCTTCCAAACAGCTACTAATCTGGTATAGGCAGACACTATTCATAAACAGAAGAATCAAAGATGACCAATCCAGAGATGCATCATCCAATCTCCAAAAACAGAAACCAAATAATGCCAACTCACCAAATTCACAAGACTAGTCATCGACATAAAATTCAACAAAAATGAAGTTTTCATGTGCAAAGACTATATATAGATCCTTTCATGTGACAACAACTGCACACAATTGGAAACACACACAGACACACAGTGCTTACTAAGCATTTGCTGAAAGCTCAGTTATATTTTGGGAAGGAATGGAATGGGTAGGAGGGACCACTCATTCCCCTCTATTCTCTTAAAACCTCAAATTTTCATTCCACCCAAAATTGGGAGAAATTGGAGGAAATGGAATTAGATTTAATGAATCTAATATTGTCATAAAATAATTCCATTCATTTTCCTCTATGTTACTTCCAGACAAGGTTACTTGCATATGCATTCCTTTATTTTATATCCAAACAAAGTTACTTAATTCCATTCTATTCATTTCTCTCGCTTAAATACATTCCATTTTATTCCTTTATAATCATTCTATTCCATTCTCTTATAAACCGAACACCCAAACGAAGCCTTAAAGACTGCACAAGCTTAACCTAAAAGGCTTTAAACAAAAAGGGATTTCATCCAATCATCTTCTCACCAACGAAACAGTAATTTAGTAATAACTCAGATTCCAAACAAGAAAAAAAACCCTAATAAATTTATTTAATCATTCTAAATTCAAAATTATCTACAATGTAAAACAATGTAGCATTCATAAACCTCCCACAAAAACCAATCCCAACCAAAACTTAAACAAACTTAGGGTTAGGGTTAGGGTTTAAAGAAAGATAGAAAGCGAACCTGCTTGTTAGTCTGAGAATAATCAACCATATACTCATACGCATCAGCCTGAGCATTAACCCTAGTCTCCGTCCCTTCCACGGGCAAAGCAAAAGCGTCCATCACGATAATCGCATCGCCGTCGGTTTTTCCTTGCATGAGGCCCATGACCTCGATGGTGCCGCCGGAGCGCGCGTGGACCACCATCTTGAGCAGCGCGAGTGCGGAGATCTTGACGCGCTTGAAGTAGTGAGGGTCATTGGCCCAGGGTTTCTCTTGCTGGAACTTGGCCTGCGCCGATTCGTCGTAATAGAATATTGCGTCGGACGCTGGGTCCGGACTCGTCGTTGTTGTTGCTGTTGTTGTTGTTGTTGTTGGTGGTGGTGGTGCTGTTGTTGATGATGATGATGATGAAGAAGGAGGGTCTACGGTGATTATGTTGTTCTCTAGCTCCCATGTTTTTTGGGCTATTACTGATGATGGAAAGGGCTCCATTGTTTGAATGCTTTGTTTTCTTTTCTTTTTTTCTTTTTGGTTCTGGGGATTTGGTTTTAATTTAATAGTTGGGGAAGAACCGAATCGTGGCGGGTTGTTTTTTGTTTTTGGGGTTTTCACTTTTTTAGATACAGTGAACTCTGGAGTTGAGAGTGAAGATAATAAGTGGGTAACAAGACGACCCTGTTTTTGGGCCTTTATTATGGGCTTGACTGCGAACGAAGCAGCCCCAACTACTAGGGCCTAACCTTATACTCCTATATGGCTTTCTAATTAAATATTATTGTGATACATTATCCAAAAAAAAAAAAAACTACTAATACCATTGGGTGATGGAATTGAAATTTATACGGTTACTTACTACTGCTAGTAATAGTAATAGCATACTAATACAATGTACAAATTAATTAAAAATTAAAAAATAAATCACATTTTTACCTTGAATAAATTGACTATCTTTTTTACACATGAGTTTTACGATATATATGCACCTACCAACATGATAATAATTATTAGATATATATATTTTTTAAATTACTTGAAACTTTGCTAATAGAATCTTAGTTGGAGTCTAATTTTATTTTATTATTTTTTTGATAAAGAGAATTTTATTACTTAGGTACTACTAAAAATTAATAAGTCACTTGATATTATATATATATACACATATATATTTGTTTTGGATGAATACTAAACTATGTTTATTAATCAAAGAGAGTGTAGCCAAATTTTATTGTATAGTATATGATATAATGTGATGTAATTTAATCCTATTAGCTCATTATCTGATACCAAAGTAAACAAGTCTACATGAATGACCGTGTATGTAGAATATTGCCTCCTATAATAATGTTCTTGCCCAAACCTGAAAATAATCTTCGAAATCTTACATCTCATATCTTACTGTTGCATTCATTGAATGTTTAGTATTGGTTGTCTTGTTGAAGACACGAAGTGCAATGTAATTAACAAAAAATAAAAATAAAAAACGTACACGCTGCAAATATAATGATAGGAAAGATAAACCATGGCATGGTTAATCGTAGGACAGGGCTTTAACAAAATCTCAAGTTAAGATATAACTACATGCAAATTCATTGCACTAAGGTTTCCTTTCCATGGTGCAAGGCTACTACACTAGGGTAATATGTGACTACATGCATAATCCATTTCGTGCAAGTATTCCCATTAATGTTCTTACAAGTTACACCCCGAGTATTTCCAACTTCTTGGAATCTTGGCTAAATGGGGACCTACATCTCATTGGGTAAAACACCCAAAAGAAATCAAGAAAAAGAAAATAAAAATCCCTACCTAGTTGATTTAAACTCAATAAGTATCAATTTAATAACTTACAAATGACTTGCTTGCCGTGTCATAATCCTTAATTTCCTAGTCCTAGACTAGTTTACAGAAAATTATACAGTTATAGTACAACACGAGAAACTGGCATCATTTACCCCTACCCCTGGATCCCCTGGATCTGCCCCTCCTATTATATCTGCTCATTTTGTTTCCTTGTTGCTTCTCAACAACGGCGCTGGTCTTATCCACCATATCATTTTTTGAAACTGGCTGAGACAGGTCCTGTGATAACTCTTCATACCGCATACTAGAACTGTTTTGGGAGTCATTGGCAATGGCATCATTTTCATTTATATTTGTTGGGACCTCCATAGAAGCTTCACTCAAAAACTCACAAGTTTCTTCCAGAGGGGCACCTGTAGCTACCTTATCATGGCTTGAACTAATGCAGTTGTCTTCCTCATTAACTGGCATGGGAACTTGTTCTGTATCCAGTCCTGCAATCAAGCTGAAAGGCAAGGGACTCGATTTAATAAAAATTGTTTTAAATAATGAAGCCGTAAAAGTAAGGGGCCAACTACCCTTTTACCTAGATCCTGAAGATGGAAAAACATCACCAGCTAATGCACTCGCTTTTCCAGCCACTTCTTTTGATGTTAAGAAGTTTTCTTCATGTAATGCTGAATCTAAATTTGCATTTAGAAGTAAGATGAGATTATAAAGATGCTAAAAGTAGAACACAAATTGACTGATTTTACGTGAAACAAGACCCCGTCTCAGGGGAGAAAAACAAAAAACACCAGGAAATCCGCATCTACATGGAATTCATTCAGGAAAACATGTTGGTCTAACCAATCCATCAAGAGGGGAGAAAAAAAAAGGACCAAGCAAACAGAACCAAACCGAAAATTGCCACCCCCTTCAAAATGTGATAACAAGAGAGTAAAATGAACTTAACGGAGAAGACCGAAATACTCAGGGAGTGTATTAAAGCCATCCTATAAAATTACAATCTAAAATTTATAAGATGACAGATTTTTTTTAAGGATGTGCAATGGACACCACCTAATGCAGTCATCTAATCATACAATGATCTACTAAAGATTTTATAACATATCAAAACTGTTCTACACCAAGTCCTACTATTTCTCATCTCCAAATTGTTCACATTACACAAAATGGAGCAGTGTTCCAAAATTTTGCAAACAATGAAGTAAAGACGATCAACTAACTACCCACTACTCATGCACATGCAACACCTATCTCTGTTAGTAATCAATAAATTCCTCCAAGTTGTCTACCATAAAAAATCTTTCCCAACATTTCTAAGCAAGGGGGAAATAAAAAGCAACCTCCAAAAGCATCTAAAACAAATCAACCTAAAAAAGTTATACAATGTTAATTTATAATAGATCTTATCTTCACCTCCACTAGAGGGGAAATTAGAATACGTGTAAGAGGCGTGGGGAGTCAGTGGATCATCTTCTGCTTCATTGTCCCATAGCATTTGAGCTGTGGTCTATGGTGTTTTGTTTGTTTAGACTTCATTGGGTTATGCCACATAAGGTAATTGAGTTGTTTGAGTCTTGACAAGGTAAATTTAGGTGACATAGAAATATAGATTTTTGGAGACTTGTGCTACATTGCTTGATGTGGTGTATTTGGAGCAAAAGAAATGTTAGATGCTTTGAAGGATGCGAATGGTTCTTGCTACAGGTTAAGTCATTTTTCTTACATAATCTCCTTGTATGGAGTGTTGCTCTGTTGCATTTTTCTTGTTTCCCCCTTCTTGTTTTACTTGATCATTGTAATTTTGGTCCTTGTGTTTTGCCCCCACAGTACATTCCCAATGTTCTTAGGTTGGCTATTTTTTATAAATAAATTTTTTTCTTTACCTATCATAAAGAAAAGAAAAGAAATAGAATACAAGTCAAAAAATCAGCCATAGATTCCACTTTCCAATTCTGAAAGGCACAAAAGCAAGCTGATAATTCCAATGGCACAATTCCCCCCTCCGCAGTACATTGTCAAGTCAGATTCAATAATCATTATCTTAAGTTTACAAACACTATGTAATATCTACTGTCTATAGCCTCAGATCAGTGTACATGTATGGAATGACAATAACTGACTACTTAAAAAAACCATGCAGCACTACTTCAAAAAAAAAAAATGCAGCACTAATCATTAGAGATGAGAGAGAACAGATTCAAACCTTGCAATCTACAAATTGGTCAAGAAATATATACATACTAGCTACACTACAGATTCAACCCAAGATTAAACTGTAAAGTGTAAAGTCATTCTATGAAGCAAAGAGGCCACAAATAACAGTCAGTGAATAGCTAAGAAAGGAAAAAATCAATTGAACAGCCAACTCACATTGGGTGGAAAAATCAGGGAAACTCTCCAAGTTACAGAAAATTCAACCATTAAAATATCTATTAAGAAATCGTTGGCAAATGAAAATTTAACAAGTATCCAAACATAATAAATTTTATATGCTAAACAACTTAAAGCAAGCCGCCAACCAAAAAATATGATCGCGAATGAAACGAAAAAAAAGAAGGGGTTTTTGTTTTGGGGGGGGGGGGGGGGGGGGGCGGGGGGTGGGTGTGTGGTTGTGGAGGTGAGAAGAAAGTAGTATTCATCACCCGTATGACTTTAAATTATCAGTAACTGCATCTTTTCTAGTATGAGACATGAGTACCGTATTAAATACCATAAAGGGAAAACAAGCTGATAATGCAGAAACCGTTATTCAGATAATTCTTTTTGATAAGTATATTCATCCAGGAAATGAAATACATTTATTGAGATCAGCAGAACTTGATTAAGACATCAGAACTTAAATAGAAATTATTCAACATTTGTTTCTGGCAAGTTGGCAGAGATAGGATTTGACTTTTTTTTTTTTGGGGGGGGGGGGGGGGGGGGGCGGGGGGAGATTTATATATGCATCTATGCAAACACTTGAACATACATATACATATATATAGTGCTTGAGACCAATATGAAATATAAAAAGCCATTCATGTGTGTATTAAGTGATATTTTAATTAAGAAAATGCAAGCATATTCATTATATTTTGTTTATCTCTTAAGTATTTCTTGCATGAATAAAACATTTTTCAATTTATTTTCAAGATCAGAATTCCACTAATGAATGAAAAGATTTTTAATAGTTAGATAGACAGCAAATGACAGTTTTTTTTTTTTTGATAAATGGATAGACAGCACATGATAGTTACGTAAATCTCACAAAATGGACAGCTATAAAGCTAAAAGTGCTCAACACAAGATCAAACACAAGCACTGCACAATGTCAATATACATTGTAACAACAATTAATGGTTTCTTTCATTCTACCCATCCTGATAAAAAGGCAACAAATAATGTAAAGACAATTTTCAATTCTAAAAGGCAACTGATGTGCCCAGAACTCTAACCTGGTAAGGTTCCTCCAACAATAGAGTTATGTAGCTCGTTTGTCACAATAGTGTCCTTAAGCTCATCAACATTGCCAGCACCAGCATTACTGTGATACACACAAAATGACAAAGTTTCAAAACCAGGAATGACAATTACCTTGCCAAGACAGGAAAAAAGAGAGGGCTGGTGGACTGGAGAGAGATGGTGTGTGTGTGTGTGTGTGTGTGTGTGTGTTTTTGACTACATCCAAATCCTTCCAAACTACATAAGCTATAACATTGATGATGGAAACATAGCGTGATTAGAGAAACAATATACTCTTGGAAGACTGATTCTAAGTGTCCATGGTACCTAGTTAGGTTTTTATATTTTATTTGATTATTTTAGAGTAAAAGGTATCTAAGTAATTCTCCAATTGTCGGGTATGGGACATAGTTGTGGGGCTTGGGTTTTCTTTGGTTAATAAGTCTTATTTAATTTATGGGCTTTGTGCACAGGCTTTGGTTCAATTCAATTAGAATTTGGTTTACTAATCAAAGTCAAAGTCCTAAATTTACTAAGAGAGGTTAAGATTTAGGGTCTATATTAGTGTCTTGTTGTACTTGAACAAGGGGAAGCTGATCAATAAAACATTTGGTGTTTTCTTCAGCCTTATTTTTCCCCCTCCCTTTCTATTCTATTTTCTTCTTTTCTTTCTTGCCGCACCACATGCACTGTTCACAAGCACTGTTTACGTGTACTATTCATGCTCATTGTTCTTAAATTGTGAAGAAATGCAATTTATGTTTCTTCTTACTTCATTCTTGAACCCTAGCCCTTCTTTTAGAAGATTCTAAACCTTATATCCACAAATTCTTCTAAACCTTAACCCACAAGTACAACCACAAGCACACAGAGACCAATTCTCCAATTTATCTTATGTCAACCATTCATCCTAGGCGCTTGTAAGCTCAGAAACAATAGAAACTGTTACAATATTCTTACTAAAAAAAAATGTAACTCTACTTCATTTTTTTGACAGGTAAATAGTGTAATTTTATTAATAAATGAAAAATATAAACTTTGAGTTCACGATGATGAACACAAAGGAACAGAAAAAACGAATACAACAAAATCATTTTTTGGCAAGTGTAAGAGAATCTAGAAAATCAAGAACCCCAACTAAAAAGCAACAGCCATAAACCATGGAGTAAAAATTTGTAACATCCTGGTATATACAATACACTAACAAAGCTTGAAAAAAAACCACAATAAACAAAACAAAACGAAAATTAAAATTAAAAGATTGAAGCTGCCCAAGAGTATAAACACAAAAGGAAACACCAACTAACCTGGGTGACACAGTTTTAATAACTTCTAATGACTGAATTCCTTCTCCATAGCTTAATATCCCTTCCATTCCATCCAGCAAACCTATATTACATGATTTTTCAATAGTAAGAAACACTTCTTTTCAGAATAAAAAGGAAAGCAAAACTCTTTGTTACATGTCTATCAAGGCAAAAGGTACAAAAAAGGGGAATATAACCTTGTAAATTCATTTTAAACAGACAAATTGGAGAGTGTTAGTGTACTTTATTTACATTGTTGGCCACTTCCTATTAGTTACTTGAAAGCCAGCAGATAGCCTTTTTCAGATTCCCCTGAAAGAAAAAGGTAATTTTTGCCCATGGAAAATTCACATTCATTTTTAAGTGTGATCTCCTTAACTGCTAATTATCAAATTCTAGTAATGCAAAATAAAAACTATTCCGAAAGATAAAATGAATGGAACAATATACCACAGTTGACAGCAAGAAACACATTAATTAACAGAAGTACTAGCAAAGATCCATTATGTTGCTGGGATGCTAGACTTTAATGATAGTGAAGAGAGATTACCAGGATCAACTTCTTTTCCCTCAGTGATCCGAGTAGCTTCCAAATCCTTCACAACAAAATGGTTATTTATGTTAGTCATTCTATTGACCTGCATTAAACATGAGCTACAGGGAAACTATTCTTGCATTTTTATCAGCTAATTGCAGCAAAAATGGAGGAAAAGAATATGAACAAACCATTTAGATTTCTTACATTAGACTAGAAATGAACATACATATATATAAATACTTACATATATACTATAAATGAACATAAACTAAAATTAAATAAATAAATAAATACTTATAAAATAAAATAAAACTATAAACTCCTATTCCACTACTCACCTGATTTTGTTCAGAAATGATAATTGCTGGGTTTTGTACCAAAGCTTCCTTTTGCGGCCCATCTTGTGTCAATGAAACTGAAGGGCAGAAAATGAAGTTCCAAGTCTTAGATTTCTTACATTTTACTTTCTTTGTATTCTATAAGTTAAGACAGGTTTGACAATTAGGCAATCTATTCTGCCATTGATTACATTAGATTACTGGAATAAACCAACAAATTCCCCCCAAACTAGTAATTAAAACTATGCTTGGGAAGCCATGAGATGTCAATTGTCCTGTCCTATGGCCAAGTTCAAAGACACATCTATTGGTTGTGTAGAGTTGTGCATTTTATCTCCCTTACCATCTTCTAGTTTTTCAGCTGCTAAAGAATTTGGGCTACTTTTATGTCCTAAAGTCAATGCAGACCAATCAATTTTAGAGGATGGCAGAGTCCTTAGCATCTCCTCTGTTGCCTTTGATCGCACTCTTCGTATTTCCTCCTGGATATTCCAAGAGCCAGTGGCCGGAGATTCCCTTTTCAGCTGCTCTCAGTTTTCAGCACATAACCATAATAAATTGAGTCAGCATAATGCAGGGAAGAAAATGCATCTATTTTTTTCCATTCTTTTAAAACCACAAGCACAAGAAGTTGGAAAAAATGATTAAAACAATTTTCCTATTGATCAAAAAAATTTGTTTAATTTTCCCATACTATTATATATATATATAGAGACAAGTATTGCTCCCACAAAATATATGAGAAGAATGTTTGACTTACCACAGACTCTAAAGTGAAAGGATGATTACCAGATATAAAAAAGAAACAAAATAAACTAACTAGCTTTCCTTCGTACCATAAACATATTAAGAAGAAAATTGATCAAGATGAAAGCACTATATTATCAGTTTTAAGAATTGTTTTAGGCCTTCAATTTCAACCCCATTTCTCACTTTCCAGACCTTCAATTTAATGACTTCCTGGTTAAAATTAAAACCATTATCCTGGTAGAATTCATTATACACTAAGCACATATTTCTCTGAAATATACACATACTTTCATCATGAAACAAGACAGTTTGAAAATAGAGAGTGAACACACCCTTCTGTTTACTATCAATTTAGGTACCAGTCAAAAATACTACCCATCATAACAAAATAAATAAAAGTAGCAACAAAACAATATATTCATAAATGGAACAGAATTTTGCAAATAGTACCTTAGATGAAGATGCAGAATTCCCACCAATTGAATATGGAGTTTCTTCCGCAAAAAGCTGCATCCCTATTGGTGATGGGGATTTCAATTCAACATGCTTTGCAGAAGGAGATGCCCACGGAGGACGTGCCCGCATGTATGATTTGGCCATATCCGCTGGTGAACCCACTTGATCTTCAGTCAGCTGCATCAGTAACAATCATTTTTCAGAATTGAGATGAAACCAACAATTCATCATACTTACAAAAACAAGCTTTTTCTATTGCAAGAAAAGCAGTCTATTGCGTTTTCTATTAAAAGATCAATATCACTAATAGGTTAAGTGTACATTTGGAAAAAAGCATAGAGCTTTTTGCTTTTTGTCTCAACTTACACACACATACAAACCCTCAAAAAAAAAACTAGCTCTTTTGAAATAAGCTAGCTTTTTACTTTTATCTTAGAGGCAACAGCAGTTATGCCCCCTATAATTTTGTTTGATTTAAAGAGTCGACATATGTTTATCCCCTCCAATTATAGCTTCAGTACTTGCATTTAATGAGAGCCTCCTCCACAAGAAAACAAATGACAATATTTAATGACATATGTATTTCTAACTATATATTTAATGACCCTAATCTGTTGAGGATCCATAGCCAACCTCAATATTTTTGGACTAACGCTTTGTTGTTGTTGTATATTTCTAACTATTTAACGACACAAATAAGATATGAATAATAAGCAATAAACAATTGTGAAACCCAATCCTGGATAAGGGTATAAAAATGAATCACCGCTTGAGATGGACAACAAACTTCCACCTCAAACATTTATCAAGCCACAAATGATAGGCTTTCTCTTGAAAAGTATGTCAATCAGTTTCTCAGCACTGGAAAATAAGCAAGGGTTTCTTCTTCAGGGATCCCAAGAAGCAAAAAGCCAATATGGTACCTAATGGAATGGGGCATAAACAAGAATTTGGGTGCTACACATAAGTATGAGGAATGAAGTTACTTGGATAAGTAGGCCCACTCAACAACTTGAAATGTACTGAAATTGACAAGAGGATGAAGTTAATATACAGTTTAATTAACATGTCTACAAAAAGCACGAGGAAAGTAAAAATAAGGTAAAGAATTGGTGACCACCATAGACTACACAGCACTTAAATAAAATTAAGTTGGGAGAGTGTTACAAATTTAAAATATAATAATAAAACTCTTTAAAGAAAATGGAATAATTAATATAAACCAAATGTCTAAGAGTACACAAATGGAGGGTTTAAATGAATGAAATGGGTGGATACCCAAGAAAATTATGAAAAAATCAATCCAAGGATTCCCTAGAAAACCACAACCATAGAGTAGAGAGAGCCTAGTGCTAGTTGGAGTATAAAAAATATAGCTTTGTTGAAAGGCAGTAACTTTTGAATCTGCAATAGTTAACAGTGACAATAGAAATCCTCAAGATGGCAACTAGTCACTTCATATCAGGCAATAAATAAAAATTTACAATCCCATATTCCTAATCAAGGCACCAAGATCCAACACCGTACGAAGATGTGTGTGGTGTGCACACACACATGCACAATTAGTGGAAGAGACCATATGAAAGAGTTACTAACAAGTAATGGCATAAGAGAATTTGACGTGCAGGTTCCATGATCCAACTCTAACTTTGAATTTGTCAACTTTTTCTCCTTTAACCATTTTTTTGCCTCCATAACAGCCGTACTGCAGAGATGAGGCGTGTCTTTATCTGTAATATAATTAACAACATAAGACACCAATCATTATTTAGTAGGTTGATTTTTTTTAATTAAAAAAAGTTATGCATGAAGCCAATACTACTGCCAACTGTTCTGTTGCGTATCTCACCTGGTCCCCCATCCTCTGCATGTTCAGTAGTAGGACAATCCACAACTCTTGATTTAACAATCATTATCAATCGATCACATTCTTCCCTGGTCAAAGGTGAGAACCCCAATCTTCAGTCAAATAAGTAAGAAAGATCAAGAATGAACAATCTGCAGAAATGTTATGTATCATTTTTCCTCTTGAACCAGTTCAGGAAAATGGATGTTTACGGTTGTCAGCAAACTAGTATTGCCTCAAGATACTGATGCTGCCATTACATTTTAATTATACAATTCAGGAAAAACATGAGCAGTGGCAAAAATTCTGAGTCCACAAACACACATGCAACAGCGCAACCACATGCATTCATTACACCAATGTAATTCTTGCTATTCTTCTACCCTCTCAATTACTTATTAAAGGGGCCATATTTTACAAATACTACTTCCAATAACGCTCCCTCCCATATTCTTAAATCAGATGTAAGATATTAAGAGTTCAGAAATAACATAAGGCCAACCCCAAATATGTATGTATAACATCATCTTTGCTGCCCTTGATCAAAACCTGATGCCAGAGATTTTAGTCTCATATAGTTGCATCAGTACACTGAAGTTCTAGCTGATGGAAAATTTACAAATGAAAGAGGATATTATATGCATTTGGAAGGGTCAGAAAGAAGATTTACTGTTAAGGGAGGATAAAAAGGTCAGTCAAGCTATTCTTATTTGTTGCCATAATTGTGGGTCCAAGAAACAATGACACTTTGAACTTCCAAAAGGTCTACCCAAGTTCATGCTTTAGAAAAGGAAACCAATAATAGCAATATATATATATATATATATATAAGGAAGTCTATGAAAAACTAAAAGCAATTGAGGTAGGAAAAAACGAGTAGAAAGCAAAACCTTAAAAAAATAAAGAGAGAAAAAGCTACTAAATTCTCAATTACCTCGAGAAGGTCTCCTGCATGAGTAACTGTTCAATTACACACTTAGTCTCACTCTTACCAACTGCTGTCTGGGGCTCCTTCCTGAAGTGCTTGATCATCTCTGATGACCCATCCTTCTTCTGTAAGAATACAAATCAATATCACATTTAACAGAAACAGATAGTTGTCTTATTGTAAACCAGAACATAATAAAGAAAGTAAAGTGCTTGCATAGTCAGAAAGAAGGTCATAAATATAGCCATTTTCAAGGTAAACTTTCTGCTAGATATTAATATCAGCAGGGTCCATCCAACCTACTATCAGAAGTCAATAGAAAACAAGCAAAGAGCAATCTACGAAACAAGTGAACAGAAGCATCAGCTTCTTCCAGAAGGTGACGACAAAATTTATAATTTCTGTCTCTCCCAATGTTTCCATCAAAAAATGGGTGCTTGCTGTCAAAATCTACCATAAGCCCCTTAATACAACAATTTTCACTTGTTTTAGCATGTAAAATTAGTTTGTTAAGGACAACAGACAGGGGGAGTTCAAAAGAGAGAACTATTTCTTGGAGTAAAACGTAGTGCCCTGAGAATAAGACAATAAAAAAACGCTAACTTTCATGGGAATATCAATCAACCATAGTGCGTTCATATAATCTGGTATCTGGTTCAAACTTTTCTGAAATTACAGCTCCATTTGCAAAGGAACAGAAAAAAAAAAAAAAATCAACCCAATTTTCAATTTACAAAACAGCTCACCATTTATTTTGAAAGAAATACAATTGATGAAAACCCAATTTTCACTCTCTTCGAATTTTTACTGACTTGTCAACATAAGTATACATTTGGGTTATGTATGCAGATCGAAATTTGAGTATGCAGGCCTGTCATATACCTATGGTAAAATCACCCAATTATCAAAACAAAATCATTGCCATAACACAAAAGAATAATACAACTACCTGTATCAATTTATTAGTCCTCCGAGTAGAGATATCACTATCATCATTCTCAATATTATCCTCTGCCAAAAAAAAATGTAAAAAAAAAAAAAGGATTAAAAGAGAAATCCTGTAAAAAGGATCTGAAAGAAAAAAGGCCAATTTTTTCCTGGCTTAATGACACTGCTAATAATCTATGCCTAATTAATAAAACAGATATGGTGAAAGTGTCAACAGCTGGACACATGAAAATTAAAAGAATATGCCTGAATCTTGTTGACAACATCATAGACATGTAACCAAAAAGGCGAAAGAGCCTCATAGATCAAAGGCATACGATTATTATGCCAGCAGAAATCAAGGAAGCCCCAAATGAAAACATATATCATCTCATTTAAAAGCCAAATGCAAAAGTTTATTGATTTGTAAAGGATGACAAGAAGTGGAAATAAAATATATAATTTTTTTTTCTCAATTATCAATGAACAAAAGTGAAATATTAATTTGTTTTTTGTGTGCAATTGCTCTGAGAAAAATAAAAGGCCCCTAACTCAGTAGAAATATGAGTATAACTATACTATATATAATGGAGGACAATAAAGTCTCAAGGAGAACACATGTTTGAGAAATAAAAAAGAAACAAAAAAGAAAAAAAATTACAACCTAGGAATTAGCACCTAAGGTTTGCTTGGAATTAACACTAAGTGGTGAAAACAGAAAAACAGAAGCTAGAAATAAGCACCTAGGGTTACATGGCCTCAGCACCAAGCAAGTGATATATATAGGAATCCAAGAATCAACACCTAGGCTTACTTGGAATCAACACCATGCACTGGAAGAAAACTTCCAATCCAAATTTCATTAATTCGTGATCAACTATCTAGAATAACAAGTCCAAGAGCCTGTTAATAAGCTCTCTCCAAATTACATCTAACATGGAAAGAAAATAAACTTGTAATGAGATTACTTAAGATATGGAAATAAAAATCAAATAGAATCAAATCTCTCTAATTGATCGATCAGCATTAATAAGTAAATTTTGTGTTGATCATAAGTAAAGAGGAAAGAAGCGGATTGGTAATGGGCTAAGTTAGGCTTCAATCCTATTTAGAGTTTGATGTGGGTTGCCTAGGTTGGGTTTAGGAGGAAATTAGGCTTCGGAAGAGCTAGGACAGATTGAAGGGTTTGGGGGATTTTTGTGGATTGGATCAAGTCAAATTGGAATGGGCAATGGGAAGACCGATTTATTATATTTCATTTGATTTTATGTATCAAGGGCAGTTTTGTAATTTCTTAATATTCTAGAACGAGCTGTGCTAACAGTCCATTAGATCTTCTTTTGGCCTTTATTTTAAGTTTGGTTATTTAGTTGGGCTTAGTAGTAAAAGCTTGAATCCGAGTCCAAGTCCCAAGTCTTATTAGGGTTTTAAGAAATCCTAGTTCAACTAGGATCAGCTTTTAGTTTTCTATTTAAAGAGTTGTAGTACTTTCTATTGAGTTGATTAATGATGAATGTTTTCAGAATTTAAGAGCTACGAAGCTTTCTTTATGGTTTGTGTGATGCAACCTTCTCTGAGGTGTGATGCCAAGGAACCCTAGGTGTGATGCTTAGGAA
Source organism: Quercus variabilis (assembly GCA_030445155.1). Taxonomy (NCBI): domain Eukaryota; kingdom Viridiplantae; phylum Streptophyta; class Magnoliopsida; order Fagales; family Fagaceae; genus Quercus; species Quercus variabilis. The sequence continues at coordinate 22,541,341 of CP129456.1, read as the reverse complement.
GTCTAGTGTGATTCCTAGAATTTATCTATTTTTCTTTGATTTTACTATTCACGGTTACTGTTCATGGATAACTGTTCACAGCATAGGAGCAGCCACCCAAACCTTGATTGTTTTCCTTTGTTTCATCCCCCAAACTCTACTGATCCTTGTCCCCTTTGGAAACCCTATTATCCCTTTTACTTTCTAGCCTACTCCCCACCAAAACCTAACCCTAATTCTTCAAAGCCCAAGCTATACCAGATCTGCCCCTGGTTTTCTAAATCAGATTTTGTTGTTCCCCCTTGTCCTACGTCAATGGGCTTGGTTTTTATTTATTATTTTTTATTCTATGGATTGAGTTAAGGGCTTGTTCATTTTCTATTTAAGGGGTCAGGTTGTCTAATTGGGTTAACCGAGTATCTTGGTTATGTTTGTCTTCACACAAAACTTCATCAGTACCAAACTAGAGGATAATATAACAAAGCAAGTGAGTGAGACTTATAACGCAATTCTGGTGTGACTTGAGTGATAAAGCAGCCCATGGAGACGAGGGGATGAAAGCAGCAACAAAGGGCTGAGAAAATCATAAGTGCCAATGTATTTGTGATGTACTACCGAGGCTACCAATTGATGGCAGCTTGATGGTGGGTGATGATCACAATGCTGTGTTTAATGGATAATAGGCAATGTCGCAGCCTTTTTTTTTGGTCTGGTTGTGTTATGGGATCATAGGGTTGATTGGGCTTGATGGCAACAACTGGGGGTATTGGGGGTTTCATCCGGTGGTCAAATTTGTGATGACAAATTTGAGGAGATGGCAATGGAGGTTTGTATGAAGACATGTGTTTGGATAAGCAAGTCTTTTCCTGGACCAGCGTGGCTTGGCAGCAACAGATCGGGTCCTGGATATTTAGGTTGCAATGGATATTTTGCTTTGTGGTTGGGGTGGTGGGGCGATGACACCATTTGGTATGGATGGTTTTAGATTGGTGGTAAATTGATGGTGAGGTTCTATTTTAGGTCATGGCTATAAAGAGGTTGTTGTTGGGGAGTTAACATAGTAATTGAGTTTGTAGGTGATGCTATGAGCATACTCCTAGTGACAGAAAATAATCGATTTTTTCTCTAGCAGAAAAACTAATGTACTCTTAGTGGATGTTAGTTCTAGCATACTCTTAATGAGAGTAAGCTGATAACGAAAAGGTCAAAGGTTCATGACCTGCGTGGGCCATTCTAAATAGTTTTACCCATAAAAAAAAAAGGAATAGAGAAAGGTCTTATACTAACATTTCTTCCCCACATCAACAAAATCAAACGCAAAAAGCAATCCCATTTCTCCCACAACTTTAGCACACATCAAACATGGAGGCTCATATGTGCATACACACAGGCATGCAAATAAAATTAATAAGAGCAACATAGTATTTATCCACATCTTTCTAATTACAAAACACACTCTTATTAAAAATTCAACAATTTCCAGGACACAAGCACTCTCCTTCTCACATGCAAACCCACATCCTAAACCTCCACCAAGAAGCAATCTAGTCACTCCAATTTCTAACACTCATCATCCAAATAGCAAACACCTTTGCAACTTTGTTTCAAACACAATTTCATACTAGTAAGCTTTTTCTACACCACGGACACTTTAGACACCCCATCAATTCTCCAGTGACTAAAACCTAACGAGACCAACTCAAGGTGTGAAAAGAATGCAATTAAGTTCACTATCTCTATAGCTATTCTTCATATAAAAAAACCCAACTAAAACCCTTGATTTCAAATATCAACCCAAGCAAGCACACACCCCGCACGTGCAATATTTCTGGTTATATCATACCATCCTTATTCAACCACCATATTTAGCCCATTACTAACTTTAGCGTCTTCAACCCAACTAAAACCATTTCAGTTTTTTCAGCTTCTACATTTCACCACAGTAAATATAATCCAAAAATACAAGTAACTAACCATTACGCATCTAACATAACACTAAGATAGTCAGTTTTTTTTTTTTTTCTTTATATCCCACATAGCAATCACAATAATAAGATAATAACCGAAACCCTAGAACTAACATATACTCCGTCCAAATAATTCAAACAATAAAAAAAAAAAACCTAATTGTTCGTACCGTACTCATTACAGTATAGAGAAAAACACACATACCGGAGCTAGAATCGTCAGCGGAAGACGAGGCAGAAGAGGACTCGGACTCGGACGAAGAAGACTCGGGGAAGAAAACATTGCTCAATAGCTTTCCAGCACCAGTAGCGATTGTACGAGTAGGAGAGTAGATGAGCCTGGAGAGCCAATTAGGGTTTTCAGGGTCCGGATTGGCCAGTCTTGGCCGCTCGTACGGAGTCCTCGCACCCGCGGCTCGCCTCGGCCGCACCATCTTGCCTCCCGATCGGGGCTCGGTGGCTCGGCGAGATCTGAAAATGGTGGACATAGTGATTTGAAAACGAAGAGAGACAGAAAAGGCAGTTAGTTTTTGTGTGAGTGAGAGAGAGAGAGAGTTCGTTTTGTTTTGTTGTGCTTGTTGTTTGTGTGTAATTGCGTGTTAGAGAAAAAAAAAATGAGGGAAAAAGTGAGAGGCTGCGGATTTTTTATAGAATTGAAATTGAGAGTCGTTTGAGGTTTGTAGCGGTTTTCTACTTCTTCTTCTTTTTTTCTTTTTCTTTTTCTTTTTTTGGTTTAAAAAAAAAGGGGGTTGTAATTATTTTAGGTACTTGAGCACACTAACTTGATGACGTGTCGGAATGTGATTGGTTTGGATTTTTGAAATAGGGAACAAAAATAGTTGTTTAACGGACAAATGATCTGTGGATCAGCCAAACAACAACAAAGATCTCATAGTACAACCACAAATGATGGCCTTCTATTTAAATTTATGTTTAGTCTGTTTTTTCGGTTCAAGTCATCTATGTCCGAACAAGGGATAAACAACCAAGATGAAGATAGTCTCTTCTTCTCTTCTCTTAAAATGGTGCATTTTGTTATGTCAATGATTATTTAAAAACCGTTTTTCTTTTTTCTTTTTTTTTTTAAATAAAAATTTTATCTTGTTGAAATATTTAAAATATTAAATTGCAATTTACATCACGTTTGGAGTAGTTTTGAAATTTGGATCAATAGTTAGGTAGCATTTTGATTTTTGTCCTCGCACCCAAACATTGTTTTGAGATATCTATTAAATTGACAAACTATCCACCAACTTTGGTAAGGACTTAAACTCAAATTTGGATATTGTTTTGAGATATCTATTAAATTGACAAACTATCCACCAACTTTGGTAAGGACTTAAACTCAAATTTGGATTTTTGCTATTATGTAGCCTCTATAAAGTGGCAATTACGTGCTTGGCTGGGTTTCTGAAGAATTTAATAATAACTTACACCACACTTCTCTTATTATGAATTGCAGGACTCTCATCAATCAAATTTTTTAAGTGAGGATGAAGCATTGCTTCCGTGAAGTAAACAAGTTTGTAGATGCCTAGGCAAAAAAGGGCTCAGATTCAAGTCAAGATTTTATACTTTTTGATATATATAGCCTGCTTGTGGACTTAAAGTATGCTGTTATTTTATGATAATTTTGGTCTGCATTATAAGAGATTGCAGTCTTTGTACGCTGACTCTCCTTAGTTCTTGTTAAAACTATTCCATTTTTACCACCAATATATATATATATATATATATATATATGTAAATTGCCAAAGACTTTATAAGGCCAAAGAGGGATAAGCCCACTACAAGCAAGGGTGAAGGGAAACCTGCAAAGGGTGAAAAGTTAGGAGAACCGTTGAGATGCCCATAAACATGACAAAAATACCTGAAAATGTAAACTAGGGGGACCCTAAGAAGAGCTAGCAGGATGGTGTGAAGAATATGAGAAAGAGAAAACAAGAATGCATAAGGCAGAAGGACAAAGCAAATTAGGAAGGTCATGGCTTAGGGTTGTGAAATAACCATTTTTTCATGAAAGTACATTGAATCTCAATTTTCTTTGCTTTTGTTGAATCCCTAGCTAGCTCCTTGCTACACAAAACCTTAGTAGTCTTTTGTACACCCTCCTTACTATCACCGAAAGTTTTTTGAATCTTCTAAATCAAGGGCTGAAGGGTTTCATGATCGAACATAAAAACATCCCTTTTATTTTTTGTTTATAATTCAATGGTTGGAGAAGCGGAATTTAGGGAGGGAGAGTAAGTTAGTTTACCTTATTTGGATGTTTTTTAAGGGAGGAGAGGGAGAGATTTGGAGGGGTTTGGAGTGGTTCTAACTACTTCTAACCCCTTATTTTTAATTTCTCCAAATTAGAGAGATTTTGAGGGAGAGTAGAGTACATAAATTCTTAACCAAATGAATTACCCAATTTATCCTCACCATGTTAACAAATTACAGACTATACGTTAAAAAATCTCTCAAATTTCTCTACACTCTGAAGACTCACGCTCTCTCTCTCTCTCTCTCTCTCTCTCTCTCTCTCTCTCTCTCTCTCTCTCTCTCTCTCTCTCTCTCTCTCTCTCTCTCTCTCGTATTGTCTCTCACTCTTCTCTCTCATGCCTAGCTTTCTCTCTCAGAGGTAAACTCTGTTTTTCTTTCTATTTCATGGGTTTCTTTTGAGTTGGATCAAATAACTATGTTCTTATAATTGTGATTTTATTGGGTAATTTCTTATTAATTGTGATTTAATGGGGTAATAACATGTTATTTGTGAGTGGGTTTCAAATTTGAGGGCTTTTTTCTACTTAAATTTTAAGTTTCAAAGTATTGCTCATAATGTGTTTGACAAAGTGCTTGAGTGAGTCAAGATTGTGAACTTGCATAAATTTGTATCTCAATGGTGATTATAGCTATATATTGATCTGTATTTCTTGTTTATTTTTCTCTAAACACTTGCAATCCTATTAGTTTGTGATATATGGATGACTATGGTTAATCATAAGGCTTTGTGATTGTGTATACTGTGTAAGTTTTATTTTATGGTCAGGTCTTTTTTTTTTCATATATATTTATGATTTTGTAGTTGATATGATTGATGATTGGTTTGTGATTTTTATTGGGTAGTTTCATGTTATTTGCAAATGGGTTTTTGACTTCTTTTTTTTTTTTTTTAATACTAGAATTTTAAAGTTTCAAAGAGTTGCTCACAATGTGTTTAATAAATTGCTATTGTGTATAATCAAATTCACATGAGTTTGTGCAGTGATTGGTTTTTGAAAATGTGTTTATGCATATTTAGGACAGTGGCTACTTTAGTGAAATCAAAGATACTTCTCAATATGATTAGATAGTATCTATTCTATAACCTGTTATATGTTAGGAATTCAAATCGAAATTCCAACCTGTAAGAAACAAAAAAATAGAGAAAACACACGTCAGAGAAAACAATCACTTGCACAAAACAGTATTTACGTGATTCGGCAATTTGCCTACGTTCACGGAGTTGCAGGGATTTCACTATTATCAGGGAAAAATATAAAGTGCGGCTACAATATTTTTCTCTCTCTATAAAAACACAACAACAGTCACAAACCCTAATCACAAAAGAGACTTTTATATCCTGTACACAAGATTACAATGGGCTACAAAACGGGCTAAAAATTTAAACATAATCTAGACTCCACAAAGCCCAACAAATCTCCTACTTGGAGACTAGTTCAATCACTAACATCAACCGCTATCCTCCAAAAGCAATCCCTCATCCCTACAACTCATCCTCTTGTCCTCATGCTAAAAGGCTAACTGAAACTGCATACAACTTCAGCTTCTCAATAGTGACACCTTTAGTCAACATGTCTATCGGGTTCTTAGATCCACATATCTTCCCAAGTATTACCAGCTTATCTTCAACAAGGTACCGGATAAAGTGGTATTTTATTTGTATATGTTTCAACTTTAAATGAAAAGCCAAATTTTTAGCAAGAAAAATTGCACTTTGACTGTCACTGTATAAAATGCCCGTCTTCTGCTTCTTACCCAATTTATCTAAGAAACCATATAGTCAAATCATCTCCTTTCCAGCTTCAGTTGCTGCAACATACTCAGCTTTTGTAATAGACAAAGTAACAATTTTTTGCAGATTTGAAGCCCATGATATAGCTGTACCACCCAGAGTAAATACAAACCCAGCAGTACTCTTTCTACTATCAATATCGCCAGCAAAACCAGCATCTACATAACCATGCAGTTTCAAACTTGCACCTGTAAAGCAAAGACATGTATCTAATGAACTCTTCAGATATCTCAGAATCCACTTGACTGCCTCCCAACGCTGCTTTCCAGGCCTACTCATGAATCTGCTCACAACTCCCACTGCATGTGCAATGTCTAGCCTTGTACACACCATAGCATACATCAAGCTGCTAATAACTGAGGCATAGGACACCTTGCTCATATGGTCCCTTTCTTATTTTATCTTCGATGACTGTTCTTTGCTTAATTTGAAATAACTACCCAAAAGTGTGCTCACTGGTTTAGCTTCATTCATGTTGAACCTGCTGAGAACTTTCTTCACATACTCTTACTGTGAAAGTTTCAATGTACCATTAGCCTTGTCTCTAATGATTCTCATACTAAGGATTTGTTTTGCAACTCCGAAATCCTTCATTGCAAACTATTTTGACAATTACTTCTTCAGATTATTAATCTTCTTAATGCAAGACCTTACAATAAACTTATCATCCACATACAATAGTAATATGATGTAAGAATTGTCAAAAAGCTTAACATAACAACAGTAATTAGCTTCGCATCTCTTGAACCCAATTTTATGCATAAAACTGTCAAATTTTTTGTACCACTGTCTAGGAGCTTGTTTTAGGCCATACAAGCTCTTTCTCAGTTTGCAGACTAGATTCTCTTGTCCCTGAACAATGAACCCATGTAGAGGTCTTGCTCCAAGTCACCATAAAGGAATGCTGTCTTCACATCTAATTGCTCAAGATGTAAGTTTTCTGCGGCCATCATTCCCAGTACCAGTCTAATTGTTGACATCTTCACAACTAGAGAAAATATCTCTATATAGTCAATGCCTTACTTCTGCTAGAACCCTTTAACAATTAATCTGGCCTTGTAATGTTTGCTACCATTATGCTCATTCTTTATTTTGTATACCCACTTGTTGTGCAAAACTTTCTTTCCTACTGGTAATTCAGTCAGTTCTCATGTCTGATTCCCCAACGAGGAATTCATTTCATCCTTCATGGCTAACTCCCATTTGCTTGAATTCTCATCTTGCAAGACTTAATCATAATACTCTGGCTCACCACCATCAGTCAACAGGAGATAATTTAAAGCGGGTGAATAACGCTGTGGAGGTCTAATGTTTCTAGAAGATCTGCGGACTTCAACTACAAGTGTACTCTAATCTACCTATGAATCTACATTTTCCTTATCTTCTTCACCTCTTTTCTGGACAGTACTTTTAGTCAATCCATCTAAGCTGACAAACTCAGATTTCTTTTGATCTATCTCTGTAACATTTGACACTACAATTGACTTGTCCTTGTACCTAACATGTTCATTAAATATCACATTTCTACTTCTGATAATTTTCCTATTTTGTTAATCCCAAAACCTATAGCCAAATTTCTCATCACCGTAGCCAATGAAAAAACATATTTTAGACTTTGCATCAAGTTCACTACAAGCATCAAAATCAATATGAACATAAGAAACACAACAAAAAATTTTTAAATGTGAAAACTTTACCTCTTTACCGCTCCAAACCTCCTCAGGAAGTCTAAACTCCATGGGAACTAATGGCCCTCGATTTATCAAGCTGCAATGCTAACAGCATCAGCCCAGAAAGTTTTTAGTAGTCCAGCATGCAACCTCATTCTCCTAGCACGCTCATTAAGAGTTCTGTTCATGCGCTCAGCCACACCATTCTGCTGTGGTGTCCTAGGAATGGTCTTTTCCATCCTAATTCCCTGTGCAGCACAATACTCACTAAACTCTCCATCTATGTACTCTCCTCCATTATCAAACCTCAAACATTTTAGTTTTAAACCTGTTTCTGTCTCAACCATGATCTTCCACTTCTTAAAAATTTCAAATACATCAGATTTATTTTTCAAAAAATAAACTCATACCCTTCTGCTTGAGTCATCAATGAAAGTGATGTAGTACCTTGAACCTTCATGGGATGCAACCGGAGAAGGCCCCCACAAATCAGTGTGTACTAACTCCAATTTTTCAACATTCGGTGTTCTGCTAGTTTTCAAGAAGCTTACCATTTTCTGCTTTCCTAAGATTCAACTTTCACACTTGTCAAAATCAACAGACTTCAATTCTAGTAGTTTCCCCTTTGACAGCAGCATCTTTATCCCTTTCTCACTCATGTGACTAATTCTGTGGTGCCATAGGCTTGTATTAGTACTTGCTTCAGCAACTGCAATTGTGTCTCTTGGACTTGAGGTCATATAGAGAGTACCAGTCTTCTTTCCACGAGCCAATACTCTAGCTCCCTTCGTAACCTTCCAAGTACCACCAACAAATAGTATTGCATACCCTTCATCATCAAGTTTTCCAACAGAAATAGATTCCTCCTCAGGTCAGGAATATGTCGAACCCTCTCCAATAACCAAATAGATCCATTGGGCAACAATATCCAGACGTTTCCCATACCTACAACATCCAAGACTGAACCATTAGCCAAATACACCTTACCAAAATCACCTACAACATAATTCTGTATGATTTCTCAGTGTGGAGTGATATGAAACGAAGCTCCTGAATCCAAAACACAATCATCAAGTAAACTGTCTACTGCAAGAAGTAATGCATCTTGTACCTCTTCTGTTATAGCATTAGCAGAATTATCTTCATTCTTCTTCTTAGGACTTTTGCATTGGTTTTTAAAGTGACCTATTTTCCCACAATTCCAACATTGTACTTATTAGCCTGATCTAGATTTACTTCTGTTTTGATTAGTATTTCTGGATTTTGATCTGCCCCGATTTGAATTTCTGTTACTACCTCTGCTTGTTGTCTCAAGGTTTAGGGCAGAACCAGATCCTAAGGTTTCACCTGCATCTCTTTTACGAATCTTCTCAGCCAGAATTAAATCTCGAATATCATTATATTTGAGCTTTTCCTTTCCTATAGAATTACTTACTGCCATCCTTATTGCCGCCCAACTGTTTGGCAAAGAAGCCAAGACGATCAGAGCACGAATCTTATCATCAAAATCAATTTCTATAGATGACAATTGATTTGTGATAGTGTTAAATTCATACAGATGTTATGCTACTGATTCATTCTCTGCCATCTTCAAATTGAACAGTTTCTTCATTAGATGCACCTTGTTGTTTGCTGACGGCTTTTCATACATATCAGACAAAGCCTTCATCAGATCTACTGTGGTCTTCTCCTTCACAATATTGTGTGCAACAAACCTAGACAGAGTTAACCTGATAACTCCCAGTACCTGTCTGTCAAGAAGAGCCCATTCATCAGCCTTCATCACCTCAAGTTTTGTCCCCAAAAGAGGTTGGTGCAATTTCCTCCCATAGAGATAATCTTCAATCTGCATCCTCCAATACGCGAAGTCTGTGCCACCAAACTTTTCTATTCCAAACGCCTTTCCTGCTTCCTCTGCCATTGCTCCCACTCAAACCTAACCCTAGGCTCTAATACCAGTTGTTGGGAATTCAAACCGAAATTCCAACTTGTGAAAAACAAAAAAATAAAGAAAACACACGTCAAAGAAAACAATCACTCGCACAAGACAGTATTTATGTGGTTCGGCAATTTGCCTACGTCCACGAAGTTGCAGGGATTTCACTATTATCAGGAAAAAATACAAAGTGCGGCTACAATGTTTTTCTCTTTCTCTAAAAACACAACAACAGTCACAAACCATAATCACAAAAGAGGCTTTTATATCCTGCGCACAGGGTTACAATGGGCTACAAAACGGGCCAAAAATTTAAACATAAACTAAGCTCCACAAAGCCCAACATTATATTCCCTTTAATTATGTGGTTATGCTTTTTTTCCCACTTAATCATGGATTGTAATAGCTTTGTTGTCATGGGATAATTTTATTAGATGGATAGACAAGAGAATAAAAGGAGACATGTATTGCAAATTTGGGAATGGAGATGTCAAATGGCAGTTGCTTATGTAGTTTGTCTTGTAGCCTATTAGTTAATACTTCAAAGGAGACCTCAAAGGAGACAAGTAACTTACTCAATTAGTAGTTCGAGGTTGGAAAGACAAAGAATTCACAATTGAATAATGAGAGAGATAATTGGAAGTGAAAAGTGTCGTGATATTATACGAATGGGGCCTGAAGCTTTTTTAGATTTGTGTGACATGCTACGTAAAGAAAGTGGTCTCCAACCAACATAATGAGCAATGATTGAAGAACAAGTTGCCAAATTTATTTACATATTAAAAATGTAATCATAGCTTGGCTAAACCAGAAGTTTGGGAAAGTATAATCCAGGTTTGTCATTTATTTACATATATATTTGTTTCAATAACAGATCTACTAATATGGACTTGTGTACTAGTTGAGTTAAGATGAGCTGTAGATGTTATCTTCTTTGCCTTTGCTTAATATAGTGGCATAGATCAGCTAGATTTATCAATTGTAGGGTTTAATTCGATGATGTTCCAAATTAAAAATTAATCTGTTGTAGTAAGCAATATGTGACCCTTTCTAAGCAGGTATAATTGAATGACAAATTAACCTTTTGAGGTTTGACAAGAAACTTGGCTTCTCAATTCTCACAATGATTATCATCTCTTTGTTGATCTTCACTATTTGCAACTCTGAATATTGAGATTTAATTCTCTTTATGATAAATTGATAATTATTAATACCAATCACCATTGGTTTTGGAAGCTATAAGGCTCATTTGCTAATTGTTTGATTACAATCAAACTTGTCAAGGTCATTTCATTATACTAATACAATTCTTAATTTGTTCTCCTTTTTTAACAGGCTAAACCTAAAGCAAAATAGTTTAAGAACAAACCAATTCCAAACTTCAACAAATTGGTTGAGCTTTATGGAAAAGATAGAGCAACTGGGGAACAATCTAAAACTACGTCAGAGATGAGGCAACAATGTACTACTTCAACCAAAGAGGGCTCTATAGAGAACATTGAAGATATTGATTATTTAGTTGCTCAAAACGAAGTTACTTTGGAGAGCCATGACAATGTGGGTGAAACCTCCTTAAAAGCCAAAAAGAGAAAAACATCAAAAAATGAGGACATGGAACAAATTATGGGGGCAATTCAAGATGTTGCTTTAGCAATAAAAGAAGGAAATTTAATTTTTGAGAGGGGCTTGGCACGTCTTCCCATTCTTGAGCAAGACATGTTCCATCTTTTGGATGAGATAGAAATTGATTCTAGATTGTGAATGAGGGCTTATCTCTTTCTTTTTTAAGAATCCAGATATGTTAAGAGCTTTTCTTGGCTATCCAGTGGTGGAACAAGGAGCTATTGTTTACAATAATGTCTGATCTTTAAATTTCTCTAGTAGTTAGACAAATAAATGTTCCAAAAAATTTTCAGCTTCTGAAAACCCTTTCAATTAACGATTGAACTATAAAATCTTGGGATTAATTTTTGTTCTTTTGATATTGTAAAATGATGACATACTTGGCCTATTTTGGTTTCAACATTTTTTTTATTTAATTGTACTAGTTTTATGAGTATTAGAAGAAAATCCTGTAAATGTTTTTTAAATTCTAGAATTCTCTAGTCTAAAGGGGTGTGATAGGCATTAGCATGGCCATAACTAACTTTTTTATTTTTTTGGAGAAACAAACACACACAAGGGAGAGGGAAAGGTGTCTAACATAAAAGTACACCACAACTCCACTCAAAAGCCATAGTAATTTTAAGGGAGGGTGGGACAAGTTATACTACACACAACACACTCTCTTAAGGGAAATAACTAATTTGCTCGTGGGTATTGGGTGGAATGATACATTAGTGCTTCTCTTTACTAGGATTAGATATAACAATAAATAAATAAATAACGTGTGCTAAGGCATTGGAAGGGCCATAATTAATCAACTACTTCTTAAACCTGAACCTTTTTGGTCGTAAGGAGCAGCAATGAAAAAAAAATAGTAAAAATAAAAGTGTGCTAAGGCACATAATTATTAATCTAATACATTACTCATATTAATCATAGACCAATGTTGCAAGTTTATTTTCAAATGGGGGTAAATTTGTCCATTTAGATATATTTAATCATTTCCTCTCATTCCCATCCTAATTTTTAAAACATTCAAACAAGGTGGAGGATAACTATTCCGCTTTACTCTCCTCCGCACTACTCTCCTTTCCCTCCAAACTTCCAAACATAGCATTAAACTCTAGTTCTCTTAATAAAAAAGAGCATAATTATATACCACTTGAATATAAAGATCATTTGGACTAAAATCATCCCATTTGGAAAAATGAATATAAGTAAATATTTGCATATATACAACAACAATAAACAAAGCTTTAATTCCCAAAATTTTGGGATTGGCTAAAATCTTTGCATATATATGAGTAATATTTTATGCCAAGTAAATGATGATACAGCTCCCAATAATAATATAAACATAAAGTAAGGTTCAACTTGTGAAGAGGACTGTGATAGTATACAAATTTTTCTATAGCACATGGACAAGGATTTCATGCAGGGGGCAACTTTGAAAGATTGGTCTTTTCTACTAAGAACTGGTAGCTATCTGTATTTCATACTTGGCCATGATTGGAGTAGCATCCTTGTACCAATAAGAATTGCTAGAACCATCACTAGTTCCTGGTGGCTTGAGTGCATTCATCCCTGTCGCGTACAAATAATTAAACGGTTTGGGAGGTGGCATGATCTCCACTCCTCCGTCTAACATCTTAACCACTACACTCATTGGTGGTCTAGCTTCCGGCGAATCTTGAACACACCACAAAGCAACCATAGACATTCTTATTGCTTTCTCTCTATCCTTCTCTTCAATTCCACAAGCCACAGTCACTGCATCTAACTCATTTTTCTCAAACTCATCCCAAACTTGTTTTGGGAACCAATCAAGGCTCTCAGAAGGAGTAATATTAGTGTTCCTCCTCCTCCCAACTATCTCAAACAAAACCATTCCAAGGCTATAAACATCACATTTTTGTGTTATGGGATGATTCATCAACAAAAACTCTGGTGCTGAGTATCCAGGAGTCCCCCTATACCCCGAGAGTGAAACGTGGGTGTCATCACAGTTACAAAGCTTTGCAAGTCCAAAATCAGCAACTTTAGGAAAGTAATTTGCATCAAGTAGAATGTTAGCAGGCTTAATGTCATGGTGAATGATTCTATGTTGGCATTCTTCATGCAAGTAAGCAATCCCTCTGGCTGTCCCGATTGCAATATCATGCAACTTTTCCCATTCAATTTCTTTTTTGTCATTGAACAAGTATTTGTCTAGTGATCCATTTTCCATATACTCATACACAAGGGCGTTCGTGAATTGGTCATGGCAAAAACCATATAATCTAACCAAATTTCTATGGTATGTTCGACCAATTGTTCCCACCTCTGCCATGAATTGCTCCTCGGCTATTTTGGCTAAACTCCTATTCAGAACCTTCACTGCAATCTTCATCCCATTACGCAACTGTCCTTCATACACTGTCCCGAAGCCTCCGGCACCCAATGTTTTGGAGTAATTTCTTGTCAAACTGCGTAGTTTATTAGCTGTGAATCTTATTGGCTTCTCTCTTTCAATTTTTTGGAGGAACCTCTCAATGGTTGATGCAGAAACCTTCCAAACTTTTTTTTTTTCACAACTGAAATAAAGAATGACTACCATGGCTAATGTTGGAAGGCCAACACCAATTATAACTGCAAGTTAATTTCATCTAATAATGTGAGATAATTTGTGTAAAACAGAACGAAATTATACCATTATCTCATAGAGAAAAGAACTTACTCAATGGTACGCTGCCATTTGAAGAAGACATCCTGACTGAAACAAGGTTAGAAATGGTTAAGGTAGCTTTCAAAAAAAAGAAATGCTTAAGGTAGACAAATGAGTAGTCGTGCTTAAGAAATTAAAAGCAACAATAAGGCCTTCACAAGGATTGTGTGTGTATCAATTTTTTTTTTTGGTTGGTTGTAAATAAAGATACTGTCACATGTTAAAAATTTAGTTAACATACCCGGATTTTTTCATACCCGGACCCGGCCCGTTTAGTAAACGGTTTTTTCGGGGCCCAAACCCGCCCTGTCGGGCCCCACGGGCCCCGCTCACTTTAGGGCCCAATCCTACATCCTAAGGGCCTAAACCGTGGCTCAATTTTTTTTTGAAAAAAATTCCCGTAATTACTTTAATAAATCTCAAATTTCTACACTAATTTAATTTACAATAATTATTTTAAATTTCTACAATAATTTTAAATTTCAAATTTCACATAAATCTACAATAATTTACTTTTAGATTTCTCACTTTCCCTTTCAAAATCACAAACCCAAATACAGAAATCACAAGAAATAATACTTAAAAATCACAAACCCATACATTAATCCTATATAAATAACCCAAATACATATATAAAATAAAAAAAAATAAAAAAATAAAAAAAATTCCTTCCTTACAACAAGATTTGCCACAAGTTCAAATATATACAAAATAAATCCCCCAAATCCAAATCCGGGACCATTACATCAAGTTCAAAAATCTACAAGAAAAATTCTACAAATGAATATACTCAATAATACCCCATTCAGGCACCAAGTAACGAACCTTAAAAAAAAAAAAAAAAAAAAAAGTAGAGATCTTGGCAGTGGCAGATCTTGGCGGAGGCGGCAGATCTTGGCTGAGCTATACTTGGAGAAGATAGATCGGAGCTTAGAGAAGACAAAGAAAGAGAGAAACAAACCTGTGACAATCTTGAGACCGGCAGTGACACAGCTTGAGACTGACGGTGACAATGCTTGAGGCCGGCGATGACAGAGGTCAGAGCTTGAGGTTGAATCCGTGAGTGAGAGAGGGAGAAGAGGGTGAGTGCATGAGTGAGAGAAGGAGAGGAAAGTGAGGGAAATGGCTGGGGAGTGGGACGGCTGAGTGTGGATATGGGAGGAAGTAGGGTTTTTTTAGTATATATATATATATATATAAAAGGGTTTTTGGTAATTTTATACTTAAACGGGTCGGGTATGACAAAATCTGAACCCAATCGGGATCCGCTTCGGTTTTTTAGACCCGTAGCCGACCCTATTATTTATCGGGCCGGGTAAAATCCGACCCATTAGGGTCGGGCCGGATCGGGTACGCGCGGTCGGGCTTTTATTGCCATCCCTAAAATTTTGTCTGGTTCACCGTTTCACCGTCTACGAGCCGCCGTATGGTATATTGTATATTAACTCATCATCTATTCTACTCTACATATAAATAGGTCTCGCCTCCGCCTCCACTTTCTGATTCTCTCTCTCTCTCTCTCTCTCTTCCTTTTTTCTGTGTGAGAAATATTTGATAGATAGAGAATGCCTGGTTTAACCTGCAACGCTTGCAACAAAGAGTTCAACGACGATACCGAGCAAAAGCTACATTACAAGTCCGAATGGCACCGTTACAATCTCAAGCGCAAGGTCTCTCTCTCTCTCTCTCTCTCTCTCTCTCTCTCCATGTATCAATCATTTATTCATTGTTGTTTAGATTAGGTTATTCGATTCTGTCATTTCACAATTAACGGTAGAGGGAAAATTATAATAATAATAATAATAATATATAAGGAATTGAGATTTTAATAATCGAAATTATGTTTCTAATCGAAGTGTATGGTTCTAATTGAGCTGAAGGGTTCACATAAGAAATTTAAATTTTATTTTCTTGTTAAGCAAACAGGGATTGTGAATTTTTATTTTTTTATTTTTTATAATGATGGCTGATTGAGATTCATGCTCTAAGTTATGCTTCATGTGTAAGAACGTTGTTTCAAATTGGTGTTCTTCTGGTACAAATATAACAAAGGTTGATAGAAGTTAGGAAAAATGTTCGGATATCTCTGGTGTTTCCAATAGAGACGGCTAGGGTTCAAATCCACCCGCCCCAACTATTGAATTATCAACAAAAAAAAAAAAAAAAAAAAAAAATTGTAACTAGATTACTTAGTAATTTTAGGATTGTGATATCAATGTCTTTCGAGTGACGAGTAAAAATATGTTTTAAGATTGGAAATAATTAACAAGTACGTATCCATTGTTATGAAAGTTAGTTAACTATGAATTTGGTTTGCAGTGGAGATAAATAGACGGAAGATAACATGACAATTTGGACAAGGTTTATCATGCAAACTAGTTTTTTCCCCCTTCTTTTAGTGAAATGAAACAGGGCTGGAATGAATGAAAACATTTATGTTATGGGAAATCGGATTAATGGAATGGGGGTTGTGTTGCAAGTGAAACTTCCCATGGCAATTAATTTTTACAAACACATCGAGTGGGTCTTGGACCCACAACCTCATCCTACTTCCTATTTTTATGGAATGAGGTAGTCTTTTGAGGTTGAGCTCGTTGGCTTTTCCTACTTGGATTTTTCTTCTTTAGGTTCATTGAGTGTTTTATGTAGCAATATAAGCCATCTCAATTGTGTTTTTGGGAACTAATTTCAGATAAGAAATTCTAAGCGATCTTTATATTATTGTGTTGTACATAATATAATATATGCTTTTACTTGTAACTGATTTCTTGAAGAAGCATTTTCAACTTGCAATCGCTTAATGAAGTTGATAGTGGTAATTTTATTTCTATTGAAGTTTGCTTCACTTGCAACCTTTGCTTGGTGTTGTTTCATTTCATTGTCAACTGTGATCATCACATTTATTAATTAGCTCAACTTACATTTTGGAAATGTAAAAAATTAGTTTTGGTACTATAACAGTAACTTGTGAATGAAAACTTCAGCTGCAAGTAGACTGTTGGATACTAGAAATTTACAATGTAGTGCCTAATCAAGTTTAGTTGGTATATATCTCAAAAAAAGTTTAGTTGGTATATCTTGATTTTCTGGTATAAGAAATAAGTCTCTGGTGTTCTTTGATTATTCTGTAAGTGCCATTCTATGCAATGGTAAACCTGATTGCTGTGCTCAATAAGTTATTACAAATTTACAATTTGTTATTCTCTGTAAATAAACAGGTAGCTGGGGTTCCTGGAGTGACTGAAGCATTATTTGTAGCTAGACAAACTGCTCTTGCTCAAGAGAAAGGCCAGTCAAGTGAAACTCCCATGCTCTACAGTTGTGGTCTTTGTGGGAAAGGGTATAGAAGTTCTAAGGCTCATGCTGAGCATCTTAAATCTCGAAATCACATCATGCGGGCCTCTCAAGGAACAAACAATGAAGAAGAGGACAAGGCAATAGTTAAGCCACTTCCGCGTCGTGTTGTGAATAAGCCATCCCCACAAAGGGAGGTAAATGATGAAGAGAGTGAAGACAGCGACTGGGAGGAAGCTGATCCAGAAGAAGACTTGGTTGGTGAAGC
Organism: Quercus variabilis; assembly: GCA_030445155.1. Taxonomy (NCBI): domain Eukaryota; kingdom Viridiplantae; phylum Streptophyta; class Magnoliopsida; order Fagales; family Fagaceae; genus Quercus; species Quercus variabilis. The sequence continues at coordinate 22,523,861 of CP129456.1, read as the reverse complement.
CACAAATTCCTTAACCGATTTGAATGTACGTGAGGTTGGCTCTGAAAATGACATGGATGAGGATGAGGATGATGATGACTATGAGGAGTTGGATCCATCTAGTTGCTTTATGTGTGATCTAGAGCATGATACCATAGAGAGCTGCATGGTTCACATGCACAAGCAGCATGGGTTCTTCATTCCTGATGTTGAGTATTTAAAGGACCCAGAAGGGTTCCTTACATATCTTGGCCTTAAGGTACTGAAACATCTGCCTAAGTTTGTTCTTAGTAGAAACCTGTTCCTTATTTTGCAGCTTTTCAGTTATTTGGTTTCACATCCATTTTCTCTCTTCTTTTCTTTTTAGGTCAAGAGAGATTTCATGTGTCTGTACTGTAATGATCGGTGCCAACCTTTTAACGGTTTGGAAGCAGTTAGGAAGCATATGGTTGCTAAAAGTCATTGCAAAGTACATTTTGGTGATGGTGATGATGAGGAGGAAGCAGAGCTAGAAGACTTTTATGATTATAGCAGCAGGTTTTTAGTCTTTCTTACAACTTGGGTTCTACTAAATTCTTTACTGACAATATTTATAGCTATATATGTTCATATGCCTAAGCTTGACTCTTTTTTGGTATAATTATTTTTCTGGTTATAGTTATGTGGATGAAGAGGGCAAACAGCTGGTTGCAGCAGGTGACATGGACAACAATGTAGAATTTGGAAGTGGTGGCTCTGAGCTCATCATAACTAGAAGATCTGATGAGGGAAAATCAACCAAAACACTTGGCTCCCGGGAATATATGCGCTACTATCGCCAGAAACCACGACCTTCACCTTTGAACAATATGGCTATTACTGCAGCACTGGCCTCAAGGTTTGCTTTTAAACCCCATTGTCAGTCCTCATGTCTATAGGGAAAACCACAAACATTACTTTTATTCAGCAACATAACCAATAAAAGAATGAAATCATGTGATGATGAGGAAATTGTTTTTCATTTCAGGTATAGGAGCATGGGGTTGGCTACTGTGCAGTCAAGAGAACAGATGGTGAGAATGAAAGTGATGAAGCAAATGAATAGATCAGGTGTAGAGGCCATGCGCTCTAAGATTGGGATGAAGAGCAATGTCATCCGGAACCTGCCCAACAATGTCACATACTAGTTTTAGACTAGCTCTTTTTCTTTTTGAAGTTATATATGATAATAGCTAATATTCTGTTGAAATTAAGGTTATTATTATCCTATGAAGTTGCTGTATTTTTTTTTTCCCTCAGAAATGATTTATACTTTCTAGTCCGATACACATCCAGTAAGCATCTGGGATTGGATGGACCTGGCTATCATGAATTCTATTGAATGAAATAGTTTTGTTTGTATTTTCAACATTTTCTTCTGATCTTTGTTAATGCCTCTTAAAGTCTGTCTGTTATGATAATGCCCGAGCACCTTTTTACAGTCTAATAGAAGCTAATTTTCTATGTTTGTTACTCACTTCAGATATTTACCCCCATCTAATTCTCTTTTGTTTTTCGTTAACTTTATTAAAATCGAATTTTGGCTGAAATGTGATGTACTCCCTTTAAATTTGGTGAATTGTTATTTTCATCTTTTAAGTTTTATTTTTGTTATTTAAGTGCTTAAAGTTTATGTTTATTATTATTGTTTGTAGTTCTGTTCATAAACTCTGTAATTTAGGAAAAAATGCCTATACACCCCTTAAACTTTCAGCTACTAGCCAAAATACTCCCTGAATTTTTTTATTGGCTAATTTAATCCTTAAACTATACACAATTGCCAAATCAATACTTTTTCTTTATTTGAGAAGAATACGTCTGTTAGTTTAGTGTTAAAAAACTAACAGTTAACGTGAGAGACACGTGAGATTTAAAAACTCATGCAAGAAGTCTTCAACTGAATCTCTAGATCAACCTGACTCTAGTCTTGGACTCAAACATTCAAAACCCCAAGAATCTTCACCTTCTTGCTCCTCTTCTTCTTCCTCATCATCATCATCATCATCATCATTGCCTTGTTCTTCAATCTAAGAGGGCTTGATGAAAGAGTAAGAAGTGAGTTTATCGGAGAGGACCCATTTGGCTATTGGGTTGTTTCCACCGATGTGGAGGTAGAGCTTTACTGGGTTTTTGAGAGGGAATTTGCAAATTAACATCACTTTTCAAACAATTTTGTTAGTTAGCAATGTTTCCAAATTATTTAAGAAACTAACATCTCGAGTCTTTTAAACTCGAGTTCACTATAGCAACTCGAGTCTTAGAAACTTGAGTTCTATGTGCTGGAAAAGTAGAACTTGAGTCTATAAGAGAGAAACTCAACTTCAACCCAGAGAGAAATGAAACTCAACTTCAACCTAGAAAGAAACGAAATCAATTCAACTTCAACAGACCTAGAGAGAAACGATATCAACAAACCCAAGCAAACCTAGAGACCCACAACGAAACAAACAAACCCATTTCAACTTCAACTTCAACTCCAACAACAAAGTTTATGTACACATAGAAACCACGAACCACGAAGATCGAACCCACAAGGAAACGAAGGTCAAACCCAAACAACAAAGAAGGAACAACAAAGATCAAACCCAAACGATGAAGATCAAACCACGATAGTGAAGGCCATTGAACCCAGGTGGTGAAGGCTTTAGGCGACGAAGGCTTCAGCAGCAGCAGCAATTGCTTCATTTTCTTTTCTTCTCTGGGTCTTTGGGTTTGTTTAAGTTTCGTTGCTTCTCTTTGATTTTCATGGAACTCAAGTCTCTAAAACTCAAGTTTCTACAATGGACTCAAGTCTAAAAGACTCGAGATGTTAATTTTCTAAATAGTTGGAAACCATGCTAACTAACGAAATTGTTTGAAAAATGGTGTTATTTTGCAAATTCGTCCAACTTTTTGAGATTTGGGGTTTGGGTTGTGGTGAAGCCAAGGGGGCCTGGCTTTTTAAAATTTCCTTTAACACTAGTTAAAAATCACAAATTAAACAAAAATTTTATCACTGCCCCCTTGAAAATTTAGATTTTAGAATTGGCTGCACAAAAATTTTAACTAATCCAATAAAAGTTAAACCCAATCAAGCAAAATTGATACAAAATACCCAAAAATAATATATTTGGTACAATAAACAAACCTAATCTGGTCCATTTCCTCAGCCCATGGCTCTCCCAATGCTAACAAAACCCTAATTCTTCCTTTAACATATTCTAAATCACCATTCTTTTTTAACCAAAAAAAAAAAACCTGTCTCACGATATAATGCCCCGTAGCACCACCTCATCAAGCCAATCCACTGCTCTGCCATTCAGTCCACTATGATAACTAATATCTATCTCTTCCCATCTCCAGGGACAGAACTAGGATTTGAAGTCGAGGGGGACAAATATAATTTTTTTTGGCTTATTTTCTAAAATCTTAAATATATACCTACTATTTAATATTTTAAAAAAAATTGGGGGGGCCACAGCCCCCCTCAGCCTGTATGTGGTTCCTGCCCATCTCCCTTTGTCGCTCCTCTCTTTCGTGATGTTACCTTTTCTTTCTTTTCTTTTTTTATTGCAACTTACTTTCTACTGTGGAAGATTGCAAGTAGTAACTCTGAATGTGAATGGATATTAGTGCTATACAACTATTGAAATATGTTGCTGAATGGGAATTGGTAGATATTATATGTTTCTTATAACTTTAAAAATTATAATATATAATATATTATTGTTCATTTTAAAGATTTTGAGGTAAAGACAAACTTTTGCATAATTGTTTATTTTATTTGACTTCACCTAGACAGTAATTTGTTCATATTTTAAATCACACGTGTTTCTTACATGAGTTAACTATTAATTTTTTAACACCAAACTAACAAAAGTATTGATTTGGCAGTTGTGTATAGTTTAAGGAGTAAATTGGTCAATTAAAAAGTTCAGGGGTGTTTTGGTTAGTAGTCAAAAGTTAATGGGGGGGTGTATAAGCATTTTTCTCCTGTAATTTATTATGGTTTGAACTTCTCCTTCCCCTCTCTCACTATCTAACTAATTAAAAATAAATAAAAATAAAATAAAAACTTAATGCTAATATCAATTTTTTAGTATTCAAAAAATACTTTTAATAGTTATATAGTTTATGGACGGAACGGAAGAATTAGCATTGATAACAAACATAAAAAGTGTAATTTATATTTTAGTCTATTATTTCATACTGTTTTTTTTTTCCTTCATACTTCTCTCATTTCCACGTCTCTCTCCCATCGCCACCTCTCACTGACACACACTTCAACCCACAACTATGTCCAAACCACGACCCACAGTGCTAAATGAAGAGAAAAAACCCATCACAAATCGTTGGCCTGACATGATACTAAGATCGAAATTCCTTTCAAGCAAGGGGTGGATTGATAGCTTGCGCTTGTTAGAGATTGCACCACCACTTCATTGTCGCTCAGAGAGAGAGAGAGAGAGAGAGTGTGTGTGTGTTGGATCAAACAAGAAAACGAAAAAGATTTTGCTAAGCTATAGTGCTAGACAGATTTGGATTAACACCGTAGTTAGCATGCAATTTACTCAGTTGCAAACTAGTCCCATGTGAACCTCTTTTTTTTTTTTTTTAATGTACAATTCAAATTTTAGCTGACTTTGGCAAAAAAGGTGGAAGTTATTTGCAATCTTGGTTTCTTTTATAGCTAGTTCTATTTCCAATGAAGTTGAAGTCAAATTATTTGTAATAACTGTGTCAAAATTTTCCAAATCTTTTATGGCATGATATGCATACTAGCGTAAAAGCAAAGAGATTGACAAAATGGTTGTCAAGGAATCTTGGCAAAGACGGCATCAATTCCCGTTGAATATGCTGAAAGCAAGACAGGAAACGTCTTTATCAGGCGTATAAATGGAATAATACGATAGAATCATCAAACATGGATTTACGAAAATGACATATTGTTAACAACATCAAATTACATCATTTAAATATTTTTATAAGCTTTAAATGACATTTAGCTCCCCATTTTTTCATTTGACATATTTTCGACTTTGGCCTAGATAATCCTTTTTTTTTCCTTCACCTTTGTGAGTTTTTTTGATAAATCCCCCCTTTGTTAGTCCCTAAAAATAAGAACATGTTAATTAAGAAAGTAACACATATTATGGCTTCGGAAAATATAAAAAAAAAAAAAAAAAAAAAAACCGCTTGACTAACTCTAATTAATCTATTAAACATTCATAGCCAACCGTGAAAATTTTGGGACTAGAGATTTGTTATTATTGAGCTGGTCCCTCCAAAATCAAAATAGACAAGATGTGTGTGCATGCATAACAGGAGAACAAGGCAGTTCAAGCTTAAGCAAATCTTAAGCTTACAGACGTAACACCTAATCACAGAGGCCAGGCATCAGGATTTTTATTGGAAATTGAACTGTTGGGTCTAGCCAATTCATTCTGATTGGTTACATGGGAAAGATTGCTCAAACCTGCTTGCAGGATATCCTTAAATATTGCTGGCATGGTTCCAAACAATATTTGGTCAAAGTATCACTAAGTCTCTCTCTCTCTCTCTCACACACACACACACACACATTCCCTCACGCTTTGAGAGTATTTAACTTCTTCAAAACATGAAGAATATACTATGTACTTGTGGGTGTGTCAATTTGTCAGTGCATGCCCACATGCTCATCCAAAATTCCCATGCCAAATAAATCTTTCTTACAACATAAAAGTACACATTAAAGCTATACATCCAAGTTGGCCCAGATAGGTATCAAACAAATTAAGAACAAACAAGGAAAGAAAAGTTGTCCTTTAAGCAAATGCATAAAAGAACCATCCTAACACGGCATGATGCGTTGGTACTTTATATATTTATTAGCCAGCAGTAGTAAAGAATAGTAGCAATGCCACAAGTTGGTAAGCAGAACAGAAGTAAGACAAAATGGTAGGTCACCAGCAAACCTTCACAAAGTTATAGTACTTCTACTCATCCTCCCACTTCTATATGAGCACAAACAAATGTTTTTATAGCAAAAGAGAAATGATTAGGTTACAAAAGTGGTCATAACATGACCACATGAGAATTTTCAAGTTCATCCAAGTCTAATCAGCACATCTCATTACAAATGTTAACAAGATAAGATCCAGATGCAGATTTTGCATGTTTTTAACCTTCACATGATCTGCAGCAAGCATACAATGCTTTCCACTTACAGTGGATCTCTCCGTTTTTTAACTTCACTGCTAACTGCTAAGCTGTCCAAGAAAAATAATGAGTTATTTGAATAAAAAAGATACAAACAACGCACATAAATTTACTCTCCCTTACAAACAGGGAAGTGGGATCGTAGTCAAAATTTAATGAAAACCAGGATATGATGATGACAAGAAATATAATTACTTCCTCCATCCCTAAATAATAGTTCTATATTTCCAATTCATGAAGCAGAGGTCACTAGTTCGAATCTCTCTTTCCCCCTGGCCCCTGCCCTACCAAAATTTACTTATCCCACTCCCCTTCCCCCCCACCCCAAAAAAAGAAAAAAAACATAGTTCCATTTTAGGGTGTCTCAAAGTTATTGTCCATGTAAAAAAAAATCAGACGTTAACAAATGCTCTTATTCCCATAACACCCTTCAACACACACACACACACACACAAATGAGAAAATGTAGGACAAAATGGGATAAGTAAAACAGTGAAATACTTTTAACACTCTACTTAAATAGCACATTCTCTTGGGAGGGACTATAAATTTAGCACAGAGGGACTACATTATAAGACAAAAGATAGGATCATCAAAGATTTTCCAATGTACAGTAAACTACAGCCTGCATAAAAGAGAGAGCACGCAATCCATGGGTAGTGCATACCTAATTGTCATAGAAGCGGGAACGGCGTCTTCGAGAACTGTGAATACAACAGCAATAGACATAAATTTGCTATAATACAATGAAACCAGAAAATGCTAGGATATTAACTAACATATGCATGCTAATTTCGATATAGACATATACTCTAACCTCACTCTTCAAGATTACTCCAGTAAGAAAAACTTTTCGAAATTTGACCACATCTAATAGTGTTTAAAATTGTAAAAGGGTGTATATATTATAGTTTATTTCAATTAAATTATGCATTCTAAATTACCATCATTAGCTATCAAATAGTAAAAGTAGCAAACAATTTTCATATTCAAGGATAAAGCTGCAGATACCATCATATTTCAAGGATACAGCAGCAGAGGTAATGACCAGATTAGTTATGTAAGTTCTAAAGAAGTAATGCATCCAGGTCATTGTTCAATGACCAAAATACTTTTCAGAATAGAGTATTTATCACTAAGAATCGATAAAATTACCCATTACAAACTACCTTTTAAAAGTACAATAAATAAATTAAATAAATAAACCATTACAAACTATGCCAATACATTATATAACCAACTCCAAAGCCAGACATAAACCCAAAGCCACCTTCAGGTTCAAATCACTTACCCCACAATCCTAGGGACGAAATACAATAGAATTAGCTCAAAATATCAGTTTAGAGGTGTAACATTCCAGGTCTCTTCACACCAAACAATGACAACAAGGTGATGAGAAAAGCTGGAGAACTCCCTCTCTCTCTTGGCGTGAGGTTTAGATCATGTTCATTTTAAACACTGAATATTTACATCACAAAGAATTTGAAGTACAAAATCAAAAGCACACAGGCATCTGACTAAAGAAGAGATAAGATCAACCAGTAAATCGAAGCTTGGAATCCAATGGACATGAACATAAAAAGTAACTCATAAGAAAACTGAGATATGAAAGAAGCTCTACTGACCTGCGATGATTGGAGCTACCCCTTGAGGGGACATTTGTACTCACAAATTCATCATCAGTCTCATCTACCCTATACTCAGAATAATCTACAGATGTTACAGAACCTTCATCAGAATTGGAAGTATCATAACTTATACGTCGATTTCCCCTTCTTGTATCACTAACTCTTGACCTTCTTCTGTTTCTGGAATTCCTAATGTTATCAAACACCTGATACAAGATACAAGAGGTCCACCAGTTCCCCTCATCCCCAGGAAAGTCCTCAAACTCATCTCCAGTTTCATCATCCCCATATTCAATTACATAGTCTCCTAAAACCACCCCGCGTGGGACTTCTGAATGAATAGTGCTCAAAACATCTATGATCTCTGAGGACTGCTGGAAATTCTCCCAATCAAGCTGCCGAGCAGGATCAATCTTTGATGGACGAGCATGAGGATGCTCTAGTTGAGCATGTTTTTGTAGCTCTGTGTAAGTTCCCATAAATTTACATTGATGCTCCTCGCAACAACGCTTCTTCTCATCCAGATACAGACGGGCCTTGTCGACAACAACCCACCCAGTAACCTCTCCTCTACACAAGGGACAACTTGGTTTACAGACTTCAGATACCACTGGTTCAGTGCTTTCTGCGGGAGTTACATCAGATGTTGAAGGTGACGACATACCATAAGCACTTTTGAAACGGTCCAAGCAATTTGAGTGCAAGTGATCTGTGTCACACACAAAAGGACGACATCCTTTCTCATAAGATGAGCATTGGAGAAGTACACCATTGTGAGGGAAATCCAAGCATATAGGGCAAATCACATCTTCCCAATTGGTATTTAAACGAATATCCTCTGTACTGGATACGTTGGGTTGGGACCCTCTTTCATTAAAAGGTCTAAAGTCCATGAAGAGTTTATTCACTTGAAAATACACACGCAGATAGCATGCAGCTCACTCTCCTTAGATAGCTGTTGTCAATTGAACAAAAACTTGATGGAAGTACCAAGGAAAACCTAGCCAAGTTTTTAGGTTAAACCAAAAAGAACAAGCCCTTCGATGTAGTACATTATGCCATCATAGAGAGCTGCATAGTAGAATTTGACAGTAAGTGGGATGAAAACAAGGAAAAAATAGAGAAAGATATGCAGACAAGTTGTTTAAGAATGTTACTTCCACTTAAAACGCTTTTTGGGGGGGAAAAGGAGAGGGGGACAAACAACACAGAAACTAAAAGACAGAACTTCCTTGTCTGAAACAACTACTAAAGCATATTATAGAACATTTGAGGAAAAACATCAAACCAATAAAGACAGTACTAGGAAAAATGTGAAAAAGTACTGCATATATAAGTTTAAAATCAGTAAAACAAAAACCACTATCTTCTGGTTGACAACAGACAAAAGTGCCATCCCTGTAGGAGAGACCAGTTTAAGAAAATTCTCAAGCTGCTGCTACTCCTTGTAATCAAAATCCCTATCTCAAAATCATTATTAGTCTATTCATTTCTATAAGAGTCTCAAAAAAAAAGTGATCATGTTAAACCATATATTAACGCTTTCATAAAGCAGTGCAAAAGGGTTCAAGCCTTACAACAATTCTCCTTGAACGAACCAGTTACATAGACAACCATTGTTAAGACAAGTTGTAATATGATATCATAAATCTCATACTCAATGTACAGAATCTGAATTAAAAAGATACAAATATAAATTAAACAAAGAAATTGATGTATGCCTGCTAGTACTACAAAACATAAGACCTCTTCACTTATTTTAAATTTCTCTTCAGTAGCCAAAAACAGGCTATATTATATATTGATTTTTATTGTTTGGATGAAACAGAATTTTAATTTTAAGGGAGGAACGACAAAGCAATGGGCCCTAATAGCAAACAAATTTATAGAAAAATAAAAATAAATAAAAATCAGTAGCTGATATTGTGTGATCATTTTAAAAACTAAAACTATCATTTCAAATCAATCAAGTCAACATTTAAGTAAACACATACTTTTTCAATAATAAAGATAACAATTCAATATAAGCAAGGCAAAAAAAAAACATAGTTTTACAATAACATATATGAACAAACATCAAAAAGACAGCAACTATAAAATGATCCAATAACCAAGCAGGTCCAATCATAAAAGAGAAAATATTGTACCAATCCAAAGCCATAGTTATTCACTAAATTCCTCAAAGAACCCGCAGGCCCTTACATCAAAATTAACAAATAATAACAATAAAATAAATCAATCCAGAATCATGGGCATTCATTAAAAAAAGTAAAATTTGAACAAAATGAACTAAAATCAAAAGGGCACCCAAAAAAAAATTAAATACACAATCATGGGTATTCAGTAAAATCAAAGGAAACCCGGTAAAAATAAACTAAAACCCATAAAAATTTGAACTTTATTTAGTAGAAAAGACAGTAAGACAAGAAAGTGATCAATGATAACATAGGAAATTAAACATGAGTTGACTCACCTCGTATAGGCGAATTTAGGAGTGGAAATGAAAAACCCAGATAGAGAGAGAGAGAGAGAGAGAGAGAGAGAGAGAAGAGGTAAGAAGAGGAGAGAGAAAGAGAAAGAGAAAGAGAAAGACAGAATTTTTGGTGGCTTCAATCAGTTTATGTGAGCGATTAGAGAGAGTCAGTTTCAGACTCTCTTCAGAAGTAGAGGTAGGTAAGGTCTTCCCTCTCTCTCTCTCTCTCTCTTTCCCAAATTTCTTTCTTTTTCTTTTCCAAAAAAGAAGGTTAAAAAAGGTAAAGTCCTTCCTTTTTAAGGTATATTGACGTAAATGTCCTTTTTTTCCATTATTATTTTGGTGGGTTTTATATTGGTTAAGAAAATTAATTTAGATAAAAATATAATTGTGACTTGTGAGTAGAAAAGCTAAAAGTGGGGAGGTAATATATAAGGAAATAAAGTAATGATCATTATATTAGTATCTTTAAGACATTTGTTAATAAAATATATTAAGGAAGTTTTTATACTAGTTTTATAGGAAATATAAAAAATAGTAAAAAAATTAAGTAATTTTTTCATTTTTTATAAAAAATTTTAAAAATATTTTTTAAATCAATGCATTTAGAGTATTCATTAAATTTTTCCATAAATTAAATAAGCCAAAAAAAAAAAAAGAGTTAGATAATTTTACAACTTGTAGGAGGGAGGAATGAATTGAATTGAATTGAGATGTTAGCATTTAGTGGGGAGGAATTAAAGGGTTAGAAGGAAATGTCCATTCCATATCAATCATTTAATGAAATTGAGGTCAAATTATCAATTTTAGTCATATATGGAGAGAAAGCAAATAAAATGAATTTACCAAAAAAAAAAAGAAAAAGAAAAAAAGAGGAAGGTAGCTAGTTTCAAGAAAAACAAAATAAATGGAAGGAGTACTCATCCAGTTATCCTTTAGAGCATCCGTAGCAGATGTTCTAAAAATTATGCCATTTTACCACACTAAAAGCCTACTTTATTATTCTATCACATTATTTTACAACATCTCATTTATCAGATGCTTTATAATTCAATTCTATACATTAAAATAATATTTACTACACATTAAAATTATATTTATTACAACTCATCAACACAATCAACACATTAAAAATTTTACCACATGCATTCCGTACTGTGGCAAATTTGCCACGGTACTGTTCAATGTTGGAAAAAAAAATACAATATCCCACATCTGTTAAATGGCCTCAAATTGGGTTTGGTGTGGGATATGTGTCAAATATTTAGCATTTGACACATATCTCACATCTACTGTGGGTGCTCTTGAGATGTCCTATTTAGAGAAAAAGCAAATAAAAGATAACAGGTTTATAGGTAAAATTTTATATCCATTTCTTTTAGAATTGTGTAATTATTTAAGGTTATTTAACAAAAAGAAGAAAAGATGGTCTAATGGTTTAACCGGTGGACAATGTTACTAATTTTACGTCACAAATGTGAGTTTTGATGAGCTTAATTAATAAAAAAAAAAATTGTAATCAAATAAAAAATTTTGGTTTGAATCTCAGCTACACTAAAATCTATTTTGTGTCTTAACTTGATTAAAAGAACAATTTTTACTGAGTAAATTTCATAAGTTGAATGCTATCGTATATTTTCAAAGAATATATATATATATATATATATATTATAAACTCTACTTTTGATTTACTTTTATCACTTTTTCCTTTTTTTTTATTCAATGTATTAAAAGCTATATAAAATGATAATAAAGTTGAAAACAATGAGACATTGTTTAGAGACGTGCCATGCTATAAGACGTTGAAGTGGACATTACGGACATTACATAATTGTATGTCTATCATTTTTTTCTTTTGACCTCATGTCTATCATTTTCTTTTCTTATAAAATAAATTTGTATATAATTTCTTTTTAGCATATGTTCGGGGAAAGAGTTATGATGGTTTTTTTAAAAAAATTTTAAAGAAAGGGCTATGATGTTACTACATTATTTATACAAAGGCAATTGCATATATAGACATCGCATTTGGGAGGAAAAGGTGTTGTTAAATTTTTTTTTTTTTCTCATATTTAAAGTGGGATATTGTCATTCCATTAAACATGCCATAAAGTTCAAGATACATCTAAATAGAAGTCAACTTTTTTTGGGGGGTGGGGGGGGGGTAAACGGGATGATTTCATTAACTAAAAAACATCGCTTCTCCAAAAAAAAAAAAAACTAAAAAACATCAAACATAGAGCATTTTCGCTCATACACAGTCCCAAGTCCCAACAGCATCAAGGCTAAGCAAAAGAGAAACTTCAGCTAGGGGGAGTGGAAAATTACAAAATCTTGGGAAAGTAAGGCGCCTCTTCTAGCAAGGGCATCAACACACTTATTTGCCTCTCTATAGCAATGCTGGACTCTAGTTCTCGAGATCTTCTGGAGGCCTGCCTTGCAATCAGCAATAATAATGTCATTACTATTTGGTCTTCGTTCATTATTCTGCAGCAAATTAACCACAAGCTTTGCATCTAGTTCGATTAAAACATTAGGCAAGTTTAAATCGATACACAGGTTGATACCATCCCGCATCACCTAGAGTTTCGTTGCCACACTAGTGGTGTATCCAATAGCTTTAGAATATCCACTCACCCATTCCCCATGGTGATTGCGGATAACTCCACCTCTACCAGCTTTGCCTGCATTTCCCAACGAGGAGCTATCTGAATTCAGCTTGAACCAATTTTCATGAGGGGGATGCCATCGAACCTAAATAACTGTCAGCGAGCGTCTTAGCCTTTCATTCACGCCGAGGAAGGCAAACTCAGCGGCTTTAGCTATTGCTTCAATCATAAGAGGTTTTTGGGTGGTCTAATCCCTAAAGATCACTTTGTTGTGGCTAAGCCAAAGACACCATACACCAAACATGAAGAAAGTGCCCCAAGGGATACTAGCAATGGATATTTGATGAGAGGTACAGTTAATCCGTAACCAATCCAACAAATTTGCACCGTAAAACAGATTTGAATGAATAGGAGGAGGAAAAAAGTTCCAGAAAGCCCGAGCTTGATGACAATCTCTCAAAATATGTATGATAGATTCTGCATCAATATTGCATAAGGGGCAAGAAAGAGGGATATTTAGCCCCCTCGCACCCAGTACCTCTCTAGTTGGGATACTTCGGTGAAGGCATTGCCATAAGAAGCACCTAATCTTGGGAGACATAGAAGTTTTCCAAATCCAATTGCCCATGAAAGGTTCGCATGAAAATTGTCATGAGCCACACAAGCTAGATTATAGGCTTCTTTAAGATCAAACTCCCCATTAGGAGATGAAATTCAGGAGATTCAGTCCACACTAGCAGCTAACATGGGAATAGGAGTAGCTTTGATTTTCTGACTTAAGGAGTAAGGAAGAACAAAGGAAATGCTCCCCAAATTCTAGAAGTTGTGCTATGTAATATCCCTAAGCATAATAGATTCCTCATTTCTCTGGAAAAGACCTACAATGAGGCTTCTAAGAGGCCCATCACTCAACCATTTGTCATGCCAAAAGGATAGGACACTATTTTTTACCGCTATCCACTTAATGCCTTTCTTGAAGATTGATTCACCTTTTTTGAGCACTGCCCACATGGGTGAACAAGATCTGAGCTTGAACGGGGATTGCCTTCGTCTACTAGCATACTTGTGAGCAAGAACTCTAGCCCAAAGTGAGTCATTCTCTTGGTGAAAACGACAATTGAGTTTGGCAAGTAAAGCTGAATTCCTTTCCTTGTCCAATTGGAGACCAAGGCCTCCATCCTTCTTTGGTTTAGTTATTTTCTTCCAACTGACTAAATGAAGTTTCTTTTTGCCATCCGTTGTGCCCCAAATAAAGTTGCAACAGAGTTTGTCAACACTTTGGGTAACCTTTGAAGGGAGGGCAGCACATTGTATGGAGTAATTTGGGATAGTGGATAAAGTAGCTTGTGTCAAAACAAGCCTCCCAAGCAAAGGAGAGGAGGTGAGCTTTGCACCCTACTAATCAGGCTTGAACATGCTCAATCACTATCCCAAAATCCTTTGGAGTCGATGCGTGCTTTATGGGGAAACCAAGATACTTTCCCAAGGACAAGGTAGAGCGGAACTCTAAGATATTGCAGAGCTCCTCTGTATAATTATGAGACAGATTAGGGGGAAAAAATACACGAGATTTTTATGCGCTCACCTTTTGGCCAGAAAGCTCACAAAAAGTATCTAACACACCTCGCATAGCCTGACAATTTTTAACATCAGCTTTAGCAAAAAGAATCAGATCATCTGCGAAGAATAGTTGAGAAAAAGCCACACCACCTCTAGAGGCCAAGATTGGGTCCCACAATTTATCTTCACATTTATCTATTATGTAGGCCCCAAGGATTTCCATGCAAAGGATAAAGAGATAAGGGGAGAGGGAGTCTCCTTGCCTAATACCCCTTGAAGGCGCTGGAATGAGTCCAGAGCCCCACTGTTAAAGAGGACCGAGATGGTTGAGGATGAAACATAGCTCATAATAAGGGAGATGAAATGGCTAGGGAACTTGAACAGAGCAAGAGTATCCCTAATGAAGCTCCACTCAAGTCGATCGTAGGCTTTCTCCAAGTCAATTTTAATAGCCATGACTCCTTCTCTACCTCTCTTTTTGGACATAGAGTCAATTAGCTCCTGGACAATGATGGTGTTATCAACACCCTTCCTCTTAGGCACAAAAGCTGTTTAGAGCGACGAGACTAAATAATCTAGAGTTGGTCAGATGCGAGCTACAATAAGCTTAGTTATAACATTGTACACTGTGTTACATAAGCCAATGGGGCGATAGTTATTAAGGGATTTCGAACTGTTGCACTTGGGAATGAGAGTAATCATCGTTCTGTTGAGATATTCAGGGACTTTCCTAGCACAAAAATTTGCTTGACTTCAGTCTTTACCGAATTGCCTACAATTAGCTAGAACTGTTGAAAAAATCATGCATGAAGCCCGTTTGGACCGGGGGCTTTGTAAGGTTCAAAAGATTGTAGAGCAGCAAGAATTTCATCATCAGTGACCGGGCGCTCCAACTTGGTTATATCTTCAAATTTTAAGCTACACCTCCAAAATGAGGGTTGCCACTCTTGCCTAAGAGCACTGCAATGGGAAGTAGTGAAGATGTCGATAAAGCCTTATTTAATAAAGTTAGCAATTTCATGATCCCCATTTAACCAATTATCCATATTGTCCTTCATAAAAGAAATATGGTTCCTCCTTCGGCGGATCAAAGCTGAATTATGAAAGAATGCAGTGTTTCTATCACCCTCAACGACCCAAGCGATTCTCGATTTTATACTCCAGAACTCTGCCTCCAAGTTAGCAACTGATGATAGTTCGACTAAGAAAGACTTTTCTAGATTGATTAGGAAATTTTTGGGATTATTTCCCAAGGCAGTTTGCACTCCCTTAATCCTTGCACAGATTCTTCGCTTTCTATGGAAAATATTCCCAAAATGATCCCTATTCCAGATTTTAGCTCTTGTGGTAAAGGAACAGATAGCATTAGGTAAATTTGAAGTACCTGACCACGTACCTCTAACCAAGCCAGGAAAGAAAGGGTGAGAGAGCCACATTGGTTGGTACCTAAATGGCCGAGGAAACTAGACCCCATGATCATTGTGCAAGGATAGCACAATAGGATTGTGATCAGAGTGGGATCTTTCCAAATGTTTGACACGAGTGTCCAGGTATAGCACATTCCAGCCAGTGTTTACAAATACCTTGTCAATTCTTTCTTGAATAAGAGTGGATAGAGGTTATCGGTTTGTCCGCGTGAAACGTAGACCAGAAAAACCCAGATCAATCATCCCACAATTATTCAAGCAATCTTGAAAATTGATAGTTTTAGAGATGTTTACTGGTCTGCCACCAAATTTATCTCCATCCATTAGAACTTCATTAAAGTCCCCCGCAATGATCCAAGGAAAGGTATGAAGCTTAGCAACTTTAGACAAATTGTCCCACAACAAACACCTTTTTGTATATCTGGGCCTAGCGTAGATAGCAGACATTAACCATGAGTTATTTGAGGAAAGGTCTCTCACCAAAGTGTGAACCTCTTGCTCTATCGATAAGAGCTCAGAGACATCCACTTGTGTAGTGTCCTAAAGAACCCACAAACCTCCGATGAATCTGATATTATTGGCATGGATTGCCCTATCAAAAGGAAGCCTATCAGAAATATCCTTGGCTCTCTAGCCACTGATTTTTGTCTCAGTGATGATCATAATAGCAGGAGAGTGAATCTAGGCCATATCATGAACAAAACTTTGAAAGGAAGGGCTTAGAACACCCCGACAATTCCAAACTACAATACTCATAATTAATGATGATAAAGAAAGAGTAAAAAAATCACTTAGAGGTAAGGGACTCACCTCCTTCCTTAACCTGCATGCCATCTGTATCCACATCTTGATTTACCTGTGTGTGGGGGGGGCTTTAGGTTCAATCTCATGCATCATAAGTTCCTCAACTTGGTTAGGCCTTGGGTTTGATCCCTTTTCAGTCCCTTTCTTAGTCGGCCTAAGCTTGGGATTGATTCGCTTTAAAGTAGCTTTGGAGACATTAATAGCTGCCGAAGCCATTAGATTATTCATATTTAGAGACGACGGGGGCGTTGAAAATGTCTCTCATAGGGGTTTTGGAAAGTGGCAACTCCGAATCTTCAATATCTAGTGCTGCCTTGGCCCCCTTCTAGACCCTGTCATCTTTAGCAACCATTTCCACTTCAACTTGGAAGGTAAGTGTAACTCCACTGGAGTTACCCCCTATGAACACCAACAGTTTGTCAAATAGAGCTTTGAAATCATGGCCAAACTTTGGTTCCTTCTCCTCGGATGAATATTCTAGGCGATCCCCTTTCAAGCTCGAAGCCCCACGAAATTTTTGATTGGTTCGTGGATTCCAAGATCGGTGTTTGGTAGATGACTGGGCTGTAAGGATGTTAGACTTGTCCTTTTTCTCTACTTGGGTAGTGCGATCTGCCATAAGCGCACTATCCTCTGAACGAGGCCTAGCAACATGCTTACTCACCCTTTTGGTAGGGCCTGATGGCTCAAACTTGAGGTTAGGTGGGCTTTTAGCTTGATTAGGGGGCTGAGTTCTTAATTGTTGAGCCGAACTAAATTGGGGATCATGGGTTGAATCTTTATATCCCTTCCTAGTAGATTGCTTTTTTCGTGAAACAAGGACCCAGGGCCCATAAGTCTCTTCACTAGGGGTAGAATGGTCTATTACAACTAGGTCGTCATCCTTGGCTTTGTCTTCTCCTCCTTTCTCTGATGCCCTAGCTATGTACGAATAGCTCTCCACCTTGTGACCCACATGACTATAGGAAAAACATAAGGAATTAATCCCCTCGTATTGCACTAGTTTCTCAACACCTTCGATCTTAATAATTTTAATGAGAGGGTTAGCAAGATTGACCTGAATGCAAATCCTAGTGAATCACCCCCTGGTCTCTAATGCCATGTGTGTATCAATCCTTAAGACAGGGCCTATGGATTGCCCAAGGTCTTGCAACACCAACGGCTCATAGTATTCAATGGATAGCTTAGGGAAACAAACCCAAACAGCTACCGAGAATACACTAGCCGTTGATGACTTAAAGTTCAGTTCTCATTTTATAATGGAGAGGTAATGCCCTCCAACGAACCAAGGACCATCCTTCAACACTATTTCATAGTCTTCTTTCAATGAGAAACGAACTAGGAAAAAATTCCTTTCTAGATCCACGCAATCCAACCTGCCACTAGGTTTCCACATGTTCATGATACGTGAGGTGAGGAACTAAAATCCCACAGTCTTGCCAACTACTTTGACTATTAGTGCATTTGTCCATAGAGATCTGATACTTGCTAGCACCAGTAAGGTTAACAGCTGCTATCCCTGCTGCAAGATCAAAGCTCTCATCATCGGAGTCAGCTACCATATCCATTTCATTCTCGAAATTGAAGGCTCGTTCATAAGCTCCAGGAATCTCGCCAATGAGCCTCTCCTTATAGAAGCTTCTTCTCCCCTTTGATCGAGGAGAGGTGCCATCTGAGTTGTTATCAACTCTATGGGTTTCCTTAACTTTCTTGGTGCTACGGTGCAATTCCTCATCCTCATCCCTTGACCTAACGGCAGCCTCCATGCTCATTGTCTTTTTTTGTTTTTCCCATATTTTCTCTCTTTAGGGTGAACCGCACATCAACTTTTCTTTTTTGTTTTTAGAAGAAGTTAACTTGATATTATTAGTATGGTACTTCTTTGTGATCAACACCAATTAATAGTTAGTCAAATTTTTCTTCTCAAAAATAGTTAGTCAATTATTTAATAAGTAAAGTTAACTTTTTTTTTTCTTTTTTTATACAATAAGTAAAGTTTACTTATAAAGAAGAAAATGCATCTTGTTGGGAGGGGGGAGTCCGAAGAGAAGGAACTATCAACAGGACCCACCCAAAGTATGATTGGGCCAAACTGTTCATTGAATCAAACCCAGCCTAGTTGGAACAATCGAAGCACTTGGTAGATCAGGGAAACTGAGGATGGCAGCCCGCCCGAGGAGGCCGAGGAATAGATACTTCTCGAGACACAAGAGATGAGCCACAAAGGCCATGGGGTTGGAAGCCGAGGGGGGCCAGTGTGACGTACGAATAAGAGCGGGAGGAAACTTTCAGAGAAAGCATTCATCACCTCTGCAATCAATGCACTGCACCAACTCAACATGCCGCATTAATGGCAGAATGACCCCTAAACAGTGCCCTCACAGCCTGTGATCTACTCTACTACCACCAGCAAGACAGTTATGGAAAATATCCAAAGAAAGATCAATAGCCCTCCAAGTAGAAGGCTGGAATGCAATTCCAACGACTATAAATAGGAAGGTCATACTTGTGGGGGATCAAAAAAAGTTTATAGAGAGAAATAAAGAAATAGAAAGAGAAAGAGACCAGTATAATACTGAAAATTGTATTTCTTAAGAACAATTATTCCTTGGCCCTCTCTTTTCCTACTATATTTCTATCAAGTATTGCCATTCTTGCTAAGCCAATTTCTTTAATTATCAAGCCCTAGTCCTTAAGAATCAAAGTGTTGGTTTTAACTACCCATCTCTACAAATTAGTTGTATTAAGCTCCTATCCTTAGCCCATTTTTAGCAGGTTGGACCTGGCTTTATGATTTTCCCCCTACACGTCTCTTATGAGAGAGATCACAAATATACAGTTTTTAATGTTATTGATATTTCTTTTTCAAAAAAAATAAGATTTGTTTTTGACATTTAACAGTTGTGTTTAGACACGCACCCAGTGTTAGACTGGATCTCTCGTATGGTTTATTTTCAGATTGCATGCATTATCCTCGTGTCTCCAAGTCACACTCTCCAGATTTCATGTTCATCCAAAGTCAAAGGCATTAAATATTTTTATTTCTCTTCTTAAAAAACATTTTTTTTCTTTATTTTTATTTTCAAAAGAAAATATATGTATATAATATATTATCCCCTTCCCAGTTCCCACGCAAAGAAGAATACAATTTTATTTTAAACGGATCTATTTTATAATTTGAATTAAATATTATAAATTTAAAAATGTAGAACATATTATCACGTTTTTTAAAATTATATACATTATTAAATCTAGAAAAACAAATCTTAATTGTGGAAGTATACGTGCGGAGATTTTTTTTTTTTCAAGAGAAAAACCATTTCTATTATAAAAAAGAAATGAAATTATTTAAAAAAAAAAAATTGAAACTGCTTGCATTCAAATAAACAAAATTTAGTAGTTATATGAAATCTGAATTTTTTTACTTTTACATGTTGAACGTTTTTATTCAATGTTCTAGTTTCAAAATGTGACTTTTTGTATCTTTTATTTTAAGAATACTTTGTATCCTTAATTTGTAATAGGATTATCTTTGTAAGTAAAAAGGTTGACATTAAAGAGTTTCTATTCCAATTATATGTAAATATACAACTAAAAATTTATACTAAAATACAAATTACATCCTCTTAATTTAACATTTTTCAATTTCAGCCCTAACGTTTTTTTTTCCAATGTTGTCCCTCAACTTTCACTTCTTATAAATTTGGTGAGATTAAATTCTATAAGGACGTAGTGTAAAACTCATATTTTACCCCTTCAATCCCAACATGCCACGTCATCTTATCACATATTTAAAAATAAATACAATCACACTCAATCAAATATAATTCCCATATATAAATTCAACCAAATTAGGAATATATCGAGATGTTATTAGGTATGGTAGGATATATTGAATTTTAAGTAAAATACTAATATGGCAATCACTTGTTGGATAGTGTAAAACATGGGTTTTACACCCCATTCTTATAGAATTTAATCTCAATTTGGTGCTTCCATCCACTTCAATTTAGTGGGTAGCTGTTAAATGCCAAAAATTACATGATTCTTATTTTTTACCTTAAGATAAAACTAAAAAGAGATTTTCAGAATGATAACGGCTAGTATTTTGGGTTGTGCACTGCCTTTCACGGTTGATTTTTTTTTTTCTCCTATTTTTGGTCGTACATATTATATTTACAGATGAGTGCAGATTAAAAATAAATAAAAACCTTAAAACTTATATTTTTAAACAATTATTTCTAGACAAAACTAATTTCTCTCATTTTTTTCTAGTTTAAAATTGAAGAATTGAACGAAAGGACCACATTAACATGAAATGAAAGCTGAGGTACAAAATTGAGAAAAAATGACTTTAAGAACATAATTGAAAATTGAACAAACTTAGATGATATAATTTGTAATTAATTTTTTTTTCATATGTTCTTTTATGAGATCTGGCTTCAATATGGAATCATAGATTTGAAAAAACTTGCTAAATCTTTTTTTTTTTCCTCTATTTATTTCCAGTTTTTAGCTTTGTTTCATGAGTTTCCTCCTCGATTTTACAGTCAAGAACAAACAATTTCTTTATTGATAAGTACATTCAAGAACTTACAATAAAGTAAATCATTCTTATCATGCCTCAAATGGGATCCTAATCCTATGGGCCACAAACTTTAGGCTATCCAGTTTGCCACTTTCTAGAATCTAGAAAAAGTGTAGCTCCAATCCGATTTAAAATTATCTTTTTCCAACTCATTATGTGACAATTGAAAAAGTAAAAAAACTAACAATGTATAGTTTTAATCACATGACTTATATAAATAATACACATAAACAGTGTCATAAATCCCTGTGTAGTAAATTGAAGAAAAATCATTTTTAAGCTATCTTTTCTAATATAGTACATGATGATGTATAAGACTATTCATATTTATTATTTATACAAAAAAAATCATATAATTATAACTACATATGGATGGTCTCTTCAATTCTTACATAACAATTTTTTTTTTTTTTTTGAGAAACAATTGTTACATAACATGTTGGAGAAAGATAGATCCAAACTGTTTTAAAATAAAAGCAAAAGCACCCAGTTGCTTCTTCTTCTTATTTCTGTCGATTATTTACTCATATAAACATCTCTGCTAGTAAATTGGCCAATAAGCAGAAAACTATGCGTGGCATTAGGCTATTGGCTGAAAGCACATTTTGCTAGCATCTTGCCCTCACGTAAGAAACTTCTATAATGCCATACAAAATAAAATAACATGAGTGTCAAATATGACTACAATAACGTACGGCAGAGAGACGAGACATCATCTTTTCTTTCTTCTGGGACTAAAATGGATAATACTAAGTGATGAATATATATGTACACCTTCTAACTCAGGAATATATTGGAAAAAAGAATCAATAAATATTACATAATACAGGTATTTTCCATCTATACCTATCTTGTATAATGCACATATGATAAACATACCCAAAGAAGATTTCCGCTGATAAAATTTTGAGAAAACTCATGAGCCCAACATTGGCTTCTATCACTAGGTTTCCGGAGCATATAACCTCTAAAGAGAGAAAAGGGCAACAACAAAAAAGTTGTAACAGCATGTCAAGTAAAGGATCTGAAATATTGAGGAATGTCTTAAGTAAGATAATCTCTCAAGTAAGATCAACTACGCCTGAGACTCAATTATGCGGGTTACAATCCCAACAGCAATAGTTCTTCCTAATGCTCTTAAAAACACCCTCCCAAGAGCTTTACAATTTGAAAACTCATCCACACACACTGGTCCCTGCAAAGCCACCTGAAGTTACAAAAACAAGACAAGTCAACCCGTTTGCTGCCAGAATTCAAACAATATTGGATGCATTAACCTTTAACTTAGTAACATGATTTTTGTCATGTAATTCACCTCAACAACTGCACTCTGCTTTGCAGTAAGACAGCGCGGTGTCTTCTTTGTCACCTTGCCAGTCTTAGGATCAAGCAAAGACAATATTTTGGCCACTCTTCCAGCTTCCTTTGCATGATGTATATGAAATTCCAACTGCTCATTCCACTCAGAGGATTATATTGTTTCCATAAATAAACAAAAGAGAACAAAAACAACATAGATATATGTCATATACACAGAAAATCAACCTGTGAACCAATTAAAATTGGGGTTGTAATATCCAAGACAAGGACCTTCAGTTCCAAACGTTTTGCGACGGCAACAGGAAAATCTGGGTGACATAGCACACCCCCGGCCATCACATTCCCTGCATCAATGCCTTGCAGACTAACAGCCACATTGTCTCCAGCTCTTGCAGAAGTACAAGCCTGAGAGTCACGTTCTAAGGAACGTACTGACCCCACAGCCCCTGATGGCATAACTAGAACCTACAATTTCACACAAATTACTGTTATTGTAGTAGTACTAGAGAAATGGACTGCCTATTCAAAAGGATGGTGACGAAAACAAATTGTGCCTCATATTTAATAAGATTAATTTCAATTAAAACCAGCAATCTCTGTCAGTGTCATACAAAACATGCATCTGAATCCCAAATTGTAAGTGCAGATGGTTGTCCAAACATGTATATCACTTCTATTGAAGGAGAAAAGAAATGGACTGGCTATTCATAGTAACTGCTGTTAAAGCATTTGGAAAAAAAAAAGTGTAGTAAATATCAAAGACTTCATTTAAACAGAGACTTTCATCAATGAAAAAACAAAAGATAAAAATCAGTAAATTGTGCAAAATAAATTTAGGAAACTCTTGACAAAGACTGATTTTTAAGACGTTCTTGAATGACAAAATAACTGAAGAATGTTCTGCATATAATCAAGGAATTGGGACTTCACTCAACAATATGAGGAAATCTTTGAAAAGGAGAAATCTATCATTTTAACTCAATAGAATGAACGTCATATTTTGGAGAATAATGAATTGAATCCCTTAATTGATCAACAAAAACTTCCAATACCACACAATTGTGTACCTTGGATCCACTCCGAAGGGCTCCAGCTTCTACTTTACCACAGGCAGACACCTGCCCTAGTGAAGGCAATTTAATAACATCACATATAGGCATAAGCAGAGGCTTTGACAAGTCTCTTGTGGGAGGTTGGAGGGAATCAATTGCATCCAACAGATAAGGTCCGTGATACCTGCATTTCAATTACCTTGGTCAAATTTTGATGTTAGCAATGTCAATTGCATGAGAAAATTCATCATAACATTGTAAGTGAAAGCTACCATCCCAACATCAACATTTTTGTGGCACTAAATCAGGGCTTTTTTGAATATTGTATCAATGATGTTTCTATACTATCTTGATTTTATTTTAAACCAGTGGCATACTTGATTCAACCTAAAGGGTGATTTCCAGCATTACACCATACTTTACCTTTCATCCCATCAACATTTCTTTACTTTTATTTGTTTATTTTCTGTCACCTCTTCTATTAACTCAGCCCATCAGGGAACATGAAAAGATTCAAAAAGGTAGGTCTAGGCACCATTTTTTTCTCCCTGAGTCAAATATTAGTAAAAAAATTTCTGGTCTTCCTCAAATTGAGTACTATCTAATGCTCAGTTTCTAGTTCCCAAAGGTGAGAAAATTTTTATCACAGATAGAAAAGATGAAGATATAGAAGAGCAAAAATATGTATGACAAAGAATCAAAGGATGAAAGTAAACTCACCAGGACAACAGACGAACATCAGAAGAAGCAACCACCAAATTTTGATTTTCCATGGCACTCAATGGGATCCACGTTATAGAAGGATCTCTAAAACCACAAGAACGGAGAAATGTTCCAAGTTGCTGTTTAATTAAATCAAACCGTTCCTTTGAGTAATCCACAACATCCATTTTGTTAATTGCAACTATAATTTGATCAACACCAAAACTTCTGATAAGTTGTGCATGTTCCCGTGTTTGTCCCTTGGCACTGTCCATACCAGCTTCAAATGCACCGATTGAGGCATCTATCACAAGAATTGCAGCATCAGCTTGTGTTGCCCCAGATATCATGTTTGGAACAAAATCCTTATGGCCTGGTGAGTCAAGCACAACAACATGATATTTTTTGGAATCAAAATAAGCAACAGCAACCGTCATGGTTATTCCCCTTTCCCTTTCTTCAGCGCTCTCATCCAATGCCCAAGCATAAGCAAAGGACCCCTTGCCCTGCTTGAGATACAAACACCACATAAACATAACAACATCAAGCTTTTAAAGCACCCATAAACAGAAAGCAGTGATTTCACCTGTAGCTTTGCCTCCTTTTCATATTTGTGCATCTCTTTTTGGGATATTCGCCCCAAAAGGTGTAGAAGTCTACCAGAGAGTGTTGATTTTCCAGAATCAACATGACCTACCTACAACGAGAAATTTAGCACAATGACATCACTGACTTTGTCTAGAATAAAACAATTACTAAGGAGCTAAATGAATGGATTTCCTCGATCATAAGACTGGGATTAAAGATTGACTTACGATCGCAAGATTCAGTTGAATCAATGTATCTTCAGCTTGGTCATTGAGCATCCACTTTTCAGGTTTATACTCTGATTGAGAACGAGTCCCTCTAGCGTTAACATTATTTGAAAATCCAGATCCCTCACCAAGAGCCATTTTGTTCAAACTACTGTTAAGGCTTTGTGGCTTGCCCCCACTAATCAAAGAACTACTACTATCACCTGTAATTTCATGTCTGCCTTTCAGTTTCAATGCAGGAGAGCTATGAGAGCTTTTATCACTTGATAGTATGTTGGCCATATCATTCTTTGAACAACTGCCCTCGTCCACATTATGATGTCTGCCTTTTGGCATAGTTGCAAATGAGCCATCCGAAATTTTTAGACTTGACTGTACATTGTGAGCCTTGTTCTTTGAACAATTGTTGTCATCAAAACTATCTTGTTTGCCTTTCGGCATCAATGATGATGACACGTCTGACCTTTCAGCATTTGATTTTATATTAAGTAGACCATTCTTCCCAATGATGCCTGAGGAAACTCTTGAAGATTTCATGTCATTAAAGTTGGCTGCATGTAAAAAGTTGTACACAAAGAACATAAAAATATCAAAACTCAGGAGACACCAAGAAAGTGCTTTTAAAAGTAACCTCAATCACTCCAGCTCGATATTTCTCAGAAAACTAGAGAATCAAAACTTTTGCGATAATAAAATAAGTACAATTTACAACTAGAGGCAAAACACAGCTTGGGGTCAGGGTTTGGTCTCAACCCAGAACCAACCAAAAATGGGCTAATTTTTAGCCCAAAATCAACTTATTGACCATTAGTTGAAGAACCAAACCAAACCAAACCAAACCAATTCAAAGCATGCGCAGGCCATGTAGACAAAACAATCGCAAAGAATACAAAGAGTTATGTGTAAAAGGACATAGACTCTAAAAACAACAGAATGGAATCTCTATTTGTAAAACCCCATGCAAAATACCCCCCCCCCCCCCCCCCCCAAAAAAAAAAAGAGAGTTTAGCAGAAATATATTACAAAAAGAAATCTAAAACTAAACAACTTCAGTTAAAGATTGGATGTAAACACACACACACACTCACACAAGTAGAACTTATCTACTACATTTTACAACTAAACCAATGACTAATTATATTTCATTTCTCAAGGTCTTTGGACCCATTGGCATCCCCACCTTCATAAACAAGGGGTGGAAACATGAGGCCATGGAATCTATCCTATAAGGGTGCATGAATTGTGTTTGCCCAAGAAAAAATATTTTTTATTACCTCATGGAGCTTTTAAATATGCTTTTTTTTTCCCTACAAAATACTTAATGAGGCAATTTACTAGGGCTGGGTCTTGTAGAGAATGATCCTCCTAAAGTGGTGCACTATAGACCATTAGTCAAAATACTCCAAATGCTAAGAGAGAATTTCTACATCCTTTCACATGGATTAATCATTAATGTGTCCTGGAATTCAGTTCAAAGGTAGACTTCCATGCTAAGAGAAGCACAATAATATTTTGATAGGT
This sequence comes from Quercus variabilis, assembly GCA_030445155.1. Lineage (NCBI taxonomy): Eukaryota > Viridiplantae > Streptophyta > Magnoliopsida > Fagales > Fagaceae > Quercus > Quercus variabilis. The sequence continues at coordinate 22,497,185 of CP129456.1, read as the reverse complement.
AATGAGAATCTTTATTAAATAAAAGAAACTAATGTACAGGCTGAATAGGCTCCCCAAAATAACCACAGACCAATGGCATCCAAAACCCCCTTCCAACACGCCAACAACTCTACCACTTGCTTGGACAGCACCCAAGAGACACTCAACAAACAAAACACAAAAGTCCATACACTATGTGCATATATGCAATAAATAAGAAGATGATCCACATATTCCCAACTATTCTTGCACATACAACACTAATTAACAACACAAATATTCCTCTTCCTCCGATTATCCAATGTAAGAATATTTCCCTTGGCTGCTGTCCATGTGAAAAAAGATACTCTAGTAGGAGTTTTCACCTTCCCAATGCTTCTCCATGGGAAGGAATGTGTACACTTGTTCATAAGAACTCTGTAGCATGACTTAACTTCAAAAGAACCATTCCAAACAATTATGAACTTCAATGCAACAGCTTTGCAAACAAAAATAATTGAGTTTTCGAAATTGGCAATCTCACATTATGCTATCACTCAGCTTCTTTATATTCAGTCATCACAAAATAACTAAATAGCATAAAGGATGTCGCCAAGTCACAATCATGACAACACATATTTGAGTGGATAGATTATCTATACATCCTACAACTTAAACATTTAAGTTGGAGAAATTTATCAGTAGCAAAAAAAGGGGCCAATCATGAATGATGCTAATTGAAACTAGAAAGATAACTTGTAATGTTGTGTTAACCGAATTCCACAGCATTTAAAAGGAAAGGATACTTCCATGCCCATGAGAAGAATTATTAAAAACACATAACTTTTAAGTTGGTCCTAAAGCTCTTTCCATGACTATATATCCTATCAAAAGGGTTTTTTCTTTTTGATTTGAATTGATGTTTGACAATCAAATCTGCAACCACAACAAGATACCTTTCGAACCCATTTTAGAGGAGCGTAGTCCATTAGAAACCAAATCATCTGGGGATGGAACGTCAAACTTGAAAGGGGCTGTATCATCAATATGAATAAGGTTAGAATATATCTAACAATATATAATGGCCATCTTCTGGAGAAATAAAAAATTTGGAATAAGACAGTACTGGTGGATACAAAGATACTCAACTACAAGAGGAATGATTACTCTAATTCTATATATCAACATCCTGTTTTGAAGCATGTGCAGACCTATATTAACATGGTGATGGCTATGAATACTAAAAGCCTTATGGAATTCATGAAATTGTCCTTGGATATTCATATGCTTGTGGGAGTTATTGCCCTCTTCCTTCACAAAAACATCATTCTGCTTTTGTAATGATACAGCCTTTTTGGGTATCCGTTGCGGCAATGATGCAAAAAGAGACTTGGCCATTTTGGATGCTCCAGAATTTTTGCACATGCCCTTAACTGCACGAAAGAGATCTATTCTATAAAAGCACAACAAACTTGAAAGGAAACCTGGCAAAGACACTAGAATAAGATTGGTGACAAGACAAGCACAAGCTGTCTGCATGACAACCTCAGTACAAAACTAAGCTCAACATGTGAGGTCTTGCCAAAAGCCAAACCCAACACAGATACATTTTGAATTAAAAGAGGAGGGGGGGGGGGGTGTTTGAGGGTTGAGGGGGGACAAGAGAGGAGTGTCCCAATCACACAAAATAAAAATCAGTAAAAGTCAATCCATACACAGAAGCTTAGTTCGCAGAAAGCAAGAATGTATGAATTATGATCACAAGGTAGAATTGAATACCTGTTTGCTTATCAATATTGGCGCCAGTTTTTGAAGGATTTAGCACCCCACAAATATCACAAGCAAACAAACCCTCATCATTATCATAAGTGCATACAGAGCAACGCCAAAGGCCACGCTTAGAAGTTTCTTGCTCTAACTGAGGTGCTTTCCCTGTGACAAAATAAACATCAGAGTTTATACGATGAGAATATGTATATCCATGGTTATCAAAACTGCAATCCGGATCATGAAACATCATATTCCCCAAATGATCCAACACACTTTACAAACCACGAATGCAGAATCAGTGCAGGATACAGATCATATAATCACATAGATTTGAGGTACAGTTCCACATAAAAATCATTAATACACCGAATCCAAAACCAATCCACAATAGTCTCCTCCATTTTATAAGATTATTTACTGTTAAAATTTTCACCCAAAGACACAGTTCAAACAAAAATGACTACTTTCACGGCTGCCATCACCCTCCAAGGAAAATCTACACTAGATACCCTTCTCAAAACCTCACAGTACAAACAAACACAAAAAACACCATTTCTGATTCAATTTCTAACACACTTTATCATCCATTTTCAACACATACCTGAGTTAAATACAGAAAATCCAAGAAAAGTAGTAACTGAATCCAACTCCTAATCTTGAACTGGTCTAAGACTAAATATAAGGTTCCAATGCACTACATCACATGATGTTAACCCTATGTATACCATGCCTTCAGCAAGTTTAAACATTATGCAGATAGCAAAGTGAGGGAAATTGGCTATAGAACAAGTAGCCAAGAGCAAACCAAAAAAAGGAAAGACTGGGTGTGAAGCAATTAAAAGAGAAATTCAAATTAATATCGTCACTTACCATTGTCTTCTACGTCGTCATCGTAATCATAATCATAATCATAATCATAACCTTCATAGTCATCAACTTCTTCATCATAATCAACTCCATAGTTTACTTTACGAGGCATGGTCCTAAAAAGAGAGAAAGAGACATGAAATAAATAAATAAACTTGCATATAAGATTTCAAGCCCAAGCTACCAACACGACAAACACACACACACACACACACACACACACACACAATGTAACAAAGAATCCTCAATTTTCAAAGACCCACATACCCCGACGATGTAGCACGCAAAGAATAATTAATCCAACGACACCATTGGCCAACCAAACCTTCTACAGGGCGCACTATATTATAGTCCCAGCTCACACAACCTCAATCCAATAACCGATAACACTTCCGAATGCAAAATTGCTCTCTCTTTCTTGAACATGAATAAAGCTGCACGCCAGACAAAAAAAAAAAAAAAAGTTTACATAGCACCATTATATTAAATTTTTTAATATTTGGATCTAATTATGTTTAATCAAAATGGTACAAAATGTAATTATACTCAACTGCGCCTAAAAACAGCTAATTAATTGAATTAATTAAAATAAAATTCATTTCTCTTATTTCCTTATCGTTTCCCTAGTTTTCTCGGCAACCAAACGAGGAGCCAGTCAATCAAGATCATCTCTAAAAAATGAGATTCCCGTAAAACTCTTGGACAAATACTTACAGAAATCAATCAAAAATATTTCACAAAAAAAAAAAAAAAAAAAAAAAAACGTCAGGTTCACGGCCATGTCTGTCTCTCTGCCAAGCAATGTGCAGTAATGGAAAATAAAATTAACAAAAATTATTCCACCGAGAATTGAAATAAAGGGAAATTTTGTGATATATATGATAGTTAGGGTTTCTACGATAAAGAAAGAAGGAAACGGAAAAGTGGTTTACCAGGTAGAACTGTGAAGATGCGAGCAAGGAAGCTAGATGCTTCTTCTGCTTGCTCTATCTCTATCTCTCTCTCTCTCTCTCTCTCTCTCTCTCTCTCTCTCTCTCTATCTAGTCTCTACTGTATTGTATTCAGAGCCCTCTAGTAGATACCCATTTGTAAAAGAGGTTAAAGGGGCGGGTGAAAACCTTTTTCTAATATTTATAGCCTTTTGAACCTAAAAGTAACTTGTCAATAAAATTTAAATTTTTTAAAAGTTTTATTTCAAGGTATTGATAATTCAAAACATTGTATAATTTAAATAAGCTATATAACTTATTAAAAAAATTAGAAAAAAGTTATAACTTTTTTTTTTGCTGCATCATAATTTGAAATAAGTTGTATAACTTTTGTTTTTATTGTAATTATTTATGAATAACAATAGTTTTTTTGTGTATCAAAAAAAAAAAAAAAGTTTGTTGGAAGTTCATGGTCATGTTATTATGTCACTACTTACATCAATTCCTAAAAAAACTTTTAAGTAAAAGTTAATAAAATCTCATACATAAAAATGCAGTCTGAAATTTCGTAAGAATGAACAAATTTTAGATAAAATGGTCAAAATTAGGCTGATATGTCCAGAATTTGCATTGGAACAAAATTAAGGGATGTGATTTATTATATTGGTTTATGTATTGGAACAGAAAATTCATGCAATTCCAATCAAAACATAACGACTTTCAAAACTTTAATATTAAACATTTATTTTAAAAGAAGAAGATAAGCTCGAACTCTTAATTATATTTTACACTTACACATAAATTTTAATGTGGATTGTCATCAATGCATCCAAGTCAACATAGTCTTCAGAATAAAACGGGAATTTGGAAGTGAGATCTATATTTTCTAATAATTTTGGACTTAAAATAGATACTCTTAATTCAAAATTGTCTTTTCTTATTCTTAAATAAATGTACCCGAATAGACTAAAATGCTACGTTGATGTGGCTTAATATGAGCGTAATAACAATAAGTGTTAGGCTTTGCTTTTAGATATTATATAGATAGATTACATTTGATCTAAAAAAATCAAAATAGTCTATGAAGTTGATTTAGGAAAATATGAGCTTACTAGGGGAAAAAACCAAAGTCAAAAGCTTTTACCTTCTATTATATGGCCCTAATTTAGAAAAACATGAGCTTTCAAAAGTGGCAAAAGAGTTGATGGGTTGAAATAAGTCAAAACTTTTATTTTGTTATTATTATTATTATTATAACATAAATTGTTGGACTGAAAATCCATCACTCCCCCCAATACAATGCTACTGGGCATGGCTACAAAGCAGTGACAGATCCCCTGTCCCCCTGCTCATGAACACCCTGCATAACAGAAACGAAAATAAATCCCAACTCCTACAGTACAATTCCAAATACAGCCAAACCGAAACGATCCAAAGAAATTGAATGAAAGTCAAAATCTCTGAGAAAGGCCAACTTATTAAAAGAGCTGTTTTTCCATTGAAACTTTAATTTGCTCTTCAAAATTAAAAGTCTATTTTGGTTATTCATATAAACAATGGTTTCTATACAGAGGTAGTGAAGTATTTAATGTTACAACATTTGCTTGGCCTGTACAACTTGAAACAACGAGCTCTTCCTATATGAAAAACGATGTAAAGTTGACATCCTATGATATAATCATCTGAATAAGTAAGATCTGTATTGCTAGTTGCTATGCAGCTGCTCAAAAGCTTTTTAATTATCTATCAGCCAAGATTGACTCACTCCAGGAAAGCATGAGATCCCGGACAACGGTTGGAAAATCTGCAAGTCCCAGCATAAAAGTTTGAGTAGAAAATCAAACCATAAGATTTGAGTTGCATCATGTCACAGAGCTACTCAATTAAGTTGTCATTTTATGTTCAAAAGGTCAAAATAAGGTTTACCTCGTGCTACTTCCAAGGCTACTGACGGTACGTCTATATCGTTTTCAACCAGCCTATAGACATCCACGAGCTATAGAAGACACATTGATAATTTAGCATTCTTGTAAACCAAGTATTATGGCCATAAAAAAAAATAAAAAAATAAAACAATTTTCAGATCTACAGACCTCCTGGATGTGAAGCTTTGAATCTTCAGTCAATGCAAGAAGAAGCTGTCTGCGGATTCCTTCATCAATAAGGAAAAGGCGAGCTCCATCTTTGATGGTATCTGTGAGATCTAGTTTTCTTTGAACTCGCCAGTCTCTTGAACCTTGCCTGTTTAAAGAAGGTCTATGTAAACAAAGGTTCTTAAAACTCCCAAGCGTAATAAAAGACAAAGGAAGCAAGTGGCCAAGAAAAGATACCGACATTTCCTTTACTTGCAATGCAGGGTTGCTGCTCATCTTGGTGACATTTTCCTTAGCAAGAACAATAAGGTTTTCGAGCCGTTTCCACTGGAAAATACCATCTTTAAATAGAACCTAATACAAAAAAGCAGATCACTATTAAAGGTTGTAACTGGAGAAAATTTTCTATGTTGGTGCAACATGGCCAGTGGAGATATTGGAAAACATACAGGAGCACTACCAAAGAAACCATATATGGTCACTATTCTGTAGCTTGATAAAAAGAGAGGAAAAAAGAAGACAAATAGTTGCTTAAAAATTAGAAGCTTCTCTAACTTAAATATATTAAAATATACACATCAAAATTAAGGAAATTAGTTCTGAGACAAAAGAAGTGAATATTCTAAGAAAAATGAAGTTTCCAAGAAGAATGACTTTGAGCTGACCTGTATGAGGCGTTCACGTAGAGCAGGATTTGGGTCTGTTAGAAGGCGCTTTGCCACATATGGATAGGCAACCTATTCAATTAGTTAACATCAATAATTACATGAAAATAGAGAGCATGATAGTGTATAAATTAAATAAAAGGCATGATAAAATTTGGATAGTTATCATAAGATATACAGAACTGCTTCCATCATAGCTACTAGCCAAAATTTTTTAAGCATATGTTTTGGGACTAAGGCTTGGTTGTTGTTATGTTAATGAATAAATATCTTTACAATTTTAGCAAAGAGAACTGATAACGTATATAAGAAAACAAACTACTGTAGTCCCTCATTGTGAGATCAGGGCCATCAACAAGGCACTAGGGTGGATTGTATCAGACTTTTTAAAGTGTAATTTATTGATAGAAATTATAGTGCAGTTTATGTTTCTTGATAGAAACAAAAACTGCACTATAATTTATAGATTAAATTCGCTAGATACATCTAATTAACATTTACATATCTGAAGGTTAGGACAAGTGGGATTACAGAAACAAACTACTTAAGTTTGATGTACATCATAATTTCAAATTATGACAGATCCACAAATTTAAAAGAAGATAGGATACCCAAACATGAATAAGGGAAACAAGAAGCTTTATCTTTACCTCCAGAAACTTGAAGTCTGGCTTTAGAGTAAAACAGATTCCCTCTTGTGTCAATAAAGAACGGATAACAAGAGAAAACCTCTCTGGAATTCGGATGGGATAATTGTAAACCAATTGATTAAATTTACCTGCAGCAGATAGAACACATGCTTACAAAGTAGTATAGGATAAAAGTAACTACAAAATGCAAAAGTTTCATGTAATACAATTATTCTTGTAATAGATCAAATAGTAATTATACAGCAAAGCACTGAAACAAACAGCATGACCTTCAAATTGTTCAACAAATTCAAATAAGCATATGAAACATTTATATACTGGGATAAAACTTGATATTCAAACATCATTTGTCATACTAAATCATATCCAAAGCAGGGTGATTTATCTGAAGAAGTCACTATCATGAATATTTGATTCATAAAGAGTTCTATCATGTGCATTAGGGTGTGAAGATTACGAGCCCCCAACCAAAAATGCATTGTTTGAAAAGTACAATAGAGCGAGAAGTCTCATAAATTTACAATTAAGAGTCTCACAATCCCTATGTTCTTTTGTTTTTAAGCATGGTAATTAAAGAAATAAACTTACAAATCAAACAAACCAAGAAAAGAACACTTCAGAAAGTACAACAAAGGTGCAGATTATATATAGTCAGAGAGCATGAAATGGAATATACCAAATGTAGGACTTTAAACTAACAATAACATCCCCTGCCCAAAAAAAAACAGAGAGATAAATTACCAGTAACACTTCGAAAATTAAAATCAGAGACTCCTTTTCCAGCAGAGTTCTGCCAAATTGCTTCTAAAGCTGGAATTATAGGAGAGACATCAGTTCCGGGAGCCAGGAAGCCAAGCCTGGTGAAATCATTTGCCATCTCCACATAGTCCTCATTTACAGCATGGACAACAGCATCAATCAAGATCTGTTTGTTTTGCTGAAGGATTGAAAGGAAATCAATATGTGGTTCCAACAGAAAGCAACTCAATGCAAAATGAGATTGACTAAAGAATAGTAAAAACATAGCAGAATCAATATCTTTAAGGATAGTTCCAACAAATCCTTGAAGCCTACCAATTTTGGCAGGTGGACCATGAAGTGCTTTTGTAAGCATGGTAAGTTTACACACGCACCAAGTGGGTTTTTGAACCCACAGCTTTACCCTTCACCCTTTTTATGGGAGAAGGAGGTGGCATTTGAGTGATGTCACCATATGGTGAATAATTATAAAAAAAAAAATACATCATAAATTATCTAAGAATTTCAAAAATTTCAGATGAGCCATTATTTAATCTAGGGAATTTTCTTCTATGCTTTCAATTACATTCAACTTCTACAATTTACATACTTAATTGCCCATATAAAATCCCAAGTCCATTGCCCTTTATTGCCGCTGGGTCATTCATATTCATAGGGTGCAATGAGCTTGTATTGTTATTAAATGCAGCCACGAATACTACTAAAAAAAGAGGTAAAAAACGTACAGTTCAACTTAATATCTCTGCAAAAACCCAAATTACCTGACTAAGCACAGCAACATTTCCAAAGTCCACATACGCAATACGTCCATCACGCATAGCAAAAATATTTCCAGGGTGTGGATCTCCATGAAATAACCCAAATTCTAATAATTGCCGCAAAGCAGCACTAACTCCAACTGTCAAAAATCCATTTACATCAATGCCACCTTCCTTAACAGCCTGAGTTATATGGAGGAAAGATTATTACTAGATGAAGTGATATCAATTGGTTTGTAAATTTTATATATATATGAAAGCAGCAGCTTCTGTCTTAATAATCAAACCTGTGGATCAGTGCACCGGATGCCATCAATCCATTCCATAACCAGAACACGTGACCCACAAAGCTTCTTGTAAACCCGAGGAATTTTGACAGTGGGGTCATTTTTGAAGTTCTCAAGAAAATCCTCAATATTGCGGGCTTCCTGAATTAGAGAATAGAAACATCATACTACATCTCATTAAATATAAAAGTAAAATAAATTACTGAAATGCAAGTGCATTGGTAGCTCAATTATCATACAGGTTTCATAAACGTTATTCAGCCAACATGCTTTATATTAGTGCCTTTTTTTACATCGTTAGTAATTACACCCATAATCTGTATTTCAAGGTACTAAAGAACTTTTAATGCCAAACAGGAAAGTTCTGAAAGGTACCAAGGTGTAATCAAGCTCTTCCAAAAGCTTCTCACCAAATTCATCAACTATCAGCTCAGCATTACACCCCAGTTTCTGTAGACTGATGCCATTCAAAAGTGAAGCAAGATTGCGAAATAGAAAAAGATCCCGATAAATTATAGGCTCTATCTGAGGCCTTTGAACCTGTAATTATATGAGTAGAATTGTAATTAGTTAGACAGACTGTGTTTTTGAAATCCAAGTTAAACGAAATCCCTATAAAACTAGATAAGCTTACATGTCATTAAGCACATTCAAAACCAAAACCCAATTACTTTAATGAAAACAATTTCCCCCCCTTTGACGCTTCCACCTTATACAATATAAGTGGCACCATAATCAAGCAATAATGAAAAGCATTTGCACTAATCTGAGGAAACATGGCAACAAGAGAACTAATGACTTCACCAAGCATGAATCACACCAGTAAACGATAGCATTAAATATACAGGTCACATTTGTTATCTCTATAAAACTAAAAATTCCCAACCCATGAATGTCCAAAAAAAAAAAAAAAAAGGATAACAAAATAAGGGTAAATTTCATACAACCTTAATAGCAACCTCCTCCCCAGAGTCACGTAAAGTAGCTCGGTAAACTTGACCCAAACTTGCAGCTGCTATTGTCCGTGATGAAATTTTACTGAAAACAGCTTCAAGTGGTTGGCCCAATTCCTCTTCTATGATGTTGAAAGCAACCTAGGCCATTGTCAAGCCATCCACAAAATATTACTACAGCCACAATGCAACCGAAAATAATAATAATAATAAGGTCCATCACGAATAGAAGTGTTTAGTAGTTAGTATGACAAAATGAGCTTTTACCTGATTGGGGAAAGGAGGAACATCATCTTGAAGAATGCAAAGTTCATTCATATAATCTTCTCTGATGATATCAGGTCTGTTTGCAAGAACCTGCCAATACACGAACAACATTCAATCAACAGGGAAATACAAAACCATAGCACATGTACTAGTTGAGCAAAAACCATGGATTCAAAGTTCAATGCCATAATTGAGAAGTTGCTAAAATATGCACTTCAATAGCAACCTTTTCTTCTTGATACTTGATTACTTCAGCTTTAAAATTTAGTTGACTATTATGAAAAATCTGGGTGGCTAAATTTCAGCCAAGCAGGGTAAAACTTTAAAATTTTTTAAAGTATTTCAGAAAAGGCACTTTTTCATTATTTTATTGACTCAACAGAAAACCAAATGAACAAGTCAGTTAAAATTGAATCACGTATACAAGGGAAAAAACAACACTATTTTAATAGTCTCATTGTCAAGAACTGACAGTATATCAATAACAAATATAAGTGAACCAAATTTAGAAGTTGAGTACTGCTAACAAACACTTGCTATTAAAGAGATAACAAAAACAAAAACCCAAAAGTGAATAAAGACTATAGCATACGAGTAAAAACGCAACAAACCTGGCCGGCTTTGACAAAAGAAGGTCCCAAATCACAGAGGAGATTCCTAAGCTGCCGAGCACGAAAGGGAACAACCTCTTCATCTCTTCCAACCAAGAAATCATACACCAAGGCAGACCAGTACAATCCCAAACTCCACACTATCTCCACACCACGCGAAATTAGCGAGAAAATAGCCCCTCTGGATTCCAATACTTTATTCCTCACCTAATTATCAACAACAATAATGTAAACTCAGCCACAAGGTAAACACAAATACACGACAAACTGAAAGAAAAATTTTCTTTTTAAAGCATTTTCAATTTCATCTTAACAATCCAATTGTTCACAAAAACAAAACCAAAATTGTCCTATTCATATTGCAATACCTTAACTTCCTCCCAATTATCAATAGGGCCTGTAAACGAGCCGACTATTAAACTTAAAAATTACCCACTTAATTTTATTTGAACACAAGCCAAGCTCGAGTACATCATCAAACTATATAAACATATTTGTATTCGAGTACACATATAAAACATATAATATTATATATTCTTAAATCGAGCTTGTTCACGAACACATTATTATATTTTATCGAGCCAAGCTCGTTGTGTTCATAAACAGCTCAATTCATTTACAATCCTAACTAAGCACAGAGCAATTACATAACAAAATTCAACAAAAATATGTTTTTTTAAAAAAAAAATCATACTGTTTCGGGAGAGTACTTGCGAAACGGCACACAAACGCCGCGCTCGATATCGAGTTGCTCCAAGGCACTGCTGGATTTGGCTGATTGCAAAGCGGCTAAGCTCCTCCTCGGTACGGTGCCGTTTACGGAACCATCGGCTGCGGAATTTGAGAGTCGCATTTGCAAGTGTTTCGATTTCTTCTTGCGAAGTAGAGTTTGTGATGGCACATAGACATGGTAGTTGGTGCGATTAGTAGAGAAAGGGACTGTGTTAACATAATTTGTGTGTATTAAGTTCATGGGTCTATAACTCTAGAGAGAAACCAAAAAAAAAAAAACTAAACTTTGGTGCTGAAGAGTGAAGAGAGAGTAAACGGGTTCGAAGACTGGTTTTTGGTTAAAATTTTAATATTGGTTTTTTATTTTGGGAGAGAAAAGTGAATAGAAGATTGGGAACCACATAAAGTTTTGGGTTGGTTTTTGAAGATCAATTTGAGACAAAAACGCAAAGTGTGTACGTAGTAGATGTTTTTTATGAAAGTAATTGATGTTTGAAAGTTCTAGTTCACGTCTTCAGTGTCAGCCAACCAAATCATTTTGCGTGGCCTTGGATGCTACAGCCCGAACTTGTATAAAATATTAAAATATTGGCAAAAATGCAAAACTGGCTCCCGCGGTTTTTCATTTTAATTTTTTTAACTTTCAGTTTTGTCAATTCAGCACTTTAACTTTCAATTTTTGTCAATTTAAGGCTCCGTTACAACTTAGTTACTGCTGCCGTTAGATAGACTCTGTGGAAAAGGACAAAACGGTAAATTGAAGATTGGAGGTGGAGTTGAGAATTTTCTCGTGATTTTTTATCACGCTGATCATGCCTTTATCAATGAAGATCCAGCCGATCGATTTTAACACGCCGAAAGAGACGATGAGGATCGACTCAGTAAAGCCAACGGTGAAGTCTCGGCTGAAGATGTTTTTTGATTTCCCGAGGGTTCTGAGGAATTCCACGGTGGCGCCGGAAGAGACGATGAGGTCCAACTTTAATGCGAGAACAAAGACGATGGAGGTGGTGATTAAGATAGAAGGCCAGACAAGGGTTTCTAAACCGAGAGCTACGGCTATCAGCGCAGTCATTGCACCCATGGTTGATGAGAGAAATACCCACATGAATGTCAGTATTGCGTTCTCGATTGCCGCCTTTATCGCACCCCTTTCCTTCATTTCAACACACACACACACTCGCTAATTTGTGTTTTGTTCTTTTGGCAGTGGCAAAAGAAAAAGACTAGCGACAAACAAAGGCACCAAAATACTTTTAGCTCCCTCTCCTCTCTAAGTCTGATTGACTCTCTTCTTTCTCTCTTATCCATATCTAATTTTCTATATACTAATACGACTCAATTCCTGAGAATTTTGAGAAATTCCATGGTGGCGCCGGAGAAGATCGTGGAAGAGGAGCCGCATTTTTAGAAGGACGACTTTAATGGCTCGGTTGTGGTGGCGCCGGTGGTGGCCGCTGAGTTTGAGCCAAGTTCTATGTGCTTGGATAGTATGGTACAGAACTTCATTGAAGAGAACAATAACAACAACAAGAAGAAGAAGCAATCGATCAGGTGTGGCCATAGCCGCTGCAACTGTTTTAACCGAAACTAGATTGATAGCAGTTCGGAAGATGAATGGGACTCTTTTAGCGATTCTAACTATTCTTCCACAATGTCGACTCAACTCCACCTCCAATTAGGGGCGTGCAGAAAACCCACTGACCCGCCAAACCCGACCCGACCCGACCCAACCCGACCCGCTGGGTTGAGTCGGTTTTTGGGGCTTGATGGGTTAGGTTGCGTTACAAAAATTATTTTTATAGCGGGTTGGGTTGGGTTTGGGTCATAAAATTACAAACCCGCCAAACCCAACCCGCCCACCCATATTTAATATATATTTAAAATATATTATATATTTAACAATTTTTAAAAAAAAAAAAAAAAACTAGCTGTAGGACATTTATATATATATATATATAAATATTATATATTTAATAATTAAAAAAAAAAAAAAAAAAAACCAGTTGTAGAGCAGCACTTCTTCAGTTCTTCCTACTAATACTAATTTAATATATATATATATATATATATATATATAATATTATATAATTAATAAATTTTTTAAAATAACCAGCTCTTCCTATCTCATATAAAAGCCAATTACTTTACACAAACCCTAGTAAATTATTATTGTTGTTTAGTCATTAGTGTTGTTTGCCTTTAAGGAGTTACATTGATACTAATCTTTGAGTTTTTTTTAATATGTTAATATTTATATTCTTTTCTACTCAATTTAATAATAATAATAATTTGTCAAACCCATGGGTTCAACAATACCCAACCCGACCCATGTGGGTTGGGTTGGACTTATGTGATGGGTTGGGTTGGATTAAATTTTTTTTTGACCTACCATGGTGGGTTGGGTCAAAAAATCCTCTCAATCTGACCTAACCCGACCCATGCCAACCCCTACCTCCAATCTTCAATTTACCATTTTGTCCTTTTCCACATAACCTATCTAACAGCAGCAGTAACTAAGTTGTAACGAAACATTGAATTGACAAAAATTGAAAGTTAGAGGACTGAATTGACAAAACTGAAAGTTAGAAAATTGAAATGAAAAACAGTGAAAGTTAGAGGGTCAGTTTTACATTTTTGCCTAGAATATATGAATATGATATGAAAGAACATCCACAGCATTGGAGCTAGAAATTTTGCTTTTTAGCTCTACCAAAAGTTACTTTATCTATTTTACTTACACACATGCTACAGCAATAGATCTATTTTAGCTTTTAACACAATAAATAATATTATAATATAAACATCACAATAACATAATATAACTACTATAATAAAATAATATATCTCACTCCCAAAAAAAATTCACAGCACCAACCACAACCACTTCTACCATCAGCCATAGCCACAACCACACCCACACCCACATCCACCACCGCCACCAGTCCACAACAGGAAAAAAATAAATAAATAAATAAAAATAAAAAAAAAATAAAAAAAAAAACCAAATCTCCAATCTTTTTCCTCAACCCAAACCAAATAAAATCACCAATCACAAACAAAATAAAAAATCACCAATCACAAATAAGCACAACATCAACGAGCAAGCACAACCATGAGCAAGCACTCTGATCGGCGGCGTGTGTCTAAGCTGATCAGCGGCTTAGGACAGTTGGTGGGTTTGAGGCTGAGAGAGTTGATCGGCGGTGGGTCTGAGCCAATCGGCTGCTTGGGATGTTGACGATCAGTGGCAGCGACGTTGATGATCGTTGGATGGCAGGTGGTGGATGGTGGTGACGTTGATGATCGGTGGCAGCAACGTTGACGATGGTCAAGCCAGTGGCATTGACATTGACAATGAGCTTCAATGAATGAGAGAGAGTGAATGAGAGGTGAATGACTAGAGTGAATGAGAGAATGAATAAAAAAAGAAAGGGGCTGGAATAAAAAATTACTTTTTTTTGAGCTCCAAGCTACAGTGCACATCTATCTATAGATGTGCACTGTAGCAATTCAACTAAAAAATTTAGCTATTGTTCACTGCTGCATGGGGTTTTTTTTTTTTTTTTTTTTTTTTTTTTTTTTTTTTTTTGTGTTTTGGCACATCTAAAATAGCAATATAGCTATTTAGCACCACTGCTGCAAGTGTTCTTACAGGCTTACCAAAAAAAAAGATATGAAATTACATTATTGGTCGTCTAATAATTTATACTAATAATAATGATTATTATTATTAGGCAAAACCACAATAAGTATAAAAGAAAATAAAACCAGGTTTTATTTAGTTTTTCTTTCTTTCAATTTTAGCGTTCTTTAGCCAAATTATAAAAACTTCCATAATTTTTATGGAACTTTAACTTTTAGATTTATTTTCTTTGTATGTTTTTTAGGGTAAAAGTGACGTAGATAAATAATGGCTACATAATAGAACCAAAATCAGGAACCAAAATTAGATGAGCTGGAAAGTAACATAAAATTGGATCTACCCTTATGCGAATAATCTGCATTTTCCATAAATAATAATAATAATTGTAAGGACACAATTTGGATCCTAAGCCTAAAGAGTTCGATACAATGAATTTGTAAAGTGGGTTCAAAACTAGGCTCTAATAAGTTGGATCACAGTTATGGTTCAGATGATAAAAAGACAAAAGCAAAATGGGTTGATCCAAAATGAATAATTCTAGTTTTTTTTTTTTTTTTTTTTTTTTTTTTTTTTTTTTTTAATTTTGTTACAATTTTGGTTCTTTTTGCCACACTCTCCTTTCTACCGATTTTCAGCTGCCCCACTTGTAATGGGGTTTTTTCTTCTTTATATTACTCTCATTTGCTCCATCTCAGCCTTCCACGTGTAGATCAGATGGCTGACTCCTTTCCTTGTCCCATCAGCACCTTCATGAAGTCCTTAGAGATAACTGTAAGACCGAATCTCACTATTCAGGTATTACCTCCACATAAATGCGGTCAAAGAGTTAGTTACAGAGCATTTAATACAGTGGTAGTAGCTTTTCCTTAGATATTTCCCACTTTCCTATTACCTCATCCCTTCCTAAAGCTTATCCCTACCAGCAAAATTGCCCAGAATGTTGCCCCTGATGGCAGGTCAACCCTTTTGACCTTAGTCCTGTTACGCCAAGGTGAAATTTGTCCTCTGACATACTTCCTAGAACCCTAAGACTAGACCCCTTTGCCCATCCACTATCTTGCACTCCAAAACTTACGTCTACCTGTCCTCAGACTATTGAATGTCCTTAGACAAGGCCCATGGCCTAATATACCCTTCTAGGCCTGCCATCCCTACAATAATAATCTATAATCTATATCATATACAACATAATAAAAGTTTGGCTTAGAAGCCATAGTTGCGCCAAGTAACTTCACCAAATTGCATAATTTTTTTAAAATTTTTAGATTTTTCAATAAATTCATTCACTTAAGTGTTTAGATAAAAACAAAAAGTTTTCGATCTTTATCAACTTCTTTGGATAAAGTAACTATAAATGTTCTAATAAACTTCTTCTTCTTCTAATAAACATCTTAGCATGTTTAGTGTTGATATTAATTTGACACTTTAAGATGTAAATGCTTCATTATAATTAAATATAAATGTTATTATGCCGATATGTTAGAATTATTATTTGTTGTTCCTCACCCTACTTCACCTAAATTGTTATTTGAATAAGTAAAAGTTATACCTTAGTCTGACCGGATATAGCATTTCTCTTCAATCATTAATTAGTATTTCTCAATAAAATTATTCATGTTATAAGTTTATGACCAAAACCATGCAAAACCCGGCCCGTTTACTACTAAAAACTTTTAGAAATTTAAAACTTGCCATAATCTTTAAAATATTATACTATTTTATTTGTTATTAAATTTAATTATATTATCAATATATATATATATATATATTAAATTTATATATAATTTTTTTATTAAATCATGTATCGCACGGGCACAATACTGATATATATATATATATATATATATATATAAAACTGAAGCTTTTGAAAATCTCACAATTTTTCACGTCAGCATTATTTAAAAAAAAAAAAATTCTGATTTTTTTATTCTAAAACCCGATAATACATAAAACCCAATAATACAAAAAACTAAATTCTAATTTTCTATTTCTCTCGTTCAGGTCTAGTTTCTGTCCAGTAGTCAATGCCACTAGACACGTTGGATACGCGACACATGTCCAGTCTTGGACACATGTCGCGTATCCAATGTGTTAGTCTTAGACACGTGTCACGTATCCAACGTGTCCAGTGGCCACTGGCCACTGGACAGAAGCTGAGTCCCTCCCGTTCCCCTTATCCTTCCCCGTTCCATTTCTTCGTCGTCCAAAACACACCCCTCGGCCAAAACTTCTCCGTCATCCAAAAAACACCCCACGGCCAATACCCCTCTCCATCGTCCAAAACTTAGACCCATATTAGCTCCTACAAAACCCAATCCTGTTCCCCTTCTCCATCGTCCAAAACGCCTCCAAAGTGATTCACTCCAATTGCAGACACAAGTCAACCAAACCCCTTCTCCGTATTAGACCATTCTCTCTTGGTATTTCTCAGTTAATCTATGAATAATATATTTTCCTATTCTAGATGAACACTGCGAAAGAGAGATAGGAGATGAGTGGCCCAAGATTGGTAACTTCTTCTAACGCTATTCTCTTCTCCTTTAAAGTAATAAAAATTTTACTGACTCCAATTGCTCTTGCTAATTTCCTTCAGCTTGGCATGTAGACTAATCTAAAATAACTCATATGGTTTTCTTTTGGGCTTGTAGTTTGTTAAGATAAAGTTTGTCAAAGAAGAAGATGATGAAGAAGAGCAAGAGCAAGCCGAAGAAGAGGACCTGTGATTTCTGTGATTCTAGGTTCATGATTTGACATTCAAGTAGAGATTTTTGGATGACGATGGTGAAAGATGATTTGTGTGTATGGGCAAAGTTCATTCTTTGTTTGATTCAGTTATAGTCAAATCCAATCATGGGTAACTTCTTCAAACTCTTCTTCTACTTCGTCTTTTCTTTTATTTTTTGTTAGAGCAAAATATATATTAATTATCCTACTTATCTAGCAAATTTTGAATGGTGGTTGTGCTTTTAATTGTGGCAATTTAAATATTAGTTTTTGTTATTCAATTATTGGAGATTACTCTTTATTCGACAAAATGATAAAATGAGTCTCTATAATAGTGCCTATGAGTTGTTTGATGCCAGGTCTCAGCGGGATTCTGCATATGGGGAGCAATGACAAATTTGACAGAATTACAACAATTTTTTATTTATTTTCTATTATCTGAAACAAAATTGAGTCCTATTCAATGCATAGGGGAAAATTTCATATATTTTCTTACAAAATTTCTTACGTCATCACAAATACACTGCACATTTATTCTCCAATCCATAATCCCAAATTATATTAAAAGATCAATTCTCTGCTTACATAGCTTTTACTTTAGAACCTATATGGAACTTAAGGAACCAAGTGGAACACTGATCAACATCCTAACCACCATTATATCAATTGAAAACAGGGCAGTCGAGTGGATGAATTTACAAGACTATTCTAGAACTTTGGTAGAAGAAAGGGTGGTGAAAATGGACAAATATAGCCAAGGCTTTGTGGTTGAGTTTCTATTTCCTTTGATAATTTTGAGAAGCTCTCGAACAATATAGCCAAGGCTTTGTGAGTATTTGTTATCTAAGTAATTGATTTTGGAAAAAAGTTTGTTTAATGATTTATATATGCTTCATAACTGTTCGTAAGTCACAACTATGACATTGATTTAAGGGCATCTTTGTAAGTATGTGTTTCCACGTTCTTATCATGACAAATACTTTACATGGTTTTTCATTGCACAACATCAATCAATGAGGGATCGCATTCCAGATGTGTGGGGTGAATTAGGACCAGCCATTGTATATATATATTATTTTTTTAAAATTCAGTGTTGTGGGCATGGGAGGAAACCTTGCCGCTTTTACTTCAAAGTAGCTGTTTTCATGGTAAATTTTAATCAATCTCATGCTTAGGTTCATGGACAGGAGAATTGTCTAATACAAGTTTCTTTTGAATGTGTTGATAGTGGGAGCTTCTTTACTATTCTATTTTCTATAGGTTATATAGGTTATTTACATCTACTAGCAGTGATGATATCTCCACAGCTATACAATTCATCAATAAGGCAAGGCCATGGATTACATTGATGGCCATTGGCTGGGAATATGGTGCAAACATTTGACAAAGTACTTCGCAGAAGCTGGAGAGAATACACCACTTATAGTTGCGACGTGCATAGACAATTCATTTGACTCAGAGGAGGCTACAAGGTCCTCTCTTTATCATAGGCTGCATATCTCACATACTTAAAACTGTTCTTACAAATACAAATATACAAGAATTGACATTTGTCCATCTAACAAATGAGTTAGAATTCCTGAAATTTAAGAATTCCCATGAATTGCTACGTGAAACACACCTTAACAGAAAAAGTTATAGCCTATTACAAAACGAGAGAAATACTCCCCCCCATGAGAACAGTTGCAACTGCCATTTTCTTCATCCTTCATCTTGTTCCAGTTCCTTCCCAATCTCTTCAGCATCATTTTTAGAAACCTCTCCTTTTGGTTTTTTTTTTTTTTTTGGGTACCTGATACATTATGACCAATTTTGCCCATTTGAACCTTTGCTAAAAGGTCATTTCATCATCCTCTAAAAGTTTCAATTTCCAAATCCAACACTAGTGATTAGGGGTGGCAAAGTAAGCCCAAACTTATTTGCCCATCCAAACTTACCCACTCTAATTGAACCTAAACTCATCCAATTATTAGTTGGGTTAAATGGGCATCAACCCAATTGGACTCAGTAATTATGAGTTTTAACTAAAAACCCAATAAGACCCATTTAATCCAAAACTAATATACCAAAATTCAACCTAGCTCTTACCATTAAAAAAAAAAAAGAAAAAAAAAAAAAGAGCCCTCAAACGTTTCAGTATTTCAGGGTTTTCATTTTCCTTCATTTTCTCGGCCTCTAAACACTTCTCTCTCTCTCTCTCTCTCTCTCTCTCTCTCTCAGCGTTTTGGAGTGCTTTTAGTGCTGATTTTCGAGTTGTAAACAAAACAAAGATGTATCCTTTGGCTTGTTTGATGGTTTTGTACACGAAGAGAGCGAATCCTCTAGATCTCCCGGTGATAGAGTCAAATCCGATTGGTCCAGTCTCAATCTCGCCGAATTTGGTTTCGAATCTGCCAGTCAATAGGGTGTTGCTGCTATTCTTGGCTAAAGTTGAGCTAGAAGAGCTAGAGCTTGAGCTTGAAGTGAGTGCACCATTGGCCACTGAGCTACGAGTTCTCAAGGGAGAGATTGGTGAGGCCAGATCAAGCTTGCAAAAATCGAGCTTGTTCTCGTTGTAACTCAGTGAGTCATGGAATCGAGTGGTTAAGGAGTCAAAGCTAGAAATTTCTTGTATGGGTTTTGCAAAATGCGACATGTCGTGCAACCAGTTTGCGAAGAAATGTTTGTAAATTGTAATTGGTGAGCGCAAGAGTTCGGTTGTTTTAGCAATTTTTTGTGTTAAGAATACAAAGAATGAGTTATGTAATAGTAGAGAGAGTGCAAGGAAGAAAATTGTTATCAAAGTCTAGTCTCGATCATTGCAATCTTGTTCCTGTTTTGGTGATTTGTTTAGTTGCTAAGAAAGTGCAAGAAATGGAAGCTAAATGCTTAATAAATCAGGCCCCTTTTATGTTTTTTTAAAAAATAAATAAATAAATTTTGTTGTTTAGAGAGTGCTGTTTGAAGTGATTTTCTTTTCAAGCTTGTAGTGTATCTTTTGTTTAATTTGATTTTTTGGGAAAGTAGAATGGAAAAGAGAATCCAAGAAAGTGTTGGAGTTTTCACTTTAATAACATTTTGATAATTTTGATAATCGGGTGAGTTTGAGTTTACCCATAATAATTAGATTGAATTTGGGTTTGGATTAAAAACAATTAATTAAATGAGTTTTAATGAGTAAATAAGTTTTATATACCAAATCTAATTATGCCTACCCCAAACCCACCCATTTGACCCCCCTACTGGTGATTGGTGTAGTACAATGAGTGCTGTCAAATCTCAAATGTCAACACCGTTTCGAAACCCCAATTTCTCTTTTTCATTTTTTTTGTTCTAGTGACAAATTATCAATACCTAGCTCTAGGTAGGTGAGGGTAAAAACATATAATTCTGGAGTAAAATTGTTTTATGTTGGCTACGACTTTGGAGCAATGATTTTCCAGAAAAGAAATATAAATAGACAACCAAAAAAGGGATGATCTCCAAAGGAATGCCCAATATTTACAACACATTAGGAGATTTAAGTTATATTTAAGACAAGTTAGCTTGCACTTCGAAGATGCAGGTATCCAACTAGATTTCTACGCTCTATTTAGACCAAAGGAGATAACAAAAACTAAAACAGCATTCATCATGTATGCCCCAACTCGTAACACAACCCGAGCAGAAGTTAAATCCTCAAGAATATCAACCAGATGCTGTTGACTTGTAGTGAAACTCATCAATGGTGGAGTATATCAAGCCCTCCTCTTCAAGGGACCTAATAGATTCCCTGGAAATACAAGACATAAAAAAATACATATATATTATATATAAAGTTACAGATTCAGCCAAAAACAAAGGTTACACGCTGCAGGGAAGAGAGAGAGAGAAAGAGAGGTTACATGATCTTCTCCACAGGAAACTTTAGCTGCCGTGAAAGTTCATCCCTGTGTATCCCCTTTTCCTGTCCACTGCATATAATTGGAAGTGAGGTATCACTGAGAATCAAACCTTTATAGTTAAGCATGAAAGTTTCTAAGTACAAATTCAACACTAGTAAAACAAAAGAAGGTTAAAATCAGTGCTAGAGATAGACCGTTAATTTTGAAGAAAGTAAATACTATTCTTGCAAAGAGAAACCAGCTTTATAATGCAAAGCTGTAGAAGAAACCCCATTGTATACAGATATCTTATATTCACAAACTCTCTTTGCCCAGGGAGGGATATACTGGCACTAAAGCTATGTTATCTAAAATGAGGTAACACTAATGGAAAAAAAATAAGCTACAAATTTGATGACTCACATGCTTGAAGGCTGCTGCAGATAATCAAGGACCAATTGATCACAGCTCTTGAGTCCATCAATGCTAAATTGCCCAGATAACTATAGAAAAGAGAATTCAAATGTTACGCCAAACATACAAATGAATAAGGATTTAAAGAATAAACTTTAAAAAAAAAAAAAAATCCAAGTCATAGCATACCTGACTAGATGGTGCTGTCTGACTTCCATTCGACCCATTCCGCATAGGAGTGCTCAGAGATGTATCCACCAACTGAGGCTGGGTTGGGGTAAGTCCTTCCCCCTTCAATTAAAACAGTATATACACGCATAATCAATACAGAAACACACACACACACACATATCATGCATCTATATTTAGAAAATAAATGAACATCTACACTATTACATTAAGCACGCATTCATTACTTGTGTCCATTGTCCACCCAATTGAAGCCACTTCACATTATCATTTTTAAATACCGAAAATGCAAGTGAAATAGTTCTGTTCGACTTTTGAGGGTACAAACTAAAAATTCTAATTGCTTTGAAATTATATTAGTTTAAGACATCCACAGCCACACATTCTATCAATTTCTGGAGATAGGGGGAAGTAGTTTTTCCCATCACCTTTTGTGAATAGTGAAACAACTGTATTGCTAATAGAAAATAATGTGTAAGAGAGCAGGTTCATACGCATGCAGACACCTCTGGTATCAATTTGAGCACAACTAGTAGTACCTGTGATTTGGTTTGCAAGTGATTATGTATGCAATCAATGAAGTGGAAGGTAACCTCATCAAAGTTTGTAACAGGCCTGAGAGACAAGAAAATTTGAGCACATCAGACAAGTAACCTCTCCACTATAAAAGAAAATTGCAAAAATAAAGACAACTATTTTACATTGAAGCCAATCAATTTTCATAATCCATCTGAACTACTCTATCAAATGGTGCTTCATATGTTTTTATTCTAAGGTTTAGCTTACCTCCAATACTTTTTAAACTAGAATCTCTATTTATTTTAATGAGCAACTACCATATCACCTACTAATTAAATAAAATGTGGAGATTAAAGCCCACTACCACTTACCATTGTTATTTAAATCAAAAGGAAATATCCAGCTTTAAAAAGTAATGAAAATAAGCCAAACCCTTTATTCTATCCCCCTTACACATTTTAGTATTTTACTTCCTTATCTTTCCCATTTTAAGAATCATGAGTTGAAAATTTGAGCCCATGAAAACAATCTTGTAAAAAAAAAAAATATATATATATATATATATATAAATATATTATTGTGATTCAAAGCAATCGTCCAATTTAAACCAAAACAAGCATATAGACAACTCTAATTTCTGTGTTTCATCCACCTCTGCCTCTTTAGTCCCCCATTGTCTTAAGGGGAAAAAAAATAAAAATTCTAAGAATCCTAAAATGTGAGATTAGGAAGAGTAGTCAATTGTGTAGCATGAACAAACACAAAAATGAATATGGTGAATGGACCCTTCTAACGCCCAAATCAAAACTACTTATCCATTTGCAAGAGCTAGATATTTGAGACACATCTGAACTTAGTACGTGTTTATCAAAATTTATAAAATGTAATGCGATTTGAATGGTTATGAGTATTATGACTTAATCACCCTCTTATAATTATTCGATCATGAAGTGACTAGTCATGACTCATGAACCAACAATGAAGAAACCTGTAAGAATATAGCTCCAACAACTACCAGAAGTAACACTAACAATATCTAAGAGATCTGCCCACCTCAGTAGTTCCAACCGCATGACTTTACCTCCAGATATATTCAACTCAATAAAACCCTAACACATCTACAAAAGAATGACTGCTCTCAGATTAATAGTTTGCCATTTGTTTAGGGCTCATTTTTGGGATACACCACAAGCCTTAAAATTCCTTGTAAGTACATCCATGCCTAACTGCTCAATGGGCCATTAAAATGCTTATTCAACCAAAAATAGATGAAGCCCAACAATACGGCCCAATCCCATTTAATTTAGGTTAGCTGGGCAATAATGATTTAGGTTGTGTTTAGCATTGGCTGCTAAAGACAGCTTTTTTTACTATTTGGCTTATTTTTCCTACTATTCATAGGTCACAATGCACTTTTTGGTATTATTCATAAGTCTCATTGTACTATTTTAATTAGCTTTTATCTTTTATTTACAGTATTTTCAACAAAAAACTTTCAGTTTCAGCTAAATAAGATGTTTCCAAATAGACTCTTAGGGTCCATTTGGTTAAGGGGTAAAAAAGTGAGATAATAGAAAATAAGAAAATAATAAAAAAGTGAGAGAATAGAAAAGATTTAGTTTTCTCTCATATGTGTTTGGTTGAAAAGATGAAAAAGTGGAGAGATGAAAAACTATAAAAAATGAAATTAGAATAAATTTACAATTGTGTACCTATTAAATAAAACAAAAGGCAATACAATTTTTTATACACATTTATTTATTTAAAAAATTATGTATGAACATTTCACTTTTTTTATTATTATTAGAAAAAGAAAAAAAAAAGTGAGATAAAACAAAAAAATCCAAAACAACATGAATGTGCATAGATTAGTAACAGAGAAGAAACAAAAAAATGTTCGCAAAGAAGAATGTATAGGGGCTTTTGGGCAGCTCATTTTAGTAAGCTTCTCCACCTAGTTTTCTCTCCATTTTGGAGAGAAAACTTTTTGGTGGGCCTGGAGAGAAAACACCTGGACCCCACCACATTTTTTTTCCACTCCCCCTCCCAACCAAACACCCATTAAAATTTCTCTCTCCACTTTTCTCTACTAAATTTTTCATCCTCCCTAAAATCTCTCCAGACAAACACACCCTTAGTTGGTAAAGGGTGGCAATCATTTAAGGTTGGGACAAGTTTTCAAGGAAGTGAGACAACGCAAAGAGACAATTGTACACATGCAAACCCAATTGATGACTCAAAATCTCTCCACTCAACTTGACATGCACTCATAAATGTACGTGACTACAAATAGATGAAGACCAAACATATGGCCCAAGCTCATTTAATTTGGTCCCCTCACAATAACTTCTGTCCAACCATTTTTTGTCCAACAATAAACCACCCCATTAACCATTAGAACTCAAGTTATTCTATCTCCCAAGGTAATTTTGATACTTAACAAGCCATTATCCCTACTCCCTCCTTAACATGCAGGACAAATTCATGAGAGCTATTTGAACACTAATACTACTACTAAACTGTCTACTTAAACCCATATTAAAAAAATATAAAGAGAGAGAAGAAGATAACACATGAATAAACACACTTGAGCATAGATAAGAACCATTTTCATCTCTGTTTTATTCATACAGGTTCTTGTAAAAGTATCCACACACTTCACAAATATGCACATATATGGCTCAATGGCTATCTCCCTACGTCTACAATTTTGGGTTGCCATGTCCATCATATGTCCAAAACATTTGGTTCTGTATCTTCAATCACCGGATATGGCTTGGCTTTTCTACCCTAAAACAAATCAGTGCATGGCAGCAATCCTGCCTAAAACAAATCACATGTTTGGTGACCAAAATTGTGACTGGTGAGACCCCTCTATTAGCAATATGAAGTCAGCATTTTCCACTCCAAAGAAAACATTGATGTTCTCTGTGTAGCAGTAACAAATTAGCAATATATCATATTCCCTAAAGCGTTTAGCCTTTGTGCTTGCATCATTGCTAGACCATCATCCACAACAAACTAAGGATGAGAATGGATATTGCAATTTCAAGTCTATAGAACAGTTCTTGCACAGAATTATAATAGATAGAGCAAGAACATCTTTTCTTTTTTGAGGGTTCCCCTTCAAACATACAAAGCTGTAGGTAATGCCTATATAGCTACTGACTAAATGGATCAAACAACTGAAACTGGTATAACTTGTCAAAGATGTAGATTATGCAGCAAAATTCCAAAAAGAGAAAAAGAACAAGATACAATAAATTTGGGGAAAAAATGTCCCTTCAAGCATGACCTAATTTAACACAGACAGGAAAATTTATAACCATACCTGACAGAGAAGGCAACTAATTGCTTAGCGCCTTGAAAGCTTTTCAAGTGCCCATTAACACGAACATACATTCCATCTCTGTTCCACCATACATCATAGAAAATCATCAAAAATTCTAGGCAGTATGGTACCTTATTTTAACAACCATATTCAAACTGAAAACTAATTAATAAAAATAAGAACTTACAGTATTTCCTCCATTTCAATTGTGTCAAAATTCTCGTTCATCCTATTAAAGAATTAAACATAGATTAAGACATGTTTTCTACAAGGTAGAGTGAGTTTAGAATTAAGAATAGTACCAACTAAGTTACTAAGAAAGAAAAGATATAATAATATGAGCAATTCTTGGTTTCCATTTCAAAGTTCTCCAGTGTCTAGAGGCAAAAATTACTTCAGCGTAATGTCTAAGAAGCCAAGAAAATAAACATTAAAGGTTACAACTAATTAACATAATAACATTTCATGTATTCACATTCAAAATGCATGGATTACCATCTTCTGCATTTCATTCGTCCCGTTCCATCATCTAGAATGAAAGCAACATCAGTATTCCTTCCAACTTTCTCAAACACCATCCCAACCACAGTAACCTGAACCAACAAGATATTAAGAAATACCCATCAAAAAAGAAAACATGTACAACAAGGGCTCAAATTGAATTGGAACTCTGTCCATCATAATTATTGTGAAGAAACATCAATAATATTTAGCCTTCAGCAATTAATTTGTAAAAGAGCAGAAGCATTGACAAGAAAGATATGTAAAGATTAAAATCAAACTGGCTTGCAAAAGTTCCTCAAAGATTTTATATGCTTGCTATTAACTACCACTTGTCCTAAAAGATTAACCTCTTAGAAAATGCAGAATTTAATCATTTAACTAATACTCCACACATTTCAAGAGCTTTGTATCTCAATGGAATAGTTTGGTCTCCTTTGTGAATTATCAAAAAACACTCCCACTCACATGTGGGCCCAAACTGCCTATAATAATTTGGGCTCAACATATGGGGTTTTTAACTTTTATAATTGAGAGTTAGATTATTAGAGTAGAGACAAGGTTAGAACTCGTGACAACTTCCGCTGATACCATGATAAATAACTAATTGTTCCAAAAAAAGACTAAACTATTAGGATCTTATGAATTTGATAAAAAGCCTTAACCCACTAATTAGCTAGGTGCCCCCACAACAAATGAAAGCAATGAAAAATCATGGGTAGAAATTAGAAAGTGATAAAAGAGCAAGAGATGAATAGTACATTGGCGACATCCACACCGTTGATCACAAAATTTGATTTTTCATCACCAGACTGAGAAGCTTCGCTTATTTGCTTCACAGTTACTGGAACCAAACCCTGAGTTTCGCGACTCTGCAACCAGAAAACAAACCCCCAAAGAATATTAAAAGAAAAACAGGCTGAGATGGAGCAAAACATAAACCCCTGTTTGGCTGCCAAGAAAACAAAACATGTTGTGGAATTTGAGTTATTATTACTCTTCGATCTGTTTCAATTCGGTAATAAATAATCAAAGAGTAAAATAGATCCTTTCATTTTCTTCCATTTTCTATTCTATTATACAATTTTCCTACATTTTCTGGGGAGCCAAACGGGAAATTAAGAAAGAGTGCTTACTTTTGCCGGCGAGGGAGTGGAATCGGTGGGCTGAGTTTGCTGAGTAAACGAGAACCCACCGCCGGCGAAGGCGGAGGTTGCATCAAACTGGCTGCTTGAGAACATTTTTCAAAACCCTAGAAAGAGAGACAGAGAAGCAAAGCAAAAATGTGAAAAGTTCAAACGAATTTGTGGGAGTTTTAATACCCTAGGGTTTTGCCCGCCAATATTATTTCCTTTTCCCGCCAAGTTTTATATTTTGGAAAAATGAAAATTACAACCCATCAAATTTTGTCACTTGTGATTTTGGTAACTTTACCGGTGTAAGTGATTGTAAAGGGTGTGATGGAAAGGGCTAGAGTTCATGAGATTCACAGACATATACATTAAAATTAAGTTAAGAGAGAATTTTTATTTTGTATAAAAAATAAATAAATTGTGATTTTGGTTCTATTTTTAGTTTTATCGCTATCATTTTAATCCAATAATTTCGCATTTATTGTCACCATTTGTCCTACAATCTATGAAAAACGTATTAAAATTTCCTTTAAAAAAAAAAATTCAAGTTACACATTTAAATTTCTTTTTTTCTTTTTTTTTCATTTTAATCCTATATATATATATATATATATATATTGGTAACTGTTAGTCCTTCTTAAGGATAACTTTTTTAATGGAATAAATTTGGGTTATTTAAGAATGTGGTTGTTTGAAAATATAGTATAGGTTGTTTCTTTGAGTAATGCTATAACCATAATTTTTATTATAATATTTGTCACAACTTATTCACGTGGCAAGTCGTGAGTGGTGGAATAAAAATTTTGGGTCTACAACTCCACCACTCACGACTTGCCACGTGAACAAGTTGTGTCAAAAATTATGACAAAATGTGTGGTTTTAACATTACTATGTTTCTTTTGTACTCTGTACTCACTATTTTATTTTTTTTTGTTGAGAATCTGAAGATAGAACGTGTAATAAGAGCATTAGCATTGGGGGAGTAAAAACCCCCCAGTTGCTATTTTACCCACCAACAAGCCAACAGTCAGCTCCATCCGTGTAACACCCTAACCTAATTGCATAACTAATTTTGTGGATTTATATGCTTGTTATTATTTTAATTACTTTAAGTGCATAAAGCTTTAATATTGTGATATTATAAAGCATATATTCTCTTTTAATGGTATGGAAAGAAATTTATAAAGGTAAGGGTGTATATGTAAAGTTATATTATTGTTTGAGCTTTTCTAGAATATAAGTTTATAAGGGGGGTTGGAGAGTAAAATTTTTAGAAGTTAAAGGTTGACTCACCAATCCTTTTCTCTTAGAGCATCCGTAGCAGATGTTCTAAAAAAAATGTCATTTTGACACATCAAAATCCTATTTTATTATTTTACCACATCATTTTATAATATACCATTTATCAGATGTTCTATTCTTCAATTCTATACATTAAAATAATATTTACAACACAGTAAAATATTATATTAACTCTTCCCACCATCATCATCATCAAACACAACAACAACAGTGGCAACAACGCACAACCACTATTGCTGCAACAACGGCGACCAATAACCACTGCCACAATAACACCGACGGCCAACACTGGCACAAACCCATATCCACCAACGCCAACTAAAAAAAAAAAAAAAAAACACAACCAAAAAAAAAATCCACAACAACCCGCCACATTCACAAACCTCAAAACCCATCCAAATCAAACAAACCCACAACCACCACTATCGCAACAACACTAACAGCTACTACCAGCACAAACCCACATCCACCAACACCATCTTAAAAAATAAAAAATCAAAAGCCCAAACTTACATGCGATCTCCACTAGTCAACCTCATCGGTGAGGCCAAACTCCACGGCAATGACCGATCTAAATGGCAACGATTTAGGTGGAGAGAGAGAGAGAGAGAGGCACAGAGAAAGTGATAGGAAAAAGAAAAGAGGAAAGAAAAAAAAAAGAGAAAAAAGAAAAAGAAAAAAATAGAAGTGAAGCTTCTGGAGAAAGAAGAAGAAAAGCGGAAGAAGAAAAGAGGGAAAGAGAGTGACAGAGATGGAGTGATAGAGAAAGAAAAAAGAAAAAGAATGAGAGAGGAAAGAGAAAGTCAAAAAGGATGAGAGAGAAATGAATAATTTTTTTTTTTTTTAGCATTCTTGTCCGTACCGTTCAAAAGATAAAATGGTACTGTTCATATGTGGCAAAAATTATGAGATTTGGAACATATGATAAAGGAAGTTTTTTGTGTTTAGTGTGCCAAATGTGCCAAATATTTAGCATTTGGCACATCTACTGCGGATGCTCTCAGCATTACACGTGCCCCACAAAGTCTTTCTCTCTTATCTTCTTTGCTGCACCAGAAACACTCTTTGTTCATCTTTCCTTGCTTCTTTCTTTTCTTCTTTCTTTACTCCTGGATCGACTGCACAATCTCACAACAACCCTCCTTTTCTTGCATCAAAAATCATAGATATCTCTCTCTAAGAGGAAATTAAGAGCCTAACACTAAAGTTTCAACTTCAAAGGTTATAGGTAACGAGAACGAGAACATGGACACTTGAGCTCCTCTTGTACAAATCTCTCATGTCTTTTGTTTTCAGGTAAGGGATATGTGACATATACGTTTGATAAGTATAAAAATTGTTTAGAAAACTATTATGCATTAAAATCTTTTAATTTGAGATATTACATATAAACATGATTTAAGTAAACTATATGTTCGTGAGTTATTCAATCTTATATACATGATAATTTTAGCATATTGATGCTAGTATTTATATCACGAACATAATATTTAAGAATGAAGTGGATATGCTATTATTGTGAAATATTTATGTAAAAGCAAAGTTATCAAAAAAATATAGTTTTCAGTCATTCCATTGTTATGATTTGAACTCAGCCAGTAGGGTTTATAGTACTGGTATTTCCATGGAGATTCTGATTGGCCATTAAAAGTGAGACTGACTTTGTTGTACCTGCTCTTATTGGTAACGGCCAACTTGTGAAGGATGCCAACCTACTCCCATGGTTGAAGATATGTATTATGATATGATCTCGGGTTTACCTAGCATTGTGGAGAATGCTGGATGCCTAGTACATTGTGCTGGAAGCCTCCCAAAGTTGTGACAGACTTACAATTGAACTGACTAATATGTATTATAAATGAGCTATTAAGCTATTTGAAAATTATAAGATAAGTATGACGATAAGAAAGGTATGTTGAATGTGTTATAAGTCTGATGAAAAGTTTATGATAAAATATTTTATAGTCTATTCAAAGATAATATTATTGAATTTTGTTTAAATTCCTTATTATGTCATTTTATTATATGAAAGGAAAATGAAGTATTTACATCTGAAAGTTCATAAGTTATTTTAAGAACAATGTGAATAGTATGAAGGCTATTTTATCAAAGCTGGCATATCCATAAAATATTTGATTCACATGCATTCTTATTAAAGACCCATGGAGCTTAAAACCTTACTGGGTTTCACAGCTCACCCTATTATATTTCAATGCACAAGTTCTTCTTGGAAGCAGCGAGAGTATTAGAAGTGGCAAAGATTTTGCTGTATAGTAGTTTAGCTCTTTTGTTGTATAGGAGGAATCAAGATGTACTTGATCCTTGAGCACAAATATAATTCAGAACCTTAGTTTGTTTTGAACCCTAGTTATATGTCTTTGGGGTTAGGTTTGTAATAAGAGTTTTGCTAAACGTTTAGCTATGTAATATTTACAAGAATACTTGACGTTTCAGCTAAGTGGTAATCTTTCCAAGTCCAAATGAAATGAAGTTTCAGGGTTTTCATCATTTTTGTATATTGTGGCTTTTATACAATAAAATAAGCAGGAATACAAGAAACAATTCTTGATAAGCACCTTCAGTTTAGGTTGGTTCGTGTTAGTATTGAGGTAAATTTGATATTAACATGCCGGTCATACTCTTAATTCTAAAGTACAGGTTTGGGTCATGATAATCCGGGTATGTATTTCTCAAAAAATTTACAACCTGTGAACAGTGAATTCTTAAATATAGAACCCACATATAGCTTTGGATGTAAAACAATAAATATTATTTTATTCTCACACCCTTTCTCTAACTAAATAAAAAATAATTTATCTTTCCTCTCTCTCTCTCTCTCTCTCTCCAACCACCGTTTTCTCCCTTTCTCCTTCTCTCAAACCAGACCTTGATCTCTCTTTCTCCCTCTCTCAGACCTTGCTCTCTCTTAAACAAGTGTAGATCGCAGTGGCTGACATAATTTGAGTGGTTAGATGGCGAGGGTTGGGTCCGTGGATTGACGGTGGTTAGATCGATAGTGGCTAGGGCTTTGGTTTCTCTTGGTTGGAAGCAGTTTGGGTAAGGCTTGTGTTTCTCTCGGTTTGGATAAGGCTTGAATCAGTGGCCGGAGGTGGAATCGATGGTCGTGGTGGTATGGAGGTCGTGGTTTATGGGTTGTGGGTTTTGGTGGTTCGTATAGTGGTGGGTTTTGGTGTATGGTGTAGTGGATTGTGGTGGCGAGATGGTTTGGTGTGGTGGAGAGCTGCGGTGGTGGTACCATAGTGAGTTTTTTTTTTTTTTTTTTTTTTTTTTTTTTTTTTTTTTTTTTTAAATCTAATTTCTGGTATGGGTATTATGCGATGATGGTGTTTGATGCTGGTTGTGATTGTTTTTGTGGTTATGGTAGTGGTGATTAATTTCTGGTAGGGTGGTGGTGGCAGCAGCAGCTACTGGTATGGATATTATGTATATGGTTGATATATGGGTATTATGTGGAGGTGGCTAGTTTTGATTGTAGGTGTGTGGTGTTTGGTTATTTTTGTGGTTGGGGTGTGGTGATTGGTTTTATATGTGGTGTGGGTGAAGAGAAAAAGAGATTGAGAAGAAAGAGAGAGAGGTAATTTATATTATTTTATTAGGTAGTTTATATTAATTTATTGGGATGTATATAAAAATAGAAATTGGAATGTTGGGTGAGTTGTAAAATGAGATGGAAAATAGATAAAGTAGGTTTTAGGGTGCAAAATATAACTTTTTTTGCATCCCAAATGCTAATGCTCTAAATGTTAATAGACATTTGCTCATGTATTATGATAAAACTTGTAATTCTAGTACTCACTATCTTTTCTTCCAAAAAAAAAACACTTGTAATTTTGGTACACTACCAAAAAAGTTAAGAAGTATAATTTTTCTTCTCCGAGTTTTTTTTTTTTTTTTTTTTTTCAAGAAAAGGAGCTTTGGGAATAGGGATGGCCCAAACGAGCCTAGCAAATAGCAGATACTTTAAAAATAAAAAACGAGCTCCCCAACTAACAATTCGCTAGGCTAGAATAAACCAACTGTAGATACCGTATTCTGTTCGGCCATAATTTTTGTGCCAAACTCCTAAAAATCCAAAAATATTAATTTTTCATCATGGGACCATGGAAACATCTAGATTGATGTTTCACATCGGAGCTTTCAAAGTACATTTTTAGGTCAAAATGACCAAAATGCCTCTGGTCAACCCAAAGTTAACCAAAAGTCAAAGTTGGTTAAAATCACTCTCAAACCACTTTTTCATGTTTTTACATCAAACCCAAGCTATTCGGAGAATTTTGTCACATTTGACAAAGTTTGACCCGAAGTTGACTCCCAAGGGCCCCAAAAACCCTAATTTCAATTTGATCATCAGAATAGGTTGAAACCAGTAACATTGAGAGGATTATTGAATTTCCTTTCCAACGACTATTCATGAGTTGAAATCGGAGTTAAAACGGTTGAGATATCTTGAAAACCATGCTGGGCGCGTTAGCTCACTTCCCAAGGACATAACTTTTGATCCGACTATTGGAATTTCATTTTTTTTTTCCCTTCAGTGTTTTGGAAACTAGACATCCATACCTTTCTAGACACCAAGATCAGCTCAATCAAAGTTTGGGAAGGCATTCAAATATGCGTTCGAAGTTGAATCGAGGAAAATGACAGAATTACTGACGTTAGCAACCAGCTCGGCACACCCTAAGCCCTCATTTGGGAGGAGGGAATGGAATGTAATAAAAATGAATGAAAAAATAATTTTAGAATATCCTTCCCTTTCCTTATTTAGGACTTTTAATGGACGAAATGGGAAAGAAATCATTTGGAGGGAACACTTATTCCTCTCTATTCCCTTAAAACCTCAAATTTTCATTCCCCCCAAAATTGAGAGGAATTGAATTAGATTTAATGAATTTTTTACTAAAACTCTCAAAATACCCATATGTATTTAACTCTTTATTTTAAAATAGGGGTCTAATAGTAATATTAGCATAAAATGATTCCATTCCTTTCCGTCTATGTTACTCCCAAACAAGGCTATTTACAGTCCATTCATTTTCATCCATTTCCATTCTTTTATTTTAAGACATCCAAACATGGTTACTTAATTCCATTATATTCCTTTATTTTCCCCTCATTTCCCTTGCTTAAATACATTCGACCTCATTCCATTCCCTTATGATCATTTTATTCCATTCCATTCCTCTATGAACTCCCAAACGAGACATAAGGGGCCACTGTAAGCTAAAGGGTCAGAACCAAAAATAAATAAATAAATAAAATTTGGGCATTTTTTTAAGATTTTCTAGGCAGGTTCTCTCTCTCTCAAAAAACACACACAAAAACTTTTGATTTCTTGCTTTTCTCCAACAATCAAGAGGTATTGTTCTTGCTCTCATCTTCCTCTCCTTGGTCTTGGTACCTTGGATTTGAGGTTTAGAGGTGTAGATATAGCTTTTTAGTTACTATCTACACCCATTTAATTTCATAGCTTGTTTATCTTGCTTCTTCTTGCTTTATAACATGTTTTATAGCTTTTTTTAGTATATCTCTTGCTTTATCTTGTTTCTAAATGTTCTATGGTTTTCCCAACATGTCTACTTGTTTTCTAACATGTTTTATTACTTTTATGTTGTTGGCCTAGCCTTCTTGGGTTAGGATTTGCCTAAATTTCTTGGGTTAGGATCTACATGTTTGTGTGCTTAAAGCTTTGTTTGGACGTTGTGCCTAGTGCTTTATAGCTTCATATCTCTTGCTTTTGCCTTTTTCTTGTGTTTGGCTTTTGGGTAGGGTGTATAGATCTAGATCTTGTAGTCTAGTCCTAGATCCATACACCCAGTTTTCAATAAAAGGTTTGGATTAGTTCCTTTGTGCATGTCTATCCTTTGTTTGCCCTTGTCCATGCTTTTTGCCTTAGATCCATGCTTGTTTGCTTAGATCTAGGCTCTTTGCCATGTTCTTGTTTGCTTTCCCTTTGTGGGTTTATTGCTTGTTGGTCTTTGGGGCCACTTATTTGTTTGGTTGCATATGTCCCCTTTGGTGGCTTGCTTGGATTCAACCATGTGTGAGGACACATATTCGTGATGTTTGGCTTGCTTGCCGCCTGCCTTTTTCCTCATTTGTTTAGCCTTGTATGTTAGGGTTTCTCATGTTAACCCCTCTGTGTGCCTTATAACATGTTCACCCTTCCCCTTTATGTATAACATGCTTTGCTTCCTACGTGCTTGCTTTACTTGCTTTGTGCCATTTCATTTGGTTTTCTATGCTTGTTTGCATCTTTGCATCTTTGTTTATATGTTCATGCATGTGTCTTTGTGTGCTTGTTTGTGTCATCAAGCTTAGTTCTCACTTACCTTTTTGTGCGGGTTCACACCCGTCTTTTGTACACGAGATCCCGAGTCCCTTTTAGGAACTTTGTTTGATGGCACATGTGTTTCATCCGCACTCCAATATAATATAATTATAGACCTCAATCCAAACCCAAATTTGTCCTTCTAGGACACCCTTTTTTGCTTGATAACATGCTTGTTTGCCCCTTTGTGTGCATTCCTTTGCTTGCCCCTTTGTGTGCTACTTTTGTCTTGTTTGTCTTTTCTTTAGCTTGTCTGTTGGTTTTGTGTTTCTTTTATTGTTGCATGTACACACTTGGAGCGATGGTGTAACTTCCAAGACGCAATCTAAAAAGGGCAAAATGCAAGTAAGAAGACACAACACGTAAGCCCAAAAAGGGCGATGGTCAATAGATAGGAGGCTTAGCCTCCTCGAGTGGTTTTCTCTCTCTCCCTTTTAGCCTTTTCTTTAGAACCATGTATTAGGGTTCCCTTCCTTGTATCTAGCTTTAGGCAGCATTCTTAGGGTATGACAAAGTCTGATTTACTTTTCCTCTACTTTGTTAAGCCATACCCTTTGGATGTAGGCATGTATCCTTTATCTTTCGTGTACCTTGCTTAGACCGTGTTCCTTAGACATGGCAATATCTGATTTATCTTTCATGTACCTTGCTGGGCCATATCCTTTGGACGTTGGCAATGTCTGGCTTATTTTCCTACTCGATATGCTTGTATTGTGCATGATGTATGTATATATATATATATATATCTGCTTGCTCATGGGTGGTTGTGCGCTTTGTATGATGCACTCTCATGGTTAGGAGAGTGACCCTCGTATGATTATGGGTGCTCTTGACCTTATGGTGTGGGTATGCACTCAAGGAGTTTATTGTTGGTGCAATTCATGCCATATTGTGCGCATGATCATCGCGATGTGATTGTCTCGATCCATATCAGCTAAGTGACTTAAGTTTCCTCGTGTATGTGACATGCATTAACGTGTTTGTTACTTTGGTGAGCTTAGGCTCAACCTAGTACGCACATGCTAACGCACGCTGTATACACAGGTACGAAACCCTGTCGGTGCACCATAACGTACCAAACGCGAAACTCTGCCAAATTTTCACCATGAAAGTGGAGCACCTTTGTTTGCCATATTCTCATAGCGAAAGTTTGGTGAGAATAGTGTTCTGTGTGCTATGACACACCAGAGGCAAAATGCTGCCGAATTTTTGTCGTGAAAATTTGGCAACAATTCCAAAATGCACTAGCGAAGCATTGATCAAGGCCATATCCCTACCGAAATCAAACCTCAAAGTCCAATTCATTTGAAGCCTTGAGAGCTAATGCCAATAGCCTATTTTAATTGCCAATGTCCGAAAATTAAGATTTTATCAAAATAAAGGACTGTCTCTGGGTAGACATTGCAGGGTGCCTAACACCTTCCCTACACATAACTAGACATCTGAACTAAAGAATCAAGATTTTTTTATCCATCTGTGTTAGATTAAGGAAAAATGACATTTTTCTTAGCCTAGGATTGGTAATAAAATCAATTAGAGTCAGGTGACCAATCACACCTTAGAAAAAAACCCAATGATTGGTAGCAACTTCACTTCACATTTGTTGAATTAATAGGTCTTTAAAAATTTAAAGCCGACCCATCCCATTCCATTTACCACCCGCGTCGCCGCAAGGCATCAACACCAGCCAAACGTTGACCGCATGTAGCTAATTAAGTGCAGTGCAATCAAGGTTTTAGGCAAACCACACCTCACGGTGCAGTGATAAATATGACCCAAAATCACATCGAATTGCAGCATGTACATGGGTTAGGTTAGAGGATTTTTTCAACCCCACCCAACCTTCTTAGGTTGAAAAATTCTTGATCTATCTCATGTGTAAAACCCAACCCAACCCACATGGATTGAGTTGAGTTGAGTTGGGTTTGTGGGCTATGTGTACATATTTTATATCTTGTGAAAATTTGGAATTTCATCCATTATTTAAACAATTTTTTTAATAAGTTATTATGATTTATATAATATATTTAAGTTATGTTCTAAATTCATCAAATTAATTATTAAAATATCAAAATCAATCAAACTACAAAAATTAAATAAGAATCATCAAATAAAATTGCATATATGGCAAGTTGGGTTGGGCTAGGTTAGATGTGTTAAGAAAACTATCAACTCAAACTCGACCTGACCCAAAACTCAAAATAAAATTTCAATCCAATCCAACCCACCAACTCACGAAAACTAACCCAAAGCGTCAAGTTGGATTGAATAACTTGAGTTGGATTGGTGGGTTTGATACCCGCCCCTAAATATTCCTACCCTAAATGACATCATTTTGTTTAAAATTTTTAATTTGAGAGACCAAAATAATAACATATTGAAAGTTTATAGGACTAATTATAAAATTTGAAACCTTTTTTATTTGCGAGTAAAACGAGATATATATCTTGAAACTTGAATTACTAAAATGGTAGTAATTTGAAAATTTGGAGGATTGGTTAAAATGTATTTTAGCCTCTCTTTTTTTTTAATTTAAAAATTAAATTTTTTTTATTAGTCTTGGTTTTCTTTTCAATGAAAAGAATATATATATATATATATATATATATATATATCATTCATTTGGATTGCTAACAAATAACTAATGTGTTGGTTGGTTGATTAGTGGATGCCACCACTTTCTTCCTTGCATAAGTTACACGGTGAGATAAATGCCAAGAACATTTACATCAAAGATGTCAAACCTATAATTTTTCAACACCTAGATGGTAACGACAAAAAGGTTATTTAAATGAGAGAGAATAAGGAAGTAATATTTAAATAGAGTGGTAAAATAATAGAGTATTTGATGTTAAAATTAAATGTATTATAAAATGAGGTGATAAAATAAATAAAATAGTATATTAAGTTATTAAAAGCTAAATTTTTTAGATGAATGCTCTAAACATGTTCTATCAGAGAAGTTGAAAACTTGAAATCGGCCGCGGAAGTAGCTTAAGCAGAAAATGCCAAGAAATAATTGGATCAATGTGGGAAGGATTTTATTTATTTATTTTAAATAGTATAGTTTAGGAAAATTTAGATGCTGATTGATAAATAGGATAGAATTTGATTGATTTTATGCAACGTGGAAAATTGGATGAATTTAATAGAGATCAAACTCGAATAATAAAGGTACAATGCTTGATGATATTTTTGACGGCCGACTTTCAATAGTCACTAATAGTTTGTCAGAAGCATCAGACATAATAGTTTGTCAGGATCGCTAAAAATTATGAAAAATAAATAGGAAGAGGGTGGTCCATTTTTATTTTTTATTTTTGGGTAGAAGAGGATGGTTCATTGGGCAATTATGCAGTCATTTTATTGAACGGATGAAATGTATGTCTCCTGCAACCAAAAAAAAAAAAAAAACAAACAAAAGTACCATTAATCTAGATCCTTCAATTTTGTACCCTTTCAGGTCTAGGCTCCCACCTGACCTTCAACTTATTAAGAATACAAGCTTTCAGTCTCACTCTCAAGACTCATCTTTGATTCTCAATTTCACTCTCTCACAAAAAAAGATTTTCTTTTCAAGATCTCATGAAATTCCTAATACCTAAGTTAGTTAGTCTCCTTTTCATCTCTGTTCTCCACCATGGCTCTACCACTATGTAACTGAACGAATCGCATCGAGCCACTAAGATTTAACTGCACCTTGTGTAGACTAGGTTTTACCTTTCGAAAGTGAAGTGTGGTCAAATACAGGGTGAAACTGCACCCTATAGGCGTGGTGCAAAAAACCTCTCCAAAGCCGACCGCACCAAACCGTGTACACCCCTAATTTAGGCTAGTATATATTTTTAGAGCACCAAAATAAGTGTACTTCCATCGAATCCCACACACACACACACACTTAATAGACATACTTAGGGTCCGTTTGGATGTCACTTATTTTGCTGAAAATTGAATACATTATAGCAAAATAATTTTTAAATGGTGGATAGTGTCGTGGGACCCATTTTTATTATTTTTTTTGAATAAAGTACTTGTGGGTCCCGTGAATAGTGCATGGACCCACTGAACAGTGCATATAGTCTCCTGAAATGCGTGCATCAAAAAAAAAAAAAAAAAGAGGAAAACGCAAACATAGCAGACGAAACGCAATCCAAACGCACAATTAGTGTGCGTTTGAGTTATGATTAAAAATTAAAATTATTTCACTATTCAATTAATTTTTATCTTTATTTACAGTATTAATAATTTTTCAATTTTAGCAAAATAAGTGATATCCAACACACCCTTAATAGTTAGAGGGAGCGGAATAATATGGCTAAATATTAGGATACGACTTTCTTTTATATATATTATAGGGCCAAAGAATTTGACAACCTCGGGCCACTCCATAATAAGCCCAATGCCCACACCGAGGAGGAAGGAATGTCCGAGAACAAACAAAGAAAGCTCAAAGTGCCGAGGAGCATAGCCAAGGATAATCCTGTTCTTGGTAAACCAAGATCGCCGAAGGGAAGAGTAGCACACCATCAAAGGCAGCCTCCCAAAGCGTTCCAAAAAGAAGGACGAGTGCAATGGGCCAGCAATGGGAGCATGGTGGAGGAGCAGTTTAAGGAAAAACTATCACCTCCATATTAAATGCCCACAACTAACGTCCTGGCCGCATTGATAAGGAAATGACTCTTGAATAGTGTCATCTTGGTTACCGCAACTTACAGAACGTCAGAGAGGGCATCTGATGGAACATGCACTCAAGTATAGGCTTAGGTGATCAACAAGTGGAAGGTCAGGTTCGTTTAAAGAGGACTATATAATAGGAGAAACCCACCATGGAGAAAAGGAGGAAAAAAGCATCATGGTGATCTCAAGAACTCTTGCAATCATTGCCACCCAATATACACGAAAGTAGAGCTCCTCGGATTGTGCCGAGGACAAGCTTTCTGCGATAAACTTAGCTCATTTCCATTTGATCAACATAAAAAGCCATTTTAAATTGTTATCCATGAACTCAAGTCCAGCTTTTTGGCTCGTTCTCTACAAATTCATGGTGCTGGGTCCACTGGGCCATGATCCCATTCAGTTTTGGGCTTAGTCCGAAAATCAAGACCCTACAATTGGCGCCATCTGTGGGAAGAGTTTGTGGGATAGTGAGTGCAATGGTTTGTGAAAATGGGATTGCCCCCATCAGCAAGAGCCTTTGGGGAAAGTCGCCGTGGTCTATACCTCGAAGTGCAGGTTATACAGGGAGGATTGCTAAATAGGGCACAGTTCTAGGGGCTTCTGCCACCAGGTATGTGCCCCATACCTCTGTCCAGGGTCCGGTCCTCGCGAATCTGGCGGCCAAGTTCGCCGAACCTCCATTAGAGGAAAGGGCAGTAACACGGAGCGATTCAAGGAGGCTCCGTGACGGGGCTAGTTCTGGAAAGTATACGTTGATATCTTCTAACCTACTGAAGTGGCTAAACGGAACCTTAGCCATGATAGGTCCTCGGACCTCTGGCTTTGGGGGAATTAACACACACTGGTAATCATCTAAGTGTTAAACAAACCAAGGTCTTGCATGGCTTCTCGGACCACAAACCTATGGGGAAACTAATAACTTTTGACGATTATCTAAGTGTTGGACAAAATCAAGGCCTTGCATGGTCCTCAGACTCAAACCTATGAGAAAACTAATAACTTTTAGCAACTACCTAAGGGTTAAACGGAATCAGGGTGTTGTACGGACCCTTAGACCACAGCCCTTAAGAAGATTAACTACTTCAAACATCTATCTTAGTGATGCGTAGAATCTGAAAGGAGTCCAGCTCCTCGGATTGCCTACCCTTTCCCCACTCAACAAAGACATGGGCAAAGGTCTTGCATGGTCCTCAGACTTAAACCTATGGGGAAACCAACAACCCTTGACAATTGTCTAAGTGTTGGACAGAACCAAGGTCTTGCATGGTCCTTGGACACAAACCTATGGGGAAACTAATAACTTTCAGCAACTACCTAAGGGTTAAGCAGAATCAGGGCGTTGTACGGACCCTTGGACCATAACCCTTGAGGAGATTAGCTACTTCAGACATCTATCTGGGTAATGCACAGAATCTAAAAGGAGTCCGGCTCCTCGGATTGCCTACCCTTTCTCCACTTAACAAAGACGTGAGCAAAGGTCTTGCATGGTCCTTGGATCCAAACCTATAGGGAAACTAACAACTTTTGACAACTATCTAAGTGTCGAATAGGACCAAGGTCTTACATGGTCCTCAGACTCAAACCTATGGAGAAACCAACAACTTTTGACTACTATCTAGGTGTTGAATAGAACCTAAGGCGTGCCTAGATTCTCGGACCAAACGCTTGGGGAAAACCGATGCCATGACGTCATTATAAATGCCGAACAGAGCCTTAATGCACGGGGGTCCCCTCGGATGACCTACTTTAAAACCAACATCCTTTCATGGCTAACTTATTTAAGGTTAGCTACCGTATGCTATTGTCGGTTTTGTTAAAGTCAGGGTGACAACTTTCTGTTACCAACAACACTAGTTCCAAGCCCCATTAGAAGGAAAAATAACAACACACACACACACACACACATACACACACAATAATTACTACAGAGAAATGAAAAATTAAAATTCATCCAGTAAAAAGTGCACCCCTTTTTATTAGATAAAGGAAAGATACATCATACACCAAATGGCTTAGACAGGCTTGTTTTAAAGCCAACTATACAAAGAGAGGCTTAGACAGGCTTGTTTTAAAGCCAACTATGCAAAGAGAGGTTGAGGTAGGCTTGTTTTAAAGCCAATTATACAAAGAGAGGCTGAGGCAGGCTTGCTTTAAGGCTAACTCTAAGAAGAGAAAGCCCGTGGGAATGGTAGATTCACTGTCTTGTCCCAGCAGCAACCGAGCCAATATGGGTGGTACCGGCAATGAGAAAGAAGAAGAGGCCGAAGCGCCTGTTGGCCCTATCCTAGGATGTTTCCTTGATTTTCTCCTAGCTTCATAATAATTAAGCATTGGAGACGGTAACACTCGGGCATCAACCGTTCGATAATCTTGCAAACCTCCATCGATGTCCTGCCTTCAAGGTGAGACCCAAACTTTTTCTGGTGCGATCTATGCTTGCTTCGGCTCTTGGCTGAAGAAGGAGGGTCTTCTTTCTTGCTCGGTCGAAAGGTAGGAACACCTTTGGCCTTTGCTTCCTTTACCTCAATTGCGTCGTCCCGGATTTGGGCGGCATTCTTGGTTCCTAAAGGAGGCTTGGTTTCCTTGCCCTTGCCCTTATCAAGGGGCATCTCATTCACTGGACCGTAATCACGATCTTGGCAAGGTCCTTGGAAATACTTGGAGGGTTGAGAACTTGAAGTTCCTACTGAACTTGAAGATTTGTAAATATGGAAGAACGATTCCCCCGGAGCGCCTTATATAGGAGGTGAAACCTAGCGGAAATTAATTTGCACGGAATCCAAAGAAGGAGTTACAAGTGAAATAACTCCTACCTAATTTCCAAAGAAATCCTCAATCGTTAGATCTGCATCGCTTTGTAAAGGTATTAATGAGG
The DNA here is from genome assembly GCA_030445155.1 of Quercus variabilis. Taxonomy (NCBI): domain Eukaryota; kingdom Viridiplantae; phylum Streptophyta; class Magnoliopsida; order Fagales; family Fagaceae; genus Quercus; species Quercus variabilis. Next base: position 22,454,384 of record CP129456.1, on the reverse strand, counting down.
GCGCGCTCCGTATATCAAAGTGCTAGGAACGTATCTTAGGCAAGTGAAGAGACTTAGGAGCTGACGTAAGACAAGACTTGATAGGCCGTGACAAAGACCTGAGGACATCAAAATCTTCCTCTTCGTCCGAAGAGCCGAACAGCAAGATTTTGAGGGGCTATTGTGGGGCCAAAGAATTTGGCAACCCCAGCCCACTCCATGATGAGCCCAAGGCCCATGCCGAGGAGGAAGGAATGTCCGAGGACGAACAAAGAAAGCCCAAAGTGTCGAGGACCATAGCCGAGGATAATCCTGTCCTTGGTCAACCAAGATCGTCAAAGGGAAGAGCAGAATACCATCAAAGGCAGCCTCCCAAAGCGTTTCAAAAAGAAGGACAAGTGCAATGGGCTAGCAATGGGAGCATGGTAGAGGAGCAGTTCAAGGAGAAACTGTCACCTTTACATTAAATGCCCACAACTAATGTCCTAGCCACATTGATGAGGAAATGACTCCTGAACAGTGCCACCTCGGCTACTGTAATTCATAGAACGCCAGAAAGGGCGTCTGATGAGACAGGCACTCAAGTATAGGCTTGAGTGATCAACAAGTGGAAGGTCAGGATCGTTTAAAGAGGACTATATAATAGGAGAAACCCACCATGAAGAAGAGAAGGAAAAAAGCATCATGGCAATCTCAAGAACTCTCGCAACCATTGCCACCCAATATACACGAAAGTAGAGCTCCTCAGATTGTGCCGAGGACAAGCTTTCTGCGATAAACTTAGCTCATTTTCGTTTGATCAACATAAAAACCCATTTTAAATTGTTATCCATGCACTTAAGTCCAGCTCTTTGGCTTGCACTCTACAAATTCATTGTGTTGGGTCCACTGGGCCAAGATCCCATTCGGTTTTGGGCTTAGTCCGAAAATCGAGACCTTACATATATATATATATATATATATATATATTTTTTTTTTTTTAAAAAATTAGAGAATAACATCTTAGATATAATTTATAGGTATTGGTCACAAACAAAAACCTACGACTTAGAACATTCACAATAAACTCAACAAATTGCCCTTTTCTACCCCATAATTTGGTTTAGCCAAACCTATCTTTTGTCTCCAACCAACTCGATAGTAGGTCAACCCTTATTCAAAAGTTGCGTTAACTCAATGACATTATCAAGTAGTTTAGTTCGTTGTGAATGCTCTTTTAAGTATCAAATGAGACCTAAAAATCACTAGACTAATTGGGATTGTTTAGACTTTATTTGGAGACATATTACATTACATGATAAATCCAAATCAAGGCACGTGAATTAACTTACATATTATCTTTCTTCCCCGTAATTTATTTATGTAGATAAAAATCGATTATCTGGTTATCTAATTCTCTTTTGTAAATGTGAGTACACTCCATGAACAAGATCACTATTTTGAATGTTTTCTAAGGAATAAAATCTTTTTCCTTTCAAATTTACTCTCCAGTAATTTCCAAAGTTCCACTTCCAATATCATAATTAGAACTTTTATTATTATTATTATTTAATTATAGTAATGATGTAAAATTGCCCTTTAAGTCAACATAAATACTTAATGGTTACCGTACACATTTTTGATCACTTAGGACAAATTGTAAATACTATGAATTTGATTTTAATTTTCAGGGAAAAAATGAAAAAGAAAAAGAAAACTAGAGAAACTCTACCAATGACTAAGCAAATAATATGATCGTTGGATTCAAGGGAGCCACAACTACGACATATGGAAACATAAATGAAAATATAGATAGAAGTTATCTCATAAATGATAAAACAATTATATGCAATATCCTCTAGCGACCAAGGTTTTCAAACTCGGACCGTTCATTGAACCGTAAAAGAGAGAGGTTTAAGGGTTTTAAGATCGAACCGAGGTTGAACCATGATGATGTCATAATTAATTTAATAATTATTTTAAATATATATAAAAACATTAAATTAATAAAAAAAATAGAAAAATGAACTAAAATAGTCTAACTCATTTAGAGAAGCTTATTTCTAAAAAATACATAAAACTTACAAAAATATAGTACACAACTACACATTGTTACACACTGTGCATAAATTATACATTGTTTCTCATAACTACACACTTTGTGCATAAACTATACATTGTTTCTCATAACTACACACTTTGCCTAAAAAAATTAAAACAACCATACAATTTTCCTATAGCACTCTGCTTATTGTAACAATAATCCTCTAACTAAGCACCAGACAGAATCAAGGTATCCAGATTATCCCAAGAGACTAAATCAATCACCATTTTTGTAGTTCAATTTATGAATTTTGAAAATTTGACCTCTGATCTATATCAATCCTAGCTATAATATTAAAAACTTAAATATAATTTTTTATTTTAACTGAAAGAAATTAATGGGTCTGAATCCCACACACAAAATCAGCATAACAAAGCTTCCAATAAAATAAACCCAAAACAATAACTACTAATCCCAACCAATACCCAAGTTGCTGTGAAGCTGGGACTAGGGACGCCGAAATTGAAAACCAAAATTAATGCATTTCATTTACACCAAAATTATCCATTAATTGGATGGGGATTTTGAAAGCTTCCAAACATCAAACCAATCAATTTTATCTATTATATCTATATACATTTCATCAAAAAGCTTTTATCTTTTTAATTGTTTGGTTTGCAAAATGAGTAGAATGGTAAAGAGTGCAAATTTAATAGAACAAAAAAATAGAAAGATCAAGTACCAAACGACGGCGACGAGGTAGAGATTGAGCTGCAGCGACAACGAGGGAGAGAGGTAGAGATGAGCGTGAGAGAGAGGTAGAGAGTGAGCTGCGATCTAGGCTGAGCTGCGGCTGCGACGACGACGAGGGAGAGAGGCAGTAACGAGAGAATGATTGAGAGAGTGAGGGTTAAGGGTTTTGAGAGAGTGAGGGAGAGAGGCAGAGAGTGATTAAGAGGGTTTCGTTTCATGAATAAGGGTTATTCATTCAGCTCCAAACGTGAAATGACGCCGTATTAAGGAAAAAAAAAGGGACAGAACGACGCCGTTTTGCTCTTGAAACAGAGCAGCCCGCTTGAACCGTTTGAACCGGTCACGGTTCAAAGAACTGGATGGTCGAACCACGGTCCGGACGGTTCCATGCTTTTTTCGCATGGAACGGTTCTTCACCTTAAACGGACTGCAGATCTGAACGGTTTGAGAGTTTCCCGATCAGACCGTACGGTTTGGTCCAAGTTTAACAACGTTGCTAGCGACATGTGAGATCCATAAACATATGGGTCTCACACATGCTGTAAGAGAGTGACCTCATAGAGTTGCTCCAAACAGTACTTTGACATGGTAGAAACATCCTCCCATGCAGCTTCTCTCTCAAACCAAAAAAGGATGTTGAATTTTAAGAGATCAAACATAAAAATTAGCATCTATGACATCTACAGTGGTCCAGGACATTCTTGATCAATAATGTTCTTGATGGAGCAAATTTGTTAGAGTAAATTTAGCCCAATTACGTGGAATTATGGAATGCCTACTTGCCTAGACCTAAAATTGGTTAAATATTAGTATTGATACACCATGTTAAATATGCTAGTATAGATGCAGAAGTAGAAACATAAAGTGTAGAACATAATAACATACGAGGGTTGTTGAGGTACAAATTTTCAGACCCCAATCTTATTAGCCCACTCACTAAAAAAATACTCACACAAGGTTTCCTACTTAAAATTTTGACATTTATCCAATTTAACAGCCCAAACAAACAGAGTTAAAACTAAAAATTCTTGTCTTTTCTTTTCTTTTTCCCCTTCTTCCTCCTTTTTCCTGTACTACAACTGCAAAAAAACCCACGGCTTTAGATTTCAAATCTTTCTACTCCAAATAAAATAAAAAACAAAAATCACCGAGGGAAATCCAAATAAATCCATTAGTCACTGGCTCACTGCAACTAAAACCATATAAAATAATAAAAATAACCATGAAGATAGTGGAGGTACTCCTTTGGAGAGAACAAAAAGGAAAACAAAGAAGTCTAAAACAACTTTCAAGGAATTTACGTGTTGCAAAGATTATTTGTAAGAGATTGCAATCCATCACCTATAAACTTGTTCTCATCTCAGCTCATCAAAAGCTATGTTTTCTACTTTCCCACAGTGCTTACCAAAAGCAAATAAAAAATCCCCAGCAAAAAAATAAAGAAGAAAGGAGAAAATAAAGAAGCTGATGGTTTTTTATCGTGGGAGAAACTATGGAAACCCTAACTTTAACCATTCTAACACTAGATCTAGCCGGAAACCGACAGTCCAGCAGGAGAAGAAGAGGTATGTCACCATGGTGGAGCTGTCGTACTTGAAGAGGTTGAGCTCTGCGAGCGATCTGATAGTGGCGAAGACCGATCCGGCCATGGAGAAGGTGATGATTTTAAGAAGAGGTGAGTTGTTGGACTCAAAGATCAAGAGCTGAGTCTAGGAATGAAGCTTTCTGCTTTTTTCCCCTTTCTTCCTTTTTTTTTTTTTTTTTTGCTGGGCTTTTTTGTTTGCTTTTGATGATGATATCTATTTATTCTTCAGTGGAAGGCACAGATCCTACAATTTGAAAGATTTGAAGCCATGAGTTCTCTTGCAGTTCCAGTATAGGGAAAAGAAGGAAGAAGGGGGAAAAATAGTTTTAACGTCATTTGCTTGGGTTGTTAAATTGGACAAATGTCAAAATTTTAAGTAGAAAACCTAAAGTACTATACCTAAGTTTTGCCCTTACCCAAATATTCTCCATATTATTACTCAACTTGAGCTCCCACAAATATTTACCATATAAGCCCTATAAATTATCTTGGCCCTTTCATAAATATTAAACATTATATCCCACATATTATCCAACTTGGGTTTTCACAAAAATACTTATCACACTACTACCAAATTGGGTCACAAAATTATACTATCTTCACAAAAAAGCCCAAATTTATTTACTTTGTGGGCAAAACCCAAAAAGCCTAATAAGACCCTCTTACAAAGCCCGTTGCTACACGGCACTCTTATAAAGCTCGTTGCTACACGACACTTCTAAAACTCGTTGCTACATGGCACATTTACTAAGCCCATTGCTACATGATAATATTTTTACAAAATCTCATAAATCCCAAATATTATTTTGGCACATATTTACAGAAGCCCAAATATATTTTAGCACCTATTTACAAAAAGCCCAATATTATTTTGGCACATAATTACAAAGCCCAAACACTATTTTGACACCTACTTATAAAAAGCCCAAATATTATTTTGGCACAAATTTACAAAAACCCAAAAACATATTTTCATATACTAAAACCCCTAACTCATGGGAAATATAAATTACTCATCCCTTAAAAATACCTCTTTATGGGAACTATGCTTATTCTTTCCATAATCAACTAACTACAAAAGCCCATGTATATCACCCATGACAAAACTATCCATTTTGTAGGGATGGACAAGCCCAAAGAAGCTCAACTACAAGGCCCAGTTGAGCTAGCCCAGCTCATGTGCAAATCTTAGCAGCTGAAGCTCACGTGAGTTGTCAAGTCAAATTTCAGCATAACCTGATAGCTGGGAACCATTACCATTTGTTCCAACTTGTCAAATCAGATCGGAAAAGGACACATGTCTAGCAGGGGTTAAACCCTTCATTGCCAAGCTGATTTTCATCATTTCTTATGTGACATAAAGCTAAGATGACATGACATAAAACTAGGAAGTTTCAGCCAGCTATCTTCCCTTTCTTCTCCAACCCATTCGGTCAAAGGCTAAGGGTAGCCATAACTAGACCATGAAAGCTTCTGAAATAACTGGAAAACAGCTCATTATCGTGCCAAAAACGTGTACTTTTTGGTTCATGAACCCAAATGGGAAAACTTAAGGGAATGCGGTTTGTAGGGCACTAAAGGGATCTGCAGCAGAGTTCCTAGCAAAGGGCTCCAAGATTGACACTTGGCTTAGGGTGATGCAATCAGTCCTAGGGAGCTTTGATTCTAGCAGCAACAAAACCAAGATCATTAGCCTAATACATGCTATAATCCTATTAGCTAAGGACAATTGGCATTTAATGCTAAGTCAAAACTCCAGCTACCATTATTCAAAACAACAAAGAATACTCTAAAACTGAACTTACCACTCTTGGCCAAATCCTAGGAACGATTTTCTAAGGATTTTCTAAAGATTGAGGAAGATTTAGCAGAAATTATTTGCTAATTACCCCCTCAAACTCAACTATAAATGGAACTCTCCATTAATACTTCAAGACAAACCAATATAGACCAATAGATACACTAATAGAGAAGGACTTTCTCATAAACTTCCCTCTTCTTCTTTAAACTCTTAATGAGGTTCTGAGTCTTTGAGTTCTAGTTTCAGACTTAGAAACTAAGTCCTTCAGCCTTTAGCTCACAAATACCCCTCACACCCCTACCTATAAGCTCTTATCCATCTCTAGCAGAAAGCCACAGTAGTTTCACTAAATACTCACTCTCACTCACTACTCATACTACCCAAAATGATCCTCACTACTCACTACATATACTATATCCATGAGCATGCCCTGACATCATAATGATCTTGCTATGCTAGCTGGAAACTCTCTTTCTCCCTTCATCTCACACTAAGTTTCTTCATTATTTGTTGTAATGGAGCCCATGATATTTGTTTATTCATTTACTATTGAAGGTTATGATGTAATTGTTACTATAGAATTCTTCCCTCATGTTATTGTATTAGATGACTCTTTTCCAAAACCAGTAGATGATGATCTTGAAGATGCAGATACTTTCCTTAATCTAGAAAATAATTAACGGCTGGAAGTTCAATATGCTCCGTTTCATTTTACCATTGGAATATTTACTGCTGAATTATTTTACTGCTGGGCTATTTCTTTATTGCAGAATGCTTTTTAATGTGTTGATGTGTCTACTGTAGGAAGTGTTTTTTGGGCCATCCCATAACCTTTGTCAATCCCATCCTAGATCCAAGGCATAAAATAAGGTGAATTCTTCAAATCTTCATCGATAGCCTTTGGGCCGTGCTTCAAGCCCATCGTCGAGTTTGGTCTAGGCCCCCAACCCAACACAAATCTCATTTGTCGGAAGGAAGACTTTTTCCACCCTCGACAAGGGTTATGTGGTTCAGCCTAACGACTTACGTACGTTCACAGAGAAAACCCTAAATAGTTACAATTATAATATATTAGAGAGTAACAAAAATTATGTATTATAATGAACTATAACATGTGTATATATAGTAGGTTAAACCCAATACTAGAAGGATTGGGCTTGGGCTAACCATTAGCAGCTCTACATGCAAGTCAGGGTGGTCATAGGACCACCCTAGCTTGCAAAAAATTGCATATATGCATTCGTAAATATATATATATATATATATATATATATATATATATATATATATGTTAAACTAACCTATTGTGACAACCTTAATAAAAATATTGAACATATTGACTTGAGAATCAGAAAAAAATTGGGTTCAACAAAAATAAGAATAATGCTACATTCACAATACTTTCACAATAATTTCATATCAAATCCAACGTGGTAAGCTATTACAATTCTAATTTAGACTCAATACTGATATTATTTTTTTTACCCACCAATAAGAGTTTTTTGCATAAGATTTATTGTAAAAATATTTTGAACATAGCATTACTCCAAAATTAATTTGGTCCCCAAACATAATCCTTAATCCCTTTTATGAAAAAAAAAATTAAATTAAATAACAATAATAAATATTAGCCCAAATAACAACAAACATAAACCAAACAAAAATAAGATAAGACCAAACGACGACAAGTGATCTAATTATTCAACAAAAAGCCTACAATAAAACAAAAAGATAAAAATCGCTAAACATTCAAATTTTTAGTTCATTTAACCTATTCAATAAAAATAATCTCCCATTTCATTTTTCCCTAAAAAATGGTACCAAGAAAAATATTGTGATCGTTAGTTCTCCTTGATGGTGACGATAGTTATATTTTTTTTAGCTTTGCAGTCATAAGAGCATCCACATTGCGGCTTGTATATACCAAATGTTAGGAACATTTGGCATTTAAGCCCCAAAACCAATTAGCAATGGGAAGGCCATATCCCATATGCAAATTTTTTTTTGAGATTTAGCTACAGTACCATCTCAAATGTAAGATGGTACTGTAGCTGAATGGTATAATTTTTTTTTTTTTTAATGCTCTTTTTACCCGGCAATTTCTTTCTCATCTCTCATTTTTTCTCTTTCTTTTCTCTCTTTGCCCTTCTCTGTTTCTCATCCCCTCTCTCTTTCGCCATTGTCAAGCTTCTCTCTCAGAGCTCACGCCGGATCGGATTTCTAGATCGGTGTGGTGGCAAGGCTAGTGGCGTGGTTGCGATGGGCGTGGTGGCTGGAGGTCAGCGCGGTGGAGATCGGCATAGAGACCAATGTTTGGTCAGTTTGGTGGTGTTGACATGGTGGCTGGTTTCTGGGTTTGGTGGTCGGCGTTTAGTTGGTTGGGTTGCTTTCATATTTTGGTGGGTTTTATTTTGTTTTGTTTTTTTTTTTTTTGGGTTTTTGGTTCTGGTTTCTGGCGTTTGGGTTAGATTTGGGTGGCGTTGGGTGGTTGGATTTAGGTCCGGTGGTTGTGATTTTTTCCAATGGGTTGGGGGATTTGTTCCGATGGGTTTGATGGTAGGTTTCGGTGTTTGTTGGGTTTGTTTGGGCAGAGGGTAGTGGTGACGTGGTGGTGATTGTTTATTTAGTTGTGGCCGGTTCTCTCCGTGACACGAGACGATCTCTCTGTGATGATGCCATTGGATAGCGTGATGATGAACATGGTGAATAGGAGGAAAGCGATGAACGCAAGTTTGCAGGCGCTGAAGTGGAGAATTTGGTGTCAAAAAGCGCTACCGAAGTGGGTTGCGATTCGGTTCTTCTGGGTTGCAATTTGGGTTCTGTGTGTTGTTGTTGTTGTTGTTGTTTTATTTATTTATTTATTTATTTATTGTGACCGATGGCTTAAGGAAAAGGTGGGTATGGCTGAATTGGGTATGTGTTTGATATGGATGGTGGTTGAATTTTATCTCTGCTCTTTCTTTCTTTGTGAAAATGGCTGAATTGGCAGTGAAGAGAAGAAAAAAAATCAAGGATTTTTTCAAGTTGTAGGCGTGTATTGGTGGCCCGGTGGGTGGTTGTTCTGGGTTTGGGTTGGTGGTGGGTGGATGAGAGAGGGAAAAATAGAGAGACGGAGAATAGAGATGAAGAGAGAAGAGAGAAATTTTTTATATTATTTTTTTGTGTAATTTATATTATTTTAATAAGTAGAATGAAAAAATGAAATATGGGATGTTTGATGAATTGTAAAATGGTATGGTATAAGTGATAAAGTAGTTTTTTAGGATGGTAAAATAGGATGAGATATGAGATCCGGATGTGAATGCTCTAACAATTTTACTTTCCTTAATGACTCGACTACAATTGTAGCAAATATTTAAGTTATCATTTTATTAAATTTTTTAGTGACCACCATAAAAAAAAAAATTGCTAGAGCTACCGCTGGGGCTATATCTCTAACAAAATTAATCAAATTTTTTCGTCTTTTGTCTTGTGCAACCTCTTTTTTTTTTTTGGCTGAATGATGCCTTGTGCAGCCTTAATCATTAACAAAGTACCTAACAAAATTGCTGTACAATTTCGCTTCTGGCAGTTAACAAACTTTCTAAGTTTCAACTGTGTTGAGCTCGTTTAATGTTAGCTTTGGGACAAGAAAATTGTGAAATTTCAGTGAAAATTATTTTTGAACTTTTCTTGGAGTCTAACAAACTTTCAATTTCTATAAAAGTTCGTTGAAATGTTCGTTTGGGAAAAACAAGGAAGGTCAACTAGGAAGGACAGATGACTGTGATCTCAAAAGATCGCATTTTTATTGATAAATTCAGACATCACCATTGATTTAATTGTTTATAACATCAATCACGTGACCCTTAACCTTAATTATGCAAAAGGATATGCTCAACTCCTCTGTAAAAATAACGTGCCTAGCTAGGCCGATTTCAAAAAACAATCATTCCTTTTTTTGTTTTTAAAGGAAAAAAAGAGTGATTGTTTGTACGGTATATTCTGGAATTTTTCAAACGTGTAGATTTAATCTAACAAGGCCATAATATAATCAGAAGATAATTTATTTAAGACACATGTGTGACATGCCCTTGCCATCGATCCCTTAATTTTGTTTTTTGAAATCACTAATTAGGATTATAAGCGTATCTCACTAGAGTAATTAATATACATGGGCTGTGAATCTGGCATTCTCATAGTTTTGGTTAAAGAATTATATAATATTCTGGCCCAACTCCAAACTAATAAGAATCAATATGAATCCATGTGACATTTTTTAAGGTATATGTTGTTAATTTATTGGGTGTTCTAATCAAATTCAAACATTTCATTGCATTAATCAATGAAGCACATAGTTAATCTTAATTTTACCCAAAGTGAAAATGCTACACTACTTTTGTTTCAAAAAGGAAAGAATAAACTTGTCTTGTTTGTTCAGATTTGTTTTAATTAACATGAGCGCCACTCTAATTACTAAAACTCTTAATACAAATTATCAAAAAAAAAAAAAACTCTTAATACAAACTCAGAACAATTATTTATAACCAATAAAGGATTTTTTTTTTTTTTTTTAATGCATGATGAAACATTGCACAAAAACCTAAAAACGAAGATCCCCAATGTTGCTTAAGATATTTCATTTTTTCACGGAAGGGTTGCATGCCAATAATACCAATGCCATATGGTCCATATTTTCGATTTAAATTACTATTTACTCCACAGAACGTGCTTCACTGGCACGTATCGAGGTACTGTTCGTAATACATACGAGGACCATATAGCATTTTTTTTTTTTTTTTTGCTTCAAAAAAAATAAAAATTTGCCATATGGTCCTCATATATAGCACAGTTCATGCCAGTGAAGAACGCTCTGTGTAGTCATTAAAATAGAAAATATGGAACACGTTGTGTAAGATATTAGAGTATGGTCATATTTTGTGTCCTACAAAAATTGGACTCTAGTGTCAGAAAATTAATGTATTGTCCTCAGATTCAATACAGGTAATAATTGTGAGGACTTTAAAAAATAGGGCACATCCATCTATAAAGCTCACTCTTCACCAAAATGGGTTTGTAAAAGCAAAGCAAACTCTCTCCTATTTCCTTGGAGAGTTTTGCAGCAAATTAGGAGAGTAGAAACACACACACAGAGAAGTACAGTGAGTCTCAGAGAGATGGGTAGAAACCCTAGGTGTACAAAAGATGGATTAAACAAAGGAGCATGGACTGCTCTTGAAGATAAAATCCTCATTGATCATGTCAAGACCCATGGTGAAGGAAAATGGAGTAACCTTGCCAAAGAAACAGGTCAGAGAGAGTCCATTCTTTTCAATTTTTCATTAATTTCCAGAATGCATAAAGAATATTTTCTGTTTTGTTTAACTTTTTTTTTTTTTTTTGAAAATGAATTGTCGAAAGAATTGTAGGTAAAAAGAATGAGGCATTTTAAAACTCAATTTTGGAAAAAAAAGTACGGTTTCAAAATGTCAGAAATTTTTTTTTTTTTTGAGAGGGTGAAGAGGATGAAGTTTGCTGTGTCAGACAATAAATTAATGGCTCTTAAACTCTGGCTTCCTGCTTCACCCAGACAAAAATTCTTTCGATACTTCAATTAATTCCTTGTCCCAAATGATCATACACCAATGAGCTTGACCATTTCTACTTTTAAATTTTTTGGTCAAACAATGAGCTCATTCATTTACAATCCTTTCAATCTTTCTTTTTAGAAAAATTGTCCATAGCTAGTTATTGTAATGAATTTATCATGTTGAAGTTCATCAATAATCTCTCTCATTTAATTCACAACACTAATAAGAAGTAGTTCAAAAGTTATGGCCCTGGGCTTTTTATTATTTGGTTTCTGCAATGGGAAGAAAAATATTGGTGACAGTTGGTTGACAGTTGACCACTCAGCAAGATACAAAGAGTAGAAGAATGTTGGTTGATTTGTGCATGTTCCTTTTTTTTCTATTTCTTTTGTTTTTGGAAAACTATATTTTAAGCCCTATAATTAAAGAAGCATAACAAACAAAACCTTACTGTTTTTTAAAAAATAACCAATTAAAACCTGAATTTTTTAAAGATAATTAGTTAAATAATATAGTTTCAAAAGTAATAAATCCCAACACATTAAAGTGTAAGCCATTATTTTTAGAGTTTAATATACGCTGATAATTGAATTTGTTAATTTTGAAAATGTGGGATTTAATTGGTTATGCAGGACTTAAGAGGTGTGGCAAGAGCTGTAGGCTTCGGTGGATGAATTATCTGAGACCTGACATAAAAAGAGGGAACATCTCACAAGATGAAGAGGAATTGATCATGAGACTACACAAGCTTTTAGGCAATAGGTACTTTCGTGTATATATATTTTTATTCTTAAGAGGAAAGTTTTAAAACTGTACTGCATGCGATACAAATTATAATAATGTTGATGCACTTGTTAAAGTACATATATACTAAACAAAGTGTGTTATTGTAGGTGGTCTTTGATAGCAGGGAGACTTCCTGGACGTACTGATAATGAAATCAAGAATTATTGGAATTCCTATTTAGCCAAGAAGACACAAGATCAGATTCCATCACCAAAGTCTAGGACAGATCAGAAAAAGCCAACCATTAGAGTTCACCATGAGTCTGATGCATTATTAGAAGGCAAAGGGGTCCTTGTTTCTGCACAACATCATGTGGATGATGACCAAATTCATGAGACGAAGGTACCAATATTTTTGCCACCAACCGTGGAGACCAACATGGTTAAGATCAAGTCCTCGATATCAGAATCGAGTGCTGGGTCACCATCAACTTCAAAGGAAGAGAACATGTCTGACTTCATTTTGGACTTAGGTTCTGAGGACTTTTGCAAAATGCTTGATTCTGATTTTGCAAAGCTCAGTGACGTTGATATAAACGAGCTGCATAATATTGCAATTGAAGGTGACAAAGATTCTCTTCTAGTACTGTCTGACGAGACAGAAAATAATGGGAGGGAAAGTGGTCAACTTAATAATTCAAATATGGTTTCAGATTTCCAGTCATTGTTTCTTGACTCAGATGATGGATGGTTAGGAGATGATTTAAACATTGCATTTTCAGACTAAATTTAATTAGTTGGTCACACTTGGGTTTGCTGGTTTTTTTTTCAATATTTTTTCAATTTTCAATGATCCATGCCCACCTGCTTAGCAGACTGGCCCTCTGTATTTTGTCAATATCTTGAATAATTGTATCTAGTTGTCTGCCTCCGTTAAAGGCAATTTTTTAAACTCTCTTTTCTACCACCATGTGATTGTTAAATGTTAATTCCAAACTTCCCAACCACCCAAAGAAAACGATCTAATGCTTAATCAAAATTAGAAGAACCAATATGATTAAATACTCTCCAACGAATTACTTTTTCAAATGACAAAGTAATTATTAACGGATGGAAAAAGTTTACCCCTAGATCAGTTTGGATGAAACTCTCTCCAATCAAAAAGACCATCAACATTAGGGTGGTAATATTCAACATGACTCGCCTTGAACACAACATGAACACGACACGGTTTTTTGGGGGGGTAGTGTTTAGAATAAATGAGTTTTTGTTAAAAGAATTGGTTAACACCCTTAGCACGATTAATAAATTGGTCAATTTTGTGTTGGCTTGCTTAACTCGCAATCAACTTAAAATAATTTTTCTGACATAAACAATTGTCATTTTTTTCAAACAAATTTGAATTCTAAATATAATTAAGTAATTAAAAAATTTTAATAGTTATATTGATAAATTTTTAACTGGAACTTTAAAATTTGGCCCCTTTACCTATAAAAAAGGGGGGAATTTTTTTTTATTGTCCTTAAATTGTGTTTTAAACAGGTTGAAATGAATTGTGTTGTGTCAACTCGCTTGATTAGTGGGTTGTGTCAAAGTTGAGGGGGGTTTGACATAATTATTAAATGGGTCGAGTAAAGGTTGAGTTATACGTTTTCGAATACCTATACGTTGACACGACACGAATACGAATTGTCATCTCTATCCCATGTGTACTTTTAATCATATAACTTTTTAAATGAATCGTGTGACATGTTTAAATAAATAAACGTGGATAGTTTTATAAATCTCCAATTGGAAAATATCCCTCTAAACTAATTAGGAGGAAAACCTTATAATTAAAAAAATTTTAAAAAAAATAAATACTGATAACTATACTAGGCTTCGGCCACTTGTAGCTCCAAAAATGGAAAAAAAAGTCCGTGATACATTTTGTCAACATCACCAACAATCAATCAAATGAGCAGAAGTTCTTAGAGAGGTCATAGTCAAAGACCACACAAACTTCTCATATGAATATATATATATATATATATATATATATATATATATATTCATATATATATATATATATATATATTTTTTTTGAGAAATATATATATTCATATTAGGACAAAGATTTTGGTGTGGATCTTCTACGAAGGATCTGCCCATCCTCTATTGTAAAATATCGTGGAAAGTGATACTATTGTATAAAAAAATCTTGATTAAAATATTGATTAAACTACTTTTAGGTCTGAATTTAATCAAATTAAGAAAAAGAAGGCCCACATAACCTTAATGGTCCAAATTCAGTTAAACTTTAATTTGGTTTGTTAATTAGGTCCAAAGATCAAATATAAGCTCTATTCAATTGGGTGGCGTTAGGTTTATAGGATCTTAAATTGCGTAGAATGTTAGATTAGAAATCTCTCTAACCTGGGGAATGACATCCTAGGAACATAATAACCACATTTGATTCTACTAATATTACCTTAGAATCTTATATATATATATATATATATATGTTGCGTTGAATGTCGGATTGGAAATCTCCAAATTAAAGATTACGTAGGAAAGAGTTAGTTTCTCTACAGAGAGGTTTTATTTATTAATTTATTTATTTTTTTAAATTTTTTGTAAAGGAATAGCAAGGCTATTCTTTGGTTTTTGGGTTCTCTTTCTAGGGTTTTTTGGGAAATAGATTTTTTTCTACTCACTGCCTTCTTTCCTCAATTTTTCTTTTGAAACACAATGGATGAGTTGACAAATGATTGGACTGGTCTTACTCTTTTTGAAAGAAAGGGATCTGGGTGTTGTTTAGAGAACAATCTTAGCACTCAAGATTTTGTCCTAAGGGCAAATTTTTTGACCAATCGAGCACTAAATACAAACGCAATTGCTAGAACTTTCACTCCACTCTGGCGATCGCGGATTGGCTTCGAAGTCCTAATTTTTTGTGAACACAAAACTTTGTTTGTTTTTTTTTTTTATAACAAATCTGGTGGGGATAAGATTCTCCATAGTGGACCATCGAGCTTTGATAAGCATCTTGTGGTCATGGAATGTTATGGAAATAATACTCCGCTGGATTTGCTCCAGTTTGATAGAACAAATTTTTAGGTGCAAGTTCATGGGTTGTCGTTTAGATATATGAATATCAAAGCTGCGGAGAAGATTTGTGATGTCCTTGGCAACATAATCCACTCTACTGACTCGGTTGAAGTTGATGGTGGCAATTTCATGAGGGTAAGCGTGAAGATGAATGTTTCTCTCCCTCTTTGTCAAGGCCGAGTAATTTCTTTGGAAAAAGGTGAAAACAAGTGGATTACTTTCAAATACAAATATCTACCGAATATATGTTACTGGTGTGGGTGTTTTATGGAAGGGTATTTGGTCACTACATGTACCGAATAAGGTGAAGAATCTTCTGTGGAGAGCTTGCTGAAACTCACTACCTACAAAGCCGAATATGGTGCAAAGAACAATCATTAAGGATCCCACGTGTGAATGCTGTCATGGTTCCTCAGAATCGGTGATTCGTGCTTTGTGGTCCTGTACAGAAATTGATATAGTCTAGTCGGACTCTGAATTATGGAATTTTCGAGAAACAGCTCAGTTCACGGACTTCAAATCACTCATGCATGGATCATTCAACAGCAGAAATCTCCAAAACTCTTTGCATTGAATGTGTGGTGAATTTGGAATCAACAAAATCAAGTTCAGCTTCATCAACCCAGTTGTTCTCTCCATTTACTCGCTTAATTGGCCAAGGATCGGTTGTAGGAATTTCAGTTAGTTCAACCTCCCCCTAAACCTCCAGATATTCTTCCTCAGACTCGATGGAAACCTCCTCCACCTAGTTTTGTTAAAATCAATTTTGACGGGACAATGTTTTCTGAGGAAAATAGAGCAAGTGTTGGGGTGGTAATTCGCAATAGTGATGGTTTGGTGTTGGCCTCCCAAACCCAACGGCTACATTGTAGCTTTCAGTCCAAGAGTGACTGTAGCCTTAGCTGCACATAGAGGAGAACGTTAGCCCTAAAACTTAGTTTCTCTAATGCTGTTTTGGAAGGCAATTCTTAAGCATTAATGTTGGCACTACAACATGACAAATAAATTTTGACTTCTAATGGGTTATTAATTGATGATATATGTCTTTGTTTTAGGCTTTGTACAAAATTACATTACTCTCATACAAGGAAGGAAGGTAATAAGGTAGCTCACGGTTTATCTTGATATGCTTTACATATCTTAGATTTTTTTGTATGGATGAAGAATGTTCCACTACAACTTTTTCCTGTTTTTCAAGCTAATTTAGCCAACTTTCAATAAAATAAACTACGTAGTCTTTTCCCTAAAAAAAAGAAAAGAAAAGAAGAAATCTCTAATCTTTGGGATGACATCCTAGGAACATAAATACCACATTTGATTATGCTAATATTATATTATATTATATAACCTCTAAAATAATTAGATAATCTTGAAACAACAATGAAGCTTTAGTCCCAAATTTTTTGGAGTCAACGGTAAGTTCTCAACATATTCGTCAACGTCAGCTAATAAGTGTATTTGTTTTTGTAATTATATTTTATCCAAAGTCACTTTTTGTTACTTATTTAATTGACTATTAGGGACACCTTGATGAGTATTTATAGTGGATCAATTCATATTAAAGTAACTAAATTTTGTCAGTTGAAAATGACCAAATAGCCATGAGAACTCCAAAATGAACAAAATAATCTTATGATCTCAAAAATGACCAAAATACTCCCAAGCCCTCTAAAATACCGTTGAAATCCCTAAAATGATCAAAATAACGTTCAAGATTCCTAAAATAACTAAAATAAACTACTAAAATGATAATAAAAAAAATACCCTCAAATCTCAACATAAAAATATCTTTGAAACTTCTAAAATAACCAAAATAGCATTGAGATGTCTAGAATGACCAAAATATCATTGAAATTTTTAAAATGATCAAAATAATCCCAAAATCTCCGAGGTGAAAAAAAAAACCATAAAAACCTAAAATGACCTAAATGCCCTTAAAACCATCCAAAATACTTAAATACCTCTAAATATATAAAATGACAATAATATTATCTCAGGTGTCAAAATCGAGCCTCAAGAGGACTAGGATATTTAATCCCTGATAGTGAGTCTTATGCGTAGAGGTTTGACTTCAGATATGTATTCCCGTTGATTGAGGGATCAAAAAAGAGTACATTGCATTAAAAATAAGATACATTTTTCCAATGCCCAAAGAGGTCACAAAACTTTTTCTCCTAGTTTTTTTTTTTGAAAACTTTTTCTCCTGGTTATAACCTAAGGAACCAAAATACATCATTTTGCTAATATACAATTTTTTTTTTTTTTGAGAAACTGCTAATATACAATATTGTTTCTTAGTTACATCATTAAAAGTAAAGATCACACGAAAAAATGATGATTTATATTTTATATATCCCCATCTAAATTCAAAGGCCAAGTGACATTATATGAAGGCAAAATCATCAACTAAGATGTAATGGTTGTTGATACCCCCATTTAATTCATATCGTTCCTTTAAAAAGCGTAAATTCAATTAATTTGATTATAATGCATCATTAAAAAAAAAAGCAATTATATGCATGAATTTTGATATTTTTAATGTTTTCTTTTGATATTTTTCATGCTTGTAAAATTTCTAAAAAATTAAAAATTAATAGATATATCATTAATAAATTATTTACATTGCAAGTTTTTGTAATTTAAAATTATACTTAAAATATAAATTTATAGATCATATAATAAATAATATTTAATTGACACAAAATTTAATATGTATATTAAGAGACTAAAGAATATACAATTCAAAAATTAAAATTTCAAAGTAAATAATAATATTTATTTTATTAAGTAAATTTATAATTTACTGCAATTAATTTTGTAACTAATTTTTATTATTTCATTAAATATTAATTCATTTACTAGTGCGCTCATCCTCTCTCTCTCTCTCTCTCTCTCAAACTGTTACTGACATACGTACGCACAAAAGAACAAACCAGATCACCCCCTTACCCCACACACACTTACACAAGTCCCCAGGTTTCACTCACTTTCCTCTTCGATCGGTCTAATTTAATTCGTTGGTCACACCTAATTTGAGTTTGCAGGTAATTGTTTCTCAACGTCGTTTCAATTTTCAACGATCCAAGCCCACCTGCTCGGCAGACTGGTCCTCTCTTTTCTTGTCAATGTCTTGAATAATTGTATCCACTTGTCTGCAAATTTCACAGGCTTATCTTTTCACTGCGTGATTGTTGAATACTTAAATGTTACTAACTTCAAATTTTCCAACCACCCTAAGGAATAGGTTAAAATGCTTAATCATAATTTATTAGAACAACCAATATGCTTCATCCTCTCCAACCAATTACTTTTATTTTTCAAATGACAAAGCAATTATCAATACAAAGCATCTTCCTTTGAGTTACATAGCCCGATGCTGTGCCTAGTCCGAGAGCGACAGTGATCCTCAAAAGACTTGGAACTTTGTTCTAAGTTTTAAATTGTAATTTGAAATTTGAAATTTGAAAATGTGATTTTTGGAAAAAATTAAAAAAACAACTTATTTTACTATTCAGTTTATTTTTGCTATTATTTATAGGTTCTATTGCATTTTTTAGTATTATTCATGTGCCTCATTGTACTATTTCAGCTAACTTTTATTTTTATCTACAGTAATTTCAGTAAAAAGTTTTTAGTTTCATCAAAATAAGCGGATTTCAAACAGGCTTTTAGTATAAGCTTAAATATCTCTTATTTTATTGAAAGTTGAAAACAATTAAAAAAACAAATTTCTGATTACTGTTCACATTAATAATGCATTGTTCATTTGCCTTGATGCACTGTTCATGTCCCATGAACAGTGCACCGGGCATTGGTCTAAAAAAAAAAAAAAAAAAGAAGCCAGACACAGACACTGGGCTCCAAAACGCAAAACAAACGCACCCTTTTTGTGTGTTTGGTATGGATTATTTTTGCCAACTTATTTTACAATTTAGCTTATTTTTGCTAATATTCATGAGTTTCACTATACTATTTCAGCTAAATTTTATGTTTATTTACAGTACTTTCAGCAAAAAGTTTTCAATTTCAGTAAAATAAACGGATCCCAAACGAACCCTTAAAGTCAAAATTTTTGTTATTTCAAGTACTGTATATAATAAATACTACCCATTTGCTAAAAATTTTATTGACTAAGAACATTCATAACAGGAAATTCTATCTTATTCTATTTTATCATCTCAAAAAACTATTTATCAATTATATAATACTATTTTACAATACACTCAACATCTCAACTTTTATTTTATCATACTACACATTAAAATAATATATCTACACAATAAAATAATATATTCTGAAGAGAGAAAGATAAAATGAGATAGTGGAGCCCTTATTGGAGACACAGACACTGGGCTCCAATACGCAAAACAAATGCACTCTTATTGTGTGTTTGGTATGGATTATTTTTGCCAACTTATTTTACTATTTAGCTTATTTTTGCTAATATTCATGAATTCCACTATACTATTTCAGCTAACTTTTACGTTTATTTACAGTATTTTCAGTAAAAAGTTTTTAATTTCAGCAAAATAAACGGATTCCAAATGAACCCTTAAAGTCAAAATTTTTGTTATTTCAAGTACTGTATATAATAAATACTACCCATTTGCTAATAATTTTATTGACTATGAACATTCATAACGGGAAATTCTATCTTATTCTATTTTACCATCTCAAAAAACTACTTTATCAATTATATAAAACCATTTTACAATACACTCAACATCTCAACTTTTATTTTATCATACTACACATTAAAATAATATATCTACATAATAAAATAATTTATCTACATAATAAAATAATATATTCTAAAGAGAGAAAGATAAAACGAGATAGTGGAAAGAGGATATGAGACCATGCAAAAGTTTTAGGTAGAATAAAATAATAATTTTTGGATTTGCAATATTGCTAGCGTACCATCGCAAATTTGCGATGGTACTGTAGAATTTGCGATAGTACTGTAACAGTATTGCAAATTTTTTAGCTTTACGTTTATTTACAGTATTTTCAGTAAAAAGTTTTTAATTTCAGCAAAATAAACGGATTCCAAATGAACCCTTAAAGTCAAAATTTTTGTTATTTCAAGTATTGTATATAATAAATACTACCCATTTGCTAATAATTTTATTGACTATGAACATTCATAACGGGAAATTCTATCTTATTCTATTTTACCATCTCAAAAAACTACTTTATCAATTATATAAAACCATTTTACAATACACTCAACATCTCAACTTTTATTTTATCATACTACACATTAAAATAATATATCTACATAATAAAATAATTTATCTACATAATAAAATAATATATTCTAAAGAGAGAAAGATAAAACGAGATAGTGGAAAGAGGATATGAGACCATGCAAAAGTTTTAGGTAGAATAAAATAATAATTTTTGGATTTGCAATATTGCTAGCGTACCATCGCAAATTTGCGATGGTACTGTAGAATTTGCGATAGTACTGTAACAGTATTGCAAATTTTTTAGCTTTACCATGCCAGTTGCAACCAGTTGTTAGACATTTTTTTTGGTGATGAAATGGTAAATCTTGGCAAGATATAACATATACCATGCCAGTTGCAAATGCTCTAATATAATATTCAAATAAAGTGAAATTCAATAAAACCCAGGATAAAGAATTAACTGGACTCAGTCAAAAATTTTGCTTACGTCTGCAAGACAATTGGAGTTTTTCGCTTGCAGTAGACATTGGTCAGCTTTATATTACAAAGAAATTAGGTGGTCAACTAAGACCCCAAGAAAAAAAGACCCCAAAATTTTAAATAATAAGTTATTTCTTTCATTACAATAGTATTAATGAAGCCCATATATTAGCTAATAAATAAAATATTTTTTTTATCAAATGAAAAAAATGAAAAAGGAAAAAAGAAATGCTAAGTCCATAACATTTTTTACAACACTTTCAAAAAAAATCTTAAGTAGTAGGTTGGTACTGGTTATTATTGGCGGGTAAAAAAATAATTTTAGCGGTAGATTCAAATTAGAACTTGTAGGGATAAGGGCCCAAAAATTCATATATTGGGCCTTAGGCCTCATCCAAAGGAATTAGCATGTCCAAGGAGAGACAAATAGAGTTGAGAAATTTTAGTTTAAAGTCTCACGAGTAAGAAATGAATAGAAGATGGTCCGAGGAGCAACTCCTTCTCGGCTATGGTTAATACGCCTCAAGCCTAAATTCTCGTTGTAAGAATGACCTCCATAGAAACCCTAGTAATGGAAGCATGCCTCAAAGACACACAAGAACGAAGGGGAGTTGAAGATATCTAAGGAAAAGCTGTTATCGCTGCATTAAATGCATTGTAGCTACTTTTCTAGCCGCATTTATGTGGAGAAGACTCTTGAACAATATTTCCTTGGTCACCGCAACTCACAGAGGGGTCAGAAGAGATGTTTGATGGGACAATTACTCAAGTAGCAATCAAAATTATTAACAAGTGTAGGGTAAGGATTGCCTAAAAGGGACTATATAATAAAGAAACCCCTTCATAGAAAAGGGGAAGGAGGAAGGAAATTGTAGCAACCAAAACTACGCTTGTAATCAGTTTCATTGATCTATGCAAATATTTGCCTCCTTGGCAATACGTTGACACCATTTTACGTACTTTTTTCTTGCATGATCGTCTTTCAAACATTTCATAGCCGTTATTAGATTCTCTAGGGCCTAGTTCTTGAACCAACTTTTTACAAATTTATTGTGCTGGACTCATTAACCCACAATCCCATACATATTGGGCTTGGGCTGCAAACCATGCCCTTACAATTGGCGCTGTCTGTGGGAAGAACTTATGTAATAGTGAGTCCAACGGTTGGCTATGGTAGGATTAGGTTCACACGAAGTAGAGTCTCTAGGATCCAAGCAAGATGATCCCTTTGTCAATCTCGAATGGAGAGGTGATCACAAAGGGAGCGTGCACACCATGCATACTGGTAGGAGTCAACCTCGAGGAGGAAGCCATGTCTCCCACGCAAAAAGTAACAAGGCCATGCAACTGGAAATTAACCGACTAAAGAGGGAACTGTGCCATGCACGACGAAGGCGGTCTCCCTCTAAGTCTGACGTTTCTTCTAATGACGAAAAGGATGCCAGTTACAGGCAAAGGTCCCGAACCCCGCCTAGCGAGACTTTCTCCTACCAAGAGGAGCGTCGTCATGAACGGAGGGTCAGAAGCCTGTCTCACAAGGGCGTGAGGAACGACGCTGTGAGCAAGGCCTTGGACCAGATCTCCAAGTCACCCTTCATGCACAAAATCGGGGGGGCTAGACTTCCTCGACGATTTACTCAGCCCACCTTCACCATGTACAATGGTAAAACAGACCCCGTGGAGCATGTGAGCCACTTCAACAAGAGAATGACTGTCCATTCCAAGGACGGGGCTTTGATGTGCAAGGTTTTCCCATCTAGCCTAGGGCATGTTGCCATGAGATAGTTTGATAGCCTGAGGGCAGATTCCGTAAGTTCCTCTAAGGAGCTCACTCAAGTGTTCTGTTCCTGCTTCGTCACCTGCAGTAGGCCTCCTCGGCCTTTGACCTCCCTGCTGTCCTTGTGCATGCGAGAGGGAGAGACCCTAAAAGCATATTTGGATAGATATTGGGAGATGTTCATCGAAATAGATGGTGACTTCGATGATGTGGCCAGCAGTACATTCAAGCTTGGCCTCTCGGCCGAGCATGGTCTAAGGAAATCTCTGACTGGCAAACCTGTTACAAGTGTATGCCAGCTCATGGACCAGATTGATAAATACAAAAGGGTTAAGGAAGACCAACAACAAGGGAAAGGAAAAGAGAAGGTTATCCCTTAAGAGAGGAGAGATTTCAGGTCAGACCGATACAATAACAATCGGCCAAGGAGGGACTTTGCCGAGTAGCCAAGATATGCCAATCCTCAGGCGGTCAACGCTGTCTTTTGAGAGCTAGTACATCAAGTTCTGAAGAAGATTAGGAATGACCCATTCTTTAAATGGCCAAATAAAATGGCAGGAAACCTCGAAAAACGCAACCATAACCTTTATTTTCAATACCACCAAAACTACGGACACGCCAAGGAAGACTGTAGAAGTATGTGGGACCACCTGGATCAGCTTGTTCATGAAGGAAAATTAAAACAAATCTTGCACCACTCGAGTGGTCAAGGGAGCCAGGCAAACTTAGAATCTCGGAGAAATGAATCTTTGAGACCTCCTTTGGGGACGATAAACATCATCTTTGTTGCTTCAGGAAGGACCGGCTCCTGCCCTTCACAAGAGATGTCTGTGGCACGGCTATCCGCCAAGGACACTTATTAAGAGCTAAAGAGGGTGAGACTGGAAATTCAGTGGGTCTTGGGCTTCTCAGACAAATACAAAATCGAAACCATCCAACCCTACGATAATGCCTTGGTGGTAACCCTTAGGATCGGGGGATACGACGTGAAGAGGGTGATGATAGACCAAGGCAGTGGTGCCGAGATAATGTACCCAGACCTATACAAGGGGTTGAACTTGAGACCTGAGGACTTAACACCCTACAGCTCGCCCCTAGTGAGTTTTGATGGGAAGGTCGTCATCCTGAAAGGCCAAATTAGACTACTCGTGCAGACCGACTTAGAAATAGTGGAGGTAGACTTCATCGTGGTGGACACTTATTCACCCTACATAGCCATTGTGGCCAGACCACGGCTTTATACCCTCGGAGCCGTTTCCTCTACTCTGCACCAGAAGGTGAAATACCCATCCGGGGGCCAGGTCAAGGAAATCCTGGGAGATTAGTCGATGGCTAGGCAATGCTTAGTGGCTGCCATCCAGCATCAACCCGAAGCCGAGTCCTTGGCCCATGTCGAAGGTAGTTTATAGCAATTAATGGGCTTCGGCGTTGTCTGTTGGTGGGTTGGCCGAAGAGGCTAAATGTGAGGATTCAGTAAAAGTTACTGTCGATGATGATCAGGAGAAATTCTTTCAGATTGGGGTTCAGTTACCCCCCTAGAGAAGGAATAGCTGGTAGAGTTTCTTAGAAAAACTGTGGACATCTTCGCATGGAGCACTTACAAAGCCCTAAGGGTGGATCCGAACTTCATCTGCCACCATCTGAATGTAAGTCCATCCACTATTCCTAAAAGGCAACCCCTTCAGCGCTCATCCAGAGACCACTCTGATGTTGTGAGAGAGAGGAGGTAGAGAAACTAAAGCGTGCGGGGGCTATTAAGGAGGTGTTCTACCCTGAATGGTTGGCCAATACTGTGGTGTTGAAGAAGAAGAGTGGGAAATAGCGAGTGCGCGTGGACTTCACGGATCTGAATAGGGCTTGCCCAAAGGATCCTTTCTCTATGCCCAAAATAGACCAGCTGGTGAATGCAACCGTAGGCCATCCCCGGATGAGCTTCCTAAACGCCTTTCAAGGATACCACCAAATACCACTGGCCCTGGATAATCAGGAAAAGACAGCTTTTGTCACCCCTACAGGAAATTATCACTACAAAGTAATGTTGTTCGGTCTGAAGAATGCAGGGTCCACCTACCAAATGATGATGACCAGGATGTTTGAACCGCAATTGGGTAAAAGCGTTAAGGTCTATATATACGACATGGTGGTGAGAAGTAAGGTGTTGTCCGAGCACTTGAAGGACCTCGGGAGCATCTTTGAACTTCTGAGGAAACACAAGTTGCGCCTCAACGCTTCCAAGTGTTCTTTTGGTGTGGGATTAGGCAAATTTCTGGGCTACGTGGTAAGCCACAGGGGAATTGAAGTTAATCCTGACCAAATTAAAGCAATTAACAACTTACAACCACCTTGGAATCCCAAGGAGATCCAGAAATTGACCGGAATGACTGCTGCTTTGAACTGGTTCATTTCTCGGTCAGCGGATAGGTGCCAACCCTTCTTCCTGTTGATGAATAAATGGAAAGAGTTCGAATTGACTGAGGAATGCGCTTTGGCCTTCTAGCAGCTTAAGGATTATCTCTCTCGGCCTCCTATCATGTCTAGCCTTGAGGTTGACGAAGTCTTGTTTGCCTACATTGCTGTCGCCTCTCACGCGGCAAGCTTGGTCCTGATACGAGTTGACAACGGCGTTCAAAGGCCAGTCTATTATGTAATTAGGTCACTATATGAGGCCGAGGTTCGCTATCTACTGCTGGAGGAGGCCATTCTGGCAATGGTACATGCCATACACAAGCTCCCCCATTACTTTCAAGCACACACAATTATTGTCTTAACTCAACTTTCGCTCAAAGCTCTGCTTTGGAGCACTGATTATACGAGGAAGATTGCCAAATGAGCCACCATACTGAGGGCCTTCGACATCAAGTACATGCCTTGCACTTTCGTTAAGGGCCAAGTTTTAATGGATCTGGTGGCTAAGTTTGCGGAATCCCCCTTAGAAGAAGAAACGAAAGCACAACACATGGATAAAAAATCAGTTGGCATGATCTCCCATCAGGGCCCCTTATCCTGGGTAGTGCTTGTTGATGGAGCAGTAAATCAGAAGGGTTCTAGAGTGGGGCTAGTGCTAGTATCCCCTGAGGGGATCACCATCGAGAAGTCTCTTAGATTGGGATTCTTGGCCACCAACAACAAAGCTGAATATGAAGCTCTACTGATGGGGATGGCCATGGTTTGAAGAATGGGTGGAAACGTAATAAAGATACTCTCGGACTCCAGATTGGTTGTCGACCAACTAAAAGGGGAGTTCGAAGTGAGGGGTGAGAGAATGCAAGGGTATTTGAGCCAGGTTAGACACCTATAATCAGACTTCGAATCCTTCAACCTGTTACATAGTCCTAGGAGTGGAAATGCCAACGCCGATTCCCTCGCCATGCTTGCAACCTCCTCGGCGTAGAACTTACCTAGGGTCATCCTCGTAGAAGACATGTGCAAGCCCACAGTGACGAACAGAGAAGTGGTTCAGGTCCACCAGGTTAGGGTGGGGCCTAGTTGGATGGACCCTTTGGTACTATTCCTAAGGAGGGTGCCTTGCCTAAGGAGAAATCATAAGTAGACAAAATACGTAGAAAGACCCCTCGGTTATGGCTGTTCGAGGACCAAAAATTGTATAAGCGCTCCTTTTCTAGTCCATACTTGCTATGTGTACACCCAAAGACAATAGAACTGATCTTCGAGGAGTTGCATGAGGGGATTTGCGGGAGCCATGCTGAAGGCCGATCTCTGGCGCACAGAGCCATTACTCAAGACTATTGATGGCCGAATATGCAAAAGAAAGCCCAAGAGTATGTGAAAAAGTGTGACCAGTGCCAAAGATTCACACCAAACATGCATTAACCGGGGGGAATCCTGAATCCACTATCCAGAGCCATTACTCAAGACTATTGATGGCCGAATATGCAAAAGAAAGCCCAAGAGTATGTGAAAAAGTGTGACCAGTGCCAAAGATTCGCACTAAACATGCATTAACCGGGGGGAATCCTGAATCCACTATCCAGAGCCATTACTTAAGACTATTGATGGCTGAATATGCAAAAGAAAGCCCAAGAGTATGTGAAAAAGTGTGACCAGTGCCAAAGATTCGCACCAAACATGCACTAACCGGGGGGAGTCCTGAATCCGCTATCCAGCCCTTGCCCTTCATTCAAGGAGGCTTGGACATTATGGGCCCCTTCCCAAAGACTACTTCACTAAATGGGTTGAAACTGAGCCTCTAGTGAACATTAGGGATGTGGATGTCAAGATGTTTATATAGAAGAATATTGTCACTTGATTTGGAGTCCCTCATACCTTCATCTCAGACAACGACCGTCAGTTCGATAGCAAATCCTTCAGAAGGTACTGCTGTGACTTAGGAATTACAAATAGGTATTCTACCCCAGCTTACCCTTAGGGAAATGGGCAAGCAGAGGTTGTTAACAAGGTCATTGTAAGTGGACTCAAGAAGAGGTTGGACGACGCAAAAGAAAAATGGGTAAATGAATTACCACATGTCTTGTGGACATACCGAACCACACCTCGCAGGTTGACAAGGGGGACTCCTTTCTCAATGACATATGGGGCCAAAATTGTTATCCCTTTGGAAACTAGTTTCCCAACGTTAAGGACCAACTCCTTCAAACTGACCACTAATGATGAACTAATGGAAAAGAGTTTGGACCTAATTGAAGAAAGAAGGGAAAATGCAATAGTTCAATTGACATACTACCAACACAAATTCAAGCAAGGTTTTGATGTCAACGTGAAGCTGAGACCATTGGCACTTGGTGATTTGGTGCTAACAAAGGTTTTAGGTACTGCAAAGAACTAAGCGTGAGGAAAGCTAGGGCCCAATTGGGAAGGGCCATATCGTATCACCCCGGTGGTTGGTATAGGAGAGTACTTTCTGGAAGATTTGGATGGACATGTAATACCACGCTCGTGGAATGTAAACAACCTGAAAAAGTATTATTATTAATGAAATTTTTTTCTGTCAATATGTTTATATATTAAAGGCGTTATGTTTCCATTATTCAAACTTTTATAAGTGTTTAAATTAAAACCCAATCATGCTTGAAATTCTCGGATCAGATGATGGGAGAAGGTTAACACGCAGTGATAGACTAGATGATGGGGGAAGGTTAACACACCAATGGCAACTTTTATAAGTGTTTAAACTAAAACCCAATCATGCCTGAAGTCCTTAGACCAGATGATGGGGGAAGGTTAACACACCAATGACAACTTTTATAAGTGTTTAAACTAAAACCCAATCATGCCTGCAGTCCTCGGAACAGATGATGGGGGAAAGTTAACACATTTTGGCATCATTTCTATGTGTTTAAATAGTCCGTGTTATCTATTTGTTTCTCACTGAGTCATAGCCAAATCCTCAAATTGATAATTCTGGACATGAATTATGTATCCGAGTACAAATTGCTATTAGTACTTGCTATAGCTAGAATGGTCACAAGATGAATTTTGTTTGAAACAACAATAATCCCGAGAGTATGAAAAGCAAAAACAAGAGAAATTGAAAGAGAATTCTATTCATTAATCAAAAGTAGTATCATTACATATGATGGCAGAAACCACAACAAAAAATAATGATGACAATACTACAGTTGACAATATACATAACAAAATAAAATAAAAATATACTACAACTACTTCTGCACAGGAGAAGGTCCTTTCTTAGAATCAATGGCCTTGGGCTTAGCACCCCCAGCATTGGACTTGGACTTTGCTGCCTTAGCTTGGGAGACCATATCCTTGATGGGGATGTTATTCTTTGAAGGAGTATTTTTGGCTGAGGGCATGACCTCCTCACCCTTCCCAACCACCACTAAGGGAACCCCAGCACCCACAATAAGAGCTTGGGCATTAAAGGCCTGTTCAGAGAGTAGGAGAGGAAGGGCAGTGGTCGGAGGAAGGGCGGCTGAACTTCACGAATGTGTTCGGGGATGTACACGTTCTCAGCCTTCCTTAGCACGGAGTCTGTAGGGACCCCTGCATTATTGAGCACCTCTGTTTAGGAGACAGTGCAGTAGTCCTTTCACACTTCGGCCACCTCCTCGGCCAGCCTTTTCTCTGTCTCATCCACTCTGCGCTTGTAGGCCACGGTCACTGCAACTTCAGTGGTTTCCTTGGCCATTCGGGCTGCCTCTTTTGCTGCATCCCTAACCCTCTGTAGCTCGGCCTTGAGGTCCAAGACCAGCTGTTTCTAGGTGGCCAAGTTAATCTCTGTTGTGAACAGCAGCTTCCACTGATCCTCGGCTTGAGCCTTAGCAATCTTCAGCCCTACCACAGCGCTTGAGCGCTTATGCTTTGACTCCTTCAACTCTCAACTAGTTGCATTTTTTCATCCTTTTCAGCCCCAAGTGCTTTCTCAACCTTGCGCCAAAAGTGGGCCTCAGCCTCAATTTTGTGATGGGCATTTTGAACCCATTCCTTGGCCACATAGACCTACTGAGTAACCTACATAGAAGTGGCAAAGCGATTAAAGCGTGTATATGAAAGAAATATCTGTAAACGAATTAAAGCGTTGCTAAGAGCTCACTTACCACAGTAAGGTCTTTCTTTAGGGACATAAAACAAATTGGGTTGCCTTTTCCGCTTGAGGGCCTCCATGTCCCTGGGAAGGAAGAGAGGCTGCTTCAAGGCTTGGGCTAAGTGGGTGGCGTGCCCCCTGCTGGATTCCCTTATGGTGGAGTCATAAGGGATAAGGGCCCCGTCCATCTCCATCATGGGGGCCCATGTGCGCTGTTGGCGGTGGACCTCAGCATCATCTCTGCTATCTACAAATTTAGACCTCTTATCTCTAAGGTCCTTAGTTTTTAGCTGTTTGGTACCCCTTTGAGGGGGCACCTCCGCCTCTTCCAACTCCTGTAGTGGCATTTTCTTCTTCAGATCAGGATCTACGTGCGGTTCGAGGTTGGCAAGAGGAGGGGAGGAGGAAGTTTGGCAGGAACTTGGGTCTTAAAAGTCTCTGTCGGAGTTACCCCCTTGTTCCTGTCTGCCATCAGACCCCTTAAGTTAGATCTCTTCTTCTGCTGATCCATCCATTCTTCTCCTTCGGGGCTCGAGTTAATCCGGGTAACGACTAACTTCGAGGGGCGAGCAGAAGAAAGCCTGTCAAGCTTAGTTTCAGAATCCAAGAGTTCCACAGGCCTCTCCGGTGTTCCTTGTTCCCCTTCGAAGCGAAACCGGTCTATCTCCTCATCCAATGACAACCGTGAGGAGACTACTCCTTCTTCCAATGCAAATGCTGCTTCGAGAGGGACTTGTTGAAGTGGTATGATGAGCGAAGGAGGAATTCGATGGCCTGGTAGTACGACTGGAGGAAGGTTGTCTAGGGCCAAGAAGTCCGGCTTTGACACGTCAATACAGTTTATCCGAGGATCACCAGCTCTGATGGCGTGTTTGACCTCTTGAAAAACCTGGGAGATAGGATCAAAGTCTAGGACCAAGTGGACAGCCCGTAGCTGTTGGTCCTCGCTCACAAAAATTTCAGACCGAAGCAAGTAATTAAGGGCTGCAACGTTCATGAGACTGAGCCGAGGAGCAACTTGCCTCCTATTTACAGAAATAGCCAAAAAACCAAACACCATCAGACTACTAAAGTCCATCATCTAAAGAAAATAAAATGCAGGACATAGGTAGGGTTAAAGAATCTAAGTTCTGTGCTGGAAGACCTAACTCTAAGGCATCCCACCTAGCTCTCTTTCTTGGGTTGGGCAGTGGAGACCATCATGCCATGCCCTAGAAGCGATGAGCTGTTGGTCCTCGCTCACAAAAATTTCAGACCGAAGCAAGTAGTTGAGGGCCACAACATTCGTGAGACTGAGCCGAGGAGCAACTTGCCTCCTATTTGTAGAAATTGCCAAAAAACCAAACACCATCAGACTATTGAAGTCCATCATCTAAAGAAAATAAAATGCAGGACATGGGTAGGGTTAAAGAATCTAATTTCTGTGCTAGAAGACCTAACTCTAAGGCATCCCACCTAGCTTTCTCTCTTAGGTTGGGCAGTGGAGACCATCAGCCATGCCCTAGAAGCGATGAGGAAGTCATCTTTCATTCTTTTGTTAGATTTGGGGAGGCACAAAATAAGCCTAACGAACCTGGACTTAAGGTAAAACCTTCCATCGGCTTGAGAGTAGCACTTGTACATGTGGACCACATTATGCCATGTAAGGCCCAATCTAAGATGCTTATTGAAAGCATCAACGTAGCCTAGAATCCTAAACCTATTAGGCATGCACTAATAGGGGCACAGCCTATGGTTAAAAAGGTAATCGTGAGTTATCCTACCCATGGGAAGGGTGATGCGAACCTTAATCGACATGCTTTGTAACCCAACAAAAATATTAGAATACTTGCCTAAGAAAACTAAAATTCAGATTTTTGATAGAAACCCTAACCTAACGTTTATAATCGAAATGCGAACCAAAGGTATAAGTGTAACACCTTAACCCAATGATTATAATTGAATCACGAATCAAAGATATAAAGTTTGAACGGCACAAGGAAGAATCCCTGCGAAGTTCACAGTTCTTGAAGAACCAAAAGAAGAGCAAAGCCTCACTTTTTTTTTTTTTTTTTTTAATTCAATAATATCTCCCTATTACAATGAGTGCATGCTATTTATAAGACATGACTGGAAATAGAAAATATAAAAAAATGTACTAAATAATAAAACCCTAAATAAAAGTTGATTTGGTTTGAAATTAGCAGATCCAAAATAGGAAAAATATCTAAAAACGTTCTAAGTAATAAAAGCTTAAAATTAAGGTAGATCTGATCCAAAATTAGATACTCCAAACTAGGAAAAATATCTATTAACTGATATGGAGCTGGAAAATCAATCAGCCATTAATCCATGCCATAAATCACGCCCAATTAAGCCAGATTAGCCCTCAATAGCTTGGATTAAATTTATTACGTCTTCATCTTCCTTTGGCCAAGCTTGGAATGTCCTCCGTTAGAATCAGCCCATTAAGTGCTTCTTTGATCTTCTTGAATCTTGCTTTAGTAATAGGCCCAACTGGAACATGCAATGGATCCTTGAATGCTTGTTGATTCTCATCAAAGGGTCATTCCTCCTTCTATGAAGGCTATTATAAGGATGATGACTTCCCCTTCCTCTCTATGCGAAACGATTTTCTCCGGAGAACAATATCGGCCGACTTCATTGGGTATATGGTACCTCTGTTTAAAAATCTCTATTTTTGCGGGAGAGTCTACTAAACTTGCGAATCTACCCATTTGACTAATCTAAGATGAAGAGACTGGGATTTGTAAATAAGGAAGTAATAACTAAAGAGTTGAGGAGAAAAAGAAATATTTAGCGAAAATGTAAATTCCCAAGAACTAAAATGTACTATAATCCTTGATACCTTTAAAGGAAAAAGTCCTAGAAGATCTCTTGAGGAAAATGGGTGAGGAGTCGTTTTATCTTGGAGAGTTGTTGAGAGCGTAAGTGTCTGATATCTCTGTGAATTTGAAGGCTTGTAAAATAGAGAAAAGATCTCCTCGTACGCTTTATATAGGAAGTGAAAGTAAGTGGGAATTATCCTACTCAAAATTCCAGAAGGAAAACTCAATCGTTGGATCTGTGCCCCACCATTGGATTTAGAGGAACAAGGCGCCGCCTAGAGCCATAAATGACAATTCACAGACCCCGAAACATTAGAAGTAGTTATGAAGCACGGAAAATGGTGCTCTCGCACGTGTAAGCCAGAGAAATAAATGGATTTATCTCTTTAAGATCAAAACCTCACTTTTTCTCCTTGGATGAGAGGGAAAACCGGAGTTTTGAGGGGCTATTGTAAGGATAAAGGCCCAAAAATTCATATATTGGGCCTTAGGCCTCATCCAAAGGCGTCAACATGTCCGAGGAGAGATGAATAAAGTTGAGAAATTCTAGTTTAAAGTCTCACGAGTAAGAAATGAATAAAAGGTGGTCTGAGGAGCAACTCCTCATCGGCTATGGTTGATACGCCTCAAGCTTGAATTCCAGCTGTAAGAATAATCTTCATAAAAGCCCCAGTGATGGAAGCATGCGTCGGAGACACACAAGAACGAAGGGGAGTCGAAAATATCTAAGGAAAAGCTGCTACCGCCGTATTAAATGCATTGCAGCTGCTTTTATGGCCGCATTTATGTAGTGAAGACTCCTGAACAGTGTTTCCTTGGTCACCGCAACTCATAGAGGGGCCAGAGGAGATGTCTGATGGACAAGTACTCAAGTAGCAACCCAAATTATTGACAAGTGTAGGGAAAAGATTGCCTAAGAGGGACTATATAATAAAGAAACCCCTCCATAGAAGAGGGGAAGAAGGGAGGAAACTGCAGCAACCAGAATACGCTTGTAATTAGTTTCATTGATCTATGCAAATATTTGCCTCCTCGGCAATACGTTGACACCATTTTACATACTTTTTTCTTGCATGATCGTCTTTCAAACATTTCCTAGCTGTTGTTAGTTTCTCTGGGGCCTAGTTCTTGGATCCACTCTCTACAAATTTATTATGCTGGGCTCATTAACTCACAATCCCATACATATTGAGCTTGGGCTGCAAACCGTGCCCTTACAGAACTAATAACAACTTAACACCTAGGATTTGTTGAGAAAATATTGTGAATTTAGCACGTCTAAAAAAAAAGAGCAATATACAAAAAATTTCATAACATTTTTCGCAACAGTTGAGTTGGCAAACTTTTACTGGTTCTAATCTAGGTACACCACTATCCACTAATGTCACTTTTTTACTCACCATTATCAATCTGCCACACTAACAAGTGTAAAAAAAGTTGTCAAATTTTTTTGTATCTATAGATTTTCTAAAAACAAAAATCTGAACATTATTAACGTAAGTAAGCTAAATTAGCTTGTAAAACAAACTGTATGAGTGGTGGAACATCCTCCATCCACGCAAAAAACTTTGGGATGCTTAATGCATACTATGAGCTACAGCATTGCCATCTCTTTTTGTATGAGAATATAGCAATTGTTCAAAATTTTGGGATAACAATAACATTCCCACATCCTCAAGTAGCAAAGCCGTAAGTGTTAAGGACTGATCATTCTCCCTCAAGGCTTGTATCACTTCCATTGAGTCTCCCTCCAAAACAACACATCGAAAGCCAAGATCTGTTGCGAAGGACAAGGCTGTAGCTGGCCAATGACTCAACCTCCACTGCCTTGTATGGTTGGTGCATTATCTTTGCGCATGAAGCTAAAACCAAGCCCGTAGCATCCCTGACCACCAGGCCTACACCTGCTTTCTTTTCTTTTGAATAAACGGCACCATCGAAGTTAATCTTAACCACATACACTGTTGGAGGCAGCCAGCGACAGTGAGATATTTGCCCACTTCGCCGCACCTGAGTCTCCGTCCCCTGTCTCTTCATGTGGAAGTCGTTCAAGCTAGTTTTTGATGCAATAGCTACTTGGTGAAGAGCAATAGTAGGAGATTTTAGATGAACCTGGTTCCTTTGGTTCCTAACTATCCATGTCGTGACTGCAAAAAGATCTAGCTGCTTGCCCTTTAAGATTATCCACGAGACCAGGTCTTTGAAGTTTGCAAAACCGACTGAATTTCGAAAATTCCACAGTGCTTCGTTTGCCCAGACAATATCAAGCTCAGTGCATGACCACAAAGCATGGAGTGGGTCTTCAGTTTCAACTCGGCATCGTTCACAGATTGAGTTCGCAATAATAGTTCTTCTCATCAAAGCATGTTTCGTTGGCATGGCATTGCGATAGGCCCTCCATATAAAATTCTTTACCTCTTATGGCACTTGCATCGACCAAATGGCATTCCAAACATGTTTATCTCTAAGCGGTGTAACCTGGTTTGTGACCTCCATTTCAACTTCTTCTTTGAGGAAACGGTAACCCGATTTGCAGCTATATACTCCATTGTTTGTGTAAGGCCAGAAAAGCACATCCTCTGCTTTTGCTCGACTTAGTGGTATTGCCTTGATTAATTCTGCATCTTCAGCCACAAATAATCCGTCCACCAAATCTACCTTCCATTGCCTTGTGGTTTTATCAATTATACAGGATACTATGAAATTTGCATAGTCGTCTATGTGGCAGATGGGAAATAACCACCTGTGTTGCCAGATATTTATATTCTCTCCATTTCTAACCGTCCATCTTACTCTTCTTTGAATAATGTCCCTTCCTCTAAGAATACTCTTCCAAGCATAGGATCTCATTCTTGAGTTGGCAGCATCCATAATTGTAGTGTTTGGGAAAAAGGGGGCCTTAAACACCTTATAAAATAGAGATGTTTTGTTGTGCAAAAGTCACCAGCCTTGCTTTGCTACTAAAAAGTCACTGAACATTGCTAGATCTCTAAAACCCATTCCACCCACCATTTTGGAGTTTGTCATTTTTTCCTACTTAATCCAATGATTCTTTCTTCGGTCACCTCATTGGCCCGACCAAATTTTTTTAATTAAGGCTTCAATTTCATTGCACAAACCAATGGGTAATTTAGAACAACCCATAGAGTAGGTGGTGATAGCTTGTATAATTGACTTCAGTAACACTTCCCTTCCTGCTTGAGAGAGTAATTTGTCTTCCCATCCTTGTAACTTTCTCCATATTTTCTCTTTGATATAATTGACGCTTGCTTTTTTCCCCTCACCAACAAAAGAAGGAAGACCCAAGTACCTCTCTTATTGCATAATTTTTAGAATGCCAAGAGCCACCTTGATATCATGCTTTGCTTCTATTGGAGTGCAGTGCTAAAGAATAATGTAGTTTTGCTTCTATTGACTTTTTGCCCCGATGCCTTCTCATACATATTCAAAATTCCCAACACCTTGCCACATTCTTTCATGGTTGCCCTACAAAAGAAAAGACTATCATCTGCAAAAAGTAGATGGGTTAGTTTAGGTCCTCTCCTACAAAGTGAAAAAGCATGTATTTCTCCATTATTTTTTGGCTCTCTTGATTAACCCATTTAGGCCTTTAGTACAAAGCAGGAAAAGAAAAAGTGATAGTGGGTCACCTTGTCTAATCCCATGAGTAGGCTGAATCATACCACAAGGCTCTCCATTCATTAACACCGAATATTAAACTATTTTTACACACCCATAATCAAATGGATCCACCTCTCATTAAAATCCATTTGTCTCATCAATTTTTCTTGGAAATCCCAATCTACCCTATCATAAGCCTTACTCATATCCAATTTTATTGGCATAAAACCATGAGTTATAGACTTATAATTTTGCAAACTATGAAGGGTCTTAAAAGCCAGAAGGACATTATCAGAAATTAATCTATCCTTTGAAAAAGCTGATTGGTGTTTAGTGATAATGGATGGTAGTAGTTTTTTCAAGCAGTTGGCAAGGACTTTGGAGTAGATTTTGTACAGCACATTACAAAGACGAATTGGGTGGAATTGGTGAGCCATATTTGGGCTTATTTGTTTTAGGTATGAGAGTGATAAAAACATGATTTAGTGAGGTAGGTAAGGTACCTAAATTCAGCCATGCCAAAATGGAGGTAGTGACATCTTGCCTTATTGTGCCCCAAAAAATGCTAGTAGAAAAGTGGTGCCATTTGGTGTAATGCATCCTCCACTTCTTTTGCATTAAACTCTTGGCTTAGTGCGGCATTCATCTCATCATCAATAATAGGGGGCACACATGATGAAAAATTTTAGGGCATAATATGCTTAGTTGAGGTAAATAGGTTCTTGTAGTAATTTACCAAAAATGTAGATATATCAATCGATTGGTCTCTCCATCTGTCATCTTCATCTTTAATTCCCTCAATCACATTTTCCTTATATCTCCTTGTAGCACAACTATGAAAATATTTGGTATTCTGATCTCCTTAACTCGCCCATAGCACTCTTGACCATTGAGCCTACATAATAGCTTCTCTCTCCAACAACACCTCAATCTCCCTCTCAATCTGCCTAATTCGAAAGTTGTTGCCGCTAGTCATGGCTTCAATTTCGACCTTAGCTAGATTCTTCTTCAAGAGGTCCAATTCCCTTCTCACATTACCAAAAACATTTTTTTTTTCCACCAACTCAAGTCTTTCCCTCATTTTTCTATTTTAGCCAAAATAGCTTCCTTAGACTTGAAATCACCAACATTGGTCCATGCTGCTTGAAACACTTCCTCACACCCCATGTTTGACGGCCACATCTCCTCAAATCGAAATATTTTTTTCCGAGTAAGAGGATAAATGCCCGAGAAAACAATATGGATAGGATTATGATATGATGAATCGCATCTCCAGTGATACACCTTCATTCCTGGAAAATTCAGAAACCAACTATTAGTAGCCAAACATTTATCAAGTTGTTCCCATATTGAATTACCATTTTTGAAGTGCCTACTCCAAGTATATTTTGGACCTTCAAAACCCAAATCCATAAAGCCACACTCATCAATCACATCTCTAAACTGTTGCATCTGGTTATGGGATTGAGTTGCTCCTCCCAATTTCTCATCCTATCTAACAATATCAGTAAAATCACCACAGCATAGCCATGGCCTCTCCGGTCTTGAATTCAAACTCCTAAGTTTATCCCATGCTTCATTCTGTCTTGCTGTATCGGGTTTGCCATAGAAACCCGTTAGACGCCATTCACTTTCCAAACCTTTGTCAATGACAGCATCAATAAAATTTTTGTTTGACCCCTCTACAGTCAAATTGATTAATGATCTAAGAACCAGGCCACCACTGCGCCCCACCTTAGGGACCACCCATCGATGGCCAAAATTAATACTATTCTGAATGAACTCTAGCCTTGCTTTGTCTGTAAGTGTCTTGGCTAAAAACACTACAGCAGGATCTTTTGCCTGAATCAATTCCACGAGCTCTCTTCCTGTATGTAGGTTCCTAAGCTCATGACAATTCCATGCTAGGCAACTCATTGCTGTTAGTGGGGTTGACTACCAGCCGCCACCAATAAAGAATTTGTCTGATCATCAACATGAGAACCTTGAAGACGTTGGGAAGGAAACTCATGTTGATACTCAGATTCATCGGCAATTCTTTTTTAACCTAAAATTTTCTGCATCTAAATTGAACCACTTGGAAAATTTAATCTGTTTTTGGGTGTCCAGCTAGGAGGAGTGCGTGCATTCTCAAGTGGCAGTGAAACCCTAGGAGCATCTTGATCTACACGTGACTTTGTAAGTTGCAGAATAGAGTCACTTAATATTGGACGTGAGTTAGAGTCCATGAAGACCTCTGCGGCCGAGTTACACTCCTTTTCCTTACATAATTCTTCATCAATATCTTTTAGCACCGTTTCAAAATCATCAGGACTCTTAAATTCCACTACAATCACGTCGTGAGTTGGATATGATAGAGTATTTTTTTTGTTTCAGCCGAAATATTAATTCCAAAAATAACGTTACACATTGATGGGGAATTAACTTGGTTCACGTAAGGTTCATCTTCATTGCGTGTTTGCTCTGACCTTGTTCCTCCCCATTGCTGCGGCGACTGGCCTGAGTTTTGGCTTGCTGAGGTGGTAGAGCTTGCCTTCTTTCTCTCAACATAATACCCGAGAACGGTGATCACACTCCTCTTAGATGGGACAAACAGTGGTGCTCTCAGATGAGGGCCGAGCTCCCTCTGTTCAGTTTTCAAAGTCCCTTTGCTCTCAATCTAGAGATTGCAATCCCTGTCATCATGAGTCAGCTGCCCACGCCAATAACAGATATTGGGTAGTCTTTCGTATTTGAATGAGACCCATATTTCTTTTCCATCATTTAGTGATATAAGGCGACCATGGCACAATGGCAGAGATAGATCAATGGAAACCTAGATTCTTATAAAATTACCAACATCAAACAATCTTGTCTCCGTTGGTCTAGTCACCTTACCTATGACTTCACAGATTTTAATTCCCGCCTCCAAAGTCATATACTTAAATGGAAGTCCATGTACTTGCACCTAAAGGGTCGTCCTCTCAAAACTGATTTCATGTAGAGGTTTATGACCTTCATATCACTGCATAACTACCAGGTGCTTATTAAAGCTCCATGGTTCACTATTGAGAATTCTGTCCACATCCTCCTTGTTTTCAAACATGAATAGAATTTTATGGTCGCCAAAATTCTGGATTTTGAAGCCATTCCTTGCTCTCCACAGGGGTATGAATGTTCTAGCTATGACCTCCACGTTGATAGCTCTTCTTGTCAAAAATTTCACAGCAATTGAAAACTCCGTAACACTTTCATCGTGTGTGAGACTACACCCCGGCCCTTCTCTCACGGAGGGGTAAGCCAGTTCCAAGAATGAGCCAAATCGTCCATAGTCACTTATACCTTAACTGTTTCCCAATCCCCTAAAAGAGAACCCAACAATCCTAGGAATAGTCTTACTATTCTGAGGGAACTATCCACACCTTCACTGAAGGGACAACCACTTCTACAATGTCAAAGAAATTAGACAGAGAGCACTAACTCCTTAGACAGAGAGAAACCACTCTTTTCTATTGTCATAAAGTTGAGGTAGGTTGTGATTCATGTTAATTATTAATTTTGCAGTTAAAACAAGATAATAAAGTTTAATTAATTTTTTTAAAAGTCTTATTTAAATATATAAAAGGATTCAATTCAAATTTTGTCGGCCTCCAAATGCATCAAGTTGCTCATGGGAATAGATTAAAGAAAAAAGGGCAAAAATACACTTTTGGTCCCTACATTTTGGGTCGATTCTCATTTTGGTCCCTAATTTGATTTTTGCTACTATTATAGTTCCTAAAAATAGAAAATCAATTTTATTTTGGTCTTTGCTGTTAACCTACTAATAGAAAATTCATTTGTGGCAGACACAGTACCCTCCCTGTTGGCACATTAAATGCTGACATGGCTATTAAAATAAAAAAATATTTTAGTTGGCATTTTTTAAATGACACGTCAACATTTAAAATTTTTTTTAAAGCCCCGTCAGAAAATTTAAACAAAAAAATAATTTAAATTAAAAAAAAACCTTAAATCTAATTTAATTAAAAATTTTAATTAAAAAAAATTCTTAATGTTCTTCATGTTCTTTAACTTGTTCTTCATTTTACAATTTGTTTTTCATGTTCTTCCCAGATCAAACCCATCGCAAGAACACAAACCCAGCAATCCAAGGACTTAAACCTAGATCACAAGAACATAAATGAAAACAAGAAGAAAAAACTAAATTAAATACTAACAGGAAGAATGAAGAACAATGAACCTAATCTAATTGTCAAACCCAAATT
This sequence comes from Quercus variabilis, assembly GCA_030445155.1. Lineage (NCBI taxonomy): Eukaryota > Viridiplantae > Streptophyta > Magnoliopsida > Fagales > Fagaceae > Quercus > Quercus variabilis. The sequence continues at coordinate 22,414,190 of CP129456.1, read as the reverse complement.
CATCACAATCGCCCAGCACCATCAACACAACCTAATTGCCAAAATTCATCAAACCTCATAGAAAACCCAAATTCAACACCTCAAAGATCATCAAACCTAGCAACATCAGATTTACAACAAACCTCAGAGAAAATCCAAATTCAACACCTCAAAGATCATCAAACCCAACACCATCAGATCTTCAACAAACCTCAGAGAAAACTCAATCTAATAAACCCAAGCCAAAATCATCAACGGATCGAGACAGAGGCCGAGATTGAGGCAGAGTTGACCGATTTCGCAACTTGGAACAGCTATGGGATTGGGAGGTCGAGCTTGTTGGTGTGGGATCGGGAGGTAGAGTTGACCGATTTCCCCTTAATCTGCTCCAAACCACTGATCCGCTCTAAACCACCGCCAACCTCATCTCTCTCTCTCTCTCTCTCTCTCTCTCTCTCTCTCTCTCTAAACCCATATCATGGGTTCAAAATGGTCTAATGATAATAGGAAAAAAAATATCATTTAAATTAAAACAATTTATGATTTAAAATTAAAAAAATTAATTAAATTAAAGTTAAAAAATTTAGAAATTCAAAATTTTGTTTTTAATTTTTTGTGATTTTTATTTATTTAAATGTTTTATTTATTTATTTTTTTGTTTTAAAATTTTGACGTCATTTAAAAAATGCAAACTAAAATATTTTATTATTATTTTAATGGTCATGTCAGTATTTGATGTGCTAACAGGGCACTCCATCTACAACGTAGGAGTTTTTTGTTAGTGGGTTGATAGTAGGGACCAAAATAAAATTAATTTTTTATTTTTAAAAATTAAAATAATAGTAAAATCAAATTAGAGACCAAAATAAAAATCGTCCCAAAATATAAGGATTAAAAATGTATTTTCACAACAAATAAGGTCTTTGATCCTTCTTTCACAAAAAAGCCTACAACACAAAACCATGGCCATAATTATTCTCTTTTCGCTATCCTACGGCTACAGGATCTATATGCAACTATTGATACAGTACTCGTAAAGAAAAGATTTATAACTGTACTCTAGGCTCCATCCACCTTGTTCCTTCATTGGTACATACACTTTTGTCCTTATATATGACCAAAATGGTCAAATTCTTAGAGAAGCCATACTCGTAGAGTACACAAACTTCTTATTCACCCTATCGGCTTTGTCCTAACAGAAACTTGGTTGACCAAAGTGAGACTAGGAGAGAAAAATAAGGGGTGTGGTGTTAGCTTGCATGAAATCCCATGGGCTAAATTGGGTTTTACTTTGAAAACCTTGGGTCGGGCCCATTCCTTTACCTCTCCAACCCAAAAAATCAAGCCCAGCCTCACTTTAAACTCATCACCTGGCCAAAATGGCCCAATACCACTTATTTTTGAGATTTTTAGGGAAAAAAACACTGTTTCAAAAATAAATAGGAAACTACTACTTTTTCAAAAACTCGAGTTTTAGAAACTCGAGTTCCTCTCAATTTTGCCACCGTGGCGCTGCTGAGTTGGAATTTGCGCGATTAAAAAAAATTATGTGGTACTCGAGCTTGGTAAACTCAAGTTCCATGCAACACAATACTCGAGTATACCAGGCTCGAGTACGTTTTATAAATAAAATGAAAAAAAAAAATTTACACAGTACTCGAGTTTACCAAACTCGAGTACTGTGTAAATTTTTTTTTTTTTTTTTTGTTTTTTGTTTGGGGATAATCGACAAATAAACATAAAGATAAAAGTAAGTGGCTTTTTTATGTTTTTATTTATTTAAACAAAAGTATTGTAAAATATAGAGATTTTAATTTCAAAATATGAATTTAATTTCTACATTAATTAAAATTGTTCATTGTTTTCTCCTAAAAATTATTCACTATTTTCTGTATAAACTATTTATACAATTTTGCATAAAATTATTTTCTGTTTAGCATTATTTAAGAAATTGTTCACTCTCTTTTCTGCATAAATTATTTTCTGTTTACTGTTTAAAAAATTGTTCATTGTTTTCTCATAAAACACCTAGTGAAATTGTGTTTTTAAATTTAAATGCCAAATCTAAATGCTTTTTTCATGTTTGAATTTCACAATAATCGAATATATTTTTCTACATTGGTAAAATCTGTTTCTACATTAATAAAATTTGCTCTCTGCACATCATATTTATTGTATATTCAAATCTACTTACTGCATTCATAAAATCTATTTTTTGCATTAATAAAAACTGTTCACTGTTTTCTCATAGAAATTGTTCACTGTTTTCTGCATAAACTATTTCTAGCATTCTGCATAAAATTATTTTCTGTTCAGCATTATTTAAAAAATTGTTCACTCTCTTTTATGCGTATATTATTTTCTGTTCACTATTTAAAAAATTGTTCGCTGTTTTCTCATAAAACACCTAGTGAAATCGTGTTTTCTAAATTTAAAAGCCAAATTTGAATGCTTTTTCATGTTTAAATTTCACAATAATCGAATTTGTTTTTCTGCATTGATAAAATCTGTTTCTACGTTAATAAAATTTTCTCTCTACACATCATGTTTACTGTATATTCGAAGCTGCTTACCGCATTCATAAAATCCATTTTTTGCATTAATTAAAAATGTTCACTATTTTCTTATAAAAATTGTTCACTGTTTTCTGCATAAACTATTTTCAGCATTGGCGCAGTTATTGCACTTAAATGGTTTTTGTGTTTTTTTTTTTTTTTTTAATATGTAACTATATGAATAATGGACAAACTCCACGAAAGAAAAATGAATGATTCGTATAAATCACCTAGTGGTAAATGCCTCGAAAAATTCGAATTTGTAAAAAAGTTAGAATTAGTTGAATGTAGAAATTCGAGAAAAATCGATGGAAAATCAATGAACTTACCAAATCGTGAAGGTGTACATAAGATGTACAGATAGTCTAGACTTGTTGTGAAATTTGATTTCGTTGAAAGTACAAAGTAATGAAAATTCAATGGAAAAGTATGTACGTTAGATGTATAGATTGTATGAATTTGTTTAAAAGCTTGAATTCGTTGAATGTACAAAACTGTGAAAGCTCAAGGAAAAATTGTGTACATTAGATGTACAGATAGTACGAATTTGTTGAAAAATTCAAATTCGTTAAGTGTGTAAAATCGTGAAAATTCAAATGAAAGTTGAAGAACATACCAAATTTAGTAAACTTAATGGAAAATTAATTACATTAGATGTACAGATCATCCAAATTTGTTTCCAAGTTTGAAGTCGTCAAATGTACAAAATTGTGAATATTCAATTTAAAACTCTGTACTAATCATCCTGATTTGATGAAAATTTAAAACTCTGTACAAATTCGAATTTTTCAACAAATTCTTACTATCTGTACATCTAATGTATACAAATTTTCCTTGAGTTTTCACAGTTTTGTACATTCAACGAATTCAAATTTTTAAATAAATTCATATGATCTATACATCTAACGTACATACTTTTCCATTGAATTTTAATTATTTTGTACTTTTAACGAAATCAAATTTCTCAACAAGTCTAGACTATCTGTACATCTTATGTGCACCTTCACGATTTGGTAAGTTCATTGATTTTCCATCGATTTTTCTCGAATTTCTACATTCAACTAATTCGAACTTTTTTACAAATTCGAATTTTTCGAGGCATTTACCATTAGGTGATTTATATGAATCATTCATTTTTCTTTCGTGGAGTTTGTCCATTATTCATATAGTTACATATTTTAAAAAAACAAAAAAACCATTTAAGTGCAATAACTGCGCCAATGCTAAAAATAGTTTATGCAAAAAACAGTGAACAATTTTTATAAGAAAACAGTGAACAGTTTTAATTAATGCAAAAAATGGATTTTATGAATGCGGTAAGCAGCTTCGAATATACAGTAAACATGATGTGTAGAGAGAAAATTTTATTAATGTAGAAACAGATTTTATCAATGCAGAAAAACAAATTCGATTATTGTGAAATTTAAACATGAAAAAGTATTTAGATTTGGCTTTTAAATTTAGAAAACATGATTTCACTAAGTGTTTTATGAGAAAACAGTGCACAATTTTTTAAATAGTGAATAGAGAATAATTTACACAGAAAAGAGAGTGAACAATTTTTTAAATAATGCTGAATAAAAAATAATTTTATGCAGAATATTAGAAATAGTTTATGCAGAAAATAGTGAACAATTTTCATGAGAAAATAGTGAACAATTTTACTTAATGTAGAAAATAGTTTTACTTAATGAACAGTTCTACATTCAACTAATTTGAACTTTTTTACAAATTCGAATTTTTCGAGGCATTTACCATTAGGTGATTTATAAGAATCATTCATTTTTCTTTCATGGAGTTTGTGCATTATTCATATGGTTACATATTTAAAAAAACATGAAAACCATTTAAGTGCAATAACTGCGCCAATGCTAAAAACAGTTTATGTAGAAAACAGTGAACAATTTTTATGAGAAAACAGTGAACAGTTTTAATTAATGCAAAAAACAGATTTTATGAATGCGGTAAGCAGCTTCGAATATACAGTAAACATGATGTGTAGAGAGAAAATTTTATTAACATAGAAACAGATTTTATCAATGTAGAAAAACAAATTCGATTATTGTGAAATTTAAACATGTAAAATTATTCAGATTTGGCTTTTAAATTTAGAAAAAACGATTTCACTAGGTGTTTTATGAGAAAACAGTGCACAATTTTTTAAATAGTGAACAGAGAATAATTTACACAAAAAAGAGAGTGAGCAATTTTCTAAATAATGTTGAATAGAAAATAATTTTATACAGAATACTAGAAATAGTTTATGCAGAAAATAGTGAACAATTTTCATGAGAAAACAGTGAACAGTTTTACTTAATGTAGAAAACAGTTTTACTTAATGAACAGTTCTACATTCAACTAATTCGAACTTTTTTACGAATTCGAATTTTTCGAGGCATTTACCGTTAGGTGATTTATACGAATAATTCATTTTTCTTTCATGGAGTTTGCCCATTATTCATATGGCTACATATTTAAAAAAACACAAAAACCATTTAAGTGCAATAACTGCGCCAATGCTAAAAATAGTTTATGTAGAAAACATTGAATAATTTTTATGAGAAAACAGTGAACAGTTTTAATTAATGCAAAAAACAGATTTTATGAATGCAGTAAGCAGCTTTGAATATATAGTAAACATAATGTGTAGAGAGCAAATTTTATCAACCTAGAAATAGATTTTATCAATGCAGAAAAACAAATTTGATTATTGTGAAATTTAAACATGAAAAAGCATTCAAATTTGGCTTTTAAATTTAGAAAACACGATTTCACTAGGTGTTTTATAAGAAAACAGCGAATAATTTTTTAAATAGTGAACAGAAAATAATATATACATAAAAGAGAGTGAACAATTTTTTAAATAATGCTGAACAGAAAATAATTTTATGCAGAATGCTAGAAATAGTTTATGCAGAAAACAATGAACAATTTCTATGAGAAAACAGTGAACAGTTTTAATTAATGCAAAAAACAGATTTTATAAATGTAGTAAGTAGATTTGAATATACAGTAAATATGATGTGCAAAAAGCAAATTTTATTAATGTAGAAACAGATTTTATCAATGCAGAAAAATATATTCGATTATTGTGAAATTCAAACATGAAAAAACATTTAGATTTGGCGTTTAAATTTAAAAACACGATTTCACTAGGTGTTTTATGAGAAAACAGTGAACAATTTTTTAAACAGTAAACAGAAAATAATTTATGCAGAAAAGAGAGTGAACAATTTCTTAAATAATGCTAAACAGAAAATAATTTTGTGCAAAATCGTATAAATAGTTTATACATAAAATAGTGAATAATTTTTATGAGAAAACAATAAACAATTTTAATTAATGTATAAATTAAATTCATATTTTGAAATTAAAATCTCTATATTTTACAATGCTTCTGTTTAAATAAATAAAAACATAAAAAAAGCCTCTTACTTTTATTTTTATGTTTATTTGTTGATTATCCCCAAACAAAAAAAAAACAAAAAACAAAAAAAAAAATTTTACACAGTACTCGAGTTTACCAAACTCGAGTACTGTGTAAAAATTTTTTTATCTCTATTTTATTTATAAAATGTACTCGAGCCTGGTATACTCGAGTATTGTGTTGCATGGAACTCGAGTTTACTAAGCTCGAGTACCACATAATTTTTTTTAATCGCCCAAATTCCAGCTCAGCAACGCCACGATGGCAAAATTGAGAGGAACTCGAGTTTTTGAAACTCGAGTTTTTGAAAAAGTGGTAGTTTCCTATTTATTTCCGAAATAGTATTTTTTTTTTCTTAAAAATTTCAAAAATAAGTAGTATTGGGCCATTTTGGCCCTCATCACCCAGCTTAATTAATAACTAAGTCTACCCATTTGTCTTAAGATCCAAGCCGAACCCACCATCTCAACCCACACAAGCCCCAGCATACTCAACCCATGAGCCTAACAAAAGGCTGAAGCCTAATGGGTAGACAACCTAAGCCCATACCCAAACCCAAATCTAATTTTGATATTTACCAAACTGCCACTCTTTTGCTCAAATTACAATCTTGTCCACTACACCGATAATCACACAAATGCCCATCAATCTTTACCAAATTATCTAAATACCCCCCAAAACTTTACCAAAACACCCTATAATTCTAACAAATTACCCAAACACCCAATAACTTTATCAAATATCCAAAATTACTGGAATGCCTCAAACACATAAAATTACTAAAATACTTCTAAAACACCGAATTGACCACAAATTTCCTATGATTGACCAAAATATCTTCCAAGGCCTTGAGAAATGTCTCGGGACCCTCAAAATAGCTCATTGAAGTTAAATCAAAGGTGCACATCATAGAATTGCAGCACTCCTCTTCAAGACTGAAGTAAGCCTGATAATGATCACTCGCCTCAAGTATGGATTGTTCAATATGCTTCCATTAGAACACAGCCCCTTGAGCCCATTCAAACTCTAGACCCCAAACAGAATTCCCACAATTTAATTCCAAATTGATAAGAAGATGATGTTGCCAAGTTGATCCCACCATATTTTATCTGGTTCATTTAATATTAATCAATTAACAATTGTCATATCTTATGAATTGCTAGAACAGAGGGATAACTAAAATTTGGTAACCGTTATAAATCAAATGTTGGGAGTTCCTAACACCTCTCTCACATATAAATGATACTAGCCTCATCACACATAATGAGGCTTTTTATTTTTTATTTTTTAGGTTTATATGTTTTACTCATGGTAGTTTTATTTTATTTTTTATTTTAATAAGAAGTTGTATTAGTGATAAAAAAAAAAGGTACATTTGTGGAAAAAAAAAAAGCAGTTTTATAAAAAAAACAGTTTAGTGATTAAAAAAAATGGCACGTTTGTGGAAAAAAAGTAAATTTTTATTTTTCCAAAAAGAAGAAGTTGTATTAGTATTTGACAACTAACGTGAGAGAGAAATGTGGAGGTAGGAGAAAAAACTTTTTATTTATTTAGTTTTAATTTACCTAAAAATTGGGAGTTTTTAAATTACTAATTTTACATATTTAACCCTATGATTTAAGCCTTAAAAATGGATGAATTTGAGTGTATTTTGGACATCTAAATTGAGGATCCCAAACAGAAGAAACCTCTTAAATCGTAGTATAGATAAAGAGAAATGATACATCTACAACTTTTTACAATAAATCCTAAATGACAAGTTGTTACTGGTTGTTATTATTGGGGCAAAAAAGTAATCTTTGTGTTAGTTTCAAATTTAAACCAATAACAACTAACCACTTATAATTTGTTGTAAAATTGTTGTAGACGTAACATCTCTCGTAGATAAACCCATGCTTACTTCAATTTGTTCCCAAATGTTTACATGCTAGCTTTAGAATATGAGGCCTCACAAGCTAAGATTGGTTATAAAATCAATTAGACGTTAGATGGCTAATCGCACTTATAAAATCCTATAATTGATGTCAATTCCACAAACTCATTCAAATCAGAGAACCCCCGCTAGGTTTACATTGAGCTCTGGTGTTTCATCCAACCTAACTTGTGTGTTTCAAGATTCTGTGCGTGTCAAGCTAATATCTTTTCATTCTTGAAGAAGCAAGATCCTATCATAATTTATCTTTATTATTTGGTCATGAGTGTCTAACATTATATTCTCAATTCAATCCAAAACGTTCAATTTTCAAACACTCTACTACAAATCCAAAGGTTAGGGCTAAACCCCAAGCTCATGTTTTCACATATGGATGTAAAGTTCGAGACATATGCTTTCAATTGGATGTGGATAATTTCTCAGGAAAAAAAAAAGGATATGGATAATTAGCTCATAATTGGGACCTGTTGATTCAGGTCCAGCCGTAGCAATCTTTGACGATGCCGATGCAATATTTAACAGCCAATCATTTGCTAGATAAAGATTGTGGTGCTTTCTATCTGTAGGCTTTTTGAGACATGGAATCTCAGATTGTAAAGCAATGTGGTCACAACATTCGCTCTTCGGATCAATCATTGATCAACAATGAAAATTATAGAAGAGACTATATATATATATATATCGTTTCCTTTTAGACAATTTATGGATATCCCACGTGCACGCCCACATACTAGAACTACGAAAGGTAAGTCAATTCATGTCCCATTTGGACAAATGTCATTGCTCACTTGGCTCCTGATAAACTGTCACGGTCCGATTCACGTGAATTTTCTCTCTAATGGGACCTCTAAATTATGACGGCAATCAGAGAACGACTGGACCAACTTGGTCATTTCCCTTTGATTGGATGAGAGAGAGAGCTTTAGGTTTTATGCTGTGCCTCTCCAAGATATATGGACCATAAAATCCCTGGGAAAAGCGGAAAGGGAAATCATAGATTTTAAATGTTATCAACACCTTTAATAAGTGCTTATTAGAGAGAAAAGTTCTTATGGGGCCTTATTGTTTGTTTTATTTTCCTTATTCTAGATAATATTTTTAATTAAGGGTTTTACTAACCTATTGCATTTAGGACATGTAGTAAACCATTTTAGGAAACCTTTTTATAGGAAAGTGAAAAAAAATGACTAACTTTCTAAACAATTTTTTTTTTTTTAATTTTTCAGAAAAAGCTTCTTAAAATGAATGATTAATTAGTGTATGCTCCATGTACATATATTAACAGGACCCTTCTTTTTAATAAGAACTTATAGTGTTTTGGTGTATTAGACTGGACACAATACTTGAATGTAATCAAATTTAGTTATTTAATATATGCTATGTGTCCAATGCATTAGAGCACAAACACTGGACACAAGGCAAATCGACGAGCACATGCAAAAGCTTAAGTTATATCTTCTTTTTCTTTTCTTCTTTTGGTAAATCAAGTTGTACCTTGTAGGATAGTGAAAAGCATCAACTAGCTAGTATAGATTACTGTTAAATCAATGGTTAGACATCAGATGGGCATCTCTGAAATATTTTTCATCTATCAGTGGGAATTTCTCCAAAAAGACCGCTTTTAGACACTGCCATCATTTCCTCTTATTTTCTTGCTCACTAGTGATATTCAAGTGGGTAGTATTTTGGAACCTGGCTTTTTAGCCCACGGAGGCAAGGACGAACCAACCCTCTCCCCCATCTGAACCTTTTACAAAATTCAACACAGGAGTAAGCAATAATATATCATTCCATCATACTGATTATGAACTTTTAAATCATTTGTTGCTGAGTTGCCAATTTTCTCTTCATTAGCAACACACACCAATTTTAGTATGCTGACATGGCACAAACATGGTCATGATGCTAGCAACTTTTTTACATAGAGATTAGGGCTGTCTACGGATCGGTTCGGATTGGGTTTGGGTTGACCCGCAACCGACCTGATTGAATTGGGTGTATGAAAACTGGACTCACGGCCGACTGAATATTTGAGTTGGACCCAATATCTTGGGTCATTGGTTGATTGAGTCAGAGCTGTCTGGTGATCTCAAGTTTAAAGATCAACCAAAAAAAAAAAAAAATCAAACCCAAACCTAAAGAACACAGTTCAGAAGTCGCAACCACAATCCAAAACTAGAGAAATCAAATAAAACAAATAAAACCAAAAATACCACAAACCCAAATCTCATCTGAGATTGAAACCAAATAGCACCAAAAACACCACAAACCAAGAGCTAAGACTGAAATAAAGAGAGAAAGAAGAGACCCATATTTGAGATTAAAACCAAATAGCACCAAAAACACCACAAAGCCAAAATCTAAGACTAAAAGAAAGAGAGAGAAGGAGCAGACCCAAAGCTAAGACTAAAAGAAAGAGGAGAAAAGACAACTGGCATCGCCACCACTCCCTCCTCCCACCATCACTGCATCCATCACAATATTAGTACAATATCCACCCATCAGATTTTCACAAGATCAAAGAAAATTAGAGGAAGCTTTACTTCAAGGGAGTGGGTTTGAGAAAAACTTAACCCATGACAGTGGCAATAGGGCAAACTTGGCTATGGCAGTAGCAAGGCAGAGGCTAGGGTTAGGGGTTTGAGAGAGAGAGAGAGAGAGATCAAAAAGACAGATTGAAGAAAAAGAGATGGTGTTCGGGTCTTAAGTGTAAAAATGGTAGAGAGAACAAAAATCTTTCCTTTTAAATTTTATGAGTGGTCGGGTCGGTTTTTATAGGTTTAAAATTTCTTAACCCGCTACTTGAACCGAAGTTTCAGTTTTTAACAGCACATGACTTGAATCCACCCGACCATACTATTTAGACCCGCACATTGGGCTTCGGGTCAAGCAGATCAAGTTAGTTTGGTCGGGCTAATTGACTCACTAGACAACCCTAGAAATGTTGCATAACTTTTTTTTTTCCACTTCTTTCCTTAATATGATGCTAGCAACCTTTTTACATAGAGATATTATTTTCACTTCTTTCATTAAATGAGCATGTAGGTTTTTCCTGAAAGTTTATTTATATATTTGTTGAAAATTAAAGTATAAATTAATGTCCATATATAATAAATGTGAGGTTTTAAAAGGTGGTATATTAACAAATATAAGTTAAAAAAAAAAAAATTTGTTGCAACAAATACTAAGCAAAATAAAGAAAACAAATTCGTCAAGCTGATGTGAAGTTCTCACAATGACATGCATTAATATTATTACCATATATATATATATACATACACACACATATAACGAGGCCACTCCCATGAACTTACAAAGACAAAGCTTCACATATATAATTAGCTAACAAGCAGAGACACCATTTTCAACATTATTGTAGTACATCAAAGCTAAGAAGCCAAATTGGCCTGCATGACACACCATTCCTGAATTCTAGGACAAAATACAGGAACCACAAGCAAACTACTAATTCATATATAAATCAACAACTAATAAGAGATAGTGAGAGCTACATATCTCGGACATGGAAGGTATTGGGACATTTAACGGCAATATCGAACATTTGAACCGAACCGAACCTTGCGAAGTCCCTAGGGAGAGAAATTAGGTCGATGGTGGGAGGCTTATGGAATTGCAAGAAGTCAGGGTCACCTCCATTATACCTTTCCCACCCAAATTGCTTCAAGATTTGCTCAAGGGAGCTGTAAGATGATACTATTTTCCCAGTTGCTAAGTGCACCAAAGCCTTTTTCCCCTGATGATTTTCAAGGTTAATTACACCATTTGGTCGGAAAACCCAAACCCCAGCCATTTTCTTAGTTGCTTTTGTAGTTTTAAGATTCTGGGTGTTTTGTGGGAGCTATAGATGGAGGAGAAGAAAGCTAAGAGATTGGGTTGGTGAAGTAAGGAAAGGAAGGGTGGGGTTATATATAAGTGTCATGGGGGCAAATAAAACGAGAGGAAAATACTCTTTGGGATTGGAAGTGGGCGTTTAAAGGAGGGTGATGATAGGCTTGTTTGGCTTTGGCATAGATTCTAATATTGTGGGTCCAAATGAGTTTAAATATGAGGGTGCATGGATGCTTCATGTTCCTATCTGCAATATGAATTAGGGCACGGGCACCATATCTGTGGGTTGGGGTTAGGAAGAATCTTCGTGTTTTTGCAAAGCTTTTAACTTGCTTTTCCTTTTCAATGGGGAATCTTTAGGGGACACTATGTTCCTTGTATTTGAAGAAGTCAATTAATAAATGAAGTAGTTCCCACTTACATCACGAGCTGTCCACGTGAAGGGAGTGTGAGAGATTGGAAAATGTCAAATGCGTTGTCATAGGTTCCTAAGGTGCTGTTGGGTTTGGTGCCTGAACGATATGCATCTTTGTTTTCTTCTTGTTGGGTACTCATCATTGGGAATAAACCAAATCCTTAAAGGTAAATTTAGTCACTTTGTGTTGTGGATGATTGTAAGATGAGTTCTGGCGCTATTTGTCTCAAGAGTAAATTCAGACACAAGTCCAATCATATACTCAATTTTATAATTTATTGATATTTTATAACTTATTGATTTATGAGATTGTGTGAACGGTGGATAGTTTTCTACCTACTATTGACCTGTACAATCAATCTTTTTTGATTGACCACAAATAATTACACAAAACGAAAAATTGTGAAATTAGATATTAAAATAATGGTGCTTTATCCAAACAAAATTAATAAGGTCCTATCATATCCAGTTAGCTGGTGCTGTTTGCGGTAGTATATGTATCACATCACATTACATTTTCGATAGTATGCATAACACCAATTATTCATTTATTTGTGGATCCTCTTAGCCAAACAAAAATTGTGGATCAATTGCAAGATTACACTTCGCCTGAGGTCTTGAAAATCTACCCTTTTGTGAGGCTGCAGGAATTCAGGAAAGGATATGCACAAGAAATGCAAACGATAAAGTTATTCCCAAGCCTTAAGAGAAAATATTTATGGGCAGAAATTGCTTGAATTCTGTACTTCACAAACTCTTGCTTTTTTTTTTTTTTTGGTAAATCAAGTTGTGCCTTCTAGCATGGTGAAAGGCATCAACTAGCTAGTATAGATTATTGTTACATCAGAGGTCAGACATCAGATCTGCATCTGTGAAATATTTTTCATCTATCCTTGAGAAATTTTACGTTTTTACAATATTTTTGAAACAATTACAACAAATTTTAAGTGGTAATTTGTATTGGTTATTATGAATTCAAATTATAATTGATAACAATTTACTCCTTATAATTTATTGTGGAAGTATTATAAAAATATTATGAATATAACACTTTTTTTAAATAACAAGATATTATTGGCTTTCATTTAAACCAAACACTAACATCACGTTTTAAATTAATAACTAAACACCTAAATTCATTGTAAAATTATTATAAAAATATTACAGAATCAACATTATATAAGATATTAACTTAATATTAATACAAATTTTAAATTCTTTTTCTTTTTCTTTTCTTCTATTTTTTTTTCTTTATTCACGACCGTTACTCTCATGTCTCATCTCATCCACCTTTTTAAAAAAAATATAATTATTTACCTAATGCTTAACTTTCTAATGTTTAATCTACACCACAAGATTTTAAAAATATCTCCACTCTATAATAATATAATAAGTTCTTCTCTCATTTTTTTTTTCTTTTCTGCTTCAGTTGTTTATTACTTTATTTTCTTATTCCCAGTTCGCACTTTCTTCTTCTTCTTTCCTTCAGTTTACAAGCCTACGCAACAGCACTTTTAGAGAGTAGAAACAGGTGAGTCTATAGTCTTCATTTTGTAAAATTTCTTTCACTTTCTCTCTCTCTCTCTCAGCTTGCTCTCTCTGTTCCACTTCTACCACTGAAAAAGAAAAAGAAAAAGAAAAAGAAAAAAAAGAAAAAGCCAAGCTTCATGCCGGCCGAGAGTTGTATGTCAGCTGAAACTAAGCGAAAATAGGCCGAAATTCTATCGGAAGTGGAACAGGGTGGGTTTTAGTACCAGTTTACATACTGAGATTTTTCGGCCATTTTGACCGGAACGGAATGATATTAATAAAAATGTTATAGGAGCACTCACAATGCTAAGATTCTAAGAAGCAAGTGGTGGTACATCTAAATTTTTTTGCAAATCGTGGTCAGTAAATTGCTATCTTTAAGTTCACTGTACCTCAGAAAAGGGGAAAAAAACAAAAAAAAACTATTGTTTAATCGGTGGTAGTTGGTGGGAAAGAGACAAACAGGACGAGAGATAAAGACTCAGAATAAAGTAAGAATAAAAATAATAATATTGAGGTTCCGTTGGTACGTATTTACATGGCTCATAAGAATACAGTGAGATTTATAGATAGTATTAAAAAGTGCTATAAAATTTATAAATAATTCTAAAAATAAGTTAAATAGTAAAATAAGTTAACAAAAAATACATTTAGATGAAATGTTTTAAAAAATAAAACATTTGATGATAGATCATGGATGAATTGTAAGGTGAGCCAATAAAATCAATAAAGTAAAATTTTGAGATTAATAAAGCCTAACTATGCTCTAAGTATGAATTTGGGAAACGCGTATCTTAGTGGGTACTTTTTTTTAGTAGGTTTTATATACTGCTTATGAAATTTGTAAGTACTTCTTTTAACAAAAATAACTTTAAAATTGAATCACACGGCATTATTTACTATTTTCAATTTTCAACAATAAATGATCCTAATAACCTCTTATTTTGGTGTTTGACGCATAAGGATTCATAATTAACCTCCCCAAACGTTTTTGGTTTTTTTGGAAACCAATGTATTTAAGTGTATTTTACTTCTTTCGTAGCTACTAAGAGGATGTTTGGTAGAGTAGTTTTAGTAATAAATAATATCTAAATAGACACTAATAACCCCTTATTTTGGTGTTTGACGCATAAGGATTCATAGTTCACTTCTCCAATCATTTTTGTTTTTTTTTTTTTGGAAACTATCGTATTTAAGTGTATTTTATTTCTTCGGTAGCTATTAAAACTTTTAGATTTGAAAATACGTGATTAGTTCCGTACTGTTGGAATCAAAATGGAAGACGGGAATTTTTTTTTTTTTTTGGGACATACGTGTACTGTATGCATATTGTATGCTTTTTTTTTTTTTTTACTAACTAGGCAATTGAAAATAACTAATTGTACTTTGCTCCTAATAAATATTTATTGAATTTTTGGGATACATTCGGCTTAAAATTAAGTATATTTGTTTCATTAGCAATAACTTAGCATAAATGTAATGATATATGGTATATAAATTGACGCAAATCCTTTTTTTTTTTAATAAATGTATGATTTATGTGATTAATTAATATACAAAGTCACTACTATGTGTTTTTTTCCCTCAAAAAATGTAAGATCGTAGATTCATAATTCGATCCTATGATCACTAGTGGCTTTACTTGTCAAAAAAAATTTTATACAAGCAAAAAAAAAAATTATATAAATAATTATTTTAAACTAAGATGTTCTGTGACCACCCTGACTTGAAAAAATTATATATATATATATATATATATACTTTTAAAAAATATATTATTTACTAAATTAACCTATTTTGACCACTCTAATAAAAATTTTGAACACTTTTACTTGAAACTTATAAGAATTTGAGTTCAATAAATATAAGAGCAATGTTACATCTACAACATTTTCATAATAAATCTTATGTGGTAAGCTGTTACTAATTCTAGTTCGGGTTCAATATTGACATGTTTTACCACCAATAACAATTTAACAACTTGTTGCATAAAATTTGTTATGAAATTGTTGTGGTCATTTTATTATTCTCATATCAGCATTTTCAATTTGCATTTTATCTTTTATTAGTCTTTTTTTTTTCTTATTCTCTTTGTTAGTACAAAAAAATTTGTAATATTTTATGTATTTTTTTTAATGACATTGATATATTCAAATGGTCTCTTTATTAAATTTTGTATAATTTAAATTTTTTAGTGACCATCCTAAAAAAAATTTCTAGAGCCACCGCTTTCTTCGATCCACAATCTCACATACTTTTCACGAACTTAAGTAGAATCCTGATTTTACGACCCTATTGCACGCTAGTTATATTCAAGTGGGTGAAGTATTTTTAAACCTGGCCTTTTTAGCCCAAGCAGTCAAAAATGACAAACCAAGCCCCCCATCTGAACCTTTTACAAAATTCACATCAGAGTTTATCATTCCATCTTACTGATTATTAACTTTGCATAACATTTTTTTCCCCTTCTTTCACTAAATGAATTTGCGTGTAACTTTTTGCCGAAAGTTTATATATATAAATATATATATATATATATATATATATATATATATTTGTTGAAAATTAATTAAAGTATAAATTTACATAATAAAATGAGGCTTTAAAAAGTGGTATATTAACCATTACAAGTTAAAAGGAAAAAATGTTGCAACAAATACTAAGCAAAATAAAGAAAACAAATTCGTCATGCTGATATGAAGTCCTCATGACATGCATTAATATTATTCCCATATATTACAAGGCCACTCTCATGAACTTACAAAGATAAAGCATCACATATATAATAAGCTAACAAACACACACCATTTTCTACTTTATTTTAGTACACCAAAGCTAAGAAGCCAAATTGGCCTGCATGACACACCAGTCCTAAAATCTAGGAATAATTTTTAGATATTCTTGGAGTATAAAGAATTGTGCTTCCTTTTCTCACATTTATGGTGGGGTCTGTTCATTAAATTTATAGTGAGGTTCACTATAAATGTGAGAGGAGGGAGTACAATTTCTCCGTACTCTAGACTACTTAAAAATTTTCCAAAATCTAGGACAAAACACAGGAACCACAAGCAAACTACTACTTTATATATAAATCAACAACTAATAAGAGACAGTGAGAGCTACACATCCTTGACATGGAAGGTATTGGGACATTTAACGACAATGTCGAACATTTGAACAGAGCAGAACCTTGAGAAGTCCCTAGGGAGAGAAATTAGGTCGATGGTGGGAGGCTTATGGAATTGCAAGAAGTCAGGGTCACCTCCATTATACCTTTCCCACCCTAATGGCCTCAAGATTTGCTCAAGGGAAGTGTAAGATGATACCACTTGATTAGTTGCTGTGTGCACCAAAAGAGCCTTTTTCCCTTTTGGAAGTTGATCAAGGCTAAATACACCACTTGGATCGAACTTCCAAACCCCAGCCATTTTCTTAGTTGCTTTTGTAGTTTTAAGATTTTGGGTGTTTTGTGGGAGCTATAGATAGAGGAGAAGAAAGTTAAGAGTGGGTTGGTGAAGGAAGGAAAGGAAGGGTGGGGTATATATAAGTGTCGTGGGGGCAAATAAAACAAGAGGAAAATACTCTTTGGGATTGGAAGTGGGCGTTTAAAGGAGGGTGATGATAGGCATGTTTGGCTTTGGCATAGAATCTAGATATTGTGGGTCCAAATGGGTTTAAATATGAGGGTGCATGGATGCTTCATGTTCCCATCTACAATATGAATTAGGGCACAGTCACCATATCTGTGGGTTGGGATTAGGAATTATCTTTGTGTTTTTGCGAAGCTTTTAACTTCCTTTGCTTTTTCAATGGGGAATCTTAAGGGGACACAGTGTTCTATATATTTGAAGAAGTCAATCAATCAAAGTAGTTGTTCCCACTTACATCACGAGTTATCCACGTGAAGTGAGTGTGAGAGATTGGGAAATATGTTGTCATAGGTTCCTATAAGGTGTTGTTGGGTTTGGTGACTGAAAGATATGCATCTTTGTTTTCTTTTTGTTGGGTACTCGTCATTGGGAATAACCAAAACCTTAAAGGTAAATTTAGTCCCTTTGTGTTGTGGATGATTATAAGATGAGTTTTATAATATAATTAATTTTATAATTTATTGACTTGTGCGATCGTGTAAATGATGGATAGTTTTATGACTACTATTAACTTGTGCGATTATGTAAATGATGGATAGTTTTATGACCACTATTAACTTGTGCGATCTACCATTTTTGGTCAACCACATGGTTACACAAAATAACAAATTATAAAATCAAATGTGTGATTAATGATTATATTTATCAAATGTGTGATTAATGATTATATTTATCGGAAGAGAAAAAAGCCCAACAAAATTAATAACGCCCTGTCATATCCAATTAGCTAGCACTGTTTGCAGTCTTATATGCATCACATCACATTATATTTCGATAGCATACATGTATAGCACCAATTATTTGTGGATCCTCTTAGCCAAACAAAAATTGTGGATACATTGCAAGATTACACTTCACCTGAGGTCTTGGAAATCTACCCTTTTGTGAGGCTGCAGGAGTTCAGGAAAGGATATGCACGAAATAGATTAGAGATATTTGGTGGAAAAAATGAAAAAGATAAAGTTATTCCCAAGCCTTCAAGAGAAAATATCTATGGGCAGAAATTGCATGAATCTGTACTCCACATACTCTTGCCCTTTTATTATTTCCTAGGGTAAGGTGTACTCCAGATATGTATGTCATTCTATGTAGTGTCCTATTCAAATAAAGAAGGGTTTTGTTAGGTTAACCATCAGTATAAAAATTTTGTCATATTTTATGAACAATGGCTCTAATGAAATGCGAGTTTAGGCATTATCGAAGAAGGGTTCAAAAAAAAGGCCAAAATGATGCGAATAGAAGTTACGAGGAATGACAGCATCGTTAAATAATATCCAAGTAACAATCATAATGCTGGCTTTCATTCCCGGTAGTTGGTATGGCCTCCTTTAGCCACAAATACAATAGTGCCTATTCACCGCAATTGGATTGGGTACACTCTGATTTTAGTTATGCTTAATCCTGTTGTACTGTGCTTGGATTTTTTTTTTTTTTTGAGAATGACTGTGCTTGGATTTGGTTAATGATAGTATAATAATAATAATAATAATAATAATAAAAATCCAAGTAACTGACCCCAATAAATTGATTATAAAGTTTGATTTAGTAGAGTAAATTGATTTTATTTTTAACTTTTTAATTATAATTAAGTTGTGACAGAGATTTGAACTTTGAACGTTTTCGTTATAAATACCATAAGGTGCATACAAATATAACATATTCTTTTGTTAATTATCATAAGAATAGTGGATGCATTCATCAGGAATGGATCACATAAGTTTTAAATCTCTTAGTATTTATTTGGGAACAGTTTATTTAGTTTTTTATTGAAATTTTTTTAATGAAAATATATTTGTACCTTGAAAAAATTTCAAAAAGTGAGAAAAGGTTGAAAAAAGTAAAGTTTTGAAAAAACTGTACATAAAAAAACTAAAAGCTAAAATTTGAACTTATAAAAGCATTAGTATTGGTGGTGCTAAAAAGCTAAATTGCTATTTTTAGCACCACCATATACAAAAAAGGTTCAACATAGGTGGTGGTATAGGTAAAATTTTTATCTACTCAGCTACATTGCACAACCATAAATGTTCATGCACTGTAGCTCAAATCTAAACTCAAAAAAATATTTTTTAAACCCTCCTCACATTAAAATATTATTTCTTTCTTTATTTTTTTTTCTATTTCTTTTTTCCTCTGCTATTTCACTCCTTCCCTTTCTCAAATAGATCAAACTCTCACCTCTCCCGATTCATCATCCTCCTCGCTATTGCCACCGAAGTTCATGCACCATTTCTCACACACCGTTCATCCATCACTGACCACGCACCATCACCAACCCACTCACCTATTCATCCATCATCCTCACCGAAACTCTCTGTTCAATTAGCCATTGTCGTGGGCAGTGGGCTTGTGTTTTTTGATCTGTGGGCATTTTGGTGCAATTGATGAAATTTTCAAGGGTATTTTGTTTACAAGGTTACTTCAAGAGCTGTGGGTTCTTGTGTCTTTGGTGTTTTATTTATGTGTTAATGGCATTTAAGTGAAGTATTGGTTGGGAATGGTTGTGTTCATAATGGATTTTGTTTGTCAAGCCCATTGATTATGCTTTCTTTGTTCTTGAGCTTAGTGTGTGTTTGGCTACCAATTAAAAAGTCAGCTTATTTTACTATTTAGCTTATTTTTTAAACTATTCAAGGGTTCCACTGTTCTTTTTTGATACTATTCATTGGTTCCACTGTTCTTTTTTGGTACTATTCATTGATTCCACTATACTATTTTAGCTAATTTTTACTTTTATCTACAATACTTTCAGCAAAAAAAAATTTCAATTTTAGTAAAATAAGCAAATCCCAAACAAACCCTTAGTGGTTGTGGGTAGTGTTTGTGGCTATTGTGGGTAGTGTTTTGCAATCTGATGTGAGGATTGGTTGTGGATTGAAATGAGGGAAAAAGAGAGATAGAGAAGAATAGATAAATAAACAATAAATAAATAAATTGTTTATTGTAGTAGATATATTATTTTATTGTGTTATTTATTATGTTGAAAGTTAAAATAAATCCACTAATGTTGAGTGTTTTGTAAAGTAAGAAAATAAAATAGATAAAGTAGTTTT
The DNA here is from genome assembly GCA_030445155.1 of Quercus variabilis. Classification (NCBI taxonomy): domain Eukaryota; kingdom Viridiplantae; phylum Streptophyta; class Magnoliopsida; order Fagales; family Fagaceae; genus Quercus; species Quercus variabilis. The sequence continues at coordinate 22,393,799 of CP129456.1, read as the reverse complement.
TGGTGGAGCCAAATAACTAAAATTATAACTCCACCAATGTGGATCTCTAAGTTAATTCCAAACACACTTTATCCACTTAATTAATATATAAATATATAAATATATATATATATATATATAAAAGAATAAGCCTGCCAAAGTCATTACTCCATCAACTTTATGTTTTATGTTGCACGAGATAGTTAAGTTCTGATTTCATTTGTATAAGAATAAAGTTGCTTTGGTGAAGTATTCCGGCCGTAATCTGAAATATCTACTAGCGAGTAGGGAATAGGGATCTCATTTAGTGCTTATCCTTTAGTTATTTTTTACAACTTTATTTTCAAAATCTAAAAACAAGCACCATTTAACTGAAACTGTTATGATTTTTTTTTTTCATTAACTGTTGTTCTTCATACTGATGAATATGTATAATGTTTGAATATGAAAAAGTTTATTGGTGGATAGGATTTATTCTTTTACTAAAATTTTATTTTCAACAATTCTTAATCTTTGCTCTAGTGATAAAAAGAAAAAGGAAAAAAGAAAAAAAGAGAGGGCTAAAATTGCGAGATGCCTTAGAATAGATATTTTCTAAACTAGAAAGAAAAAAAAAAAAAAAAAAAAAAGCAGCAAAAATCGTAGAAATTTTATTTTTGGATATCATCACTTTTGCTTTATTTCAACATATTCTCCGTGCACATGATGACAATTGATTATAAGAGTCACTTGAATAAGAGTTACAAGAACTAGCACATGCAGTTCAATCATTATTGGTGATTGGGACAATCAATTGTGGTAAATAATGAGTATTATAATTAGATTATCCTCAACTTGTGAATAATCTGAGAAATATGCTAAAATATTACTCCCTCCGTCTCATTTTGTTTATCTTGTTTGAAAAGTCAAATTTTTTAAGGGAACATCATTTATTGTCTTGTCTACCTTTTAAAAATGTATAAGTTTCCAAAACTATCCTTAAATAAATTTATTAAAAAATTGAATTAGTAAATTAATAGGGGTATAATAGGAACATTAGAGCATCCACATCAGTCTGTGTATTTTACACATCCATTTTTACACTAAAAACCTATTTTTTCTATTTTACACATTCACTTTTTCAAAACACCCACATCAGTTCATCTATTTTACAAGATATTTCAATAAAATATTCATTATACTCCATTTTTTTTATTATTTCTCTCTAACTACCTCTCTTTAATATGCGCTCTCTCTCTCTTTCTACCCATTTTTCTGATTTCTTGCTCTCTCTCTCTCTCTACACCCATCTCTCTGGCCTTCCTCTTCCAAATCACAAAACCCATCCACCTTCCTCTTCCACCACCATCACAAAATCTCAGCTACCACCAAATCTCAACCACACACTCATCCTAACCCACCAAATTCGATCCACCACAAAATCTCAGCTGCACAACCACTACCCACCGCAACCGTCACCTACTCCCACAACTCACCACCAGCAAAACGACCCACCACCATCTCCCCCAAACGACCCCTGAAATCCAGTAACCTACATCCCCAAAACCCACCAAAAATATTCAATCTCAACAGCTAAAACCCACCAAACGCCAAACGCTGAAACTGATCTCCGAGCACCAATCTATCTGATCTACGAGCACCGATCTACGAGCTAATATACACCACCAAACGCCACAGCTCCGAACCACCGCTTCAATCCAAGCTCCTACATGCTCCGATCCACAACTCCCACGAGCTCCAATCCACAGTTCCGAACCATCGCTCTGACCACGCTTCGATCCACAGCTCCGATCCACGCTCTGATCCACAGCTCCCACTAGCTCCGATCCACAACTCCGATCAGGCAAGACCTATACCCACGAGCTCCGATCAAGCGAGACCCATAGCTCCGATCCACAATTCCGATAAGCATCGATTTCTCTTTGTTGTTTGTCTGTTTAGGTTTTTTTGTGTATCTTTGCATTTTTTTTTCTTTTGAGCAAGTGTATCTCTGTGTTGATTTATCTGTGTGGATGTGTTTGGATTAATTTTCAGTTAATTTTTGGGTTAATTTTCGAGTTGATTTTGGATTAATTTTCAGTTGATTTTGGTTAATACTCTGTGCTTGATTGCGGTGTTTGGTGATTGGGTAGTTAATCTGACGCGCTAGGTTGTTGTAATGGTCAGAGAAGAGAGGTAGTTTGAGAGAGGAGAGAGAAAATAAATTAAAAAAACCGTTTACACGAGCTACAGTACCCGTGTAAATATACACGGGTACTGTAACTCATGGAAATATATACACGGCTTTACATAGTTTTACACTCACTAATGTGGATTTTTTTTGCTCAAAATGTGTAAAATTTACACTGTAGTTCTATTTTAGAAGACTTTAGCCGAGCAGGTGTGAATGCTCTTTGTAAATTAATGACTTTTATTTTTAGAAACAGGACAATATTTTGGGACACCTCAAAATAAAATAGAGGACAAACAAAATAGAACAGATGGAGTACTAATTTTATTATTAAATTTATTCATATCATGATGAATATAATTGATATCAAATCATAAGTTCGTAACACAATAAATTAATTTATTAGTTATCTTTTTATTTTATGTTTCGAATTTAACACACCATTTTTTTAAGGCTTTATAGTAGCCATACATAACTTCTAATCGAATTAGAGACTTTTGATATCATAGTCAATTCATGATTGATAATTTGATTCAGTCTTCGAGTACCTAAATTGTCAAAAGGACCACCACGCTAGGTTTCAATCATCATAGTCCTATAATTTGTGCTTTCTCTACTTACAAGTTTAGAATATTTTGTTGCATAAAATGTAATGTTGCCCACATGGCATCACATGGGCTTTCTGGTCCTCCATCTATAGGACCTTTTAGCAATCACACGTCTTGTCAAAATCTATCATTTGCTTGACCCTTGTTACTGGAATTGTCAAAAATTCATCACCTCATATAGCAACTTTTAATTTTAGCTTTTAATTTTTATATATAAATTTTTAAAGTCTCATTTTTAAAAAAAAAAAATTTAAAAATATAATTATACTTTAATATACTTTCAACAAAAAATTAAAATAATTGTTTTCAAACTGACACTAAATATTCTACAAATAGGTCTATAAATTAATTGAGTTGTTTATAAAGAACTCACACTTGACTAGAGAAAAAAAAATTATAATTATTAATAACTTATTTAGTAAATGAGTTATGCTTAAGCCTAACTTTAAGCTTAACTATTAAATAAGTCAAGTTCGAATATAATAATATACTCTTAAACAAACTCATGAGTATAAAGTTGGATTCAAGCATATATAATATTATAGGATTATGTGTATACATGTATAAATATACTTATATATAATTTGTATTTGATTGTACTAATTTGTAAATAATTTTATAATATATCAAATGACTATTTGAATTAATGATAATATTAAAAGTCCATTTTGTAGTAAAACTCTCTCTCTCTCTCTCTCTCTCTCTCTCTATATATATATATATATATAATTTTAACAATAGATAATATTAGTGAATCTATTTTTTATAAGCTTATAAAGGAAAATAATTCTATCTAATTAACTCAAGTAACTTGTGAACAAACTCAAACATATTTGATAAGAAAATGAATCAAGCTTGAATATGTAATCTAGTTTAATAATGAGCTTAAGCTCAACTTAAGCATGAAATAAAATTAAATCAACAATCCAAAATTATAATACTTGATTTGGCTCAGCGTACTTACAAATAATATTATTCCCTCAAAACTTCTATTTGTTTCCCCTCAATAGAAAAAATTCTATTATTTATATAGGACTCATTAATGTGTACTTAAACTCTAAGACTTGCACTGTTTTAGAGTCTCTATGAAAATAATGGAAGAGAAAAATAGCAACAGTGAACCAAAATATAATAGAATAGAATAATCGTTATATGTCAATAACCTAATGCATATATCTTTGAGACACTGCAAGGATTGGTACATAAATTATAAAAATAGTACTAGTAATTAATACTAAGAATCATGATATTGATTTTGTTCTAGCAAGAAAAAAAAAATGATAATGACTGTTGTTGTTTTCTTGTTTGTAATTTTATTTAAAGCACCAAAAAAAAAAAATGTAGGGCACTGTGGACTTGAGCCAATGGTGGTCCTCAACTTTTCATTCCTGAAGCGCTGAACAGTGATTATAGTCTCCCTCATGATCAAACATATCCAGCTCCCCCAGAATAACAAGGAGACCATGCAAATTTTTTGCATGCCTTTAGGCATTCAAGCCTCAATCACAAGGTCTGCCTATGTTTCTGTATGTTCCTCTTTATGTGATGCTCTAGATCCCAATGACAGTCCCATCACAATCCTTTGATTTCAAAAAAAATCCTTTAGTGGTACCAAACTTCCATACTAGCTAATTATGTTGTTTCTGATCTCGCTATATATCAACTCCTAAAATTTACAGCTGCCATTTTCTCTTTTGTTTTGGATAAAGATTCAGCTTTTTAGCGCACATATCATGGAAAGTTGTAATTCTATCCAATATCGAAGTAAAGCGATAAGCCTTGAAATCGATCGGTACCCATTAAGTCTTAAATACTCCTACCATGGTTGTGACTTGTGATCAAGATTGAAGGGCACGCTCATACACAAGAAAAGGTGGACATGCCTCTGAAAATGCACGTGTATATGCATACGAACTTTACGACACCCACATACATAGATTCATGCTTCTACTTTTTTGTTAGTCCGAACCTGCCGAACATATAGCAAGTTCTTTTCACAGAAGCTTTTAGCTTTAATTAATGGCTGTCTTTGTAAACTAGCTAAGGAAGCTTTAATAGGGTCTTATCTATATTGGGAAGTACTAAACAAATACATTTTAAATTGAAAGTGGCCTTGTGTGAACCTATCAACAGGACCATTTCGTTAAAAAAATTCCTTAGAACTACACTTAAATGCTAAAATTATTATTAATACAAAGTGTCAATAAACTAATGTGATAATAAGTGCAATTAATGTCACATCAATAACATAATAAATAGATTTGTTAATTAGTTTTTTTTTGTATTGTATTTAAAAGCTGTTATATTATTTTATAAGAATTTATTTTTAGGTGGCTTATTTTATAAGATTTAAGTAGTAAAATTTGTATTCCCCTCAAAAAAAAAAAAAAAAAAAGTAAAATATGTAACATCACTAAAATCATTGTTAACTAAAAAAAAAAAAAGTCATATTAATGGGTGGTCTTAGAACATTTGTTAATAAATCATTTAAGACAAATTTTAATATTATTTTTATGGAAATTATAAATAAATAAATAAGTCAAAAAATGTAGCTACTTTTTATTCTTCCATAAAAAGTTTCTAAAAATAGTTTCTAAACTAATGTTCTTAAGGTACCGATTAACTTTTTCCACACAAAAAAAAAAAAAAAAAAAATGTTTCATTATAATTGATGGATAATTAGCACAGCTTCCAATATATAAAAATGATTATTGAACTACATAGTGATGACATAAACAATAATAACAATATACAAGATGTCATCAAATTTTTCCCATGGTTTTCATTTCTTCTCTACAGTAAAATTATGCAAATACTCCTATTCGGCTATTCCAATAACTTTGATTTTTTATTTTATGAATACAAATTCCTATTCATAGTGAGTTAAAGTTAATAATTATTTTTCAATTAAAAAAAAAAGCGCCAATCTTTTTAGTGGAAAAGGAAAGATATATACTCATATACTATTTGACTGTAAAGGATGGTGGGCATAAAAATTAGAGACTCATAGTGATAGCACACATTACACACCGCGAGCTTTTGATACTCTAAAATAGAATATTGCGAGTGAAAGATAAGTGTTTAAGTGTCATTGCACCCAGCAGATTCACTTTCCATTTCCAACTAGGAATAAGGCCAATGATTTAATTTGTCAACTCATACAAGTGTTCGAATTTAGGATGACAAATCACAAAAGTCATAAAACCATCACATAATAAAGTTTATTTATTTTCCTTTTTTAATTTTTCAATCACAAAAAAAGGAGTTTGGTTTGGGGGGAGAATCTCCAAATTCCATTATTCACCACAAATTTTTTTACCAATTTTTCTTTTTATCCCATTTGAAATGAGAATCAAAGGAAAAAAAAAGCAGCCTCCACTCATGCTAGTCTCTATCTAACTCACATATGCACTAATCAAATCAAGAATTAAGTTTGAAAAAGCATGGACTGCAAATTTGCAAAGCCGTGATATTTTTTCCCAAACCAACGGCTCTAAAGTTGTTGATTACAATAACATTTTTAATTCATTGGCGGCCGGACCGACCATCTAACTTATTTATTCTTTACTAAAAATATACTCTTTTATAGTACCAAAAAGAAAAAGATACTAAAATAATTTTTTTTCTCTCTCTATATATTCTTAGTATATTATTATAGTATACTTGTTTTAATATACATTATGTCAATAGTGAACATTTTTAATATACATGTTAGTGAATGAGCACTCACTCGAAGTCCATTATACCAAAATTGGATGCGTGTTGTATGTGGGTTCTAAACTTAATTTACAATGCCATGTTATGATTCCAGACCAAGCCATTGCACTTGATGCCTAAAAGTCCTATACCACAACTTCGAGAGAGAGATATATATATATATATATATATATATATGTAAACACACACACTATACACACCTTGGCCAAATGATCTCTTAAGATTATTTTAATATAGGCTATTGTCCCCTCTGTTTTGAGTCTATTATCAATGTCAAGACAAACAACCCTCTTTTTTTTTTTTTTTTTTTTGGGTAGTTCCTTTGTTTTGTTTTAATAAATTCTTTTTTTCATTAAAAAAAAAAAAAGAAAAAAGAAAGAAAAGAAGGTTGATGAGAAAGGAAGACAGAAGTGGGAGCCACTTCATTTTTTAATTATTTTCCCTGTCTTATTCTGAGCGAGTGGGGGTTTATTGATTCTACCTTCTTTTTCTTTTCCTGGAATAAAAAATTTTCTTTTAAAGTTTTTAACGGATTCGTCCTTTCCTTGTGGATATGTACCCCATTATAACATATTAATTGCATAGACAATCTAAAGGGTGTTGTACTAATCAACATTTAATTTAGTTTAGTCACAAAAATGCAACATTAGGAGAATAATACTAAACTGCTTAAATGTGTTTTAAAGTAGAATAACCCTTTTTTTTTTAATTTGAATTTATAAATTGGAATAACTGTAGGATTATCAACATATATATAAAACCTTGATGAAATCTAGCTCAAAGGAATTTTCTCAAAGTTGAAGGTAAAAAGAAACAAAAATTAAGCTAGGATATTCTATTTTATTAGATAATATATCTTTGGTTGGTGATTCTGTATTCCCATACCTAAAAGGGATAAATACGCTGCAAAGAGATCAATTGCTTGTAACTAACGTGATTATAATTTTTAAGGACAAAAATTGATAGACAGTGGACCATACGCATTAACCCGACATGAGTGGCGTGGGAATGTTTCTTTGTTCGGCACCTGTTCAATCATAGCTAATTACTGGTATTTAATTTTGATAGTCTGATTGGGCTCAACTTTAATATTTTTAAGACCAAAACTATAGCCGAATCGAGTTGAGTATTAAACATTCAAATTGGGCTGTATATCATTCTCAGCTCGAATTTGTCTCGAGCTCGCTTATAATGTTTAAACCATATATGGAGCTTCTTAAAGGTTCAAGTAGGCCAATAACATTTTAGTTCAATAGGTATTTTTTTGGTGTTTCTAACATAAATGTTCAGAGTTCAATTGTAATTCAACCTCTGTGAACGTGAAGATAGGAAGGAAAGTCTAGTAAGTGGACTGAAGACATCAATGGATGATATCCCTGAGTCCTCAATTATCAAATTAAAAAGAAAAAAAAAAGGTTATAATTAACTTGAACTTGACTAGTGCAGCATGTTTCATTTGTTAAGTTTTCAAACTAAGCACAAGCTCAAATAAGCTTGATCTGCTAAAAAACTTTATTCATGTAAAAAAATTATTAAAATTAAAGTAAAGGATAAAAGTTCCCATTAAAAATTGCATCTAAAGAACACAAAATATTAAAAGTGATTAATTTTCACATAAATCATTGCTGATTTCACTTCGAAAATGTCATAGAGATTAACATTAGGATCGGCGTTAGGTCTAGACCATTACTTAAGGCCCCTCATTAAAAAAATACTACAAAATTGTGGTCAATAATTGGTTTCATTTGGAAAAAATTGACAAATTATTAAAAAAAAATATAGGTGGGATGTGCACTCTCTCCCTAAACCCAAACAAGGTTCCCTAAATTATATGACAAAAGAAATTCAACCAATTTAAACCTTAAGATGTTTCTTTAAAAAAAAAAGTTGTAAGTGTGCTAAATCATCATTGTCGATTAATTTCCTAAAGTGGCTTAATCTTGGCTTAGTTAGATTCATCAAATTTGTTGAATTCATTTTTTCTTGGACAGGTTGAGACTATTGGGTGGTTATATTATTAAATGAAATTGTAATAGTGCTTTCAATAAAATTTATAAAATCTTACTTAAAATCAATTATGTCATAAGAAGATTAAGTTAATTAACCATATTATCAGTTGAGAATGAGATGTCAATAAAACCTAAATATAAATCTTAATTATTAATTTTTCATTTCAAGAAAGTAAGAATTTTTTTTAAAATAAAAAACTATGACATAGAAAGTTAAATAAATATTATTTTAATATCTGAATATAAAAATTGCTCCATTTTTTTTTTCAAGAGAAATCGCTCTACTTAAAGGTATTGCCTTATATCTCAAACTATATGTGCCTTTGCATGTAGTTTTTATACTAAAAGTTTATTTATTTATTTATTGAAAGTTCAAAAAAAGTAATGTTTTAAAAAGTTATATATAAGTTTTCAAAAAAAAAAAAAAAGCTATATATAAGCATATAAGTTATTATAACAACTTATTTGCTTATAACAAATATATAATCAATTTGAATTGTTATCTTAGAAAAAAAAAATTGAATTGATTTGTATCGATTTGTAAAAAGTTGTATTGAGTTACCCTATAACACACTCAATTTTCCAGAATCAAACCAACTTGATAAGCTAGAATTTTTAGATGACGAGTGTCCATTTTACAACCTAGCCTTTTTGCTTAATTCCACTTTGGTAGTTTGGTCTCACCTTTTACCAAATAAATAAATAAACAACTTATTTTATTTTTGACTCAGCTTTCAACAAATACACCTCCAGAAACTGTGGGATGCCAAACTCGCTTGAGGTTGCAGTGCAATTCATCACTATTCTCTGGAGATTATATATTCATTATTAACCTAAGCATAAGGTTCTTATGAAAGATACCTTGACAAAGATTCTGGAAATAATGAAAGAGTGGCAAGTCCTTTAAATTATGGGTGTATAGCGTTGAAACTTGTTAATCATAGATAAGAAAATTCCATGACTACTGGGAATCTAGGTACGTTAAGAAAAATCTAGCGTAATACCTAGGATTTATTCATGGGATATTGAAACCTAAAAACCTCCATTGAATTTGTCATTCATGGCAGCTAATTAAATTGAGATCAAGCTAACCACATTGCTTAAGAGAGTGTATTGTGTGTAGTATAACTTACCCCACCCTCCCTTAAAAGTTACCATGGCTTTTGAGTGAAGTTGTGGTGTATAGGCCTGTCCACAGGTCGGGTTTGTGCCCAACCCGGAACCGACCCAACCAGATCGGATGGCCAGAAATTCAACCCGCCGCTGACTGACATGGTTGATTGGATCGGGCAGATTAGACCTTTAATAGACAGCAGTCGGTTCAGTCGAAGTTGGAGATTTCAAAATCGGCCAAAATCCGACGATTTTACAGTGAAATCGACGAAATTTTGGTGATATTTTCGCCGAATTAGTCGAAATCTCATCAGATTCGGCGAGATCTTGCCAAATCTAGTGAGATCTCGCCAAATTCGGTGAAGATTCCATGGATCTAGCTGAGATCTCGCTAGAAATGGCTGAGATCTTGCCGGATGTAAATAACTTCGCCGAGAAATGCTGAGATCTCGGTTTGGTTGAGTTTCTTCAGGTTTTGGAGAGAAAACCCGCCAGCCATCCGCCGGTTTCAAGTTCTGGAGGCCAAGACCAGCCGTCGACCACCGGAATAGTTGGGTCGGCTAGTTTCGAATCGGACGCCGGTCGGGTCCTCCGGGTTGGTTAGGTCTCGAATGGGTCTGGACAAGCCTAGTGGTATGCCTTTGTATTAGAACTTCTTTCCCTCTCCCTTGTGTATGTGTGTTTGTTTCTCAAAAAAAAAAAAAAAAAAAAAAAAAGCTAACCACAAGCCATAAATATAAAATTGAAATAAAGGCATAATCATTTATGGATTTTCAACATTCTATTTCTGGCATTACCACCATCGTTGAACATCCTTCATGCTAAATTGAACCCTGAAATACTTCATGATGGCCAGTGGCTACAAATTGCTTTCATTGTGGAACGAAATCATATTTTTACTTATAGATACAATATGATTTAAAATTTACATTATTTGCTTCATAATTATTACTTTTCACCATCATATCAAAATGATAAAATAAGTTTTATATAATGTTTGGCGAGGTACTCATGTAGTTTCCACATATTTTGGCAATGTGAGGCAATACCAAATTTGACTAAAAATACTATTTGCATTGCTAGATCGAAAAGCTCTTTGTAGGGATAAGGGCCCAAAATTTTATATTGTGTTTTAGGCCTTAGCCGAGGACGGATAAACAATAATGAGAATGTTAAGTTCAGAATCCCATAAGTAAGATGCAAATGGAAAGACTGGAAAAGGTGGTCTGAGGAGAATGATCTCCTCAAATGAGCAAAGCACAGATCAAATATATATTCTATCATTCAAAATGACCTTCTAGGATGTTCTACTGATAGGGACGTGTATTATGAACGTACAAGAGAGATGGAAGCTTAGAAATATCTAAGGAAAAGCTACTGCTACCACATTGAATATTCTGCAGCTAACTTTCTGGCCGTATTTATATTGAGGAAACCCCTGAACAATGTTGTCTTAGCTATCCCAACTCACAGAGGGCCAGAAAGGGTGTCCGATGGGACAAGTTGTCATGACCTAAACCTATACTTCAGAATTTAGAGCATGACTGGTATGTTAATATCAAGTTTACCTTAATACTAACACGAACCAACCTAAATTGAAGGTGCTTAACAAGAATTTGTTTCTTGAATTTTTGCTTATTTTTTTGCATGAAAACCATAATATACAAAAAAATGATGAAAACCTTGAAATTTCATTTCCTTTGAACTTGGAAGATTATTACTTGGCTAAAACTTAAGGTATTCGTGTAAATATTACATAGCTAAACGTTTAGCAAAACAATTATTACAAACCTAACCCCAAAGACATACAACTGGGATTCAAAACAAACTAAGGTTCTGAATTACATCTAAGCTCAAGGATCAAGTACATCTTGATTCCTCCTATACAACAAAAGAGCTAAACTACTATACAACAAAAAAAAACTAACTATACATTCTAACAAATGAGATTCACAGAATCCTTGTCACCTTTAATACTCTCGTTGCTTCCAAGAAGAACCTGTGCACTGAAATATAGTTGGGTGAGCTGCGAAGCCCAGTAAGGTTTTAAGCTCCATGAGCCTTTAATAAGAATACATGTAAATCAAATATTTTATAGATATGCCAACTTTGATAAAATAGTCTTCCTATTGTTCTTAAAATAACTTACAAGCTTTTAAATGAAAATACTTCGTTTTCCTTTCATATAATAATAAAAGGACAAAATAAGGAACATAAACATAATTCAATAATCTTATCTTTGAATAGACTGTAAATATTTTATCATTACTTCTCATCAGACTTATAATACATATTAGTTAATCTAGTTGTAAGTCTGTTACAACTTTTGGAGGCTTCTAACACAGAGTGTCAGGCATCCAGCATTCCCCACAATGCTAGGTAATTCCAAAATCATATCATAATACATATTTTCAACCATGGGGGTAGGTTGACATCCTCCACAAGTTGGTTGTTACCAACAAGGGCGAGTACAGCAAAGTCAGTCCCACTTTTAATGGCCAAATCAGAATTTCCATAAAAATACCAGTACTATAACCCCTACTGGTTGAGTTCAAATTATAACAATGGAATAACTGAAAACTATATTTTTTTGATAAATTTGCTTTTACATAAATGTTTCACAACAGTATCATATCCACTTTATTCTTAAAAATTATGTTCGTGATCTATATAATAACATCAATATACTAAAATTATCATGTATATAAGATTGAACAACTCACGAACATATAGTTTACTTAAATCATGCTTATATGTAATATCTTTAATTAAAAGATTTTAATGCATAATAGTTTTCTAAACAAATTTTTTTTTATACTTATCAAACGCACATATCATATATCCCTTACCTGAAAACAAAAGACGCGAAAGATTGTACAAGAGGAGTTCAAGTGTTCGTGTTCTCGTTCTCGCCACCTAAATGAAAAACCAAAACTTATTACTGATAAACTCTTCCTAAGTATTTAAACTTATACCTCAATCACAATCTAACTCTCGAACTCAAGAAAATCCTTACTTCCTATCACACAAGGTTCCCCAAAGCACATAATACAATCATCAAACACATTATGTACCCAAACTATAGAAAAACCAAGGCATAAAATTTCATATGATCCAAACATACCAAAGGATAAGAATATTAAATTATAGCTCAAAAAATTCACCATAGCTTCAAAATTAAATCCACAAAGTCAGAGTTATCCTACATTATTTACTACTCATTTCAATAGCAAAAGTCCCATTTGTAAAATACGAATGGGCTGTCCACCCACATCCAAATGTCAGGATATTTTACAGAGCTACTCCCTGGTATGTCTAGTATATACCATAATAATTTCGGAGTCAAATAATAAAACCATGATTTATTAAAAATCATACAAGATAACGTGTTCAAATCTATCCTGACAGAATTTCATACAATTTAGAAATTAAACCATTATTTTTATACTCATCCAAATGCTGTGAGACCACTTCCATAATAGCAATGTGTGTCTTAGAATTCATAAAAACAACTCCTAATATCCTAATTCATAGAATATGATTTTAATAAATATTTTTCTTGTTGTAAACCCCAAATCTGTCACAGTGACAGTTTCAACACAAGTTCTTACAAAATTATCAACTAATAGCAATTAGTCTTCATTTCATTTGGGTATTTTTATACCTATACTATACATATTGAAATACCTTAATAAGCATCCAATAGACCACAATATCATCAAATTTTCAAATTACTAAAACAGAATCACAAGTTCAGCTTCTACAATCAGAATAGAGGATAAAGAACTGAAATTCAAGCAAATCATTACACCATTAATATACCCATACAGAAAATAAACATATATACTTACCCACAACTGAAGCTAAACTTTAGTAAGAGTTTGATTTCCTTCTTAGAGAGAGATATCTATGATTTTCGGTGAAAGAAAATGAAGGTTGTTTTGAGATGGGCTGCCGTGTAAGAGCAAAGGAAGAAGAAAGAAACAAGAACAAAGGAAAAAGAATAGAGAAAGAAGAAAAGGAGCTGCTGGACTTTCTAGTACAGCAAAAGAAGATAAGAAGAGTGGACTTTGGGGTGGGATACATGTAATGCTAAGAGAAAAAAAGATCACAACCCACTTTTTCCAACTTTCGGCGTTTATACTTTTCACCCCTTATAAGCTTATATTTTCTAGAAAGGCCCAAACAATAATATAACTTTGCATATATATATATATATATCCTTACCTTTATAAATTTCTATCCATAACATTAAAAGAGCATATATGTTTTATAATACCATAATATCAAAGCTTCATACACTTAAAAGTAATTAAGATGATAACAAGCATATAAACCCATAAAATTAATTATGCAATTAGGTTGGGGTGTTACACAAGCACTCAAGTAGTGATTTGGATGATCAACAAATGGAGAGTCAAGATAATTAAAAGGGAGATATATAATGTAAGAGACCTCTGGAGAAAGAGGGATCAAAAAATTAAGAAGAAAAACATTGTAGCAATTAGGAATCAAACTTGTAATCGAACTTTGAAAGAGATATATAGGAACCAATCTCCTCGGACATTGTCAAGGACATTTTTCCTTAGTGTAAATTTGTTATTTTAATTCTTTTGTCATCAAGATCTATTTTACTTGTTGTTTGATTTATTAAAACCCAGTTTTCCAACCCATTCTCTACAAATTCATTATTTTGGGCTTTTTGGGCCTAAGTCCATCTACCTTTTGGGCTAGGAATTCAAATCAGATCCTTTCAATTGGCACCATCTGTGGAAAGATTACTTGGGTGATAGTGAGTGCAATGGTGAAGGATGGTAAGATCAAGTCCCCATCAGGAAGAGTCCATGGGGTCTTGACAACAAGATCATTTCCTTAATCTTGAACGCAGGAGAGATCGAGAGGGTAATGTGCACACCATGCATACAAGTAGAAGCCACTCTCGAGTTAGAACTCACGTCTCTCATGAGCAGAATAACAGAACCATGCAGTTGGAGATTGACCACATAAAAAGGAAGTTACGCCATGCACGGCGAAAGCGAACCCCTTCCAACTCTGACGTTTCCTCTGATGATGAAGAGGATGCTAGTTATAGACAAAAGTCAAGAACCCCACCCAGCGAGTCTTTCTCCTATGATGAGGAGCACCATCATAAACGTAGGTATAAGAGCTCGCCTCGCAAAGGCCTGGGAAATGACATTATGAGCAAGGCGTTAAACCAAATTTCCAGGTCGCCCTTCACATGCAGGGTTGAAGGGGTAAGACTTCCTCGGCGATTCAATAAGCCAACGTTCACAATCTATAATGGTCGAATAGATCTTGTGGAGCATGTGAGCCACTTCAATTAAAGAATGGCTGTCCATTCCAAGAATGAGGCTTTGATGTGCAAAGTGTTTCCATCCAGTCTGGGGCCTGTGGCAATGAGATGGTTCAATGGCTTAGGGGCGGGTTCCATAAATTCCTTCAAGGAGCTTACCCATGCATTTGGCTCTCGTTTTATTACTTGTAGCAGGGTTCCTCGGCCCTTGGATTCCCTACTATCCTTATCCATGCGAGAAGGGGAGACCCTGAAAACATACTCGAATAGATATTGCGAGATATTCAATTAGATAGATGGTGACTTTGATGACATGGCCATCAGCACTTTCAAGGCCGGCCTCTCAGCCGAGCACGGTTTAAGGAAGTCTTTAATTGGAAAACCTGTCATCAGTGTACACCAACTCATGAACCGAATTGATAAGTATAAGAGGGTTGGGGAAGACTAGTAGCAGGGGAAAGGAAAGGCTAAAGTTTTTCCTCAAGAAATGAGGGATTTTAGGTCAGATCGGTACAACAACAACCGACCTTTGAGAGACTTTGCTGGGCAGTTAGGATCTGCCAGTACTCAGGTGGTTAACGCAGTGTTCTAAGAACCGGTGCACGAGGTTCAGGAGAAAATTAATAATGATTCATTCTTCAAATAGCCAAATAAGATGGTAGGAAACCCCATGAGATGCAATCAGAGCCTTTATTACCAATATCACCAAGACCAAAGACATACCACAGAGGATTGTAGAAACTTATGGGATCATCTAGACTAGCTGGTTCGAGAAGGAAGGTTGAAGCAGCTTTTGCATCATTCCAATGGTCAAGGGGGCCAGTTAGGTTTAGAATCCCGGAAAGATGCTTCTTCAAGACCTCCTCTGGGCACGATAAATGTCATCTATCACTCGGCTGTTCGCTGAGGACTCCAATTCTGAACCGAAGAGGGCTAGAGTGAAGATCCAACCAGCGTTAAGCTTTTTGAATGAGGATAAGGTTGGAATCATACAGCCCCACGATGTTGCATTAGTGGTCACGCTTAGGATTGGAGGATATGACATGAAGAAGGTAATGGTGGATCAGGGCAGTGGTGTTGAGAGCATATACCTTGATTTGTATTAAGGGTTGAATTTGAGACCCGAGGATTTGACAGCCTACGATTCTCATTTGGTGAGTTTTGATGGAAAGGTTGTCATTTCGAAGGGTCAAATTAGACTACCCATGCAGGTTGGCACAGAAGTTATAGAGGTGGACATCATTGTGGTGAACGCTTATTCCCCCTATACGGCCATTGTAGCCAAACCTTAGCTTCATGCTCCAGGAACCGTCTCTTCTACTCTGCACCAGAAGGTGAAATATCCGTCACGGGGTCAAATTGAAGAGATTGTTGGGAGTCAATCTACAGCTAGGTAATGCTTGGTGGCTGCCATCTTACATTAGCTTGAAGCTAAGTCTTCAGCCTCTACTGGGAAAGGCTTATAGCAATCAAAAACTCTGGTGTTGCTTGTCAACAGACCAACCGAGGAGGCAAAATGTAAAGATTTGGAAAAAATTGTGGTGGGTGACGATCCGGAGATGTTTTTTCATGTTGGGGTTCAACTGTCTCCTTAAAAGAATGAGGAGCTGATAGAGTTTCTCAAAGGAAACGTTGATGTGTTCGCATGGAATGCTTACGAGGCTCTGAGGGTGCATTTGAGCTTCATCTGTCATCATCTGAATGTTAATCTATCTGTTACCCCCAAAAAGCAATTACCTCAACGCTCATCCAAGGAGCATTCTGATGCTATCAAAGATGAGGTGACAAAGCTTAAACAGGCTAAGACCATTAAAGAGGTGTTTTACCCTAAGTGGCTAGCCAATACTATTGTGGTAAAGAAGAAAAATGGGAAGTGGTGAATGTGCATAGACTTTACAGACTTGAATAAAGCTTGTCCAAAAGACCCTTCCCCATGCCTCGGATAGACTAATTGATAGATGCAACAGTGGGCCATCCTCAGATTAGTTTCTTAGATGTCTTCCAGGGATACCATCAGATACCACTGGCCTCGGATGATCAAGAGAAGATAGTTTTTGTCACCCCCACTAGAAACTACGACTACAAGGTGATGCCTTTCGGTTTAAAAAATGCGGGATCTATCTAACAGAGGATGATGACTAAGATGTTTGAGCCACAATTAGGCAAAAATATTGAGGTCTACATTGCTGTTGCATGTAGGAGACCTTGGGAGCATTTTTGAAGTTCTAAGGAAATAGAAGTTGCACCTTAATGCTTTTAAGTGCTTTTTCAATGTGGGATCAGAGAAGTTTTTGGGCTATATGATCACTCATCATGGAATTGAAGTCAATCCCGACCAGATTAAAGCAATTAATAACCTACAACCACCTCGAAATCTCAAGGAAGTCCAAAAACTAACAGGAATGACTACTGCCTTAAACCGATTCATTTCTCGGTCAATTGATAGGTGCCGACCCTTCTTCCTATTGATGAATAAATGGAAAGGATTTAAGTGGACTGAGGAGTGTGCCTTGGCTTTTCAACAACTCAAGGAATACCTCTTTTGGCCACCTATCATGTCCAGTCCTAAGATGGACGAGGTCCTGTTTGCTTACATTGTTATGGCCCCTCATGCGATAAACTTGGTGTTGGTGCGAGTTAATAGTGGTGTACAAAGGCTAGTTTATTATGTGAGTAAGTTATTACATGAGGTCGAGGTTCGTTATCTGCCACTGGAGAAGGCAATTTTAGTGGTAGTACACGCTACACATAAGCTATCCCATTACTTCTAATCACACACAGTTGTTGTCTTAACCCAACTTCTGCTAAGATCTCTACTTTGGAATGTTGATTACACGGGGAGGATTTCTAAGTAAGGCACGATCCTAGGAGCTTTTGATACCAAGTACATGCTTCGTACCTCTGTTAAAGGTTAGGTCTTTGTTGATTTGGTGGCCGAGTTTGCTGAACCCCCGTTAGAGAAAGAGGTAGAAACCTAGGGCATGGATGGGAAATTTGTTGGTGCAATCTCTCTGTAAGAACCTTCATTCTGGAAGGTATATGTTGATGGTGCAGCGAATCAAAGGGTATCCAGAGTAGGGCAAGTCTTAGTATCTCCTAAAAAAATCACCATTGAGAAATCATTAAGATTGGGCTTCTTGGCCACAAATAACGAAGCTGAATATGAGGTTCTACTGATGGGAATAGCTATGATTCAAAGAATGGGCAAAATGGCAATAGAGATGTTCTCGGACTCAAGATTAGTCGTTGGCCAAGTGAAAGGAGAGTTAGAAGCGAGAGATGAGAGAATGCAAGGGTACTTGAGTTAAGTTAGGAATTTCCAATCAGGGTTTGAATCTTTCAACCTATTGCATATCCCTAAAAGTGGAAACACACATGTTGATTCCCTAACCACACTTGCAACCTTCTCGGTACAGAACTTGCCTCAGGTCATCCTTGTTGAGGACTTGTATAAGCCCACAGAGGTGAAGAGAGAGGTGGTCCATGTTCACCAAGTTAGAGTAGGGCCTAGCTAGATGGACCCTATGGTACTATTCTTGAAGAAGAATATCCTACCCGATGAAAAATCAGAAGCTGATAAGGTACGTAGGAAGGCTCTTCGGTTCTAGCTATCCGAGGACTAAAAATTATACAAACGCTCATTTTCCTGGCCATACCTACTATGCATACACCCTGAGGTAACAGAATTACTCCTTAAGGAGTTACATGAAGGGATTTGTGGAAGTCACACCGAAGGCAGATCTTTGTCACACAGAGCCATCATTCGAGGCTATTAATGGGCAAACATGCAAAAGGAAGCACCAGAATATGTAAAGAAGTGTGACCAATGCCAAAGATTTGCACCAAACATACACTAACTAGGAGGAGTCCTTAATCCTCTGTCCAACCCTTGGCCATTCGCTCAATGGGGTTTGGAAATTATAGGCCCTTTCCCCAAGGCAGTAGGAAATAAGAGATACTTGCTAGTCAGTACGGACTATTTCACTAAGTGGGTCGAGGCTAAACCCTTGGCGAATATCAGGGATCTAGATGCCAAGAAATTTGTTTGGAAAAATATTGTCACTCGGTTTGGGGTCCCTCGTACCTTTATCTCGGATAATGGCTTTCAATTTGATGGCAAAGCTTTTAGGAGATATTGTTGTGATCTTGGAATTACGAATAAATATTCCACCCCAGCTTATCCCCAAGGGAATGGACAAGCTGAAACTGTTAACTAGGTCATAGTGAACGGACTCAAGAAGAGGTTGAATGATGCGAAGGGAAAGTCAGTGGAAGAACTATCACATGTCCTGTGGACGTATTGAACCACATCTCGCAAGTCAACAGGGAAGACCCCCTTTTTCGATAACTTATGTAGCTGAGGCTGTTATTCCTTTAGAGACTGGCTTCCCAATACTGAGAACAAGTTCTTTCAATCCGAGTGATAACAACAAATTACTAGAAAATGAGCTTAGACTTAATTGAAGAAATAAGAAAGAACGCCATGGTCCAATTAGCATATTACCAACATAAGCTCAAGTAAGGGTATGATGCCAATGTGAAGCTAAGACCATTAGTGACTGGTGACTTGGTGTTGAGAAAGGTTTTAGGTACTACAAAGAACTCGGCATGGGGAAAACTAGGGCCCAACTGGGATGGGCCATATCGCATCACCTAGATGGCTGGTATAGGAGCATATTTTCTTGAAGACCTAGATGAATATGTGATACCATACCCTTGGAATGTAAACAACTTGAAAATGTACTATTATTAATAAAAGTTTCCTTCGTCATATTCTCATTTTTTATGTAATACATTATCTTTCTAAGTATTAAACAGAACCTTAGACATGCTTGGCTCTTCAGGCTACATGTTTTGGAAAAATTAATATTTAATGACATCTTTCTAAGTATTAAACAGAATCTTAATCATGTTTGGCTCATCGAACCACATGCTTCGAGAAAATTAATACTTAATGACATCTTTCTAAGTATTAAATAGAACCTTAGTTATGTTTGGCTCATTGGACCACATGCTTTGGGAAAATTAATACTTAATGACATCTTTCTAAGTATCAAACAAAACCTTAGTCATGTTTGGCTCCTCGGACCACATGCTTTGGGGAAATTAACACTCTGTGACCTCTTTCTAAGTATTAAACAGAACCTTAAACATGCTTGGCTCCTCAGACCACATGCTTTAGGGAAATTAATACTTAATGACATCTTTTTTCAGTGGTTAAACAGAATCTTAGTCATGTTTGGATTCTCGGACTGCATGTTTTGGGAAAATTAACACTCTGTGACATATTTCTATGTATTAAACATTAGACATGTCTAGCTCCTCAGACCACGTGCTTTGGAAAAATTAATACTTAGTGACATCTTTTTTTCAGTGATTAAACAAAACCCTAGTCATACCTGGCTCCTCGGACCATATGCTTTGGGTAAATTGACTTAACTTATTTATTTTCCTAAGTACCAGAATAGATCCCAAGTTACACATGACTCCTCGTATCTATAGCTTTAAGTAAGTTAATGTTCTTAGATATTTATATAAGTGTTGAGCAGAATAAGGGTTGTCTGCTCTGTTTATTCTTTACAAGATATGTTATTCATCCCTATAAGATTCAATCTTCCTTGAAGAATGCCCAACTCTCAGTACAAGTATGTGATAATTCTCTTTATTGCTAGCACTTGTTCAATTTATTTGAATTAGCAATAATACAATACTATTAGCTTTTGTTAAAGTATGAGTAATAACAATTCACTATTGTTCGCAATCTTGGTTAATATTGATAAGAGAATAAAAGCTACAAGGAAAAAGAAAGATTCATGAAACAAAAGGTGAAGTCTTTTCATTGATCAAAAGGAGAGTCTATTACAAATAGTGGTGAAACACCACAACAAGAAAAAAAAAACAAAAAACAAAAAATATACATGCAGAAAGATAAAAATAATAAAATAATTAAAAAAAAATCCTATAACTAGGTCTTTGCTTAGTGAGAGTCATTCTTGGGATCAGCTGCCTCAAATTAGGAATCCCCGGCCTTGGACTTAGACTCTGCATCCTTAGCCTTAGAGGCCACATCCCTAATCGTGATATCGTCCTCAGAGTGTTTGGCCTTCATCAGTGGCTGAACCTCCTTACCCTTTCCAGCCCCTGTTGAGACTTTAACATCAGGAGAGGGGCTTAGATGATAGGGAGCTACTCAGGAGGAGGGATAAGGTCAGCAACAAGAGGGGGGAGCATTGCTAAAACTTCTTGGATATCCTCCAGGAAGAAGATGTTCTCAACCCTCCTCAGCTCGGAGTCAGCAGGGACTCCCGCCCAATTGAGCGCTTATGCCCACGTCTCGGTGCAATAGTCCCTACACACTCTTGCCACCTCCTCTGCCAATCGTGCCTCCATTTCTAGCACCCTACACTCATAAGATGCAGTCTCTGCGGCTTCAGAAGCTTTCCTGACCACCCGAGCTGCGTCCTTAGCTTTCTGCAACTCAACCTTGAGGTCCAAGACAAGCTGTCTCTGGGTGGCCAGTTCAATCTCAGTCATATGAAGCTGTTTGCGCTGCTCCTCGGCCTGGGTCTCTGTGCTCTTCAAAAAAGCTTCAACACTCAGACGTGCCCTCTTCGAAGTGATCAGCTTGTTGGTCAGCTCGTTTGCTCTTGCTTGAGGGCTCCTAGGGACTTCTCAACCTCAACATGGGAGTGGGCCTCAGCCCTAACCTCATTGCGAGCATCCCGGACCCACTCTTTAACCACAAAAATTTGCTGGGTGACCTGCATAAAAATCACAAAGGAATCCCATTTAAAAAAAAAAAAAAAAGCGAAAGCCTAACTCAGCATTTAAATTCGGAGATGTGTTGAATATCTACCATGGCAAGGCCCCTCTTCAGGGATAAGAAGAGGTCGGGTTGCTTGAAGTGCCTAAGAGCCTCCATATCTTTGAGGAAGAGAATAGGCTGCTCTTGAACTTCAGTAACATAGCCTGAATGCCCCCTCTAGAAGTCCCGAACTGAAGCGTCTCAGGGGATAACAGTGTCGTCCAACTCTAGCCGGGGAGCCCAAGTGCTTTACGGTTGGTGCATCTTGGCCCTAAGAAAGTCCTCATTGCTTTCTGCAGAGGAGCCCCTTTTATCTCTGGAAATTTTTGCTGCTTTGGTTCCTTCGGAGGGACAATCTCCCCCTCCTTAATGTCCTTCCCCTTCCTCTTCTTCCTTTGCAAGTTGGGATTAAGGTGCAAGCTGAGAGGAGAGGGAAGAAGGGGAAGGGGGGATTGGGAGGAAGCTAAGTTTGTGGGGCATCTTTGGATGATGACCCCTTTCTCCCAGCCACTAAATCTTTAAGTTTCCTCCTCAGATTTAAGGCCATCTCTTCTTCCTCGAAGTTGGTATCAACTCGGGTAACCACGAATCTGGGAGAATGAGCAGTAGAGAATCTATCAAATTCTGCCTTTGAATTCGAGAGCTCCACAGGCCTTTCTAGTGCCTCTCCTTCTTCTTCAAAGCAAAATTGGTCAATCTCGGCCTCAAGAGGTAAACGTGAGGAAGCTGTTTCCTCCCTCAGAGCAGCTACTTCTCAGGGGGAGTGTTGAAGAGGCAATTCAACTGGTGGAAGATCTCTCCGAGCCAAAAAGACAAACATAGAAATGTTTATGCGGGCTAATTTGGGGTCACCGGCTGTTATCGCTTGGCCCGCGTCTTGGTATATTCTTGACAGAGACTCATAGTCGAGTATTAAATGGACAGCTCGTAGCTACCTATCTTCACTTATAAATACCTCCGACCTCAGCAACTTGTTGAGACCTGGAATGTTAACCAAGCTGAGTCTCGGAGCAATGTGCTGTTTATCTACAAAAACATCCAAGGAGGAAATCATGGTTAGATCAATGAAAATTATTGTCAGAGGAAGGCGAAGTGTTGAAACTGAAAGGAAGTAAAGCAAAAGGGGCTAAATCCCTTGCCGAGGGACCTAATCCTAAGGTATCCCACCTGGCTTTCCCTCCCGAGTTGAGCAGTGAAGACTGTCATGCCAATCCTCGAAGATGATCAAGTAATCATCCTTCAAGCCCTTGTTGAACTTAGGAAGACATGATACCATTCTAACAATGTCGGACCGGGACTTGAGATAAAATCCCATGCTGGCAAGGGAATGTCACTCGTACATGTGAACGACGTCGTGCCATGTGAACCCTAAATTCATCTACTCGTTTAGAGCATCTACACTCCCTAAAACTCTAAATAGGTTGGGAGCGTACTGGTGAGGACACAATTTGTGGTTGATTAGGTAATCTCTAGTTACCCTACCCTTGGGAAGTGTCATTCCTCCCTCTATGAAGGTGATCATAGGGATGACAAATGTTAGAACTTATATGGTTCACTTGTTAAGAACATATGTCTTTCTTTTATGTAATTGGCTAATCCTTTGACAAAACACACTTTACTTATAATTGAGTAGTTCTAGGTGTGTTTAATACTTCAAGAAATGTGTTGTTCAAGTCTAGTATTAAAGCCATGAAGATTGGACCAAGAAACAAATAAAGAAAAGTTGTTCAATAAAGTTGGATAGATAGCTCGACACATGTGGACAAATAGCTCGATAGCTTCTCGACACCTCTCGACAGCTTGGTTATCTATCGAGCTCTTCAGTTGATTGTTATCGCAATCTTGACACCTTCTCTACAGCTGGTGGATTGATTGAGAAAGCTTCTGTCTCCTCGATAGCTCCTCAATAGTTGTATCTGCCGAAATTTAAAGTTCAACACCTCCCGATTGATTGAGGTTACGGGAATTCAGATTTCCAGATCTGATTTTTAGCCCATTATGACATGTATGTGTAAGGTTTCTTTTCTCACAACCCTAGACCTATATAAAGCTTATTCTAGAGGCCGTCACATAAGAAAATACAAGGAGAACATATGAAAAATGTGACAGATGCCTTATTCTCTCTAAAAGAAACTACTGCGTCTTTGCGCCTTAGGGTTTTGTAATCAAGTGCTTCTTGATCTTCATTGTTGATAAAATGAAGAACTTTGTAGCCAACAACCTTCTCTAGTTGGTGATTGAAGTCGCGTACTAGGATCCACACAATTGGTTAGTCACGTACTGGAATTCATGCATCAAAGGGTGTCGTTCATATATTGAAAAGTTTAGAGGTTTTGAAGCGGTAGAAGGTTTCTGCTGTGAGTTCATCTACGGGGATTGTAGAGTCTAGAGACAAATGTTTTATACTAGATCTGAAACTTTTCTTTACTATAGTGGATTGCTTTTCGGGAAGGTTTCCCCCCAGATTTTTTACTATGAAACTAGTTTGTTTCATTGGTTTTCCTGGGTCATCATATCTTGTCTTACTTATTTTTTCGATACAAGATTTTGACATGATTTTGATGTTTGTTTTGTTTTAACAAGTTTTATTTATAATAAATCTAATTAACAACTTGGGTTTAAAAATTGGTAATTCTATCAACCGGGATCTAAATTTCCCAACAACAACTTCACCTTCTCTTCTATCTGTAAGAATTTGGTCTGGGGCACAATATTGCAGGGCTACTCCCTGCGGGATATGGTACCTAGCCCTAAACCCTCCATGGTGGCGGGAGAATTTACTAGGTGCTAAAACCTACCTATTTAGTCAAACTAAGGGGAAATGGATGAAGTTTTTAAGAAAAGGGGTAAACAATGGAAGGTTGAAGAGATTGGAGGAGAAAAGATCATAGGAAGGAAGAAACTTACGAGAATATGTACGAGTAGTGCTTCTGGTACTTCTTAAAAGTTTGAATTTCTTAAAGAAAAAGGCTTAGAACTTTAGAAAGTTAGGAAGTCTTGAAGGTTTGAGAACTAGGAATCTCTAAAGAGCTTGAAGACTTGTGAAATGAGGGAAAATGATTTTCCCAGGTCCTTTATATAGGGGATGGAATTGAGTGGGAATTATCCCGCTCAAAATTCAAGGAGAAATGTCAATCGTAGGATCTGCATCTCATCTTTGGATGTGGGGAACAAAACGCCGTCTAGAGCAATTAATGATGCATTGCGGGTTTCGAAGCGTCAGTAACGGTTATGGGGAGCGCAAAACGGTACTCCCACACATGTAAACCAAAGAAATGAATGACCTTAACTTTTAACAAATCAAAACCCCACTTTTTCTCCTCGGATAAGAAGGAAAAACCGGAGTTTTAAAAGGCTATTGTAGGGATAAGGGCCCAAAATTGTATATTGGGCTTTAGGCCTTAACTGAGGATGTTGATTTGTCTGAGGACGGATAAACAGTAGTGAGGATATTAAGTTTAGAATCCTATGAGTAAGATGCAAACGGAAAGACTGGGAAAGGTGGTCCAAGGAGCGTTATCTCCTTGGATGAGTAAAGTATAGATCAAATATATATCCTATAATTCAAAATGACCTTTCAAGATGTTCTACTAATAAGGATGTGTATTATAAATGTACAAGAGGGATGGAAGCTCAGAAATATCTAAGAAAAAATTACTGCCACCGCATTGAATATTCTGCAGCTAACTTTCTAGCCGCATTTATATGGAGAAGACCCCTGAACAGTGCTACCTTGATTATCCCAACTCACAGAGAGCCAAAGAGAGTATCCGATGGGACAAGCACTTAAGTAGTGGCTTAGATGATCAACAAATGGAGGGTCAAGATCATTAAAAGGGAGATTTATAATGTAAGAGACTCCTGGAGAAAAAGGGATTGGAAAATTAAGAAGAAAAACATTGTAGCAATCAGGAATCAAACTTGTAATCGAACTTTGAAAAAGAGGGTATCCAATGGGACAAGTACTCAAGTAGTGGCTTGGATGATCAACAAATGGAGGGCCAAGATCATTAAAATGGAGATATATAATGTAAGAGATTCCTGGAGAAAGAGGGATCAGAAAATTAAGAAGAAAAACATTGTAGCAATCAGGAATCGAACTTTAAAAGAGATATATAGGAACCAATCTCCTCGGACATTGCCGAGGACATTTTTCCTTAGTGTATATTTGTTATATTCATTCATTTGTCATCAAGATCTATTTTACTTGTTATTTGATTCACTAAAACCCAGTTTTCCAACTCATTCTCTACAAATTTATTGTTTTGGGTTTTTTTTTTTTTTTGCCTAAATCCATCTACCTTATGGGCTAAGAATTCAAATCAAGTCCTTACACTCTTATATTTATAAATTAGCTATGAGAGAGGTAGATCTCTCTTAAAAGCATAAGTGTTCACGACAATTAATAATTTAATTAATATACCCATATTCTCACTATACGTCTAGCTAGAATCTAATAAAATGAAATATCCCTTCTTTGTTTATTTTTATTCATATTTTTATTTATATACCCATATTCTCACAAATAGATAAACAAGTGTAAATATAAAGATGGTGGAATAAGTAAGGGCATGCTTGGATGGAGGAGGGAAGGAGGGGAGTATAATAGAATTGATTGAAAATAGGCAAATTTTGAGTCAAATTTACTTTACTCTACTCTACTCCCCTTCCATTTCCCTCAATCCAAACAGACTATAAGTTTTAAGGAATTAATAATTAGCCAAATGATATAAACACAACAGGTAATAACCCGTTACACTTCCTTTTCCAATTAAATGTCATGAGATGGTGGTACATATGGTCATTCTTTGGGTCGTATATTTTACGAGAAATGATATATTTTCCATATTTTCATAATACTTTTACAATAAATTTTAAATGATAGATTGATATTAGTGGTTACTAGTGGTAAAAAAGTAATTTTAGTGGTGTGTTCAAATTAAAAACAGTAACAAATTACCACTTAAGATTTGTTATGAAAATATTGTAAACATGTCACTCCTCTTGCACAACGTATCTTTTTATAAACTGAAATAGTGATGACTTTAAATCAAATTATCAGTTATAAAAATTCAAGCGCGGTGTAATACATTGGGTACAAGAGTTTTTACTTTCTACCCTCCCAATTTCTCATCCTTCCAAATTCCAACCAGCTTGTTCGCACTTCACCTTTCTTATCGCCCTGTCTCTCTCTCTCTCTCTCTCTCTCTCTCACGTACATGCATTAATTTAATTGTAAAAATTGTTATTTAAAAAAAAAAAAATTAACAGCAAAAAATTAAGCCACCAAAGATGAAACCAAACCCATCACCACCCCAAATACAACACCAGAAGCCACAGTGGTGCGTGAAGAAGCTGATGCGGTTGCGCTTGCTTCTGGAGCTGGAGCTTCAGCAGAATCAGATCCTGGAGAGTCTGCAGTTGCAGGAGCATTAGCTTCTGCTGGTGAATCAGCTCCTGCTGGTGTATCAGCCTCTGCTGGTGTATCAGCCACTGGTGCATCAGCCACGGGTGCATCAGCCACGGGTGCAGGTGACTCTTCAGGAGTACCTGCTCCAGTGGGTGAAGGAGCCTCTGGCACTGGGTTATTTGATGGAGACTGAGCAGGAGCATTACCAGCTGGTGCAGGAGCTTTACCAGGTGTTGGAGCCTTACCAGGTGTGGAAGCATTTGTTGGTGGCGGTGAAGCACCTGGTGGGTTAGCTACAGTAATACCAGGGGGTACAATAGCAGATGAAATTTGAAGCACAGAGATGTTAAAAGGCTGAGCCGCCACAGATTTAACGAGCTTAGAGTCAAGTTTAGAGCCCTTTACACCTGACCCAAATGCAATCTCACCCTCATTGATGATTGAAACATTCACAAACCCTTGTTGGTTCATGGCAGTACCGCTGGCTTGGAACAAGGTGGTGAGGAGGGTGGATTTCTTTGTTAGAGTGCTGAGTTTCTGAACATCATAGTAGTCGAGCACCACGTGGACGCTCAGGATCTTCCTGACCTCATCCAAGTTCAGTCCAGAGAGACCAGCAATGGCTTTGTTGTCTACTACAAGGACAGTGATGGTGTTGCGGCTGTTGATTTGTTTGTCCAGTTGGGTCTTTGATAAATAGTCATTCATGGAACTGAAATCTGGGTGGCGATCGAGAAGCATGGTGATGTTGAAGGCCGAGGCGGCGGAGGAGAAGGCGAGGAAGAGAGCAAAGAAGAGGAGGGAAGAGGCTTTGGAATCCATGTTTGATAATTGTGAGTGTATATCAAATATGAAACCCAAGCCCTTACTGTTTTCAAGGATTTTTGAGGCTTGACTTTATGCATATGGATTTATAGGTATAGGGAGAGGGAGAGTTCCAATTTACTAATCCTAAAAATGGAAATGAAACAGATTGTGTTAAAGCTGGTTGGTTATGAGTGAATTTCTCTCTGCCTCAAAGCTTAAAGGAGGTTTTGCTAGGGTGGACATTGTGGAGAAAATTATGGGGTTTCAGTAATATGTAGCCTATTTCTGGGGAATGGATCGGTCTTTGAAAATTGGAAAGATGCTACGCCTACAACATTTTTACAATAATTTTATAACAAATTATAAGTGATTAGTTGTTATTGGTTCAAATTTGAACCTAACACTAAGATTACTTTTTTACCCTAATAATAACAATCAGTAACAACCTGCCACTTTAAGATTTGTTGTAATGAAACAGTTTTAACTAAAGTTAGAAAGCCTTAATTTGACAGCAAACACATATAGATATTCTAACCGGTGGTGGGTGTATGAGAGAATGACCATATGTTCAATGATTTCAGTTACATGATGCTGCCATATATGGTAATAATAGTGGAAAAAAAAAGGGCATTGAATTTAATGATAATTGTTGTTTGAAACTATATATAGTGAAATATTTGACACAAATCATAAATAGATAAATAATGCTAGAGATATAAATTATTTTACAAAAATTTTTACAAATTGTTATATAGTGAGTAATTATTGGTAAATGAAAAAGTGATATTAATGGTGAGCCTAAATGAAAACCAATAAAAAGTTGGCCACATCAACATTTTATAAAAAGTAATTGTAAAATAATTTGTGACAATAGCATTACTCTAAATAGATTAGTCAAATTTTCATCACTAGGCTTTCGCCTTTTTTATTTTTTATTTTTTTGACTGAAGAAGGTAGACCTTGGGCTTTCTCTTTAACTGTTCTTCTAACTGTAATTCATCCAATTATTGCATCATTCCTAATTAAGCCTACAAATCAATTATTATACACATATATAGAAGGACAAAATTCAACCGTGTTCTTCAATAAGTAAAAAAAGTTTAACTGTGTAGAATGTATGCTTGATAAGTAAATTAGTCCATTTGTAATGTATGCTTGATGAATCAGTTTTTTTTTTTTAACTGTGTTTAACGTACGCCTAGAACATACAAGGAAAATTAACGTAAATAAGATAGCCTTGTAAGTTTTATATTTCATATACCTTCAAGGAAGTCCAAAACTTTATATAGACAATTGTTATATACCTAAAAAAGAGAAGCAATTACTCGGTACAATAAAAACATAATTTTTTTTTTCTTTTCTAACATAATAGTAAGTCTTACTAATTAAATTTTTGATGTAATTCACCATTCATGAGAGAGAAAGAATAAGTATAACTATGAGACAGAGAGATAATTCTTAGTCTCATTTCCTAACAACCATTGAATTGTAATTTTGCCTTAGGACATGTTTCATATAATGTAATAGAGACTGTAATGTAATAATTATCCGGATCCTATAGTTTAGTACTATTTTTCTCTAAAAGGACACTAATAGCTATTTTTTGGTAATGCAATAATTTCTAAAATTAATATATTTCCAAATAAACAAACCTTCTATAAAAACATAACAATTATAAAAATTAAAAATCATAAAAAATAACCCATCTCTCTCTCAAATTTTTTTTTAAAAAAAATTTATATATATAATTGTATGAGTAAAATATTTTTTAAAATAAAATAAATCTTAAGTTTTACTCATAATTACAACTTACAACCAAATTTATGAATAAGTTTAGTTATTTCATTACAACAAATTTTATTCCCAATAATAATTATTACAATTTCCGTCATAATCCTCATTCAGTGTACTAAATGTGTCTTTAGTTTTCTAATAAAGCATAATTTTGTCACTACTACTTAAGTATTAAAAAAAAAAACTAGAGAACCTAAAGAAAGAGAGGGTAAATTATACAAATCTCTTGTAATTTACAGGAATGACACTCTACCACAAACATGAAGGGAACTAACACTTTTCTCCTTTGAGCTTTAAATAAATCAACACATTAGTCATTCTATTAATAATGGTAACACAATATTCTAAATTTTGAAAAAATTCCATTGTCCAAACCCAACGGTGGTTAGTGAAAGTTTCTTGGTTAAACATGTCATTGCCACCAAATATTAGAGTTTGGTAAAGGAATCTTTTTAAATTTTAGAATATTCTATTATTATTATTGATGGAAATAATTGAAAGACTAATATATTGATTTCTCCAAACCTTAAGGGAGGAGATAGCCATTTTCCTTAAGATTTGGGGAAGAGTGTTTCTTCACCAAACCTGAAGGGAGGTTTATATGATTTTAATTGCATGCATGGCCAATCGAAAGCATTGGCCTGGTGGATTGCTCGAATTCTATATCGAAATTTAAATTTTATATATGACCTAATGTATGCCCAACTCTTTTCAAAAAGTAAAATTTTAACAGGAAAATTACAACCTTTCAGATTGACACTAATACCTTTCATCGGCCATTAAAACTTTCTTTTTAAAATTTTTATTTTGCATTTTTAATAATTCCATAGTTATAAAAATGAGGGAAAAATAATGGAAAAAATTGGATTCAATTGTCAACTGTTCCTATTAGAAATAGGATTGACAATAAAGTTGTACGATTTTTTCAATATAAATAAAGTAAGTTTTACATAAAGAAAATTTGACTCAACTGTTCTATTCGATACGAGTAGGAGAAGAATCCAACTTGATGTACTTAAATAAATAGAGAACGCTATGATTTCCTTATAAATTGGAGCACTTGATGGCATTAAAATTACAAAACTTTTAACAGAAGTATAACAATTTATTTTTACTAGGTAAATAGAGGGAAGAGGGCTTTGAAATCTTAAAGCAATGCCATGATGTATTACAAATTATGGTCAACACACTTTTCTTTTTTTCTTTTTTTTTTTTAGAAACATGGTCAACAAACTTGATAATTAAGATCGCTCTCAAATTGTCTAAATTTAATCCAACAAACCGTATTAGTGAAGGAAAATTATTTGTCTCACTCTAGATGCTCCATTAATTATAAAAAAAATATAAAAATAAAAATAAAAATATCTAGCTACTTCGTAAGGGGGCAAAAATAATTAAATGCGTGATGGAGATCGGTAAAGTATAAAGTGAATCAGTCAAAACAACAAATTTTTTTTTTGGCAAGAAATTAGCTTTTTAGTTGAATCTGATGGTCCAAATTCAGAGAAATGCTCTTAATATTATGTAGGCCCCATCAAACCTAACTCCTCTAAACAAGAATTTGGTTGCATGTAAAGCAAAAATGAGGAATTCCAGAACCACTTCCCTCCTCATTTTTGCTTTCTTCTTCCTCATCTCCTCCTCAGTTACCACAGCCTTCCACGTTACCAGAATCCTACGAAAATACCCTGAGTTCAGCACATACAATCACTACCTCATTAAGACCAATCTCCAAAGCCAAATCGACCGACAACCGAACATCACAATCCTCGCAGTTGACAACAAGGCCATTTCCTCTATATCTAAAAAACCAATTAACGTGATCAAAAATATATTGAGCTTGCATGTGTTGCATGACTACTATGACGTTGAAAAGCTGGTGAGGGTATTGACACCCAAGACTGCTATCTTCACCACACTGTATCAGACCAATAATGGTGGAACTGTCAGCCTAAAAGGGTTCTTGGAGGCAAGCATGGTGAATGAGGGAGAGATTGCCTTTGGCTCCGCCGCACTGGGTTCTGGTCTAAATGTTAAACTCGTTAAGCCAGTTTTGTCTCATCCCGACACTATTTCAGTGCTTCAAATCACTGCTCCTATTATAGCCCCAGGCATTGGTGCAAGCTCGCCTGTTAAGGTTCCAGCCTCAGATAATTAAGATGAAATGCATGAGGAAACAGGGAAAGCTTTATGTATGTGATGGGCAATAAATAAATTGATGGAAAATTTATTTATGATCTCTGGTCACATTGAAGTCTGATTCCTGTAAACCTTGTATGAAATTGATCTTACCAGCCAATTAATTAGACAGTTGTAATTTTGCGTCCTTTTTTACTGTTTTACATAACAGTAAGCAATGGCTCCTATGACAGAAACCGTAGGCAGGGAGCAAATGGTAATTGGCTAACTTATACGGAAGTATTTAATATCATTAGCAAAACAAGATACAATTTTGTTTCTGTTAACGTATATAGTGTTGTGGGCTTTAGGCCCAGTTAGGTTACTTGTATAGCACACATATTTACTTGTACTGCACACATATGCCTCCTATATAAAGGCACCTATGTACATTCTTTCATCAAGGAATACAATACAATCATTCAGTATTTCTAACATGGTATCAGAGCCACTGCTCTGACCTTTTCTTAGCAGTCTTGTCTTTACTGGTGTGACTCCATTTTCAACATCGCTTCCGCCATCACAGCAGCCGCCGCAGCCTTTCGCCGTTGAACTTTCGACGTCTACCAGCCGTCGTCTTTGGGTTCCGGACCTGCAGCCGCCGTTGTTGAGGAGTTTCACGCCACAAAGACCACTGCCTATTGCATCACCGCCGCAATATTGCTCCGATTACGTTGGTGAAGGTACCACAGAGATCCCCTTACACCGATCTACTCATTTGTGAAAATCTCATCATCATCGGAGCTTGCACGCGCTCTCACGCGCCACCAAAAGATTCTGCGCCCTAGCTCACGCTCTCCACACGCCTCCACGCGCCGTCACTCGCCGCCACGCGCCGTCACGCGCCTCCACGCGCCGGAAGGGTTCTTCACGCGCCTACACGCGCCTGCACACGCCAGATCTCTCCTGCTGACGTCAGCCCTAGGTGACGTCATCTACTGACATCATCCTGACGTCATCTTCAGCTTCTCTTCTGCTGACGTCATCGCCCAGTCAGCCTGCTGACGTCATCCGTTGACTTTGACGGGGGTTGACTTTTTGCGAGAGTTGACTTTTTGGAGTTCAGGTGCTTCTTACCCAGTTTTTCGCGTAGATTTCATTTTTGCAGTCCATTTTTGCATATTTTGCTTCTAAATGAAGAATAAGGACAAGTTTGCTTCCTTTTGCAACAATCGTCGCCGACAATCCAACAAACGGTTTTGCAAATTTTGCAAACATTTTGACCATAATATTGAGATTTGCTATCAGCACAACAAATCAGCTGTTTCCACTTCTGCTGCTATAGTTGCTAACACTGAGAGTGTCCAACCCATGGCTCCTGTCTCTGCACAGTCTTAGTCTTCTGGATCCACTTTCTCCATTTCCAAAGATGACCTTATCAATATCATCGTCAATGTCATTCGTATGGTTGGTAATGCATCTTATTCCTCTTCTCTCTCAGCTTTATCTGGTATGTCTCCTACCTCTTGGCTTATGGATTCTGCTTGTTGCAATCACATGACACCTCACTCATCTTTATTTTCTGACCTTAAACCTGCACCGCACCCTCTTAATATTCGTACAGCAAATGGTTCCACAATGTCTGGTCATAATATAGGTTCAGTTTCAACCTCCAACCTCTCGGTTCCTGGAGTCTTTAATGTTCCTGACCTTTCTTATAATTTATTTTCTGTGGGACAATTAGCTGAGTTGGGTTATCGCATTACCTTTGATTATTCTGGATGTATTGTGCAGGATCCTAGGACGGGACAGGAGCTTGGGACCGGTCCCAGAGTTGGGCGTATGTTTCCCGTGGACAACCTTCGTCTTCCACTTGTCGCTCCTGTTTCTATTGCTGCAGCTGCTACAGTTTCTTCTACTCCTTCCCTTGCACTTTGGCATGCTCGACTTGGTCACGCATCTTCCTCTCGGGTACAACAATTGGCTTCTAGAGGTTTGTTAGGTTCAGTGTCCACAGAAAATTTTGATTGTGTTTCATGTCAGTTAGGAAAACAACCAGCTTTGCCTTTCAATACTAGTGAATCCATATCCACTGATATCTTTGACCTTATTCATTCTGATGTTTGGGGGCCTTCCTCTGTCTCTAGTATTGGTGGATCTAGATATTTTGTTGTCTTAGTTGATGATTACTCTCGCTATAGTTAGATTTTTAATATGAAACATCGTTCTGAATTATTGGAAGTATATTCTAATTTTGCAAAAATGGTTGAAACTCAGTTTTCCAGACGCATCAAAATTTTTCGATCTGATAATGCTCTTGAATACACTCAATATGCTTTCCAAACTGTTTTGCATTCCTATGGCACTGTTCATCAACTAACTTGTCCAGGTACCTCTCAGCAAAATGGTAGAGCCGAACGAAAACTTCGTCATATTCTTGACACTGTTCGTGCTCTCCTTCTCTTTGCTAAAGTTCCTGCTCCTTTTTGGGGTGAAGCTGCTCTTCATGCTGTTCATACTATTAATCGCATTCCGAGTCCTACTATCCAAAATCAAACTCCATATGAGCGCCTTTTTGAGTCACCTCTAGATTATCACCACCTTCGCTCCTTCGGTTCTGCTTGTTTCGTTCTTCTTCAGCCACATGAGCATAACAAACTTGAGCCTCGGTCAAGGCTTTGTTGTTTCCTTGGCTATGGCGAAACTCAAAAGGGGTATAGGTGTTATGATCCTGTCTCTCATCGTCTTCGTGTCTCCCATAATGTTGTCTTTTGGGAACATCGCCTCTTTGTCGAACTTTCTTATTTTAGTGCTTCCTTGTCTTCCTCCTCTGTCTTAGATCTTTTTCCAGATGAGACACATATTCCTTCTATAGCTGCTCCTGATCCTCCTGTAGTTGCTCCTGATTCTGTTACTGTAGACTTCTCTGTCCAACCACCAGATATCACTGATCCCTTTCCTAGTTCACCCTTTAATGAACAGGTGGAAGATGAACAGGTTGAAGACGAGCTACCCAACCCCAATCCTGAGCTTGGGTCTCCTGCTCCTGCTCTGCCTGAAGATCTTGCACAAGACATTCCACCTCGTCACTCAACTCGGGTAAGGTTTATTCCTGCACATTTACTTGACTATCATTGTTACACTGCTCTTGCTACACTACACGAGCCTCACACCTATCGTGAGGCTTCCACTGACCCTTTATGGCAGATTGCAATGAAAGAGGAACTTGATGCATTATCTAAAAACCATACTTGGGATTTGGTGACACTTCCTCCTAGAAAATCTGTGGTTGGTTGTAAGTGGATCTATAAGATTAAGACTCGCTCTGATGGGTCCATTGAGCGCTACAAAGTTCGTCTTGTTGCAAAAGGTTTTACACAAGAGTATGGGATTGATTATGAAGAGACCTTTGCTCCGGTTGCTCGTATCTCATCTGTCCGTGCCCTCTTAACTGTTGCTGCTGCCAGTAAATGGGACCTTTTTCAGATGGATGTCAAAAATGCATTTCTTAATGGGGATTTAAGTGAAGAAGTGTATATGCAACCTCCTCTTGGTCTCTCTGTTGACTCAAACAAGGTTTGCCACCTTCGACGTGCACTTTATGGCCTTAAACAAGCTCCACGAGCTTGGTTTGCCAAATTCAGCTCTACCATCTCTCACTTGGGTTACATGGCCAGTCACTATGATTCTGCCTTATTTCTTCGTCGCACTGACAAAGGCACTATTTTACTTCTCTTATATGTGGATGATATGATCATAACTGGTGATGATCTCAGTGGCATTCAAGAACTCAAGGCTTTTCTCAGTCAGCAGTTTGAGATGAAAGATCTTGGATATCTCAGCTACTTCTTGGGTCTTGAAATCACTCATTCTACAGATGGACTTTATATTACTCAAGCCAAGTATGCCTCTGAACTCTTGTCTCGCGCTGGACTCACTGATAGCAAGACTGTGGACACTCCAGTTGAGCTTAATGCGCATCTGACTCCCTCAGAGGGGAAACCATTGTCCAATCCCTCTCTTTACAGACGCTTGGTTGGCAGCTTGGTTTGTCTCACTGTCACTCGTCCAGACATTTCCTATGCTGTTCACCAAGTGAGCTAGTATTTGTCTGCTCCACGATCGACTCACTATGCTGCTGTTCTACGCATTCTTCGATACTTAAAGGGCACTCTCTTCCATGGTCTTTTCTACTCTGCTCAGTCTCCTCTTACTCTTCGTGCATTTTCTGATGCTGATTGGGCAGGAGACCCCACTGATCGCAGGTCCACCACTGGTTATTGCTTTCTTCTTGGTTCTTCTCTGATTTCTTGGCAAAGTAAGAAACAAACTCATGTGGCCCGCTCCAGTACTGAAGCAGAATATCGTGCCCTTGCTGATACCACATCTGAGCTCCTTTGGCTACGATGGCTTCTCAAAGACTTAGGTGTGTCTACATCCTCTGCTACTCCTCTTTATTATGACAACCAGAGTGCTATTCATATTGCTCACAATGATGTCTTCCATGAACGGACTAAACACATTGAGATCGATTGTCATTTTATCCGTTTTCATCTTGTCCATGGTGCTCTCAAGCTGATCTCAGTCTCCTCTAAAGATCAACTTGCAGATATCTTCACCAAGTCACATCCTAAGGGACGCCTTCGTACTTTGGTTGACAACCTCAAGTTGGTCTCACATCCACCTTGAGTTTGAGGGGGGCTGTTAACGTATATAGTGTTGTGGGCTTTAGGCCCAGTTAGGTTACTTGTATAGCACACATATTTACTTGTACTGCATACATATGCCTCCTATATAAAGGCACCTATGTACATTCTTTCATCAAGGAATACAATACAATCATTCAGTATTTCTAACAGTTTCCTTTTTCCTTCATAAGATGGCATATTGTGATTGATGTATAATGGAAATAGTGGACATATATGAAAGCGATATTCTAAATTTCTAATGACAATTTGTCACAATTACAAGTTGTGAAAAATAAACGATATAAAAAGATTATACCTCTACCAAATCTAATCCTCTTGAATAAAAATAATGTGCATTTTATTTTATATTCCATCAATTATAATGCCGTGTCTATAAAATGAAACACAAAGTCAGACAATATTTTTATTCCTTTGCTCTTAACAGAAATATTTTTTCTTATTACACTACTACATAGAAGAAACATGTTTATCTTTCTTTCTTTTTTCTCTAATCCTAGAACATCGTAGAATTTCAAAAAATAATTAGGTTTTTAAACTTCATGATAGAGTTACCTTGAATTGAAAACTCTAGAAAATCTTGTATGTCTATGTGATAATTTTGTTGATTCAGTTCAAAAACAAGAGAATTATTAAAAATTTAAAACCCTAAAGGATTGGTCTAATGATTCTCAAAATCTCATGAGATTCGTAAATCGTAGATTCAAGATGCCTAACCACCATCTTGAGACCACATCCAATGAATTCTTCCCGGTAATTACTTGGTTGTTTGCGTAGAAAATGAGTGCCATAGATCCAAGGAATAATCAGGTGCTGCAACTGCATATGCATAAACATTTCCTTTTCCAATTTGGGCCAAGCCCAATATTATCAGTGATGACAACAGTCATAACCCATACCCAGCGATTTTAACATGCATTTTGAGCTTTTGGTGTAGTCCAAATGTCCAATGCCCAGAACCTAGCCTTTTATTCAACTAATATTTATTCTGGCTCCAGATGTGACACTTGAAACGGAAATCGTTTCTTTTTTTCTTTTTTTATGAGAAAGAGAGGGGGGACCAAGTGTCACTCACCTGGGGTGTGACCATAAAGGCACTCCTGCTAAGAAATGTTAAATTGAACCATAATTAAGGATGACAATTTTTATCCATATCCATGAATCCACCCATTACTCACTTTATTTAAATAAGTCTTAACTCAATCCATTTAATATTTGAGTTAAATAGATAAAGACCCATTAGGTTATTTAATTATATATGTGTTAATAGATAAACCCACTAATACCCACTAAAAGCAATCTAAAATTTAAATAAACAACAAAAATTCTAAATTTCTAGAAAACCTAAACTAAAAATTACAAAATTACTTTCACCAACAACAAAAAAGTCCAAATCTCTCTCCCTGTTTGTTGACAGAAATAGGAATTCTGAACCTAATAAGATTGTTCAAACAAAATCGGAAACTTTACCACTCAACTAAGCCCTAAAATAGCCGATTTTTCATTTTTCTGATAATATAAGCAAAGAAAAAGAAAAGATCCTAGAAAAGCATCACTTTTTTTCTTTTCCTCCATTTTCCAAGCAACCAAACAAAAATTTCACTTCCTTATTTTCCCTTAAATTGAAATTGAAAAAGTAGAACAAGAATGCAAGAAAGTATCTCAGAGAGAGAGCTAGAGAGATAGAGAGTTCAAATTTTGAGAGCAATCGGTTTTTAGTGAAGCTTTCTTTCTCTCTCCACTTGACCTCCAAAAAATTTGAGCTAAGCTCGAGAGAGAAAGAGAGAAAGAAAGAGAGGCTAAATTAGATAGTTGGTGTTGAGTATCAAAGATTGGGATCTAATCCAATGATTAGGATCTTCTCTCTATCACTGTCTCTTCGTGTCCTTTTTGTGTTGTACTATACAACTTTCTTCAACAACAGGGAACCATTAATTTTTGACAGAACACAAAGCTCTCTCTCTTAAGTTGGTCTCTCCAACTCAATCTCTCTTCTAACTCGATCTCAGCCAACTCATCTCTCTCTCTCTCTCTCTCTCTCTCTCTCTCTCTCTCTCTCTCTCTCGCGTAATTTTTCTTCCGCCCATTGGGTTAAATAAATGAGTTACTAATTAAATAAGTTAGGTTAGTAATGGATAATTTATTTACATATAAACAGGTCATAAATAGATAAATGAGTAATTACACACCCGACTCATTTATGACTCAACCTGCCCATTTGCCACCCCTAGCCATAACTACTGTGACTGGATGCCACAGACTTCACCCTAACACCCCAAAAGAGCCAACAAAAAAGCTAGCAGTAAAGCGCAACACATGAATGCTCTCACCTCCCATCCCCAATATTCGCCAAGGTTCGAATGAGGGATCATTTCGCATGCGCGCAGGATCCTTACCGCTAGGCCACCATTCCTAGGGCAAAATCATTACATGGTAACACCTATCAATCAGATACAGATTCATTTTAATTATAAATTATTAAAAAAACATATCAAAGGTTGAGTAACAAACATACAATTTAACCGAATCAAAATTGTGATTATTCATTGTTGCCTGCCATATCATCTTTATTTGAGTGAAAAGGAAGCGTACACAACTGAAAGACAAAGCAGCAAGAAAAAAATCATCCATAGAACAAAATTGTAAACAATGACTATCAGAACAATCAGGAGAGAATACACAAAAGTTATGGAAGATTTCAATTTTTTTTTTTTTTAAAACTAACAATGCAACCTTGCCTCTTTAAGCAGGGGGAAAAGGCTGCT
Source organism: Quercus variabilis (assembly GCA_030445155.1). Classification (NCBI taxonomy): domain Eukaryota; kingdom Viridiplantae; phylum Streptophyta; class Magnoliopsida; order Fagales; family Fagaceae; genus Quercus; species Quercus variabilis. The sequence goes on along the minus strand of CP129456.1, from coordinate 22,354,484 downwards.
ACAACAGTAACCTAAATGCATCTGTATTCATCAACTCGTCCTATCAACAATATCTAGAATGACTGTTCAATGTCAAGTACCCAATCTTAAACAGTATTAGTACTGACAATTCAAAAGCAACAGATACCAGAGCAGAATATCCAGACATTAGAAGTTTCTACCATGAAAGAAAGTTAGCAAGGCCAACTTCATGCACTACAACAAAATGACTTTCAGGGTATATCCAAAATCCACTTGCAAGCAGTTGGTCTTCATTTGATCTTGTCAATAATGCCAGAGATAACTTCACCCATGTCCAGATTCTTCATTGGTGTAAATGGTCGCTTCATATCCTGCAATAACCCAAAAAGAAAAAAGTAACTGGCAACTGAGAGAATGGCCAAAGGTTTTCCACAAAGCTTTTCCCCTTAAGTTCACTAAAAAATTTGATGGATGTTGGTATTAAGTTAACCGCTAAATAGACCTGCACCTGCCTCTGGTAAAAGAATGATCAGGCCACAAAATTTGTCATAGCCAAACAACTTTATTATCATTATCAAGTAATCTTTGTGAAAAGAGATTGATTCTGGTAGGAGAGGTTGTGTAATCCGTGGTTTAGTCCCTAGGGTTGGGTCCAATGGGGCCTGCCTTGGTGTTTCATGTCATCAAGAAAAAAAAAACATCTAAAATATAACACCAATTGCAATTAGTTTTCAAATACTTCATCTGAATGTTTTGTGATAACCGGACTGCCATTTATTTTGCCAATAACTCCATATTTCAAATCAGGATGCTCGCCATTTCAAGGTCAAAATTTATCAATAACACATTTTAAATGACATGACACCATGTACACCCATAGATTCTTGAAAACTAATCTTCATCATGACACGGACTTATTTCAGAAAAAATATATAAAACTTCATAATCAGAATTCCATTTATATTGCCAGTACCTCCACATGCCATCAAAGGCAAAACACGGTGAAGCTAATCCCTATACTCATGATCACCTAATATTCTCATGAGAACAATCCCTAGCAGCCTTTTCAACAATAGAACTGTAATTCATTATCGCAATCGAAGGTATGTAGACTACAAAAAACCCATTCAATTTCTAAGGGGCAGAAAATTCAAGGTAATTACATCAACAGCCATCATAAGAACAACATACTGGGGAAAACCAGATTTGACAAATCTAAAGGTCAACACAATGGAAAAAAAAAAAAAAATTGTATTGTTTACCAGAAGACTGATGAACGTCTCGCCACCTTTTTCCCGTATTTCAAAGCACCCCCTTCTTGGCTGTTGAAAAGAGGAAAAATAAAAATGTACCAAATCACTAAGCCTATAATGAAATGGCAATTAACCTTTAAAAAGTAAGTCAAAAGGGACACTTTTGACGTACAAGATGACCCTTTTGTTTCTATTGCATTTAAGTGGAGTGTATTTTTAAGATATCTGATTAGGGAAAAGTCAATCTGACCAAAGAGTGCACTCATACTTCACTACATAATTCACTTACTCGTACATCATCAAAAAATTTCCTATTCCATTATTACAATCAAAAAGAAAAATGAAATATCAATAAAAATTTCAAAACTTAATTGCAGCATAATACAACAAAGTATAAAAATGGAGCAAATAAATGAAAATTTAAAAAATAAAAAATAAAATTTTTAGAAAGATGAAGAATCAACCTATACGCTGAAGTAATGAACCCTCCTGCTACACGACTTAATAGGTTTCAGTGAATCACATCAAATAAATAAACCTTTAAATGAAAATTAAGAACTTGTAATATAACATCACACTTTACTAAACAATTTTGGATATTTCAAGAAACAGATTTGAAAAACTAAATTCATTGGTAAGGAAGGTATGAGCAACAAAAGGTAGAATAATTCAAACATTAAAATAGAATATTGATGATAAACAAAATAAAATTTTGCTTTTTCATTCAAAACAAGATTTCAGCTTAAGCAGCACAGAACAATAAACTTGTCTAATAATTTATACTCCAATGCCATTAAGGTATGCCATAACTAGCATGTTATTAAAGAAGAAATTTTATGATAAAATTCAATCCTAAATGTTTGTTAGTTATCCACGCATATTCAAGAAAAGGCATTTTATGAATAGAATATCCTTGAGAATTGCAGATGGCGTATTTATTATTGTTGTTATGATTAGTTTTCTGCATCTATTTTGCATGGGTTAAAAGCGTTATAATAGATTCATTGCTTAAAACAGTTTTTGACACTTTTTCCCCTGCATCAAATAAACCATAAATTGAATCCACCAGATCAACATCAGTATGGATAACTTGTGCAATGGCTTTGCAAAGGTGCTCTCATAGTTTGAACCAATACTTAGTATTCTAAAAAAAAAAACCTTCTCCCCTCCCCCGTGTGTGTGTGTTAAAAATTCTTAGTATTCTCAAAAAAAAAAAAAAAAAAAAAAAAAGTTTGAACCAATACTCATTTTTTTCTGACAAGAGAATGGAAGACAAAGAAACTATTTTTCATAATTATCACATTTGTACTAGTCAATCTCGTGTTATCTAGTGGCTTTGCTGTTAAGAGATGTCAAGTTCAATGCAACTACTGAAATCATCAACAAAGTTAATAACATTCACCAAGCATACCTTATCAGGATTGACCAGCACTGTGATACCAGTAACACCTTCCTCCAAACCTTCTTTCACCTGAATAGCCCTTGTCTTGAATGAATTGCATTGCTTGCTAGAGTAAAGCAACAAATAAATTAAAAAGAACACCATAATATGGGAAGCTTATTTCTCCTAAAAAATACAGGCTATTGTCAGGGACAAAAGACATCAAGGAACAACATCTGAGGAAATATTCCCCATAAGCATCAAAGAAAATGAATATATTGCATATAACAAGACTTCAACTGACAATGGCAAAAGAAGGGGACAATCCCAAACATAATATCTCCCATGTATGCTAAAAGCTGCTAATGAGAACAGATTCATTCAAGATATTCTACAAAGCCGAAAAAAGGCAATATTGTATTTCCTAATTTTATACATGCTATCCAAATATGAACTGAATCCATTAATTACTTTCTTCCAGCAAATAAATATAGCAAAATTTGCCTAAAAAATGTCACACCCTAAGTAGTCAGACTCAATCATCAACCTTCTTAATATCCAGTCCCCTGAGAGTCACACCAAACACCAAATTGAAATACAGGGGAACCATTCAAAACCTATATGCATGCAACAAGTCAAACTTGAGTTGATCTACTCTTTCTTATTTTGGATCCCCATGACAGTAATACAACACTTAACATCATTTTCGCTACCTTTCTACCAATTCTGTAGCAAACAAACTGACAGATTTACCATAAATGTTTGTGTCTGTACGCTAATCAAAAGATAACAAAATCTTACGAAATGAACAAAACCACAGAAAACCAAAAGAACAACCAGCCAACTACTAAATTAACAGTCTTCAAGCAGCAAACTGTGTGGGTCTTGGGGAAGTGACAGGCAGAGTACTACTTATCAAAAAATAAAAGTGACAGGCAGAGTACCTTTCAAAACTCAATATGCTACCCACCCATTTTCAGAACAAGGAATTTTATCAATGTTGTGTTTTCCTCTGCTACCAATAATGAATCTTCACAACCTGTAAACCTCCATAATATTTTGTCTCTAATCTCTCATCATGTAAACCCAAATTAACCTAGAACCCAAGAACCAAGCATATTATAATAGAAAACCCTAATCAACTTACTAATAACAAGAAAAGGAAAACAATATCTAACCAAGCTTATAAAAAAGTTTTGCTCGCGTGAACAAAAAACCAAAATTCAAAACACCTCAAATCTTATTAAATTTCTCTTCTTTTTGTAGAGAGAGCGCCTCAAAATTTCAGTTTGCTTTGATTTCCTCCATTTTCAACGCAACCAAACAATAAATAAGGCTTCTTTTCCAAACTAAAAAACCAAACAACAAATAATAAACGACTAAATTTTTATCACTTTCTTGGTAACCAAACAACAAATATAAGGTAAGGTATAAGCAAGCTCTTGATGTACCTTCTATTCCAAACCAAAAGAACAAGAAAAACCATAAAACAAACAAGACTAATTTTCTTTCACCTCCTCTGAAACCTAACAAGAAACATTAGATATAATAAGCAAAGCACTAAAAACCTAACCTTTCAAACGAAAACAGCAACAAAACCACAACAAGAGACTAATTTTCTTCTTGCACTTTTCTCGGCAACCAAACAAGAAACATTAGACATAATAAGCCAAGCACTAAAAACCTAACCTTTCAAACGAAAACAGCAAGAAAACCATATCAAGACACTAATTTTCTGTTTCACTTTTCTCTGCAACCAAACAGAGACAAAGTACCCAAAAAAAAAAAAAAAAAAAAACCAGAAAACCTAAAGAAAAACTCACCAGTGCTCAATCACAATGGTTTTCGTCCCTTCCTCGACTTCTTCCTCCACCACCTTCAGCTCTACGTCCTTCTCAGCCTTCTTGGGCTTCTTCGCCTTCGGTAACTCGGTCTTCCGCAACTCAGCCACCGAGTTATCTGAGTTAGTACTGGCATCTCTCCGAGTCGCGCTCCGAGTCACCCGCGTTGCCAACTCGGACTTCGGTTTCTCTTTCTCTTCTTCCTCAACAACGCGTCGTTTCCTGGGCGCCATTGAAGAAAAGCTTTTTGCTTTCTCTCTTTCTCAGACTCTCTCTCTCTCTCTCTCTCTGTGTCTAAAAACTTGTATACAACGCGCACTCTGCTTCAGTGAGTGTGTGCGTGACAGTTAGACGCTGTGTGAGTATTTATTTTCATTTTCCCGCTCCAAATTTATGTACTACTACTACTATTTGGTGATTTTGAACGGACTGTATTGATTAATCTTTATCTTTCTTTTTTTTTTTTACATGGATATAGATGACTGATATGACCTGCAAATTAGAATCCGTTCGGCAATGTTACTAAAGTAATCTTTATTTGAATATCCGTTCGGCAATCTTTATTTGTATTTTTACAAAATGCGTGTAAATGAAAACAAATATATAAAAACACGTGTAATATTATTTATACACTAAAAATTATTATTCAAAATATATTACCAAATAGTCCTTTGGTCATATGCCTTTCTAATATGGGGGCAACATCAAAATCAAAATAAAAAAAATCCTAAGACCACACATTTTATGCCATTAGCCTCTAAGAATGTACTCGTGCATGTGTTTAGAAACTCTTTTATCCTTTTAAAGATTCATAATTATAAAGTTATAAAAATGCTAACAAGTATTTTTAGGGTATTGATTAACAATTTATTTTAGAAAAGTTTTGACATCACTTTTATGAAAAATAAAAAAAAAATTGTTAAAACATTGATTTTTTTTTCTTTCTTATTCAAATTTTCTTAAACTGGATTGTTAACCAATATCTTAAGAATTCTCGTTAGCATAACTTTTATAAGTTATAACAAATGAAAGATTTATTCAATAACACACGTGTTTAAAAGTTCTTCTATTTTTTTAAAAGGTTCATAATTATAGAAAATGAGAGATTTTTCAATAACTCGTTTTTTTTTTTGAGAAACCAATAACTCGTAAATTTTAAATTTGAGTACTACCTTCAAATGTATGTATGTCATACACGTAAGTATAATTTTACTCGTTGGGGTGGGGATATCACTTTTGATGTAGCCTATTGAATCACAACATTGAACTAATACACATGCAAAAAAAATCATATATATCTTTCACATTTCAATCTAATAAATTATTTACAATGTGAAAGCCTTGCAATTAATGTTTTCAACAGTACTACACATATACTAACAACATCAACCTGTCAAGGAAGAAGACAGGTTGAAGGATGACGTGTCATTGATAATCCATTGTAGTACAACCAAAATTACTTTTTTTTTAGTGTGCGATTGGCATTACTTAAAAAGTTAGTTTTTTTTTTTTTATTATTCAGTTTTTTTTTTCTATTATTTATAAGTCTTATTGTACATTTTTTTGTACTATTTACGAGTCCCACTATACTATTTCAGCTATCTTTAAGTTTTATTTATAGTACTTTCAATAAAAAGTTTTTAGTTTCAGTTAAATAAGCTATTCCCAGACAGACACTTAATCCACTTGGTCAACCTGCAAATACATCAAACAGTGGGTCACTAATGGTAATCTCAGTTGCTGATGGAAAAATAACAAAAATAAAAACAAACAAAAAAACAATTTACATAAGATAAAAGATTTAAAATCGAATTATGGAAAGATAAAACTAACCCATAGTTGGTACAAAATTAATTTCACACAAGTTAATTCAAAAAAATGACATAAAATGAAAATTATTCTCGCACTTCACCTAAAATGTGACCAACACCACCCAATGCAATGGACTCAAGCATCAATTAGAACCAATAGGTCGTTCCTCCTAGAGAGAGAAATAGATGTCCATAAAAATAAAAATAAAAACAAGAAAAAGAGAAATGAGAGAGAGAGAGAGAGAGAGAGAGAGAGAGAGAGATGAATGTGTGCGGCTGGTGACTTTTTAATGGGACAAGTCTTCAATTTGTGGAAGTTATCTTTGAGTAGTTGTAGTTAGGTCAAAATGGTCAAATACCACTATTTTTGAAAATATTTTGTAATCTACCACCGTTTCTAAAATATGTAGGGATCTACCACTAATTAGAAACTCGAGTTTTTCATGGTACTCGAGTTCCATAAAGAATTTTTGAAATTTTTTTATGTAACTCGAGTTTCATAAAAAATAGCATGGCAATTTGAAGGCTTTTTTTTCAAAGTACTCGAGTTTATTAATCTCAAGTTTCACAAACTTGAGTTTCAAAAAAGTGACAAATTACTAAATATTTCGCAAACAGTGATAAATCCATACATATTTTCCAAACAGTGGTATATGATCATTTTGGCCATTGTGGTTTTTAAATTTTAAATAAGAGTGGTAAGACATGTGATGATAGAGGAAAATTAATAAGTAGATTAGTGGGAAGGGAAGAGAGGGAACTAGAAGGAGTTGGTTTTTTATTTTTGTTGTAAACTGAAACTGCACCGGATGTTTTGTCCAAAAAAAAAAAAAAACTCCAAATTATAATTTATTTTTTAATCAACCTGACAAAGTGGGGACAAACTTTCTAACATTTTTTTTTTGAGGAAAGAATAAAAAATAAACTAATAAAAAATAAAAACTACAAGGGATGATGTGATAAGGATGAGGGGTTTTTAATTTTAAAAACTAACTTAACGTGGTCTTTTTCTTTTCTTTTTTAAACTATAGAATAACATTATTTGTATTTTTTTTTTGTTTGAAGGTGAGGACCAAAAAAAAAAAAAAAAAAAAAAAACAAAACAAAACAAAGAGAAAGGAGTAACCGTGTTTTGATTGGACTTAGAGTAATGTTAGCAAATCTGAATTTTTGTAATTGGTTGGAGTGGGAAGTTATTTAGCCAAAAAAAAAAGAGAGTGGGAAGTTATTCTATAGGGGTATTTTTGAACCATGAAAATAAAGAACCTAAAAAGGAGAAGGCTCTTGAATAATAGTATAGATATCAAACTACAAGTGGTGGAGAAAAAAAAAGTGTGATGGATTATTTGAAAGTGTCTGATAGCTTGTTATAGTCTGTGCCATATAGAATAGTTATTATGGACGGTGGAGAAAAAGTAATAATTTATATAAAAGTGACCGGTAGCCTTTCATAGTATGTGTTATATAGAATAGTTATGAAAAATGATGTGATAATGAATGTAAACGTGTAATCATAGAATTACTATAAAAAAAGTCAGTCTTATCAAAGAAGGTGAAAAATCAGATAAATACTATGTTTACAATATTTCACAACAAATCTTAAGTGGCATATTATTATCCATATCTATACTACTATTTAAAGGGTTTTCCCTTTTTGGAATCCTCAATTTAGATGCCAAAACACCATCGAATTCATCCATTAATAAGAGTTAAATCATAGGGTTAAACATGTAAAATTAGTCATTTAAAAACTTCTAATTTTTAGCTAAATTTTTTTAAAAAAATTTCTCCCACCTCCACATTTCTCTCTCATTTTAGTTGTCAAATACTAATACAACTTATTATTTTAAAAAAAAAAAACTGTTTTTTTTCCACAAACGTACCTTTTTTTTTTATCACTAAACTGTTTTTGTCCCATCTCCACATTTATCTCTCACATTAGTAGTCAAGTAATAATACAACTTTTTCTTAAAATACAAAATTAAATAAAACTGTCATGAGTAAAACATATAAACCCAAAAAAAAAAAAAAAAAAAACCCTCATCGCATGCTCAAAGTGCGTGTGATGAGGCTAGTTGGTTGTTACTGATGTGCAAAAAAATAATTTTAGTTATAGATTTAAACTAGAACTAATAATAATTTATTACTTATAATTTGTTATAAAAATATGAGAGATGCTACGTCTACAACAATTTTACAACATTTTTACAACAAATCACAGGTGGTTAATTGTTATTGGTTCAAATTTGAAACTAACACTAAGATTACTTTTTTGCCCCAACAATAACAACCAATAACAACCTGCCATTTAGGAAATGTTGTAAAAATGTTGTAGAAATATTGTAGACGTAGCATTTCTCTAAAAATATTGTCCGGCATTTGTTGAAAAGTTATGAACTTAAAAGTTACTCTTTTTATTGTATCCGCAAGTGTTGCATCCCAGGCAAGCTAAACAGCCATAATTTGTTTGCTTTGGAATAATTTATCATTAATTACTCAAATGAATGTATTTATTTCACATTAAATTATAATTTTGATAATTTAATTTTTTACTTATTACTTTCAATCATTTTTCGAGACTACAAACCACCCAATTTCTCACCCTTCATTGAATTGTCAATTTATAATAGAAATAACATTGCTTTTGTATGGTTTCATCATCGACACTCAACTAATTATGTACTCATCACAACTTGACTCATTTGTTGAGAGTAAAATTAGGTTTTGTCTCTAAATTTTATTATTTTATTTTTTAAGGGAGAACTTAATAAATAACACATTCATCCCAACCTATTTTTCTTTAAATCTATACAAATTTTGGATAGAATTTTCATCCCAACCTGTCTTAAATAAAACATGGTGGTTCAAACAAGTTTTATACATATTTTTAATTATATAATTTATTTAATGAGAAATATTAATAAATATTCTAAAAACATTAGTTTATAAATATTTTATAAAAAATGATAAAAAAATTAATTTTATTAACAATTTACTATACATTTTTATAAAAATTATGTCAAAATTTTATTATTATTATTTATTAATAATTATTTTAAAGACACCATTAATAATACACGTGTCTAAGAAGTGGCGGTAACGTGGGTGACAATTACGAAGCAGTTGAGAAGTGACTAACTTTTTGGAAATGGCGGCAGCAAGGCAAAGGGTCCAAGAGCAGTTTCCCAAGATGTGGCAGTAAACGTATGGATAGTTATTTTTCCAAAGTAACTGCTGTGATTTCCTATAAACCTATATTGTTTGTGGCTGTCAGTTGCTTGTGCGAGCTATTGACAGGAAAACGAAAGGTACACTGTGAGAAAACATTGTAAGCCTTTGGTGGCTGTGCGTTTAGAGCAAAGACAGGTTTTGGTGGGAAAAGTATTCGTATTCATTTGTTCTTTGAGACTTTGGCTGTGTTTGATTGGCGTAAAATATTTTTCAAAAAATAGTATATTTTTTGAAAATGTTATTTTTGAAAAATGAAAAAAATTTTGAGTGTTTGGTTGCATTATGAAAATTGTTGTAGAAAATATTTTCATATGTTTGGTTCTATTATGAAAATGTTATTTTCCTACACATTTTTTATATTTTCTCACCTATTTTCTTAGCACCCAAACAAATTTTATAACAAAAAATTTCAAAATCACAGTTAAATCCCAACACCACACACCACCGAAATTTCATTTCAACCCACGACAGCAAACTCCGGAAATCAAAAGCCATAAAAGAAACAAAAAAAAAAAAAAAAATCATCAAATTTGGTCAAATTGTAGCGGTCAAGCCACTGGGTTCGATCGGCACGGTGCGGTGCGACTCACTTGGTCTCGCTGGCGCGGTGCGACTGGTGGGTTCATGGGTCAAAGGTCGCCGGCGATGGGCTATGGGCTTGGAGCGGCGGTTCGTGCTCTCTCTCTCTCTCGCTCGCTCGCTGGGTCTCTCTCTTCATGCTCTCTTCTCTGTTCTCCAGAAATGGTTATTTGAAGTGAAAATAAAAATGGAAATTCTTTTCACCCTTGACTCACGATTAACTGAAAAGGATTTCCAAAAAATTGATTTTTCATGCGCAACTAAATACTCAAAATTACAAAAAAGTATTTTCAGAAATAGTTTTCACCCAAAACAAATGCAGCCAAAGTGGCAAACTAAAAAATGTTGAAGTTTATGCGCTTGTTGTGTGCGCTTTACTTTGTGTTGTGTATTGATTCACACAAACTAACTTGAGTGTCCCTTTATGCATGAGTGTTGATGCTGGCCAAGACTAAATGGACAACTTAGGGTCGGCTCTAGACCTAGGCTTAGGTCCCCCATTATAAAAAATTCTCCTTATTGCAATTTTTATTTTGTAATTAGAATTAATAAATATTATTAAAATTGACTATGTCACGAGAAAAGTAAATAGATCAACTGCTATCAATTAAAACAGAGATGAAAGCAAAACATAAAAACAAAAATTGAATAATTACCTTACATCAAAAAAAAGGACAAATGGTTTTTTAATTAAAAAAATTATTATTTAGAAAATTAAATAAATATTATTTAATCAATATTTAAATATTGGAATTTTTTTACTTAAACTTACCGTCATATACCTCAAACTGTATTGAGCTAACACTTAGAAGATTCTGCTCTATCACACCAAGAGACCAAGAATTCTTTTTGCCTAACATAAGTATTCTTTCATCCACCAAGAAACCTAGGGGTAGAAGAGTTTAAATTACGAGATTAGTAATATATTATAATTGTTTCTCAAGAAAAAGAATTCTTTCATTCGATATCAAAAGACTTTATTCTTTCATTGATATTTTTGCTGAAAAATTAAGGGCTTAAATAAAACCTAGGGCTTTGATCCCGACATATAGATATTATTTGGTATGGCAGTAGTACTGTATTACAATGTGCATGGCTGCTGATCATCCATTAATTAAATTAAAAATAAAAATTTTATGTTCAGAATATATATAACCCCAAAAAAATAGGCAGAAAACAGTGAATCGGCGACAAATGGAAAAATCAATGACAAGCTGGCAGCCTCCTCAAAATCTTGACCGTTCAGCTTCTTGCCTCCTTTCAGCTAAAACTTTTTATATAGTGAAGCACCCAGATTATCTGGAAAGTGAACCTCACAATCTTTATCCAAACATTATCTGGGGTAATAAAGTTGAGGGCTAGAATCAAATGATGTGATTGTTGATTCCAGCAAAGAATAATACTGATAGAGAAAAGGCTTAAACTGTTGTATAATTGGAGAAAAAGTGCAGCAATTTATCCAGAGTTTCAGGATAGAACTTTCTGCCAAATAAAAAACATGGCTTTTTCATCCCATTCCACAAACAAGGTGTGACCAATACAGTTTTCTGCAAACAGAAATCAAAACAAACATTTTTTTAGATCTTCATTCTCCCAAATGGAAAAAAATTATTAGGTACACCAAGAGTACAACGGCTTTGTACTCCCTCTTAGTAGATTCTATTATGAATTTAATTAGTGGAATCTACGTAAGAGGAGGGAATACATTGCCGTAATTTCAGAGTACTGAATAATTACTTTTCACAAGAACACAGGAAAACAAAAGGCAAAACAAAAAACTAAGCAACACCTTTAAACCAACATTCAAGTAATAAACTCAATACCTTTCCATCACTAGTGACATGTATGCTCTCGTCAATGGACTGAAATGGTTAACACGGTGTCATTAATGTTGCATGTAATACCAAGAAAATCAACTAAAAGCAAAAGACTAAGATTTTTCTCACGTACTGTAATGTTCTTTAGGAGCTCGTAAGTAATATCTCGAGCCCTATATGCTTTGGGATGCCATTTTCCTTCGGACCAATCGACATGTGTTACAGACCAATTTGCAATTCCATTGGGATCAATCATCTGAAGAACAGAGACTGAATAAAGTGGCACCAATAGGAGAGATTAAACTGAGTTATACTACACAAAAGATGACTCACATTAAAAAGAGTTGGCAAATAATGCTCATCAGAATAGCAGTTGCGCCCATCCATATTTGGCTGAGAAAGTTGAAAGCACCAACATCAAGATGTTTGTCAATGAAACTGGCTTTACAGTTTACATGTTTTCCATTGACTTCCATAACACAATATTGGCTACACAGAAGAAAAGATATTGAATCCAAAGTAGCAAACCGTTCAAACTACGATCTTTTTTCTTTTCTTTTTTTGACAGTTCATATGGCAAAATAATTTGTTTTGTTCAACATTGTTGTTTATGGCATGCATAAATATATCAGACCATAATAACTTTGGAGAAACTTAAACTTTGTCCAACATTAGCTTGCTTAGATCCTCGTCCTCTTCCAACAGTAATATGAGATATCAACATTAATATACATATTTTTTAAATGCAGCATATAAAAATGTAATACTAAGGATAGAGCTTCCAAAAAGCAGTCTAAGAACATCAATAAAATAATGTCTATATTCTAGGTTATGATATTTGCTTACTAGAAAGCAGCCAATTGCAGGTAAAAACCACGATAGACATTCCAAATTTACATAAAAGTAATGAATGATGCATGCAGCCTAAAAGGAAGATTTGGCTAAAAGCACTTGGATGAAATGAAGAAGAAGAAGATCCTCAAAAAAAAAAAACCGAAGAAGAAGAACCTAGGGTTCAACACCCTAGAATCTGCACTAACTTTTCTGAATTATTTTTCAAAGAAAGAGAAATTCAACAGAATAACTTACAGAAAAAAGAAAAACAACAGAATTTTAGCATTTAAGAGGAGAAAGAAGACAAAGAGTGAGGCAGGGGAAAGTAATGCAGTTTAGTAATTCTTAAATGTTCATTCATCCTAGGTTCTAATCGTATGTTCAATTGATAGACCCTTTTTCATAGACATTCCAAAATATAAAAAACATTTAAAAAAAAAAAATTACTTCCTAAACCTAAGTATTTTTAAAGTTGGTTTATTATATTGGTATCTCATTTCCAACTAAGATTACAAATCCCCTCCCCATCCCAAGACCCCATCCCCCCCAAAAAAGGGAGAGATTGCAGAATCTATACAAATAGAGTGCTTTTGGAATGCCTTGGAAACACTTCTACAAAACCCGCATAGGCACATACATAACAATATGTGAAAATTCAAATAAGCACGCATGTAATTATAGGTATTTGTTGATAAATTATCCCATCATTTGTCCTACCTACCCCTTAAAAGGTGAAAAAAAGAAAGAAAGAAAGAAAAGAGAGGATCATCTTATCCAAAGATCCTCATACTCGCTCCCTCCCAAGTCCCAATCCCAACAGCACCCCCATCTCCCCCCCCCCCCCCAAAAAAAAAAACAAAACAAAAAAAAAAAACAAAGAAAGGAAAAGAAAAGAATCCCAATAATGAGGAGAAAACTAATATCAAAATTCTGCCTATCCCTGGCAAAAGCAAGATTCCTTGCATCAACCATGTGAAGATCTCTATGCTCTTAAATTACACCATATTTTAATCTTAATGAATCAAGACCTGCCAAACTAGATCAAGACAGACATTGAGATATGTGAGGAAAACACAAATGCAGGCCTTGCAGAATAGACCAGATTCTTCATCGAACAAGCAATAACAAAAGCAAGGACAAGATCATGACTGAAAATGGATTACCTTGCAGTAAAGCCTGAATTTCCTATAGTAAAGATTGTCTGCCGTAACCATGATAGCATGCTGCCGCTTCATGGAAAACCACTGCAATACAAACAACATTCACAAATAGCAACACTTGAGAAATATTTCGATCTTCTATGCTACAAATTTATATATCTGTTGGAAGAAAAAGAAATTCAGCCACAACCTATCTGTGACCAAAAATTCTACAAACAGTAGAATTTTCTGATCTATGTGATTTAAAAAAATTGAAGCTTAGGTCCTGATCTTTTTGCTGTTGAGCAGCCTAACTAATTCTACGAACAGAGAACAGCATGACATGCCATCAAGTTGCTTAATTATTCCGGAACTAACCAAAGAATGTGGCACATGATCTCAAATGGCTTTTGAATTGTAGAGTGTCACAAAGTTTTAAAAAGAATACCAAGAACTGAAAAAACTGAAAGAGTCTGTTAGAATAATGGTTAAATGATTAAATTCACATTTCCTAATTGTTTAAGCTTTTGGAATAAACAATAGTTTATCATGTTATCGGAGCTGGTGGTTTAGGGTTTGAACCCAATCTCCACTCTTCCTCCCATTTATGAAGTTTAAAATCCCTCATGTTGGACCCACTATTTAAGGTGAGTTTGGGTCCACATGTGAGAGGAAGTATTAAAATAGTGATTAAATGATTAAGTTCACCCTTTCCTATCAGTTCAATATAGGTCATTCTGCACAATGCAGTGGAAAAAGTCAGTAAGCCTAAATTTGAATGCTTGTGTGAAATTCCTCAAAGGCTTCCATGAGTTCACACACGTTAGTAATTGTTTTCCATGAGGGAAGGTTGCCCAGTCCAGTAAGAAGGTGGTCCTCATTTTTGTGCATGAAAAAGCTAATATTCAAAAACTTCAATTATGGTGGGAACAACAATATGAAGCTTGGTGAGTAGATGCATTGCAAAGGAATTCATAAAACCAATCAAAAAGGGGAACCAATATTAATTTTGGCCATCAAATACCTTAATGTGAAAATCAGGCCTGTTTGGTGAGTTCGTTCAAGTTTCTATGTCAACTACAGTTCAATATGTTATAAAGACTATACCTGTGAAGCCTTCCGAAAATCTTTCTTTTCAACTTCAGGCAACATGTGCCCTGAATACCTCCCAGTTCCATGTGGACCAGGATCAATGAAACTGGAGAGAGAGAGAGAGAGAGAGAGCAAAAAAATAAATTATATGTCAACTCAGCAGAAAAATAGCATTGATATAAGATTGGAAAAGGTTTCAAAATTTTATCAGCCAACTACTAAGGCATTCCTTTCACAAATTAAAGCTAGCGTACCAGTCAATAAAGCTGACATTTGTATACATTAGATAGTGATACACATACTCGAAGTTATGCAGGGGTACACAACTGAAACAAAATTATAAAAGAAAAAAGAAATTAGACAAATACCTTATGCTAACAACAAGCACAATTTCACAACTGATAATTAAATCACCTATCAGACAGCAACACAAACTGTTGGTTATCAGGGTCTGTAAGTGCATTTGCCAAAAGCCTCCTCTCTGCATCAACCATGGAAATTTTCCCCCAGCCCACCTGCAACAGCTTTGCTCATTCCATCAACTTACTGATCTGGTTTCATATCAAATGTTTATATTACAAATCTGATATTTATAAATCTTGTATGAGCACTAACTTTTTGGTTTTTGTTTTTTAGTAGTTTCAAGTTTTTGAGAAATAGAAATAGTGAGTTGATTCAAGTGGAGGGAACACAAAGAGGTAGAGGAAGACCAAAAATAGCATTAGTAGAATTAATAAAAAAATGATATGTCAATTAAGGAAGTAATAGAGAGTATGACTTTGCACAGAATAAAATGGCGGAAAAGATTTTATGTGGCTGATCCTGACTAATCTGTTAAGAATCCAGACTCCAAAACATTTGGGACTAAGGATTGGTTGTTGTTCTTGTTGTTGTTGCAAGCTTTTATTTTTGAATAATGTAATTATCCTTTCCAAGTATATGGCAAAATGCTGAAACCTCCTAGGGTGAATCTTACAACCCTCCAAAATTTAACACATAATAATAAAAGCCTCCATGAGGTTTGGTTGGAGAATCGATTTCCATCCATAAAGTCTCTCCAAATTTTCAATGTTGAAAATAGAGGATGTCAACAAGTTTCTGGTTTACTGGACTCTTACTATAGATGTATATTTAATATAAAGTGTATAATGTATTTATGTATAATATATATATATATAGATATATATAACAGGGAAAAAAATAGCAATCCCATATTTATCCAAATTTTGGCACTAGAAAGGACATATCCTAATGTATGGGAGCTTCAAACCAACACAGGCTGCAAATCCTGAAATCCTTAGAAAGCCTTCACATATGATGCATACCTATTATTCTTCACGCACATTTATGAAATAAATAAATAAATACATAAATTTACTTTTCAAAATTAAATTCTAGATAATTGATAGCAACAGCATGCAAAGGACGGACAGCACAGGTATCTGTCTCCAATTGGATGTGGATATAAGGCATTCCAAAATCAAGAAGGTGAGCATCAGAGTCAAAGTCCTTCAGCATTTGGAAAATGAAGGAAATAAAAGGCTTTGCTAACATAATGAACTGATATTAGTTCAAAGATTGAACTCTTTGGCATCTGTGTAAAAAATACATCTTTTTATTTTTATTTTTTAAAATTTTAATTATTGGTAAGTAATGCATGCACCTAATGGGTCTTAATCCCATTAACCCTCAAACATGTCTTAAGGGGGGAGGATATGCTGTTATAAAAATTACAAAATAGCTGTAGTCTCGGACCAGAATAAGAAGGATGATGCTGTAACCTCAATTGACTGAAAGTAAAACTAAATACTTGCACAATCTAAGCATGCACATTGTTCCTCATTTAAAATGCTTAAGCAAGTACAAGAGTATCACAGACTAAAGCTAGATACAAAATAATTCCAAAGATCCTGAGCTCCCAAGATCCATCAATATATATGCTTTGAGATATAAATTACTGAAGGGAGATTAATATGAAAATGTTTCCAATTTTTGACAGGTCAGTAGTAAGAACACATCTTTCCAGCTTCAATCATAAATCTTGTCTTCTTTTTAGTATAATTCAAAGTCGCTAATAAGGAAAGGAAGATTAAGAACCCACAGAGCCCACTTCATAGTTTGTGACTTTGTGATAATAATATAAAGTATATTTGTATATATGATAACTTACCTTCTCACTCCGAATGTCTTTACCAACAAAGTAGGGGCTTACATGTACTGGTTTTTGCTTAGATGAATGTACATAAACAGTGAATCTGTCCTCGTGGCCCTGCAGAAAGAGAATAAAACATATATTTTTTTCTTAAATAACAGAGTTTGAACCATCTAAGGAAATCGTATCATATTGAGAAGAAAATTTAGTGGCATTTTGGTACACTGCAGCTAGAGTTAAAATTCCTAAATTAAATCTTCAGTGAATGAATGGTCTGCAATGCAAATATCATCCTCTTCTCAATATTCCATCTCTACATCTCACACTATGCATAACCCAGCCCTCAATAAGCAAGTGTAACAAGTGAAAATTCAGAATTTGCAGATACATCTTGACCTTCTGATTAAGTTGTTTTTTGTGTGTGTGTGTGGTTAATACACCTGCATCCAGTGGGTCTTGAACCCATTACTTGATCCTCCACCCTGCCCTTACAAAAGGGAAGAGGTGATATTTGACCCTGGTGTTCATTGGCAACTTTCTAATCAACTAGTTAACTTTAACTAGTCAATATTCTAAAATTAATACAGCTCCAGGGCATTCCACTGTTCAATCTTCCATACTTAGTTCATTCTCCTTACCCAAAAGACAATCTATTATAGATAAAACCTTCACATTTATACTTGAAAAACTACACATCAAGCTAAAGTATCTGTGTATGATTGCACACTTTGTAACTCAATTGTCTAAATTACCATCTCAACAAAAATCTGTCGTGTATATCCACTATTTTTATCTGCACTTAATATAAACTAAAATTAATGTGCATACACATTTTTGTGCAACCAAAAATGGAAGTTCAGGCTTTTTCCCATGGCTTAATGATAATCCAATGTTTAAACTAAAGGACTTGTCACATTCCATCTTCTCAAAGCTTGCATACAGTGAGATTTGAAGATTTTAACATGAGAAGCAAAACTGAAACTCCACACAACAACTAGAGTAGAACCAAAGACCGAGAGATAAAGTATAATCAATAGAATTTGAAAACACCAATTCAGGAACTATATGCATAAATAGTGCAAGAAGTAAAACAAACAAAAGAGAAATGATGAGAAGGGAATAAAGCCTTACATGGAAAAACTTATCCCAGAGCTTCTCAAAAGGTAATGAACCAGGAGTCAGAAACATGAAAGCAATTTTTGGGGTCTTTGATTGAACAGGAGGTGTCTTCAAAATTTCTCTAAAAACAACTCGAGCTGCAGTCTCATCATCAGTTAATTCCCGTGATGGAACATATGGTTGCTCCTTAATCATTGCACAACCACTTGAAGAAAAGAGAGAGCATGCCACAGATCTTCTTGGTGGGTAAACTAAGGCAGCAATCAGAAAAATGCTCACCAAAGAAACCAATACAATAATCCATGTAGGCCTCTTTAAATTTGGTCTCTGTCGTGATCCAAACATGATTATAATATTTTTTATGCCTGGGTGAAATGCATGAACTATCTTCATTTAAGATGAAGGTATCATAACAGAATCCCAAAGCATCTTTCAAATTCTTTATTTTGCCAGTGAATTAGTCTTGTCCTAAATATAGAACGAATAGTATCTGCCAACCAGCAACTTCTACCACTGATACACCAGAATCTGAAAACATATAGGTATTTAAAGCTTCAAAACCATGTTTAAGCTCGCAAAACATGCTTACGTAAAGTTGTGCTTCCATGGTTATTTACAATCAAGATAAACAGAATTTGGCACTTACATATTTCAACCACAAGCCTCTATTCTTCATTTCTATGAAGCACGCAGCAGAGAACGAGAGAGAGATCACAATTTTGCTACAAAATAATAATGCATACATACACAATTATTAGGTGGAAACTAGCAATGTACTCTAAGCATGGATCATATTGTTTAATGCTATCCCATAAAACCAAAACAGTCAGAGAACCCTAACATATCAATGTAGCACATGAACACATACCATTCTTGAGGTATTTACTCAACTTCCTTCTTATAATTCTAGTCTATTTCTTCAAACATAAGCATATCCTTCTTTTATGAGTAATCAATAAAAAAAAAATTAATGCATAATCCCAGCTTTGCCCTCAACTTATTTTCATATTCTCTGAATGCTGGTATAGTAGTGAACTCCCATGATCATAAGATACAAATTAATTATAGCCCTATTGTTAACCGAATAACAATAGCAATCAATCATCATCCTTCTTTTTTGTATTGATGAGTTACACACCCCGTGAGTCTTAAACCCTAACCTCACCCTCCAATCCATCCCATTAGGGAGTACTAGTTGAGTTATAACTCATTGGTAATGGTTATCATATATAAATATATCAAAGTCGAAACACAATAAGAATCCAAATTAGTTCTAATCGTAATATAAATTTTGTGTTTTCATGCGTAAGCACAGGCTATTGTAATTGCCATTCACTGACAGAGATACATTACATAGTACATTCATGCTTACAAATCAACCAAGACAAATTAATTATAGATAGAGAGAATCAGATACTTTCCAATCTCAATCTAAACAATGAAGGTCCATATATATGTAAATACATTAACCAATCTCATTGCTAAACAAAAAACAGAGCTGATCATAAAGCTAAGTCTGAATCTTAAGCAAAAAGAACAAAAAAAAAAAAAAAAAAACAAACCCAGCAGATCCACATCTCCGTTTATAGCTTTGATCATCACGCGTTTCAAACAACAATCAAAGTATTGAAATCCAATTCTCAAAATAGAATGAAACAAAGAGAAAACACACACACAAATCACAGTAATGAGAATATTGTGAAAGTAATATGTACCTGTGATTTAGAATACGAAAGATCCAAAAAAAAAAAAAAAAAACCAGAGAACTTTCAGTCACTATTGGATCGTGTAAATATTACAATGCTATAGAAACACACCTACAAAAATGAAAAATGTGTGTATGTATATATATATATATATATATATAATGCGTGTAATATATAGTTATAGAAATCTAAATCTAATATAACAAAGAAAGAAACAGAAATGGTGAAATGCTCTCAAATCGGTGGTGACCATTTTGTGGTGGTGGTGGGAACTATTTACATATATATATTTTTGTGAGTGGGATCATCATTATACTGTTATAGATTATCGCCACCATTCAATGAGGATGCAAATTACTGCTATGTGACCGTCAATCAGAATACGCCACGTCGGCTTTAAATTGCAAACGCAGCAATGTGATGCTCCGCCGTTAACTTTTCCGTTCATCTTCTTCTTCGTTTTTTTTGGTTGAGCAGAGCACGGAGAACTGGAGAAGGTAAGTTTAACGGGGAGATTCAAAAAATTTCCGTTAGTTTTTGCCTGCGTGGAGCTTAGTTGGGTTTTGTACATGTGGGCCACTTGGCTAGTTTTTATTGGGTGGTTTTGTCATTATCGCGTGAATTATTCCGCAGGTTTGGAGGCAACATTCGACATCACACTGGCGAATGTAAATAATTGGCCAACGCCCTTAAAATGATCAATTTTGTTTCGAGCTGCTTAATTCTGCGATGAAACCGAAATGACTGAATTAATATAAATAAATGTGAACTTTGAATATAATTATTAAGTAATTAAAAGAATTTTAATTAATGGTTATATTGATGAATTAAAAATAAATAAATAAAAATCTTGTTTTATTTTTGGACAAATTTTACTTATTAAATTGGTTGTAGTCTAAACTTACAATTTTACTCAATAAAATAAATATTACTATATATTTTGAAAATCTAATCGCTGAATTGTATCTTCTTTACGTTTTTAATATACATGTCAAATTTTGTGTCAATCATATATTATCAATAAACTTATATTTTATACATAATTTTGAATTACAAAAACTTGCAATTTAAACAATTATTGATGACATAGCTATTGATTTTTAATTTTCTAGAAATTTTACAAGTATGAAGGATATAATAAGAACATGTTATCCAATTGTGGATTTGTCAAAATTCACTTCCAATAAAAAGATATTTAGTAAGATTATATTCTAAGACTACAATCAATGTTGTAACTAAATTTTGTCATTTATTTTATTGTTCCTAGATTGTGTATTGAATCATGGGTTGAAATTGATTGTGTCATGTCAACCTCTTAATTAATTGTTTATATTAGAGTTGTTAAGGCTTGAAACAACTATTAAATTGATCAAATTAGGGTTGAGCCATGTCTTCGAATATTCATATCTCGACATGATAAAACATGATCCACTAATTTGAATTGTCATCATTAGACAAGACAGTGTATAAAATCATCCATGTATATATTATGCAAACAACTCACATAATTCATTAAATCGATTATCTGAATAAAAATAAATAGTATTTAGGGGAATTTTCCTCCAAACAATCATGAAGTAAACTTTTCTTACAAGATTGTGCTCCATATTTATTTCCAAGTAATGATAAATCATCCAAAATGAAAACTGCTCAATATTTTAGAAATAAAACTATTTTTATAGTATGTGATTAGCCAATTTTATCTTGAATTTAATTAATGAGATCAACTATCATTCAAGTTGGAGTAACATTATTTTAAAAAAAAATTAAGTAAATAATTGTCAAACATACTATGCATATTATTATTACTAGTTTGTAACTTGTGCCTACGCACGAGAATGATGAATTGTAATGGTGCTATTGATATTAGCTTGGGTTATAAAACATATAAGATATTAGTTCGACCTAGACATTTAGATGTACTAAAATAGCATTTTCTTGTAATTTTCATGATATTAGTTATGTTAAGTTTCTCATTACACTGCAATTATGTATTTAATTTTGAAAATCACCACTGGATATTACATATACAATATCAATTCACAATCACTTTCCGTGAAATGCTACTAAATAAAATAAAATAAAAATGGTCCAATAGTATCTCCTAAACTGAATGGGGATAAGTGCATATATGAGATCGTTTAGCTCAATTGTGTTGGGGTTTATACCCTAAAATCTAATTTATTGACATGACATAAATAATTAAATTATTTAATTATATGAGACTATTTATTAATGAACTAATGAGACATTATCTTAGTCCATGAGATGCATAGTATGTGATTTATGTGAAAAGTCACAAAAAATATAAATTACAAGTTCTTTATAAACTCAGAATTTTAGTTCATAGCCGGTGATGAAATTGGGTATTTCATTTGCGAAGACTATAATATATCAACTAAGATGATTTGTCTTGATCATGGAAGTGAAGACTTTTAGTTGATATGTTTTAAGAGTTAATACATATTGAACTGGACCACTGTGAGATTTATTATTCTCCTAACGACTATCAAATGAATAATAAATCTCATGATTTCTATTTACATCAACTCTAAATCCTAAGAGAAGAATGGACTTGATCATGAAATGTACGTTACTTTGATATATCATGAGTGAGATCTATAAATTACGGTCAAAATCTCAGTATGTTGGACAGTCGTATTTAGTGTTGATGAAATATATATTTTCAAGATAAAATTCATAATCTTTTAACAGAGATATAAAATATTTCCTTAAGATAAGTTTAATGAGTTTGGTTATTCAGAGTATTAGGTCCAACCACTTTAATAAGAAGTTACTAAAATATGTATTTATGAAATTGGATTTCATAAATATATGATAAATAATATAAAGGATTAAACCGTGTACTCAAGAATTAAGATGTAGTAATTTTCAAAATGGCAGTCTACATTCATGATTTTGTATTATTACGAATATTTTAATGAAAGGGTTGCATGTATAATAAAGTCTTGAGATATAATTTATTAAAAAGGCCTAGAGTGCAATTATATTCTTATAGTGATATTGATTATAATTAATGGTAGCTTTAAATTTACCAAGAGTTGATAGAAAAACCCAAGACTCATTGAAACTAGAGTTTTATTTGTTCACTTTGATCCCCATTCAAGCCATAAACAAAAATCCAATTGAGTAGGCCCAAAAGGCTAACCCAATTAGATAATTAGTCTTTATTTAATAAGAGTTATTAAATAAAGAAACTATTAAGATAGTTATGTACGTATGATGAAAATAAAAGAAATCAGTTTTTCTCCACAAGGAGAAAAAGAAAGTTTTTTTTTTTTTTTTTCTTTGAGAATCTATGTACAAAAAGACTGATTGAGAAACCACACATCTTGGGCACCATGTGGAATTAAGATGAAGATTAAAGGCATTCTCAAGTCATGATTTTGAAATTCACTGCATCAAGGTACGTTTCTTATTCTTTGTTCTAGAATTCAAGGTTACATATTATCTTTTTGATTAAAGTAGATCCGTGCTTGTTACTTCCACTGTGTGTTTTGTATGAGATATAAAACCAGGTTTTCCAACAAATTGCAATTTGTTATGTTCAAGATCCTGGCATACAAAATATTTGAATAGAAATAGTATAAAAAATATGCTCATTAGTTTAGAGAAAAAATAGCAGCAAAAATCTAAACAATTTAATTTGTATGGAAAGTTAACAAAAACAAAATTCAAATTTGAATCTAATTAAATTTTCTATAAGCATTGGCTATATATATATATATATATATATAATTAAAATTTTTTTTTTATGGTTTATTTATATTGAACTCATCGTTTTCTACGTAGAATTAGACTCATTTGGCACAAATTTAAAAAAAAAAAAAAAAAAAAAAAAAAAAAAAAAAAAACATTATATGAGACACGTGATGTAAAATTAAACTCTAATTGAATTTCGATTTTTACACTGAATTAAATAACTTGACACAAAATTTTAAAATTTTAATTAGATGAAACACGTGGCGCAAAATTATACTCTAATTAAATTTCAATTTGAAATCTAATTGGATTTTTTCTCTACTTTGCCTATTAATATATACTAGTATGTAACCCATGCTATCGCATGGGAATGGATATATTATTAATCATGAGTTTATTCATATATAAAAGACACCCAGTTAAGTCTAAATTTATATTATTAACCATAAAATTTTATTAACAAAACTTAGCAGTATATATATGTATAAAAGAAGCGAGTTGGACCACAATAGATTGATATAGTATACAAGTTACAGTCGCAGTCATGCGTACATTGAAAGGGTAATTAAAGGGTAATTAAGCCCACACAATTAATTGGTTCTTAAGTAAATAAAACTTTAGAGACATTTGACACATCAATCAAACTTAAGTAAAAAAATGTTTAAAAGTAGCACAACTATAAGCCAAAATAGAGTAATATGAAACTAAATTGGCAGCTATGAAGCTACTAAGAGAGAGGTGTTTGCCATAAAGGGGACTAATTAATAGGTTTAAAAATTCACAAGATTGACATTGGATATTCTTCTCATGTGCTAAATATTGTTTTCAGCGAGGTCACACCAAATAGGTTGAAAGCCATCTTCGTGCAAGATTGATATCTGCAAGAGAAGTCAATCATCAAGTAAGGACCAAAAAATTTCAAAAAATGTTAATATTGAGTCAATGTATGTACATACACACAAACCCATCACTATATCAATTAAGGGAATCAAAATTAAATGGAAATATTACACAGAAAGATGAACCTTGGTGACGATCTTTATCCAAAAGATTCATTCAAGCTTTTGAATCTTCAATCTCTACTGGTAATTGAAATTTTCGTGGCTTAAAAAAAATTAAGATTTCAAAAAATAAAAGACCCTCAGAGTTGTACTCATTTTGTAGTTTTATGATGGGTCATTTTGTAACATGATGGACATTTGTGTGAAGAAAAAACCTCTAAAATTACATGGCTGATAAAAGAAATTCTCTCCAATCTCTTTTTATAGAGAGATGGATTGGTGCGTGTTTTTATACATCCTTCATAGTTGTATTATCACGAAGCAAATCCAATGGATTTAGATTGATACTACCGATTCCCAAAGCATGAGTATTTAATGTATTATTAATTTCATCTCATCTCATTACCAAGTCCAAAGAATTTTAATTGGAATTCAATTTTTCCAAGTGGTGCATCTCTTGCAATATTCTTTTATTTTTTAGTTTTAATTAATTTTTTGAAATTTATTTTCAATTCCCATGGCCATTTTTCATATTCGGCTTCTTGTTAAAGCTCCCTTGGCACTTTGAAGTTTGAACCAAGAGAACAATGAACCTACGTAAAAATAAATAAAAACAATGAATCGGAATAATGGTTCTCTCAAAAACAACCCCAAATCATATTATATTCTTTTAATTATTTTCTTTGTACACGTGTATAGTAAAATTGGACCCCAGTTTCAGATTCTAATTGAACAATTGGAATGACACATGGTACAAAATTGAAACTCTAATTTGGAATTCTATTTGAGTTTCTCTCTGCTTCACCTATTATTATATATATATATATATATGAATATGTTTTTTATAGTTTATTTATATTGAACTCCTTGTTTTCTACATAATATTAAACTTACTTGGTACAAAAATTAAAAATCTTACATTAGATGTGTAGGAGCATTAGGCCCAAAGAGCTCATTATTTATGTATATATTGGGCCTAAGGCCCAAGCTGAGGACTAGAAGTTGTCCGATGATGAGTAAACATTGTCAAGGGAGTTCGTGTTAGTAGATGAAGAAGTCAGTTTTAGTTATAATGGCCCAAGAGGGTGGTCTGAGAATGAATGTTTCCTTAGCTAATCAGAGCCGAGGTTTGAATAGGTAGTCTGCCGTCCAGGGGAATATTCCAGGAAGTTCTGTTGGTACGGAAGCATTGCAGAAATATATGACAGGGAAGAGTCCTAATATATCTAAGGGAAAAGCTACTATCACTGCATTAAATGCTTTGTAACTAACTCTTTGGCCGCATTAATATGGAGGTAATACTTGAACAGTGATTTTCAGTCTTACAACTATTACATAAAGATTTTAGAAAGGTGTTGATGAGACAAGTATTAAGAAAAATCATCTAGCTTGTAGGTGGAAGATAAGAAGAAAGGGGAAGAGAGTATAAAAGAAGAAGGAAGTAATGAGAGAAGGGGATCAAGAAATTAAGAGGAAAAGATTGTAGCAATCAAGAATTGCATTTGTAATCAAACTTGAGAGAAATATATAAGAATTGATTTCCTCAGACTGTGTCGAGTACGATTTTCTTTAGTTTAAACTTGTCTATTTTCATTCTCTTGTGATATGAATCCATTTTCGTGAGTGTCTGATTCATTAAGACCCAGTTTTTCTAACACACTCTCTACAAATTCATTGTTTCGGATTTTTTGAGCCTAAGTCCATCCGCCTTGTGGGTTAAGGACTCAAATCTAATCCTTACAAGATGAGACACTTAAAGTAAAATTATACTCTAATTGAATTCCAATTTTTACATTGAATTAAATAACTTGACACAAAAATTTGAAAACTTAGATTAGATGAGACACGTGGTCGAGTTAAGTGACTCTTGGCTAGTACTTAAAGTTTTATTATAATTCCTTGAATTATAAAATAGCATAGAATAGACAATTGTTACTTCAACTATAATGAATTATTTCACCTTGCCCTTTTATCCTTTTTCATGATGTTGAAAGAAGCATTGGTTGTCATTTGCACTGAATGGCATATACTCAAGTAATAGTACAAAATTTTCTTAGCAAGCTATCAAGGAGGTGACTTTTATGGTCCCAAATCAGTGTTTCAAGTTACATCTCCAGAAAATACAAGGTCACATATCTTTTCCTCTAGGGAGACGGTTTCCTGAGAACGACTGTTTAATTGCAGGCTCTTCTTTTCCTTCCTATAGACGCCTGCTTCACTTATTCTACCACAATTTTCAAGTCCAGCCAATACCACATTGTATGTGCCTAATGTAGGATAAATTCCTTTCTCTAGCATGGTTTTATAAATTTGAAGTCCCTTGTCAGCATTGCCTACTGTGAAGTAAACACCAATTAAAGCAGTGAAAGCAGCTGTGCTCTTCTGATCATCAGGCAATAGATCAAATATTTTTGCAGCACAAGCAGCCCTTCTTGCACAACCAAGCCTATAGATCAAAAGCACACTTAGATACGTTCCAAGAGAATGTCCAGCCCCAATCATGGCCTCAACAACCTTCACCACCTTTGCATATGAGTTTGATCTGATTAAAATGCCTATCAAGGAAAGATATGCAGTTCTCTCAATGATTATTCCTGTTCTTACACTATATTTGAAGGCCAATAAAGCACCACTGCGTCTTCCATGACCACAATTTTCTTTGATGATTGCTGAGATAATTGCAGAATCCAATTGCATATTCTTATCCATAATCCCAGTAAGTAGGCGGCCAATGGCTACAAGATTTCGCTTTTTCAAGAAAATCAGTAAAAGCCCTCTGTCTATGACATAAGAAGCGTCAGAAGCCCTTGGTCTAATCTCAAATGCCTCCTCCTTGCTGATAGACTCTATAGAAAAATGAGGATTAACTTCCCTGAGAAGCACTGTACTCTTGCCAGAACTTTTTAAGGCTTCAAGTGCTCCCAGAAATACAGGATAACGCAGAACAAGGCGGCTTTCTTTCATATACTGGAGGATTAGAGTTAAAGCCTTTGTCTCCCCAGCTTTGGAACATTTCTCAACCAATATATTGCATGCAGCTTTATCAGGTTGTATCCCAGCTTCTTGCATTTTGCTAAAAATCTCAAGGGCTTCTTCATATTTTCCTGGAACCCATTACAAAAAGGAACAATTAGCCCCAGCATTTTTAGTACACAATCAGAGAGGTTTTGGGCGTTTTGTATCTGATCCTTCTGGTCAAAGCTATAGGAAGTTTTGCTAAAAAGAGAATAAAAGAAAATAATTACCCCTTCAGGATCTTCATAACCTAGTAAAGACATCCCAAAGTGCTAAAAGCAGGAGCACCCGAAGTGAATATGCAAAGAATATATATTAAAGAAAAGCTTTTTTGACTACGATAATTTATCATGTTACCATGATATTCCTTGCCACGTATTAATTTAAGCAAATAAATTATCTAAACCTTGATTTCACCATTACTTTCATATCATTGTGAATTTCAAAACTGAGAAGTTCAGAATTAATTCGTAAGGACAAAATATTGACAGCATTGACTGGTATCATTGCGATGAACAGGAACTGAAAACTACTAAATGAAATTAGAAATGGTGAGATGATAAAAATGATTCACAACAACTAACTACAATGCTCAAGTAATCTTAAACAAAACATAATAAAATTTGTTTGAATGACAGGTTCATGGAAGAAGTCTTTAATTGAACCCGATGCCACGTAGCTGAAATGTTGCATACTAAACCCATGCATTTCAAAACAGAGTATATCTGATTTGAATAAATGGGATGTCAACAAGTAGCCAAGTACTCTATAAAATCATCTGCATATAATGTCACAAAGGCAGAGCTAAGTGGGTAAATGATTCCTCGAAAGTAGAAACTTAATAAATATAAATAAGTAGAGTGCATAGTTTTAGATTTTATTTTAGTACAGTATATAATTAAAGTTATTTGCTCCAAGCAAAGTAAGCGCCCAGGTAGACAATTTAACAAACAATTGAAGTGCACCAAGGATACAAAGAAGTATAGCACTCACCAGAACCCACAAGGTACTCCATTAAGATAGTGTAAGTATGACAAGTTGGAGAAAACCCAGATCGAAGCATCTCCTTGTAAACCTCAGTAGCCTCTTTAGCTCTGTTATTATCAAACAGAAGCTTCATATAAGCAGTATAGGAAACAACAGTGGGAAAACAACCATTACCCTTCATTTCTTCCCACACTTTGATTGCCCCATCAACATCACCACAACTAGAAAGCCAATGCATCAGCGAAGTGTAAGTCACAGCATCAATCTTCAAGCCCTTCTCTTGCATTTGTTCAAAAACATGCTTCATTGAGGCAACCCTCCCAGCTTCTCCAAAAATGTCAAGCATGGTTGTGTAAGTAAACTGGTCATGCTTAAACCCTTTTAGCCTCGACGCCCAGTTGAAAAAAAGCCAAGCTTTTTCCATTGGTGGATGGGTTTTGAGAACTTGATTGACTGTGTAAGAGTCCCATCTTATAGAAGAGAGATTGTCTAGTTCTTGTTTAGCAGAATCCCATGTTGAATACTTCAAAAGTTTGTATATTTTTCCCACTGTGTCTCTCATATATTCTTTGGGGTTGACAGTTTCTTCGTTGTTAACTGATTTGAAAGGTTTCTTAGTCTTTCTGTTATAGAAATTGGTAATGGGTTTGTTTTGTTTGTGTTGGCGAAGGGAATGTAGGAGTTTAATCGAACTGTTTCGATAACGAAGAGGTTGAACACCACGGATAGAGAAAACGAAGGCAATTTTTTTGAGAAATCCATGGGAATCGTTTGTGTTGCGCATGAATTACAATTTTACAAGGTAAATTCTTGAGAGTCTTCTCCTATGTACGAGGTGGAACACCTAAGAAGGTGACAACAATGGCAGATGTGAAGATGAAAATGCTGCGCAAACGTCACCGTTAATGGACTGAGAACTGTTGAGTGTTGGAATGAAACGAGTCGTTTTGGCAGACCAAGATATACTAAAACGACGCCATTTTAAAAGACCTGCTGAGCTTTTTAAAAAAAAAAAATTAAAAATCTATAGTTTTTCCCCCTTGTTGAGATTGGTTTAAAATAGTTACTTTAAGAAATAATGCAAAAGACTCTTTGGATTGGGTGGAAACTGAATTATAAAACTTGGTTTCCACCACTCATAATCCAAAAAACACGGGACCCACAATAATAGTTTGTTTGACAAAATTTTTTAGTGTTACTTCCATCACTCAAAACTCAAAAAAAATGAGTTTGAGTGATGAAAACTAAAAACACAATTTTTGTGTTTTCAGATTATAGAATATGATTTGTATCTAATTTGTGACATACGTGGTTCTTGGCTTTGAAAGTTGGCTCTCCCAACTTCCTCCGTTGTAGTATTAGGTTTCCTCCTATGGGAATTTGTTCGCCTTGTAGTAAATTATTGGCTCCAAGGCTTGGGTTTTCTTTGGAAGGTCTAGCTAATTCTTGTGATTGTAGTATTAGGTTCTCCGTTGTGGAAAGTTTCCATTACTCAAAACTCAAAAAATTGAGTTTGAGGTATGAAAACTGAAAACACAATTTTTGTGTTTTCAGATTATGGAATATGATTTCTATCCAATTTGTGACATATATGGTTCTTGGCTTTGAAAGTTGGCTCTCCCAACTTCCTTCATTGTAGTAATAGGTTTCCTCCAATGGGAATTTGTTCTCCTTGTAGTAAATTATTGGCTCCAAGGCTTGGGTTTTCTTTGTAAGGTCTAGCTAATTCTTGTGATTGTAGTATTAGGTTCTTCGTTGATTGGCTCCAAGGCTTGGGTTTTCTTTGTAAGGTCTAGCTAATCCTTGTGATTGTAATATTAGGTTCCCCGTTGTGGAATTTCATTCTCCTTATAGCAAATTAAGTGCTTCAAGGCTTGGGTTTCCTTTGTGGCATCTGGGAAACACTTGAGGTTGTGGTATTAGATCCCTCTGTGGAATTTCATTCTCCTTGAAGTAAATAAATTGCTTTAAGACTTTGGTTTTCTTTGTGGGGTTTGGGAAAGACTTGTTTTTGTAGTATTAGGTTCTCTTATGTGTAATTTCTTATTTTCATTATAGCAAATTAAGTGCTTCAAGACTTGGGTTTTCATTGTGGTGTCTGGAAACACTTGTTATGTAGGTAATGGATGATCTTGCAAGTAAGTGGAAAATGCTTTCCATTTCTGATAGGGATGGTAAGAGCATGGTCCTATCTACAAGTAAACAGTACTAAGAGTAAGTTTTAACAGCAAAATTTCTAACTAAGAGGAGTGTTAACATTGATACAGTGGAAAAAAATTTTAGGCCTTTATGGCGTACCACTCAAAAATTTAATGTTAGAGATGCTGGTGAAAATCATCTCTTGTTTGCCATTTTGTTTTTTTATCTCCTGGTGTTGCTATCTATTGGTGAAACATTAGGAGATGTTCAGCGAATGGATGAGCAATCTGAAATGATTGGAGGTAATTTCTTAAGGGTTAGGGTGGTCATAGATATCTCTTAACCTTTATCTAGAGGAAGGAAAATTTCTCTTGAGGATGGTTTGGAGGAGTGGATTTCATTTAAGTATGAATGCCTCCCAAATTTATGCTATTGGTGTGGGAGGGTTACTCATGATGATAAGGACTATGTTCTTTGGCAACGAAGTAAAGGCACTATGAAATTGGAGGACCAGCAATTTGGACCTTGGATTAAAGCAACCCAATTTAATCCTTCATGTAAGTCTATGGTGGAAGTGGCTGGTTTTGGTGATGATTAAATCCAAAGAACACAACATTATCATGGATTTATTAGTGGTAAAAATTCTCTGGCTAGGATGACTATGGTTCAGAATATGATGAAGAAGAGTGGCTGTGATATCTCTAAGTTGAGGTTGCCTGGAAGTTCTCTGGTGGTAGTTGCTAGTGATGTTGAGCAGTTAGATGTGTCAATTGCGAAAGTTACTGAAATTTCAAATAGGAGTATGAGAGTTACTAAGTTTGAGGAGACATTAAAGGAAATTGATAGGAGCCTTTCCGTGGATAGTGGGACTTTGTTAATTGATGGCAAAAATCTAAGGGATACAGTTTCTGAAAATAGTGAAAAAGCATATCTTTTGGTGGCTCCTAATTTAGTGCTAAATAAGCCTCTATCTGTGAAAGAGTTTGACTCCAGCAAGGATGTGCAAAGATTTGATAAAAATTTGAGCAAACCTACTCCTAAAAATAATGAAGTTTCTGATCTATCCATCTCATCTTTGGAGAAGGGCAGTATGAGTAGGAAAGGAAAACGTAGTTGGACAAGAATCTCCACAAAGTTTACTCAAGTTGGGGGTGGAGAAAAACTGGAGGACTCGGGGTTAAAAAGGAAAATTTTGGACATGTTCAAGTTGCATACCATGAAAAGAAAGTGAAGTTTAAAGAAGAGACTTCAAAGCTGAGTGTTCTCTTGGCTACTCACCTTAGATCGATGGAGGTTACTAGGCAACCTCATGGGGAACAATGAGTCTATTAAGTTGGAATTGTTGAGGGCTTGGGAAACCTTGCACAGTTAATGCCTTGAAGAAGGTAATTAAGGTAGATGATTCCAACATTGTTTTCTTAATGGAAATAAAATCTTATAGAGATTGGATGGTGAAAATTCGTGATGGTTGCGGATTTAAACATAGTCTAATTGTTCCTAGCAGAGGAAGTAGTGGAGGTTTGGCTTTAGTTGCCTTGGTTGGTTATTGGAAATTTTAATGAACTGACTGGACTATCAGAGAAGGAGGGTGGGGCT
The DNA here is from genome assembly GCA_030445155.1 of Quercus variabilis. Taxonomy (NCBI): domain Eukaryota; kingdom Viridiplantae; phylum Streptophyta; class Magnoliopsida; order Fagales; family Fagaceae; genus Quercus; species Quercus variabilis. Next base: position 22,322,107 of record CP129456.1, on the reverse strand, counting down.
ACTAGACTAACTCAACAATTGCAGCGGTTTATATACACTTTGAATTGGTGGTCTTCGTGATCTGGGATTTTTAGGTCCTAAATTTACGTGACTGTATCAACAAGCTGATGGAACTCAAATTAGAGAGAGGTTGGATGGGTGGTTGCAACATGTGATTGGTGTATCAAATTACCACAGGCAAAACTTTTTCATAAAACTTCATTTGCTTTAGACCATAATCCATTACTTCTGCAATTGTTTAGTGGAACACAAAGGAAAAAACATGGAAATTTTTTTCAATTTGAAGCTATGTGGTTAAAACAAGCCAGTTGTGAAAAGGTTGTGTCTTCTACTTGGGAAGAAGGGTTGTTTCTTAATGTTGATTTTCAGCTTATGCCCATTTGGATACCGTTGATTTTGCTGAAACTGAAAATTGAAAAATACTGTAGCAAAACACGAGTATTGTAGCGCATCTGAAAATATAAAAGGGTTGCATTTTATTGTAGTTCAGCTAAAAACACATTTTTTTCCCACCAGAGAAATCGACGAGGTCCAATGTAGGCGAAGAGCCCAAAAGAGAAATCCACGAGGAATGTCACCTAGTCTGACGCTAGCGAAAACAGCCCAGTCCTTTCATAAACCCATTTCACCCTCTTCCCCAATTTCACTCCTTTCCCACCCATGACAGTACTCCTTGAAACTTGAAGCTGAATTAGCCTGAGCTCAAAAACCAGAAGCAAAACACAAATGATTCCCACTTCCCTAAGGTGAGTGTTCTCAAAAAAAAAAAAATTCACTATTTTCTATCTTGTCTTGTTCGAATTTCAGTTCTTGTTAATGGGTTTCTTTTCATTTGCTAGAATTTACTTCATCTGATTTCATAGAGTGCAAGTTTAGTCCTCTCTATTCATTTGCTGGAATTTCAGTTCTTGTTAATGGGTTCATTTGATTTCTTTTTACAAAGTTTTGATCTTTAGGCCACATTTTGATTGATTGAATTGCTAATAGTCAGTCAATCAGTAATAGTAATGTGTTTTACTTCTTGCTTTATCTTAATTTGTAAATTTAGCTTGTTTCCCCTGGCAGCTACATAGGAATGGCCTTGTTAAAATTAAGCATTGTTTTGCTAAAATTATGATTCAAGCATTGTCTTCCTCAAATTACTAGTTGTTGCTTTTATATAGCTTATTGTTTGATAGAGATTTTCCATTTTTTATGGGCATCCATAACAAACTATTTTGTTTATTGTTTGTGTACTCAAAAACTCTGTTTGTAAAACATTGTATACATCTACTTGTAGGTGCAGGTACACTCTTGTTTATGTCTGTGTGCAAAACTATGAGTTTCATATTTCTTTTTCTTTTTCCTTTTTAACATTATGAAATGTTAAATCAGATTCTTGCTCCTATATATACTGAAGCCATTACAAAGATTGTGTATGTGTTCTCCGTGGGAATCAAAATTGCAATTATCAACTTCTGTAGGCTGTTTAAACAATAAAATTACTCTTTGGAGAAAATGAATTTTATTATTTCTTGAAATTGCTTGTCCCTAATGAGTTATTAAGTTAACATTACTTGTTGTAATAATCTGAACCTCAGTTAAATATAATATTAGCAAATTGATCTTTGATGCTAAACAATTTGGTGAAGTAATGAATCTTCATTCCTATTAAGATTTTCCTGTTTATCACATTGCTTTTGACTCCTATGAGTGGATGACAAATAATGGAGATCCGTTGTTTCATTGGCATGTGGCTGGTTAGCTCTCTTTTTAATTAGCATTTGTCCATAAATGGATTGGCACTTCAGTTTGTCCTAACAAATATTAAGCCTCTTTAAGATGATGCCATATCTGTTTTGTGTTGTTTCATTGCAGGAATTTGGGGTCTTCTAGCCTTTCACCTGGCTGATGATTCCATTCTACCATTCAATTACCTATCTTATGCTAAACAATTGCAAGTACTCATCTAATCTTATTTTGGTTATTTTATGAATTCTTCTATGCTTGTGTATCTCCAGTGTGTGTGGTTTGGGAAATACTGATTAATTAATCTTGTAGTTGGAATTGCTTGTGAAAAAAGAAAAGAAAAGAAACATGTTTTGTTTAGGATTAAATGTATATTTGGCACTACAAGAGTACAAGTACCATAATATACACCATAATGTTTAATGTATCTCAATGCATTCCCTATGATAATGGCTTGCCATGAAGGCAACTGATTTTCTGAAACCTGGCTTGGTCCAGTGCATCTCTAGGCAGCTCTGATGCACGAGCAACTGCACTGGGTGGCATACTATGCTGCACTAGTGTGGCAGCTGATGCTACATCACTTGGTGCACTAGCTGCTGCACTATGAGACAAGTTGAGCTGTATTGGTGATGCACCCTCTGTCTTTTTACATCATTTGCATTTTGTTTCTATAAATCTAGTTACACTAACATGTTTACATAAAAAATTTTGAGTTACACATGGGGAGATAGTTTCTGTAGTTTCAAGTCTTAAATATATATGCCTCTTCCACAATAGTTTAAAGAAGATTTTTGTTTTCAAATTTTTAGAAATCAGTAAATATATTGGTGTTTCATAGGTCGTTATTGTGTAAACATGCTCAATTTATGATAATTCTCTAATGTGTAGTTCTTGGGGGTCATGTAGACCTGTTTACACGATGGTGTAAAGTGAGTTTAGTGTACTGTTCATTATTCCAAGCCAATGTAATATCTATTGCCAGTTCCTATGAATGTCGGAAACAAGTAACTATCTCTCCAGTTCTGATGGCCATTTTTGTGACGTTGAGAATTGCAAAATTAGGACATCCCTGAAACTTCATACATTTAATAGGAGGTTTTATAGTTGTCGTTATTGGTCACTAGTAAGTACCATATCTAAGTATTGGCAAAATATTTGTGTTGTGTGTTAAAGAACCAATTTGTTGTATTCCTGTTTATGTGTTGTACTGTATTGTGCAGGATGATGACCGTGCATGCAAGTTCTTCAAGTGGTTAGACACTAGCATTTGTTGTACGCGTGGCATAGCAACAACACCTATAGTTATTGCCAAATTCAACTGATTGGAGCATGCGGTGGAAGTTGCCAATGAAGAGTCGAAGCAAGCACACACCCTAACAGCTGCAGGATTGGAAAGGGAGCGAGTTGCAAAACGAAAGGTTGAAAGAGCCAAGTCTGCACTATTGATTTCTGAAGAGAAAGCAAAGAAGTTGACAATAGCTCTAGTAGTCTTGGAGGTCATGTTTCTAGTGTTGCTTATCTTGTCTACTAGGTTTGGGGAAGTCAAAATCAAGCAGATGTGTTTGCCATAATGAGATGTGTATGTAGGTAATAATTGCAAGTTGTATTATTACATTTGTTTTGTATGTTAATTGTACTATTGCAAGTCAGTTTATGATATGTATGTGGTTATACTTTTTAAAACAATGACGTTTGATGGAGATAATGTTAATAACCAAGTTGATGGAGATTGTAAGTTCTGTTGTTGTATGTGCATGTCTCTCTCTCTCTCTCTCTCTCTCTCTCTCTCTCTCTCTCTCTCTCTCTCTCTCTCTCTCTCTCTATATATATATATATATATATTGATAGATAGGGTTCTTGGTGTCTGTAAAACAAATTGAGAGCAGATTTTGTGTTTTTTTTTTTTTTTGGTATAAATTCCTCATACTTTACTGTTGCAATCTTAAAATCCATTGAGTTTATAAACAATATATTCTAAACACAATATTTATTGTTGCAATCTTAAAGTCTTTTTACTTCTTAACACGATAGTTTCTAAACAAAGAATTTCATACCATTGTTTAGATATTCAAACAATCAAGCAGCTCACAATAAATCTATGTGGTTCTTCAAATCCACCTTTTTAGGATTACATAATTGAATTACAAAGTTTCTAATGAAACCTGATAGCATCAACTGTTCTTGATATTGGAGCAAGAACTAACAATTTTCTGATACCTCTTCAGAAAAAGAAATCACTAGAAAGACACAATTTACTGATGTAGGACACAATTTACTATTTAATTATTGTAATTTATTATTTTTGGTATTTTTATGTAAAAAAAACGTTATTTTAGGTTTAGGTAATTTATTTCCTTGTTTTTAGGTGCATTTAATGCTTTTTAGGTCAAATTTGGGTTGTGGATTCAAGGAACCCCTCGTGGACTCAAGGTTTACTACCCAGGAACTAACAATTTAGTTTCTGTCCATCAAAGAGAGCATCGTGTGTGCTCTTCTTCAGGCTTCCGCGACATCAGTTGGTATCAGAGCCTTGACTTACCCTGGTCTGATGGCTAACCGGCGAGACGGTGACCACCACAACAATGACGGCGGTGACGACGTCAACAACCCAGTCCTCACTAGGGCTGAGTTTCTTAATTTTCATGATGAGAATCAGCAATTTTCTGAAAAGAGTCAAAAAATTATAGGCGAAATCCAGCAAAAGATTGCTACTCTTCTTGCTAGGAAATCATCTTACAGCAACAATGTTCGATATATTCAAAGACACACTCCAAACTACAAGAAAATTCCATTCTTTGACGGAGATATGTGTAAGATGGATTTTATTAACTGGCTTCTTGATTTGGAAGAGTATTTTAATTTTTGGAAGATTTGTGATGAAGAAAAGGTGCGGCTTGCATCTAATAAATTAGACAATGAAGCAGAAGAATGGTGGGAAGACATTCAAATTGATAGAAAGCGACAAGGTAAGCATCCAATTCGCTCTTGGCAAAGAATGAAAAGAGTATTAAGTGATTTATGGTTTCCTAATGACTATTATGATATACTAGATTATATAAGTGTTGATTATAAATCTATATATTCATATGAAAAGCAATATATTCAAAACCAAAATTATGATAGCCAAGTCCATGTGTCAAGTAAAGGAAAGGGTTTGAGGGTTGAGAAGAAGCAGCCTATTTCTAAAGAAAATTTTGAAGTGGTTTAAAAAGATCAAGATTTGCTACAAGTTATTGAATTGAAGATTGAAAATACTACTTGTCAAAAATTTGAAGAAGAGGTCGAAGAAACGAAGGTTAAGTTGATTGTGAATAATGACAGGAATGAAGAGATGGTAATTATTGAGAACGTTGTGGAAAATTCAATTGAGGTCAAATATGAGAATGAGTCCATAACTCACAATCCTCAGGTCTCAGTTGATTTGTTGAAGATGACTACACAATATGTTGATTTTCTTGGAGTAGAAAATTTTAATTTTACTATCTACCCTTTGTTGATTGATGTTGCAAATAAATTGAAGATTGATGAGAAGAAATTTTATGCTACACTTTATAACAGATTCAAGTTTCAGAAACGAATCAAGTTATTAAAACATTCAAAGTATTTGTTTATTTGGAGTGAAAGATTTCAGATTTCAAGAATGAACTCGAGGACGAGTTTATTTCAAGTGAAGGGGTCTGATGTAGGACAGAATATTCTAATTAATTTCTGTAATCTTTTATATTTGGTATTTTTATGTAATTTTCATTATTTTAGGTTTAGGTGGTTTATTTTCTTGTTTTTAGGTGCATTTAATGCTTTTTAGGTCAAATTTTATTCCTGTTATGGTTAGGTATCAATTAGGAGTTATTTTAGATTATATTTTCTTGTCTGTCAAGTTTTAAGGAGCCCTTAAATAGGTCCCTAAGTCTGTAAATGTTTTTCATAGTTTATTATCAATAAAAATTCAGACTTGTGTCTATTGTATTCTCTGGTGGATTCCAGACCTATCACCTTGTGGATTCAAGGAACCCCTCGTAGACTCAAGGTTTACTACCCAGGAATTAACAGTTTAGTTTCTGTCCATCAAAGAGAGCATCATGTGTGCTATTCTTCAGGCTTCTACGACATCAGTTTCTAATGAAACCTGATAGCATCAACTGTTCTTGATATTGGAGCAAGAACTAACAATTTTCTAATACCTCTTAAGAAAAAGAAATCACTAGAAAGACACTTTTAAAAGTAAATAAATTTGAAATGATTTCCATCATTAAACAATGGAAATAAAAAAACAATTGAAAAAATAAATGAATTCTCACCACCAAGTCTAGCTTTGACATGAGCTTGGAAAGTGCTCACCAGAAATGAAATCTCACGACCAAGTCTAGCTTTGACATGAGCTTGGAAAGTGCTCACCAGAAATGAAATCTCACGACCAAGTCTAGCTTTGAAAAAAAGAAATGAATTCTCACCACCAAATAAAAAATAATCATGTCAACGTAAGTAGTAAATATTTCAAAAAATATATTTAGGCAGTTTTATATTCAAACTATGGGGTAGACATTGATGCAATTAGAACTATGGTTTAATTAGTGACAAATCTCTTACTTACAGATGTCAATTATAAACACTAGCATAAGAAAAAAGAATAGGTAAGCATATACTAGATGAAAATTAATTAGGCCGTTTTATATTCAAATTATGGGGTAGACATTGATACAATTAGAGCTATGGTTTAATGAGTGACAAATCTCTTACTTACAGAAGACAATTATAAACACTAGCATAAGAAAAAGGAATAGGTAAACATACACTAGATGACAATTAATTAATAACCATTGTCTTACGTACACACTCATGGCAAGCATATAGTTTGTGCCAATACAAAAAAAGAAAAGAAAAAAAAGAGTGCAAGAGGTACATAAAGATAATTCGATTACTACAACACCAAGCCTAAGCAACTCGGACTGTAGACAAGTGTGTTCACATTGGCTGAACATTAACTGCAAATGTATTCCTATTGACTAAGTTATTCATGAAGAAGAAGGTGCTGAACATATGAAGGCGATCACCTGCTTGCATCCTAGGAAGACTTAACACCATGTCCATAATTGCTTGCATCTCATTAGCTACTGTGGTGCGAAATGGTGTATGAGTACTTACACTTCTACTTTCAACAATAATATTTGACATGCTCTTCAAAGAGTTGGACATGTCTTGCACAACTGAACTCTTTCTTCTTAGTTTCTTGCAAATTCCCCTGAAAAGGTAGACACCGTTTGCCAAGCCTTTCCCCTTATTCACTGCTGGTCTTGCTCTCGACGATGCTAGGCCTTCAACCTCCATTGGGTCAACTGAGTTCACGAGGGTTCACATTGGGGGTTGATAAATTCTTTGCTATCAGTAAAGTGCCCAGACCCTTTGGTGCATTCCTTTGGTATTTCACCACTCCTGCAGAATGCATTTTTCCCTGTTGCAACCGTGCCTTCAAACATGATTTCCATGGACTTAACATTCGGCAAAAGTTTGTTTTTAAAGGTTAATGCCTTGGGACATGCCTACATGTGGACAAATGGTAGGTAGAATACAATATAGTTGTAGACAGCTGAGTTTTTTACAATTATGTAAAGTAAACTAACTTGAACCTTTCGGGTCCACCACTCATTAGTGGCCTCAATAATCCCAGTTATAGGATCATAACCTAACCCAGTCTCACTAAAACACTCATTCTAAGCCTTCCACTGTTTTCTCAGATGATCCCATTTGTTTTTAAACTGCGTGTGAGTCACCATTTTTCCCATTCACCTAACTACTCAATCGCTGCATCAACCCCTTCCTTTCTCAAAAATCCTCCATGCCTCTTGCTGTCTAGGACTTGAGCAGTAGACAAATATCAATAAGCTTTTAGTTCCTTAGGTTCTTTCCACCTAGTTCTCACTTCATTACCATCGGCCTTCGATTTCCCCTTTCCTATTTTTGCTACAACTTCCTTTTATACTCATTGAGGCATTTCAATGAATAGTTTGTATGCATATCATAATCAGTTATGCATGCCCACATGAGAAATGCAAAGTAAACTCACATATAGTCCAAATAAAACATAGGCAAGAAAAGAAACACACAAAATTACACGAAGGAGAGAGAAACCTACATACTAATGTCATGGAAAACACAAAAACCATATACAAACGTTGAACATAAAACCATAGATTGAAACCTCATGGAAAACAATATAACTACACACCAATAGATCAGAGAGTATGAAAAGTTAGACATAACTTACTCGTGAATGTAGAGACCCACAGTGGCGGCAACGACGTCCTAAGCGGAGAGAAGGTGAGCTTGAGCAAAGCATGAAGGGATGGGTTCATTTGTTCCGTGTGGGTTTGCAATTACCGTATTTCAGCTTTTGTTTTGATGGTTTATTGGTTGGTGGGTAGATGGATTTCATTGAAGAGGAAGAGGACGAAGCATTGATGAAAATTGAAGACATCTCTGCACGGTAGTTGAGAGGAAGAAAGGGTAGAATGCAAAAATAGCCGTTGGAGAGAACGCATCGTTTTGTGTTTCTACTTTGTGAGTCAGAGTTTTGTGAACAGTACAGTACATAGTGCAACACGTTTTATGTTTATAATGCTCAAGTCCACACACGCACAGACATTTAATGAAACGGTGCGTATATACTTTCATTTTGCGTTTTAGCTGAGATTTTTTGCACGTTTACTTCCTGCCACTATAGTTGCGGGTCCTATGCCCATCAAAACGCAAACATGAAACGCTGTAGGAAACGTGGGATCCAAACGCTACCTAAATGTTTGAATAAGTATCGTGCAAAACTTGATATCTAGAATAAGGATGTATTCGGCCATGTAAGAAAAAAATATTTCTAGGCTACGTAAACATTTAGAATGGTTGGAACTGAAGGCTGCATGTCCAGAAAACATTAATGCCATGAGGGAAACTCGAGTTGAATTAAATTGTTGGCTTGATAACGAGGATATAATGTGGAAGCAAAGGTCCAGATTGAATTGGTTTCGAGATGGGGATAGGAATATAGGATACTTTCACTCCAAAGCTTCGACTAGATTCTAGAAAAATTGTATTAAAGGCATGGTTGATAATAATGGGTGCTATCAGGTTGAAGAAAAGGAGATTGACAAGATAGTAATTGATTATTATTCTGATTTATTCAAAAGTCTTCATGTCCCACAGAATTTACAGAATTGCTAGATGCAATTGAGCCAAAGGTATCTCATGCTATGAATTCTATGCTAACTTGTGATTTCCAAGAGGTGGAAGTTTACAAAGCACTCAAGCAGATGTATCCACTGGTCTTGATGGTATGCCCCTTTTATTCTTTCAGCATTTTTGGCCTACTATTGGGAATATTGTTACTAAAACAGTGCTGGATTTTCTTAATCTTGGTATCATTCCTCCTAAGTTTAATGAAACCCATAATGTTTAAGTTCCAAAGATTAAGGACCCTAAGAAAATTACTGAATTTCAGCCTATTAGTTTGTGTAATGTGGTGTATGAGTTAGCCTCAAATACCCTTGCCAACAGACTTAAGAAAGTGCTGCCAAAAACAATTGGTGACTCACAAAGTGCTTTTGTGCATGGAAGGTTAATAGCGGATAGTGTTTTGGTGGCTTTTGAGACTATGCGTCATATAAATCAGAAGAGAGGGGTCAAAATTAGAGAAATGACTTTGAAATTAGATACGAGTAAAGCATATGATAGGGTGGAATGGGTTTGTTTGGAAAAGATTATGGAGAAAATGGGTTTCAGCTCTAGGTGGAGAGAATTGATGATTCAATGTATTTCTTCTGTCACTTATGAGGATTAATGGGTCTTCCTGAGGTAATATTATCCCTTCTAGGGGTCCTCACCAAAGGGACCCTTTATCTCCATATTTATTTTTAATTTGTGCTGAGGGCTTATTTGGTTTAATTAAAAAAATATGTTCAGCATGGTGTTATGGAGGGTGTGACTGTTTGTCGTGTTGCTCCTATTATTTCTCACATATTCTTTGCAGAAGATAGTCTTATTTTTTGTAAGGCTAGTATGAATGATTGTAATTCTCTTCAACTGTTTGTCGTGGTGCCCTTTTAGCTTTGAAGCCCAGTTGAAAAAAAGCCAGGCTTTTTCCATTGGTGGATGAATTTTTAGAACTTGATTGACTGTGTAAGAGTCCCATCTTATAGAAGAGAGATTGTCTAGCTCTTGTTTAGCAGAATCCCATGTTGAATACTTCAAAAGTTTGTATATTTTTCCCACTGTGTCTCTCATATATTCTTTGGGGTTGTCAGTTTCTTTGTTGTTAACTGATTTGAAAGGTTTCTTGGTCCTTTTGTTATAGAAATTGGTAATGGGTTTGATTTGTTTGTGTTGGTGAAGGGAATGTAGGAGTTTAATCGAACTGTTTCGATAACGAAGAGGCTGAACACCATGGATAGAGAAAAAGAAGGCAATTTTTTTTTTTTTTAAGAAATCCATGGGAATCATTTGTGTTGTGCATGAATTACAATTTTACAAGGTAAATTCTTGAGAGCTTTCTCCTACGTAAGAGGTGGAACACCGAACCGAAGAAGGTGACAACAATGGCAGATATGACGATGAAAATGCTGCGCAAACCAAAAGGTAAAAGATGAAAACGTCACCGTTAATGGACTGCGAACTGTTGAATGTTAAAATGAAACGAGTCATTTTGGCCGAACAAGTTATAACTTGGTCAGCCAAAACATTGTCATTTTAAAAGACCTGCTAAGCTTCTTTCTTTCTTTTTTTTTAAAAAAAAAAAAAATTAAAATCTATAGTTTTTCCCCCTTGTTGAGATTGGTTAAAATATTTACTTTAAGAAATTATGCTAATTAGTTGAGTTACAAGACTATGAGTAAAAAACCTATTGATTCCATAATATTATTTTTAAGTGTAGTATAATAGTATACTAGGTTTTTCAATTAAATTTAAACATTTTGGTGGATTGAATTTGATTGCCTTTGAAAAATACAACAATGTTTACATTTTATTGGTCAATAAAACCAATTGTTTAAATTTAATTGGAGAACCTAATGTAGGTGGGCTATCCAAGTTTTACCCTTGTTTTGGAATTGTCAATAACCTTTGAGTCAAGTGGTGCTTCATAAACAACTATTTCAAATGATTCTAGTAGTTACTGAAACTGCACTAAGTGATCCAGATTTGATTTCCTCTCACTCAACCTCAATTCTCAAGTCTTTTTCACCAATTTTTCTCATCAAAGTAATCTCTATGCAAAATCTATAAATTTACATGTATATCACAATACTAAAAAATAAATAAAAAATACCTACTATGTTTTGCTTTGTTTGTATTTTGAAAACTATTAGCTGACCAAAAGAAGATGAAATAAAACAATTTAAAAGCTACTAACAAAGACAATTAATGTTGAGTAAAATGGTTTAGTAATGGATTATTAGGTATGTTGATCATTTTTTGTTGCATGCGCTATTAATTTTAGGTAAATCGACACATGTAATTGTTATATACTTTGAGAAATTAACATGCATTAACATGTCTTCAAGTTTCAAAATCCAACTTTTACTAATTCTCATTTGAACTCTTAGTCTTTACACACCAATGATAAAAACAACTCCTACCATTAAAAAAGAGGAAAAAAAAAAAGATTAATTGGAACTCATGATCCACCAATTGCAAGGCAAAACCCAACCACTAACACATTTATCAAATCCACCAATCAACCCCATGCAGTGGCAGAGTCAGGAATTTAGGTCAGGGGGCAAGATTAAAATATAAGATTGAAAGTAAAAAATTAATCAATATTAATAACAAAATAAATAAACAACTATATGCTAATGTACTTGTCATATTGAATCTAACATAAATGTAAACTTTAATTTCTTTTTTCACACCAAGCTTAAAAGTAGTTTGTTTATATTATATATATACATTTTTTTAAAAATAATTCTACTAGGCTTCTAACTCTTTTTATGTAAAGTAGTGGTTTTTTTTTTTTTTTTTTTTTTTTTTTTTGTGTCAAGAGAGAGGCTTGAGGAGAGCGCAGCCAATTGAAACCCACAGCCACAATCATTGAGACTAAAACAACCATTGAAACAACCATCGCCCACAACAACCATTGTAGCTCATAGCAACCACTAATGGTATGTTTGGATGTTTAAAAAAGGAGGGGGAGTAGAGTAGAGAGAGGGAGAGTAATGCAATTATCTTATTTGGAAGTTTTTTAAAGGATGAGGGGGAGAGATTTGGAGGAGTTTGGAGGGGTTTGGACTCCTTTTAACCCCCAATTTTAATTCCCCCAAATTGGAGAGATTTGGAGGGGGAGTAGAGTATATAAACTATTGACCAAGTAAATTACCTAATTTACCCTTATTATATTAACAAAATTACACAAGGGGAAAGACTAATTAATCCCTTTCCCCTTACTAATTTTAAAAACATCCAAATAAGGTAGAGGTGAATCATTATCTTCTACTCTCCTCCCCATTACTCCCCTTCTCTCTACTCCCCTCTACTCTCCTCCCTCTCTAAACTTCCAAACAAGGCATAAAAGAAGAGAGAGGAGAGTATATGACTAACTTTTTTTTAGATTTAACAAAACAAATATTCCATATTTTTGGTTGTCTGATCTGCTAAAATAGTATTTTGGATATTTTATAGCACATTTAATGCTAATATTTTTGGTTGTCAAATTTTGTATGTAAGTTATTGAAACTGGCTTTGAACAAAATATTCAAGAAAGTAAAGGCTTGTTTGGTTGTGTTATTTAAACTACATAACATGTATTTTCACAATACATTTTTATTTATACGTATTTCTACAACATTTAAACAATGTTACTATAACAATGTTATTAATAGAATACCTAAACATCTCAAATCCACTTTTATTTCGGATAAGGAAAAAATCAGGTATGTACACGTGGCAGAAACATAGAAGTACTTCAATTGTACGCGGGTCCTACTGTCGATTCTCATTCCTACGCGGCACATCGGGCACCTCACATCCACAAACAAAACAAAATGATCTATCTATGATCTCTAAGGAGGGTCTTGACAGTCTGAGTCTGGAGAGTGCAGCACAATCTATGGCATTGGCTGCTCATTCTTCAGCTCTCTCAATCTCATTCAGAGGCGCCCAGCTCCAGCATTCAAAACCCAAACTTCTATATCCAGTTCCCTCCATATCCATATCCATATCCAAATCCAATCCACCTCTCATAGGCCCAGTTTCACTTCCTTATCGCCACCACAAACCATTAAGAATCTTTGCCTCCGTTTCAGTCTCCAACCCAGAGGTGCGGACCGGTCCCGAGGATCTTGTTGCCTCTATTCTTTCCAAGGTATATGTCTATTTCCTTTTACCTTCAGTCTCTGATGTTTGGTTCTGCTTTTCTTTTTCCTAAATTTTGTTTCTAACCAAATAAAGGAATCGAATACCCAACACGTTTATAAATGTTTAACATTGTTGCTGCTGGTATATATTACAGTAAGTTAATGAATTAAATCAACTGGGTCATTGGATAAGATATAACATTTACACATTTGTACCTTTGTGTCTGTGTTTGTGTGTATATATATATGTATATATATGCCTGGCCTTCTCATTTGAAAACACTAGGAAGTACTAATTAAGTTAAAATTCATTGATCATAAACATTTGTACCTTATAATACCCAATGGCAGTACAAAACTTAAACTGCCAATCTGGAGAAACGCCCATAAAACATGTAGTTCCATTGGTCAAATGCTAGTAGTCTCTCTCTCTCTCTCTCTCTCTCTCTCTCTCTCTCTTTTTGATAGATAAGATAGATTTGAACTTGAGACATCCGTTCAATGATCACTGCTCTTTACTATGCGCTAAAGTTTGCATTTTTCTTTCAATTTCCTGATAGAAAAATAATCTCAAATGCTCATTAAAGAGGGCATAGATTGTTTGGCATTTCAATTACTTTTTTTCTTTTGCAAAAAAATGTGAGTGCTATGCCCCCACTTTCATCAAATAAGCTGGGTTTTTCGGTGCAGTAGTCTAATGAAAGTTGATGTCCTCTATTCTCCCTGATTTCCAAACTTCATACTTGAGCAGTTATCCACTCTTCCACAGCCTTTAGGACAAGCTTTAGCTGTTGATAGTTGATACTTCAGAGCTTGGTCAACCCCTGATTGTAGTCAGTCATCTAATTTTCGATGTCTTCTTTACTACTATTGTTTAATTTATTTCAACCATTTCTGTGGGTCCTCATTTTCATTAGGTGTTCTTGAATTAATGTTTCCGTTGTTGCTTGCCACTACCCTTAGTTATTTTGATACCATTACCATTACATTGAATCTACTTTTCAAGTTTGACTGCCTAATTTCTAGTTTCCAAGGCTAAGAAGATATGTTCCCACAACTCCTTGGTTTATGCTGTGGAGTTTAAATATTTGACAGTTGTGGAAACTGAGTTATATCTCTAAATCAGGTGACACAAACAGATGGAGGAGTTTTGCTAACAACGGAAGAACACAAAGAGGTAGCTGCAGTGGCTGAAGAATTGCAGAAATATTGTGTCAATGAGCCTGTGAAATGCCCTCTCATATTTGGAGGTAAAACCTATATATTTGATCAATCTTTCTGATTGATTCATTGAACTTCCTGCATGCAGGATGGGATCCTCTGGTTCTTCACATACTCTCTCTCCCTTTAAATATTATCATCTAGTTGAAAGAAAAAAATTTGAAAATAACATTGCCAACATATTGAAACAATTTTTCTTGTTTCATGCCAATGAACTTTAGCTCAAATGTTACCTCCTTGTAAAAAGGAATGGGGTTGAAGGTGAGGACTGTGAGGTTGTGGGTTTGGGTTTCTGTGTACCTTATCAAAAAAAAAAAAAAAAAAAAAAAAAAAACTGATCTTGTTTCAATCTGTATTTATTAGTATCTTCACCTATACACAAGGTGCATGAAATATGCACAATGCTTCCTAAACAAGAAGTTCGAACCTCAGAGTTATTCAGCTCAACTTGTAAATCCACAATGGCTCCTAAAGATGGCAATTTACATACTTTTTAAACGTTGAATCATAGTACCATCTTTTTTCTGGCCATGGATTTCCTGTGATAGTCAGCTATTTACATACTTGGCCATTTTCGTTATCATGGCATGACAATATGAGTGTTTTTTCAGAGTGGGACGTGGTGTACTGTTCAATTCCAACATCACCTGGGGGTGGCTATAGGAGTGCATTGGGCCGCCTTTTTTTCAAAACAAAGGAAATGATACAGGCTATCAAAGCTCCTGACACTGTTCTAAACAAGGTCTCCATTAGGGCTTTTGGATTTCTGGATGGAGAGGTCTCCTTGAAAGGTATGCCATCAACAATTTTGTTGTATGAAATGGAATATCCATATTTGTATGGTCTATGATACATCTTCTTAGTAATGAAATTTAATCCTTGTTGTTTCCTGTGTATGAGTCGACTATGGATTGGCTTGCCCTGATCAAGTTGCACACAACTTAGGGTAGGCAAGCCAACATTGTGTCTGTCTGAGGGTAGAAATTCACATTTCTTCACTAAGTTTATGCATTCTTGGATTTGTCAAAGTCTGGCTTAGCACTAATATTATCTATTAGTTGAGGTTTCCACCCCCACCACACCCCCCCCCCCCCCCCCTCGCGGCCCGGTAACTAGTACCAATACAATTTATATTCATTAGTAAGCTGACCCCATTTTTATTGGCAAAATGGGCTACGAAGCTTATATTTTCCATATCTAAACCTGTCTTTGTGTTATCGACATGAGCTAGCTATGCGAGCTCTAAGCCGATGTCCAAGGTTGACCAAAATGAATGAATTTCTTGTAAGATATAAATCTGTACTTTTTATTTGTTGGCCTCAGGCTCAATTGTTATGCAGATGACAATTGATAAGCGGTCAGTGAGGTTCTCATTCCCTAAGCTTTCCACCCATGGCTGCAATTAAATGGTTTTCAATGTCAGGATGTATAGCCTAATTATATGGTTTAGCTAGTAACGGAAGCTCTAAAATGACAAGAAAATGTTTTTGCACACTTTATAATCCTTCAAATGATGAATCAGATACATTACTTTTGAGTTCATCATATGGTTTAGCTAGTAATGGGAGTTCTAAAATGACAAGAAAATGTTTTTGCACACTTTATAATATCCTTCAAATGATGAATCAGATACATTACTTTTGAGTTCATCATTAGGTACAGGGTACCAACACTGACCTTTGTGGCCTGATCATGCCCACATAGCACCATGCTCTGTCTAAACTTCCATTTGTTAGTATCATCCATTTATTGAGTGTTCTCTCTATGCAAATCCAAGAGTTAATGATTCTGACATTGTGTCTACACATGTACATGAACAGGGACACTGAAGGCTCTGGATGACAAATGGATTCAAGTTGTATTTGAGCCACCTGAACTGAGAATAGGTCCAATATTGGAGTTCCGATATGGTGGTGAGAGTGAGGTTAAACTCCAAATCACATACATAGATGACAAGATAAGGTTAGGGAAGGGCTCTAGAGGTTCCCTGTTTGTTTTCCAAAGACGCAGTTAATCTGTTTGTAACATTAATCACTCAGAGGAAGATTTATTCTCTACATAATATTATACCTAATAATGTGTAATCTAATTAGTTTTGTATCATGAAAGAGCAGCTTTGCCTTTGCAGTACTAGTGAGAATAGCTCAAGTTCTTTTGCACCTCATGTTAAACCAGAATCTCTTCTCTATTCCAAGTAAGGAGAAAAGATAGTTTATTTTATAGTTCAAATTATATTTTATAAATTTAAAACTCTATGTACTGTCACATCATCTATCACCATTCACGCCAACTAACTGTAAGGGCTACCTTTATTTAGGGGAAGAAAATTCCGGAGTTGGGGTAAATAAATAAATAAAAGCCAAACCTTTAATTTAAAGGGGAAAAAAAAAAAAATCAACTTATAAAACAGTAGGGGAAGAATCAGGGGTAGATGGGTAATTTTCATCAACCCCTCTCCTTTTCCCCATTTTCTCCCCAGTTTTGGAGGGATAAAATAGGAAATTAAACATAATTTCCAAACAATATAATTAGTAAACAATATTTTCAAACTATATTTTTTACTAGCATTAAGGGACTTGATTTAGGGTCTATAAATCGAGTTTTTGTAGGTCGATTTTTATGTTTTGATTAGGTCTGATTTGTCATTTTTTTCACGTGGCGTCTACATGGAAATCGAGTATTTAAGATTTGATTTACAAAGCAAAAAAAAAAAAAATATATATATATATATATATATAGGTCTCAAGTCTCTCAACCATTTCCAAAGAAATACCAAAAAAAAAAAAAAAAAAAAAACATAACAATCCAGTACAATACACAACAATCTCAGCACAAGATCAGATCAAAGAGGGAAAGATCTAGAAACCCAATCTCAGCACAAGATCAAATCAGAGAGGGAAAAATCTAGAAACCCAGATCAGAGGCCTAGGTCGCCATCGGGCCTGGCCTGCGCAGTTGGGTTGCGCGGCCAAGCCTGTGCGGCCTGGTCGTGCGGCACGCATGGCTTGGGTCATGCGGGGTGGCCTGATCGTGCAACGTGGCCTGATCGTGCGGCAAGCGTGGCCTGGCTTGCATGGCCTAACATCTCCATTTCTTCTTCTTCTTCTTCTTCTTCTTCTTCTTCTTCTCTCTCTCTCTCTCTCTCTCTCTCTCTCTCTCTCTCTCTCTCTCTCTCTCTCTGCGTTTTTGCTTTTTCTGCATTTGGTAGGTTTATAAATGGGTTATAAATCGAGTCTTAGAAACTCGATTTTCATATAGACGCCACGTGGAAAAAGTGCCAACTCAGACCCAATCAAAATATGAAAATCAACTCATAAAAACTCGATTTATAAATCCTAAATCGAGTCCCTTAAACTTGAGATGCTAGTAAAAAATATAGTTTGAAAATATAATTTACTAATTATATTGTTTGAAAATATAATTTACTAATTATATTGTTTGAAAATTATGTTTAATTTCCTATTTTATCCGTTTTGGGGGCTAGAACTTGGTGGGACCAGAGAGAACAGTCAGGCACCACATCCCAATTTAAGTGGAATTCTTAGGATTAGCTTTAGAGTTTAGGCATAGGGGCCCCCTATTATATTATAAAATGGTTCTCTATTGTCATTTAAAAAAAAAAAAAGAATTGATAAAATATTATTAAAATCAAGTATGTCACGAGAAAATTAAATGGATTTATTAATTGAAAAAAAGATGAAAGCAAAATATATATATATATAATGATTAATTATTTTTTTTGCATAACTAAAAACAGGACAAATGATTTTTAAATTTAAAAAAATTATAATTTAGAAATTACAAAATTCCACTATTTTTTTTTTTTGGTAAAGAATTCCACTTAAAGTTATTGTCTTATATCTTAAAACTTGATAGTATCAAGCCTGTTGTGAAGATTGTGCCCAGTAATGCCAAGAGACCAAGAATTCTTTTTGTTTAAGTTCATCACGTATGAAATCAATTGATGTCAAGGACCTTTTTTTTTTTTTTTGGGCTGAGAAATCAAGGGCTTAACTAAAAGTTTAAAACCCAGGGGGTTTGTTCCCGACAAATAGACGGTATTATTCAGTAGTATCATGTGCATGGCTGCTGACCATTGTCCACATATAACTTCTTTCACGGCCAAAGTTAAAAATCCATTAATTTAAAAAGAAACCAAAATAGAAATAAAGTGGAAATAAAGATAAAAATCCATCAATTTAAACAGAAAACTGGTAATCAGTGACAAAGTGGAAATAAAGCAATCATTGTCAAGCTTTATGCAGTGAAGCATCCAAATTGTCTGGACGGTGAGAACCTTAAAATCTTTTTTCAAACATTATCTAGGGTGACAAGGGTGACCGCACACGAGCAAACAATAATGTTGATGGAGATAAGGCTTAAACTGTTGTATAATTGGAGAAAAGCTGCATCAATTTATCCAGAGTCTCAGGGTGGAACTTTCTGCCAAATAGAAAACAAGGCCTTTTCATCCCATTCCACGAACAAGGTGTGACCAATACACTCTTCTGCAACAAGAAATCAAAACAAATATCTTTTTAGATCTTCCTTCTCCCAAATGGAAAATTATTAGGTTCATCAGGAATACAATGACTTGGTACTTCCTCCGTTACATAAATGGTGGATCTCAATATGAATTTAATCATTGAGATCTACAAATATATGAGGAGGGAATATGTCACTGTAATCCCGGATACTAAGTAATTACAAAACAAAAAACTAAGTAACACCTATAAGCCATCATTCAAGTAATAAACTCAATACCTTTGCATCACTAGTGACATGTATGCTCTTGTCAATGGACTGAAATGGTTAACACAGTGTCATTAAAATATGTTGCATGTAATACCAAGGAAATCAACAAAAGCAAAAGACTAAGATTTTTCTCACGTACCGTAATGTTCTTTAGGAGCTCATAAGTAATATCTTGAGCCCTAAATGTTTTGGGATGCCATTTTTCTTCGGACCAATCAACATGTGTTACGGACCAATTTGCAATTCCATTGGGATCAATCATCTCAAGAACAGAGACTGAATAAAGTGGCACCAATAGGAAAGATTAAATTGAGTTGTACTTCACAAAAGATGACTCACATTAAAAAGAGTTGGCAAATAATGCTCATCAGCATAGCAGTTGCGGCCGTCCATATTTGGCTGAGAAAGTTCAAAGCACCAACATCAAGATGTTTGTCAATGAAACTAGGTTTACAGTATACACATTTTCCATTGTCTTCCAAAACACAATATTGGCAGCACAGAAGAAAAGATATTGAATTCAAAGTAGCATTCCATTTCAAACTATGATTTTTTTTTTTTTTAACAGTTCATATGGCAAAATAAATTGTTGTGTTCAACATTTTTGTTTATGGCATGCATAAAAAATCAGACCATAATAAATTTGGAGTTGGAGAAACTTAGACCTTGTCTAACATTAGCTTGCTTAGATCCTCATCCTCTTCCAACAGTAATATGAGATATCAACATTAAGATTAAAAATTAAAAAAAAAAAATGCAGCAATTTTTTTTTTAATACCAAGGATAGAGCTTCCAAAAGGTAGTCTACGTTTTGTTTGTTTGTTTGTTTGTTTTTTTTTTTTTTTAAGCGTGTTTCAACAAAACTTTCATTAAAATGGGTTCCACAGCACTATTTAGACATTTAAAAATTATTTTGTTACAGTATTTTCAATTTTCAACAAAATAAGCGGTATCCAAACACACCCTAAAAACATCAATAAAATAATGTCTTTTTTCTAGGTTATGATATTTGCTTACTAGAAAGCAGCCAATTGCAGGAGAAATTCAACAGAATAACTCGCAGAAAAAAGAAAAACAACAGAATTTTAGCGTTTAAGATGAGAAAGAAGACAGAGTGAGGCAAGGGAAAGTAATGTAGTTTATTAATAATTAAATGTCCATCCATCTTGGGTTCTAATCGTATTTTCAATTCATGGGCCTTTATTCATAGACATTCTAAAATAAATAAATAACACAGTACAAAACATTACTTCCTAAAACCTAAATATTTTTAAAATTGGAGGATTGTATTGGTATCTCATTTCCAACTAAGATTACAAATCCCCCTACCTTCCCAAATCCCCAACCCCAAAAAGAGGGAGAGAAATCAGAATCCGTACAAATAGAGTGCTTTTGGAATCTCTTGGCAACACCTCTACAATGCCCATAACATGCCATAAAAATTTGACATTTCACTCACATATATAATAATATGTGACTCATTATTATGTCTTTGAATAAAATTTTCTTTACTTATCAAAAAAAAAAAAAAAAAAAAAGCTATCCCTGGCAAAAGCGAAATTCCTTGCATCAACCATGTCAAGATCTCTATGCTCTTAATTTACACAATATTTTAATCTTAATGAATCAAGACCTGCCAACCTAGATCAAGACAGACATTGAGATATGTGAGGAAAACACAAATGCAGGCCCAAAACAGAATAGACCAGATTCTTCATCTAACAAGCAATAACAAAAGCAAGGACAAGATCATGATTGAAAATGGATTACCTTGCAGTAAAGCCTGAATTTCCGATAGTAAAGACTGTCAGCCATAACCATGATAGCATGCTGCCGCTTCATGGAAAACCACTGCAATACAAATAACATTCACAATCAGTAACACTTGAGATATTTCAATCTTCTATGTTCCAAATTTATATATCTGACGGAAGAAAATTTTTTTTTGCCACAACCTATCTGTGACAAAAATTCTACAAACGGTAAAATTTTCTTATCTACGTGAATGGAAAAATTGAAGGTTCCTGATCTTTTCACTGTTGAGCTGCTTAACTAATTCTACGAACAGAGAACAGCATGATATGCTGTCAAGTTGCTTAAATATTCAGGAACTAACCAAAGAATGTCGCGCACGATCTCAAATGGTTCTCACAAAGTTTTAAAAAGAATGCCAAAAACTGAAAAAGCTGAAACAGAGTCAACAGACTGATATAATAATAGTTAAATCAAATTCACCTTTCCTAATAGTTTAAACTTTTGGAATTAACATTAGTTTATAGGAAAGTTTAAGCTTTTGGAATTAACAATAGTTTATTGTGGTATTAGAGCACGCATGTTGGACCCACTTGTTTAGGTTAATGGTTAAAATGATTAAGTTCACCCTTTCATATCAGTTCAATATAGGTCATTATGCACACTGCAGTGGAAAAAGTCAGGCAAGCCTAAATTTGAAGGCTAGTGTGAATTTCAAATAATAAGAATCTCTCTTTACAAATAAATGAGAAGATCGAAGTTTCTATTAGTTTCTATGTCAACTACAGTTCAATATGTTATAAAGAATATACCTGTGAAGCCTTCCGAAAATCCTTCTTTTCAACTTCAGGCAACATGTGCTCTGAATACCTCCCAGTTCCATGTTGACCAGGATCAATGAAACTGAGAGAGAGAGATCATTTAGAGCGAAAAATTAAATCGTTTATCAACTCAGCAGAAAAATAGCATTGATATTGAGATTGGAAAAAGTTTCAAAATTTTATCAACCAACTACTAGGGCGTTCCTTTCACAAATTAAAGCTTGCGTACCAATCAATAAAGCTGACATTTGTATACATTAGATAGCGATACACATAGTTGAAGTTATGCAGGGGTACTCAACTGAAACAAAATTATAAGAGAAAAAAAGAAATTAGACAAGTACCATATATTAAAATCAAGCACAATTTTCACAAATGTAGTAAGAGAAATGTGATAATTAAATCACCTATCAGAAAGCAACACAAACTGTTGGTTATCAGGGTCTGTAAGTGCATTTGCCAGAAGCCTCCTCTCTGCTTCAACCATGGAAAATTCCCCCCAGACCACCTGCAACAGCTTTGCTAATTGCATCAATTTAATGATTTGGTTTCATATCAAATGTTTATATTACAAATCTGATATTTATAAATCTTGTATGAGCACAAACCAAACTCTTTTGGTTTTTGTTTTTCAATAATTGCAAGTTCTTGAGAAAGAGTGAGTTGATTCAAGTTAAGGAAACACAAAGAGTTAGAGGAAGACCAAAAATAACGTTAGCAGAATTAATAAAAAATGAAATTTCAATTGAGAAAGTAAAAGAGAGTATGACTTTGGATAGAATAGAATGGAAAGAAAGAATTTACATGGCCGACCCTAACTAATCTATTGAGAATCCATACTCAAAAAATTTAGGACTACAACTTGGTTGTTGTTGCAAGCTTTTATTTTTGTATAATTTAATTGTCCTCTCCAAGTATGTAGCAAAATGCTGAACCCTCCTAGGATGAATCTTACAACTCCCCAAAATTTAATACATAATGCCTCCGTGAGGTTTGGTTGGAGAATCACTTTCCATCCAAAAAGTCTCTCCAAATTTGCAGTGTTGAAAATAGAGGATGTCAACTAGTTTCTAGTTTACTGGACTCTTACTATAGATGTATATTTAATGTAAAGTGTAATAATGTATTTATTTTGGCACTAGAAAGGAGATATCTTAGGGTGTCAATTCAGGTTAGCGTGTTTGGTTTGTGTCATGTCAAGGTAGGGGTATTCAACTAAATGCCTCAACTCGAACTTGATTCATTTAATAATTTAGTCATGACTCTTTAACCCTAGCTCGACCTGTTAATGAAGCGGGTTGACATGACTCGACCCACTTAACACGCGTAATAAACAAGTCGTGTTGGATTGAATTTAATGTGACAGGATTCATTTCAATCAACTTAATATTAAATATAACATCCATAAAGAAATAATTTATTTACATCCTAAAAGTAATGCATACACTTCAAGTCTTCAATCTACGTTCAAAATGACATAATTCAACAAAAATATAACATTTATCTAAAATACGTTCTTTACACTCCAAAAAAGTGCATATATTTTAACCAAAATTCAAAATAACATTGTTCAACTAAAATATAATATCCACAAAACTTGCAAATGTTAAGTATTAATATTGAAAAAGTTAGTGCAAATCGTAGATTGATCATGACTAGGGTTTATAAAGTTTCAACTTACAAATTATATCACTTGTAAGTTTTTGTAATCATTCCCTTTTCTTTTTAAGTTTAAAATATAGGTTAAATATAAAAGGTATTTGATAAATCTACAATAAAATGAATATTTATTTATTATATAAGTTAAACGGATTGTGTTAAATGAGTTATTTTGAGTTGACACAAATAAATTGGCGTGTCAAATGTATTTATTGCGGGTCATGCAGGTTGACCTGCTTATGACATGTTTCTTTTCGTATCACTTTCAAGTCGACCCGTATATGACCCAATCCTACTAAAATCCAACCGTAACCTTTAAAAAACCATGTCATGTTCACGAATCATGTCAAATATTGATAGCTCTTTCACATCCTACTGTATGGGAGCTTCAAACCTACATTGACTGCAAATCCTGAAATCCTTAGTCCTTAGAGAGCATTCATATATGATGCATGCAATATTGATATTATTCTTCACACACATTTATAAAATAAAAATAAATAAATTTAGTTTTTAAAATAAAATTCTAGATAATCGATAGCAACAGCATGCAAAGGAATGACACCATTGATATGGATATAAGGCATTCCAAAATATAGAACACCATTGATATGGACAAAAGGCATTCCAAAATATAGAAGGTGAGCATCAGAGTCAAAGCCCTTCAGCTTTTGGAAAATGAAGGAAATAAAAGGATTTTCTAAAATAATGCACTGATTTTAATTCAAAGACAGAACTCTTTGGCGTCTGCGTAAAAAATACATCGTTTTTTTTTAATGCACCTCATGGGTCTTAATCCCATTAACCCTCAACTACTTCTTGAGGGAGGAGGATATGCTGTTTGAGCTACGTGGCAGTAAAATTACAAAGTAGCTGTCATCTCGGATCAGAATAAAAAAGGATGATGCTGTAAGCTCAATCAACTGAAAGTAAATCTAATTACTTACACAATCTAAGTATGCGCATTGTTCCTCGTTTAAAATGCTTGAGCAAGGACAAGAGTATGACAGACTAAAGCTAGATACCAAATAATTACTAAGATCCCAAGATCCATCAATACATATGCTTTGATATAAATGGGAAACATTAATATGATAAATGTTTCCAATTTTTAACAGGTCAGGAGTAATTACACATCATTCCAGCTTCAATCATAAATCTGTGTCTTCTTTTTAGTATAATTCAAAGTCACTAATAAGGAAAGGTAGATTAAGAATCCACTGAGTCCACTTCTTATTACATTGGTGCCAGGTTGTGACTTTGTGATGATATCACACAATATGTTCGTTTATATGATAACTTACCTTGGTTTCTCAACCAAAAAAAAAAAAAAAATTGATAACTTACCTTCTCACTCCGAATGTCTCGACCAACAAAGTAGGGGCTTACACGCACTGGTTTTTCCTCAGATGAATGAACATAAACTGTGAATCTGTCCTCGTGGCCCTGCAGAAAGAGATAAAATCATATATGTTTTGTTAAATAACAGAGTTTGTACTATCTAAGGAAATCATATGATATGAGAAGAAAATTAAGTAGCATTTTTTTTTTTACTGAAAAAAAGAAAGGGGTTTTTGTTCGTGTGGTTATTGACCCTGCTCACTTAAACCCAAATTCAATATGGTGTGGGGTACCCCTTACCCCTAGGCAGGGATGGACCCAGGTGGGGGCTCAGGCCACTCGAGTCCACTTTTTTTTTTTTTTTTTTTTTTTAAAATTTATTCTAGTAATTATATATTTTATTTTTGTAGTTGGCTCATTTCAAAACTTTAGGCCTCCTTTCTCCATAATCAGTCTAGCTAGTCTAACCCAAATAGTAGCTATTCAACTCAAAAACTTAACAAAAATAATAAAATCATTCATAATGGTGATTGTATTTTAGCAAAAAAACTATTTTATCACTAAAGAACCAAAAAAATCATGTATTATAGGAAAAGTTAAAACTAAATTTTTTGCAACTATAGAAACTGGTATAAATACCATTTTTTTTAAAAGATTTAAATACCAGTTAACTATAGCAAGTTGTTAAAAATAAAATAAAATATTTTATTAAGATTATATTTCTTCTTTCAATTAAAAAACTCAGATTCTCTTTCTTCCTTTATTATTTTTATGAGTTGTTTATATTATTTTAAATGAAGTGATTAAAAAAAAAATAGAATATTTGATATTTGGTGTATTGTAAAGTGAGGTGGTAAAATAGATAAGGTAGCTTTTTGAGGTGTTAAAAGCTAAAAATTTTAGCACCTCCAGCTCTAACTTCTACAAAAAAAAAAAAAAAAAAAAAAAAAAAAAAAAAAAAAAAAACCAACCTAGTATTAATAAAAAGACATTATTTTGTTTTTATTGTTGTCTTTATTGGTAGATAATTGCAATTTAGGGTTTATTTGGATATAACTTATTGTTGAAATTTAAAAATATTGTAACAAAATAATTTTTAAATGTGTGAATAGTGTCGTAGGACCCAATTTTAAAGAAAAATTTACATAAATTAATGACTTGTGAGTTACGTGAACAGTTCACTAGACTTAAAAAAATCTAGACGTACCATCAAAAGAATTTCAGCAACATCCAAATTCACACTTAATGCATTTAGAAATAACAATTTTGTGTATTTGTAATTTTTTAATACTATATGTATACTTATTTGGAGTTTTTTTTTTTAATATTCTAGCATCGCTAGCTTAAAATCTTAGATCTGTCTCTGCTCGGGGACATTAGAATATATATATTAGAAAAATTAGTGACTTTTAAGATTATCCACATAATTATATATGTAAAAAAAAAAAAAAACTAAAACTATTATTTCTTTTTATTTTTATTTTTATGAGTAACCTATTATTTCTTTCAAATCACTTTCTAATCATAACTATCATAAGAAAAATAAAAAAAATAATAACCATAATTCACGTGACGTAAGATCAGGTAGCTGTGCAGTTGTACTGTCATTTTTTTATGTTTTTAATAAGGACAAGTAGTTGTACGCTTGTAACGTTCAAGTAAAAGTATAGGCTAACTCTCTACCTGGCTTGGTTGCGTGGCTAAAACTCGTTCGTTTCATGCATCATGTGTTTGTTTGGATAGTACTTATTGTTGTTAAAAGTTTATAAAAATTGATTATTGCTGAAAATACTGTAGTAAAATAATTTTTAAATATGTAAATAGTGTTGTGAGACCCATTTTTAATATTAAATATTGAGTAAACAGTGTATGAACAGTGTATAAACAGTGCACGCACAGTAAATTTTGTCTCCCAAAGTCAACAAGTGCGGCAAAAAAAAAAAAAAAGGGAGAAAACGTACAGAGGAAAACGCGCCGTGACTAACCATTCTATCCAAACCCATACCATATTTAAGTTTGAGTCTCGCTATCTGTAAGCTTCTGTTGGTGGGCATTCTTGGTGAGGGTTGGCCCCTCGCACAATTTACCTAGAACAGCCGGAGTCTATGTCAGACCGGCGTCCTGCCCGGAGTGTAATATAACTATAAAGATTTTTCCAGTTGAACCGACAGTTATAAATTTTATCTGCATTTTTTTTTCTTAATTTTCGGTTGGTAAAATACTATTGAGTATTGAAGTCTCTTATTTTTACTAAAAATTTCCAAAACCCAACAAAAGTGATAAAGTACTATTAATTTTTAGCCCTTTTTTTGGGTTTAGGGCGGTCTAAGATAGCTTGAGGGCTAAAAGACAAAAATGTGAAAGGAACTTTTTTATATCTAAATTTTAAGGAGATCTGTGAGAGACAGATCTCATGTTCCCTCCCAATTTTACTAAATAACGGACTGGCTAAACTCTACAGGACTTGTTATGAGTCAGACTCCGTCTTCTCAAAGCATGCATACAAGCTATACAGCCTATACAACGAGATTTGAAGATTTTATACATGTGAAGCGAAACTGCGCGTACGTACGCAGCAGAATAGAACCAAAGACAGAGAGACATGGTACATGTATATCCAATAGAATTTGAAGATACCAATACATGCATAAATAGTGCAACAAACAAAAGAGAAATGGTGAGAAAGGAAGAAAGCCCTTACACGAAAGAACTTATCCCAGAGCTTCTCAAAAGGTAATGAACCAGGAGTCAGAAACATGAAAGCAACTTACCCTTTTTTAGGTTTGAGAGTTCAATAATGGATTTGAGGCTAAATTTTTTCTTACATTAAGAAAATGTTGAAATTTTAAATAAGTATGTTTTTTTGGTATATTGTAAATTTTTTAATAGTTAAATAAGAAATTTGAGATTTAATTTTTAGCACCATTAAAATTTGATTGATATCTTAAAAGCTCTCTTAATATATTAAAAGCTGTATGTTTGTTTTTTACTTTCTTTTTTTTAAACTACAAAAGGGCTATGCACCGTACCTTCATATGGTAAAAGACCTATTGGTATCTTAGAAACTCTCTTAAATATATATATATATATATATAGGCAAAAATGCACTTCTCGTTTTTATATCTTGGATTAATTCTCATTTTGGTCCAAAAATTAATTTCTTTGCAAATTTTATCTCTAAAATTTGAAAATCGTTTTTAAAATGGTCCCTATCATGAACCAAAAGACATAACCCTCCTACGTGGCAAATGGAATGCCCTTCTTACTGACGTGGCGTTGACATAACCATTAAAATATTGTTAAAAATAATTATTTGGCATTTTTAAATTCCAGAATGCCGTCTTAAATACATTGAATGCTATATGTTTGTTATTTATTTATTTATTAACTACAAAAGGGCTACGTATAGTTCCTTCATATGATAAAAAGATCTCAATTCGCAAGGCCGCATGATTATCATCAGGGGCTAGATATCAGTGAAATTTTCAACTACTAATTACTAGTGAGTAGTCACCGTGACATTGTTTTTATAATATTGAATAATTAATTTCATCAAAAAAAAAATTGAATAATTAATTGTCAAAAAGACTTTCTTCTTAAGGGTATCAAAACTATTTAGTTTGACACAAGTTTAATTTTATTTAATTTTTTTGGAATTAAGTGAGAATCCCAACAAAAATAAAAACGAGTTTTAATTAATATATAATTTATGAAAAGAAGATTATTAGATAATTTCAGTGACATGTTATCATACACTCTCACATAAGTGGTAAATTTTACTATGAATTTTTTGCAATAGCTTACTATTATGTAAAAATAGTGAGTACCACGATATTGTATTTTTAAAATAGTAAATAACTAATTCTTATACGATGCACAAAAAAGTTAAATAAAAAGAAAATTAACCAACCTTGTTGTTAAATAAAAGCAACTCTTGTCTTTTTCATTTTTTAAGTGAAAAGGTACACATAGACAGGTAGACTAAAATGGTGGCAAATAGAGGCCTTAGAGCATCCACAGCAGTGGTGCTAAATAGCTATATTGCTATTTTTTAGCACCACTGACCACAAAAATCAGCTGCAGCAGTGGAGGGATAAGCAAAAAATTTAGATGTTCAGCTACAGTGCACATCTATCTTTAGATGTGCACTGTAGCGCAAAGCTAAAAAAATATAATGTATTTTATTTAACTTCTCTCCCACTTGTCCATTAAAATATTCGTTCTCTCTGTCTCTGCCTTCTCTTTGTTTTCGTCTCAGACTCAAGACTCTCAGCCTCTCTCTTCCTTCTCTACCTCTTCGCTCTCTTTTCTCTCTTCTTTTCGCGTGATCGGCGATTGGGTCGGGGGGTTTCGTGGATGGCGTGGGTCGATGGGTTTCGTGGATGGCGTGATCGGCGATTGGGTCGGTGGGTTTTGTGGATGGCGTGATCGGCGATTGGGTCAGTGGGTTTCGTGGATGGCGTGGGCTAGTGGGTCGGCGATGGAGTGGGTTAGTGGATCGGCGATGATTGGTCTGGAGCATAAGATAAATAGTGGGTCGACGATGGCGTGATCAGCGACGGCGATGGCGATGGCGATGGCTAGTCTTCTCTCTCTCGATCTAGCTCAGATGGTGGGTTTGATGGTGGTCTGGGTTTGTGTAGTTGTTGGTGGATGGTTGTTCTTTGGCAGTGGAAAAGTGGATTGTGCCGTTTGTGTAGTTGTTGTTGGGTGTTGTTCTTTGGCAGTGGGTTTTTTTTTTTTCATTGGCAGTGGCTGTGGATTGGATTGTGCTGTTTGTGGTGTTTTTTTGCTAGTAGTATGTATTATTGTTTTTTGGAGTGGACTGGTGGTGGTGGTGTTGGTGGTGGTTGTGGCTGTGAAAAAAAGATCGGAGATTTAGTTTTTTTTTTTTTTTTTTTTTACTTATTGCTGCTGTGGACCGGTGGTGGTGGTGGTGTTGGTGGTGGCCGATGGTAGAGGTATTTGTAGTTGGTTTTTTTTTGGTAGCAGAATATATTATTTTATTATAGTAGTTATATTATTTTATTGTGATGTTTATATTATTTTATTGTGTTGAAAGTTAAAATAGATCCACTGCTGCAGCATGTATGTAGGTAAAATAGATAAAGTAAGTTTTGATGGTGCTAAATAGCTAAAATTATAGATCCACTGCTGTGGATGCTCTTATTTGGTCCACGTCTACACATTGTCGCCCGAATAAGAAATCTAGAAATCCACGTCAGCATATCCACTACAATTTCTGAGACCGAAATTTCTGAGTCCCTACTCCCTACTCCCTAGATCTCTTTGCTCATGTGGACGTGATATTTAGAAATAGCCCCTTTTTACCCAGGTCGCTTTTAAATTAATCTCGACAAAAAAAAAAAAAAAAAAAAAACAGCCCTTCGCGGGAAAGATTTCAACCCAAAAGAATCGCTCACTGTCACGCTATTTTTATAATATTGAATAATCAATTGTAAAGCATGCTACGTATATGATTCTCTTTTCTTGAATTTGACTTTCTTTTTAAGGGTGTCTGTCAAAATATAGAATTGTTTTAGTTTTGATACAAGTTTAATTTTATTTAATTTGTTTGGAATCAATTTATAAAATTTCTTACTGTTGAATAAAAAGTCTAGAGTTTTATCATCGCTTACACTCAAAAACCAATTAGTATCTTGGTCTAATAATAAAGAACAATCATCTGAAGCAAACATTATAAATTGAAACTATTTAAAAAAAATGAGAATAAAAAAAAAGCATTTTTAATTAATTTGTAATTTATGAAAAGAAAATTATTAGGTAATTTCGATAACATGCTGTCTTGTACTCTCACATGAATAGTAAGCCTTATTATGAATTTATTGATGTGACTTACTATTATACAAAACTAGGATGTAACATGTGTTTACACACGAAAATGGTCAATTGTAGTGGCGCTATTTATATTAGCTCGAATTACTGAGCATATAAGACATTAGTTTGACCACGATATTTGGAGAAACTAAAATGATTATTCCTTACAATTTTCATGAAATTGGTTACGTCAAGTTCTAAATTATGTTGCTAAATGTATATAATTTTGAATATCACTATTGGATTCTACATATACAATATCATTTCACAATCACTGTCCATAGGATTCTACTAAATACAACACAAAATAAAAGAATAAATTGTTTTAATAGTATCTCCTAAATTGAATAGGGATAGATATATAGGATTGTTCGGCTAATTAGAGTTTATTATGTCCAAGATCTTCATATACAAAATATTTGAATAGAAACAACATAAAAAATATGCTCATTAGTTTTGAGAAAAAAAAATAGCAAAAATATAAACAATCTAATTTATATGGAAAACTAACTTAAGTAGAAAGCACTAAAAAAAAATTATCTAAGAGGTCAAGATTTAGGCTTGAATAGTTTGTATTTACCACATGCTCATCATAAGCTTGACATCAACACCACCAATTGAAACAACTAACCAAATAATAATATGTCAAAATTAAAAGACAAAAACTATATATATATATATATATATATATATATATAAACTTAAAATTGAAAAGAAGAGAAAATGAGATAGTGAATAAATATTTACCACAGTTAACATCTTGAATAAATGACTTTTGAAGTCACTTAAATCCATTGACCTTAATAAATTCCAGTGGAAGAATATTCATGAACATTTTATAAGAAATAAAAGAAAATAATTTTGTATTAAAGAAGCAGTTTCATAACATAAAGAAAACATTTTTGCTAAAAATTATTCCAAAATTACCCACATCACTATTTTCCATGACTTTTGGAAAAGAAATTGCAAAATTTTCTTTGGCCATCCCTGTTCAATCAACCCAAACACATATATCATCACTATTAAAAAAACTAAAGGATCAGCACCAATTTCCAATAGCTACCCTTCAAACATCCATTTTGTATATACAACATTTGATATGGCTTTAAAAATATATTCACCACAAACATGACATGCCCCAAGAAATCAAAATAAGAAAAAGTTGTCATGGCTTTTAAGTAGAGTTGTGGTATGCCTTTATGTTAGAATCTCTTTCCTTCTTTCTTATGTGTGTGTGTTTGTTTCTCAAAAAAAAAAAAAAAAAAGTATTTGAGAACAATATCACCAAAACAAAATAAAAAAGCAATATGTGATGTGTAAGCCATCTTCTACAACTCCAAATCAAATTATTCAAAAAAAAAATAGAAACATATAACAATTAAAAAGTTTGTACAAAAACATATATTCTAGCTATGCATGAGAAGAAAAGGTTTGAGAAACAAAGGGGACCCTTTTGATTGGGGGACAGGCTCCTCTCCAGTTTTAATATCTCTTGTTGTCTCCCGTTTTTATACGGATGATTGACACTTGGCAAGTAAAAGATCCAAGGGCTAAAAAAGCCATCTCTTTCTTCCTCCAGCATCCGTTTCCAGTTTCCACAGAAATTTTAGATTTTCTCTCCATTTGTCTTTCCCCCCCCCCCCCCCCTCCCCCTCTCTCCAACATCATTACAACCTCCTGATCAACAAAGGCATCAAGACCATGGCTTTCCAGAGAAGAATGGAAAAAAGGAAGATCTGATCTTGAGAAAAAAAAAATCAAGAAAATGCTTTCCTTCAAATTTTTTTACTAGAGACTGTTCTATGTTTGGTTGGTTTTCTTCAACTCATTTACTTGTGTGCCCAATGATTTCTTTGCAAAAGGGGGGGCTGTACAAGACAATATATGTGGATTAAAATGTTGCAGAACCCAAATTTTGATAAAATGCATCAACTGCCATTAACATGATGAGCACCCAAAATCAAATCTTTTCCATCATGAGAATCAAAGCAAAATTAAAATTCCTTGAAATCCTTGGAGACCCATCATGAATGAGACTTGCCCAAACCACACTCTCATCTCCATTAGAACCAAAATCCCTTAAAACCCAACCCATCCACAAAAACAAAAGCAAAAAGTAATGACAGATCTGAAGAGATAGGGACTGTAATTTTGTAGAGAGAAAGGCTCGAGCAATAGGTTTAATGATAGCGAGGGACAACGAAGAGAATAATGAGAGAGAGAGAGAGAGAGAGAGAGAGAGAGAGAGAGAGAGAGAGAGAGAGAGAGAGAGAGAGAGAGAGAGAGAGAGAGAGAGAGAGAGAAATTGCCGTGGAAAGAGATGTTTGAGGAAGAAAGAGATGTGAGTTTTTTTTAGCCCTTGGATCTTTTACTTGCCAAGTGTTAGTCATCTGTATAAAAACAGGAGACAACAGGAGATATTAAAACTGGAAAGGAGATTGTCCGTTTGATTGGTTAGGTGGAAAGTATGGACCTTGAGGATTTTAGTCACATATCATTGTAGATTATTCTAAAATTTTTATTAAAATATATATAATTCCTCAATCTTCTTGTACCCCCAACACCCCCCACCCCCCCCCCCCCCCTCCAAAAAAAAAAAAACCCTAATTCCACTTATTGTGGTCCAATTTTTGAAGAGAGAGAGAGAGAGAGAGAGAGAGCCTTCAGGAGTCATAAATCCAACTGTTTGATCACAAAAATGAAAGCAAAGGAGTATATATCATAGATAGAAGTAGAAAGCAAAGATCTATGAGAAAGAGAGCCAACGTGTTAGGTTTATGTAAATACACCAAAAATTCCTCATGGAGTATACATAATTATTTTTCCTCCAAGTAGATACACTCTCACTACAAGAAATTTGGTCTTTAGTGATGGCATATAGTCGTCACTAATGCTTTAAATATCGTTGCTAATAATATTGGCGACGAAAAATGTCGTCGCTAAATTTCGTTAAATGAAAATGGTAACAAAAAAGTTTTTTTAGTGACGATATTAATGTCAATGCAAATACAATACTATTAACAACGACAAAGTCGTCGCTAATAGTGACAATTATTATCATAAATAACTTGAGACCCCTAGACAAAATGTCATTGCTACTAGCTCATTAGTAATGACAAATTTTTTTGTCATCATTAGTAGATTATTATTAACAACGACATTTTTGTTGTTGCTAATATGTCATTACTAGCGACGACGCTTGCTGTCGTCACATATAATGATATATAAGTGACCACAAACATGTCATCACTAAAAATTGCATATTAGCGATGATATTATTTGTCACTAATGATATGATAAAATATTAGCAATGACATTGTCGTCGCTAATAATATTACATTTTTTTTCTTTAAAATTTACATTCGGAATTTTACATGGGTACCTGTTGGGAAATAACAAAGCACAATCCTATGCACATAAAAAATTTTCAATCACAAATACTTATATAAGCATAACAACTGCTCAATCAATAACTACTAATAAGGGAAAATAATACCCAAGTTCAATATCATATACATAATAAAAGCTCAAATCTATTCACTCAAATACTAATCAAATGATAACGAATTCCTCATGAAGATATGCAACCAAGCTGAAACTTGTTGCAATGAACAAAACACAAAACAAGAGCCAACAAGGAACAAGACAAAGAAGAAAAAGAAAAGAAAAGTAACCGCTAAAATTCCATATCCAATTTTCTCAATATTTCCAAACTAGTTTCCTTTTAAAAAGTACTCTATAACTCAAATTAAATTAAGACCCTTTTTACAATTCACCAATCAGTTACACCCAAAACACACAAAAACTCCAAAAATCATTCAAAACCCATGAAACTCTAAGACATAGAGACCCACAACTGAACCATGAAACAGTTGCTGATTTTCAAAGATACCCACAACTTGTTTACCAAAATTAAGGAATATCAAGAAGGTAAAATGAAGAGAGATCATCAAAAGTACCTCAATTTAACACAACCAGGAAAGATGTGAACTTTGACACTCCCCAAAGTTGAAGTGTTAGACTTTAAGTTTAGTTTCTTCTTCTATAAAAAATGAAAAATAAAAACTTTGTTTCTTTCACATAGTGTCTGGTAAATGCCTTGGACTGACAAGTTGAACAAAAGAGTGAGATCATGCTCTTTTCTGATCACGTTTGTGCCTTCAAGATGAACCACCACTGGTACTTTCAACATAACCTTCAAAACAAGACCCAACAGAAGTTAACTCTTCAGCAAATGGCTTGGAGGCAATAAAGTCATTAAATTAAACTGAAGGTGAAAGAAAAGTAACAATTTAAAATGTTATGATAGTTCAATTATCACAAAGAGTCTTTTCCATCATTCCTTTTTTTTAATTAATTTTTCATTAAAAGATGTCAAAAACGTTCATCTGTTTTCTTAAACTCTCAATTTGCAATCACACCCACAAAGCTATAAGAAAAGCTGCTAGAGTTTTCTTAAACTCTCAATCTCTATATGAATTTGGTTGGTTATCTAAGGCCTTAAGAAATAGAAGAACTATTAAAGGAAACAGGCCTTGAAAATTAAAAAGAAGACTCATGGGCTTGGTAAAGCCAATTAATTCACATTTTAGTAAATCTTGAATTTGCCAAATTATGCATCTTGCTAAGACTCATCAATGACGAAATAAAGCTTCTGAATGGTGCCAATTAGGTCCCACATCAAAACTAGACTCCAATTCTAGAATCTCCTTGTTTGATATTTGACCTCTATGCTAGTTTCATCACTCTGAAGAGGTTGGAATTGAAAATTTAACAGAGCAAATCAAAGAAATGGTGATCCATGCTGCCTAAAGCATGGAGTTTATTTTACTCAGAATATAATACCATAAGTAATTGGGTTATGGTTTTTCTTTTCTTTCTTTTTCTTTTTTCCTTTTTTTTTTTTTAAGACTTGAATTATGTAACATTGGATTTGGGTATTTTTCTCTATGAGGGTTTATCACCAGCTTGATTGTAGGACTTTCTCACATTCATTTTGTTGAAATCCAAGAATACTTATCAGTATTTCTGCTGGCATAACTTGTACACACACACTTTAGACCAAGGAACACGTAAGCCCCTTTTGAGGGCCTTGTTAAACCCCATATAACAATCCCAATTGCAAACAACAATGCTTGATAGCATGATTTTTTCTTTATTGGATTTCAATTATGATAAAAATGAAGCTATAATTAGTTTAAAGGTTAAAAAATCAGAGGTAAAGCGAGTCAAATTAGTCAGAAGTAGACTTAAAACTAATAAATGGTTATAGATGAACTATTTGAGAACAACAAAAAAGTTTTAAGGTTCATAATATCCATGAAAAACTAGTATTGTTGATGAAAAATAGGATGAAGAGAAACTGCCAACTTAGATTTATAATTAATTACATTGTGACAAAGAAGAGTTTCATAAGCAGAGCAAAATTAATTCTTCCAAATATAATTCAAGTAAAATGAAGAGAATGATACAATATAAGATAAAGAGTTATAACCAAAAGGTGTATAAAATTAACCACATGGGTTACCTTTGAACCATCCACAAAAAAACTATATCAAGCATTAACTTAAAAAGATTTCAATTTTTAGAAAGATGAGATAATGGGTCTATGCAGATTTTTATACTCACTCTCCAAATTGAGAATCCCACTTCAGGAATTTAACAATAAAGTGAAAATGATAAATGGTCAAAACTATACCTCAAAAGCTAAAAATATACTCAAGTTTTCTTTTCTTTTTTTAAATGATTCATTTTTTCCCTCCAAAAAGATTAATTCAAGAAGGTTCTAATTTTTAAACTTTACTTTTCAAAAGGCTACATTTAGGGAAGGCAGGGTGGGGTGAATATTCTTTGTTGGAAAGATTAGGGGCAGGTTCATGGTTTACTCTATACCACAGGTTTGCAATATAGGTATACCTTTCAAATGCTAAGAGAAAAATGCAATACATGAAAAGCAACTCACATATATTTTGAGTGAAACTTAATTACGCCATTAGTTAATGCTTGAGTATACCTATATAAGTTTGCATGAATGCAAATTTTGTTCACTTTTGCAAATAAAAAATGAGAAATAGAAATTTGGATGCAATGTTTAATTTGTAAGTGTAAGAAAATTAGGGGCAACATAGAACTAAAAGGCAAGCATCCTAATAAACAAGAATATGTCAGACTTCTTCATGGCTTTACAAGGAAATGGTATTTGATGACACATTTAAAATTTAGATTTATATGGAATAAGTTACAATAACATTAAATTATAGAAGTAAACACAAAAGGAGGGAAAAGAAAGGGAGACTACTCACAACCTTTCAAGACCAGGAGACTGGAAACCGAAATGTTGGAGAGCTTTGACACTTCACTAGCCAAATTGTTCAGCTCCACAACAGCAACAGAAGCTAGTTCTTTTGCTTAAAATGCCTCTTCAGCCAATTTTTGATTCTACACACATAACCCACCATTCTTCTCTGAAAGCTAAACATGTTTCAACCTAAGTTTCTCATTCTCAGTCTCCTATCCAAACAAACAAATAGTACAATAAGAACAATGAGTTCCAAAAGTGCAGGCACTTGTCAAAATGTAGAATGACACATAAACAATGTGCTTTAATACCAGATAATTGCGTAGTTTATTTTGCAGATGAATCAAGAAGTTTCACAGCATGAGTGGGTCAAGCATTTGGATCTTCTACAAGGATCACATGCTAGCCATTTGTGAATTAGATTTTGCCAGACGGATTGCCATGATGTAGAAGACAACGTGTTATTTGCATGTTATAAATAGGAGTTTTAAATTGGGCCAAAAAAGAGGAACTCATGATAAGGACAATCAGGTCGCTGCCATAATAATCTGACTTTAATAAACCATAATTCCACACATCACAAATTTTCTATCACAAATACTCATATAAGCATAATAACTACTCAATCAATAACTACTAATAAGGAAAAACAATACCCAAGTTTTATATCATATACATAATTTAAATTCAAATCTACTCTCTCAAATAATAATAAAATGCTGAAAAATTTCTTAAGAAGATATACAACCAAGTTTGCAATAAAAAGTATCTCCCCTCAACATCATCAATAGCCCAAGGCATGTAACATTTTAGCCTGAAATAAAAAGAATAAACCAATGTAAAGGTGAACTAAAGTAGATGACAAAAATGTGTACAAAATAGTTTTAACATCCAAGTAAAACTTTAACATTTTTATTTTTCAAAAATACCATAGCTGAGAAAATATGAAAGCTTTATGTATTTAACAAAACTTAACCTGCATCAATACTCAACTTAATCTTCATCCCCAAGATCTCCAATAGATTCATCATCATCACTATATGTTTTTTCTTCATTGTTGGAATTTGTATCCCATTCCTCATTAGACAAGTCATCGTTGATGAACATACTTTCATCAAGTTGGACATATACATCATCAACAGGTATTAAGTTCCCCAAATCTATTGTTGGCACACCATCTCTATATAACAAAGTTAAGTCTTCATCATTTTCTTGTTGAACTGTTGCATTAACCCCAATACATTCACTTTCTTGGTATACTGCATCACCATTATCTTCTTCATGCACTTTCTCTGTGCCTTTGGGAATATCATACATGTTTCTATGCGTCATATGTTGTACTACTTGCCAACTACTACCCAATTTGGTATCATTCAAGTAAAAAACTTGTGAAGCTTGGCATGCTAGGATAAATGGGTCAAAATGATACCATGTACGAGATGTATTCACACTTGTACAATGCTCATCCCTTTGAATTTCTGCTCCATCCCTAGTGTCCTACCAATCACACTCAAATAAATATACATGATTATTGCCCAAAAAAAAAATACTTTTCTTTGTCCAATTCAACTCGATCTTCGTGCAGTTTCTTTTTCTTGTAGCTTCAACATTTCCAAATTGCATTTCTGGAACATTCATTAGTTGTTGTAACAGTTGATCTCCTGATAATTCATTAAGGGCTATCTTGTGCTCTTCAGTTCCATAAAAAAATTCTTTATTTTGGCGCTAGTTATGCTCCTAAGGTAAGAATTGACGATGACCCATGTAACACAATTTGTGGCTAGACTTCAAATAACTCGACTCTGTATTCTCATTACATATGGGACATGCTAACTTTCCCTTGGTAGACCACCCAGATAAGTTCGCATATGCAGGAAAATCATTTATAGTCCATAATAATGCTGCATGCAACTTAAATGAATGTTGCGTTGATGCATCATATGTTTTGATACCTTCAGTCCATAATTCTTTTAAATCATCCACCAACAACCGCAAGTACACATCAATTTTGTTCCCAAGTGCCTTACGTCCAGGAATAAGTAAGGACAAAATCATATATGGATCCTTCATACACCTCCATGGAGGTAAATTATACGGCATAAGTACTATTGGCCACATGCTATATGATGTACTCATTTTACCAAATGGATTGAACCCATCGCTTGCTAAACCAAGTCGCACATTGCGGGAATCTGTAGCAAACCAAGCATGTTTTTTTATCAAACTCTTTCCACACTATTGAATCGGTAGGATGTCTAAGGTAATCTCCATCTTTAAGTCGCTTATCTTTGTGCCACCTCATGTCTTTAGCTATATCTTTTGACATAAATAATCGCTGCAACCTTGATTTAATTGGGAAATACCTTAAGACCTTCCAAGAAACTTTTTTTCCTTTACCGTTGTCCTCTTTCCATCTTGAAGTATGACATTTTGGGCATTCTTCTTTATCTGCATGTTCCTTCCAAAAAAGTGTACTAAATTTTTTGCATACATGTATCAACTCATAGCTAAAATCTAAGTCTCGCATAAATTGCTTTGCTTCATAATATGATTTTGGCATGACTCCCCATCTGCGAGCGCCTGCTTTATCAAGTCAATCATCAAATCAAATGAATTATTACTCCAATTGCAAGGTGTCTTTATTTGAAGCAGCTTCATACAAAAAGAGAGTTTAGAAAACTTCTTGCAACCTAGATAAAGCTCACGTTAGGCATCTTCCCGCAATTGATCAAAAGGTCTTGCTTTGTAATCATTGTTTGATGGACCTGGAGTCATCTAACATTTCTCCAACATCATCAATGTTCTCTGCTTGTGAATTATCATCATTATGCTCAGCTTGCACATGTTTAAAAAACGGATCTTCTTCCCCATGAAATATCCATTTAGTGTAACTCAAATAAAATCTATTCACAATCAAATGAGTCTCCACCACATCTATATGTTGATAATATTGATTTGTGCATTTACGACATGGACACTTAATCCTACCAACTCGATCCACATGACCACGTGCCATGGTAATGAATTGCTTAACACCTTCACTATATCTTGTACTAGTTCTATTAGTTTCATGCATCCAACTTTTATCCATCTTGATGTCCCTATCACAATTTCAACAAACACATTCTTACTTGAGATGAAGTGTGTCGATGAGTTAAACAAGTACTCTATTATGATGTCTCTATCATAATTCATAAATATAAAAGAAATGAACTACTTACCAAGGATAACCCAATTTTCTTTAGAAATAAAATCAATTAAAAAATATAAACAAAATTTCTTGTTATTGAAACAACAACAATCATAATAGACTATTTTCAGCTAGTCTGACTAGTTCATTGTACAAGACTACAAGTGCCTCAAAAACAAATTAATATTTTTTTATAAGTAAAAATAACAATTATAATGAATATGTACATTGTACATACTCAATTTGTAAAATTTTAGGGTGACAGCCATAGTTTCAAAACTAGACCTGATTAGCTGATTCCATTAGTTTGGCCATACCTATACCAAACCAGTGATTATCCTAAAACCAAAAAAAAAAAAAAAAAAATTCAAAAACCAGTCAAAATCAGTAAATAGGAGGTTCAATCTCCAAAACTATGTACCAAAATTGGTTTCATCCGGTTTTGATTTTTTTTTTCTCTATTTTTTTTTTTATAACTTACCATAAAACTTTTGACCATTCCTTTTTTTTTTTTTTTTTTAAATATGCTTACAACATTACTTATTTCATTGGGAATAAATGGACCACATAACAAATTCAACATTGAACTAAAGAATATTAGACTCACACAAAAGCTAGCCTGTCATTTAGTGCCTAGAATTCCTAATGAAGTGTGGTGTTTATAGAAGAAGTATAGCATCCCCTTTAATTTTCCAACGTGGGACTTACATTAAGTTCCTATCACAAACAGCATGTCCTACATTGAAACAATAAAAGAAATTGAGAATGTTTCCAAAGACAAATGAGCCCTCTTCTCTTTTACCTTTCATTCTTAAGGTGAAAAAGTCCCACACTAGTAACTTACATAATAATGACAAAAATCTTCATAAATCTCTCTCCTCAGATCAAAATGGAAAAGAATCTCTAAAAATATTTGGACTCACAAAATAATAAATTGAGAAACATATATCTAATTAAATTTTTATTATTATTTATGAGATGATACAATCATTGATCAAACTCTAATCCGACCACAAAACCAGAAATCACTCTATTTGGTTCTCTGTTCAGAATGGTTTTAAAACAATGTGACAGCCAAATCACATACCTAATTCTTTGTAATTGCCTCAGTTATGCATCAAAACTTTAAGCTGAGACTACCAACTAAACAATTCAGAAACAAACAGAGAGCATGAGATTTTCCTCAACAAAGCCTTTTTCCCATGTATTTGATCAGTTTAATGAAATGCATTTACTCATTCCATCTAGAAAGCACCAACACAAAACATGGATCACAAGTATGATAAAGATATGGGCACAGTATAGGCAGTTCTTCAAAAACTAGGAGAGGATATTGTGGGGAAGCGACAATTAACTATTTTAGGTCTACTTTATGTTAATTTTAGGATTAGAAACAAACAAATATCAAAATATTTGACAATATTTCATAAACAAAATTAAAAGCAATAATAAATAAAAGATAGTCCAACTAGTGTAATTGAACTCCCTTCAACCACAAAATAACTATAGAGATAAAAACAATACGAATATCTAACCTTTACACACTTTGCAATGGCAACCCAATTACATTTCCCAAATCGCTAACCTACAAAGTACAACAGAAAAAAAACACTCTCAATGCTCAATTATGTTTCCCAATTATGAATTCAAGGGTTGAAGGCAAAGAAGCCGAGGGAAATAAACAGACCAAACTGTTCAACATTGAGAGTGTACTTGATCGGCGCCGTAGTCTATGACAGATGAATGGATCTTACGAGCTTGTTCGAATAGTGATGGAAGAGGAAGGTCCTCTCTTTTTTCTTTTTTTTTCTTTTTTTTTTTTTTTTTTTTTTTTTTTTTTTTTTTTTGCATTCACTCATCGGTGGGATTAGCGAAACCCTAGAAATTGAAATTAAAAATGGGAATTGAATTTGAGGGGTGGGATTGGAAATTTGTGAAAATTGAGAGGGGTAGAATTGAGATTTGAGAAGATTTGAAAGAGGGTGTAGTCGTGTAGAAAATTTGAGAAGAGTCGACGATGACCCAAAGGGTGTATGTTAGTGCACTGTTGTTTGTATTCTCCACCTAAGGAATTAAGACAAAGTTACAATTTCTTTACCCCCTTTTCTCTAAATAATTTATATGGTAATTTTATTTTATTTTTACTTTTACTTTTCCTTTTCCTTAATGATTTCTTCATGCATTTATTCTTGATAAACTTCTTTTATATTATAACTAATGAAATGTTAGTTAAAAAAAGAAATTAAATAAAAACATTATTGTTTTATTACCAAAATTGATAATAAAAAATTGAAAATAGACTCCTAAATCCTTTACTTAATAATTTATTCTTTTTCAAAAAAAATTGTCTAAACAAATTATAAGGATAATTACATAATAGACTTAGTATTTTTTTAATATTATTTTTAGATTAAATATGAATTTTTAGGCACAAAGATGCCGTCTGTGGGGCCAGAAAATCAGGCGGCCTTGGCCCACTCCAAGCCAGGCCCAAAGGCCCGCGCCGAGGATGCATGAGGGGTCCGAGGATGAAAGTGCGAGGTCCGGCCCCCAAGGAACATATCCAAGGATGGCCCCGTCCTCGGGCATCTGAGACCTCGAAAGAACACGAGCACCACCCCACAAAGAGGGGTCTTCTTGAATATCCGAGGAGGAGAGGGGCCAATGCCACGCGTCAACGATGAGAGCACGACGAAGGAGCAAGTCTTAGGCCATTGAATGCCCTCAACTAATGTCCTGGCCGCATTAATGAGGACAGGACTCCTGAACAGTGCTGTCTTGGGTGCTGCAACCCACTGGGGGAATGAGGATGCGGCTGATGGGACAGGCTCTCAAGTGGTGGCCTAACTGATCAACAAATGGAGGGTTAGGATCAGTTTAGAAGGGTATATAATGTAAGGAGTCTCTCCTGAAAGGGGGACGGAAGATTGGCATGAAGAA
Organism: Quercus variabilis; assembly: GCA_030445155.1. Lineage (NCBI taxonomy): Eukaryota > Viridiplantae > Streptophyta > Magnoliopsida > Fagales > Fagaceae > Quercus > Quercus variabilis. Next base: position 22,279,231 of record CP129456.1, on the reverse strand, counting down.
GTCCTGTAGTGACCTGTGTCCTCTGAACCTTTGTAATCAATCTTAAAAGAAGTAATAAGAACGCCAAGCTTCGGAAGACCAGTCTGAGGAGCATCATTGTGCATCCCAATTCATGTTTAAGTTGATAAATCCACATGCAACCATGCAGGGCAGTTGCACTCCTTACTAGGGCCTAATTCTTGAGTCCACTCTCTATAAATTCATTGAAGGGCAAGCTGGATCTGGGCCTACTCACTCAACTTGAAGAAGAGCCCAAATCTGGTCCTTACACCGTCCATGATGTAGTTTTAAAGTTATAAAAATTACACAATTTATTGAGATGACAAATTGTGAGTGATGAAAAATCACTTTCATATAGATTCATCATTGATAAAACTTTTATTTTTCGCCACTTACAATTTATCACTTCAACAAGTTGTAAAAAGAATTTTTGAACAAGTTGTATTGTTATAGTTATGTATGTGGGTCGGTTCTTAATTTTGTCTCCAAAAATCAAATCCTAATTTGGCCATTAGCTGAGCTTCCCTATCATATAGCTTTTGTAATCTAGTTGTATCTTTTTGATGAGGGCTTTTTTTCTCCCTTCCTTTTTTGCTTTTTTTTTTTTAAAAAAAATTTAATTTAACTTGGTATTCAAGTGAGTAGCTTTTTATTTTTCAAATTATACCATGTAATATCAAATGTGTGTATAGGCGTTAATTATAAATCTTACCTCCTAAAGTTATATCCTAACCTTGTCATTGCTCATTGGTTAGGCTCCCCTATCGTATATTATTCCATTGTAATTTAGTAGTATCTTTTCTACAAGGTGATTTTTTTTTTTTTTTTTTTTTTTTGGGTATACATTATACAACACCCTGAAATCTTTTTTTCTTGAACCTATTATAATTGGTTTCTCTAATTTAATGCAACTTTTCTCATTAAAAAAGAAAGAGAAGACAAATATTGGTAAATTACAATTTAAATCTTATAGTTTAGGAGTAGTTTAAAAAGTTTCAATAAAACTATGAAGTATAAGATTGTTACAAATTAAACTTTACAATTTCAGTAGATTAACATAAAATTAAAATTTCTTTTTAGATCATAATAGTTTTGAGTTCTACAACTTATCCTATAATATTCGTTCTATGATAATTGTTTCTTATCATTAAGTCAAGATACCGATTGATTTTTAGTGTAAGCAAAGTTTGAACTTGAGATTTCTTATTTAGTGACAAAAAACGTTATAAGTTCTGCTAATTGAAACTCATTATTGTATTGTTTATTTTATTTTAAAGTGATCACCACCCCAAGAGTGCGCGTTGAAAGAAAAGTGATTTCTGAAGTGGAAGAAAGAAACTCTTGTGCCTGATATGTTGCTTAGAATTACTGATCCAAATTTAAGTCAACAACATGAACCAGGAGAGAGGGCAAGTGGTCCATTGATCGTTAACTTAATATATGATGGTAAAACATATTCTGATGTCTTAATCACTTGGAATTGGAATCATTGAAAATCATGCCCAGTGGAAATGGGGAATTAGTGGAGAATGACCGGCCAAAATGGGAAATTAATCATAATTTTCAAACAATTTAATTAGTAAGCAATATTTTTAAACTATATTTTTTACTAGCATCTCGAGTTTAAGGGACTCAATTTAGGGTTTATAAATTGAGTTTTTGAGAGTCGATTTTCATGTTTTGATCAGGTCTGAGTTGGAACTTTTTCCACGTGGCGTCTACATGGAAGATTTATAACTCATTTATAATCTCATCAAACGCAAAAAAAGCAAAAACGCAGAGAGAGAGAGAGAGAGAGAGAGAGAGAGAGAGAGAGAGAGAGAGAGAGAGAGAGAGAGAGAGAGAGAGAGAGAGAGAAGAAGAAGAAGAAGAAGAAGAAGAAGAAGAAATGGAGATGCCAGACTGACCCACGCCGACCCAGGTTGCGCAGGCCAAGTCACGCGCGTTGTGCAACCCAGGTCGCGCGACCAAGCCGCACCGCGCAACCTAGGCCTTTGATCTAGGTCTCTAGATCTTTCCCTCTCTGATCTGATCTTGTGTTGAGATTGTTGTGTCTCTAATCTGATTGTGCTAGATTGTTGCGTTTCTTGAATTATTTATTGATTTTATTTTATTTTTGTATTTTTTGGAATGGCTGAGAGACTTAAGACTTAAATTTTTTTTTTTGCTTTTTGCTTTGTAAATCAAGTCCTAGAGACTCAATTTCCATGTAGACGCCACGTAGAAAAAGTGCCAACTCAGACCCAATCAAAATATGAAAATCGACCCTCAAAAACTCGATTTATAGGCCCTAAATTGAGTCCCTTAAACTCGAGATGCTAGTAAAAAATACAGTTTGAAAATATTGTTTACTAATTATATTGTTTGAAAATTATGGTTAATTTCCTATTTTGGCCAGAATGACCTGTCCATGAAGTTATTATTTTTTCTTTTATATGTGTGTGTGTGTGTACAATTTGTTAGTCATTACATGCAAATTTATATCTTTTTTTTTTTTTTGCAGCCTTAAATTCATTCTCCCAAAGTTTAAGTGATGGATGAGCTACAACTGATTGTTTATAATATCCAGGGTGCCTAGTTTTTGAAGTTATTACTTCATGCGGTGGAAAGTTAAGTTTTAGTTTCAACTCAGGATTTACAAATACTCATGAAGATCTAAGCAAAAATATAAAATTTAGTAATCGGAAGTAGATAGGTTTTCTAGATTAAGCATAAGGCACTGATGAACATTAATACTCCCTATAATTTAGGGATGGCACTTAAAATGATTGTGAACTTTTGCCATACAAAAATCCCTTTCAAAAACCTCTCAACTCCACTTCTCATATCTACAAAATACTTTTTCCTTGTAAACTAAGGCGCAAAAGTGAAAGTTTTGTGCATTTAGTATGACTATAAAGCCTCAAACTTAAGATAACTTATTTTTCCTAAGCTATTATATCAAAGGAACGATAAAGATCCATAAACCAGTTCATAAACCAGACACATTCAGTTACTAGTACAATTAAGTAAATAAAATAAATAAATGAAATCCCAACTATCATTTTCTAATTGATTTTCCAAACCTATAACTTCCACCTCTGAAAATTTAGGCACCGGTTTTTGAAAAGTTAAAAGATATAACTTAATTGAAGCATACCAACAAAAAACAAAAACAGTAAATGATAGTGATAAAAAATGGAGATTATGTTTGGCAAACAAAATGGAGAGACTTGGGAAACCATCAAAGGAATAAGCAATAAATACTAATAAGGAAAAACAATACCCAAGTTCAATATCATATACATAATTTCAATTCCAATCTATTGTCTCAAATACTAATAACGTAATAACAAAGTCTTCATAAAGTAATAACAAAGTCTCAAATACTAATAAACTAATCACCTTATAGACTAGCTACCAAACCTTACCATCAGTACAGCTAGTTGCTGACATTGTTCCTCTACCTGACTTTGTAACTGGGCAACATGTTTCTGTGTTTCAACAAGTTTTTGATCCGACTCACCCTGTTTTTGCTCCGCATCAAACAGTTTCAACATCGCATTGGACAAATCTTGCCTGTAGGTTTCCAACTCCATATTCATGCTTGTCTCATATCGCAAATGAGAAGAAGGGGTTGGGGTCGGAATCACAAATTTCCCCATCCCTCTTACAAAGTCTCACCTTGTCCCTAGCACTTTTGCAAAAATTTCCTCCTCAGTGCTTTGGCTCTCTTCATCAGCTACTTTTTCTTTCATTAGATTCTACACAAGTGACATAAAATTTTACTAAATAATTTATGCAATTAATTCAAGATTTACTCTATAAATTATCTATATGAAATCAAACTTTCATATAAATGAAATCAAATTGGAATATTAATTACGTAATTTTCTTCATTGATAGTAGTCACAAAAGAACCACATTTCTTTGTGCGGGTCATCTTATAAAAATCCACTTTTCCAATCTCTTTACCACCTTGTTTTTTCTACACATAATAAAGATAAAATTAACATGTATACACTAGCATTATTATAAATAATAAAGAATTAAATTGTTGCAACCTCTTCATAAAAAAAAAAAAATGATTTGGATCCACAAGTGCGACCAGTTTCGTTCTTTCCTTTGTTCACCTTATTCCGGTCTGACTTCCTCTAACAAGTATTAGATAAAAAAGAAAAAAGATAACAATTAAAACAAAGATAATTAACAATCATAACAAAAAATATATCAAAATATACTTGTGTTGAAAATTATTGGCATTTTTCAGTATTAACAAGATTTACCTTCCATGTGGTTGTTTCATATAGATCACATAAAGCATCCCTTTTGTCCTGTGTCAAATCTGGTGGAACATTGGACCTCACTTCCTCCTTACTAAATTTCAAGTACTCCTTGAAATAGTTACTCCGAACATTATCATAGGTAGTTGACAATGAAATCTCCATACACTTCTTATCCTTAATGCGTTTTGGGTCCAACATGAAATCAGCCTAAAACATAATAATTAAAAAAACAATTATCATTCATTTTTTTTTCACAAATTTTAAATACCATAGCCTTTGTAGTAACAACTTACCACCAAACGATTCTTCAACATTTGTCGGTGTTCTTGTGGGGCCTTAGACCAAGATTGATAGCTAAGGTTCGCATGTTCACGAACGATGAAGCCCAACCTTCTTGTAAACACAGTAGCATTTTCGTTCACAGGTCCTTGGGCCCCTGGAGGGATGGTTATCGGAACGAGTCCATTTTCCCTCAGTTTTTAAAACTTGGTGCATAGATTTCTACCTCTTTTCTGTTTGTTGGGCATAGTAACTATTAGGAAAAATAAGATAGCATAGTTAGTAACATTTTGGCAAAGTAACTTTTTCAAAGTCTATACAATAACAAAGATAACTTCGTGAAAGATTAAACTTTCACTCACCAGATGCATTAAGGACAACCATCTCATGCGGTGGTCCATCAGGTGGAGACATTCTTCTTAGGAGGGCCAAAAACTAATACATATTGACAGAGAGAGAGGAAGACAACAAATAATATAATTGACAAAGAAAAATAATCATTGTAAAGAAAATAAAGTAAAATAATTTAAAGCAAATGAAAAACCATTAACACAAACGAATATCACTTATCTAAAAACAAATCATTCATAGTGAACTTAAAGCAAAAGAAGTTAAATGGATACACAAAGAGATTGTTAATTAAATAAAAAAAGGAAATAGAAAAAATGGGGGAAAAAAACTAGAGACATTCTAATCAATTCATTATTTCTATGAAAGTTTGGAACAATACACTAAAAGACTTTGGCCCTAAATCTTGAAATTTCAAAACAAGTTTAGAACTGCTTTTAGCTACATGATTGACAAGCATCCAAATCTAGGAACATAGTATACCGTATGCCAATCAAACAGTTGACAAATGGGATGAGGGAAACAAGAGTCCCTTGGATGGGGTCCAATTATTTGCTTGATATTGTTAGTATAGTTAAGAGTAAAAATTCCCAGTGGGACCATCAAGCACATACAGAACTACCAGTAAAGTCTAGTCCCTTAGTCCAATCAATTTTTTAATTAATGCATTCTTATATGTATTTATGCAATGCAAAAGAACATCTGTCATTTTTAGTAAAATTTCCTGAATCTAACAATTTTAGCAATTTGTGGCTATTACAATTTCCAAGAACCCATAATAAAGAGTGCTCTTAGTAATATACCACATGTTTCTTTGAGTATAGTTGCTATATACATCTCCAACATGTAACATGGCCAAATAACAATGATAAGAGACATGAATATTAGTATTACAGGGTGATTAGCAAAACAAAACTACAATCAATTAATGTCAATTAAGAGACATGAATATAACAGGTTGTTAATGAATGTGATGGGAACTTTATGAACATAAATTTAAAAATAAAAATAAAAATAAAAATAAAAATAAAATCTTTTAGAAAGAAAGAGGTTCCTCAAAAATTTAAAACTTGCAACTGTCACTCTATCAAAAAGACAATTTTTTTTTTTTGAGTATCTTATTATTATTTTTTTAATCAAGGATGAATCCCTAAATTTTCAATTAAATTAATTGGTAGGGAAAATTGAAGTTGAATTTGAAGCGGCTTGCTGAAATTTTTGAAGCAGTATCATTAGTCAATGAAGCCAGAACTTATGAAATATATTAACAACCAAGAATAAAATTAGAATCTACCACTAACAACCAAGAATAAAAGAAGGCAAACTAAAGCAAGAAAGATCAGGGTTAAAGAAACAGAGATTTTGAAGTTAAAATGCCAAACCTGGAGGTTAAAATGCCGATTGCAAAGAAGGGGTTCAAAGGTCCAAAGCCGACTGCAAGGAAGACTTCAAATTACCATTTTTTCTCTTAAAACGAAAATTTCTCAGTTACCAAAGAGACAGAATTATACAAATTTGTGAAATTGTACATTGAACCAAGGAAAGTTGAGGTCTGAGTACAATTAAAGTCATTGAATGACTTTTACACTACCATAGAGTGTGATTTTTTTTTTACTAAAATCCAAGTAAAAAAATTGATAGAGTTTGATTTTTCAGCTTCGGTATAACAAAGAAATTGAATGACTTTTTACACTACCATAGAAAAAAACAAATTGTTAAGAACATCCAACAATTTTTTTTTTCATTATTTAATAATAAAAGTTTGGGTTTTAATTAATACATTATTTATTAAAGAGATATTTATTAATTTAATAACAAACACTAAGAACAAAGCCAGAAGTACAGGAAAAAGAAAATACTTGAATAACGGCAGTGGATCTACAGGTTTAGTGGGTATGTGAGAAAGAATGAGAGAGATGATGAGTGATATATAATTGGTGGTAATGACTGAGAAAGACATGGGGATCATGCTCATCATGGGACTTCAAAATCCATTATATTAGGTGTTTTTTTTATTCCCATTTTCCCTGACCCATTTTCCCTCCAAATACAAACAATCCTTTCTCTCAAACATCTCTAAACTGCAATCAAAAGCAAAAAATAAAAAAACAAAAAATAAAGACAGAAGCACATACAAAAAAAAGAATTTTGATACCCATTTTCCCTTCGAATATAATTTTTGGCTCATCCCTAACCCATTTTCCCTCCAAATACAAACAATCCTTTCTCTCAAATATTTCTAAACTGCAGTCAAAAGCAAAAATAAATAAATAAATAAAAATAATAATAATAATAAATAAAAATAAAAATGACAGAAACCATCTAGGATGCGTTGAGGAGGAAGATGAGAAGAGATTATGTGCAAATTTGCCTCTTGCCATCGCTGTTTGCATGGCTCTAAGTGGTAAAAATAAAAAGAAGATAAAAAGAGAAGAGTTTTACAGACTTAAGCAACAAAATGAAGAAGAAGATAGGTAGAGAATATAAACTATAATGCTTGAATCTTGAGATTTACAGACTTGGGGAGCAAAGATGAGACGTGGGAACTTAAAAAATAACTTAAGAATATAAACTATAATGCTTCCCATCTGTATTACTAGCCTATAGCTACTATTACTAGCCTATATAGCTACTATTTTTTTCTTTTACATAAAAAGTCAGAACTGAAAATTGGATGAAATGAACATCATGTTAACATTGACTTAGATAAAGTTGATTAGGCAAAATGATGAAAATTTTTATTATTTTTGCTCATATATCATGTATTATCACTTCTGATTTTAATTAATTTGAATATGTATGTTATAAATATATTTAATTTGATTTATTTACTTACTTTTGGTAAATATTATTACATAATTGATGATTGAATTGGTTATTAGTTGAATATATTATGAATTTATAATGAATATACCTTTCATATATTTATAATGAATTTGTTATTTTGGTAAATATTGACTAATACCTTTCTTATGACACATGATACAAAAAAAATTAAAAATTGATTCACGATACAATTCACATTTTGATAACTTTGAGAATTAGTCAGTATTTTGAGTGGAATCAGAACTTTCTCAATTTTTATTATTTTATCGATTTCAAGTTTCAAATGGGTAACATTATGATTTGAGAGTATTTTGAAGCAACCAACCCTCGTTGTATCATTTTTTCTTCTTCTTCTTCTTCTTCTTCTTCTTCTTTTTTTTTTTTTTTTTTTAACGGATTTGAAAGTTTTAAGTTACTTTGGAGGTTTCAAGTTTATTTTGGTCATTATATAAGTTTGGGGGTATTTTGGTCATTTTGATGAGGTTAATGGTATTTTAATCATTTCAAATATTTTAAAGGAATTTTATGTCATTTTAAATATTTTAAGAGGCATTTGGAGGATTTGATAATAAAAAAAAAATCAAATTATATCAAAATTGTTTTAGCCACATATTAGTGACAACAATCTTTGTCATCATTAAAAGATCCCTTATAGTGACGACCTAATTCGTTGCTAATATATAATCTGCTTCCCTCCAATAATTCCCACCACTTTTTGAGAGTGAAAATTTTACCCTCCATTATATTTAGGTAGATATATTTGCGACAACATGTTGTGTCGTCGCTAATAGCCTTCTAATAGCGACCACTAATGTGCCATCACTGATAAATAAAGCATACATATAATATACTTACTATATACTTTTGGCCACATATCTGTGACGAAACATAAAGTCGTCACTAAAGATGATTATTAGTGACGATAGATGTCATCGTTAAAATAAACCTTATTTTAGCAACGTAGATGTTGTTGCAACAAAATTTATTGTCGTTGCTAAAAGTTTCCCTCCATGGTGTTAGCAACGACTTATTAGCAACTACCTTAGTGTTGTCGCTACAATACATTTATTAGCGATGACCATTTATTATTGTCGCTAATGTGTGCCTAATAGTGAGGAGTTTTTGTTTGTCACTAAAAACATTGGTCGCAAAAGACCAAAATTCTTGTAGTGTCTATAGCTCCTTAATCCAACATGAAGCCCAAATTATACTATAATACAACAAAATATTGGCCCTATGTGGGTAAAGAATCCCCTACTATATATACTTTTGATAACAAAAAAAAAATTAGATTATATATGCAAAGCAGATAAATTAAAATCAATCCAAAGGAGAACTGCAACTTCCCGTACGCTAAAACAATTAACCAATAATAATTTAAGATAAAATAGAAATTCCAAAGCAGAAAATGGCATTAGATATATCACAAACTACAAAACAAAATTTTAATCAACAGATATTAAGATAATTTTTCAATGAAAGTGATTAAAAAGATTGAAAAAAAAAAAAAAAAAAAAAAAACACAAAACGCACGCATGATTTAAAGCACAACTATAGATGTTTAAAAAATTAAAAAGAGGCCTAGCACGCATGAAATGCCTTAGCATCAATTCTTGTTTTGCAAAAAAAAAAAAAAAAAAAAAAATCTTGTTTTGGTCTCACAGTGAAATGACTTTTGCCTTTTCCGCAACAACACGTACTGTTTTGGCTATTGACACTTTTTATATAGTGAGTAGAAAAGGGCTACGTATAGTATCTTCGTATGATAAAAAGACTGATTGGTATTTGAGAAACTCTCTTAAATATATATATATATATATATATATATATTTTGAGAATGCTGTCTTAAATATATTGAACACTATGTGTTTGTTTTTTAATATGATAAAAAGATCTCAATTCGCATGACCGTGTGATTATCATCAGGGGCTAGATATCAGTGAAATTTCAACTACTAATTACTAGTGAGTACTCACCGTGACATTATTTTTATAATATTTAATAATTAATCTCATCAAAAAATAAAATTGAATAATTCATTGTCAAAAAGACTTTCTTCTTAAGGGTATCAAAATTGTTTAGTTTTGATACAAGTTTAATTTTATTTAATTTGTTTGGAATCAAGTGAGAATCCCCCCCCCCCCCCCCAAAAAAGAGTTTTAATTAATATATAATTTATGAAAAGAAAAATATTAGATAATTTCAGCGACATGTTATCATGTACTCTCACATAAGTGGTAAATCTTACTATGAATTTATTGCAGTGACTTACTATTATGTAAAACTAGTATGTAATTCATGCTTATGCATGAAAATGATGAATTGTAGTGGTGCTATTGATATTAGAGAATGTTCAATTTTATAACCTAGTTAGTAATGGACTGTACATAGTCATGGTATATTACATAAATTAATTATAAATTTGAATTGTTTTTAGTTGTATGATTAGGTTTTTTATGATTTATTTATATTGGACTCCTCGTTTTCTATACTAAATTAACTCATTTGGTACAAAAATTTTAAAAACTTAAATTAGATAGGACATGGGCACAAGATTAAACTCTAATTGAAATCCAAATTTTACACCAAATTAACTCACTTGGCACAAAAAAATGGATTGTACATAGTCATGGTATATTACATAAATTACTTATAAATTTGAATTGTTTTTAGTTATATGATTAGGTTTTTATGATTTATTTATATTAGACTCCTCGTTTTCTATACTAAATTAACTCATTTGGTACAAAAATTTTAAAAACTTGAATTAGAAGAGACACGTGGCACAAGATTAAACTCTAATTGAAATCCAATTTTTATATCAAATTAACTCACTTGGCACAAAAATTTAAAACTTAGATTATATGAGACACATGGCACTAAATTAGATTCTAATTGAATTCCAATTGAATTTTCTCTCACCTTTACCTATATATATATATATATATATATTAAACCATAGTTTAGAGAAAGTTTAAATTTATAACCTAGTTAGTAATGAACCGTACATAGTTATGGTATATTACATAAATTACTTATAAATTTAAATTGTTTTTAGTTATATGATTAGGTTTTTTATGATTTATTTATATTGGACTCCTCATTTTCTATACTAAACTAACTCATTTGGTACAAAATTTTAAAAACTTAGATTAGATGGGACATGTGGCGAAAGATTAAACTCTAATTGAAATCCAATTTTTACAATAAATTAACTTACTTGACACAAAAATTTAAAACTTAGATTATATGGGACATATGGCGCTAAATTAGACTCTAATTAAATTCCAATTAGGTTTTTTCTCAGCTTTACCTATTAATATATACTAGTTTTTCACCTCATGCATATGCATGGATCCACTTAAAGATATACAATAAGATGCATAATATAATTCCTATATATATATAATTTAAATACTATTGATAGTCATTTTTATATTTTGTTAACTATTTAGAAAATTTGTTAATGATATTATTAGGTATCAAATGTAAATTGTCTTTTTTTTTTTTAAATTATTGTGAAACACTTTTTTTTTTACGATTCATTTATTCTAGACTCTTTGGTTTTTATATTTAATAACTCACTTAGGTTAATATTTATGATATGGTCCCACATTTGATTTTAAAATTAAGAAATAAAACTCTTTAAGAATAAATAATTTAGGACACATGACACAAAATTGGAACTCTAATTTAAATTTCTCTCAGCTTCACCTATTATTATTATTATTATTATTATTATTATTATTATTATTATTATCATTATTATTATTATTATTATTATTATTATATAGAATAGTGAGTACCACAATATTGTATTTTTAAAATAGTAAATAACTAATTTTTAACCTATGCGATGCACGTAATAGTTAAATAAAAAGATAATTAACCAACCTTATAGTTAAATAAAAGCAACTCTTGTCTCTTTTTTTTTTTTTTTTTTTTTTTTTTTTTTTTTAAGTGAAAAGGTAAACATAGACTAAAAAGGGTGCAAATAGAGGTCTTATTTGGTCCACATCTACACATTGTTGCACAAATAGAGGTCTTTTTTTTTTTGGTTATTTAGAGCATCCACAGCAATGGAGCAAAAAATATTAACCCAAGTGGCGTTGTCGGCGTTGGGCAGGGGCTTAGGTCAGCACTGGGTAGGGGCTTGGGTTGTCGGCGAGTGGAGGAATTGAAGCTTGCAACGGGAAGAAATGAAGAGTGTGAGGACTGACTGAGGGGAGAGAGAAGCAACGGGTAGAAATGGGGAAGGAGGAGAAAGAAAAAAAAAAATTCTAACTATCAGTGTGAACACAAAATAAAATAATATATATTTTTTTACCTTTGAGCTATAGTACATAGCTATTTTTAGCTATGCACTGTAGTTGAGAAGCCAAATTTTTTGGTTATAGCTCCATTGCTGCAGCTCGACTTTTGTGATTGATGGTGCTAAAAATAGTAATATAGTTATTTAGCACCACTGCTGTGAGGGCTCTTAGGCCTCGTTTGGGAGAAGGAAATGGAAAGGAAATGAATGAAAAGAATAATTTTAGAATATTCTTCCTTTCCCTTGTTTGGGAGTTTTAATGAAGGGAATAGAAAGTTCATTCTCTTGTTTGGGAGTTTAAGTGGGAGAGAATGGAATAGGTAAAATGGAACATTCATTCCTCTTTATTCCCTTAAAACCTCAAATTTTCATTCCCCCCGAAATTGGGAAGAATAGGAGGGAATGAAATTAGATTCAATGATTTTTTTACTAAAACTCCCAAAATACTCATATATATTTCATTCCATTTATTTCATGTTACTGCAAAACAAGATTACTTACATTTCATTCATTTTCATTCCTTTCCATTCCTTTATTTTAAAACATCCAATCAATGTTACTTGATTCCATTCCATTCTATTCTTTTCCATTCTTTTCCCTTACTTAAATACATTCCATTCCATTTCATTCCATTCTATTATGATCATTCCATTCCATTTCCTTATGAACTCCCAAATGGAGCCTTAGTCCACATCTACAAATTGTTGCCCGAATAAGAAATCTACAAATCCACTTCAGCAATCCACTACAATTTCTGAAACCGAAATTTCTGAGTCCCTACTCCCTACTCCCTAGATCTCTTACTCATGTGGGCGTGATATTTATCGGATGGTGCAAATAGAAAATAGTCCCTTTTTACCCAGGTCGCTTTTAAATTAATCCATGAGAAAGCAATAACTAAAAAGAGAAAATAAGAGGTTTTAGCGAAGAAAACAATAAAAAAAAAAAAAAAAAAAAAAAAGGAGAGAAAGCAATACTAAAACATGAGAGAAGGGGAAATTAGTTATTTGACTGTAACAATTTTTTCCTCTCTATTTTCTTTTCATAAAGTGAAAGGATGGAAAAAAATAATTTTGTATATATTTATTCATATGCCATTGTTAAAAATGAAGCTCAAATTGTTTTAAAAAGAAAAAATGATGCTAATTTAAACAAAAAAGTGACAAAAAAAGACAATCACACATATTTATTAAAAAAGAAAAATCATGCCAAAAAAAAAGTATATAAAAAAAAAAATCACGTCTACTCAAACCCAAAAGAAGAAGAAGAAGAAGAGGAGGAGGAGAAAAACAAAAGAAAGCATCCACAAGCCCACAACGAACTGTATATTGTATCACGCCCCCCTATATTAACATGATGATGTGAGCATTGTGTAACAATTGTATTTCTCCCTCCTCAAACATTTGTATTGCTATTTTTTTTTTGGTAAACAGACGATTCATTAAGACTAAGAAACTACAGCAACATCAGTACAAATTCTGTCAACAAAAAAACCATTACAATCCTCATCCAATATAGTCCTAATTATCTTAGGAGGCCAATCAAAATGAACCAAGCATGCACTCTGGTCCAGCCCCACCTTAGCCAACATATCTGCACAACGATTTGCCTCCCGGTAGTAGTGTCTGAACTGAATTTGCTGGAATTGCATCATTAGCTGCTTACAATCCTCCAAAATGGGTGATATAATATTTCCCTCATAGTTTGGGTTCCCAAAAACATCAACAATTTCTTTGGCATCAATTTCAACAATAATGGAATGAATATTCAAAATGCAGCAAAGTGTTAGCCCATCTCTGATGCCCCACAGCTCAGCTGCATACTAGTAGCTGTCCCAATATTCCTTGAGAATCCAGCAATCCAAGCACCATATTCATCCCTGATCAGCCTCCCACATCCTGCTAGACCCGAGTTTCCAACAACAGCCCTGTCTGTGTTAAGCTTCGCCCAACCAGGAGGTGGTTTTTCCCAACGCACCCTCTTAATAATACGGCGTGACAGTTCCCTCGGAGGTGAGACACAACACATAAACTCCATTGCTTTGTTTTGGATGTCAGCCACCAAGTTTAGGTTCTGCATTTTCCTGTTGAAGACAAAATCATTCCTATACTTCCATATGCTCCAAATAGCGAAAGGAAACAGAATTTTCCAAGGGGGTTTTCTAGCTGGTTGGTTGATGCCCACTTTACCATTTAAGTTTAACCAATTTATCAGGTTAGAATTCCAGAACCCGTGGCTGTTCATCTGCACACCAATCTGCCTCCACACCAATTGGATCCGAGGACAGTCCCTCAAGGCATGCAAAATAGTTTCCTCTTCCCTATTGCAAATGGGACAATTTTTGTCTTCTATCATTCCTCTTCTTGTGAGGCATTCTTTGACAGCAATGCTATTGTGAGCACATTGCCACAAAAAGGATTTGATGCGAGGAAGAGTCGGAGCTTTCCAAATCCAGCTTGCTGTAAATGCTGCATCTTCCTCTCTACCCATAGCAAGTTTATATGCACTCTTTAAATCAAAACGACCCTTTGGATTTGCAGCCCACGTAAGCTTATCACCACTTCTACCTGTAAGTGACAGCGGCGTGGCTTGAAGCACATGCTTAATTTCTGGGGAAAAAACAAAAGGTACTTGATCCCAATCAATACCCGAATCTACCATGATGTCTTTGACAGCCCAATTTGAAGCCCCTCGGGTTAAGGGGCCTTGAATAAGGTGCCTTAGAGGACCTTGTTTCGTCCACTTCCCATACCAGAAGCTTAACATGCTGCCTCTCCCTACCATCCACATACTCCCTTGGGAAAAAATTTCTCTTCCTGTCTTGATTGCTTTCCAAATCCGAGAGCAAGGCAACTTATCAGCATTGGCTGCATTTAACCTTCTGTTATTGCAGTATTTTGCTTGAAGAACTTTGGACCATGGTGCCTCCTTTTCAATGTTCAGCCTCCAATTGAGCTTGGCAAGCATTGCCATATTCCTTCCCCTAGCTGTTTGCAATCCTAGCCCCCCATCTTCTTTATTTTTGGTCACCTTTTGCCACCCAACCCAATGTATCTTCCTCCTTGATTTTGTTGTGCCCCAAAGAAAGTTTCGGTTCACTCTATCTATACCATCCAAAATTCTCCTTGGCAACAAATTACATTGCATGACATAGGAAGGGATTGCAGCTGTGGAGGCCTGAATAAGCACATTACGCCCTGCTAAGGACAGTAAATTAGCCTTCCATCCCGCAAGTTTCTTCTTCACTCTATCCAAAATGAAATTAAAATCATTGGAAGAGGCTCCCGGAACCTTCAAAGGAATCCCCAAATAATTTCCAATGTTTGGAGTGGAGCTAAAACCAAGAACGTCACTAAGAGAATCTCTAGTGTCAATGTCAACATTGGGAGAAAAGTAAACTCTAGATTTTGCTTCACTCACAGATTGCCCCGACAAGCTACAAAAAACATCTAAAACATCTCTGATAGCTATACAATTGATAAGGTCCGCTTTTGCAAAAAAGACGATGTCATCTGCAAAAGTCAAATGGGAAAAGGCCGGTCCGCTTTGAGAGACTTTAACTGGCTGCCATAAATTTTCCCTGCATTTCTCCTCAACTAGCTGCCTAAGAAACTCCATACAGAGAATGAAAAGGTATGGGGATAGCGGGTCCCCTTGCCTAATTCCTCTTGAGGGGTAAATCGGGTCAAGTGCATCCCCATTAACCAAAATTGAGGTAGAGACCGTTGAGATACAGCTCATAATAATGTCAATGAGATTCATAGGGAGATTATTTCTAAATAGCATGTCTCTTATGAAGCTCCATTCCAATTTTTCATACGCCTTCTCCAAATCAATCTTCAACACCATATATCCCTCCTTTCCTCTCTTCTTGCTAATGGAATGAATAACTTCTTAGGCTATGATAGCATTATCAATGCCCCTTCTTCCTGGAACAAAAGCCGCTTGGGTAGGGGAGACTAGAGTGTCAAGAAAAGGTCTCAGTCTAGCTACTAATATCTTGGTGACTATCTTATAGACAGTATTACATAGACTTATAGGTCTATAGTTTCCTAAAGTCTCTGGCCCTTGAATTTTTGGAATAAGAGCAACATGGGTCTTGTTCAGGTATTCCGGCACTCTTCTTTCTTCAAAAATCCTCTTCACTTCATCCAAAACTGATTTGCCCACTAAAAGCCAGAATCTTTGAAAGAAACCCGCATGCAAACCATCTGGGCCTGGGGCTTTAAAGGCTTTCAAAGACCATAAGGCTGCCTTAATTTCGTCTTCCGTTATTGCTCCACTGATGCTAAGCTTTTCCTCATCCGTGAGCTTGGCTTACCATTGGGAAGGCATGGAAGCTACCCAGGGTACACTAGTAAAGGAAGAAGTGAAAGTATCCATAAATCCCGCCCTAATGTACTCCTTGATTCCATTCTCCTCATAAATCCAATTCCCAACAGAATTCTTGATAGCCAAAACTTTATTCCTTTTCCTTCTCACCAAGGTTGAGACATGATAGAAGTTAGTATTCTTATCCCCTTGTATCATCCAATTAACTCGGGACTTAAGTGCCCAAAGTTCCTCCTCCTGACTAAGAATAGTATCAAATTCCTTCACCAACTCTTTTTCAAGGTTTAGGAGGAAGGTTGACGGCTTTATGGAGACTGCTCGTTGGATACCTTTCAACCTCACTAGAATATTCTTTTTCTTGACAAAAATGTTACCAAAATGTCGCCTATTCCAAGAGTTAGCCTCCTTGGTAAAAATCTTAGTTGCTTCTCTCAGATTGCGGGGCTGTCTCCAAGACTGAGTAACAATACTCGGAAAAGTGGGGTCTGTCAGTCAGCAGGTTTGGAACTTGAAAGGCTTTTCTCTTTCCCTGGTTGCTACAGGAAGCAATTCAAGCATAACCGGGCAATGATCTGAATGACACCTTGCGAGATGCATAACTCTAGCTTCAGGATAAAGTAAGAACCAGCTGGGATTTACAAAAAATCTGTCTAACCTTACTTGAATAAGAGCTTGGACTTCCCTTTTATTAGTCCAAGTAAAGCGCGGACCAAAAAACCCAATGTCAATCATGTTGCAATTATCCAAACACTCTTTAAAACGAAGTGAACTATTAACCCCAACAGCCCTACCCCCAAACTTATCCTCACCTGTAAGAGTTTCATTAAAATCACCCGCAATAATCCAGGGCATATCATGAAGCTCGGCTACATTATTTAAGTTATTCCAAAGAATATGCCTTTCGGCACTCCTAGGACTAGCATAAATTGCAGTAAATAACCAGCTGGAGTTAGACTTCAATACCTTAACCTTGGCATGGATCTCTTGTTTAGTGTTTGACAGCGGTTTAACCTCCACTCTATCAGAATTCCATAGCATCCAAAGCCCACCAGCATATCCGATAGTATCCGTATGTATCACACCATTAAATGGGAGTTGATCAGTAATCACTTTAGCCCGTTCACCACCAACTTTAGTTTCCATCAGCACTAGAATGGCCGGATTGTGGATATGAATTAAATCTCTGACATGACCTTGGAAGGTGGGCTTCAAAGCTCCCCTACAATTCCATATAATGACATTCATGAGGACAAAAAGATTGAAGATGGGGCACTCATCAAAAGGAGGCATCGACTTGACCTCCTCCCTCAAATTCCATTCGAATCGCTTCTGCATCTCCTTTGTCTGCTCCTCCCCTGTGAACAGTGTCAGATTGCATTGAAGCATTCCCATTTTCAGTTCTTGATATGCCGCAAGAAGACTAGTCAGCAGGTTCGGTTGTGAGACTTGGAAAATCTTCATCATGAGCTTGTTTCCTGTGCACCTCTCCATCAATCTTCTCACTATCAGGCTCTCTGGCATCTCTATTACAATTCCCTCGAAACTTATAGCCCACCTCCAGCCAGGCCAAATTTGCAAGCTGAGAATCACCAAGAGTTCTTGAATTTGGAAACTCCTCACCTCTTTGTTCGGACTTGTCATCACTTCCAGCGCTAGGCGTAGCCTTTTGTGAACTGTGATTGGTGGCTTGGACATTTCCAATGGCCTCAAATGAATGGTGTTGTAGTGCCCTAGCTCGTGCAAGAGCTTTTTTCCCCTTAACTGAAGCTTTAGTATTGGCCCTATTAGCACTACCATCTGCCTTAACCCATTCCCTCCCATTAACTGTAACAGCTGTAGGTGGGTTTTGATAAGCTGGGCTTTGAATTGCTGAATCTTGGGCCATATGAGTTGGGATGGTGCCAATCCTTTGGATAGCCTGTGCAAAGTGGGCTTCATTAAAACTTTTTGAAGGAATAAGTTTTCTTTTAGCCTCCCTGGCAGGCCCATCATTGGTCTTAAAATACCCGGTGTTGTTACTGACTTTGGCCTCATTCACGCTCTTCCTCAACTCTTGTCTAAGCTGACCGTTACCTGACACTGTATGAGTCCCTCCACTACCGTGAAATTTTGTCCCATTCTTTCTACGCGCAACAACAGTCCAAGGACCATACGTACCGTCTTGCAATTCCTCATGCTTACTCTCATGCACAACCTTGCTGGTCCCCCCTTCTTCTTTAATGTTGTCAGACGCATGTAAATCGCATGCACGATGCCTCTCACCCTCAACCTCCTCCGCTTCCACCTCCCTTGGCCGTGGCTTTAGACGAATTGTATATGGGCAGCCTTCTTTCCGGTGACCAATTCTACCACAAGAAAAGCATAATCTCTGTAGTCCTTCATAGCACACAGCTTGTTCAAATTTTCCGATTAGCACTGCAGTGACCAATGATTTATCCACATCAATTTGGACACAAATCCTAGCAAATCTGCCTCTTGTTTCCGTGGCAGTATGGGAGTCTACCCTTAAAACATGACCAATGGATCTACCAATGTGCAACAAGGCTTCAGAGTTATAGTATTCAATAGGGAGTGCATTTAACCTTACCCACACAGCTACTAAGTTGACGTTTGCCGATTCCGGGCGGAAATTTGGCTCCCACGGTCGAATGGAGAGGAAATGTTCTCCAATGAACCAAGGCCCCTTCTTGAGTATAAGCTTATAATCCTCTTTCAATGAGAACCGAGTAAGAAAGAACCCATTCTCTAAATCAACACAGTCCAGCCTACCAGCGGGTTTCCACAATGAAAGAAGTCTATTATGGAGGAAGTTTAGGCCCACCGACCTACCATAGAGCTTCACAATAAGGGCTGTCGACCATGGTGTTCGAATATGCTGCTTAACCTCCTTGGAGAATTTGACAGCAACTAGGCCTTGGCGCAAGTTTTCAACTTCTTCGTCTGAATCCGCATCATCATCCATGGCTTCTCCAAAACAGAACGCCTGAGTGTACGCACCAGGGATATCGCCAACGACCTTATCCCTGAATGAAACTGGCCCATTCCATGACCCACATCCATGTTTAGGCGAAGAAGAATCCGAGCCTGGTCCTTCCCTGTATCTTGCGTGATTCACGTCTTTCACTTTCTTGTTGCTACGAACAAGCTCATCTTGTTCTTCTCATGACAGGGGAAGAGGAGAGGAGCTCATGGTGAAAAATGGAGCGTGTCACACTGTCACTCTATTAATCAAACATTC
The DNA here is from genome assembly GCA_030445155.1 of Quercus variabilis. NCBI lineage: Eukaryota > Viridiplantae > Streptophyta > Magnoliopsida > Fagales > Fagaceae > Quercus > Quercus variabilis. The sequence goes on along the minus strand of CP129456.1, from coordinate 22,259,631 downwards.
CTAATTCTAGCAACTGTATTGATATTATTCTTAGGCCAATTCTTTTAACTGTATTGCTATTTTTAATATACTATTTTGTGGGAATAAAGAAAGTACTATTAAGAACTTTTTATTTAGTAAAAATTAAAAGTCAGTTTATTTTACTATTCAGCTTATTTTTTCTACTATTTATAGGTTTCACAATATTTTTTGATACTATTCATAGATCTCACTGTACTATTTCAGCTAAATTTTACTTTTATTTGCAGTATTTTCAGTAAAAAGTTTTTAGTTTCAACAAAATAATCAGATTCTAAACAGACCTTAAGTAGTATAAACTTTTGAGGATATACAATTAGATGGTTGAGTTTGTTGTATTATGAAGGCGGCAAACAAAATTGTTAGTCTATCACATTGAAAATTCTAGGAAGAAAAGTAATACAGAAAACTTGAGGATTTCTTTTGAACACCATATATAACAGAAAACCAAACCTCATAGTTGATAATTCCTCGAATGTTCTTTTTTAGAGTTATTCTTGTACCTTTTAAGAGCATCCCCAGTAAAGTTGTTAAATTGACTAAAAAGTCAATTTAGCAACCAATTTCCTACATTTCTAGCAGCTCACTGTAGTTTATACTAAAAAAAAAAAAAAATTATAATGTGGTGTGTTAGAAAAAAATAGTATTTTAATGTGTTGATTGGTTGTGGTTGTTATTTATTGTGTTGGATATATTATTTTAATGTTGAGTGTTAAAATAAATCATTTGATCTTAGGTATATTATAAAGTGAGGTGTTAAAATAGATAAAGTAGTGTTTTATGGTGAATGCTGACTTTGTTTTATGTTTTCAAAAGCATAAAGGTGAGACAAGATCAACTTCTTTTTTGACAAGAACCCCTTGTTAAAGTTCATGTAACATAGGACTTTCTCAATAAAAGTAAAACGTTAATAGCTTTGTTGTTATAACTCTCATTCTCATCTTCACAGTGAATATTGAAAAGATGGGATTTTTATTCATAGGGTGTGGCAACAATGATCAATAAAATTTTCATTAGGTAAAATAACATGTACAGTTATCAGGTATTGTATCACAATATGTAAACAAATTGATTCCTGCCCATATTATTAATGTTTATACTTTGTTCATCACACAGGATCAGGATCAGGATTCAGGATTACGTTTTTTTTTTTTTACAAGAACCAAGAAATTTTTTTCACAAGCATATACACCTGATCAGTCCGGTCCATATTTCGGTCTTGGGCCTTCACTGATGATGGGCTTTTAACCTAATTGATTAAAAAGGGCCAAGTTCAATTTTTTTAGGCAAAAGCAAAAGAAGGCGGGATGGTTATCTCAATCTATGCCAATCTGACTGCTCCTCTTCCAGGTTCTTACATTTTCCACCCTTTCTTATCACTAATAATTACCACTTTCTTTACTTTACTCATTCATATTTCAGGAGCTAGACAATGCAAATACACGGGCCAATCTGTGGTAAATAAAATCTATCTTTGATTTTTTCTTCAAATTCCGAGTTTAACTAAATACTAATTGATTTTTGATTTTGGGCAGAGAGTTGTTCCTATACGGATATTAACGGTAGGGAAAAAGCGTTCCCCTGGAGTACAGTTGATAGTCGATGAGTACATTCGAAAACTCAACCACTATTGCACCGTTGATGATGTTCAAATACGTTCCAATCCTAGAAATGCAAGGTGTATATATATATATATATATATGGCTTTTTTTTTTTTTTTTTTTTTTAGTTTTAACTTTTTTGAGGTGAATTTTTGTTTCATATTAATAATCAAATACTACACTGATTTGTTCATTTATGTGTTGGTATTTTTATGTTATTTCGATGTAATTATGGACACACAAGTGCACATAAATCGTTTGTTCTTACTAAAACAACAGCGTCAACCAAGCATTAGTCCCAAAATCTTGGGGTCGACTATAAACTAAGAAATATGGACATGGACCACATGGTGTGATATGTCGATTCTTAAAAAATTAAGAAATGATACTGTGGGGATATGGTAATTAAATCAATTTGTATATGTATCTTTTATTTTGAGTATAATGATTTTGGAGTGTCCTTGCTTCTTAGGCTGTAAATCTTCAGAGTCGGCCGTGTACTCTTTTCTGCCATTCTAAATTGTTTGTTCTATATATATATATATATATATATTTCTACTTTTGAATTGATGCCATGTGTTGTAGTGATGCAAGGGCTCAGATTGATGATGAAGATACAGCAATGATGAACGTTATCAGGTCTGATGATTGGGTACACTCTCACCATTAAACTATCTTGCTCTTATTTTGTGCTTTTTAAGTGCATTTCAATTTGTGCAAAAAAAGAGAAAAGAAAAGAAAAAAAGGAATTGCTTTTGACACAATCTGGATGAACATTGGTTTTGTTTATCTGCCCCAACATTTCTTTCTTTGATTTTTCTCTTTACTGGTATTGTTCTTCTGTTTATCTGGATGTTGTGTGTTTAGTTGTTTATGCAAAGAATAATGCTTTTAAACCAACCCCATTTCCTAGTAAACTACTTTATAGTCTTATTTAGACCTAAGTTTTCTGATTCAGAAAATCTTGTGCTGACTGATCTGATAATGAAGTCGAAGAGTGTTGTCTTTGTTGAACCTGTTACCAACAATTTGTCTTGACCCTTGCTCAGAATTTAAAGTTCAAATTTGGGCTATACTAGTATATGAACTACTGTCACTTGGGGGTTCATCTACTTCAGGACTTTAACTAGATAATCTATTGCAGTGCCATGCTGCAGCTTCTGTATATTCCAGTTGCTTTTATGTGTTGCTTTTGGACTGTCATTCAAGTTTCTACATACTCTCCATATAAAATATTCAAATAAATTTTGGATATAAATAATAATTGGATGTTATTTGAATCTGTCTGAGATCCTATACTGTTCAAAAGTAGTTGAAGTTAAATTTAAGTTGAGAACCAATTACATTGCCAATGAGCAATAGCTCAAATGGCACCTTCTCCTCTTGTAAAAGCAAGGTGGAGCATGAGTTCTTGGGTTTAAGACTCACTAATCCTGGATAATAGATAAGTTTGTAACTTACCAATTAAAAATTGTAGAGAATCAAGTATATTGCAATGCAAAGGGGTGTGGAAGGAGAAAAGAAAGCAGAATATTCCAATGTTTAGGCTTATTATCCTCAAATGTGAAATTGTAAATGCATTAACATGTAAATAAATATGCAAAAGTAACTCAATGCCTTGGGAGACATGGTTGCCTGGTTACTTTAGGCCTTGCTGTCTGACGTACATATCCATTACTATTAGCTAGTGACTCCTGATGAACAATATATATGGTTGTTGTGATTGCAAACTGCTTGTATGCACTCATGCATAGCATTTGAACATGATTTTGTCTGCCTATTAGATCTTTAGAGCTTACTGATTATTTATGCCCAACTGGAATCAACTGAACTCAGCTCATGTCAAGCTGTACTAGTCTGTGTTCATGGTATAAATGCATATATTTCAATATACCAAGCCAACATTGTTTCAACACTCTGACCATGTAATAATATTACTTGCTTTGTTTTCTGTAGTAAGTTTATAACTCAAATGCTTTATAAAAGGAAGTAGCATGAATTTATTTCCATGGGCCTTGTAAAAGCTGCTTTAAACTGTTGCAAGAAGGTTTGCAGCTTGTTCTTACTTCTTACATCTCTGTTCTATAATCATGCACTTTTAGGTTGTGATGTTGGATGAGAATGGACAAGATATTGGGTCTGAGCAGATGGCTGAGTTGGTGGGGGATGCAGGGAATACAGTATGGGCTACCTCAACTTTGATGATTTTTTTTAGTTGTCTTCTGTATGCTTGAAAAAATCCCTCCTCTCTCTCTCTCTCTCTCTCTATATATATATGTATATATATAGAGAGAGAGAGAACTAGCTGGTGGCTAGATGAAGTAATAACTGAATATGATGTCCATTGGCAAATCATTTACTTGCATTTTCTAATCAATAGGCTGGTTATCTCGTTTGATTTTTTGGTGATTCAATGTTTCTTTTTTAGATGACATGTAAACTGAGGGCACTTAACCCGTGGTATTTCATCCATGAATAGGAGGGTATACTTGGAAGCAAATTCACAGAAGAATAACTTAATTCCCCTAAAATGTACTTTATTGGGCACTGATCTGTCTGGGTACATTCATCATAATTTCATTTTATTTTGGGTGATCCTTGGAGTGATAATCCACCATCACTTTAGCACTGATCTGTTTACCTTTTTGAATGAAGTGCAGTGGACTTTTTATGCATGAAGAAATTTTGTGATCTGTAAAGTTCTTATTCAGCATAGCTATTATCCCATTGTTGAACTCTTTTGGGTGGTGGGGGAGGGGGGGCGGGGGTGGGGGTGCTTCTACAATTGACCATCTTTATAATTCTTTTCAAAATATGAGCAGCATATGACTCTCTTTTCTTCTCCCATTTGTATAGGCGTTGATGCATCCCAATCCTGGTGATGATTCTATGATGTTTTAGTATTTGGATATCTCATTCCTCGTGTATTAATAGTGCCCATTTTGTGTTTTTAAAAAATTTGCCTTTCTCCAACAATGTGAACTAAGTCCTAATTGTTGATTTCTTCAATATTATAAAATGTTCTCTGATATATCTTGGGTCACTTTAACTGCTATTCAAGCTTAGCTCTTTGAGATGTTTGAGATTATTATCTTTTAGGCTAAAATATATTTGCATTCTACTGCATGTGCTTCTGCTTTGACCTAATCAAGTTAGAATTCTATACCAAGAGGGTTTCCTTTCTTAGTTACTCCTGTTTTTATGAGGAATAAAAGGATATCAGTCTGGTTCAAAGGGTATCAGGTCCAGTTACTGTGGGGACCTAAAAGTTGATATGCATAAGTTTTGTTTTATCTATTTCTATGCAAAATTCAATTGAATTTTTCTCCTAGGTTGTTCATAATTAATGATGACCCAAACTCCAGCACTTAAACAACATTCTTGATTTCCAACATATGTGTAACTTGAACTTGGCATTTATATAATATTTGAATTGATTATATTTAATCTCTCTGTCTCTCTTTGGTAGGGAGCTTCTAGATTATCATTTTGCATAGGTGGACCTTATGGTCATGGACGACAATTGCGTGAGCGAGCTAACATATCAATCAAGTTGTCTACGTTGGTCTTAAATCATCAGATTGCATTGCTAGTGCTGATGGAACAGCTATATAGGTAAGGATATACTGTTCTCCTTTACATTTGGGATTCTATGTTACACAGTTCCTGATTACTGAAATGTAGTCTTTTCTTTTCCCCTTAAATATTTTGTATGTGAATAGTTTGGGAATTTTAAACTAATATGGCTTGCTTGCTTTAAATTAAGATGATTGTCTATCACTATGTTTAAGCAATTTTGTTCATTTAAAAGTAAGCATTCTTTGCAAGTGCCGTTTGTAGCAATTCGGAAGCCTCTAGCATGGTGAGCTTTGAATTTCCTATTTGATGGCTGCATCTTTGGCTACAACCATTATTGATTATCACTATTGCTTCCATCACCACTCAAAACCAACAATTTCCACAACCATTTCTATCACCATGAATAAGCAATGGTCTTCATCTAAAAGTATGCATTTTTTTTTTCCGCAAATGGTAGCAATTTGGAAGTCTTAACAATGGTGAGTTTTAAATTTTTCTTGGTGCTGGTTGCAATTTAGGCTGCAGTCATTGTTCAGTGTCATTTTTATTTCCATCACCATTCAAAGCCAACAATTTCCATAACCACCGTTAAAAAAACACCACTGTCATGCTCTTGAAAATAATGCATTCTATTAAATTAAAAGAATAACACATGCTTTTTTGTCTGATTTTTAGGTCATGGACTATTCTGAAAGGACAGAAATACCATCATTAGCTATTCTTTCATGATCTGAATCATGTCTGATAGGTATTACTGGGATTGACACAATCCTGTCTGCTCCTCTTCCCCCCCCCCCCCCCCCCCTTTTTTTTCTCTAATGCTATGCTAGAGTATGATGATTAAAATGCTGTCCACTATTATTTGTTGAAATTTGTATCTTCAATTTGTGTGTGGACTGGCTAAGTCTTGTTGCCAAACCTGTTGATTTTAGTAGTTGCCTATGTTTGATTTTATCTTGTTTAAAGATCGCTTTCCTGGATGTCTGCCTTGCTTTGCTGGACTGGCTAAGTTTTGCTGGATGTCTCAAATATTAGGAGCTGGTTTTTGTTCTTTATGATCTTTTCTTTTGCCCCCGTTTGCCTTGAAAAGTGTTTCTCTTGCATGCTTCTTATGTTTAAGGTTTGTGGCCCTTCGTGCTTTTGAAGAAATGTTGCATGTATACAAGAAAAAATAAATGAAGGGTACCATTTAATATAGTATAAATGAATCAAGTATTGAAATTTATTGTTCTATTGACAGGGATTTTTCAATATTGCAGACCTGGTTATGAACTGGTTGCAACAAGGTTCTCTAATGGTGTAGGGTCTGACATTGATTACATATTTGGATGCAATCCAATCTTCTCTTGAGGAGAACTGGAGAAGTTACCTTGCTGCTATCTTTCCTTTAGATTTTTATTTTGATTTGACAGTTTAGTAAATTATATGAGAGCGTTTCATTAAATGGTCTTGGTGGATTATTATAATAGTAATTTGAAGTTGTGCTTTGTTGGAATTGGAAGCTGCATCAGGACTGAATCGTTCCTGCATGTTGTCTAGGACTTGTGAAGATGGAACTCATTGTAAGAAACTGAAATTTCTTATCAGATGCAGCTCCTTACATTAAGTCTATAGGACTAAGGTTTTTTATTTTTATTTTTATTTTTTATTTTTTTGTTTTTTTTTAATTATTTTTATTTATTTTCTATTATTTTATTATCTATTTTTTATCTAATGCCTATTTAGTTTGTATTTTCTTAACCCAAAACTAAAGAGTTTGGCTAAAATAGAATAAAATTTCCTATTTTTCAAAGAGAAAAATAAATTTTGAGCTAAAAGTTGAAAGGGCAACCTATAAAGAGAAATTAGTCCAAAATGGGATAGAATTGGACTGAAGTGGATCGAATTAGACCTAAATGAACTGAATGAGACAAAAGAGGACCAAATTATACCGAAGCAGACCAAAATGTTACGTTGATGTAGCTCAGAATGATGTTATATAAATGAATTCAGATCTTCTAGAGTTTTTAGGATATTCTACCACATAGAGTTTTTTTTTTTTTTTTTTTTTTATATATAATAATTTTGACCTTTCATTTAAAAACCAATGGTTTAAATTACATCATGTCATTAATTCTTGAATAAAACCTTAAAAATAGATGCCACTATTAAAATGAACATGTCACATTTTGAATTAATTTTTAGTTTAAAAAAATTCAATAACTCAAATCTGAACCTCGATCTTACTACCGTGTCAACACCCAACTACACCAAAATTGGTCTCTGGCGAGATCTTAATGCTGAAATGAATAGAGAACTTGGTAGCAATTTTCAACGACAAAAAAAAAAAAAAAAAAAAAATGAAAAAAGAAAGAAAGAAAGATTTGTAGAACTACTGTTAACATACGTCTGTGGGACAAAATTGGGAAATGCCCCGTTTGGGTAAAAATAGCAGCATAATGCCCTTTTCTCCAAACTATATAGGGAAATGTCCCTTTTTTGTAACTCGATTTTTTCAAAATCAAGTTAGGCTCTATAGCGGCGGTTTTTAGAAGCCTATAATGACGTTTTTTAACTCGATTTATAAGAAATCGAGTTATAGGTAAAAAAAATTAAAAAATTTGCGTATAACTCGATTTTATAGAAATCGAGTTACAAAATGTTACTATAGATCCTGAAAATGTCACTATAGGTCTTTAAAAACGCCGCTATAAGGCTCCAGAATCTTTTTTTTTTTATAACTCGATTTTGAGAAAATTGAGTTACAAAAGAGAGGCATTTCCCTATATAGTTTGGAGAAAAGGGTATTATATTGCTATTTTTACCCAAATGGGGCATTTTCCAATTTTGTCCTACGTCTGTGCAAATTATGTTTCTACTAGTAGTTGTCGCATTTTTCAACTACTAGCATACTTGCTCTTTATGCTTAATGGCTTGGGACAATTTGTACCAATTTTTTTCTAAGTTAATTTCTATACCCAATTGAATTCATTATTATATCATTTTATTTGTTAAGTAGAGTCCATACTTCTAAAATAGAGAGATGACTTTCTTTGTAACAAAAGGTTCGTGCTTCTGTCTATAACCCAGATAAATGCAGCATTTTCACCTTGCCACTCAAGCTCTTGGCGACCCAATCCATACAGCTCCTCCACTTGCCCCACTCCAGCAAAATACCTCTCTACCGACTGCCAAGTTCTCTATTCATTCTGGCGTAGAGATCTCGTCGGAGACAAGTTTGCTGTCGTTGGTGTTGGCATGACAATAAGATTGGGTTCAGATTTGAGTTTTTAAAACTAAAAATAAATTTAAAATGAGATATGTCCATTTTAATAGTTGATCTGTCATCTATTTTTAAGGTTTTGTTCTAAAATTAATGACATGGTGAAATCTAAACCATTAGTTTTTAAATGAGAGATTAAGATTAAAAGAACTCTATGTAATAGAATACCTTAAGAACTTTACGTAGCAGGGTATAGATATAGATATAAATTATTAGATCATTAATAAGTCACGCCAAATTTCCTTGTTCAATACTTGTTGCGGATTTGTAAATACCAACAATCACTTAACTTTAAGCAACTAACCGTTTAACACTACTATAATAAGGCCGTCGTTTACTCCACACGAGAGAGCCGTCTAATAATTTCCAAAACGACAGTCGTATACTGTAGCGGCTTGGTTTCGTAAAAAGAAACTGAAAACCAGAATGAATCAAAACAAACTCGTCCATTGGCTGCCATAAAGCCACGTCATACAAAACTCCCACGCTAACGTGTCACTTTCTCAATTGCTTAAACTAACTAACTCACTCTCACTTTTATTAAAAAAAAAAAAAAACTAATTCTCTCTCTGTCTGTCTCCAAAATCCAAACTGCATATATGGCACTATGACTATTCTCCGTTACTCAGTCCCAACTCTTCCCCTGAAAAAGCTCATAATCCCATCAAATTCAACATTCACAAGCTTAGCTCTCTTCCACTTTCACTTTCACACCATGAATTCCATCGCAAAACCTTCAGCTTCATCTTCTTCTTCTTCCTCTTCAACAACATCAATCCACCAGGTTCCGGAACTAGACTCCGACGAAACGCACCGCATTGCCGATCAAACCTTTCGAAGGTACTCTTCTTCATCCTCTTCGGCTTCCAGGACTGGCCGAGGGACCGCCATTCTTTGGTTCAGAAATGATCTCAGAGTCTTGGACAACGAAGCTCTATATAAGGCCTGGCTTTCCTCCGACTCGGTTTTGCCCGTCTATTGCGTCGATCCTCGCCTTTTCGGCACCACCTATCACTTCGGATTCCCTAAAACTGGAGGTGATATTATATATGATTAAAGATCTTTCTATAGTTCTTAATCAAGCTGAAAGCTTGGATCGGAAAAAAGCTTGTTTGTTTATGTTCCCCTGTTTAGTGAAAGATAAGTATATAATATTATATTTTTATATGTACACTTTTCTAAAAATATACTTATATGTTCATAAGATATCAAATTATTTTATTTGCAGTTTATTGACAGTCAATTTGTGGTAAAAATTCTTGAATTTTTAAAGTTGTAAAAAAAAAAATTAGTCATGGTAAAAAAATAAGTTGATCAAGTATCTCTTGATCGAGCTTAATCTTGTTTGACAAGGAAAGGAACAAAACTTGAACATTTAATCTTATTTATTGATAAGATCAAGTTTGGCTTGTGTTTGAAATAAAGTTAAATAAATAAACTTGAAATTTTAATACCCGGCTTGGCTCGTTTACATGATTACATCTCTAGCTCCATCGTGTAGTGAATGAATCGAATTTTAATACTTAACATTTTTTTTTTAAATGACTATTATTTTGGTATTTATTTAAATTATTGATAATGTAGTAAAATCTAATCCACTCCTTTCAAAATGAATGGAAATGATTTTAAGAACTCCATAGTGGAGTTACCTAAGAATTTTTGAGGATCTTCTATGCACCTTTGTGAATTTCTTTGACTTGTTCTAGTATAATAGAGTATATAAGTTTAAAAATTAAATTGGCGTGATTGCTTGGCAGCCTTAAGAGCGCAGTTTCTTATAGAATGCTTGGCTGACCTGAAAAAGAATTTGATAAAGTACGGCCTAAATTTGCTTATTCGACATGGGAAGCCCGAGGAAATTCTCCCTTCTCTTGCAAAAGCTTTTGGAGCCCACACAGTTAAGTGATTCCCACATTTATTTTGAATTTCTTTTAGCAGAGAGAATGGATTAGTTATGGCTGTTCCGAGTTATTGAAGTAAATGGGAGTGTGGGTGTTTATAGTCTGATTTATTCTAGCCAGGTATATGCCCAAAAAGAAACTTGCAGTGAGGAGTTGAATGTCGAAAGATTGGTCAGCAAAGGTCTGCAACAAGTGGCACTACAATCAAGAAGTAATACTAACAACCCTAAGTTACAGCTTATTTGGGGTACCACTATGTACCACATTGATGACCTCCCATTTGATACCAGCAGTTTACCGGATGTGTATACTCAGTTTCGCAAGGCATGATGATTGATAATTCTTTTCCATTAGTTTTGAGTTCATTATATTTTGTCATGGATAAGTAGGAAAGCTATTCTATGTGGTAGTCGTGTTTGTTGACATAGTAAAACTTGCAGTCTGTTGAAGCCAAATGCAATATCCGGAGCTGCATTAGAACTCCAACATGTCTTGGGCCGCCACCAAGCATTGATGATTGGGGATGTGTTCCTTCAATGGATCAGCTTGGAGTCTACTCACAATCGCAAAATGTAGGATTTTTAATACATGCATCTGTGCTTCACGGATATAAATTGCGTTTCACTCTAATAAAAATTTTGAGATACACTCCTCCATCATAATATAATGTAGTCCATATTTTTTTCTTTTTAATACAGGTTAGCAAAGGAATGAAGTTTGTTGGGGGTGAAAGTGCAGCACTGGGCAGGGTGAATGAGTACTTTTGGAAGAAGGCAGGGGAAAATCTCTCATCATGTTTCTGTTAATGCTTGTTTTGAAAGCAAGATTGCCAATAATACATTGCAACAAGCGTGGAAATTTAACATCTTAAATACATTGCTGCAGAAATGAAAATTAAAATCTTAAAGTATGGTGGCATTAGAGTTGCTGGTTTTAGATTCCAATAGTTATTATAAAAATAAAAAGAATCCAATAGTCTTCTATGAATGTAGAATTTTGAGGACAATAACTATCATAATAAAAATTGAGATTAGTGCGATTCATGAACTGTGAAAATAGATTTCATGATTTCATCTCATCTGTTTGATTGATGACTGATGAGTCTAAATTTCTTCTGTAACCTCAGTCCTAATTGTGGATTTGTGCATCAGATACTAAACATTTATGAAGGGCGGCATTTAAAATTCCATGGGATGGGATGAAAGATAGGCCAATATGATCATTTCAAAATCAAACAATAAACCAGTTACAATAATTTAATTTTTGATATAGCTGCTCAAAAACTAATAATACCAATTGTGTGGATTTCTAAATTATTTGTATTTTCTTGTATATGTAGGACTCTCTAAGGATCTACAAAGAGACCAGAAATGGGATGTTAGGACCAGATTATTCAACAAAATTCTCTCCGTGGCTTGCTTCAGGAAGCCTCTCTCCTCGCTTCATACATGAAGAGGTTGAAAATTTCATTCATTTTTGCTTTTGCACTCCACAGAATAGATATACAACAATTTGAAGAATGGGACTAGTTTTTACTTTTATAGGTGAAGAGGTATGAAAAGGAACGGGAAGCAAATAATTCCACATACTGGTATGGTTCTCTCTCAAGATAAACTTATTGATAACATTTCAATTCAGTCCCAATTTCATATGTCTATTGAATTCATAATTTCTTAAGTTGTAAGTGGTTTAAGCCAATTTAGGTGAATAATATTCAGGTACTTTCCTCCAGTTTGTGGTGACTGATTTCAATCAATGTGCATGTGAGTGGGTGTTTTATCATTAAGTAAACCCCATGATAGTTTCCATGACCGACTTCTGTCCCAAAATTCCTACATGCCCCTTTCCTTTATTATTATTGTTTAATAAAAATTCAAATTTTAATGAAAAGTACAAATATATATATATATTTTTTTGATAAGTAAAAAAGTACAAATATATAATTTAGCAATGAGATGACATCAGAAGATATCATCATATGACATCTTTTCTTAACCAGCCTTGACCATTTTCTCTCCACTTTCTTAGTTCTGAAGTTTTGTTTTCAGCATATTTGTCTCTCTCCCTCTCTCTCCATTTCTTTTTCCTTAAAAAAAAAAAAAAAAAAGAAGAAAAAAAAGAAAGAAATAAAGGAAAAGCCTCTTACCACATGCCAGGTTCACATGCAGGCTGAGAGGCTATTCAGTTAACAGTTCAGGATAATTTGTTAACTTATCTATGGAATTGCAAAATTGAACTGATGGGAAATCAGGATTGCTGGAAATTCTGATTATAAGCCAATCTTTCAGCTGGGTTAAACTTTTTCAGATATTTTTATTTTCCTTTTCCTCTACTGAATCTATGTTCAACTCAACAGGGTTTTGTTCGAATTGATATGGAGGGATTACTTCAGGTTTCTATCAGTCAAATATGGGAATTCCATTTTCCATTTAGGTAAAGATTAGAACCATCTTATTCATCTAGTATTAATCAGTTTAGATCATGAAAATTTGGACCTTGTTCTAATGAATGCAATGTTGTTGGATAATATAGTGTGTGTGTTAGAAACTTTTATACATCAATGTAAGTATCATATTGAAAATTTAAGGTTAAATGTTTCTTGAACATAGTCATTTGATTTTTTTATTTTTATTTTTTATTTTAAGGTGGTCCAAGAAAAGTGGAGCACAGATGGAGCCAAGACAAGAATATGTTTGAGTACTGGAGAGATGGACGTACAGGGTATATTGTTGCTTCCACTAATGTCTGTGTTACTATCTTCTTTTCATTTCAGCATGTACTTTTATATGTGCATGGCCACATGGAAATGGAAAGAGTATTATTTTGATATCTGCTGCATTAGTACTGATCCTGCTTCTTTTTTGTTCATTTTCTGAAAGTAACATTTTATTGACACTCCCTTATCTATGAAGGAAATCTCTAATAATTGTAGTCTTTGTGTTAATGATTTTATTCCTTCTAATATGGAACTTCTCTTCTATTTTTTTTCCTTTTTTTCTTTTTTGCTTGATATATATGTATTATTTTGGTTATCTGTTATCTTAATGTTACTGTACTCACCTCTTTTTCCTTTTATCAACCTTTTTCTTTTCTTTCTTCTGTTTCACGGTACATGAAACAGGGTGATCTTATGCCCTGGAAAACCAAAATGTAGTCAGTATTGAGTATTAGGTTTTTGGAAACCCATTTAAATTTTATTTCTCCATGATTGACATAATTAAGGTTGGTGAACTTCCAGGTACCCCCTGATAGATGCAAATATGAAAGAACTGTCAACCACTGGGTTCATGTCAAACCGAGGACGGCAGGTAAATTTCAAGACTGACTTGAGACTGCTTCTTTGAATCTCAATAAATTGATATGGTCTACCAAATCACCAATCATCAATTTTATTTCTCCAGATAGTATGTTCCTTTCTTGTTCGAGATATGGGTATTGACTGGCGTTTGGGAGCTGAATGGTTTGAGACGTGCCTTTTGGATTATGATCCATGTTCCAATTATGGAAATTGGACATATGGAGCAGGTGATTCTCATCTTCATGTATCTTCCCATTGTCACTTATTCATAAAAGTGTGTATTTGAGCATTTCCCTGTGTAGGCCAGACTGTATTTTGGCATATTATAGGTTGTTGTTCCAAAGTCGTTGCTTCATAAACTGGGAAAACAGTTTACATTATTTGATTTAGCTAAGTATATCAGTGTCAGTTGTATACGAACTGTATGACCATCTTGGTAGCACCCTAGGACATAACAGGCAACAGGATAGTCATGACATGAGATAAGTCTAATTATTTTCCTAGAGGTGTTTGTAATGTGCACTATACATTTCAAAATGTTACAATTAACACCCTACTTCGTGATTAATTTGCAATGTTCCTCAACATCCAAATTAAGGGTAAAATATAGAATTTTTGTAATTTAGGGTACACATTGCAAATGACCTCATAATTTGGGGCAGATAGGCTACATACCGAGCTATTAATTTAGACCTTGGAGCGGACATTGGAAATTAATTTTGATTAAGCGTGTTGATTGTAAATTTTTTTGATGACTAGTGTGCACATAGAAAATGCCCCATAGCTTGTAGTTAATCCCTTCTTTTCATTATAAATGTGGTCCAGTCCATCTTTCCTGTGGTTTGGGGTATTTATTAAGGTAAAAAAAAAGAACTTACAAGTGGCAAAAATTTTGGCTGAGGGGACACACACACACAGAGGAATATTTGTTTGACTTTCATGTCAATCCATGGTGATCTTTACATGATAGTAATATAGCACTGGCACCTACTTTCTGTATTTTATAGGAGACACAAGAAAACAATGAAAAACTGCAGAGCATTGAATGACCTTTGTAATTGTTCACGTCATTTCTGAATTTCAAAATATTTCTGAAGTAAAGAAGGTATCTCTTACTTCATTTGTATAAGTTGTCCCTTACAATCTTGTCCTTTATTTATAGCGAGAAGGTTTGATATCCTGTAAGTAAATCAAAACAAGTGGTATGTGGAGGATGCAAAAGGAAAAACAGGATACTAATGAGAGGGTTGGGGGGGGGGGGGATTAGTATGTGTATCAAAATATTATTGATTTGATTGGATAACGACTTGACTTGACCATTAAGAGCTAAATTTTATCCATGGCCCCCAAAAAAAAACTATTGAACACTGTTATATTCTTGAAATGCACCTGCCAGATGTGCTACTCCTTTAAACTTTGCAGTTAATGAGATCCTTTGATAAACATGTCATTCTTTGTTCTTCTTGTTTAGGAGTTGGGAATGACCCTAGAGAAGATCGTTACTTTAGCATCCCAAAGCAAGTAAGTGCTTTCGTACAATTTCTCTTTTCTTTCTGGGAGATGGTAGACAATCAATAAACACTGTTCAGATGCTCTTATATTATCATTCTGAAATCAGATTCATTTATGGATCAGGTTGGGAAGATGTAAGTCTGTTTTCTGCCCTTGGTATTAGAAAGCAGGAATAAACTAAAACATATTGCGCTTAAATTTCTGAATATAGTACAGCTTTTTCTATAGTTATGATATTCTTGTTTATGTTAAATGGTAAGCGGAAATATGCTACTTTATACCTGAGTCGCAATTAGTCAACCCAAATTAGCTGCACCGTCCCAACTCCTTTATGATTTCTATATAAAAGATGTAAAGCTGAACATGCTTTAGTTATACAGAAATGTAGGTTGTAAAATTTGAATTGATAGGGAAGTCTAATACTATTTTATAAATATAAAAGTGTGAGTGTATCGGGACACAGAGGATATAGGAGCTTTTAAAATCTCGTCATGTACAATGACACATACTTTTGCATTGACACGTAACCTATACCTAAGATACTAAAATTGCAGGCACAGACGTATGATCCTGAAGGTGAGTATGTGGCGTACTGGTTACCACAGTTACGAGCACTTCCAAAAGATAAAAGGAACTTTCCTGGGAAGTCATATATTGAGCAAGTTGTACCACTCAAGTTCAAGACTGTCAGTAAACACAGTAGTCAGGATATGGCTTCGGCTGCAAGACGAACCAATTTTAGAGGGAGAAAATAAAGAGCCATGATAGATAAACTTGAAAAAGACAAAGATACAGCACGTCCTGCTTCTAATGTATGAGTGATGAGGAATTTTTTTCAGTAAGCTGTTTTTCCTCAATGCTGTTTAATATCTTGTAACTTCGACAACGTAGGAACGTAGACATCATATTTCATTTGCAAGCTTTCGAATTCATATAGATGCAAATAAGTGAGGTTGTTGCATTGAATACAAAGGTTTTGTAGTTCAAGTAAGGGTTCAGAGGACATTTTGCTGGATTTTCTCTACCTCTATTGTTGGACATGGTAAGATTTTGATATTGAGCAGTACATCTTACAACTAATAAAGCTGGTTTGTTTCCTTAAAGAATAATTATATGTACAACACTTGTGAAACACTCCCTCAATTCAATGTAAGCTATATAACCAATACCAATGGCCACAACTTTGGCTTCCTTCCACTTCCACATATATGGTAGCCATTGTAATCATTATGTTGATTAGCAGCTGCTACTGTACCTGAGCACTTTGAGCATCTTATGCCAATCTTTTTAATAATAATAATACCATATTTTCCAAAAGAAAAGAAAAAAAAGGCTTGGTGTTGTGATGGGGAGAAAAGGATTGAGCTTTAAGATTTAAAAAATATATATATTTTTTTAAAAAGGCTTGTGGCGTGATAAGAAGATTCCATTCTGTTCTAAGAATTTCTTCCCAAAGTGAAAGCACTACAAATTTTCTTAATGAAACAAAGGCGAATTTTTATTCTTTTGTAAATAGAGAAATGATATATCTACAACAATTTTACAACAAATTTTAAGTGACAGGTTGTTACTGGTTGTTATTGTTGGGGCAAAAAAGTAATCTTAGTGTTAGTTTCAAATTTGAACCAATAACAACTAACCACCTATGATTTGTTGTAAAAATGTTGTAAAATTGTTGTAGATGTAGCATCTCTCTTGTAAATATAATGAAATGGACTGAATTAGACCTAAGTGAATCAAATGGACTGAATTGGGTGGAAATGGGTTGAATTGGACTGAAATGGAACAAAGAGGGCTAAATTGGAACAAGTGGACTAAAGTGGATGGACGTGGACTGAATTGGATCGAATGGGCCAAATGGACTTAAATAGACCGAATTGGACCGAAATAAATCCAAAATTTTTTTCTGAATCAAAATAAATCCAAATGTCTTGTTAGATTTCCACTTTGGACCTCTGAAGTCTAAGCTAGATTTGGGTTATGTTATGTTGGGTAATAATATGGTTTGGGTTGGGACTCTTTATCTCATAAAAACCTAAAAACCCTTAAACAACCCAGAAATAGAGATTGGATTAGGCTACAGCCCCATAGCCAAAAACAAATTGTTAATCAGTCTGGCCCAAGCGCTTCTATTACCCCAAAAAAAAGAAAAAGAAAAAACATATCTGGGAAACACAAGAATGAAGATGTAAAGAATCTCGCAGGGTGTATCGCCTCGCGACACAGCCGTGAAGCCTGGATTGACTAACCAAAGAAGCAGCAGCAGCAGCCGGCACCTACCACCAAATCACACCCTAATAGTCAGAGAGAGAGCGCACAACAAATGGCTGTGAGTTTAAATTTCCTGTATTTGGATTTGTATTTTGGCTCTCTCTGATTGATTGAAATGTGGTCTCTATCTCTCTTTCAGCTACTAATTGGGTGTGGAGAATCGTCGTCTTCGGCGTCCCACATTGTTGTTCTACGATACTTGAATCGAGCCCTAGACTCCATCAAGCACGACATTTCCCACCTCTTCGCCAATCTTTTCTGCTACAACACCAACTTCGATTCAAACGCCAAGTAACTTTTACTAACTCTTTCTCTACTCCTCCTTCACACTCTTTTTCACTTTGGGTGAATTTGTGAGTGTGTAATTTTTTTTTGTTTTTGTTTTTATTTGATTTTCTTAACATTAATTTGTGCAGGAGTTGTGGGAATGAGGATATAATGCCTTCGTCTTTTGAGGATCTGATGGCAACCATTGGCGAGCGTTGCGAATTGAGAGCTCGAGACTGGTTATCGAAGAAGAAAGATGATAAGGGGGATCCATATGCAGTTTTCAATGTGTTGGATACAATGCTAAAGGACAGTTTGGAACGTTTGAAATTGATGAGGTCAGTCTTTTGATGTTTTGGGTACAATGCTAAAGGTTCATATTTGTCTCTCTCAGTTTTTTGAATAAAAGTTTGTGAATAGACTACTGCAAGGGCTGTAACTTTTACTAGGAGAAAAACATAGGGACTTGAAATTATCATTATATGATGATGGATAATGTTACTTGGGAATGAGTATTGATAGCTGGATTTTTGCTTTTAATGGATGGCTATATGACCGGAGCAGTTTCAGCAATTGATAGTGAAAAATTTTGGTTTTTCGATAGTAAAAGAAAGAAAGAATATTCCTTTGTTTAATATTATTTGCCTTAATATTGATGTATTTGTTTTGCCAACTTCGGGTTTTCAAGAATTGAACGGTCCTATTGAATGACTGACTTAAATATATTCTCCTTGTCACTGTTGGCAACCGAAGATTGATTTTTTTATATATAATTTTTAATTTTTTTATTGATATATTTTTGCTTAGAACGAATGAGGGAGGGGGATTCAAATCCTGGTTTTTCCTGTGGGAAGAATGCAGGAATGCCACTGACCCACAAGGCTTTTGGCATAAAAAATTGAAAATATTTGACATGTACAATTAAATGTGTGTAAGAATAAGATGCCTATAAAAAAAAGGTTTGTAAGATGCAATTGCTCGTTGGTTTTTGACTCCCTTATGTGACAATGGGATATTAAATATTGTTGAGGAATGTTTGTCAAGTCTGGCGAATGAGTTCAGTCATACAAGAGCTTTTGATTAGTTATGCTGGAATATGTCTGACAATATTCTTATTATTTGTTATATGATTCTAGAGTTTATAGCATGTCTTCTGTTTTTACCTTAAATTATGCAGGGAAAGCATAGCTCTGGCAGAGAATGGCGTTCAAGGGTGTGCTTTGGAAGTAAATTATGCTGACCATGCACAAATAATTAGGTATTTGTGTTTGGAGGGTAAGGTGGGTGTGGCTCTATGGCTTCGAAGAAAAATGAGACATAAAGGTGTTGTTCCTGATGTATTTACGCACAATTATCTTGTAAATGGCCTGTGTAAAACTGGTGACTTGGAGAAGGCAGATTGGCTTATTAGGGAGATGGTAGAAATGGGCCCCACTCCCAATTGTGCCACTTTCAACACTTTCATCAAGGGTTATTGCCTCATGAATAATGTAGATAGAGCTCTCTATCTTTTCTCTACTATGGCTAATTGTGGTATTATGCCAAATAGAGTTACGTGTAACATACTTGTACATGCATTGTGCAAGAGAGGTCTTTTGGAGGAGGCTGGGAAGCTTCTTGGAGAGATATTAGAGGAAGATAATGACAACAGAACATCAGATTTAATTACCTCAACCATACTTATGGATGGTTACTTTAAGAGTGGAGATATGGCTCAGGCTCTTAGCCTTTGGGATGAGATGATCCAAAATAATACCCGAATTGATGTTGTTGCATATAATGTCCTTATCCATGGATTTTGTTTGAGTCAGCACATGAGCCTTGCATATAGGTATTTATGTGATATGCTTAAAAGAGGTGTACTTCCTGATGTTTTTACTTATAATACTCTTATATCTGCTCTTTGCAAAGTTCAAGAATTTGATGAGGCTTCTTATATCTATGGTGTTATGTCAAGCTTGGGAGTTAATCCTGATCCCATTTCATACAAAATTATTATTCAAGGCTTATGTGTTTATGGAAATGCTGTCAGAGCTCATGAGTATCTTCTTTTTATGCTAGAACATTCAATAGTGCCCAAGCCTCACATATGGAACCTAATAATTGATTGTTATGGAAGATGTGGAGATCTTGGTAGTGCATTCTCCATCAGAGATAAAATGTTGGCTTTTGGTGTTCAGCCAAATGTGTTTACCTATAATGCACTGATTCATGCACAAGTAAAAGGAGGGAACATTGCTGATGCTTATTCTCTTAAGAAGGAGATGCTTCTGTCTGGCCTTTATCCTGATGTTGTTACTTATAATTTATTGATAGGCGCAGCTTGTAACGTAGGGCACATCCGTATAGCACTTCAATTAAATGATGAAATGCTGAGAAGGGGATATGATCCTGATATAATAACTTACACTGAACTCATTAGAGGTCACTGTATTAGAGGCAACATGAAGGAAGCTTTAGAGATTTTTGCGAAGATACAAAGATCTGGTTTACCAATTGATCATGTTCCGTTTCAGATACTTATTAAGAAGTACTGCCGACTGAGGGAGCCTGACATGGCATTTGACCTCTATCAGAAGTGGTTAACTAGGGACAAATGACATTGTCATCTTTGATGGAGTTTATTTTTGCAAAGGCATGGTGGAGTTGATCCTGGAAAATAAGGGCCAACTTTAGCTTGGAAGTCAGAGCTTCTGCCTTGGAGAATTCTATATGATGGTGGCCATTTTTTGCTTGTGGTGAATGTGCAACTTCCATCTACTCTTCAAGAATGTATGTGTCTTTCTGAATGTTCCACGCATTCTTTTTGGTATGTTGAAATATTTTTGTATTGATTGCCACTTCTATGTTAGGTTTGGTGTTTCAAACCTAGCCCTCCACTCATGTATTCCCTTTCTTATTTTCATAGGATTGATCATTATCATCATCATTATTTGATTTAGATGGGAAATGCAATGCAAGGGCCTCTCATACACAGATGTTATTGGGATCACTGGAGTGCATCTTGCCTACACACTGTACTGGTGAAGTAATCGTCATATTTGAGAGAGCAAAGGTTTGCTGGATGAGATAACTGTAAATCACAGGTTCAGATGGTCAGCAGCATCATAATCAGGTAAGCACCCTCAATATTGTTGCTGCTGCTAGTCATAACATGATTTAGATGCTGGGATCAGTTAGACTTATCCCCCACACCAGAGAGAGAGATTTTTACTTGTGGTTGGACCTGGTAATTGCACATGATAGGTGGTGCTTTGTGCCTTTAAGCTAGCTTCGGGAAAACCCTGAAGATTTAAGGTTAACATAAGAATAACTCTGTTTCCTGTAGCTCTAAAAAAATTAATCCAAATCTGTTAATTGTCTTTATTGAATTTGGGGGACTTTATTTTGTGGATTGTGTATATTGGTGCACATGATATAAATACTTTAAAAATTGAACAGATAGAAGAACTGGATTAGCCACTATTCTTTTGCTTTAGAAAGAATGAAGTGTATTCATATATTCAAGCATAAAAAAAAAATTTAATATATTTTTTAATTTATATTTTAGATTTGGATTGGTGTTATTTTTTGCAGGACATATAAGTAGAAATAAAGGAAACAGCACCAGGCATGTGACAAAATTTCATACAGAGACTGCATCCGTACACACAACTGGAAGACACCACTCTAATTCTTCATCCTTTCATCACAAGTAGGAGAATATGGTCTCTCTACTGTAGCATGGTGCAGTAGTTATAGGTTCTAAAACTGGTAACAATTTCCTCTTAGACTCTGTTCTCTTACTGAATTGTTTATTTAGAAATCTAAGGGCTGTGATAGTTTACTTTATGGATTAAAAAAAAAAGGATATGCTTGACTTCAGATATACAAGAAAAGTGAATCATTTTAGGAAATATTGATAACATTTTTCATTTTTTTCTTTCTTTCTTTCTTTGACAACATTGAACATAAAGGATGGAAAGGGGAAAATGCTTCTTTTCCCCTTGCATGTGCATGCATGCATGCGTGTTTTATTTATTTATTTATTTTTATTTTAAGTTACATGTGCACCCTAGTGCCAAGAACTTTGTAGCTTGATGGCATTGCCTGGTTTCCTTTATGAGGAGAACTAGGACTAAAGTCCTCCCTCTCACTTGTAACATTTGAATTAACAAAAAAACAACAAAAAAAAGTTACACATAACCCAAGATTTCACCTTTCAACCCATTCTTCTTTTTCCATCAGATGTAAGCTTTATAGGCTGCTTATGAACATTACTGTTTCTTGGGATGCCACTGACAGTTATGTCCTGCAACCTATCATCATTTGCACAAATTTTAGCCTCCTGTGATCTTAGGACACCCTCCCATGCTCACCCTTCTTAGAATTAGTTGTTATTCAATTTCTTCATATGCAGTAAAATGAAAGGAAAAAAGGGAAAAAAAGTAACAATAAAGAAAATAAAAATTGTTACATGGATGCTCTAAGATGGCAAAATATTCAAAGATTTACCATTGGCGCTGTTAATATAATTGAAGGAGGCTGCAGCCCATGGATTTTGAGTGTTATTGTTGACAAGTAGTTATAAACTTATAATTGGTCACTGTTTCACCTCTTACTTCCAAAAGTTCAACAAGAAGTGTTCTGCTTATAAACTGGAAACTTGCCTGGATTACAAATCCATCAATTGAACCATTTGATTGACTCTTGATTGTAAGTAAATTAACTGTGAGACACAAGCACTGCTTAATGTTTTAAAAGGATATCAATGGCAGATTTTTAACTGCAAGGATAAAATGGTGACTGGGAATGTTGCATCAGGGTTGGTTCAAAGTAATCAAAACAACATCCTTGCCCTTTTCCTCTACCAATTTATGTTGATTCATTGCTAGGAGTCATTCTTCATATTTTTGCATAAAATCATCTAACATCAGTGTTCATGAGAAAAGTTGAGAGATTAGAGGGAGATCCAAAAAAAAAAAAAACCTTTGTTCTACAGTGGAAAGAGCACAGATGATGTTAAACGATGGCAAATGCAATGAGCTACAAAAACCCAAGTGTTAAGGATCTACTCTCTTTATTTTCTTTTCTTGTCAATTAAGTCATGTAGTGGGATTAGAACCCGAGTGTTCACTTTCCAGCTCATATTTAGTGCTTCTCTGATGTAACTAAAATAAATTTTGATGTAGCATTAGTAAAAAAAAAATTGATGTAGCGATTAGACCAAAAGCTGTCTTTCTTGGAGCTATGCATTGATTAATAAGTAGACTCTCGCTTTACTGTATACTCTCTTTTATATGCTTGCCGACCTGCTTGGTCAAATTACAATGTTCCTTGGATCGTGTGGGGGGAGAAGCCTTTATTTCTTACAGTCTTGAAACCCAAGAAATTAGAGTTGATTTTGAAGGGGATTCATGCAACTTGATCTTAAATTCTCAACCATTAAAGATGACTCCTCTGAAGTTAGTTAGGTCGTTCAACCTTTTTTTTTTTAAGATACCTAAACAAGTGATTTTTTTTTTTTCTTATAAATTAGCCTATTGTGCTGCAAATGGTATAGCGGGTCTATTTCCATGAATAAAAAATTGAATAAATTGATTGAATTAGGGATTAATAAAAAGTATAAATTATATATGAGATGGATATTGATCTTAATCATCTTGAAAATTTGTTAATATAATAAAAATGTAATCCAAATTGAATTTGATGAAATTCACGTGGAATTAAAAAATATATTGAAATAGTTAATATTTCTTAAAACTTAAAAGGGTGGAAGGTATACATTAATCTTCCACTTTAAAAAAATATTTTTTCACTTCGTAAAACTTAGAAGAGTCCGAAGGCATACATTAAGAAACATTTTATGAAAAATTAGCAAAGATAAATTAGTAACTTTTTTTATTTGGTAAAATAAAATTACAGTAGTTGAAATGACAGCCCAGCTAATGCAAACCATTTGTCTAAAATATCAGGAGAGTCAGCGCTAAACCGAGATAAAAGCTTGGGTAAAAAAAGAAAAAAGAAAAATGAAAGATTCTAGAAGAAGTGGGAAAATGAAACGAAGAAAGGGAAGGTGTTGGAAAGTGGGGAGAATGAGAATACATGAGAATTGGGAAATGAAATTGAGTGGAATCGAAGTTTCTCTGTTATTCATAGTATTTATCGTTAGTTAAAGTTGTCAACAAAAAAAAGAAAATAATTTTATTGAAAAGCGTTGTTGAAGCTCCTCGACGTACGTGCGTGGCAGCACCGCGTTAACCGAAAGCGTAAGCCCAAATACCCCTTACCCACCCCAACCTCCAACCCCCTCCCCCTAAACATTTCTGACAAAGACCATTTTTTATTTTCTTAAGAAACAAACACAAACTCTCACTCACACACACACGCGCACACACTTAATCGTAGATGCTGCCTCGTTTTTTCATAGCATAATAATTACTCTTCTTACGTTTCGTTTTCCGCACGGACTTCATTTCCCGATTCTCATCATTACCCCTTCTCTCTCTCTCTCTCTCTCTCTCTCTGTCTGTGTGTGTGTTGAGATCTGAAGAAAAAGAGGAAGAAGATTGAGATTCGTTGATTGAAGCTTCTTATCTTGAAAGCTTTCTGGTAATTGCTAGATCTATTCTCTTTTCCTCCGTTTTCGGATTCATGATCTTCTTCTTCAAAATTTTTTGATTTTGTTATAGTTTGAGCCTATATCTACGTTAGGAGTCTCATATATACATTTTCTGTTAATATTATTGTAGTATTTGTAGATTTGGAGAGGAGAAAATGGCGGAGGACAAAGGGATTGGAGAAGGTGAGAACAAAGACGCTAGTACTAGTGCTGCGGCTGCTGCTACCGACGGCAATGACAAGAAGAAGAGGCAGCGCCTGGGAATTCTCTCTCGCGTTTGGAAAGGAATCTTTAGATTACACGGCGATGATTTCGAGAAGAGATTGCAGTACATTTCTAAGGAAGAGGCTGCTGTTGTTGCCAGATTGAAGCGGAGATCATATACTTGGAGAAGGATGACTCGGAATCTTATTGTAATCTCTGTCATTTTGGAGGTACTCTTTATTTGTTTCTTACTTTGTTATTATTGTGTTTGATTGTAGCTTTGATTTGGTGTCCTTCTAGTCAATGCCTGGCTGGTGTTGTCCTTTTTTTTTATTAGAATATGGGCTTGTTTAAGAGCTTAGGAGTAAGGGTAGGAATGATTCAATTTGCAGATATTTTTTGCGAAATAGAGGGGGGAAAAAAATTGGAACAAACACATAATTACATATAGCCAATGTTGTTGAAGTGAATTACTTTCAATATTTCAGCAAAGCTCAACTAGTTGGTACCTTTGGTGCTTCCAATGGGGACATCCAGGGTTCAAAATCCCCCTCCACCACTGTGTAACTATTGAATTATAAAAAAATTTATATATTTCAACGTTTTTTATTGAAAGACTGGCTTGTCTGGTATGTTCTTAGATACCCTCACACAAACACACACACACAAACCTATAAAGAGACTCTTTTTTTTTTTTTTTTTTTGTATAGGTAATAATAATTTTATTGAAAAAATGAACATCGTGTTCATGATGATGAACACTCTGGACGTGAAGAAAATACAAAAAGCTTAAGAGCTAAAGCTAACAGATTGTAGGAAAGCAGAAATTGAAATACATTGTGTAAAACCCCAAATACAAGCCCACTGAAATAAAGCACCAAAAAGAAGATGTTTTAAAAGATCTAAGGATCTCTCATTATTTTCAAATATATGGTTATTACGTTCTTGCCAAACTAACCACAGTAGACAAACCTGTAAAGAGACATATGTATGTATATTCTCACTTATGAACAATAGGAAATGATGACTGACCCATGATAATTGGATTAGAAAGTGGCTATTTTCAATTATGTACACAATTTTATTGTTAGGCCCTTGTCGTATAACAAGTAATTTTGTCCATTGAAAGAAATTCACGTCTTTGAAGATCAAGATTCTTCATTTCTACTTCTTAAGATGCAACTAGTGGGCACATTACTTTCATGGCCAGGCTCACTCCTGATTATGCTTCTCATTCGTTGTCTTTCATGGATAGTATCACTGTATGCTGAGTTTTATTTTCTGTTTCTTTGTATGTTCTGCAGTATACCGGAAATATACTATGACTCATTTTTTTTTAATCTTTTAGTGAAATATTTACTTTTTTCTGATAAAAAAAAATAATGCCCATTGAAGGTTTATTACAACAACATGGATAATGCAATAGCGTCTTACATAACAATACTAATCAAAAAGCGTACTCTAAATTTATTCTGGACTTGTTGTAATGTATGTGCAATATCTTTGTTTATTCTTATACAGAAAAATCTCATTTACAGTAATGTTGCAATGATATATTCATACTTACCAAAAAAAAGGTAATGGTAGATAGAATTATAAGTAATAACAAGGTGAAACTATATATATATATATATATATATATATATTTAACAACGTAAAGAACAAAAGGAAATGGAAAGTGATTGGGGATAAAATAGTAATTTTTCCTTCCCCCCATTTTGGAGAGACATATTTGTGGGCCTGGGTAGAAAACACCCTCCCACCCATGCAAACTCTCCTTGATTGGAGTGTAGCTTTGTCTCATTCTTCTTGTTTTTCTCATCTTGTTCTACTTGATCATTGTAATTTTGGTTCCTGATTTTTGCCCCCACAACACATCCCCAATGTACTCGCGTTGGCTACTTTTTTAATAATATTTTACATTACCTATTAAAAAAAAAAAAAAAACTCTCCTACCCTTTTTTCTTCCCTTCTTCTTTTCTCAAAGAATTGGTGAAAACACCCATCTCTCCTCTCTTTGCTTCCCCCCATTTTCTATCCTCCCTAAAATCCCCTAAACAAAACATATGTTTCGGGTTTTACCTAAATTAGTTTCAATTTTCAGGTTATTGCCATTGGTTATGCAATTGTGACAACAAGATCAATGGATTTGGACTGGAAGATGAGAGCATTACGGATTTTGCCAATGTTTCTTTTGCCTGCTTTATCTTCTGTTTCGTATTCAGCATTTGTTAGCTTCACAAGGATGTGTAAGTATCTCAACTTTACATCTAGCTTGTTGTCTCAAAATTTGTCTATTACATGTCCATTGCGCACTTTAAATCTTCGTTTTTATTTATCCCACAAAACTTTTTTGTACCCACAAGACTTCAGCTCTACCTAATTTGACAATTTTGCTCCAAATTACACTTTATAGAGTTTGTTGCTCTTTCCCATGCTTTAAGAAGTCTCTTAGCATTTTCTTTTATCACATTTTGGAATATTTGATGTTAGTTCCTACTATAAAGCTTTGAGTGGAAACTGGGGTCGTAGGTATCCATTGAAGAATATATGGACAACAAGGATTCTGCTCAAGGTTGCATTTTTGGTTGGACAACTGCATTGTGGAAGATTTTGACAGTGGATAGGCTTTGTAATAAAAGGGGTATAGCTATAGAAGATTGGTGTTGTGTGTGCAAGGAAAGTGGAGAAATAGTAGATCATCTCCTACTCCATTATTTTGTAGCAGGAGGAGAACTCTGGTCTGGTCATTGGTCTTTTCTTTATTTGGGGTTAAATGGGTGATGCCATTGCTTGCTGGCAAAGGAAGTGTGGCCAGGCTAGATATTGCAAAATTTGGAAGGCTATTCTATTATGTCTTATGTGGATTATTTGGAGAGAAAGGAATGTTTGAATCTTTGAAGTAGTAGAGCTATTGAAAATTTGGAAGGCTATACCGATGAAAGTATTTGTCAGTATTCATTTTTCTTTGTTTGTTTGTTGATATTTTAAACTTTTAGATTATAATTTTTGTTTGTCTGGAGTTTCTGTAGTAGACTTCTTGCGTATCAGAGTATTATTCTCTTACAACAAATTGATTCTTTACTTATCAAAATTTTTAATATTCTCATAGGATGGTGGTAACCTGCTTGATTACTCATTCTAAAACAGTGTACAGGTTGTGATACTCGGCTGATACATATTTATGTAAAATATGAGACATTTCAGCTCTTGAGTTCACGAAGGAGGAAGTCATCCAGGTATTAAGGGAGATGGAGGGTGATAAAGCCCTTGGTCCTGATGGTTTCGTCATGGCTTTTTTTCACAAATGTTGGAGTGTTGTGGAAAAGGATGTCATGGATTTTTTGATTACTTTCATCGGCACTCTGTGTTTGAACGGTCTATGAATGCTTCGTTTCTCACTTTAATTCCTAAGAAGTGTATTGCCGTTAACATTAAGGACTTTCGCCCCATCAGTTTAGCGGGTAGTGTGTACAAGCTACTGTCCAAGATGTTGGCTAATAGGTTGAGGGTGGTTTTGGATAATCTCATCTTTGAGACTCAAAATTCGTTTGTTGGCGGAAGGCAGATTTTGGATTTAGTGCTTATTGCAAATGAATGCCTGGATAGCAGGTTAAAGAGCAGAATACCAGGTGTGGTTTGCAAACTTGATATTGAAAAAGCTTATGACCATGTGAACTGGGAGGCCTTGTTTTATTTGTTGGGCTGAATGGGTTTTGGGTTGAAATGGAGGGGGTGGATTAAGGCTTGTGTTACTTTTGTCCATTTTTCAGTCTTGGTAAATGGATTCCCTGAAGATTTTTTTGGAAGTTCTCATGGGTTGAGACAAGAGGATCCACTATCCCCACTTTTGTTTCTCCTGATAATGGAGGTTTTAAATAGACTCTTGAAGAAGACAGAGGAGTGTAATCTTATTTGGGGTTTTCATGTGGGAGCTATGAACTCTGTTGGAGTGTGTATTTCCTATCTGCTATTTGCTGATGATACTATCTTATTTTTGTGATGCCTCTAGGGAACAGTTGCTGTCCATAAGGTTGGTGTTGTCATGTTTTCAGGCTTTTACGGGTTTGAAGGTCAATGTTGGAAAAAGTGAGATTGTCCCTGTTGGGGAGGTGAATAATCTAGATGCACTGGCTAATATTCTTCAATGTAGAGTGGGCAGTTTGCCTATGAAATATTTGGGGATGCCGTTGGGAACTTCTTTTAAGACAGCTTCGATTTGGAATCCTATTTTGGAGAAAATGGAGAAAAAACTATTTGGGTGGAAGCGCCTCTATTTATCTAAGGGTGGTAGGCTCATGTTACTAAAGAGTACTCTCTCAAGTCTCTCAACATACTTTTTATCTCTTTTTAATATTCCTAAAGTTGTGGCTACTAGTTTGGAAAGTATTCAAAGGAATTTTCTTTGGGGGTCTTATGAAGGGTGTTTCAAATATCCTTTGGTGGCTTGGGAAAAGGTGTGTTTATCCGTTGAGATGGGTGGTTTGGGGATAAGAAGTGTGGTGTCATTTAATCAAGCTTTATTAGGGAAATGGCTGTGGAGATATGGTCGTGAAGTTACTCATCTCTGGCGGCGAGTTATCTCCACAAAATATGGTGAGGGTCAAGGGGGGTGGAGTACTAAAGATTGCAGGAGGACTCATGGTGTGGCCTATGGAGAAGCATTAATGAAGGGTGGGAGAGCTTTTCTAAGCATCTATCTTTTGTATTGGGTGAAGGCACTTGTATCCGCTTTTGGCATGATTGGTGGATTGGTGATAGTACTCTAAAAGATCTCTATCTTGAGCTCTATGTGTGTTCAGCGGCTAAGGATGCTTGTATCTCTAAAGTTTTGTGGATTTCAGAAGGGGGTATTGTTAGAGTGTGCGATTTAAGGCTTTATAGAGCTTTTGAAGACTGGGAGCTAGCTGCATCTTATTCTCTACTTCAGCTTATCCAAATTTGTATTCCTTGGGGTGATAGGAGAGATACTCTTTGTTGGCGGCTAAAAAGTGATGGTAAGTTTGACACCCGGTCTTACTACCATGCGATTCAAGGTGCTTCGAATTCTTTGTTTCCTTGGAGGGGTGTTTGGAAACCAAAGATTCCTAAGCGCGTGGCGTTCTTTTTGTGGATAGCTTCACATGGCTGGATCCTCACTTTGGATAATCTAATACTTGAGGGTCGCCCTTTGGCTAATTGGTGTTGTATGTGTTGTTGTGATGGAAGTCGGTAGACCACCTTCTTCTTCATTGTCCTGTTACTCATTCCCTATGGACTTTTATGCTTTAGGCTTTTGGTCTTCATTGGGTTATGCCAAGATTGGTGGCGGGTTTGTTATCTTGTCGGCATCAATGGCTTGGGAAGCATAATTTAGACATTTGGAATTTGGTTCCAGGGTGCTTAATGTGGATTGTGTGGTTGGAATGAAATCGTCGCTCCTTTGAGGACAATGAGAAGATGTTGGATGAGTTAAAGGTTTTATGCCAACGTAGTCTTTTGAAGTGTTCTCATTGTTGGGGTTTTACTGATTGTTTCTTCTCTCTCTGAGTTTATGTCTTCCCTTAGCTTAGTTTCCTGATTACCCTCTTTTTGTTGTGCTGCTTGTTCTATTATTTCTTGTTGTTCATCATCATGAACAATTTGTACTTTTCCTTATTTACGTATTAATAATAGTTTTCTGATTACCTATCAAAAAAAAAAAAAAAATTTTATTACTAAATAACTCTATTTTTGGCATACACATCCTGTTGCTCTCTCTCTCTCTCTCTATGAACTTTATGTAAACTGTGAGTCCAAAGATAACCGGATTTCATGCACATCCAATTCTTTATTCTATGAAGCCCATACAGAAGCACTACTTGCTAAGATTTGAAGGAATGCATGTTTTGATTGTCGATTAAATTATGATCTTTTGTATTATAAACACGTTCACTTTCAAAACCATTTTTTTGGTTGAGAATTATTTAAAAGTTCATATTGGTCAACGAAAATAAATAAATAAAGGCCAATGATGTGGTTGTTATATCGAAGTTGCATAATAATGATTTGTATCTCATCATGTGATTGAATAGGCAATCGGAAGGATGAGAAAACTCTGGAAAGGCTCCGAGCTGAAAGGAAAGCGAAAATTGATGAGCTTAAAGAGAAGACAAATTATTACTCCACTCAGCAACTCATTCAGGTTGTTATTAGAAGCTAGTCCTGTTGTATCACTTTCATCATTCTTTGTCTCGCCTAGAACTTTTTGTTGAGTTCTGTAGCCTTTTGTGCTGTAAATTTTTATTAAAATTGCAAAGCTTGAAGATTTAGCCTTGATGCATAATTTCACCCTCTTTTTTCAAAAAGAATTTTAAACAAATTATTAACAATTGTAGAAATCTTTGGTATGAGGTTTTGGATTGAAGGCCATATCACCTGTCTTGTTTTTATGAAGTAATTGTCAGTTTTATATCAAAAGAAAGATATTAAATTATGGAATTGTAGGAAATTGTAGCAGGAGGGCTAGTTTAAAGTTTCAGTTGCCTATTTTGTGAATGACAAAATATGCATTGATGAAAAATTTGTGTAATGTGTAGATTATTAAAAAGAGTCAGCCTCCACCTAGAAAATACACGATTCTTGTAATGCTTGTGAAGAATTTATGAATGAAGTAAATCTCATGTTAAATATTTATTGAAGAAAAATCATTTTAGTGGGTAGAATGACCTTATATATATGGTTGGGTTTGAATTGTTTTGCAAGGCATACTATGAGCTGAAACCTCATGGTTGAGCCTTGAGGTGTTTTCTCCGAGCCTCACTTCATAGTTTTTTTTTTTTTTTGGGAGGGTGGGGGGTTATACATATTTTGTACTTAGTGTAAGCTCTTCTGTGCAGAGATATGACACTGATCCAGCAGCAAAGGCAGCTGCTGCAACCGTCCTGGCATCTAAGTTGGGTGCAGACTCGGGCCTGAACATACAAGTTGGAGATGAGTCTAAGCTTAAAGCTCCAACAGGGAAAAGCAGTGATGTTGAATTGGTGCAATCTGGTGGGCTCCGAAATCGAAAACAAGTTTCCACCAGATCTAATAGTATGGAGACTGCTCAATTGCATCATTCTGATGGAGAAACACCTCATTCTGAGGGAACTGAGGTTGATCCTCGGACTTCTGAGCATAATCAGCTGGTAGTTAGTCATCACAATCCTCAAGGATCAGCCACAATTGATGGAGGATGGATTGCTCGAATAGCAGCAGTGCTTGTGGGCGAGGATCCAACACAGTCTTATGCGCTCATTTGTGGCAACTGCCATATGCACAATGGTGAGTGTCAAAGGTTCCATCTCTTTTTATGGGGAAAAAAAACAAAAAAAAAACCACTTCTGATGATGCACACCTGCACAGACATGCACTTCCCACTTTGTTTGCTGTGTTATCTGCAGAATGTGGTGGCATGGAGAAAGCAAATTCATGTATTGTTTATGTACAGGGCTTGCTAGGAAGGAGGATTTCCCATACATTACATATTACTGCCCACACTGTCATGCCTTAAATAGGCCAAACCAGTCGGAGGAGCAAGTTTCTGGTTCGAATGCCCCTAATTTGGGCTCCTTGAGAACACAGGGCAGTGGTGATGTGATCGACAATGCCAGAGTTTCTGGTCCTAGTACCCCTAATTTGGGCTCCTTGAGAACACAGGGCACTGATGATGCAATCGACAATGCCAGTGGTTCTGCCAGTGAGAGTGGTCTGACAAGTAACAACACTGTAAGAGCTGGTTCAGAGATTGAGGAAGTAACTAAAGGGGCAACCTCCGAGCATATAGATACTTGAAAAGCATATTTCAGTGGAACTACGTAATTAGGGGAGACAGATTCTTTTCTTCACTAGGGTCTTTTTGTTCCTTATTTCTAATGAGTCCTGGATTTTCAATTGATTTGCTTCTGTTTGGTCTTTGTATCAAGAAAATGTTGAGATGAGATTACCTACGAGGAACTTTTTGTGCTTTCAGATTTTTACATAGATTACGTGTTGACTGTTGATTGTAAACTTGTAATTATGGAAATCGTTTGCGTGTTCTTCTTCTTCTTTTTTTAAATCCTATCCTGATGGAAAAGAAGAAAATTCTCCTCCTTTTTTGCTCCAAAATCTACTTGATTTTACTCTGCTTTTTTTTTTTATTATTCATTGTCCTTAAACTTCTTCATATTTTTTAATAAATTATGCCTCAATAAAATATATTGATTTAAAAAAAAATTTATTAGTTGCTCAGTCTTGCTCTTATGTTTTGAAGCCATATTGATTAATCAAGAAAAACAGTTACTCCAGCTTGTCCGTATCTGAGTGAATTTTTGTGATCAGTCAGTTTATTTCGTTCTAAGAACATATTCATTATTGAAGATGTTATCTGAATTGATCTGAAATGTATTATGGATAAATCATAGTATAGAAGCTTGACAAGAGGAAACAAAAGAATATTAACTAAAACTTTCTATATAAAAAAAGGTGAACTGTAATGTCCCATATCTTAAAAAAAGAATCTAGCTATAAAAAGAAAATCATAATATTTCTAGTGCAATTGAATTAAATTTTTTAAGAACTTTATTTCTCCCTAGATTTACTATAAGTTTTTAGTAAATATCGGATTTTTCTTTAATGAATAAACAGTGTTGTGTTTGTCTTTATCCAGTATTATAATAAGAGGAGAAAAGAAAGGCAAACAAAAGTAATTAATTGGAGCTGTAAAATCATCATGTCAGTCAGTCAGAATGCTGGTACGCTGTAAAAGTCACTCAATCTTAGTCCTCTCTGACTTAAGCTTGACCCCCCAAAAAATAAATTAAAAAAAAAAAAACTATAAATTAAAATTAAAAAATAAAAACAAAAACTTTCTCTCTCTCAAAAAAAAAAAAAAAAAAAACCCTCTCTGACTCTGACCCTTCCTCTCTCTCAGACCGTGTGACCTTTCCTTGCCAAAAATTCATATATATCCTTTTTTTTCTTTTTCACTTTTTTTTTTTTGATAAACTCTTTTCCACTTATTATATATAGTTATATACCAAAACCAAAGAAACAACAAGGGTAAAGTTTTGTCAGCAATTTATTTGTCGGTGAAACTCCAGTCAGAAAAATTAAAATTTCATTCAAATAAACTTTCATCCCCAAAAAAAAAAAAAAAAAAAAAAATTCATTCAAATAACTTCAGTAAAGTTTCTCTCTCTCCCTATCTCCCTCTTTCTCTTTTTCTTTTTATTTTTTCTTTTTCTGTTTTCTGTTTTTTTACTTTTAAAGTTTGTATCTTTTGATCTTTCAGTTGGCTACAGTCAGAGCTTTCTTTCTCTTTGATCTTCGCTCTCATCAGGTATTCACACCTTAACTTCTTTATCTTTCTCACTTCATTACATGTAAAACTTAGAGCTTTCTACTTGTAATTTTTGTTTTTTTGTTTTTT
Source organism: Quercus variabilis (assembly GCA_030445155.1). Lineage (NCBI taxonomy): Eukaryota > Viridiplantae > Streptophyta > Magnoliopsida > Fagales > Fagaceae > Quercus > Quercus variabilis. Next base: position 22,225,705 of record CP129456.1, on the reverse strand, counting down.
AAGATTAATTTCTGTTATTTCGCTATGATTAATAATAATAATAAACAATTCCTAGGGTTCTTTTTGTTCCTTTTTCTTTCAGTCTTGTGTAAATTAATCATGATTTTTTTAAAACAAAAGATCAAATTGAAAGATGGGTTTTTTGAATTACATTGTTTTCCTTAATGGGTGTCAAAGAAAACCCTAGAATTAGCGTAAATGCAGATAGTGAATGTAGACTTTTTTGCCCGTGGAGAGTGCTTAATGATTATTGGTATTGGTAATTATAATGGATTCTTCTCAGGTTGCAATGCTTGGGTAGAACTTTTCTTTTTTTAGTGAAATGTTCTTGGAAAACAAACAGAGCCTTAGTTTCACTTGCCTCAATGCACGTCTTTCTCTGATGCTTCACCAAAGAAAAAAAAATACTTTGGGTTGCTCCTGAATTATTCTCTATGAAAAAAGGCAGACCCGGATGATATTTTCGAAACACAAACTTGGGTTTTCAATTAAATGAGCAATCAAAATTGGATCTTGCTCAAACTCCACCCTCCACAAGAAAGAAAGCAGTGGAGGGTAAGATTGGGGGTTTAGGACCTGCTGTTGTGTCTCCTGAAGCCCCCAAAAAGTAGGAGCTTCATGCATTGGGTATGACCTTTTTATAGTTTTAAGAATTTCAGGAGTGATTTGCAAAGCATTTTGCATTTTCTTTGTAATTCTTGAGGCTTCTTTGTGTTAATTACATGTGCACATTAATTAGTTTTTTTTCACTATCATTACTTATATAAAAAAAAAAAAAAAAAACGCATTTTTTGCATGTAAAGAGAATGAAGTGTGATACTTATGTCTTTAGAAAATCTTGTTACTTGTGTCAACTGCAGGGTCGGTCAGGTCATTAAAATGAGCCGGCCAACTACGCGTAGTAAAAACAAACGACACAGACAAGAGGATAATGTTGATATCACTTCTGAAATATTGAGGTAAATTCAAGCAAATATAAGTTTTTATCTGTGAATAAAGAGGAGGATGTTATTTTTGCTGTTTGAATATGTTTGTGCTCCATTAAATGTGCGCTTGTGTGTTTGTGTGTGTGTTTTATCTTTGCTGTTATGATTTTGGTCATTGTGTAGGAAAATTCACACAACTGGTGAAATAACGGATGACGATGTAAATCAGCTGTATAAAACTTGGAAACCAGTTTGTCAAGGCTGCCGTGTGAATACTAAAGATAACCCGAATTGTTTTTGTGGGCTAATTCCACCGCTCAATGGAAGTCGGAAAATTGGCCTGTGGCAGAAGATGTCAGATATTCTTCAAGCTCTTGGCCCTGACCCTACCAAGGATCTTCGTGCTTCTGACACTCCTGTGGGTCTGACAAATCTTGGTGCGACTTGTTATGCCAACAGCATACTCCAGTGCTTGCACATGAATAAATCTTTCCGAGGAGGTATCTTCTCTCTTGAACCAGATGTTTTGAGACAGAATCCGGTGCTGGATCAGCTTGCACGGCTTTTTGCAAAACTGCACACCAGTAGAATGGCTTTTATAGACTCAAGTCCATTTGTAAAGACATTGGAGTTAGATAATGGAGTTCAACAGGATAGCCATGAGTTCCTGACCTTGCTGCTATGTTTGCTTGAGCGTTGTCTGAGCAACTCTAAAGTTTCCAAGGCAAGAACGATTGTTCAGGACCTTTTCCGTGGAAGAGTGTCACACGTGACCACGTAAGACTGGATTTATTTAAATGCTAATTGCATATGGGTTTTTTTTTTTTGTTTCTGTTTTTGGTTTTTTTGTTTTTTTTTGTTTTTGTTTTTGTTTTTTTTTTTTTTTCTTCTTTTGCTATTCAGAGTTTTTCTTTGTTTATTTGGACATTTAGACCATATTATTCTTCTTTTGCCATTTTTTTTTAATATTTGGTTGGCTCCTCTTAAATTATGATACCTGGTGAGGACAATAAAGGAACCAAAGAAAGCAAGACATGTAAGAAATTAATAAGCAATAAAAGAACAAAAGAGTTGTCATGATTATTTATTCACTTTAAACAAGTTTCTTTCTCATTTTTGTAACTTAATCGAAAAAAAAAATTTATTTTATAAATCAACTTTTAAAGTTTGTCATTTACTAATTTTAAAAGATATTTAAAATTGTATGCAAACTTTTCCAATTATTGGAATTCCTCTGCCATGTAGTTTTTGATCATTTTCATATTTTTGAGGAAGTCCTCTAGCTTCATTTGAAATATCCAATATTTAGTTTTTTTTAATTGGTATTGAATACTACAGGAAGTCCAGTGGGGTAACTAGGGTTTCAAATTGATGATCTAACCCCCAGTCGTTTATTTTATTTTATTTTAAAACCTTTAGCATTACCTTATTTCTAGTGACTTGATTATAACTTAGTTGCAACTTTTAAATGCAAAGTTTGTGTTTATGAATAGCTTTAAATTGTATAATGAGCAGGAGTCAGCAACTTATGCTAACATGTAAATGTAGTAGTTTCTTTTTTTTGATAGGAATGTAGTAGTTTCAATTGCTTTGTATATATCATCTCTCTCTTGGTTGAATTTGTATTTGTTTTGGTTGCCAGTGCTGTTATTGCCTTCTTTCTAGTGACTTGATTATAACTTGGTTGCAACTTTTAAATGGAATGTTTGTGTTTGTGAATAGCTATAAATTGTATAATGAGCAGGAGTCAGCAGCTTATGCTTACGTGTAGTAGTTTCAATTGCTTTGTATAAATCATCTCTCCTTGGTTGAATTTGTATTTGTTTTGGTTGCCGGTGTTAGTATTGCCTTCTTTCTAGTGACTTGATTATAACTTGGTTGCAACTTTTAGATGCAATGTTTGTGTTTGTGAATAGCTATAAATTGTATAATGAGCAGGAGTCAGCAGCTTATGCTTACGTGTAGTAGTTTCAATTGCTTTGTATAAATCATCTCTCCTTGGTTGAATTTGTATTTGTTTTGGTTGCCGGTGTTAGTATTGCCTTCTTTCTAGTGACTTGATTATAACTTGGTTGCAACTTTTAGATGCAATGTTTGTGTTTATGAATAGCTATAAATTGTATAATAGCAGGAGTCAGCAGCTTATGGTAACGTATCGTAGTTTCAATTGCTTTGTATAAATCATCTCTCCTTGGTTGAATCTGTATTTGTTTTGGTTGTCACCAGTGCTTGTATTATGATTAGATTGCATTGTTAAATAACAAATCTGGTTGGATTCAATTGTTTGACAGCCTCCTCCCCCAACTATTGAATTATCAAATGAAAAAAAAAAAAAAAAATACTATGATTTGAGTGCATTAGGTGAGCCATTTTAGTACTATGATATGTTATCTTTGCATTGGTGGGTCATGGATAATCCCCCTCCCCATGTGTGCCAGGGGTGAGGGAGTTCCTTTTTTGTTTTTATTAAGTGAATGATATGTTTTTACTTTTTTATAATCAAATGAAATTTATATCTTCATTTTCTTATGAGTGAATTGAACTCTGGAAATCTTTGGTGCCGTTAGTATATGAGGAATTTAGTAATTAATTTTAAAGTTTATTTCTTTTAAATATTTTCTTTTCTGTAATCATTTTTCTGTGTGCATGCACATGTTTGTCTATTTGTGGAAGAAGGGGGTTTTAATTGTCAGTTGCTTTTATATTTTCTCAAGTGGTGACAAATATTGGGGATCGGTCACTGTCTTTAAAAATTAAGTCTGCATATTTTGCTTAAGCTAATCTTACATTGCTGTTTATCAGCTATTTTCTACTTTAGATGTTTTCACAGTCAATGTTAGTTGCTTTTAGTCAAATATATTTTTCACTCTTACATCTTTGCTTTGTATGTAGGTGCTCACAATGTGGAAAAGATTCTGAGGCTTCTTCAAACATGGAGGACTTTTATGAGCTTGAGCTGAACGTCAAGGGCTTGAAAACTTTAGATGAGAGTTTAGATGATTATCTAAGTGTGGAAGAGCTTCATGGAGATAATCAGTATTTTTGCGAGTCATGTAAAACAAGAGTTGATGCTACTCGCAGTATCAAGCTACGAGCATTACCTGATGTGCTTAACTTTCAGCTTAAGCGTTGTGTTTTTCTTCCAAAGGTACTTCTTTATACATTTTTGAGAAAGTAATTTCCAATTTATTGGCTAATAATCTGAATATACAAAGCTAAACTGAAATTTTTCATATCCTTTCATTTTCCCCAATTTTCTTTCTTCCATTTAACCAAATGCTTCATGGAGATGATGAAAGTTTTGAGCCAGTACTCTTGCATGGGTGTAAAGCAGTTAATGACTTGATAAGGTTATATAAGGGACTTCCCATATTTGTTAATAAAAGAGAAAGCTTACAAATGAATGACGCTTATTTCCTAGCATTTGAGATAGGTACAACTTTTAGAAGAATCAGTTCTTTTTTTATTCTGTAAAGATGGATTGCAATGGGAAGATTAAGTTCTGGACCTTCTCTACTACATTCTTCGAACTATCAATGAATATTCTTGTTTTTTCTGAAAGTCTTTTCTGTTGTCTTCTCCTTTTTTTTTTTTTATAAATAAAATGTACTAGGATTGGCAAGGAAAGCTGTCTAATGTAGTAATTTTCTTTTCTTGGCTTGGTTTTGCAGGCATTTTATTGTCTGCTTTATTTACTGACTGTTTTAATGATAATTGCAATATGCACGATTCATCTGGCCAATGGAAATAAATTACTAATTACATGTCTCACATAGTATTACTATATGGATGTGTGCATGCAATAGTGCCTTGTTGTGTAAGATAGTCAATGTATTTATGCAAACGAATTATACATTGCTCAATATTGTACATCAGATATTTTTTAGACATGTATTTACATATTGGTTTATGTCAGTAGACTACAATGAAGAAGAAAATCACTTCTGCATTTTGTTTCCCTGGAGAACTGGATATGCGACAAAGGCTATCTGAGCCTTCTCAGTCTGAATTGATTTATGACTTGTCAGCAGTGTTGATTCACAAGGGAACTGCTGTAAACAGTGGGCATTATGTAGCTCATATTAAGGATGAAGATACTGGACAATGGTGGGAATTTGATGATGAGCAAGTCTCAAATTTAGGTCATCACCCTTTTGGAGAAGGGTCTTCAAGTTCCCCTTCTAAAACTGTTGAAACCAAGCCTGTTCATCCATCTTGCCCAGAGCCAAGGAATATTGTAGCCAATGGAAACCACATAAATTCTGTTGAGCCAAAATCTTCAGAGTCTAGTACTAATATTAATGCAGAGATATTTTCATCAGGTGATGCATATATGCTGATGTATAATCTTAGGCAAGCCAGGAAGGACAGTGAAAAAAAAGATAAGGTGTCTGGTGCCAGTGATACAGAAATAGAAGCTGATACAGTATCTTTACATGATGGTGTTTCTCTTCCATGTCACCTTTGTGAAGAGATAAAAAATTGGAATGCTTCATACGATGATGCTTGCAAGCAGTATGAATTAAATAAGGAAGGAGAGTTGGATCGTATCACTAAAAGGAGACAGGAAGTGCGGTCAGTTCTGTCTGAAGCCCCTGTACGGTCAACTGAGGAAGCGTTCTTTTGGATTTCTGCAGAATGGCTTCGCCAGTGGGCTGACAACATAACTCCACCGTAAGTATGAGATCGTATTCTACCTTAATTATTTTGGGTCTCTCCCATCTGCTTATGTATTTAATCTACTGTTGCTGCTCTCTCTCCCTCTACATCTGTTGTAACTCTGGGTTAATGTTACACCGCTTTATAACTCTTTATTGGATTAATATTTTCAAGATTCCTGCATTCTTAACACTCCAAAATTCATGGCAAAAGGATATTGTTTAATATCCAATCCATAAACTCATGTTTTGTGTTATACTTTGAAATACAAGACCTGAAATTCAAATATATTATATTATATATGAAATAGTTATTGATCTCTAATACATTTGTCAAAAAGCTCATATAATAAAAAGTTATTGAATGGTGTAAGTGACTAAGTGCCTGTTTGGGATGTACTTATAAGCCTGATTATTGCTTATTTTTCCTTCCTACTATTTGCGGGTCTCACATGAGTCACCCACTTATTTTATTTAATTTTTGCTTATTTTTCCTACTAATTGAGGGTCTCATGTAAGTCACCTACTTATATTATTTAACTTTAACATTTTATCTACAGTACTTTCAACAAAAAGCCTGATAAGTTGTTCCTAAATGGACACTAAGTGTAATATTGACAATAGTTACACCAAATGTAACATAAACCTAACGAACTAACCATATACATGTATATATATAGGATTTTAGAAAGATTTCTTACCAAGAGTAGGTACCATATCTGCCTAGGACATCACTTGAGGATTCATTTTCACTAGTTCTGTTATTTCCACTCCACATAGCCTTTATCCTTTTATTTAGATATTGTATATTCCATTTTTTCCCTTAACGTGATAGCACTTAAGGGCGACTGTCATGTCAGTCTTAGAGTTGTGCATTCTTTTATGGTTTATTTGTAATTTCCTGCAGTGTTCTTGACAATACGTCTATCCAATGCTTGCATGGAAAAGTCCCACTTTCAAAAGTTAGTTCCATGAAGCGATTGTCAGCTAAAGCTTGGAACATGCTTCTCTCTAAGGTAATTGCTTGTTATTTAGTTTGACTTATGATTGCCAATGAGCTCTAGCCTAAATGGCACCTCGTACCCATTTAAGAGGCTAAGAGCTTCATGGAGGGCAAGGTCGTGGGTTTGTGTAGTTACCAATAAAAAAAAGGTTCAAATTTTTTGTCATGTTCTTCAGTTACTTTCCCTGGGCAGTTGTGTGAAGATGCTTTTATTTGTGGATTTTATGGCTATTTTGCAACACTTAGCTAGATTCAATTTCTAATTCTATATGAACATCCGCTAGATTTACTGCAAAATTATTTTCTGGAGCTCTTTCGAGTATCCCAGTTTGCTTCTGTTGGGACATTTTTTTAATTTCACTATTGATGGTTTTTGCAATAAATAAAACATAATAAAATAAAATTAAGCGATATGGGTTGGATTCATAATAGTTGTAGATATTGAGAGTTGAGATAGAATATTAGTAAAATTTTGTTTTGGGAGAAGAAACAATTGGTTTACAAAAAGGGGAGGTGGGGAATTTCTCTAAATTAATTAGTATTTTTCCAATAAAAAAAAATGAAAGAATTGATTTTTTTTTTCTCTAAATTAATTAGTATTTTTCCAATAAAAAAATTTAAAGAATTTATTTATTTTTTTCTCTAAATTAATTAGGATTTTTCCAATAAAAAAAATTAAAGAATTGATTTTTTTTATTTTTTTTTTTTTTATTTACAGTAGTTATCTACATCTGGTTTAGGTTTTCCTCTCTGTTCTATCCTCTTCATTCATTGGTTCTATCATTCCGTTTATGCATTCCTGTCTCCTTTTTGCTACTGACTCGCTTTACCATTCCTTCTTTTATTTGGTGAGTTACTAAATGCTTGTAAATTCAGTATGATGGGGGGCCAACACTGGCCAATAATGACTACTGCATGGATTGCCTTATTGATGGAGCCCGTACGGTGGTATGCGGTGATAGCTACCGGGATAGAAGAACAATAATGAAGCAAATTGCAACCGAGGCAATTCAAGGGACCTCTGTGGATGGAGCATATTATGTATCTAAGGCATGGTATGACTGTAAATTATCTTATTCCTTCCCATCTGTCCCCGAATATGCTAGTTTATTTTAATTATTTAGCATCTGATCACCTGTGTGGGAAATTTTCTCATCTTAAATATAAACTGATCAAAAGAAAACCTATTAGTTTCTGATGATCCCTTGCACTTGTTATATGACATGAATGGAAGAAAATGCTGTTTTTCTTCTTACTTTGTGCTTCTCATCATGCATCATACTATCTACCAATTTCACAGTGATGCATTCAGGTTTTGATATTTGTAGGTTGCAACAGTGGCTAAAAAGAAAAATCCTTGATGCACCCTCTGAAGGTGATGCAGGACCAACAGAAGCAATCACATGTCCTCATGAGCAACTTAGGCCTGATCAAGCTACTGGTGCTAAGCGAGTTCTGGTTCCTGAGAATCTTTGGCTCTTCTTATATGAAGATGCTATTGCAGTTAAACCTGATGAGCTGTCGGGGTGCTCAGCTTTTCCTTCTGACTCTAAACAATGTTCTCAATGCAGTGATGATTTATCTGAAGAGGCTGTCAAGGAGGACTCTTTAAGGTGATTCCAACATATACAAGTATTGTAGACCTAATATGCTTTTATAGCTGTCTGACTTCAATTATATATGCTATAGAGTTGTGAAGCTCAAACAGCGCCAGAATCATGAGAAATTAGCAATGGGGAAAAGTATTCCACTTTTCCCAGATTGCAAGTATTACTTAGTACCCTCCTCGTGGCTTTCAAAATGGAAAGACTATATTAATGCAAGTGGGAGAAATGTCTCTTCATTTGGGAAACCTGAGACTCTGGACAGTGTTATTGATATGCTGAAGTGTGAAAAGGTGACTTTCTACTTTGCTCTGGACGGCTCCTATCTTATTGTATTCTTGCATCTCCAGTGCTTTGTAATTTTGTATGTAATTGAATCTCTTTAGTCATTGCTTATAATTTTATTTAAGTTAATGAATGATGATGATGGTGATAGTAATGGTGAATGAGGTTTTTGTACAAACAGTCCATAGAACTTTCAAATTGTGCCAAATAGACTCACTGCTAAATTGACTGCAATCCAATTTGGGCATACTGCTTCATATATGATCTTCAACATTTTCTTTCATTGTTTTTAAGATAACTATTGTAATATAAATCTTGTGTTTTTGTTTGACCAGCATACACGACTTCTTGAAAGGCCACCCGAACTAGTTTGCAAACGTGGTACAATTTTTCAGAAGGTAAGTATATGAAACTGATATATCATACCTTTCATTTTTTATCAGCAAAGGTGTAGTTGCAGTTTTCAATGTCTGAAAGTTATGGTGTTAAGTAGCAACTTTCTGCTTCGAGTCAATTCTTGTATAAATGCTGATTTTTTTGTTCTTCTCCTTTTGTTGTTGATTCTAGACAGATGGGTTGACAATCATTACTGAGAATGATTGGAAATGCTTCTGTGAAGAGTGGGGTGGTACCAAGGAGAAAGGCATATCTGCGATAATTGAGTACAGTTGTAATGCTGGAAATTTTATGGTTGGGAACTGTGAAGAGTTGCCAGTATGCGAGGAGAATCTGAGTTCCCACGAAGAAGTGAACACTGAGAATGAGTCTAGACAACCTGCAATCAGGACTTGCCCAGAGGTAATCTAAAACTTTGCCCTTGTCTCTGTTCTCTGTGCTGCATAGTGAGGAACATGTTCTCTTCATTTTTTTCCTTTATATTTTTGAGTAAAATTGTGGCTTATTAAGGTTTTCTTACTTACGAAAAGTGACTTTAAGTCCTCTGGTAGAATTGTTAGTTTGTTGGGTTGACTTGCACAACTAGCTTTTCATTTTTGTTTGAACTATCTTAATTTTCATTTGCACTCTTATGTATGACATGTGCTGGAATTTTCACATCCTTTTTTGTGAAAAATATATGTATATGTTTATAAGAGCATTGTAGTTTGGTGATCCGTTAGTAGCATCTTCTAAATGTCGAGTAAAAGTTAGCAACAGTCAACAGGCCATTAAAAGCCTGTTTGAACAAATCAAAATTTGGAAGGTGTAAATTCTGCAATTGTAGCCTCCATGGGATTTCTTATGATTCAAATATGCTATTTGGCGGTCAATCTATTAGGAATAGGGCTACATTGCTATGGTACATTTACACTAACATCTAATTGAAGACAGGATCTGATAAATACAAACATGGGATAGCATATATGTATCTATCTATATATGTGTGTGTGTGTGTGTGTGTATAATAGAAAACGCCGTGTAAGCCATTGAGAACCTTTTGAATCACTACTTTACTTTTATTCAAAAGGTTCTTACAAATAAAGGACAAACATATATGGTTAAAATAAAAGTCTAATGCATTTTTTTTATCTTTAACTTAATTTAAGTTAAATTAAAGAGAAGAAAAAATACTTCTTTTTTGTTTTTTAATTGTACGATTTTTTTAAAACATATTATTCTAGTTATAGTATAGTCTTGCTTTTTTATTTTTTATTTTATTCAGGAAAATCTTTTATTTATAAAAAGAATTAGATATGAGAGTTTTGACCTTGTCAACTGATGCCTATTCAGCTTCATGAATCTGTTACTAAGTATAATTTTTTTAAAGATGACATCATTGTTTCTCAATTATTCAAGTAATTATATTTCTTATTTTCTGTCACACTGTTGAATTTGATCACATCGTCACTTCAATGCACAATTCTAAAGTTTTAGTTTGTTTTCATATTGGTAGATTGTTAATTTTAATTCTTATATATCAACTTGTTTTTTCTTTTCCTTCCCCGTGCTGCTTTTTCCGGTGGTTATTTTAAATTTTCCAGATATGTGAAGAGTGCATTGGAGAAAGAGAAAGTTGTGAGTTAATGCAGAAACTTAACTATTGCAATGAGGACATATATGTATTTTTTGCACGAGACAAGGAAGCTCCAAAATCATTTCTAGAAGCATCTGATACATCCTTTGAGCCAGATCGCCGAGTCTCCAAGCGATCTCGGAAGACAAATAATGGGGATCTGATAAATTTAAAAGTTTCAGGTTCCACATCAATATACCAGTTAAAGATGATGATATGGGAATCATTTGGGGTATGCTACATTCAGCAAAAACATAGTTTTTTTTTTTTTTCCTTGTGTAATATTATTCAATTGATATATATAAAGTGGTTAAGTTATCTTTTTTTACAAAATATATTGTGTGCTGACAGGCATCTTATCACTGACTCAATTGATTATGCAGGTTGTCAAGGAAAATCAGATACTTCGAAAAGGTGCCAGGATAATTGACAAGGAATCTGCTACTCTTGCAGACATGAATATTTTTCCTGGAGATAAGCTTTGGGTGATAGATTCAGAAATCCATGAGCACCGAGATATTGCGGGTAATTAGCATTGTTATACTGTGACTTGTAATTAGGGATATGTTTTTGTGATTGTATACTGGCCTTTTAAGTGTTGGCTGTTTGAAGTAGATTGGACTTATATAAAATGTCATTTACATGATTGTATCACAAGTTAATTATGGGATCTACAAGTTTCAAGGCAAGAAGTTTTGGACCACTGTGATTTATTACGAATACTGTATAATGTAGGGGATTCTTAAAATCAGTGTTCTAAATTTTGGTTTCTGCAAGTATGTTAAGATCCCAGATAGAGTAGTACATTGGTGCTTTTAATGATGACACTGTTAGGGAAGACATTTGGATTATGGAATATGTTTACTAAAAGAAAAAACCCAAAATATTTAAGTATCTTAGGAAAGTCTTTGAGACCTTTCTGGTGCAAGCAAAGCTTACAAGTCATAGCTTCGCAAAATAACTTTGCATGTAACATGCCATTTTTAAGATTGCAACAATATCATTGGCAAGTTCTATGATAAATCACAACTTTTTCCTTCTCTGAAATCCTTATGTAACATTATTTTTTTTGTTTGGTAAATACATATTATTCACAAATCAAAATTTAATACATGACCTTATTCTAATGTAATGATTATGTAAGAAGCTAATCAAATACATGAATTTAATCTCTTGCTCAACATAATATAGATAAAACATTACTATCTATTTTAAGTATTCTTACAAAATTTTGTTTAAATCAGTGGGTTGAATTTCATTTTAATTTATTAAAATAACTAACTATAGCATGAAGTTGAAACTTTGTTTTTTTACATAATGGAAAGCTTATTGGAGAATTTCAGTCCCATCTTGTGTACCATTAGTTACATTGTAATAAATTAACCATTGTTTGTGCTAATTTGCCTTGTCAATGTTTCACAGATGAGCTCTCTGACCAGAAAATGAATGTTCAACATACTGAGGAAGGGTTTCGCGGAACACTTTTGACAGCAAATATTTCTTCCCAGGTTGTTTAGAAAGCACTTAACATTGCGACATCCAACTTCTTTTAACATGATACTGGGGAAGGAAACTAAGCAGAGTTTTAAACCTGCATTGGGAGGTAAGTTGCTAGTCATTGTTCATCTTGTTTGCATGTGGTATGTTTTCACGAATGCCATAATTTGAATTCCTTATTGTCTTGAAAGAAGCCATATTCTTTTTAGAGCCTGAATTGTGTTGACTAGTATCTGCTACTTATTGCTGGTTCTTAACTGATTTATATATTTATAATACTCAATTTGTATTTACTGTTTTCACATATATATGTATGTATGTATGTATATAGGATTGTATAAATTTTCTAAATATGAAATTTTGAAGTTAAAAAAGACCTGTCTTAAAACCATGAGGCTTGCATCTTGCCTTGTGAGAGGTTAAAAACCCTTGCCTTATGTTTTCTTCTTTAAAAACTATGGCTCAGATACAGGGTTGATACTTTTTCTATGTTCTTTAGAAACTTATTAAAGGAGTACTTAATAACAATTGTATGTTAGCATTCTGTTGTTCTGGCCAGTGGTTAGGTTATTAACTATTCATATGGCTAAAATATTAAACCTTAAAACAACCAAGTTTCTGGAAAGCAACTACGATTTAAAATTTACAAGTAGGCTTCCAAATAGGTTTGAAATTTGAAAGCTGCAAGAAAGATTCTGAAACCAACTATTGTTTGAAATATGTTTTCGTTAGCCACTCCTAAATCCCATTGTGGGTTTTGATTATTTATCGTCTTTTTGTCTTGGGCAGAAGCTGTAGCTGTACCTAGGTCGATGAGTTTCTCCCTTCAGAAAAAAAGCTGGTTTGCTATGTAAAAAATGTGTAGGGCTTGTCAACATTTTGCCTTGGAGAAGAGAATTGCCTCATTCTCCATTGATTGCAGACTCCTCAGAAAGGATATGAATCAAAGTATTGTTGCATATCTCCTGCTGTGTCAAACATGTGGGTTTTGGGTATAAATATATTGGGTTCAGTTTGATGCTCACATAGATTTTGCTCTTCCTTCAGCCTGCCTGAAGTCAATATCATCTACAATGGTCTACTGTACACGTTTACGGCGGATTGGCTAATTGGTTACATGGTACATTAATGTATATCTAAAATATAACCAGGCATGCATATCTCCCTCTTGGGTTGAGACTCTCTCTCTCAAGTCTTAGTCGACAACGGATATCAGAGTGATACTAACGTAAGCGGTCTTTTTCAATTCAGTATTTGATGTTTCAAGTTTGTCTTTTTCGTTTCAGTCCTTTATCTGTAAATTGTTTCAACTTATTCTTTCATCTAGTTCTGTCCAATCTTGCTGTTAATTTTTGTATTTTTTCACTTTCCAAAATGGTGTCATTTGGACTTGACGCTGTGGATTGGACAGAATGACTACATTGGAAATGAATGAAAAAGGACTGAGATGAAAAAAATGGAACTTAAAAGAACTGAATTGAAAACATGTCAAAGTTGGGTATAATTTGCTGTTAACCATATCTTTGAGTTTTTAATCTTTAAAAAAAGGTTTATGATTTTTGGAAACTCTTCCGTCCAACTCTTATACCCTTGTCTGTGTTTAATATTTGAGGACTGTGTAAAAAACTAAGTATTCACATGTTCTAGCCACGAAATTAATAAGGCCCTTGGAGATAATTTTGTAATTTAGCCTTTTTGTTCAATCGACCGTATAAAGCCATCAAACGGAGAACTAAGACTTGAGAGGCTTAAGGATGGAGCGGGCGGTTGGGGTTGTATCATACTGTTTGGCAACACCTGTAGTGTTCATATTGATAACAAAAACCCCATTGTGACATTGCAGCAATGATGGATCCATTTTCTCTGAGTGACATGGTTGTTTCCGGATAAGCTAAATTTGGTATTTTATTGATTGCTGGAGACTAATATTTTCCCAGTGAACTATGACACTATTCCTTAAATTCATTCAAGCGGAAATACTAGATCTAGAGACTAAAAAAAAAAAAAAAGGTTGTGAGACATAATGGTTGATGTAGTTTATGTACAAGCACATCTTGGAAACCAAATGACCAGAAATTGCATAATAGTTGAGGGAATGGTTCTGATAAGCTTTTCCAATTAACATGGCTAGAGAAAACGTACCCGGCATCTTATCCACCATTCCCAACCCATATAATAATTTTAAATTAATTATTTAAAAAAAAAAAGGCACCCGACAGAGTTGGTCCTCTAATAACTCTTTTTGATACAGTTTTTGCATATTCTTTGGGGGAAAGAAAGAGTGCTGGCATTATTGTGAGTCAAGACTCAGATCCATCGTTTCTGATTTTTGGAGTTGTGGGCTCCTCTGAACCAACGATCCCAGCTCACATCTGCCGGACTCATTGTCCTACATCAAACCATGCACCCTCAATTAGTTATGAAACTTCCAATTTATAGCAAACCATTATAATATGAGTACATAATTTTTCTCCAATCCCTTCTTATAAACCGCCACATAGTTGGTTGGAAGAGATTTTCTTTTCTGAACTGGATTGAAGGAAAACTTTGTGCTTATGGCAATAACGAAAAAAAAAAAAAAAAACCCAATAATCAAAAACAACTACAGCAGTTTATTTCTTACGATGGAAGCAGTGGATCAGGGATGGATTCAACACTTGAAATGAGTCTGTGGAAGATGACAATAATGATGATCATATATTATTATTATTATATATGTGGTCTGAATTGTGGTGATGAAATTAAACAAATAAATTGGCTAATAAATAAGTGTGAATGAAGGGTTTGTTTTCTACTTACTCCTGGCATACTGCTGAGGATTTGCCTAATGCCTCAACTTGGTCTAGCTCTTCCTGTACCACAAGTTCACAACGTTGTTTTTTTTTTTTTTTTTGGTTTCCCAAAACAAAATACATACGTACCATTTGATTATGGTGATTAAAGAAGGCTGTGGATTACCTGGATTGCGTTGATTTGGCTTTGGAGATTGGCTATTGCAGCTGACATCCTATGCTTCCCAAAGAAATTGGTGGGATAATGAGGCCCTGTTGCTTTTGCACTAGCTTCTCCTTCTAGTACTCTCTTTGCTTGATCTCCTTCATGTACTGCTACTATTGCTGGAGCTGAGTCTTCCATTACATTCACACAAACTCAACAAGCTAGCTTTACTGCTGCAAGAACAAGTCTGTGTGGCAATTGGAAATAAAGAGAGGAAAGGTCGATGGCAAAGGAAGAGAGAGAGACAGAATGTGGGCCAAGTTTTTGTACACATGCTTAAAGCTAAAGTGGACCAAGTATATAAAATGTTGAATAATAGAAGTAAGGAAGGTCATGCCATAGCTATACACGTAGAAATTAATTAGTGAAACGAAGTAGTCAGTCAAAAAGAAGAAAATGGAATGCGAATAGGTAGCAAGCCAACAACCACTTGATTAGCACAAATTACCAAGCAATAAAAAAAATAGGGAGAGAGAGAGAGAAAGCAAAGAGCAGAGAATGTTCATAGGTTTTGTCATGAGTTCTAGAAGAGTTTCAGTATTGGCTTTGGAACATACCATTTTTTTAAAAAAATTAAGGTAAAACACATTCTCTACTAATTATACATACTAGATAAAATTGAAAAATGATGATGATTTAAAATCAGCAGTTACAAATTCTACATGAGTTTTGAAAAACCTACAACATAAGAATCATATAGAGCTCAAAGTATCCTTGTGGTATTAACTAAAGTTAATCTTATGCTTAAGTTATCACTCACAACGACGGAATATTTTTGCATACGTAGTATTTTGATAATTTCTCTCATACCTAAACCTATGCATGGATGAGTTTATATATGTGACTCTTACTAATTGCCGGTTGTCTCATAATTGTTACTATGTTCCATAATTAGGCCATAGACTATAGATTTAAACGGATGTCTGTGGCCTATTTGCCTATATTTGAATGAGGCATATTTGTGATGCCTATCACTTGTGTATTCCGGTATTACTCCTGTATTCATTTTTGGTTATGATCCCAACAAATAATTTTTTTTTTGTTTTTGTTTGTGAAGTCTTTGATTATAGGATGATCACACAATTTTCTATTTATGATGACGACTTTATATCTACTAATGATTGAATTTATTAAATTTTGTGCTAAATTGACCTAAATTAGGAGAGCTTACGAGATGTCATCATTGTTTGTGAAGGTCGTATTAGAGAATTCATCGCAAAAGTCAAAACCCTACATACTAGATACTTGGCAGCCATGACTGACTCTCCTTTGCGTGTGTGAATCGTTTTTGACAATTCGATTAGGATGGTTCATGGGTTCACCCAATGACCCATTCAAACAAATGCTTTTTAAATTTTTTTTTATTTATTCTTCTTATTCTTCTTTTGGGACGAGTGCCAACATGATGAGGCCTCATGTGATGTTGAATGTGACATGGTTTAGCCTCAAAAAAATTAGATTCTCCACACCCAAAAAAAAAACTTCAAAAAAATGAAGTGAAGAAATGCAACACATAATAATAGCCTCAATTTCTGGCTTAGCCTTACCAAAAAAAAGACAACCATAAAAATTAAATAAAAAAAAATCTTCAGCCTCTGATGCAATGGGTTGTGAAGTCACGTTATATAAGGTGACAAAGAAGAATTATTGTTAACGCTTTTTTCCCCCCTCAAGCTGCAATTATACTTGCCTTTTAGACAGCTCATAAGTACCACTTATACAAAAAGGAAAAGCAAAACAAATTATATATACCTTTTTTAGTAAACTAAAAGGTACTGTCAGTAACATAAAACATAACCATAAGAAACTAGAGGGGTAACAACATGTTCTCCCACTTCGTACTCTTCTGGTCATATTGAGCTATGAACATCTTTAATTCAAAACTAATTAATTGTAATTTATGACAATTTCCTCAATTGAGTTACAAAATTATGGTGTTTATTTCATGATGATTGCTATTTATCATTAGACTTAAACATCAATTGGTATTTTATATAAGCTAGATTTAAATCCCATATCTCTTATTTAATGACAAAAAATTCTATTAATTAAGCTAACTTTATTAAATAAAACCAATTTAATAAACATTGGTTTTTTTTTTTCTCCCTAATCAATAACCCACAAACTTTATTTATTTTTTCCACTTTAAGCGGCTGCGACATCATTTTTAGATTTAGGCTTTTTTTTTTTTTTTTGGTTTGTTCTATCCAACATATGGGTGATGTGGCTTAACGGTGAGACTACTGACAAAGATGATTACAAATTGGGTGATCGTGTCTTAATAACTAAGCACCCATTTTGAAAACAACAACAACCGTTAATGGCGAAATTTAGACTCCCCTCTATCATTTGGGACGTCAGGTAAACCTCATAGGCTCTCTTTGGGATTCCATCTCAGATCTTCAACTGAATATTCACGTAAACTAATGTAAAAATTTATGTTGATTTTAGCATAAAAACCAATATTTTCTATTTTATATCTTAACTTTTCAAAACACTCCACATCAGATAATTTATTTTACACTACATTTCACTAAAATAAAAAAATAAAAAAAATTTAATTGTTTCTTTTTTCTTTACACACAACAAGCATCATCCATTATCTTTCTTCATTCTCGAAATATGTAAAAGAAAAAAAACTAAATACAAAATGAGTAGTGTTAATGTAAATTTATAAAGTTATTGTAACAATCATTTTTTTTTTTTTACATAACTTTGCTTGAGCTGATGTGAGGGTAAATCTCAGGCTTGATGGGCTAGAATGTGGTACCTTTTCCATTTATTAGACAAATACTGATGGAACAACCTCCTCGAGCAGTTCAGCCTCTGATCTTGCAACCACTCCCCATCTGTTTTCTCCTATCAAATAAGGGGTTCCATCCTACATAACTAGATTAGGATTCGGTGCAATACCCTAGTACCTAGTTTCCACTCATAAATTTTTTTCACTTTTCATCTTTTTAACTTTCACTTTTTACTGCTTTAAAATTTTTATTAACTTTTTTGAACTTCACTTCTCACCTACCCCAACCAAACCAGTTTGTCCTCTATTGGGCTGGGCCTAACCCCTTCAATTCAAGCCCAACTTCAAGAACTAAACCCTCTTCTAGAAAGCTCAATAAATCTTAATGCCACATTGCCACTCTCACCCTTTTTAGTTTTTACAAACGGAGGGCCCCCCTTCTGTGGTAAGGCCCAAACAGCCCCAAGTAACAATCACACTTACATATTAAATAATAAATAATCTATTTCTTGAGCAGGATTACATTTATTTATTTTATTGTTCTCGTAAATTGTACATTATGATACATGTTTCTTCTATAAAAAAATAATAATAATAACAACAACAAATTTTTTATTTGCATGAACAATATATAATTTTTTGTTGATGCCCACTTTGGCAGAGAGGCCTAATAGCAAGAAGAAGCCCAACAATATGGGAGGAAAAGAGTTGGTAAATTGAGAAGAAAACCATTGAGCCTAAATGGTAGGAATAATGGATCATAGGGCTACAAAATAATAAATGGGCCTCAGAGAAAGCAAGCGAGCCTAAAGAAGCCCAGAGAAAAAAAGTAGTAAACCCATGGGCATTATATGAAATAGAAAGCAAGTAAGAATGGGTCAAAGAGGCCCGAAGTAATGAATTAAGTGAGTAAGGGATTGATGGAAAGCCCATGAACCCCAAGAGCAAAGGATATGGTAATTTGGGCAGGGGAAGCCTAAAAGACTTAGCAAAAGCCCATGGGAGTAAAATGTGCCGAGGATGCCCAAGGAAAGGAAATGGACTAAGGATGCCCAAGGAAAGGAAATGGGTCGGGAATGCCTAAAAGGATGAGATGGGCCAAGGGAGCCTAGAAGCAATGAAATGGGCCAAGGAAGCCCAAAAAATGGCATGAATACTAGCCCAATGACAATACTGGGCCACTGGAATTAAGCATATAGCAGGCCTAAAAGAGGCCCAGCAAATGTGGGTCAAACAATAGCACAGTAGAAATGATAGAATGACATGGCAGAAGTGCTAGCAGATCCGCGAAAAAGGCAAAGAATGGATTAGAGAAGGAATAAGCCACAATCACGCAAGGCCCAGCTTAAGAAGGAAGTAAGACATAAAGAACAAAGGCTCAGGGAAACATTAACGTCATAAAAGGTCAAGAATGAGCAGCATAATGTATAGAAAAGCCTTCAAGTCATGGCGAATGCATGAGCAGCAGACAAACCATGAACACACATGAAAGTGGAGCATGCACAAGGCTCAGGCACCACTAACCTATACCCAGCCAATACAAGAGTAATAGGCCATGGGTCAAAGGTAAGAAAGGGTATGGTCTGGCGATAGGGAAAAGATGAGAACCTATTCTGGGATTCCTGCTCAAACTCTTTTAGGAGAAATCTCTTGTTGGGATGACACACCACCTAAAAGAGGGAAAAATGAATTGGAATCACTAGGTGCATGCCATGAGGGATAGTGAGAGAGAATGTCCACCCTTTTCTGGATGGGAATGCCACGATGAGCAAGCAAACAAAATAAGACTATTTGTCTGGTAATGGGATGTGGCATGGCTAGCACAGGTAAGTGGTGGTGGCTGAGCAGTTGACAGACCAATGAGTGGTCTAGAAGGACACCCATACCCCGGGGGTAAAATAGTAAAAACCTTTCACGGTAGGCAGTATAAAAGGGCCCTCTGCCGTGTATAAGAAACAAGAAGCAGAATAAAACAACATGAGAGAAAAGTAAGAGTGAACATCCCCGCAAGGGAATAAGTAAAAAGAGAGAAAAGAGAGAAGAAAACAAGGAAAGAAAAAAAAAAGGAGTTAGAAAGATACAACAGAGAGTAGGCAAGCGTGTGATGGCAGGCATGCACCAATAGACTAATCCCTTTTCTCCCTTTAAAAGCCTACTCTCTATTAAAGATTAAGGAATTTGAGCATAAGTCATTTAGGCCTGATCTCTCGAAGTGGGTAATTTTCATGGCAGGATCTCCCTGTGAGGTTACCCACATTGAAGAAGTGGTTCCCTTCTTGGACTTAATCTCGTGAGACAACAAAACACGGTAGACTAACCATTTCTTCTTTTGCTTTATTGATTAATCATTGGTGTTATTTCTCTCTTATTATTATCATCTCATTTATTTTGCAATTATACAGCTACGTTGCTTTACCTTTTACTTCATTCAATATTTTTTGCTTTCTAGCTAACAATAAGCATATTTCCTTTCATCGTTGCTATATTATATCTGCCTGCCATAACTCCTTGTAATAGTTTCCTCTGCCATGGGCATGTTACCAAAATTTTAGCAAAAGGGCCTTAGTTTGCGCACAAGCTGGTTTGTGGTGTGTTGCAACCAAATCAGTCCTAACTCTTTTACCCAAAACCTTTGGCCCATAGCGTGGGCCGCATGGCAGGAGGCGGCCCAACCTGCAATTGCAAAAAGGCCCACCATATTTAAATTGGCGACTCCACTAGGGAGTTGGGAAAAAGACAAGGATACTAAACGGAAGCCCTCACAAGCTATGCCCCCAAGATCTAAAGCAACACGAAACCTGAGCATTGTGCCTTCACAGTCAGAGTCAAGGCCAACAATGCCCCACCAACACTAGCCCAACCAGGCAGAAGGTGTCAACAGAGCAGGGGTTGAACCCTAGCAACAACAAAGAATCCCCACTGACAATGCCAATGTTTTTGCCGAGGTGTTGCAGTCGTTGCAACACTCGCAGAAACAAATGATGGAAGAAATTCGTTAAATGAAGGCAGTCAAGACGAAGAAAAAAGGAAGTCAGCATAACCCAGAGCATGCAGCAGATAAGGAGGAGACCCTAGTTGGAGGCACTCCACAGAATACAGAGTAAAGTTTTATCACTATGGCCGAAGTCGCAGCTCTCATGGAGCAAAAGAAGGCCAAAGCACCTAAGGAGAAGTTCTACGTGTGAAAACCTCCTTACTCACTAAGAATACTCAACAAGCTATACCCCGAAAGGTATGAACCAGAAGTTTTTGTGCAGTACGATGGCAAAAAGTGAAGTGTCGTCGAGCATGTAAGCAAGTTCATTGATACTCTTAACCTTTATGCGGCAAATGAGGACTTATGTCTTTGAGAATTTTCTAAATCATTGTGTGACCATGCGTACACTTGGTACATTGAACTGAAACTAGGGTCAATCCCAACATGGGATGACATGGTGGACGTATTTTGTACTAAGTACTTCCACGAAGAGGAAACGGTAACGCTTGCAACTTTGCAAGCAACTAAGCAAAGAAGTGGCGAAGATTTAATGGAATACATCAAAAGGTTTAGAGACATAGCACTTGATTGCTATGATCATTGTAAAGAAAAGACATTGGTGGAAATGTGTATGGAAAACATGATCAAGGAGTATAGAGCTATCTTGGAAAATCTAGAAATCTCCCAGTTTGCACAGTTGTTGCAGAAAGCCAGAAAGACTGCCCAATCAATGAAACCAAGTTTCGACAAAAGAAACACTCTGTAAGCTATAGAAATATCCACTGGTGAAAGAAAAAGGAAGTCTGATGGAAGGGAATACGATACCCCGCCACCACTGCCATGTATCCTAAAGGAGCTAGACGTGCTCCTAGATAAATGGATAACAGATGAAGTCTTTAAGCCTAATCAAGTTTTCAGAGAGCCTACCGAAGAAGAGTGGAGAGACCCACACTTCTACCACTTGCACAATTATGTGCAACATCCTACCGCAAAATGTTGGGTGCTCCACAAACTAGTGCATCGAAGAATCAAAGAAGGGGCTCTAGAGTTGTCCCAACTAGAAGTTCAAAGAAACCCACTCCTAAACCACAAGGGGAAGGGTATAGCAGTAGTTGTCATTTGTGCAGATCTAGGGGAAGACGAGGAAGAAAGGTCGACCCTGCCTGCTGCAACGATTACCACCTTGTATAAAAGTTCCAAGTTCAAGAACTTGTTTGATCAGTTGGGGCAAGGATAGCTACAGAGGCCTTGGTAAGCATTGCCTCTGGGGTAGAAATAGAATGTTTGACAGCAGAAGTCATAAATGATGGAGCCCTCTTGTAGGAGGCAAGTAAAATCACTTTTAGTGATGAAGATATGGAAGTGGGGTACTCAGATCATAGGAGGCCCCTTTATTTGGCAGCATCTATAAATCGAATCCCCATCAAGAGAGCTTTGGTGGATACAGGTGGTTCCATGAATCTCATCCCATTGAGCATCTTACAAGCGACAGGAATTTTAGAAAGAAAGATTCAAGGATGTCCAATGGAAGTAACAGGATTTGGGGGAAAAGGCGAATATACTGCAGGCCACATTCAACTGTGGTTGAAAGTGAGACCAATAGCCTTTTTGGCCTGCTTCCACGTGGTGAAAATAGAGGTTTCATATTTCGTGCTATTAGGAAGACCGTGGTTGTATAAGCACCAACTAGTCCTGTCTACTTATCATTAGTGTGTAAAATGGAAGGTTAAATGGCAAAACAATACGAATAGCGGCAAATTCATCACCCTTCGAACAAGCAGAGGCTCATTTAGTAGAAACTATGTTTTACGATAAGTAGGCACCATCCGAGAAAAGCTCAGTATCAAAGCTGCAGGGCACCTTTGTGCCTAAGTGGGAAGACGTCCAAGATGACCTAAAGCCTGATCTAAGGAGGCTATTAACATAGAAGAAGAAAAGAAAAGAAGCGCCCACTTTGGAATTAGACGATACACCACAATGTGTCAGGGTTCAAGCCTATGATGGCTTTGGTGGATATAGGTGCTTCCATGAATCTCATCCCATTGAGCATCTTACAAGCGACAGGAATTTTAGAAAGAAAGATTCAAGGATGTCCAATGGAAGTAACAGGATTTGGGGGAAAAGGCGAATATACTGCAGGCCACATTCAACTGTGGTTGAAAGTGAGACCAATAGCCTTTTTGGCCCGCTTCCACGTGGTGAAAATAGAGGTTTCATATTTCATGCTATTAGGAAGACCGTGGTTGTATAAGCACCAACTAGTCCTGTCTACTTATCATCAATGTATAAAATGGAAGGTTAAATGGCAAAACAATATGAATAGCGGCAAATTCGTCACCCTTCGAACAAGCAGAGGCTCATTTAGTAGAAACTATGTTCTACGATAAGTAGGCACCATCCGAGAAAAGCTCAGTATCAAAGCCGCAGGGCACCTTTGTGCCTAAGTGGGAAGACGTCCAAGATGACCTAAAACCCGATCTAAGGAGGCTATTAACATAGAAGAAGAAAAGAAAAGAAGCGCCCACTTTGGAATTAGACGATGCACCATAATGTGTCAGGGTTTAAGCCTATGATGGCAGAATCGTTTACAAATTATGAAGGTGCGCAGGGCCCACATGCGATGTGCAAGCAGGCCCTAGGCAAGAATGGTAGCATAAAAGTTTGGTATGCTACGTGGCTCAAAAAAGTTCGGAAGAAGAAAATAATATGGAGAAAGAGAAGGAAGTTACAGCAAAAAAAATGTACAAGTTACAGTAGAAGAAAGACTGGAAGAGGTTGACCTGGGATCTAATCTATACGAACCAAGACCTATCTCAAGTTCAAAACTATGAGAGGAAGAAAAACCAGAATTGATATTGTTGCTGAAATAATTTAAGGATGTTTTCACATGGGATTATAGCAAAATGCCTGAGTTGGATCCTGGGTTGGTGGTGCATAATTAAATGTAGATCCTAAGGCCAAGCCAGTGGCTCAGCCTGCCAGAGTATTTCACACTAAAACAGAGGAGCAAATAGTAAAGGAGGCGCAAAAGTTGTTAGCTGTGGGTTTCATTAAGCCCATCTAGCATCCACGTTAGTTGTCCAACATTGTGCCAGTAAAGAAGAAGAATGGACAGATAAGGTCTTGTGTAGATTTTAGAAATCTCAATAAAACTTACCCAAAAGACAAATTCCCGCTGCCAAACTAGACCTGTTGATAGACTCTGCAGTAGGAAACGCCATGTTTTCCTTTATGGATAGGTTTAGCGGATACAATTAGATTCGAATGGCACCAAAAGATGCGGAGAAAACTGCGTTTAGAACACCCATAGGCAATTTCTACTATATTGTGATGCCTTTTAGATTAAAAAATGCAAGAGCGACCTACCAACATACCATGACGGTCATATTCCATGATGTAATGCACTGAGAATTGGAAGACTACATAGATGACATAGTTATGAAGTCAAAAAGGCAAGAAGATCATGTCCAAGTATTGAGGAAAGTATTTGAAAGATGTTGGGCTTTCAAGTTGAGAATGAATCCCTATAAGTGCGCCTTTGGAGTATCTTCTAGGAAATTTCTAAGTTTCCTAGTTCATAGCAGAGGAATAGATGTAGATCCAGCCAAGGCCACAGCCATAGCAACCACAAAATCGCCTGTCACGGTGAAAGAATTAAAGAATTTCTCGGGGAAAGTCTCATACATTCGGAGATTTATCCCTGGTTTAGCATCAATCACTTCGGCCTTTGCCAGATTACTCAAGAAAGGGCAAAGTTTTAAGTGGGGAGAAACACAGCAAACAGTCTTTAAAAGGTTACAATAGATTATGATGAATCTTCCTACAATGTAAGCCCCAATTCGCAAAAGGCCGCTGTTGCTCTATTTAGCCACTAGCACGTTTGCCATAGGCATATTGATCACCCAAGAAGATAAAAGTAGTGTTAAGCAACCAGTTTACTACATTAGGCATGCCTTGAAAGACAGACTCACTACCCAAGAGCAAAGAGAGCATGCTTGGCATAGTATATGTTTCACAGAGGCTATGCCATTATTTCCTAACTTATGAGGTATGGCTGATGACGAAGTCCCATGCAATCAAAGCTATGTTGCAGCAGCCAATCCTCTCTGAAAGAATATCCCAGTGGTTACTATAGTTGTCACAGTATGATTTAAAGGCGGGAACACCCAAAGCAGTAAAAAGCCAAGTCATAGCAGACTTGTTAGCGCAATTCCCAGGTGAAGAGAAATTCTCACTGGACAATGAGGTTCCAAGGGAGGTGGCCATGGCGGAGGAAGTCAGAGTATAGTGGGTAATTAAGTTTGATGGATTCTCAACTACCTACTCAGGAGGCATGGGAATAGTTCTATATCATGAGGAGGACGAGGCCATGGCGCTCTCATTCAAATTGGAATTCCCCTGCTCAAACAATACTGCAAAATATGAGGCTTATATCACTGGGCTAGCTATAGCCCTCGAAATGGGAGTCAAGCATTTAAAAGTAATTGGTGATTTAAACCAAGTGGTCTGCCAGACCAAAGGAAGCTTCTCTTTGAAGGAACCCAGCTTAGCCCTGTATAGGACAATGGCCCAAAAGATAGAGAAAAAGTTCTCAACATTTGAGATAGAGCATGCTCTGAGGAGCGAAAATAGGTATGTAGATGCGTTGGCCGCGTTAGGATCACAAATAGCGTTTGAAGGGAGTAGCACCAAGATAGAAGTCAGCAAATGGAAGGAGTCCATTATTGAAATACTAAAGGAGAGGTTCCAAGAAAAAGGATGTGAAGAAGATTGGAGAATGCCCACAAAAGAAACTTTGATGAAAGAAGGAGACATGGCAGAATTGAAGGTTTGAAAGACTACGCCTTGGTAAAAGGAGAATTATACTGCAGAATGCTAGGAGGAATTTCGTTGAGATGTGTTGGGTAAGAGGAGGCCCAAAAAAAGTTAAGGGAAGTACATGACAGAACTTACAGGTTCTGTGGAGAAGTCAACCTTTACCGCAAACTCTGAAGGGCAGGTTTCTATTGGCCAAGCATGGGAAAGGATATGGACCAAGTCCAAACCCAATGTGAGGCCTGTCAGCTTACAGTAGACAAAGATGAAGCTATGTTGTCTTCATCAGCGAAGATTAGAGGAACCCGTTCGTGCATTACCTAGCAGAAGGCATTCTGCCGTAGAGGCACAGTGAAAGATACAAGCTTAAGAGTTTGGCAACGCATTACTTTTTGCATGACGGAGTCCTTTTTAAAAAAGGGTATGATGGAGACTCGTTACGATGTTTAGGTCCCGAAGAAGCAAGGGAGATGACAAAGGAGGTATACGCAAGATAATGTGGGAAGCACCAAGGGAAGAAAAAGTTGTACAGATGCCTACTACAGATGGGTTATTATTGGCCCACCATTAAAAGGGATACCGTAGAATTTGTGAAGAAATGTCACAATTGCCAAGTACAAGCCAACGTAATTCACACTCACCCACAAAACTTACACAGCATGGTCATCCTATGGCCCTTCCACACTTAGGGGCTTGATTTGGCGAGACCAATTAATCCACCATCACATGGGTACATATGGATTCTAGTGGCTACAGAGTATTTTACCAAGTAGGTGAAAGCAATACCACTCCGTAGAGCCACAGAAAGGGCAATGGCAAAATTTATCAAGGAAAACATAATTATTAGGTTCGAAGTACCCTATAGAATCATTAGTGACAATTGCACGCCCTTCGTCAACAACAAGATGAGAAAGATGCTAGAGTTTTATCAAATTAAACACCATCGATCATCGCCCTATTACACTCAAGGAAATGGGTAGGAAAAGGCAACAAACAAAACTCTCATAAAGATCATCAGCAAAATAAGCCAAGAGTATATAAAGGAATGGGTGACACACTTGCCAAACGCCCTTTGGGCTTACTGAAACTCACCAAAGTCAACCACAAGGTTTTCACCCTTCTCTTTAGTTTACAGAATAGAGGTGATGAGACCAGTAGAAGTAATGACTCCCTCTTTAAAAGTCATGCAAATGCAGGAGAAAGAAAAGGAGAAGGAAGTTTTTGCGGCAGAAAGGTATGAAGACCTAGAGGGGCTGGATGAAAAAGGGTAAAAGGCTTAAGAGCACAACCACAAATACAGACAAAGAATGACTGAAGCTTATGGCAGGATGGCTAGAGAAAGAGTGTTCTCAGAAGGGCAACTTGTGCTAAAGGTAGCAAATCACGTCAGGCGAGGTATGGCAGGACCATCTAAGTTCTCACAAAAATAGAAAGGACCCTTTGTGATAAGAGAGGCACATGCAAATGGGTATTATTGTTTGGCTCAAACGGATGGTAAAGATCTGATGAACCCCATCAATGGCAAATGGCTAAAACGATACTATGCTTTAAAAAAAAAAAAAAAAAAATCATGTGGTTACCCCTTTTGTTTAATTAGTTCCATGTTTTCTTTCCTTTCCTCCAAGTGACTATGTCATAAGGCAATATTGTAGCATGCTTTTATTCAGAATGTAATGAAAAACTATGAAGTATTAGAAAGCATGTTGTATCATAATCATAGTGATAGCAAAAGCAGTAGCAAGTGTAGAATCATAGTTTACAAACCCAAACTATAGCAATCATGTCAGACTTGCCAAATAAGTACCATAGAAAATATGAAGTGTACTAGATAGGGAAATAAAGGATAGGAAACAAAAAGGAAACTACATAATCTCAACGAAATCCGGAAATGAGAGTCTGATCTCTAAAACGACTAGATCCAGCAACACTAGAAAGAAGGCGCTCACGATGTCCTTCCAAGTCCGCCATCTCCTTCTTCAAAGCCTCAATGCGTTTATCAATGGAATCCACAACAGGCTAAACCTTCTTCATGAAGAAGGCTTAGGCAATCTCACGCAAGTGGTCCAACATGAACTCTACAGCAAAGTCCACTCTAACCAACTCCTTGACCGCAGCCTTCCACTGCAAGATCCTTTCGGTGGAAATAGTGTCGATGAAGTTGTGCTCAATGTCATTCATCACACATCCCAACAACTTCAAGAAGTGCTCCTTCGTAGAACGGCCAAGAAGAAATCCCCACATGAAGTCCCCCTGACTCCTATAGACTGCCTCCAAATGGGAAAAGCACTCCTTAGGAACCCGGAAGCCGTGGAAATCAACATAAGGAGACCCAGCACCCCAGAAGTCTGCAAGATCAAGGTTGTTAACCTCAGGCTAGTCAAAATGAATGAAGAAGGCCGCAACCTCGCTCAAGGGGTCTGGAACCATGGTAGAGCTACTACCCACCTCAAACTGAGAAGGTGCAGTAAGAATTTGACCTGGAAGAAGATATGGAATGCGGTATCCATGAAATGAAGAGAATGAATTTAAAACAAAGATAAGGAAGGAGATAGGAGAAAGGAAACATACTAGGACCCGTAGAAATTGGGGCTGTGGGTGTGGCAGAAACAGGTGCTGTAAATGTAGCAGAAACAAATGCTATGGGTATGGTAGAAGCAGGTGTTGTAGATGTGGCAAAAACAGGTGTTGTGGGTATGGCAGAAATATATGCTGTAGGTGTGGCAGGAATATGGGCTGTAGGCATCGTTATGTCTACTGTAGTCTCAAGCTCCTCAAGAATCTCTGTGTTCAGAAGAATGAATATGTAAAATAAATAAAGGTTGCATCAGAAAGTTATACATATATATATATATATATATATATATGAAGAGAAAGAGAAAAAAGGATGGCAACAATAAAGGATGGAGAGAAAGCCTAACAAGTGTAAGGGATACATACCCATGACTTTGGTCTCGTGCTCATCGCTGTCCTCCTCATCAGAATCAGAGGCCCTTTTCTTCATGGTAGGCTTGTCATTAGGATCCTCTAGAACCGCCTCAGATCCATCATTAGAAGACAAGTCTACATCAGGCCCATGAATGGCAAAACTAGGAATAGACGAGGGAGTAACCACCAGAGAAGAGCCATCCTTCATGGCCTGAAATAAAGCCGCAAAAGGATTGCTGGTCGAGATAACAAGATGTGTAGCAGGAGAGGCAATTTTAGTCTGGGAAGCAGCTGGAGGAGTAACTCCCTTCTAGGGAGTAGGAGTCTAGACAGGAATGGAGGCAGGCTCACTAACCCTCTTGGTCTGGGCACCCTTATCTACAGGTCCAGGCTCGGTGGAAAGGATAGGGGTCTCGGCAGAAACCCCTTGTGCAGCAGCAGAGGCCATGGTCTCAACCACCACATCGACCCCATCAAAGAAACCTTCTATAAGTGTGCCCATGGTAGCAGAAACCTCCTCCGCTGTAGGGTGATAGATGGAAATGGGCTCAGGCTCAACCTGAAGAACGCAAAATAAAAGAGAAAGGAATGCATGATAAGTGGAGATGCATACATATATATATATATATATACAAAAATAAAAAAGGAGAGAGAGAGAGAGAGAGAGAGAGAGAGAGAGAGAGAGAGAGAGAGAGAGAGAAATGGGGCATATGATGACACATGGCAATGAGAACACATGCAAAAAGCGAAAGAGAAAGACATACCTCCACCTTGGGCTCATCAAGCAATATGGGGCGAGTAGCAGAAGTATCCTCCTTGTGATTAGACTGCAAAAAAAAAGGGTTAGTCATAGAAGGAAGGAAATAAGTAAACATGTATATAGGGTTAGTCGCAGAAAAGCCCTATAAATAATAAACTATAGAGGAAGTAAAATTAGAGATAACATACTCCCTTCTCAGAAGTGGCAGGTGAAGGAAGGGGAGATGTCTTCCTCTTGTTGCCTCAGGTCTTGCTAGAAGGAAGAGCATCAGCAGATGACTGCAGAGCAGCAAGCCTAGACTTGCCTATAGTAGGGCGCCTACTGGAGCGAGTACGAGAAGAAGGATGAAGAGAACTCTCAAAAACTATACTACCTATGGGAGGAAGGCCACCTCAAAAGGGATAATGAAAAAGTTTTGGAGGAGTCATCACCCTTCTTAGCAGTCTTAGGCTTGGTAGACCGAGATGCGGAGCCTTTCTTCACGGGTACGGGGAGGTTCGTTACCTTCACTCTCTTCTCCCAACCTGTGGGGAAGTTACCAACATACTAGAACCACCCCCTTTCCTCTGCATCCCACTCAAATATAGCAGATCGACTTTGCTTCCTAGCGTATGCCACCGCAAACTTGGTGGGAAGAAGCAATCGAGGATTAGTAGAAATGACTACATTAAGGCCATCATGTGGAATGAGAGAAAACCCACGGCTTCCTAACAACTCCTGCTCAAATGAGATCATCATGGCCTGCCAATTCCCAGGCATGGCAACAGTACAAATACCCTCCCTCTGTGAATCTAGAATAGTGATTGCTGTAAAACTCCTGCTCCAAAACTTAAAGGCATTGTGTCGTAGGAATGGCTGAACAAAAGTGGGAGACTTCATAATAGCAGAAAAATCATCAAGAATATCTTGATCCAACCTAAACTACCTCCTCACTCTATCAGCAGAATAATGTACAAACCAAATCCCCTTATCGGCCAAATAAGGCAACCACCTAGCATTAGTGGTTGCCAAGTAATACCTTTCTCATCAAAACCAATCAATAGGGTGGTAGTCCTAGCAGTATCGACAAAAGGACCCATGGTAGAATCAGCACATGTATAACTTGTACCCAAATTCCTATATGCTCTCCAACAAAACCAATTCCTTTGTCAAAGAACTCAACAGAAGGATGCCCAAGCAGCTTTAATCCAACCCAACGAAAAATCAGATGTAAACTGACCACAAAAACTGGTGATAACCTTTGTACACAAATGATACCTCTGCTTGGCAAAGCGAACAGGCCTACACTTCACCAAATGCCTAGCACAATGCTCCCACAACATATGCTGCAAAATAGTACTATAGGCAAAAGTAGTAACTATATCGCAGGAACCCGCCTGCTCTTCATAACTTCGCAAGATATCTAACTGTACATATAGATGGCCTAAAAACATGGGTGACAATGGCAAACTCGCCTTAACAAATATCTTGATAACTAATCGGAAATACAAAGACTTCACAGCATAATGAGGATGAGAGTCAAAGATGAACTTACAGAGCCAGAATGTGACAAAGGCCACACAGCGAGTAGCAACAAAAGCCTTGGAAAAGGCCCCAACCCAATGTGACAACTTTGCATTGCCATTCATCCCCGTCCTCAACTCGACCTCCACGGCCTCCTGCTCCATAGAGAGCTCAAAAGCATTGGGGTCAACATCACTAAGAATGGGCAAAAGCAATTGGTTTGCCATGTCTTTCAAGGTCACGGTGATTTCACCACAAGAAAGAAATAAGGCGTAAGTAGCGGTGCACCACCGACAGACCAAATGGCAGAGATTGAACAAGTCCCTATAGTTGGACAAGCAACGCGATGAAACAATGGCCTTCAACACATCGACTCGTTATAGCGCCGCCATGAAAGCCTTGTCGGACAACTTGGTGTCTACCTATTCTTTCCAACCCAAAGCGGTACCCGACCCAAATTCGAGAAGAATGGGCATGAGGAGTGAAGTACCTTGGCGGATAACAAGATCAGGAATCGACAAAGCCAACGGAGCCCAAGATATCTCTGTGCTACAATGGCAAAGGGAAAGCCATACATGACCCGGCGATGAAGGCACGTACTCGCCAAGCACTTTTAAGAAATGGCTGTGGGTATTGTACCAAGGATTGATGAGAGAAAAGCACTCGCTATCTGGGTCGTGGCATCCTTTCTCCTCATCGATATGCTCCAATTTGGAGTGAAGAGCCTCTTCACCTTTTGTGGCAGGATCATCGAAGGCGATCTCTTTTCCCTCACGGCGAGAGAACCTTGGCCTATCGCCGGCGTCATGGTGGAATGGTTTATCGGAGTAAGTTGGTGAAAGTGTTTGAGGAAGAAGACACGACAAAGAAAGGGAAAGGGAATGAGTGTTTTGTGTCAGTGACGTGAAAGGAATCTCTTTAAGTACTAATGTCATTAACACTGACACGAAGGGATGTAATGGGTCACCCATCAGATAAGGCATGGAATTAATAAAGTGGAGGCTATGTTTTAGAATAATTGCTAAACTGGGAAATTCGAAGAGAAAACACTGTTCATGGCAAAAAAAAAAAAAAAAAAGAGCAGGGCCCAATATTCAAAAAAGCTTGTGAAGGAAAAGAAAAGAAAAAGAAAAGACAGAGAAGAAGAAGAGTTCTTTTGTTCACATATGAACCGCAGGAGCACTTCATATGCTCAGGGGGTTGAATGTTGATGCCCACTTTGGTAGAGAGGCCTAATAGTAGGAAGAAGCCCAGCAATATGAGAGGAAAAGAGTTGGTAAATTAAGAAGAAAACTATTGAGTTCTAATGGCAGGAATAATTGATCATAGGCCTAGAAAATAATAAATGGGCCTCAAAGAAAGCAAGCGGGCCTAAAGAAGCTCAGAGAAAAGAAGTAGTAAACCTATGGGCATTATATGAAATAGAAAGCAAGCAAGAATGGGCCAAAAAGGCCTGAAGTAATAATTAAGTGAGTAAAGGGTTGATGGAAAGCTCATGAATCCCAAGAGCAAAGGATATGGTAATTTAGGCAAGGGAAGCCCAAAAGACTTAGCAAAAACCCATGGGAGTAAAATGGGTCAAGGATGCCCAAGAAAAGAAAATGGGCTGAGAATGCTCAAGGAAAGGAAATTAGCCAAGAATGCCCAAAAGGATGAGATGGGCCAAGGGAGCCTGGAAGCAATGGAATGGGCCAAGGAAGCCCAAAAAATAGCATGAATACTAACTCAATGACAATATTGGGCCATTGGAATTAAGCATACAGCAGGCCCAAAAGAGGCCCAGCATGCATGGGTTAAATAATAGCACAACAGGAATGATAGAATGGCATGGCAAAAGTGCTAGCAGATCCACGAAAGAGGCAAAGAATGGATTAGAGAAGGAAGAAGCCACAATCAAGCAAGGCCCAGCCCGGGAAGGAAGTAAGACATAAAGACCAAAGGCTCAAGGAAACATTCACGCCACAAGAGATTAAGAACGAGCAACAAAATGTACAGACAAGCCTTCAAGTCATGGCAAACGCATGAGCAACAGACAAGCCATGAACACACATGGAAGTGGAGCACACACAAGGCCTAGGCACCACTAACCTGTACCCAGCCAATACAGGAGTGTTGGGCCATGGGTCAGAGGTAAGAGAGGGTATGGTTTGGCAGTGGGAGAAGGGCAAAGCTTATTCTGGGTTCCTGCTCAAACTCTTTTAGAGGAAATATCCTGCTAGGATGACATACCATCCAATAGAGGGAAAGATAAGTTGGAATCACTAGGTGCATGCCATGAGGGATAGTGAGAGAGAATGCCCACCCTTATCCGGATGAGAATGCCATCGTGAGTAAGTAAACAAAGTAAAACTTTTGTCTGGTAATGGGATGTGGCACGACCAGCATAGGTAAATGGTAGCGGCTAAGCAGCTAACAAGCCAGTGGGTGGTCTAAAATGACACCCACACCCAGACAAAAGCAGTTAAGGGGTAAAATAGTAAAAACCCTTCACAGTAGGCAATATAAAAGGGCCTTCCGCCGTGTATAGGAAACAAGAAGTAGAACAAAACAACAAGAGAGAAAAGCAAGAGTGAACAACC
Organism: Quercus variabilis; assembly: GCA_030445155.1. NCBI lineage: Eukaryota > Viridiplantae > Streptophyta > Magnoliopsida > Fagales > Fagaceae > Quercus > Quercus variabilis. Next base: position 22,192,422 of record CP129456.1, on the reverse strand, counting down.
CCACAAGGGAATAAGTAAAAAGAGAGAAAATTGAGAAGAAAAACAAGAAAAAAAAAAGGAGTTAAAAAGAAACAACATAGAGTAGGCAAGAGTGTGATGGCAGGCATGCACCAATAGGCTAATCCCTTCTCCCCCTTTAAAAGCCTACCCTCTATTAAAGATTAAGGAATTTGAGCATAAACCATTTAGGCCCGTTCTCTCAAAGTGGGTAATTTATATGGCAAGATCTTCCTGTGAGGTTACCCACATTGAAGAAGTGGTTCCCTTCTTGGACTTAATCTCGTGAGACAACCAAGCACAACAGACTAACCATTTCTTCTTTCGGGCATTGGTGTTATTTCTCTCTTGTTATTATCATCTCATTTATAATGCATTTATACTGTTGCATTGCTTTACCTTTTATTTCATTCAATATTTTCTGCTTTCCAACTGACAATAAGCATACTTCATTTTATTGTTGCTATATTATATCTGTCTGCCATAACCTTTTTGTAACAGTTCCTCTGCCATAGGCATGTCACCAAAATTTTAGCAAAAGGGCTTTAGTTTGTACACAAGTTGGTTTGGGGTGTGTTGCAAGCAAGCCGGCCCTGACTTTCCTACCCAGAACCTTTAGGCCATAGTGTGGCAAGCCCAGCCCACAGTTGCAAAAAGGCCCACCACAATTTTTTACTTTTTTAAATATTGTATGAAAAATTTTACGTCTATAATATTTTTATAATAAATTTTAACTAATAAGTTGTACTGATTACTAGTAATCAATAATAATAATTTACTATTTAAATTTTGTTTTGTAAGTTATGGTGGGCCTTTTTTTTGATGTTGGGTTGGGCTACCTCCTGCTGTACTGGGCCCAAGTATTCTAGATGAAGGAGTTAGGGCTGGTCTAATTGTAACCCACTTTGGTCCGGCTTGTTTACAAGCTACGCCCCATTTGCCAAAACTTTGGTTATGTGCCTATGACAAGCAGAGCTGCTATGAGAGAGTTATGGCAGGCAGATGTAATAAAAAAAAAATGTTCGCTACTTAGACAGAATAAATAAGGGCAGAGACAAGAAGCGCCCTATTCATGAAATGGTAGAAATAAGTTGGGAAGAAATAGTAATGAGTTTGTTGAATCAACGAGAAAAATGTCAGTTTGCCGTGCCAAGTTATGTTACAAGGCCGAAACCAAGAAGGGAACCATTTCCTCAATGTGAATTATCTCCCTAGAAAGAAATTAATTGCTTTGAGGGAATGGGCCTAAATGGCCTATGCCCAGAAGAATCTTTTGCCTTTGGCAGAGAGTAGGGCTTTTAAGGGAGAGAGGAGATTAACCTATTGGTGCATACCTGTCATTCTATGTTCTCTGTTTTTTCGTTATTTCTAACTCTTCTTTTCTTTTTCTCTTTTTCTTTCTCAGTGCTTGCTTATATGTTGTGATTCTCTTCTAGAGGTTATTATTACCGTGATCATGATCCCCCATTTTTGTGCACGACAAGGGTCCTTTATATAATACCTGTCGTGACTGACTTTTACCATTTTAGCCTTTAACTACTTTTGTTTGGTTTGGGTGTCCTTGCCGACTGGTTTGTCAGTTGTCCAGCTACCACCACTTACCTATGTTGATTGTGCCACTCCTCATCACCAAACAAAGAAGACTGTTTTGTTTGTTTGTTTGCCGTGACATTCCTACTTGCTACAGTGTGGGTGCTCTCTCTCTCTCTCTCTCCCTATCTCTCGTGGCATGCACCTAGTGGTTCCAACTCATCCTTAGTTCTTTTGGGCGGTATATCATCCCAATAGGACATTTCCCCCAAAAGAGCTTGAGCAGGAACCCCAGAATAGATTTTCCCCTCTCCCCATCGTCAGACCATGCCCTCTTACCTCTAACCCATGACCCACCACTTTCTATGTTGGCTGGGTACATGCTGGTGATGTCTGGGCCTTGTGCGTGCTCTACTTTTGTGTTTGTCCAAAACTTGCACGCTGTTCATGTGTTAGTCGTGGTCTGAAGGCTTATCTGCACATTCTGCCACCCATTCTTGACTTTTTGTGGCGTGAACTCTTTTCTAATTTCCCATTCTTTATAGCCTGCTCCCTTTAGGGGTTGGGCTTTGCTTGATTGTGGGCTTTTCGTCCTTCAGTCTACTCTTTTTCTCTTCCCGCAGTATTGCTACAATTTCCTGCCGTACAACTCTGTTGTTCTTGTTGTGATGTCATTTGACCCAAACCTGTTGGGCCTTTTTGGGCCTGCTGCTTATTCTTCTCTTAATGACTCAATATGATCATTGGGCTTTTTCATTACATTGCTTGCGGGCTCCTGTGTCCCATTTATTTTCCTTTTGGGCATCTTTGGCCCATTTGCTTTCTTTGGACATCCTCAACTCTTTTTTCTAATTCCACATTTCCATGGGCTTTTACCAACTCCTTTGGGCTTCCTTGGCCCAATTACCTTATCATTCATCCTTAGGGCTCATGGACTTTTCATCAACCCCTTACTTTCTTTACTTGCATTACTTTGGGCTTGCTGTGGCCCATTCTCACTTTCTACATTACATACTACCTATAAGTTTGCTACTTCTCTCTCTCCAGGCTCCTTTAAGCACGTTTGCTTCCTCAAGACTCATTTGTTTATTTTATAGGCCTATAATCCATTATTCCTGCCACTTGGGTCTAATGGTTTTTTTTTCTATCCATTCACTAACTCTTCTCTGCCCGTATTATTGGGCTTCTTCATTCTACCTGGCTTCCCAAAAATGAGCATCAACATAAGTGTTATAAAAATGTTATAAATATAATATTTCTCATTTAATACTTTTTATTTAGTCTATAAAATAAATCTTTAATTTTCCCTATTTTATTTTGTTTTTTTTTTTAAAGAAAAAATCCACTCCAAAATTGAAAGGGCGATACAATAAATCCGAATTTTTTTTTCTAAATAACAATAAATATTAAAAAATTTAGTTAGTTGTCACGTTGCAAAAGAATTTTAAAAACTAGCATCTCGAGTGTCTAAAACTCGAGTTCCAAGATAAAAATCAAGTTTTTGAGGCTTGATTTGTAAAAAAAATCCAAGTGAAAATCGAGTTTTAAAAACTCGAGTTCGGAAAACGCCACTATAAGGCTTAAAAACGTCACTATAGGGCTTAAAAATAGAGTTATAAAAAAATTTAGCAGAAAAACGCCACTTTAGGGCTTTAAAACGTTAGTATAGGGCATAAAAACGCCACTATAGGGCTCCTTGAACCTGGTATTGAAGACTTACGAAAAAATTTTGCAGAAAAACGCTGCTATAGGGCTTTAAAACGTCACTATAAGACTTAAAAACGCCACTATAGAGGCGATAAAACTAAAAATTTTTTTGCATGGAACTCGAGTTTCTAAAACTCGAGATTTATGTAAATGGATCTTTTTTTGAAAATCGAGATGTCTACTTTCCCTTATAGTTTCGAGCGTTGCCTAACTAACTATATACAAATTATTTCCAACGTTATTATGCACATTTCCTCCAATAAATCCCAAGGCCAACACCACCAAAGTAAAATCCTTAAATTAGGGTTTAGCTAAAATAGACAAAGCAAGAAAGAAAGATGATAAAGCTTAGAGTTTTGGCAATGGAAAACAATCAAAATTCTCATTTTTATTATTAGAGCACTACATATATAGTACTAGTAGTACTCGAACACTGATTGTAGCTAGAGATTTACAACACACAAACAATAAATGGCGAAATCGTCAACCGCAAAGCTCTTCTTTCTTTCCTCACTTTCATCGTCGTTCCGTCTTCGCTACCTCACCACCGCCACCACAAGAACTAGTCTCAGTTTCACTTTCACTTGCAGTCGTAACATTACTACGCGTGCTTCGAAGAGTAACAAAAAGAAGCAGAAAGCGAAAGTAGTGGAAACTGCAGCAGCGAAGAATTCAGTGGTGGTGAAGGAGAAGAGGAGGACTCGCTCTGACAAAGCTTTGGATGAACACGCAATCCAGTGCTACGTCGGTGACGGCGGCGCCGGCGCGCCGCATATACCTGTGATGCTTGGCGAAGTAGTAGACGTTTTCTCCTCCAAACCCCTCCGCTCTTTCGTCGATTGTACCGTCGGCGCCGCCGGTCACTCCTCCGCTGTTAGTCTTTACCTTCCTTTCCTATTATTTCATAGAGTTGAAAAATACTGCCACTTCAAATTTCATTTTTTATTTTCTACTAGTTTCAACTTTATGGTATTATTAGCTAATTTTCACTTGGAATTGAATTTCCTTAACAAATAAATTAACTTGAGAGAGAGAGAGAGAGTTGTGGTAATTTTAATTATGGAATTGTTAATAGAGCATAATAGAAAGTTGCATTTTTTTTTTTCTAATTTTGGTGACACAATTTATAACCCTGACTAATTTGTTGAGGATCTATAATAAGCTGACCCCACAAAATTTGGAACTGGTTGTTGTTGTTGTTGGTGGTGAGTCGTGACACTACATTATTTCTCTTGAACATTTTAGCCATAACTGCAAAACCAAAAGTTCATACACATCATGGTTTCAGGCTTTCGGCTGGTTTTGGGCTGTTTTATTTTCTCTGTGAGAAGACCATGGTCTTGAGTATTACTAGAATCTTTGGATTATTGCTAGTACAAACTTCTAATGGAAATATCTCGTCTTCCTTGAACCATTTGTGTGTATTTATTTATTTATTACGATGAGAAAAAAAAGGCATAAAAGAGAGCTGTGAGCTATTTGAGAACTTTTCCTCCTATGTGGAGCTCCAATTTTTTTTTTTCTTTTGCTGGTTAAGTTAGGTTTTTGGCATGCAAAGATTAGGTTTTTAATTTGTCTTTTGACACTTGTAGTACTAACATAAATTTGATCGTGCATTGGACAGAGCTATAATCTAATATAGTCCACACTTCCTGTCTTCTTTTCTTCCCCCTTTGTGATGAAGTTGTTTCGTATTATCTGGAAAATGCCTTTACTGGTTGGTTACTGCGCTTGGTCTTGCCACTGAACATTTTCTGAGAGTTCTTTTTTCTGATCTCATAATTTGTATGTATCTTCCAATTTTGACTTTAAGTTGCTCCTGCCAAATTCTTGTGATTCTAATCTATTATTACTTATTGGAAGCAACAGATAATTCAAGCCCATCCAGAATTGAAACTCTATTTTGGCATGGATGTTGATCCTGTGGCTTATGAGAAGGCTAGAGCTCGAATTGATGCCATCTTGAATGGTGATTCTTGTCATCCAACTTCTAACCTGAAAACACATACCATTTTGAAGAATTTTAGGCATATCAAATCTGTGCTCAGCGAGGTTGATAAGAAACTGTTAGACACTGGAGTTGATGGCATCTTAATGGACTTGGGAATGTCATCCATGCAGGTTTGTGTTAATTGTTTTTGCTGGTTCTTAACTATAGATGACTTGGTGTGTGCGTGTGTCTGTGAGAAGCTTCATGTATCACATTGGATTTTATTTTTTCTCTGATCTTTATCTAATGTAAAATTTTCATATATCTTTGAGGTTTGGGAAAACTGGGGTGATAGATTAATGTAATGTAATGGTTCCTTTTTTTTTTTTTTTTTTAAACAGCAACAGGTTGCTTTTCTTTTTATTTCATCATTGTTAATTAGTGCCAGTCTTCTACAATTAAGATTGGCAGTTTTGTACTTTGATCTTTGCTTGGGGGCAAGTCTAATTCCTCTGTATTACATATTACATAATATTATTCCGTTTTGAATGCCTTCTCTTTCGGACAGGTGAACGATCCTGAAAGAGGGTTCAGTGTACTTGGTAATGGACCTCTTGATATGCGAATGGATCCTCAGGTAACAATAAGGCTCTCCACAGATTTTTTTTTTTTTTTTTTTTTTTTTTTTCACTTTGTTATATTCAGCTTATAGGCCTCAAAGAAGTTTAGTGATGTACAATCAAAACAATTAAATGCATTAATGAAAACAAGAAAATACCAATAGTTGAATTTACTCTTTATTTATTTATTTATTTTTTTTTGATGAAATCATCAAATTGAAATTACTCCATCAGATTAAAATGGTAGAACTATGATTAGTGTCAGCAATATTTCAACTTTATTTGTATCAAGTACATGTGGATTTTTCATTACTTGGCATTTTGACAGCTCTTCATTAAAAGAAAAATGTAGACAGCACTTACATTCAAGGCTTTTTTTTTTTTTGGGTAAGTTGCACGCACACCTAGTAGGGCTTGAACCTAGGACCTCACTTTCCACTTAGCACTTGCAAGGGGAGGAGGTGCTTGTTGAGCAACAGCTCATTGGCCTTAGATTTAAGTAGTGTTACAGGTTGAAAAAGAGGAAAAAGATAACATGGAAATAATAGATTTTAAGAAATGAAATCTAAAGTGTAAGTAGTGGGTTTAAGCTTTCCAACAACTTGTAAATAATTGTCATCCTTTCAATGCCCTTGAGGTCTCTTTAGTCTTTAGGCCTAAAGTGCTGATTTTAATGCAGAGAAGATATTTTAGTTATATTCATTGTCTGATATGTAAGAGTGAAATTTGGTTATTATTATTTATATAAGTGGGATTTGTTAATTAATTAAATCACAAATGGTGAAAAAGGATATTACTTTCTGGGCTCTAGCTGAGATCTAGTAGTTAGATAGTAAGTTATTTTGCTTTCCAAACAGTAGTAGTAGTAGCATCCCCACATAAATTCATCAATCTAAAGAAGAGATAAAAAAATAAAAAATTCACACAAAAATAAAACATGAGAGAGAGAGAGAGTATTTACCTTTTTCATGTGAGAAAATATGTATACAATGGAAGAGAGTGGCATATTTATAGTAATAGAATGAGGATAAGAAAAGCCAAAATAAAAGGAAGAGAAAGGGATAGATGAAAAGTGACATAAAGGTTGAGAGTATTGGAGAGATGAAAAAGTAAAAGGGAAATTATGATTGGAAGTAGTGGAGAACCATGTGACTAATGATGATGTCTAAATGGGTTTGTCTGGTGAGAAAAGCAGGAGTATTGACATAAGAAACAGATGCATAAATCCATTAACAAACTAATACAATTCTTGGATTACGTGGCACCAAAAAGCATTATGCTAAGCCTACAATTTTGTTCCGCATACTGCATGCAGACACCTCAATTATAGGTTGAAAAAAAAAAATCTGATCTTTTTTACCTTTTTCCCCCTTTAAAAATGCTTAGATGTGTAGAATTCTGTACCACTGTTTTCCATTCCAGAATTCCCATGAACAGTTTCTGCTTTCCTTTTCAATATACATGTTTTTATTTCCACCCTAGGCATTGTCTTGGTGTAATTTGATATCATTGCTTGTTGGGGGAATGAGTGAATTGGTCTATTTGTTTCCTATGTTTGCTCACTAAATAATAATTTTAAATTTGTGTTTAATTAACTGATTGGAACAGGCCTATGACAGGCAAGTCTAAGAGCAGAAGACATTTTAAATTCTTGGCCAGATACAGAAGTGGGACGGATATTGCGGGAATATGGGGAGGAAAGCAACTGGCGCTCTCTTCAGAATAAAATTGTTAAAGCCCGATTACATGGTGGGTTGCATACAACTGGTGAAGTAGCAGATCTTATTCGGAATGCAACTCCTGGGACTAGAGGTAGTTTTCTTACCCTTCTTCCATAGTGGTTTTCTTTTGACTTTGCCTTCTATATCCCTTCTAAATATATGGTACCTTCACTTGAAACGCTCCAAACAAGTAATGTGCCTACTGTGCACCTTGCCCCATATCTCCATCCAAAACGAGGGGATTCAAAAACTCTCTCCACTAACAATGGGAAAAGCATTTAAGTCAATATTTTAATTTGATTGCTACAGGAGGGAGGCAAGGTTGGATAAAGACGGCAACCAGGGTGTTTCAAGCTCTGAGGATAGCTGTTAACGACGAACTTAAGACACTGGAGGATTCGCTCTATTCTTGTTTTGATTGCCTCGCACCTGGTGGTAGGCTTGCTGTCATCTCTTTCCACAGTTTGGAGGACAGAATTGTAAAACAAACATTTCTTGACATCATTAACAGCAATGAGGATGATGGGGATGAAGAAGGGAGACAGAGAAGTGAATTGAGAAAGATCAGAAATGACAAGGGTGAAAATGAACCGTGGATTAAACAAATGATACAGGGTTATAGAGGAGCAATCCTCACAAAGAGACCAATAACACCATCAGAGGAGGAAGAGAGATTGAACCGCCGGTGTAGAAGTGCTAAGCTCAGGGTGATTCAGAAGGTTGAATTAGAATAATTTTTGTTGGAACTCCGGATTCCCCAAGCGCATTTTTGTTGTTGAACATTTTATAAATCTGTATCTCTGATGTTCTACCCCATTGTTGATTCATCATTATTTAATTGAAAGTTCAGAAGTAATAGGAAGTGCTGGTTTTTTGAATTCCTGTACTACCCCATTATTAATTTGATGATTGAAATCAACAAAAATGATATCATGGGAACTGGACTGTTAATGCTTTTACTGGAGCCAGAATCTGTGTTAAATATTAAAATGAAATAGAAAAAGCATTGTACACCCTTTTGGAAAAAACTAGGCAATATCTTGTGCGATGCCCAATGCATTTCTAAATAATTTGTAAGAATTTAATCAATAACTCATTGTGTTCATCAAATACTATTGTTAGAGCATCTTCAGCGAATTTTCCAAATTTTTGTACTATTTGGAGAATGAACGGTGACACACACACACACAATTAGAGAGAAAGCCCTGTATATGGGAAGCATGAAATTTGAACAAAAGAATAAAAGCTTTAATACAATAAGGTTGAACACCACCTTCTTTTTTTTTTTTTTTTTGATAAACTGCAATTTCATTAAAAGACTAAAAAGGATTACAAGCAAAGGCATCTCCCATACAAACTGCCTCAAGCGAGGGGGGGGGGGGGGGGAGATTACCATCAGAAAAACAGAAGGGGAAAAAGATATACATATATAGTGCAACAGGATCACATTGTATATAGTGCAATAGGATTACATTGTAGCAAAACAAAATGAATAGTGCAACAGAATCATATTGCAACAAAACAAAAATGAGTGACCTAATATACAAAACAAGTTTAAAGAGCTCTTTTAATCATATACAAAATAAGAGCATTGATGATGACAATAGTCTAAGAACAAGACCTTCGTTTTTCAAGGATTTCCATTTGGCATTGACGAATATATATATTCTTGTTACACTGAAGACAACATACTTACATCCATCATCATAAGCTCTTTTTCTTCCTTCAGCTTTTTCATTCTCAATTTCTCCATTTCATTTTCCTCCTTCATTCTTGCTATTTCAAATTTTTTATCCTTAAGTTGAATTTGTGTCATATCATGCTCTTGGTCTACAAGACATCCTTTCTCAATACAAGCCATTTTCATCTCACTTATTTTTCTTCTTTCTTCCATCATGACATTTAATATGTCTTCTATATGTGAAGTCATGCCTTCTCTGGACTTTTGTTTCTTCAATCTTTCTTTTTCGGCCTTCACCCCTGGTGGTCTCTCCAAGTTTACAATTGGAACCTGTGGAATATCATCATCTTCTAAACTTATTGACTCTAGATTAGAAGGTGAAGATGCCTTAAATCTCCCTCTTTTTTTTTGGTTGTTGATTGTTACCAATAGCCAACCATTTTGGTGAGTACTTTAATAAATTCCAACAATGTTCATATTGAAATTTGGTATGCTGCAATACTTGATAGAGCTCTTTTGCTGCATTAAGCTGAAAAATTAACAAATAGTTTATAGTTACTATCTTGAAATAGTTGGAACAATTGTTAACACAAATTTCTTTATAAGATGTATCTTGTCTTCATTAGTCTTACCACTTTCATTCTTTGATTCAATTTCTGCCAAACACCCACAAAACTTATTGGTGCAAAGTTGAATCGTTGACCATCGATTCGTTAGAAAACTCACCGTACGCTCAGAAGTGAAGGTCTTCCACTGGTGGTAGTGCTCCCAAATTCTTGACCAATATGTTGTGCGTTTTTTATTAGTGCTTTGCACTACATCTTGGTTGACATTGAGAAATGTGGACACAAGAAGCATGTCTTCTTGTATGGAGAAGTTGCTGCCACGTTGTAGTTTCTTAGCTGTGGATTCAACTTGGGGTGGAGACATTTGGCTAAATGCTTCAGCTTGTGGAACATTATCTTCACCACTTATATGTGAAGATCCTGATATATATTATCTTCTAAAAGATTAGTGAAAGATGTGTCCCTTGGAATACTCGAATTCATTCCTAATAACAAAAACAAAAACAATAATTCTATAATGTGTAAGGAATCCCTTTCATTCAGTTCATAGCTTATTGGCATCAAACTCCCAGTTCTATCACAGTTTCAAGCAATTAACAATAATTTATCTCAATTACATAGAAACCATAAGGAACAAAACTACAATGATCGCCACATTCTAAAAAAACTCAACCTCAAAGCTATCTATAAATTTTTCATTCTCAGCCCAAAATATTAACAGCATAAGAGATCTCACAATTATGATTGTACATTCAAAAACAATTTTCACAAAATCTCATAGAACCAAGCAACAGAAATTACCACATTCTAGAACTACACAACTCAATGCAACACGAACCATTAGATTAGTCATGTACATTTTCATTCATAGAATTATTTACACACACACATTTCCCAGAAAACATTTTCCAAAAACCATTCCAACCACATAGATAACAAAAACCCACCAAGCAAAAATGACAAACATGCAAAACCCAATATGAATTCATCGATCAAACATCATTGTCATCACAATTTCAGCTACAAAAGAAACCCAGAATTCAGATTCTCAATATTTCCACACCAAAAAAAAAAAAAAAAAAAAACAAAGACATAAATATTACAAGGAAAACGATTCTATTTTCTTTTTTGTTGTTTTGTTTGTTTGGGTTTTTTTGTTTTTCTTGGTTTGGGTACCAATATTCAAGGTTGAGATTAATTTATTGACTCTAATAAGATTAATTAAATAGAAAAAATAGAGAAAAGATCAAGAACAGAGTGAAAGACAAACAAAGAGAAAAGAACCAAAAATCCAAAACCTAAACCCAGATAGTGGTGAAGAACAATAGAAAATCATTCAAAACCACCAAATCATCAATTCGTACGATAAACTAATAAATTCAAACATGACAAAAACCCTATTAAATCAAAATTTTGGGTACCGATATTCAAGGTTGAGCCAATGTTCAGAACTCCATTCTTCGTCACAGGTGGTTGAGCGAACTTCGATTGAAAGACACAGTGCGAGTTCTTTTGTGAAAGACACGATACGAGTTTTTTGTGAGAGAGAGCAGTGGCGAGAGTTGATTTTGTGAGAGAGGAGTTTTTGAAGAGAGGGAGCTTTCTAAAGAGAAACCAAACAATAAAGAAGAAGTAAAAATGTTTGGAGAGAGAGAAAGAATTGTAAATTAATACCACTGTTCAATTTTTTAATATAAAATAAGGGAATAGAGTTGCTACAGTGTTCTCTAAAATAAGAGAACTACTGTAGCAACTTCAAAAAAAAAAAAAAAAAAATTGGAGAATCTGTGTGTATAGAGAAGCTGTTGGAGCGTGAATAGTAGTATTGGTGGTCCAAAAATAGAAATATAGTGACTGTTGGAGATGCTCCTAGTAATGACTAATTTACAAAGTTTGTTAGTAGAGCTAAATTCAAACTAAACCCTATTTCCTACCCATTTTTTCGATTCCAATGCTGGGTATCCTTTGTTATATAGTGCTTTGTAATGAATTGTAAGAAGGGAAATGAGACAAATGCATTTTACAATGTTTAAGAAATCATAGACCTCAACAAAAAGATAAAAGTATTACCTTCCATGTCAATGTTTAATAAAAGAAAAGTACTCCCATAAATCTTTCAAATCTTTTATCCATGTTCATATAGGAATTTCATGTTTGGTTCAAAATGAAGACACTTCAATCAATAAAGATTCTCATTTATCATGCAATCATTGCTTAGATACTTTGACAAGTGTAATAACATTTTCTATATCTTGAGATATATATATATTGCAAATCTATTGACAACTTATTTGTGATCCTCAAAATATTTTTTATCAAGTGCAAAGCAAAAATTAATTCAAAAAATAGAATTAATCTCATAATAAATTGAGCTTCAACTTTTTGGTTGAAGAGGCCATATTCTTCAATAATTTCAAGTGCATCAACTATAGTTGAGAACATCAAAATCAAGTTGAGAATTATCCCATAATATGATTCACAATGTGTATCACCAACACATTTAAGATTCGTCACTCGATTCAAACCTTGCTCACTTCTACAGTTCTACATACACTGCTCTTTAATTCTTTTTTAATTTTGGCAAATTGTGCATCCGAATAGCATCTAGTCTCTTACAAGAACCTCTAACAATAATATTTTTAGTCACAAGATATATAATGAAATAATAAATTTTAATTTATGAATATCGTCATGTGGTGTATAGAATATTCTTCTAAATTTGGTGTGGAGAAAAAATTTGTTCTGAATATTCGAATATCAATCCTGCCCAAACACAAAGAACCCACTTATAGCTGCTCATATTTATTTATATATTTTAGGCACAAAATTTGTTCATGTAAAATGATGTGGTCACTTTACAACGGAACTCTCAGTGTAGACACGTGTAAAACCAGTGGCCTCATAACGTGCTGTTTGCCGGTGCTGAATTAAAAAAAAAAAACATTGATAGATTAATATAGTAATAGCGTGGTACTGATGATAATCTGACAAGCTGTCGTTACCCACCATCCCTCTCACACTGTCTATCTTCTTCAACCTTTAAGCATTCAATTTCAACCTCCAAAGTGCTCCTTCTCTTTCCAATTTCTCAGCAAAAAAAAAAAAAAAAAAAAAAAACAATAAATTTAAACTGGTTAATGAACACGCTGCAACTGTGTTGCTCTTATCTTTGTTAGTAACTTTGAAGAAGAAACGACTCTTTCATTTTAGTCTGAATTCTCCTCTGGCTCTACTTGTCTTTTTTCAAAGTCTTGTATTTCACTTTGCAGCAATATAACAGTGATGTTAACTATTAAATGGCATGGACGTGGACAAGGCTGTGCCTCATTTCTAACTTCTCCTATACTAAAACCCAATACCAGGTTTTTACTACTGCTAATTATAGTAATATTAATCGATGTAATATATTTATGTTTTTCTTAAAATATTGGATAACTTGCTATTTTGCCATCTTTGATAAATATGCATAATGTTTCTTTACTTATATTCTATTTGTACTCATTATCTTAAAGTTTTGAGTTTATTTCAGGAAGAAAACTAAAGTAATCAAGCTAAACATATCAACTCCATCTGAGTCAAATGTAAAGAAAGCAAATTTATCAGCCACAAGGAAAGAAAGAATTAAGCTTCCAAATTATGATGATGATTTCTGTGGGGGCAAGACATTTCATATTAGTGAATTTCTATGCCACCCTTCTGGAATTCAAGCAATGCTCAATACAAGTTCCTTGCACAGTTTTCAAGCTCTTGACACTAACACTTACAGGTCTTTTCATTTTACTATTCGATTTAATTTTCTTTAGCTTTGCTAATCTTATTTTGATTTGTAATTGTGCTTTGCCATAACAAGTAACGAATAATTTCATGATATACGGAACTGCTTGTGTACTATTATTGTTTCTTGAGAGAAACTGAAATTACCAAAAAAGTTTCCGGGAAGAAAGAGAAACTGAATGCAAACGAATGCTATGATTATTTTTATAAGACTTTATGGGGACCAATTGTTCCACATCGTGAACCATACATAGTTGCGGAAAAAGTAAGACGAATGCACCATTTTGGAGAGTAATTTGTGTAGCTTTGTGCCATCAAATTTGGTCTAGGGTGCCTAAAGGATTAAATTCTCTGCGGTGTTATAAAAAGAGACCTGTCAGTTTAGGAAGTAATAGAGAGTGTGACTTCATATAGAATAGAATAGAATGGAAAGAAAAAATTCATGTGACCTACCTTGATTAGATAGTTGAGGATCCATAACTAATCTCAAAATTTTGGGACTAAGGCTTAGTGGTTGCTGTTGTTTAATGTTCTTGAACATGATATAGGTGAGAAATGTGCGTGGACAATTTCTATGTTAAAAGTATGAAAGATCAGAAGGATTTTGAGGGTGACCCTTGAATGATTCTATTAAAAGATCTTATTTTTTAATCTTTTGTGGTCCTCTTGTTGCTGGACTTGGCCTTAGTAGAAAACAAAGTGGGATCCTAATAAGAATTGGGGATTCTAGTAAAAGATCTTATTTTTTAGTCTTTTACGGTCCTCTTGTTGAAAGTGAAACTATCATGATGAAATTTTATGATACACACTCTCTTTGTTATGGTCTCAGAATTTTATGACAATCCTTTGTGTTTTCTCTTAGTTTAAGTTAATTTTTCAATGAAGCAGGAACTTAAAAGAAATTTAAAGATCCACAAGCATTGACCATAAAAATCAAAAATATTTTAATTAGGGTTATTAATATAGAAGAATTCAATAGTTATTACTTATACTTTGTTTGCATATATATCTTTTACTAGAAATCATATCTCTAGTATAGTGGAAATTCCTATCTTACACATTATCACATATGAACTGCAATGCTGGTTTTTAACCTCAAGCTTTCAAAGATGTAATATAGCTAGAAAACAATAATTTTTTCTTGTCTGGAAGATTCTATTCTTCTAGAGCGCCCCTTTCTATGGTGCAATTCAATTTCTGAGCTTTGCCTTTCAATGCTTACATTTTTTGTGTTCTGAAGATTGGACAACTCCCATCTTCTTAGTGCAGCTTTGGTGGTGTGTATGAACAGTGGTTAATTAACCTATTCAAGTTTTATTATAAGATGTTCTTGGCCCTTCTTATAGACATCAGGGATGAGTTGACACAATGATATTTAAGAAATTCTGGTTCTTTCTTTAAACTAAATAAGATTTCTATAATTCAATATAAATGAACCAGACAATTAGTTCAGTTGTAGTCTCATCCAAAATCATGGACAACACACTTTCTCATGTGCCTTCACAATTATAAACTCTATAGAGAAAAATTGTTGCTCATACATTTTTGCAAATCAAGTTTCAAATAGGATTATCCTCAACTGATTGTGTAGGTGCTTTCTTCCAAAAGTCCGACTTCTAAATTTTGAAGCGGCCCCTGTGCTGGACTTACGAGTGACCCCAACAAATGAAGATTGTACAGTTGAGATGCTTTCTTGCAAGGTGAGTTTCTCTTCTAGGTGAGATAGTGCAAGAGAAATTCCAAGGGGTTGGGGTTAAGGGCTCTGGCTGTTGCATCATTCTCTCCTGGTTTCTTAAAAATGAAAAAGTACTTTGGTTTGGTACCATTTCCAAATAAAAGGGACAGGGTTTGTTATTTGGGTTAAACTTGTTTACACACAAACTATATTACGCACTCCTCCAAGTGCAACTGAAGTCATGATTTCAATTGTTTTTGGGGATATGTGTAAAATTTTGTAAAATAGTTTGTGTAATAAACACTACTCATATTATTTTCATTAGAAGAGACAAAAGTTTTATACTTCCAACAAAAAAAAAAAAAGGCAAAAGAAAACCTTTACTTCCATTTACCAACACCAGATCCATGTTGTTACCTCCTCTGCCAACCACACCACAGGCACGCTACCTCCAACACCACCATCAAGGCATTAACCCTTTAGTCCTTTAACGCTACCTGCATGTCACCATCACCACCTTTGCCATAATAACATTTAGTACTGATGTATGACTTTCAATTCATTTATATATATTTTAGGTTCAGACTGGTGGATGGAAAGAAAAACAATTGATTTTTAAAATGTTATAAATGCCTAGTGAGCTTACTTGAACAGGAAGTAAGGGCCTTACATGTGAGGAAGAAGAATATTGGGATGGCCCGGAGATCAATAAATTTACACTAGAAAAAGAAAAACAACTCCACGCTCAGATATTGAGAAGCCTCCTTTGCCCAGTCACATTTGAACTTCGATTTTACTACTTTGAACCTTCATAATTAATTATTTGGCATGGTGTTGTGTCTTGGTCTTAAAAAATAAGATGCTGAATTGGTTTTTCTGTTGGGTATCTCTTGTAAACTGCCCAAGTACTTGGCTTGTTCCCTTTTCTCAATGATATTTTTAAACATTAAAAAAAGGTTTGCTGAAGTTTTCCCAATATGATATGCAGTTTGAGGGTTCAGAGATCATGGAACGACAAAACAACCATTTTTCAGGTACATTTAGATCTACTGGAGTTAGCCTAGTAGAGAAATAAGTAGTCGTTTATGGGAATAAAAAATATAAGTTTACTGCAGAGGACTAACCTTTTCTATTCTTCTATTTGTTTGTTTCTCTCCTCAAATTAAACCTCAATATCTTAAGACTTCTGTAACATGCTCATGGACTATGGAGAGCCATTGTCCATAGGACCTAAAAGAATCTTTTGTACAAAAAATTTTATACAATATATGGGGTGTTATATTCATTTGATATGATGCAAATGATTTTGAATCAATATCATTAGATTTCTTTAAAATATTGTTTTGGACTTGCAGCTTCAATGCTAAATCACATGACATGGGAGACGAATGATTTTGAATCATTTTTGGAGGTTGAGGTGAAGTTGAATCTCACTCTTGAGGTTGTAATTATTCCCCTCAAACTGTGATAACTTTTAGATTGTGGCATATGCAGACTTTTTTTTTCCCTCAAAAAAGAGAAACATATTAAAAGAGTTTTTTTTTGTTGTTGTTGTGGGGGAAGGCCAGGGGTTCCCACATGTTGCATGAGGAACAATTAATTCACGTGAGACCAACTTTTGAAGCACTGTTGGATCATATCTTGTTAACAAATAAATTTTAGGTTTACTTTATCCATGTTATTTAGCTTGGTTGATGAGATAGTTCTAGCTCGTCAATCAGTCCTCCCAGATCACCTTTTCTCCTCCTTATGCAGAATAACTTGGTCCTTTCATTCATTTCATGTTCATTTTCTGATTGATGAAATTATATGGCCTATGCATCTTTTCAAATCTATGTTGTACTGAGTATTGAGTTGGGGATATAGTCTCACTAGTATATGAACAATACTATCTGTTGCTTGCAGATTTACACACGCCCATTTACTATGATGCCTGTATCATCTGTTGAGCGTCCCGGAAATTTGTAAGTTATTCCATAACCATTTTTAATTACAGTTTATCCTCTTGAAATCTACTAGTCTTAAATCATTATTTCATGAAGTATATGGTTATTCTTGTAATTTATGAGCTTGATAGCCTAGCATACAGATTTTGGGCAACACAATTTCATCACTCATTAGCTGTATCTTTGATAATATAATGAATATGTTAGTTACTATCAAAACAATTGAAGTGCTTTGATCAGTGTTTTAATTTGTTATCATTAAAAAGGTATAGAAAGGTAGAATTTGAAAACAACCAAGTCACTTGCCAAGTACTTTGTACGGGTATCTCGATATTCACATAATCCATGAGAAGAAGACTAATTTTTGCTTGTGGAAAATGCACTCTGCTCCTATCCTGATCCTAGAGACCAAAAACCCATCTAAACACTACAATATTCTTATAGATTATCAATCTGTTTCTAAAGTTATCTAGTTTTGGCTTCTTGAGTATCTTGGAACATCCTCATTTTCATGCCATATTTCACAACTAAGAAGAGTTCCTATTTTACAAGCTGCACTTTTGTTTCTCTAGACCCTTTATTTTCTCCACATCCAAATAATAGAAAGTGTGGTGATGTACAGAATGATGCAAGCTCTGGTGGATAGGCTCTTCCCATTACATCTACAGCAACTACTACAAGATTATGACAAATGGGTTCATCAGCAGTTGGATAGTATTTTATGAAGTCTGTCCTCCACATCTACTTTTACAAGTAAATTCTTAGTCCTGATACTTAATAATTCTCTTAATTTTACAACAAATGGTCTGATATTGGATTTCAGATAATTTTCTTTGCTTTTGGTTGACCAATATTTATGCTTACCATGATAATACCAATATTTTGAAACTATTTAGAATTTTATTTCACTTCTAAAATTGTGTCTTCAAGACATGACATCTAAAACTCTGAGTTCAATACATAATTTCAAGTCTAACTGCTTTTTCATTTTTGTTTTTTCGTAAGGCTTTTTCTAATTCATTACAGTCAATGGCACTTCTCTCCTTGCATTCAAATCTAAAGATTTATGTCATTCCTTTTTTTTTTCTCCTCCCATTTTTTAACATTAATTGATTTAGTCAAGACTCAAGATAGAGTATGAGAAAAAAAAAATTATGGATTCTAACTCACAATTTCAAAATAGTAATGTCTTGCCAACTCAAACCTAAAGTTGTGAGTTGAGATTTTAAGAAAATGCATATTTCAATATTAGTCTTCAATAATTAATACAAGGATGACATAAAAACTTAAAGTAAAAAAAGAACATATATATCATTTATAGTACTCATTAGAAGTAGGAGTGTGCGTCGAGTTGAGGGGATTTTTTGACTCAACTCACCATGGTGGGTTAAAAAAATCCAACCCATCACAAAGGTTCAACCCAACCCACATGGATCAGGTTGGGTCAGGTTGAACCCATGGGTTGGATAGTTTTTATTTTATTTTATTATTATTGTTATTAAATTGATTAGAAAAAATATATATCTCACCTGCCATCTGAGTTAAAAAAAAAATATACACAAACTAATAGTCCAACTCAATTATAAACAAAAGATATTCAACTGAGTTGATAAACAAAATATACATAAACTAGTATCCTAACTTAGTTATAAACAAATAGGAGTGAAGTGGCAGAGTGGGAATGGCAGGCAACATAGAGAGAAATAAGATTGTTAGGGTTTGCAAGGTAATTGAGTTTTATATATGAAGAGTCGAATAGGGGAAAAGATTAAATAAAAAATTATTAATTATAAAATATATTTGTAAAAATATATAATTTAAATTTTAAATATATAGGTGGATTGGGTCAAGTTAGGCAGGTTATGATTGTTATGATCCGAACCCAACTCGACCCACAATTAAAAAAAATGTGAAAATTCACTTTTAGTCTCTACATTTTCAGGCGATTCCCATTTTAGTCCCTACATTTTATTTTCACCGCTTTTAGTCCTTCTTTTGAAAAACGCGTTCCGTTTTTGTTCTTATCGTTACTCATTTAATAGAAATATCTTACGTGGCAAACGGTCCAACAGTAAATGCTAACGTGTTTATTAAAATAATATTAAAAAATTATTTACATTTTTTAAAATGCCACATCAACAATTTAATTTTTTTAAAAAGCCACATCAAATAAAAATAATATAAAAATTTCTAACCTAATTATTTAAAAAAAAAAAATTTAGTTAAATTAATTTTTTTTTCTTTTTTTTTGGAAGAACATGAAGAACTCAAACATGTTCTTCATTTTCTTTCCAAACTAAGCTTGCCCAGAAAATTAAAAATTAAAAAATTTCTTTTCTTTTCTTGCATTTTTCTTAGCAACCAAACCCATTAAATCACTCAGATTTACAAAATAAAAAGACATGCCCATAAAAATTTACAAAACACAAGCATTCAACAAGATTTTCTTATGCTTTGAAACCAAACACAAAAAACACAAAACTCAAACCCATATTTTCGGCCTCCATGCACACCACAAACCCAAAAATCAACATTGGAATACAACATTACCACAAACCCACAAACCCAAAAATCAACATACCCCACAAACCTAGATCAACAAAACTCACAACCAACAAACCCACTGTCAGAATACATATCTCCACCACGATCTACACCATTGAGCTAAGAGTTAGAGAGATGAAAGAGCCATTTGGGTCTGAGTTTGAGCAGAGATGAGATTATGAGATTAGAGAGTTTGGGGTCATCTCGGCTTCACAACCACTGATCTAGGCTCCAATACCGAATCGGTGACTGGGGTTTTGAACAACGGAGCCATACCAAATCAGCGACTATGGTGAGTTACCAAATCGGTGGACCTTCGCGATGGGTTTTCTTTCTTTAACGGTAGCAGTGACCTCACTGAGTCTTGAACAAGTTCGACAACAGCGACCTCATCACTGAGATTTGAGAGAGTTTGGGTCAGATTGGAGTTTGGCAGTCGGTGGAGATGAGATTTTGAGAGAGTTTGGGTCTGAGAGAGATTTTGTCGAGGGTGAAGAGAAAGAGAAAATTAGAGATAGAGAGAGTTTAGAGATGAGATTAAAAGAAAAAGAAAAAGAATTAAGGTTAAAGAAAATTTGATTTGATATGAGATTTGGGAAGCTTATTTTTGTGTTTGTGTTTGTTTTTTAATTATATATATATATATATATTTTAAACAGTTTTTCAATTAGATTTATGTTTTTTTTTTAATTTTTTTTTTTGGGTTTAAATTTTCTGACGTGGCTTTTTATAAAAAATTAAAATGCTAACGTGGCATATAAAAATTCCAAATAATATTTTTTTTATAATATTTTAATCGCCACGTCAGCTAATAGGGTGTTCTGTCTACCACTTAGGACTTTGCCGTTAGGGCACTGACGGTAGAGACAAAAACGAGATCGTTTTTTTTTTTTTTAGAGACTAAAAGCGGTAAAAATAAAATGTAGGGACTAAAATGGGAATCGCTTGAAATACAGGGACTAAAAGTGGCTTTTCGCCTTAAAAAAATTTCATAACTCAACCTAACCCACCAATCCCTAAAAACCAACCCAACCCGACGGGTTGTGTTGGTTTTGGCTGGTTGGCTGCACATTCCTAACAAGAAGGGAGAAACTACAAAATGGGAGAGAGATGAGTGCAGGGATAAAATGAAAAAAAATTTAAATGTCCACCTTTCCCACTTCAGCTTCTCACGCGATTCAGGAGTGTAAGCATCATCGGCGGCTTCATCTATGTACTTGTAGATGAAGTCAATGTTGTTCGGGTTGAACATTCTTCAAATTATTATTATTATTATTTTTTTTCATTGTTCAAATGGTTTGAAGCAAAATGAGTTTTTGAAGAGAAACAAATGTGACCCTTTTTCATTAAACTTTTTCTAAAGATAGCGTTTTAATTATGAGAGTATTATAAAATGTTTTGGGATCGAAGAATCATGTCAAAATCATTGTCCAAATTATCAACTGATGTCTTATTACTTCTCTATATATTGTTTTGCTTGCAGTTTTGTAGGCTTTGGTAACCTATCGCTTGGATAAGAGAAATGTCAGATTTGGTGATATTTTACAGCGCACATCAAAGAGATCTATGTTTTTCCTAATCTGGTTACCCAAGCATCTTTTTGCCATTTCTTAATTAGAAGCATTCTTATATCACCACTTGTATGACTAGCCAAGTTCTTGTTGTTAATTTCCTCTAATATTTCAATAATTTCAAATCTCCACCACAAATTGTTGATGTACTAAAAAAATTAGTTCAATAATTTTTTAGGTAAAAATTGTAGTTATTTGATCATATTATATATGTTTACAAATTTGAAAATTATATGATATAATGACTGATAGATAGGCATGACTCAAGAATGCAAATATCATTTAGATAAATAAAAACTGCAAATATCTCTCAATTATTTTTGTTACATTCTTAACTGTGTGATGGATTTTTTTTTTTTTTCAAATCAATTGTTTCTCATATTGACATCATAATTTAATTATACTTAATTAATTAATACTCCACTTAAAAATAATTAATATAATAAAATAAATATATTTATCATATTAGTAATCTTTTTAATTTTATAGAATAAATACTACAATTTTGGTGTGTTTGTGCGCGTGCGCGTGTGCGTGTGCGTGTCAGTCAAAAGAGCTAAAAAATTAAATAGTTAAGCAACTGAGCATGAGGAAGAATGTTATATTCTAAATCGATAACTATTATATTATTATATATATAAAGCCAAAGCTAAGTGAAAATTTAATTACATCTCAAATTAGAGTCTAATTTTATTCCATATGTCTCATGACTCTCATCTAAATTTTTGGTGCAATTATTTACTACACTATAAAATCGAGGAGTCCAACTAAATTTTCTTAATTTTTTGTGCTAAATGAGTTATTATGTAAGAAAACCATAAAATCAAAATTAATAATCCTTAAATAAAATCATCATAAGTGATTCATTATTATTATAATATAATTAGTGGTTGGACAAATTAAAATTAAAAATTTCATCAATTGTTAAGAACATATAGTATATATAATTCAACAATGAGATTTTCAAAATATAAATTCTATAACAAGTTATTGGGTGGTGTAACATTATTTAGAGTTATACCAGGTGTAAGAACTCAATTTGAACTCTTGGCCCAAAAGGAGTATGGACTTAAACCCAAATAGCCCAAAGTAATAAATTTGTAGAGAGCAGGTTGAAGAACTGGGCTTTAGTGAATTAATCAACAAGCTAATAGATTTTAGTAATGAAGAAAAAGGATAATAAACGTTTACTAAAGAAAAAACATCCTCAGCCAAATCCGAGGAGACTGATTCTAATATATTGCTTCTGAGGTTTGATTACAAGTTTGGTTCTATACTGCTACAATGTTTCTCTCTTAATTTTTCAATCCCTTTCTCATGGAGGGTCTCTTACATTATATAGATCCCATTGAACCATCTTGACCCTACACTTGTTGATTATTTGAGCCCTTACTCAAGTGTTCATCCCATCAGACACTCTCTCTGGCATACTGTGAGTTGCAATAGCCAAGGCAGCACCGTTCAAAGATCTTCTCCACATAAATATGGTCAGAAAAGTAGCTGCAGTGCATTTAATGTGGTGGTAGCAACTTTTCTCTATATATTTTTGGGTTTCCATCCTTCTCGCATGCTCATAAGGTGCATCCTTATCAATGGAGTTTCTATAAAGGTCACGTCCATCACTGGAATACATATTTGAGATGTACTTGTCATAGCCGAGGGGGAATTCCTCCTTGGACTGCCCTCCACTCCTTTGTTATCTATAAGACTCTAAACTGAAATTTCTCATAACTGTTGTGGGGGAAAAGGGGCCAGGCCCAATGTAATGGGCCGAGGGCCCATGAAAAGGATATCTTACATTCGAAAAGAGAGAGAGAAAAGGGGAAGGCCCAGCTAGGAGTAGGATCTTCATGATGAAAGATCAGTGCTGTCCGAGGATGGTATCTCCTGTCCGAGGAGGGTATCTCCTGTCCGAGGAGGACGTTTCACTTTAACAGGAAGTCACAGGTTATTTGAGTACGAGAAAGACCAGAGTGACTGTCCGAAGACTTCATCTGATCAGGATAAGCTCAGAGCAGAGATTGGAGATGATAAGAACGAAGAAATATCTAAAGGGAAAGCTGCTACCACCGTATTTAATGCACTACAACAGCTTTTCTGGCCGCATTTATGTGGAGAAGACCCCTGAATAGTGCAACCTCAGCTACCGTCATTCCTAAACAACTAAAGCATGCCATTGATGTGACATGCACTCAATTAGATATACAGATGAAGAACAGGTGGACGATGGAGATGATGGAGAAGGATCCTATATAAAGAAGAAGAAGTCCTAATAGGGGGGGGATCGAAAAACGACAGGGAAAAAGGAAAAGAATAGTTTTACTGTAGCCCTGAACCTTGTAATCACTGATTGTTCAATGAAACACCTCCTCGGACATGGACCTAAGAATTTTCTTGGCGTTATTTTGTGTTACTTCTGCTTAACGTAATTCAATCCATCATTGTTAATTTCAGACCCAGCCCAGCTCTTTCACCCACTCTCTACAAATTTATTGTCTAGGGTACGTTGGGCCTTTAACTCATACTTTTGGGCTTAGGTCCCAAAATCAGTCCCTACAATTGGCGCCGTCTGTGGGAAGGGCTTGAACGATTGGGGAAGAATAGCAGTGGATGGTAATGGCTGATCAAGGGCAACAACCGGCAGAATCTGGGGCCTCCCAGCATATTGATCCTTTTCTTAACCTGGAGCATAGGCAGGATCGAGAAGGCAGTGTACACACTACACACACTGAGCGAACCCAGCCTCGTGGTGGAAGTCATGTTTCCCATGCAGAGAAAAACAGCATGCAAATAGAGATTGAAAGGTTGAAGAGGGAGTTACGCATGGAGAAGAGGAAACGTGCTGCACCACATCCTGATGATGACATGGACGACGGACAAGACATTACTTATCAGCAGAACTCTCAAACTCCAATCAGCGAAACCTTTTCGTATGAAGCTGAACACCCTCGTGAGAAGCGACCACGAGAACTACCATATGGAGGGGTGGGTAACGATGCCATGAGTAAAGCCCTGAATCAGATTTCCAGGTCACCTTTTACACGAAGGATCGAAGGAGCGGAGATGTCTCGGCGTTTCAATCAACCAACCTTTACTATCTATAATGGCAAGACAGATCCTGTGGAACACGTCAGCCATTTTAATCAAAGAATGGATGTCTATGCCAGGGACGAGGCTCTGATGTGCAAGGTATTCCCCTTGAGTTTAGGTCCTGTAGCCATGAGATGGTTTGATAACTTGAGGGCTGATTCCATTGATTCCTACCAAGAGCTTACTCAAGCTTTCGGATCACGATTTGTCACCTGCCGAAGAGTGCCCAGGCCCCTATCCTCTCTTCTGTCCTTAAGCATGTGTGAGGGGGAGACACTGAAGGCGTACTCGGACAGATACTGGGAGATGTTTAATGAGATGGAGGGCAACTTTGATGCCATGGCCTTGGAGACGTTCAAGTTAGGTCTCCCCACTGATCATGGTTTAAGAACGTCTTTGTCCGGCAAGCCTGTTGTCAGCATGCGCCAGCTTATGGATCACATCGAGAAGTATAAAAGGGTAGAAGAGGATAGGCAACAAGGGAAGGGTAAGGACAAGACTACCACCCAGGACAGGAAGGACTTTAAGTCGGATCGTTACAACAACAATAAGCCGAGGAGAGATTTCGTTGGGCACTCAAGTTCAACAAATGCCCAAACAGTTAATACCGTGTTTAAAGAGCCTGTTCATCAAGTTCTGGATAAGATAAAGAACGAACCATTCTTCAGATGGCCGAACAAAATGGTGGGGAATCCGGAGAGACGCAATCATAATGTCTATTTTCAATATCACCAGGATCATGGGCATACAACTGAAGATTGCAGAAGTCTATGGGACCATCTGGACCAACTGGTCAGCGAGGGCAGGCTGAAGCACCTTTTGCATCGCTCTAGTGGGCGAGGGCAACCAGTCTCGGATTCCGAGAGGGGGGATTCTACAAAACCCCCTCTAGGAATTATTAATGTCATTTTCGCAGCCCCAAGAAGGACAGGATCCTGTCCGTCGAAAGTTATGTCTGTGGCTCGGCTGCCGGTAGGAGATGCTGATAGGAATCTGAGGATCCCCGGGAAGGCCATATCCCCTGTTCTGGGCTTTTCGGACGAGGATAAGGCTGGAACCATTCAACCCCACGAAGATGCATTGGTAGTCACCCTCAGGATTGGGGGATATGATGTGAAGAGGGTAATGGTAGACCAGGGCAGCGCGGTGGAGATTATGTACCCTGATCTTTTCAGGGGATTAAATCTCACGCCCAGCGACTTAACTCCATATTGCTCCTCTATATTTAGCTTTGAAGGAAGGATGGTCATTCCGAAGGGACAGATCCGACTGCCCGTGCAAACCGGCTCGGAAATTGTGGAAGTGGATTTCGTGGTGGTAGACGTCTATTCCCCTTATACGGCGATTGTGGCTAGGCCCTGGTTGCATACACTGGGGGCTGTCTCCTCTACCCTACACCAAAAAGTCAAATACCCTTCTGAGGGACGAGTTTGTGAAATCCGTGGGGATCAATCCTCGGCTAGGCAGTGTCTAGTGGCGGCCATACGGCATGGGTCTGAGGATGAATCTTCGGGAGGGGTGGTCAAAGACCTATAGCAGTTAAAGGAACAGATGCCGCCTGTCGACGAGCAGAGCGAAGGCGTAAAATGTGAGGACTTAGTACGGGCTATGATTGAATCCGATCCTGAAAAGTATTTTCAAATTAGAGCTCAGATACCTCAGTCAGAAAAGGAAGAGCTAATTGTTTTCCTCAAAAGAAATATTGATGTTTTTGCGTGGAGCACTTATGAAGCACCGGGGGTGGATCCAGAATTCATTTGTCATTTTTTGAGGGTTAACCCTCTAAGCATACCAAAGAAGCAACCTCCTCGGCGGCCATCCAGAGAGCACGTTGAAGCAGTCAGAGAGGAGGTAGGAAAGCTTAAGCAGGCCGGGGCTATTAAAGAAATTTTCTATCCCGAATGGCTAGCAAACACTGTGGTGGTAAAAAAGAAAAGCGGAAAGTGGCGAGTCTGTGTAGACTTCACCGACTTAAACAAAGCCTGCCCTAAAGATCCCTTCCCTATGCCGAAGATTGACCAGCTGGTGGATGCTACTGTCGGCCATCCTCGGATGAGCTTTTTAGACGCTTTTCAGGGGTATCATCAGATCCCCCTCGCCGCAGACGACCAGGAAAAGACCGCTTTTGTTACCCCCATTGGCAACTACCACTATAAGGTAATGCCTTTTGGCCTGAAAAATGCAGGTTCTACTTATCAGCGGATGATGACCAAGATGTTTGAATCACAGTTAGGCAAGACCATTGAGATTTACATAGATGATATGGTGGTTAAGAGCAAGCTTGTTGCTGATCATTTGAAGGATCTTGATGTCGTTTTCGAAGTCCTGAGGAAGCATAAGTTGCGCTTGAACGCTTCGAAATGCTCGTTCGGAGTTGGGTCAGGCAAATTTTTGGGCTACATGGTTACGCACCGGGGAATTGAAGTTAATCCTGATCAGATAAGGGCTATCCATGATCTGTAGCCTCCTCGGAATCCGAAGGAGGTGCAGAAGCTAACAGGAATGATGGCTGCGTTAAACCGATTTATATCCAGGTCTGCGGACAGATGCAAACCCTTCTTTTCCCTAATTAACAAATGGAAGGGTTTCGAATGGAATGAAGAATGTGCCTCGGCCTTCCAACAGCTTAAGGATTATCTATCTCGGCCACCGATTATGTCCAGCCCTGAACCCGATGAGGTTTTATTTGCCTACATCGCAGTGGTTCCTCATGCTGTAAGTTTAGTATTGATAAGAGTGGATCAGGGAATTCAGAGGCCGGTCTATTGTATAAGCAAATCGCTGCACGAAGCCAAGGTCAGGTATTTGGCGCTGGAAAAAGCTATCCTAGCCGTGGTGCTAGGAACGCGGAAATTGCCTCACTACTTCCAAGCCCATACTGTCGTGGTGCTCACACAACTTTCACTCAAAACAGTACTTCGAAGTGCCGATTATACGGGGAGGATAGCCAAGTGGGGCACTATTCTAGGGGCCTTCGATATCAAATACATGCCTCGCACGTCAGTCAAAGGCCAAATCCTCGCCGATCTGGTGGCCGAATTTACGGAGCCCAGTTTGGAAGATGTAGAAATAATGCCGAGCATGGATGAAAAATCGGTTGGTTTGGTTTCTCAACAAAATCCTGCTCATTGGGAGTTGTACGTAGATGGTGCTGCTAACCGGAAAGGTTCTGGAATATGGCTGGTTTTGACATCTCCAGAAGGGATCATCATCGAAAAGTCACTAAGGCTAGATTTCGGCGCCACAAATAATGAGGCTGAGTACGAAGCCCTACTGATGGGAATGGTTATGGTCCGAAAGATGGGAGGAAAGGCCGTAAAGGTGTTCTCGGACTCAAGACTGGTTGTGGGGCAAGTACAAGGAGAATTTGAAGCTAAGGACGAGAGGATGCAGGGTTATTTGGACAAAGTCAAACGCCTGCAAGAGGAATTTGGATCTTTCAGTCTGATGCATGTTTCCAGATGTGGCAATGCACACGCCAATTCTCTTGCCACATTAGCCACCTCTTCGGATCAAGATTTGCCGAGAGTTATCATCGTGGAAGATCTTCACGATCCTACTGGAACAGGAAGAGACGCAATTCAAGTACACCAGATTCGAGAAAGTCCATGTTGGATGGATGCTTTAATCAGATTTTTGAAGGATGATGTCCTGCCAGAAGAGCGAAAGGTGGCCGACAAGATCCGAAGGAGGGCCGCTAGGTTCTGGTTGTCCGAAGACCAAAAATTATACAAACGCTCTTATTCGGGGCCATATCTGTTATGTGTTCATCCAGAAGCCACTGAGGCACTACTAGAAGAGTTACATGAAGGTATTTGTGGAGGTCACACCGGAGGCAGATTACCCAGGGATATTGGTGGCCGAGCATGCAAGAAGAAGCTCGAGACTATGCGAAGAAATGTGATCAATGTCAGAGATTCGCACCAAATATACATCAGCCGGGGGGAACCCTCAATCCGTTGTCTAGTCCATGGCCGTTTGCCCAATGGGGTTTGGACATCGTGGGTCCATTCCCTACAGCTACAGGGAACAGGAAATATCTCCTCGTCGGCACCGATTATTTCACGAAATGGGTCGAAGCGGAACCTCTTGCCAATATCCGAGATGTGGATGTACAAAAATTCGTATGGAAGAACATTGTAACTCGCTTTGGAGTCCCACACACCCTCATTTCAGATAATGGCTTGCAGTTCGACAGTACCTCATTTCGGAATTATTGTAGCGAACTTGGGATCACGAACAGATACTCTACTCCCTCCTATCCTCAGGGTAATGGCCAAGCCGAAGCGGTCAATAAAGTTATAGTCAGCGGCTTAAAGAAGAGGTTGGACGACGCAAAGGGAAGATGGGTCGAAGAATTGCCACACGTACTTTGGGCTTATAGAACCACCCCTCGCAGGTCTACTGGAGAGACCCCTTTCTCAATGACTTATGGAGCCGAAGCGGTAATTCCTTTGGAAGCCAATTTCCCAACGCTGAGAACCAGTTTGTTCTGCTCGGACAATAATAATAAACTCCTGGAAACTAGATTAGATTTAATCGAAGAAAGGAGAGAAAACGCCATGGTTCGGCTGGCTCACTACCAACAAAAGCTTAGATAAGGCTACGACGCCAAGGTCAAACCGAGACCCTTAGAACCCGGTGACTTGGTGCTCAGAAAAGTTGTCGGCAACACAAGAAACCCAGCCTGGGGAAAATTAGGACCAAATTGGGAAGGCCCATATCGCATCACGTCATGTGCAGGTATTGGAGCATATTTTCTTGAAGATTTGGACAGTCATATAATACCCCGCCCTTGGAATGTAAATAACCTCAAGAGGTATAATTATTAATCGAGTTGTTTTCCTGTTTATTTATGATACCACTATTTATTCATTCTCTAAGTGTTTAAACTTAAATCTGATCATGCCTGTAGTCCTCGGACCAGATGATCTCGGATTAGTTAACACTATTTATTCATTCTCTAAGTGTTTAAACTTAAATCTGATCATGCCTGTAGTCCTCGGACCAGATGATCTCGGATTAGTTAACACTATTTGTTCATTCTCTAAGTGTTTAAACTTAAATCTGATCATGCCTGTAGTCCTCGGACCAGATGATCTCGGATTAGTTAACACTATTTATTCATTCTCTAAGTGTTTAAACTTAAATCTGATCGTGCCTACAGTCCTCGGACCAGATGATCTCGGATTAGTTAACCCTATCTACTCGTTTTCTAAGTGTTTAATTGGTTAGCACTATTCGGTTAATCGGTTAATGTTACTTCTCATACACGATATTAATTATACAAGTTATTTGCAAAACAAAGCAATCTTGTTTCTCCATAACTATAATTACCAAGTGAACTCACTTGTAACACAAAAAGATTATATTAAACTGCAAGCACCAGCATATAAACAAAAATCAATTCATTGATAACAATCATAGTTTACAATTTCCTCAACAGTAAAAAAAAAAAAAAAAAAAAAAAAAAAAAAAAAAAAAAAAACCTAAATCTATGTTGGGACTCCCTGAGGAGGACCCGGGGGTAGTTTCTCCCCTTCTAGAGATTCACCCTTCTCCTGCTGGGGCTCAGTGGAGGAGACTTGGTCACCTGGCAGTGGAAGACCCTGGTTAGGCTCAAGAGTAGCCATGGGATTCGGCTCAGCCAGAGGTAGCTCAGAGGCCTCAAGGGGTTGTGCAGGAGGAGCGTCATCATCCGGATACTGCCGAATATCCTCGCCATAGAAAATATTCTCTGGCCGTCGAAGATCTGAGTCGGGAGGAACTCCAGCAGCATCTAATGCTTTGCCCCAAGTCAGGTCGCAATAATCCCAAGCAACCGAGGCGAATTGCTCGGTGAGACCTTTCTCTGTTACCTCCACCCCTAGTTAATAGGACGCCCTTTTTTTCAGTTTCAGTGGCCTCCTTAGCCAGCTGGGCGTCCCTCTAAGCATCCTCGGCAACCTTCTTGGCCTTCAGCAGCTCATCGCGAAGCTCTTTGATGGTTTCTCTTTCTGTGGCCAACTTTTTCTGAGCTTCGCCCAGCAGCCTGCGCTGAGACTCAGCCTGGGACTCTGCAATCTTTAAGCCAGCGTCCAAGCTATCCCTCTCTTGGGCTACTGCTTTTAGCTGGTCCGAGAGCTTCGAAGTCTCTTCCTTTAGGTTGCCCAAGACTCTCTCTGCCTCGGACCTCGCTTGGGCCTCGGCCTGGGCTTCCACATGGGCCTTACGGTTCCACTCTTCGGCCACGAACACCTGCTGAGTGATCTGAACCAGATTACCGTGTTAGTATACAAACATAAAAAAAAAAAAAAAAAAAAAAAAAAAAAAAAAAAAAAAAACCAACACTATAACCGAGAAGAGGAATGGATAAACTTACCATGGCCAAGTCCCTCTTCAGAGACATAAAGAGTTCATATTGGCTGAAACGCCTATATGAATCCATGTCTTTGGGCAGAAGTAGGGGCTGCTCCAATGCCTCAGCTATCAGTGCCGCCCGACTCCCGTCGTAGTTTCTGACCGAGGTCTCCCAGGGAAAGGGAACGCCATCAAGTTCTAGCCGAGGGGACCATATGCGTTGTCCTCGGCGCACCTCGGCCTGATTAGGCTCTTCCCTGCTCTCCACTGAGGAGCCCCTCTTCTGACGGGGTTCTTTGATTACTTTTTGCTGCTTGGTCTTGGGTGGCAGCCCTTTCTCCTTGTCTTCAGGGTCCATCGGCCTCTTCTTTTTTAAATCCGGTATAGGTTTATAAGCCGGATCAGGAACCTATGGAGCGGGAGGAGGTGGAGGCACATTGGCAGCTGGACGAGAAGTCCCTGTTTCTTTAATTTCCACCTTATTGGTCCTCTTCTTAAGGAGAAGTCTTAGATCAGACATCTCTTCCTCCGAGGAATCTTCAGGTATTGTTGTCAGCAATAAGGGGGGTCGGATGAAAGACTGCCTATCTGCCTCTTCTTCGGAATCCGAAGGAATAACGTGGACCCCTCCTCCGCTCTCCCCTTCGAACTTAAACTTGTCAATTTGCTCGTCCAAGGAAGTGGACGAGGATCCGACTCGCTCTCTCACAGCCGACTGTGCAAGAGGAACTTGCTGGACTGGTCGGATGAGCAATGGAACACCCTGGGGATTAGGGTGTGGAACCGGTGGGAGATCGTAGGGCGCAAGGAAACTCTTCCGAGCAACGTCTATGCGTTGCAACCTATAGTCGCCCTGAATAATGGCGTTCCCCGATGGTTGGACGTCGGCTGGTTTTGGAGTATAGCCAAGTATGAGGGGAATAGACCTCAACTGCCTATCTTCGCTGACATATATCTCCGAGCGCAGTAGGTAGTTGAGGGCGGGCACGTTGATGAGGCTCAGCCGAGGAGCAGTATGTACCTTATCTGTAAAACAAACAAAGCAAACAGATTAGAAAGCAGATATAAAGACAGATTAAGGAGTAATTGCAGAATTAGAAAGTCCTAAAGCTATGGTTAGAGACCCTAAGTCCGAGAGGGCACACCTGGCTCTCCTGGCGTGGTCGGACAATGTAGACCATCGTGCCATGCGCCCGAGACAACCACATAGTTGTCCTTCATCCCCTTATTGGATTTAGGAAGGCAGGAAAACAGCCTCACAACATCGGAGCGGGATTTAAGGTAGTACCCCCCTCCCCTTTGGCTACGACATTCATACATGTATGCTAAGTCGTGCCAGGTTAGTCCTAAACCTAACTGCTCATTTACGGCATCGAAAGCCCCTAATATCTTAAAAGTGTTTGGTGCGCATTGCTCGGGGGAAAGCCTATGGTTGAGGAGATAATTTCGGGTCACGGGACCCATTGGAAGGGTCATTCCCCCTTCAAGGAAGGCGATCATAGGAATTATGACCTCTCCTTCTTCGGTCTAGTAATAGTCCCTCTGGGGGGCAATACTTCAGATTTACCCCCTGTGGGATATGGTGGATTCTCTTGAACTCCTCAATCAGCGCCGGACTATCGACGAGATATTGGTATTTACCCATTTCTAAAGGGGTGGATGAAATAGTGAAAGAGACTGATGGCCGAAGAGAAAATAAAAACTCAAGGGGCGCCGAGACTTACTGTGTCACGAGTGAGACGAATTCCCTAACTTGAAATGTGCTTTTGAGAGGGATCCTGAAGACAGAAGACGCAGAAATCCGAGAGGGTGTGGAGTACTTTTTGAAGAAGGAAACTCTCCGGAAGCTCTGAAAATGCTCTGAATGCTATGAATGTGTGTAAAGTGAGAAAAGTAACTGCCTACGGATATTTATATATGGGGACAGACGGAGCGGTATCATTCATCTCGCACGAATCGCGAAGACAAACCCCACCCGTTTGATCCAAGATCCACCGTTGGATGCAAGAGACAGAGCCGCCTGAAGTAATTGATGCCACGCCTAGGGAATGGGAGATCTACAGTGGCAGTAATGAGGCGCGCGTCTCCACCAGCTCGCGCGTATAAACAGGGGTATTCGTGTCTTTTTGTTTTTACTTTTGTTTATTCCTTCCATTTTATTTTTCTTTCATTCCCGCGTATCAAGTCAAAATTATTCTCTCTTCCCGCTTGCGTGGGAAAGAAATAAAATTTTGAGGGGCTATTGTGGGGGAAAAGGGGCCAGGCCCAATGTAATGGGCCAAGGGCCCATGAAAAGGCTATCTTACATCCGAAAAGAGAGAAAGAAAAGGGGAAGGCCCAGCTAGGAGTAGGATCTTCATGATGAAAGATCAGTGCTGTCCGAGGATGGTATCTCCTGTCCGAGGAGGACGTTTCACTTTAACAGGAAGTCACAGGTTATTTGAGTACGAGAAAGACCAGAGTGACTGTCCGAAGACTTCATCTGATCAAGATAAGTTCAGAGCAGAGATTGGAGATGATAAGAACGAAGAAATATCTAAAGGGAAAGCTGCTACCACCGTATTTAATGCACTACAACAGCTTTTCTGGCCGCATTTATGTGGAGAAGACCCCTGAACAGTGCAACCTCAACTACCGTCATTCCCAAACAACTAAAGCATGCCATTGATGTGACATGCACTCAATTAGATATACAGATGAAGAACAGGTGGACGATAGAGATGATGGAGAAGGATCCTATATAAAGAAGAAGAAGTCCTAATAGGGGGGGGATCGAAAAACGACAGGGAAAAAGGAAAAGAATAGTTTTACTGTAGCCCTGAACCTTGTAATCACTGATTGTTCAATGAAACACCTCCTCGGACATGGACCTAAGAATTTTCTTGGCGTTATTTTGTGTTACTTCTGCTTAACGTAATTCAATCCATCATTGTTAATTTCAGACCCAGCCCAGCTCTTTCACCCACTCTCTACAAATTTATTGTCTAGGGTACGTTGGGCCTTTAACTCATACTTTTGGGCTTAGGTCCCAAAATCAGTCCCTACAACTGTTTATCCCTCCTCAGACATGCCACATCCACAGATAAGGCCCAAGGCCCAAAATATAATTTTAGGCCTTTATCCCTACAATAGCCCTTCAAAACTCTGGTTTTTCCCTCTCATCCTAAAAGAAAAAAAAGGTTTTGATTTTTAAGAAGTTACACCAATTGATTCCTTGATTCGCATATGTGAGAGCTATTTTGCGAGACCCATAATTGCTCCTGGCGTTTCGAAGCCCACAAAGCATCATTAATTACTCCGGGCAGCACTTTGTTCCCCAAATCTAATGGCGGAGCGCAAATCCAACGACTGAGTTTTTTTTTCCTGGAATTTTGAGTGGGATAACTCCCACTTACTTTTGCTTCCTATATAAAGCATACGAAGAGATCTTTTCTCCATTTTATAAGTCTTCAAGTTTCCAGAGATATCAAACACTTAAGCTCTCAACAACTTTCCAAGATACATGTTTGCTCACTCCCAAGTGCAGGAGATCGTAGCAATATAATTCTCGGAGTACCAAGGTCGAACAACAAGGAGCAAGATATATTCAAAGACAATATAATTAAATAACAATTTGGGTGAAGAAGAAAAGTAATTTTGCTTGGTGATTGTTAACAAGAATAGTAATAAAAACTGATTTAAATTAATAATGTAAATACCAAGGCATCGGGGTGTTTCCCTATATCAATATGAGATTTTTTGTGATCTAAGAAAATATATATTTCATAATTGATTGTTCTTATACAATAAAAAACTTATGATTCAGTTGAACTGAGATAATTCAAGAACGCATGATAACCTCGATTAGTAATGCGGTTAGAAAAGTTTTCAGAAAAATCCATTTACTTTAAAACCTAATTTCTATTTGAAACTATTAGAAATTCATCTAAACAATAAGAAAAACATGATTGAACTTATTGAAAGCATGGAAGAACTAATACATCAAAAGAAATCTAATTGAACAATCAAATATGTCGTTGATTAAATCCTAGAAAGAATCACATTGAATATTCATACCGCATAGAAGAAACATAACCCCTAGCCCTAGCAAAGAGCTTAGGCGACCATTAGTGAAAGAAAAATACAAGGTTTTCTCTCCCAAAATTTGTTCTCCACAGCCTCCCTTCAAAAACCTAATGTCTAAGTGTCCAAAGAAACATATAACTTTTACTATTTTAATTTCCGTCCAAGTTTACAGCTGTAACTTGTGAGTTAATTTAGGCCTTCAAAAATTACGAATTTTGAAAAATTCAAAACTGGAAAGTTGTAAATATTTAAGTCATGGTTCCAACTCATCCAGCCTTGTGTCAATTGGATTTTTGAGGAAAGATATACACCCAAAATACTGATCAATGCTCAAATTAGATTTTTCCTTTTCAGATTCTGCCTCTTTGATTTCTTTCCTTTTTTAAAGCTTCCAATCATGGTAAATGATCCAAGCACTCCAGCTGCACCTCCTTAGACATTTAAGCATGGTCCTTTAACTCCACTTTAATTCTAGTTTGGCCTCCATTCTCTCACAAATTCATGTAAACTCATCTTTCTTACATGATTTTCTGAAAGTAGAAAATTACACACAATGAATAACATCTTATTCAAGAAATTATATAAAGATAAATAATAGGGACTAATGCAAATCATGGCTTAATTATACAAATTAATCATAGTAATAAGGAGATAACGCTTACATAAATATATAACAAGTATACATTTTAAGGCGTTATCACACCCTCCCCCCCCCCCCCCAAACTTAAATCTTGCTAGTCCCTAGCAATCCACAAAACACCCATGTCTACTAAAAGTAAAAAATTAAAAATAAAATACAAGCCACTTTCACAAGCTACATGACTGCACTTCCCATGTGCAGCAAGTCTTTGAACCCCTAGGTCACTCTAGTGGATGAGTTTACTCTCGTAAGGGTTTGCAGTGACTCTACCCACAAAAGTCAAAGGTTCCCTAAAAATTCCTACAGCAAATGTTAATTTTCTTTATCGTTATATCATACAAATGAACTTTCAATTTTTGAGTTAGGATATTATTCATCATATTAAAGAGCTTTCACGAGCTTCACTATTGGAGAGTGTGTGTGCATAGCCCATCCAATCAAACCGGTTTTTCCAAACATGCATAGACCAAGAATAATCTAGATTAGAGCCTCTACTCCAATACCTCTCTTAAGTCATCAACCCTCTGAAAGAACACACATAGAAGTAATGGTTTCTCTCTTCAAATCACATGTGAACAAAAAGGAAAGAAGAAGTTTTAAGAATATCACGTGTATACAAAAACAGCCATTAAAACAACAGAAAAATATCTCTTGAAAAGGATGTTGAATTCCTGGAAACATGAGGTTAATATCATTCCCATCCCTAGTTTTTATCCCAAACACATACCAGCCATGCACCTCTAGGATCAAGTAGGACTTTAAGCTCAATAGTAGTATAATCTTATGGTTAGGTAAAGGCAAACTGCTCTCTTTGAAATATGAGGTATATGAATCAAATGCAGAAAATTCAAGCCAAACCCAACTCATAGCAATAACAACCAACTTGAATCAAAACAACCTTTACTCAACCAATAACCCTTCTGAAATACATAAAGATGTGTAAGACACCAATGATTTATTGATTGATTATGTATGTCTTCTCTTTCTTTCTTTTTTTTCTCTTTTTTTTTTTTTTTTTCCTTTTTTTTTCTTTCTTCTTCTTTTTTATTTTTTATTTTTGAAGAAAAGAGAGACAATGGTGATATCTAAACACGTCAATTGCTGAAAACTTGAACCCCAATGAGAATACTCATAAATAAAAATGTTTTGTGATATTGTAGAAGTATTTCTCATGGCTCAAATGATGGTGACAATAGTTAATATAAAGGTAGGCTGAATATTTATTTAGCTGGTGACAAAAAATTGGTGGTCTTAAGCTCTCATCTTCTAAAATTTCACATAAACCAGCATGCCTAAGGACAAAAATAAGTAGGATCATGGTATATCTCCCCATAATGTTTCTAGTAGTCAACCAAAAAATATAGAGATCTTTTACAAAAACTGAAGCATATAAGAGAAATTTAAGAGTTCAAACAAAGATATACTCTCACAAAGAAAAGTAAGGCTCAAGAACTCTCCATATGGGTTGAGTTTTAGCTTATATCTAGCTTGTTTATGATTCATGCATATCCAACATCCAACCGTCCGCTATCCTGGCTATTGTGCTCAAAAGTTTCCAATTGTGCTCTTCATGAAAGAGTCTTAATATATATAACAAATAGTATAACCAACTCAGCATTATTCATTCCATCACATAATATAAAAATAAAGCTTATAACTCTTCTGCATTCAAATTCAAGATTTTTTTTTTTTAATAATTGAAAAGTTGCAACCAAAAAAAAAAGAAAAAAAAATCATGCAAGGTGCAGCAAAATGTGTAGACCTCTCCCCCTAACTAAAATATTGCATTGTCCTCAATGTATCAAAGCTAAAATAAATTCAAGTATAAAGGGAAGAAGTTACCTTAAGCATTTAGTTTTTTTTTTTTTTTTTTTTTGAAATTTCTTTAACACCTGCAAATGTTAGCTCACAAAAGAAAAATAATAATAAAACAAAAAACAAAAACAAAAACAAAATGTAAAAAGAAAAAGAAAAACAGAAAGAAAAGAAAATTAAAACGAATATGGTACAACTTCATAAGGCTTTTTCAGAGTTCACGTTGCATCCCAATAGGCAGGGATCTCCAGTGACATTCTCCTCAGATATAACTCCCCCTAAGAATGGTTTTAACCTTTGTCCATTTATTTTCAAAATCCTACCATCTCTAAGGTCCTCAACTACTACAGCTCCATGGTTAAACACTTCCCTTACAATGAAAAGGTCATCCCACTTAGGTTTTAACTTACATAGGCCTAAATATGCATATTTAAGACCACCAAGCAGCGGCTTAAGCTCCAGCTGTAATGCCTCTTCACTTGAATGCACAAGCTTTTTTTCATTCTCTAGTAGCTCCTCAAAGCAAGACTTCCATCCTTTATTAATTGCTATCATCTATTGTTCTTTCAAAACCTGTGAGGAATCCAACAAAGAAAAATTTTCAGATACATGAATATCACATTCTAAATCATAAGAACCAACAGAATTATTAAAAGGATTTTTAAGAGGATCAGAAAAACAATTCTTATTAAACTTTTCTTGAACCATCGCCCTAATGAGGTTCACATAAGCACAATCATTATCCTCATGTGGTTGTCTAGCCACATGAAATATGTTTAGCTCCAAAGTCATGGAACCAAAAGTGAGTTGCATCCTTCCATTCATCTAATTAATTAAAGCATTAGCTGTGGCAAGAAAAGGTCTACCCAAAATAATAGGGGTGTGAACACTAGGATGTAAAACATGTTGGTAATCTAGAACAATAAAATCAACAGAATAATAAAATTATTCAATTTTCACCAACACATCCTCAACAATCCCTTTCGGCTTCCTTACAGAGCGATCAACCAACTGTAAAGTTATTGAAGTAGGTTTTAACTCACCAAGTCCAAGTTTTTGATATACATTGAAAGGGATCAAATTAACACTTGTCCCAAGATCTAGCAATGCATGCTCCACGATGTAATCTCCAATAGTAGAAGAGATCGTAGGACAACCTAGAACCTTATACTTTGGTGGGGTCTTATGTTGGATAACTGCACTTACCTGTTCTAATAGGAATGCGGTCTTCTTCATATGTTGCTTTCTCTTGACGGTGCATAGGTCCTTAATTACCTTGGCATATGCAGGCACTTGCTTGATAACATGCAATAATGGCAAATTTATCTTGACTTGATGCAAATGCTCTAATATCTCAAATGTGGTGTCCAATTTCCTAGGTAATTTTAAGGCTTGTGGAAATGGTGGAGGGATTGGGCATTGTTCAGTTTCACCAAATCCAAGTGACTCAGTTTCATCATTCTCTTTTTCAACTGGGGTCTCCTTGGATTTCTTAGTTACTAAAGGAGAACTTTTATCAATCTCTTTACCACTCCTCAAAATGGTTACAGCTTTAACTTCCTTATATTTATCCTTAAAGCCAATTTTTAGATTTTGATTGATAGGATTGGGTTAAGTTTGAAGGAAGCTTCCCTCTCTGTCCCACTCAATGAATTTGTAAGTCTAGTTATATGACTCTTGGTCTCTCTTACCTCTTCATCTAGCCTAGTGAGCATGGATTCAAACTTTTGATTTTGCTCCCTTTGCCTTTGAATGAAAGTACTAAGTGCATCCTCCAAGGAAGTTCTAGATGATGATGATGATGATGTAAGTGGTGAATTAAAATTCTTTGGAGCAGGAGGATTCAACACATTGTCACTCTTATAACTCAAATACGGATGGTTTCGCATATTTGGGTTATAATTGTTAAAATATGAAGAATTATTTGGCCAATATGAATTAAATGCATATACTTGTTCTTCTAGCACATTTAAGAATGATGAAAGTGATGCACATTCATTTGTAGCATGGTTTATCTCATGACAGATTTTACACACCTCCATTAGGTCCTCTCTAAAGGTAACACTAACACTCTTACTTTCTTTCACTTTGAATGCCTCAATTTCTTTAGTTAACATGCTGATTTTTGCACTCATGTTATCATCTTCCCTCAACTTGAAAACACTTCCACTAGAAGTGGTAGTGTTAGTTCTAGTCCTATTAGTGGAGTCCATAGGGCTAGGTCTAGTCCATGTATTAGAGTTTTCAGCTATCTCATCAAGATAATCCACTGCATCTTCAGGTTCTTTTTGTAAAAGGTCCCCTCTGCATGAGAGTTGAACAAACTGTCGGTCCTTAGGTGTAAGTCCTTCATAAAAATAGCTAACTAATCTCCAATCTTCATACCCATGAGTTGGGCAAAAATTGAAAAGATTTTTGTACCTTTCCCAAGCTTGGTATAAGGTCTCATTTTCTCCTTGGACAAAACTAGCTATCCTTCTTTTTACTTGTTGTACTTTGTAGGGAGGAAAATGTTTCTTAAAAAACTCTTTGGCCATCTCCCCCCAACTACCTATAGACCTAAGTTTCAAGGTGTAAAGCCAACTTCTTGCCTTATCCTTAAGAGAAAAAGGAAAGAAACGTAACTTAGCAGTCTTAATAACATTTTGTACATAGAAACTACTAATTACCTCTTCAAAAGCTCTAACATGGACATAAGGATTTTCATTTTCTTATCCCCTAAAGTCAGGAAGTATTGCTAATAAACCTTGTTTCAATTCTACATGTGGTGCATTAGGTGGAAACATGATGCATGAAGGAACAGAATTTTGTGTGGGATGCAACAATTCATACATAGTTCTTCTATTCTCCTCATGATTATTATGTGTTTCATCACCCATGATTGATGAAGAAGGTGAAGGTGAAGGTGTGTCAAAAAGATTACCAAAGTAAGTGTCAAAAATTTCTAATCTGCCTCTCTTATTTCTAACCCAAATGCTCATGCAACAATGAATCCACAATCAAATCAAATCAAATAAAAACAAACAAAATAAGGAAAAAAATGGAACGAAGTTACCAATAGAAGAATTTCCACCAGCTATGCTTTACTCCAAAAAAATTTCCTCTGAACACACAGCAGCTCCCCGGCAACGGCGCCAAAATTGCTTGCACACTCCCAAGTGCAGGAGATTGTAGCAATATAATTCTCGGAGTACCGAGGTTGAACCACAAGGAGCAGGGTAGATTCAAAGACAATATAATTAAATAACAATTTAGGTGAAGAAGAAAAGTAATTTTGCTTGGTGATTTTTAACAAGAATAATAATAAAAACTTATTTAAATCAATAATGTAAATACCAGGGCATTAAGATGTTTCCCTATATCAATATGAGATTCTTTGTGATCTAAGAAAATATATATTTCATAATTGATTGTTCTTATACAATAAAAAACTTATGATTCGGTTGAACTAAGATAATTCAAGAACGCATGATAACCTCGATTAGTAATGCGGTTAGAAAAGATTTCAGAAAAACCCATTTACTTTAAAACCTGATTTCTATTTGAAACTATTAGAAATTCATCTAAACAATAAGAAAAACATGATTGAACTTATTGAAAGCATGGAAGAACTAATGCATCAAAAGAAATCTAATTGAACAATCAAATATGTCGTTGATAAAATCCTAGAAAGAATCACATTGAATATTCATTCCGTACAGAAGAAACATAACCCCTAGCCCTAGCAAAGAGTTTAGGTTGCCATTAGAGAAATAAAAATACAAGGTTTTCTCTCCCAAAATTCGTTCTCCACAGCCTTCCTTCAAAACCCTAATGTCTAAGTGTCCAAAGAAACATATAATTGGAGTATTTTAATTTCTGTCCAAGTTTACAGCAGTAACTTATGAGTTAATTTCGGCCTTCAAAAATTGCGAATTTCGAAAAACTCAAAACTGGAAAGTTGTAAATATTTAAGTCATGGTTTCAACTCATCTAGCCTTGTGTCAATTGGATTTTTGAGAAGAGAGATACACCCAAAATACTGATCAGTGCTCAAATCAGATTTTTCCTTTTCAGATTCTGCCTCTTTGATTTCTTTCCTTTTTTGAAGCTTCCAATCATGGTAGATGATCCAAGCACTCCAGCTGCACCTCCTTAGACATTTAAGCACGGTCCTATAACTCCACTTTAATTCTATTTTGGCCTCCATTCTCTCACAAATTCCTGTAAACTCATCTTTCTCACATGATTTCCTAAAAGTAGAAAATTACACATAATGAATAGCATCTTATTCAAGAAATTATGTAAAGATCAATAATAGGGACTAATGCAAATCATGACTTAATTATACAAATTAAGCATAGTAATAAGGAAATAACGCCCACATAAATATATAACAAGTATACATTTTAAGGCGTTATCAATACACGACCTTTCTCACCTTTTCCTCAAGAGATCTTCGAAAACTTTTTCAAAGGTATCAAAGATTAGCATACATTTTAGTTCTTGAAAATTTACATTCTCATTGAATATTTCTTTTTCTCCTCAGTTAGTCTCCTTGGCCTTCTAGTTCTCACTTCCTTATTTACAAATCTCAGTCACTTCATCTTAGGTTATCTAAATGGGTAGATTCGAGAGCCTAGTAGATTCCCCCACCAAAATAGAAGTTTTTAAATAGAGATATCATTCACCCCAAGAAGTCGGCCTACGATATTGTCCCCCAGAACAAATCGTTACACACAGAGTGGAAGGGGAAGTCATCATCCCTATAATAGCCTTCATAGAAGGAGGGATGACCCTTCTTATGGGTAGGATAACCTGGGACTACCTTATTAACCATTAGCTGTGCCCCCATCAGTGTGCACCTAATATGTTTAGGATCCTAGGCTGCGTCGATACTCTTAACGAACATCTTAAATTGGGACTCACATGGCACGACGTGGTCCACATGTACAAGCGTCACTCACAAGCCGACGGAGGGTGTTACCTCAAGTCCAGGTCGTCCATCGTCAGGCTTATTTCGTGCCTCCTCAAATCCAACAAAGGGATGAAAGATGACTACCTCATCGCTTCGAGGGCATGGCATGATGGTCTCCACTGCCCAACCAAGAGAGAGAGCCAGGTGGGATACCTTAGAGTTAGGTTTTTTAACCCTACACATGTCCTTCATTTTACTTTCCTTAGATAATGGACTTCAATTATCTAATTGTGTTTGGTTTCTTGGCTATTTCTGCAAATAGGAGGCAATTTGCTCCTTGGCTTAGTCTTACCAACGTTGCGGGTCTCAACTACCTGCTCCGGTCAGAAATTTTCGTAAGCGAGGACCAACAGTTGCGAGCTATCCATTTGATCCTAGATTTCGATCCTATTTCGAAGGTTTTTCAAGAGGTCGACCACGCCATCAGAGCTGGTGATCCTTGGATAAATCGCATTGACGTGTCAAAGCCGAATTTTCTAGCTCGAGATGACCTTCCCCCAGTCACACTACCAGGTTATCAAATCCTTTCTCCGCTTGCAATACCCTCACAACAAGTCCCTCTCGAAGCAACAGTTGCGACAAAAGAGGAAATTGTCTCCTCGCACTTATCATTAGAAGAAGAGATAGACCAGTTTCATTTTAAAGGGGAAGAAGGAATACCAAAGAAGCCTGTGGAGCTCTCAGATTCTGAAACTGAGTCTAACAAACTTTCCTCTGCACGCCCACCAAAGTTAGTCGTCACTCGAATTGATTCAAGTTCAGAGGAAGAGGAAGGGATGGATCTGAGGAAAAGACCTAGCCTGAAAGGTTTGATAGCCAACAAGAATAAAAGAGGAACTTCAAAAGATGTCCCCAAGACCCAAATTCCTGCCATGCTTCCCCCCCTCCCCCCTTCCTCCTCTTCCCACTGACCTTGAATTGCTTGCCAATCAGGATCCGAAG
Organism: Quercus variabilis; assembly: GCA_030445155.1. Classification (NCBI taxonomy): domain Eukaryota; kingdom Viridiplantae; phylum Streptophyta; class Magnoliopsida; order Fagales; family Fagaceae; genus Quercus; species Quercus variabilis. Next base: position 22,149,312 of record CP129456.1, on the reverse strand, counting down.
AAGAAAAGGCCAGTATAGGAACTAGAAGAAGGTGAAGTGGCCCCTCTGACGGGCACTAAACAACAGAAGACTAAAAACCCTAGGGATAAGAGGGCCACCTCCGTTGATTGCAGGGAGGATGTTGAAGTGCGCCGACCACAGCACAACTGGGCTCCCCGGATAAAGCTAGACGAGGCCCCCATCTCCTAGGATTCTACCATTTAAGAGTCCCAGAGAGGGCATGTGGCCCATTTGACTGAAGCTCTAAAGCAGCCTCTCCTTCTCCCAAAGGATATGAAGGCTCTCAAACATACCAGGCAGCCGGAACTCTTCATGTCGTTGAAGAAGGACCTTGCCATGGTAAGTCAATTTCTATTTTTTTGAGTCTTCTACTAAAAAGCTCTTTCGCTCATCAGTGTCATCATCATCATTTTTCTTTTTATCTGATCCCCTTGCCACTGTTACATAGGTCACTCAGTAAGTTTATGTGGCCGAGGAATGAGTTCGGAATGCCCATAATAAAGTTGAAGCTAAGGCCCATTCTCGGCGAGAGGTTGAGAGGGCAGATCCTTGAAGGTGGAGCACATGGCAATGGACAATAAGTTAAAAGAGGTGGATGATGAGCAAAAGAATGCCCTGGCTGGTCTAAAGAACGCTGAGGTCCAAGCCAAGGATCAGTGTAAACAGCTCTACACCACAGAGATAAACTTGGCCACCCAGAAACAGTTAGTTTTGGACCTTAGGGCTGAGTTGCAAAGGGTCAAGGATGCAGCAAAAAAGGTAGCTCAGGTGGCCAAGGAAACTACTGAGGCTACAATGATCGCGCCCTATGAGCGCAGGATGAAGGAAATGGAAAAAAGGTTGGCCGAGAAGGTAGCCGAATTGTGCAGGGACTACTACACTGAGTCCTGGGTAGAGGCGCACAATAGTGCAATGGTCCCCGCTGACTCCGAGTTGAGGAAGGCTGAGAATGTATTCTTCCTTGAACACATCCGAGAAGTTCCAGCTGACCTCCCTCTGACTACTGTTTTACCCCTTCCTCCTCCTGAGCAGGTCTTCAACACCCAAAACCTTGCTGTGGATACTGAGATCCCCCCAGGAGTAGTTGGGAAGGGTAAGGAGGTCCTACCCTTGGCCAAAGATACTCCCTTCAAGGATACCCTTTCCATCAATGATATGGTCTCCCAAGCCAAGGCAACTGGGTCAAAGTCTGATATTGGGGATGCCAAGCTCAAGGCCATTGATCCCAAGAAAGTCTCTCAGCCCGCATAAAAGTAATTGTAGGATCTTTCTTTTTCATTGTGGTAGTATTGTTACTTTTTTTGTTGTGGCTTCTACCACCGTATGTAATGTAACTACTTTCGATTAATGAATGGGCTTTTCTCTCAATCTCATGTGTCTTTACTTTTCATACTTTCGAGCTTATTGTTATTATGAATAAGCTTGACCTGTGGCCACTTTATTTTTAACAAACACTAATAACAATACCCTGCCACTAGTGTAAGTAATTTGACTAAGCACCAACAATGAATCATTTACTCTACATTCGCAATGTGAGCTGCTCTTTCTGTAATGTGGGCCAAACCAAATAAGGAAAAGTAATAAACTTATACTTGGATGAATAATTATGGATTTTAGCTTACCCAGGACCACCAATCCGAGGAGTTGGCTATAACCTTTAGATCTATGTTGACGCTTAATGAGAATCAAACAGATAACGCAGTGTTAATTTTACCAAAGTATATAATCTGAGGAGCACCTAATCCGAGGACTTCAGGCATGACTTAGGTTCAATTTAAACACTTACAAAAGATGTCATTGTGTTAATTTCCCCATAGCATCTAGTCTGAGGACTTCAGGTATGGCTATGGTTCTGTTTAAACACTTACAAAAGATGTCATTGTGTTAATTTTTCCATAGCATCTGGTCCGAGGACTTCAAACATGACTATGGTTCTATTTAAACACTTATAAAAGATGTCATTGTGTTAATTTCTCTATAGCATCTGGTTTGAGGACTTTAGGCATGACTATGGTTTTGTTTAAACACTTACAAAAGATGTCATTGTGTTAATTTTCCCATAGCATCTGGTCCAAGGACTTCAGGCATGACTATGGTTCTGTTTAAACACTTACAAAAGATGTCATTGTGTTAATTTCCCCATAACAACTGGTCTGAGGATTTCAGGCATGACTATGGTTCTGTTTAAACACTTACAAAAGATGTCATTGTAGAAAGTACGAAGCCTTTATATAACGAATGAACATATTGATAAAGGAAATTCTCATTAATAATAATACATTTTCAGGTTGTTTACATTTCAAGGGTGAGGTATTACATGCTCATCTAAGTCTTCCAGAAAATACACTCCTATATCAGCCACCGAGGTGATGCAATATGGTCTTTCCTAATTTGGCCCTAGCTTTCCCCACGCGGGGTTCTTTGCAGTACCCAAAACCTTTCTCAACACTAGGTTACCAGGTGCTAATGGTCTTAGCTTCACATTGGCATCATAACCCTACTTGAGCTTGTGTTAGTAGTATGCCAATTGGACTATTGCATTTTCTCTTCTCTCTTCAATCAAGTCTAAGCTCTTTTCTAACAATTCATCGTTACTACTCAGATTGAATGAGCTGGTCTTTAACGTTGGGAAGCCAGTTTCCAAAGGAATAACAGCTTTAGCCTCGTAAGTCATTGAAAAGGGGGTCTCCCTAGTTGTCATGCGAGGTGTGGTTCGATATGTCCAAAGGACATGTGACAGCTCTTATACCCACTTTCCTTTTGCATCATTTAGCCTCTTCTTAAGTCCATTGACTATGACCCTCTTAACAACCTTGGCTTGTCTGTTTCCTTAAGGATAGGCTGGGATAGAATATCTATTTGTAATTTCCAAGTCGCAGCAATATCTCCTGAAGGATTTGCTACTAAACTGAAGGTCATTGTCCGAGATGAGGGTACGAAGGACCCCGAACCGTGAGACAGTGTTTTTCCAAATGAATTTTTTGGCATCCGCATCTCTAATATTTGCCGAAGGCTCAGCTTTAATCCACTTAGTGAAATAGTTCGTGCCGACCAGTAAATATCTCTTGTTTTCTGCTGTCTTGGGGAAAGGGCCTACTATGTTTAAGCCCCATTGAGCGAATGGCCAAGGGCTAGACAATGGATTAAGGGCTCTCCCCTGTTGGTGTGTGTTTGGTGCGAATCTTTGACATTGGTCGCACTTCTTAACATATTCCTGCGCTTCCCTTTACATGTTCAGCCACCAATAGCCTTGAGTGATGGCTCTGTGTGCCAAAGATCTGCCTCTAGTGTGGCTTCCACAAATCCCTTCGTGTAACTCCTCCAAGAGTAATTATGTTGCCTCGGGTATGCATAGCAGGTATGGTTCAAAAAATGAGCGTTTATACAATTTTTAGTCCTCAGATAGCCAGAACCAAGGAGCCCTTCTTCGTATTTCTTCTGCTTTATGATTTCTCTTCGGGTAAGGTGTCCTCTTTTAAGAACAGTACTACAAGGTCCATCCAGCTAAGCCCCACCCTAACTTGGTGAACATGAACCACCTCTATGTTCATCTCTGTGGGCTTGCACAGGTCTTCTACGAGGATGACCCGAGGTAAGCTATGTGCCAAGGAGGTTGTGAGCGTGGCTAAGGAATCGGCGTGTGCGTTTCCACTATTGGGGATGTGCAATAGGCTGAAAGATTTGAATTATGATTGTAAGTGCCTGACCTGACTTAAGTACCCCTGCATTCTTTCGTCCCTTGCTTCAAACTCTTCTTTGACTTGGCTAACGATTAATCTTGAGTCCGAGAACATCTCTACTGCCTTTCCGCCCATTTTTCGAACCATGGTCATTCCCATCAGCAAAGCCTCATATTCAGCTTCGTTATTGGTGGCCACGAATCCCAATCTTAATGATTTCTCGATGGTGATCCCTTCGAGGGATACTAGTACTAACCCCACTCCGAAACACTTTTGATTTGCTGCACCGTCAACACACACTTTCCATGATGGGGCAACCTGTTGGCAGATCATGCCAACCGATTTTTCATCCATGTGTCATGTTTCCATTTCTTCTTTCAACGGGGATTCAACAAACTCGGCTACCAGATCCATGAGGACTTAACCCTTGACAAAAGTGCAAGGCATGTATTTGATGTCAAAAGCCCCTAAGACCATGGCCTATTTAGAAATCTTTCCCGTGTAGTCAGCGCTCCGAAGCAAGGCTCTGAGCGAAAGCTAAGTCAGGATAATGGTCGTGTGCGCCTGAAAGTAATAGGGGAGTTTACATGTGGCGTGTACCACTACCAGAATAGCTTTCTCCAGCGGCAGATAACGGATCTCGGCTTCATGCAATGACCTGCTCACATAATAAACTGGCTTTTTTGTGCCTTCATCAACTCATATTAGGATCGAGCTTATAGCATGAGGGGCCACAGCAATATAAGCGAATAGGACTTTGTCAACCTCAGGGCTGGACATGATAGGAGGCCGAGAAAGATAATTTTTAAGCTGCTGGAAGGCCAAGAAACACTCCTCGGTCCACTCAAACGCCTTCCATTTATTCATCAATAGGAAGAAGGGTCAGCATCTATCCGCTGATCGAGAGATAAACCGATTCAAGGCAGCAATCATTCCGATCAGTTTCTAGACTTCCTTGGGATTCTGAAGTGGTTGTAAAATGTTGATTGCTTTAATTTGATTGAGGTTAACTTCAATTCCCCTATGGGTTACCATGTAGCCCAGGAATTTGCCTGATCTCAGACCAAAGGAACACTTGGAAGCGTTGAGGCGCAACTTGTGTTTCCTCAGAACTTCAAAAATTCTCCCGAGGTCTCTCAAGTGCTCGGACACTACCTTAATTTTTACCACCATGTCGTCTATATAGATCTCAATGCTCTTGCCCAATTCCGGTTCAAACATCCTAGTCATCATCCTTTGATAGGTGGCCCCCGCATTCTTCAAACCGAATGGCATCACTTTGTAGTGGTAGTTTCCGGTAGGAGTGACGAAAGAAGTCTTTTCCTGATCTTCCATGGTAAGCGGTATTTGGTGGTATCCCTGAAAGGCGTCTACGAAGCTCATCCGAGGATGACCTACGGTTGCATCCACCAGCTAGTCTATCTTGGGCATAGGGAAAGAACTCTTTGGGTAAGTCCTGTTCAGATTTGTGAAGTCCACACACACTAGCCACTTCCCGCTCTTCTTCTTTACCACCACAGTATTGGCCAACCACTCAGGGTAGAACACCACCTTGATAGCCCTTGCCTGCTAAGTTTCTTCACCTCATCTCTGACAGCGTCAGAATGGTCCCTCGACAAGCGCCAATAAGGTTGCTTCTTGGGAGTGACAGTGGGGTTAACATTTAGATGATGACAGATGAAGCTCGAGTCCACCCCTACGGCCTTGTAAGCATTCCAGGCGAATACGTCAACGTTTCTTCTAAGAAACACCAACAGCTTTTACTTCTTTGGAGTGGGTAACTGAGCCCCAATTTGAAAGAACTTTTCCAGGTCGTCACCAATAACAACCTTTACCAAATTCTTGCATTTTGCCTCCTCGACTGACCCATTGATAGGCAACGTCGAAGCTCTTAATTGCTATAAGCCTTCTTCGGTATGGGTCGAGGACTCGGCCTCAGGCCAATGCTGGATGGCGGCTACCAGGCATAATCTAGCTGTGGATTGACTCCCAACAATCTCTTTAATATGATCCCCCGACGGGTATCTCACCTTCTGGTGCAGGGTAGAAGAGACAGCCCCTAAAGCATGAAGCCAGGGCCTACCCACAATGGCGGTGTAGGGGGAATATGCGTCCACCACGATGAAGTCCACTTCCACTACTTTTGAGCCAGTCTGTATGGGTAGCCTGATCTGACCCCTCGGAATAACAACCTTCCCGTCAAAACTTACTTGAGGAGAATTGTAGGCCGTTAGGTCCTCAGATCTCAGGTTCAGCCCCTTGTACAAATCGGGGTACATGATCACGATACCACTGCCCTGATCCACCATTATCCTCTCCACATCATAGCCCCCAATCTTGAGCGTGACCACCAAAGCATCATCGTGGGGCTGTATGGTTCCAACCTTATATTTCTCTACAAAGCTCAACGCTAGTCGAGCATTTACTTTAGCCTTATTTGGCTCAGAATTTGAGTCCTCGACGGGTAGCCGATCAACAATTATTATTCTGGAGGGGAAGGACCCGATCCTCCTTAGAACGATGAAGATAACATTTATAGTGCCCAAAGGAGGTCTCGTAGGAGCATCTCTCCATGGTTCCTCGCCAGTCTAGTTCCCTTGGCCACTGGAATGGTGTAAGAGGTTCTTCAATTTCCCTTCTCGAACCAGCTAGTCCAAGTGGTCCTACAAGTTCCTACAGTCTTTGTTAGTGTGTCCGGGCTCTTGGTGGTACTAGCAGTAAAGGTTTTGGTTGCGCCTTGTAAGGTTTCCTGCCATCTTATTTGCCCATTTGAAGAATGGCTCGTGCTTAATCTTCTTTAGAACCTATTATACCGGTTCTCGAAACACAGCATTGACCACCTGAGTACTAGCAGATACTGACTGCCCAACAAAATCTCTTCGTGGCCGGTTGTTACTGTATCGATCCGACTTGAAATCCCTTCTCTCCTAAGGGTAACCTTCTCCTTTCCTTTTCCTTGCAACTGGTCTTCCTCGACCCTTTTATACTTGTCAATCTGATCCATGAGCTATCATATACTGGTAACTGGTTTCCTAATCAATGATTTCCTTAGGCCATGTTTGGCAGGCAATCCGAGCTCGAAAGTGCTGACAGCGACATCGTCAAAGTCGCCGTCTATCTCGTTGAACATCTCCCAATATCTGTCCGAATATTTTTTTAGAGTTTCTCTTTCTCTCATGGACAGAAACAGTAGGGTGGCTAGAGGCCGATGGACCCTACTACATGTTATAAAGTGGGCTCCAAATGCTTGAGTGAGCTCCTTGAAGGAATCAACGGAATCTACCCTCAAGCTGTCAAATCACCTTATTGCCATAGGTCCCAAGTTAGAAGGGAAAACTTTGCACATCAGGGCCTTATTTTTGGCATGCATTGCCATCCTCTGGTTGAAGTGGCTCACATTCTCCACAGAATCTGTTCTACCGTTGTAGATAGTGAACGTTGGCTGCTGGAAACGCCAAGGAAGCGTTGCCGCTTCAATCTTGCGCGTGAAGGGTGACTTGGAAATCTAGTTCAAAGCCCTGCTCATGGTGTCATTTCCTAAACCTTTGCAAGGTGGACTCATATGCCTACATTTATGGTGGCACTCCTCATCGTAGGAGAAAGCTCACTGGATGGGGTCCTCAACCTTCGCCTACAATTGGCATCCTCTCTATCATTAAAGGAAGCGTCGGAGCTAGAGGGGGTTTGTTTTTGCTGTGCATGGCACAGCTTTCTCTTTAGCTAGTCAACTTCCAGTTGCAGGGCTCTGGTACCTTCCTCATGGGAGAGATGACTCTTACCCTGTGAGCAACTCTTACCAGATTGGATAGTGTGCATGCTTCCCTCCTGGTCCCTTCTACGTTCGAGGTTGATAAAAGGATTTTCACGTTGGGATCCTATGGATTCTGCTTGTTGTGGACCTAAACCTACCATCATTAGCCATTGCACTCACTGTTACACAAGTTCTTCACATAGACGACGCCAATTGTAAAGACCCAATTTGAACTCTTGGCCCAAAAGGAGTATGGACTTAAGCCCAAATAGCCCAAAGTAATAAATTTGTAGAGAGCGGGTTGAAGAACTGGGCTTTTGTGAATTAATCAATGAGCTAATAGATTTTAGTGATGAAGAAAAAATGATAATAGACGTTTACTAAAGAAAAAAACATCCTCAGCCAAATCCGAGGAGACTGATTCTAGTATATTGCTTCCGAAATTTGATTACAAGTTTGGTTCTAGACTGCTATATTGTTTCTCCCTTGATTTTCCGATCCCTTTCTCATTGAGGGTCTCTTACATTATATAGATCCCATTAAACCATCTTAACCCTACACTTGTTGATTATTTGAGCCCTTACTCAAGTATCCATCCCATCAGACACCCTCTCTAACGTACTGTAAGTTGCGGTAGCCAAGGCAACACTGTTTAGGGTCTTCTCCACATAAATGTGATCAGAAAAGTAGCTGCAATGCATTTAATGCAGTAGTAGTAGCTTTTCTCCAGATATTTTTGGGTTTCCATCCTTCTCACATGCTCATGAGATGCATCCCTATCAATGGAGTTTCTATGAAGGTCACGTCCATCGCTAGAATACATATCTGAGTCGTACTTGTCATAGCCAAGCAAGAATTCCTCATCGGACCACCCTCCACTCCTTTCCTATCTATGAGACTCTAAACTGAAATTTCGCATAACTGTTTATCTCTTCTCAGACATGCCCACATTCACAGATAAGGCACAAGGCCCAAAATATAATTTTAGCCCCTTATCTCTACACTAGGTATAACTTGAATTCAACCATATATATATATATATATATATATATATATATATATAAACTTGTTAAAAATTTAATTTGAATTTATTTATGTGTATTTGTAAATGTGTTCCACACATATGCATGTATTACAAGCTAATAATAATAATAACAAATTTATTCCAAATAAAAATTGTTTTATATATAATTTATAAAAATAATCACATATATTCTTTTAATATAATAAATAATGAATGCAAAACTATATTTCTTCTTTTTTTTTTTTTTTTTTTTTTTGAGAGAAAGGTAGGTAAAACTATACATAATTAATATATAGATTTGTTAAAATTTTAATCTACATTTAGTTATGCGTATTTGTAAATGTGTTCCACACATGTGCATAATTACAAGCTAATAATAATAATGATAATAATTTATTCCAAATAAAAATTGTTTTATATATAATTTATAAAAATAATCACATATGTTCTTTTAATATAATAAATAATGAATGCAAAACTATACATAATTTTTTTATTTTCTGAGGGAAAGGTAAGTAAAACTATACATAATTAATATATAAATTTGTTCTATTGGCTAATGTAATGAGCTAATACTTCAATATAAATACAAACTTTGTTTGAGTGAAAGCTTGAATAAAGAATCTCTCAAAAAATTTGTCATATGACAAAACTTCATACTCTCCTACATGAAGTCCTAATTTATTTATCATTAAATGCGATAAATCTTTTAAGAGACATCCATAAACTTCTGACCAAAAAGCAGTTGAAACAGATCACTGCAAAAAAGAAAATGGCCATCCGACAAGATAACTAGAGCCTAAAGCATCACTTAGCAGCTTATGATCTTGATCTTTATGACCTTGATTCTGTCGATTCATAAGCAGTGAAAGGTGCACGGGTAGTTCCAGGTGCAGGAGCATCGATAGTAGCCAGGTAGGTGAAGCATCTAGCTTAGGGGGGTGCGTCGAACCGTTGAAAGGTCTTGGTGATTCTCCAATTTGGTAATCTGAAGATAGAAAACAAAAATGATTCCAGACTTCACTTCAATAGTCTCGTATTCATGCTGCCCCAACTCCAAACTCGATGTTTGTTAACTAAGTGGAACATTCCCAAACTCTTTTTTATCAAACTCCTTTCTCGTTCCCTTGTACAGCTCTTACTGGGCTGTTTTCATTATGTGTTCTTTGCTATGTCTAGGGAGGTTAGGAGTGAGTGAAGCCAATGCATACAAATACACAGACCAGGTTCATCATTTTATGTTGAGGTATAACTTGAACAAGCGTCATTCAATATGCAATTATTCGCTTCAACGAACCTTCTATAATTTGAAAACCAAAAGAACCATATTACATAATATCAAGATCTCATCTCTTCCTCTCAAGCGCAACATCAGACGCATCAAGAGCAACATCAGACGCAGCAATTACAATGAAAAAGTACACTCCCTTATACAAACTGGTTCAATTGCATGAGGAAAAAAAAAAGAAACAAAAACTAAAATATGCATCCTCCAGTACATTGAGTAGAAAATCGTGCGTCTCCGTAAGCCTTGGCAAATAGAATTCAGCTTTTTGCTGGCGATGACCATTTAACCAACTTTGATGTGATGAGCACTGTAACAACGCATTTGATAAAATCAGACAAATTCTGAGATATTATTTGATGAAACGGAACCTTAAATGATGTGCAACAAAGTATCAAGAAAATTTATGCTGGGGAAGAATCCATGACACACCCCCCAAATTTGATGGTTTCAAATTAACTTCAATATAAACATAAAGAAGAAATTTTAAAAAAATTGTTCCAGCTAAGTGAAATGCCCAGAATGGAGATACAAAACTAGAATGCGATTCTCAGGCCCTAACTCCAATATGTTTGAACAACTAACAAACTTTTCTGTTTTGTAGAGCAACTAGCATGGAAGATCTAAATAAAAAGCCTTACTTCATATATAAAACCAGAATGAAGCATAGAAAAAACATAACATAAGAAATGGTTGCTTTTTGGAAACAAGAAGAATGGCCTCGTTCCTTGGCATATCTGTACAAAGATAAGCACTTGATTTCAACTCTAGCAGGCATAACCTACAAATGCATGCATCTTCATAGTTCATACTAGAGTTGTATGCTAATATGCAACATTAGCATGAGGGCTTCAAAATACCTATATGGCTGAATTCCTATACCTTCTAACAAGCAATAAATATGAGTCAATTTCAAGGGAGATTATTAACTCACCATCTGCAGTACAACTCCAAGATTGAAGGCAGAAATGGTGTCAACGCCTAGCTCTATCATCATCACGCCTATCGTAATCATGCCTTTTTCTCTCGCTTGATCGAGAATCATCATATCTCGCTCTCTTCGAGTAATCCAGTTGCCTATCCCTCTCATGACCTCTATTTTCTCGCTCTTCGTCATCTCCTCTTACCTGCCGTCTACTTCCACGCTGATTCTCTTCATCATCCCTTATATGCCTTCTATATTCATAATCTTCATCTCTTCTATGCTTTCTCCCTCTTTGCTCCTCTTCAACTCTGCTTTGTCTTCTCCCTCCCCCTATTTCCTCATAATTCCGGTCATCCTTTCTACTAATGCGTTCTGTTTCATCATTCTTACCATAACTTCTACCACCCCGCTCAACAGTTTCATTATCACGCTGTCCCCCAGATCTAAAGCTTGAATAATCCTCCCTCTTCTTGTCATCCTTATTTAAGTATGCTCTAGTATTTGAGTCATACTCAATTTTAGAGTCCTTTTGTTGCTCCCCACTGTGCTCTGCCCCTTTGACAGAATGGCGATTTCTTGATTTTGACTCAGGTTGCTCATCTGCATTTCCAACATTAAGCCTCCCCTTCCCTCTCATTCTTTCATGACTTTCATAAGTTGTTTCATCCGCAATATCTCTCCTAGGCTTGTACCGTCCAAAATCAATCTCATCAACTGGAGAAACTGACTCTTTTTCCACTGCTTTTTGTCTCCCTGCAGTAATCTTAGATTTTCTCCTATCATAACTGGTATCAGAATCTTCATCATCAGTCTCATCCTCTGAATCATGTCTTCTACCCACTCTCACATGCTGATCTTTATTTTTCTCGTTCTCTATCCTATGACTTCCACTATGTCGATTCCGCTGTTTCTGCAATTGACTTCTTTTCTTTTCTATCTCCTTATCAGTATCACTGGATTCATCCTCTGAATCATGTCTTCTGTTCATTCTCACATGCTTATCTTGATTCTTCTCGTTCTCTATCCTATGACTACCACTAGGTTGATTCCGTTGTTTCTCCAATTGACTTCTTTTCTTTTCCATCTCCTTATCAGTATCATCAGATTCATCCTCTGAATCATGTCTTCTGTTCATTCGCACATGCTTATCTTGATTCCTCTCGTTCTCTATTCTATGACTTCCACTAGTTTGACTCCGCTGTCTCTCCAATTGACTTCTTTTCTTTTCCACCTCCTTATCAGTATCACTGGATTCATCCTCTGAATCATGTCTTCTGTTCATTCGCACATGCTTATCTTGATTCTTCTCATTCCCTATCCTATGACCTCCACTAGGTTGACTCCGCTGTTTCTCCAATTGACTTCTTTTCTTTTCCATCTCCTTATCAGTATCATTGGATTCATCCTCTGAATCATGTCTTCTATTCATTCGCACATGCTTATCTTGATTCTTCTCATTCTCTATCCTATGACTTCCATTAGGTTGATTCCGTTGTTTCTCCAATTGACTTCTTTTCTTTTCTATCTCAATATCAGAATCATCAGATTCATCCTTTGAATCATGTCTTCCCCTTGTTCTCAAACGCTGATCCCGATTCTGTATACGAGGCTTAGTTGAACCATAACCATCATTGGAGCCATGCCTCCTATTAGATGTTCTATACTTATCCCCCCTTTTGGAAGTCTCATTGCTTAAGTCATCGGTAGCAGAATCAGAACCATCACTGTCATGTTTTTGGTTCTTGTGCTTTAAAGCCTTTTGCTTCTTATCAGCATCCATATCAGAATCCGTAGCAGAATCAGAATCATCAATGTTGTGCACCTTGCTTTTCTTGTGCTTCCTTGAAGTCTTCCGCACATTGACATTGCTGTCAGAATCAGTAGCAGAATCAGAATCATCACTGTCACGTATTTTGCTTTTCTTATGCTTCTTAGAAGGCTTGTGCTTCTTATCAGCATCAATATCAGAATCACTTTCACGATCAGTGCCCCTATTACCTCTGCGGTGCTTCTTTTGAAGAGCCTTGGAATTCTCCCCATGGCTATCTGTATCAGAGGAGTCAGTTTCATGCCTTCTCTTTTTACTTCCTTCCTTCTTGTGGTGCCTTGATTCTTTAAGACCCTTTTTCTTATCATCTTTTTCAACTTTCTGATCTTCATCCATGTTTTTCTTCCCCCTGAACTCTCTATCCAAAAAAGCATGTTCACGTTTCTCATAATGCTTGATATCATCACCAAGACCATCCTTCCGGCCATTTCTGACATCATCACTCCCTTCAATACTTTGCTCATTAGGTTCAGATGCAGCTATCCCAAAAGCAGATCTTAAAGTTTCCATTTGCTTATCTTTTCTGGCAGCAACTTGGTGGGTCTGTGTATCTGAATATCTGATGAATATGCAAGCACAAAACTTATTAAAAAATGTCCATCTTCCAAAGATAGATAAACAAGACTACTATTAAAAATAATGGTGGGAAGTACAGACACAAGTCAACAGATTGCCCCATTTGAAGATCTCACAAATGAAAATAACAATAGATAGTCACCCATTGAAACATCAAATATGAGGAACAAATTTTCAAAGGAAGAAAAAAGTATAAGAACTAAGAAACGCAATTCCCAAAGTATATGCCAGCTCAAAGTAAAGCATATACCTCCAAAACCAAATAAAAGAAGAGGCAGAACTGCTTGTTCCCCAATGACGCATCCTTTTATTAAATTAGTAAGTTTACAAATGCACCCAATTGGGTCTTAAACCCACAACCTCAGGACCTTGATCTTACAAGGAAATGAGAGACCATTTAAGCTAGAGCTCAATGACGTGCTAATACTACAACATTTTCAGTTTAACATTGTACCAAGCCTATTGAATTAGTCTTTTATTACCATTAATTCAAAGGCCGTACCCTATGCGCAAATCTCTCACTTTTTTCAAGGTCTGAAAGAGGTCATGGTAGACAGCCTTTCCCAAACTTTTTTTTGGAGAGACTGATCCCCAGACTCGAATCTCTTTTGATGGAAGGCATTTGCCATCGCATCAACACCCCGACCTCTCTTTTATTACCATTAATATGACATAACAACACACACCACAATGTCAACTAATAAAACCAGTACGGGAAAAAAAAAAAACCAATAGTCATAGAATATCAGCAAACCCAATCCAAACAACTACAATTGATACAAATGGAAATAACATAAAATCAAACTTCCAACAACTTTCCGAAAGTGCAAGAAATTACTTATTATTGGTGATATTCCCTCCTTCCTGGGAAAAATCAGCCGTGGCGGCCGTGGCAGCAGCTTCTAGGATCTTCCGTTCCTCGTCGAGCCGCTTAGCAATCTCAGCATCGGTGCAACCCTCATCAGTGAGCTGGTCCTCGAGTTCGACGAGCTTGAGCTCAATCTGACGCTTGCGATCGTGCTCGAGAATATCCCTGTTGGGTTTCCTAGTGAGACCGGCCGAAGCCGGGTTCGCCTCGAATCCCTTGCCGTTCTCACTGTTCTTCCCAGTCTTAGACCTGATGAAAAACTTGTTGCTCTGTATGTACCCATTGGTGCCTGACCCTCTCGGAGTCTGTAACCCTATTCCGTTATACATCTCTGAAGAAAAAAACCAAACCAAATTCACAAAAATGCTTAGATTTCAAATTCTAAGTAATAGAAAATTTTGAAAAAAAATCCTAATATATGGAATGAAATGAACAATCTAGATCTATCATTGTCAACAATAACAATAGATTTAAGGAAAGAAAAAGAGAGAATCGGAATTTCTATATATTTTCCAGGGAAACAAACAAGATCGAAGAATCTAGGGTTACCTTTGGTTGGCGAGCAATGATAGGAAACGGTGCGATCTGGCTATTAGAGTGTGCCAACTTTTCATTATATAATACAAATTCTGAAAAGAACTGGGCTTGGCCCAAGAGGAAGTATAAAACGAATTCTAATAGTACTCGGCTTGGCCCAATAGTAAGTGTAGTATAGTTTATAAATGATTTTTTTGGGTAGCTTATTTGAGTAATATGAAATAAAAAGTTAAAAACTAGTTTATTTTTTAAAATTTGAGACAAAAAAAAAATGAATAATTTAAAAAATAAAAAATAAAAAATAAAGCTAGCTTGTAATTGGTTTAGTAAAGTTTTACTATATTCATTCTAATTTTTATAAATAAATAATTAAAAAGATTTATTATATTAAAATATAGGGATAAATACAAAAACCACCTTTGGGCTAAGACAAAGTTTTAGCATGATGTTTCAAAAAAAAAAAACATTTATTTGTTTCCTGTACACAAACAACAATTAACACCGTTTAAAAGTTCATTACTCCTCCAAGTTATCTACTACCTCTCTAAGAACTTATCTTGATTTCACTGGTCACAAAATAACTGCATTATGGTAAATATATGCACATGATAGTGTCTAGATAGCATATGGTAAACAAATAATAGCTAGAGATAGAGAAGGAAGTAGGAGCATAAAAATTTTCAAACAATGTTAAATGACATTTGTACTTAGAGAGCAAATTAGATATTTTTGAAAAGCTTTGGTAGTAATTGGCATTAACCTGAATCTCTGGGATAATTTTTATATTTTGGCCTAAATTATAAAATTATAATAATAATTAAAATAAACGTTGAAGTTTATTTTAAATTTCTTGATTTTTTTTTTAAATTAAGTTAAAGTATAATTTTAAATATCTTAAATTAGTAAAGTTTTATCAAAATTAAAATTTTCTAACAGTTAATAAACTAAATTATTTTAATAATTCATGAGTGCAGTGCCCAATAATCTTGTAATTTAGTGGATTACCTACTCTTATTTCTTAAGAGAATGTAACCACAAAATATTCATATTATATATTCAAAATCTAATAATAATAAAATAGATACTGAAAATACAACAAAAAAAATTAATTTGTGAAATTTTGGTGAGTGGCGATTGGCTCTGGTATTTGGGTTGTTCTATGATCTTGGACAAAATCCTTTCTAATGGGATTGAAAAAGCTTGACAACAAGGTTATTTAAATGAGACATTTTTATTTATTCCTTTTATGGAGTGATCAGTGTGGGTGATAGGTTTTGATGTCTAATTTTAAAGGCTTGGGTTGGTTGCAATGCTTGATTGGTGAGGGTGGTAGGTTGACGGCTGATTTGGGATGCATATTAGCTTGTGATTCAAATTCAATGTAAACTTTTTTTTCTCCAAATTCGATTCAATTGTAGACCTTAGAATAATAATAATAAAGATTGTAATTTGTTTTGTTCCTCTCATTTTCAGACCAATAACAATTTGTCTTTTTTAATAAAATATATATATATATATATATATATATTTACGCTTGAGAACATTTTTAATTTCATTATAATTAAAATGAGTATTTGTTAATTTTATTTTAAAATTAAGAATAATTTTTTTATTAACCTTTACTTTTCTTAAATTTTTTTTTATTTAATAATAAATGTATCTTGTGCATGGGTCAATTTTGAATAGACAAAATTTAAGTACAGTACCTTAATTGTTGTTCCTTAAGTTCCCCTTTTAAGATTCAGTCATGTGATTACTTAATTAGAAAATACACTTCCTTCTCATGAGAGAAAATTCACATGGCAAAATCTTAAAAGAAGAACCTAAGAACCAGCACTTACTCATTTTGAATTATGCAGTAGCTCATCTTAATAACACTAAATTTATAGTACAAGAAATCCGTCCACAATTGACCCAAATATTATGATGTCTTTGGAAATTTGCCCAGAACAAAAAACATCTACATGTAAATGTGCTTGGATAAAAATATAGGTACAGTTCTTTAGGTGTAGTACATCACGTTCTCCAATTAAATTCAAACACATAAGTGCAATACATTGATTGATAAAAGCCATGTGTTTGAATTTAATTTTAATTGGGAACCCTACTATTCTACACCCAAGTAACAGTACTTAACTTTTGCCCTACTAGCTTACATAGGCAAATTCACTAATTCATCTAATGTCGAGAAGTCGGTATAATATCAGGTAGCAGTGTACTAAATGGTAAAAACTACATCCTCTGTTTGTCTACGGAGCATGCTAGCCATGCTATTTTTTAAAACACCATTCAAAATTCTTGAGGAGGATTACAATTTCCCTGTGTAAAAGAAAATCAATGTGCTGACACAGAACAAGAGAGCAACCTTAATAGTCTTGTACATTAGTGTACAGCACTATTGACTGATACTATGAATGCAGGAATCAGCTCCAGTGGTATGTGAAAGCCACTGTATATACTTCACCAAGGTCTGAGAAGCAGTGTAACCAGTTGACCAAATATATCTTGGACAGATTTAAACACGTCTTGCTCTTGACAGACCAAACCTTGAACTGGCTTCTTCCTGAACATTGCATGGTTTTAAGTATCAATATGTGGAATCAAGAAATCCTACAGCCCAACCCAATATGATCGTCCATTGCTGTTGTGAATGGGAGACGGGCAGGGAGATGTAACACCCCATTCATACCAAACCTGCCACAGTTTCACAAAAACCAGAACAAGAAACCGTCATCAGGAATTATCCGAAATTTTCCATTTAAACATCGATTTTGTAACACCTTGAAACCAGCAATACATTTTTAAAAAAAATTAAATTAAATTAAAAAATAAATAAATAAATAAAATAAAATAAAAAAGAAGATGGATATGATAATTGATAGACAGAAGCTGCCTTTTGAGTTTTCATTGTTCCCCTAATCATAAATCCTAGACAGTGATGCAATAATAATAATAATAATAAGTTATACCTTGGTAGGACCACAACAACGCCAGAAATGTACTTCAAGAGAAGAACCAGCACACACAAACACCGGTGTCCTCAGCGGGAAAAATATTGCAAACCTGAGTAAAAGGACACAATCAACAGGCAGGCATTCAAAAAAGAGACATCTACATAATTCACTGTAGGGTCCCCTTTCGAGCTTTTTCTTCTAAGGATTACTTATACATATAATTCATCATATAGTCAGCTTCATCATGAGCAGTTCCTTTGCTATACAGTTTATGGATACTCTTTTAATTTTCTGTTAAGTAAAAATATGGCAATATTTCACCTAAACCAGATAATAAGCAAACTCCCTCACTCATGTTTAATAACCCAAAAAAGGTCAAACTGTACTTGATAACAAATACAGACATTTAAAATACATTGTATTGATTGGAATAAAACAAGGGGAGATCCCAACATCTGCATATTTGAGCTATTAATATCAATTCCAGGGCACTAAATGAAGGATGATAAGCTTCAAGTGAAAAGTGCCTTGGCAAATAAATTAAAAGAGAATCAAATGTCATACCAGCTGAACATGTTAGGTGTTGCCGTCGATGGTTCAATACCAAGATGAACATCTTTGTATAATGTTGCATCAAAATAGCCAGCAAATCCTGTGAATCAGGTGCAAGAAAGAGTTCAATCTGATTTATCTCATGGGAAATTAAGATAAAAGATCTCCAGCATAATCACTGGCCATATTGAGGGAATTAAAAAAATGATTTCATCTAAAAGACTAAAACCACAAACAAGACAAATAATATAGTGTGGATGAAGGGCATTCTGCCCCTAGGCCCTGATGCAGGTGGTATAGGAGTTTTGAGAGATTGACGTAGTTCTTGGGATCAAATTATCCCATACCCATCTATATCTTCCATTCAAAAAAAAAAAAAAAAGTTTATCCCATACCCACATCAGAGAGAGGCAGGCTTAAAAGTAAGAGGAGACAAGGCCTATACAGGCACTGGTGAGGTTTAAAGTCAGATTGACCATTGTCAATTGCATCACATGAGTCAGACAGAATTCATCATTCTAAATCTTTAGCAAATAAATAATGATTAACTCCAATATGATTATCGATTAGCACAAATAAGAGGTGATCTATTAATACCGTTAACAAAGAGAGATTGAGAATAATGTTCAAAAAATAAAACCCAATTCATTAGCAGAGCTGAATATTCTGTCGATAGAACCACCCATCAACCTTTCTTAGTCTACCTAGGATATCTTCAAACAATGCCAACACTCTCCTCTAAAATTCATCAATAACAACACAGGATAAAGTTCAAGAAATAAATATATTCCAAATTTGAATTGCATGCATCACATTTTATCTTCAACTACAGGGGTCAAGTAATAAGGTTTAACTGTGTTGAGTCCATCAAAATATATATTCCTTCTAAGTAACGGCTGGACATCACCTGTCACCTGGACTCCAACTGGCAACAACATGCTTCTTAGCCTATGCTACTATTTTGAAATTTTACTACACTGGTTCAGCATTGTTGTCTGAGTACCAGCTTCTTATTCATAGGAGTAAAAGGGCAATGTCCACAAACACAAGTTCACGAGCAATATGAATAGATCTGGAAAATTTATCTTCAGATACATTAGCCATCACTTCTCCAAAAGCTTAAGTCGTTAGGAATTGATGAATTTAATTATTTAATTATAAGTCTAACACTCCCCTTTACGTGTGGGCCTACTCCCTCTTAATAAGTGGAGCCCAACATGTGAGATATTCAACTTTTTAAATGAGAGGTAGAGTGGAGATAATGATCAAACTCAAGATCTCGCTCTAACACCATGATAAACTACCAATTCTTCCTAAAGCTTAATCTATTAGAAAATGGTCATTTAACTATAATTCTAACAACATACCATGCACCATGGCTGATCCTGTATCACTGGGTATCTCAAACTGAAGCTTCTTGTAACGCTGATTGCTTTTCATAGTTGGCTGATTTGGATGAGTAAATGTAAAGACCTATGCAAATGGAAAGAAATACCAGTTGAAGATACCAATCAATATCAAGTTTCATAGGAGATGACATGAAAGAACAGCTCTTTTAAAAATATTTAAAAATTATTTTAATCAATCACTATAACAAACAAGCATAGGCTAAATATTGTTTACAAATTAGAGGTAGCATGTCATCTGAAGGAAAAACTCACAGGTTGAGTAGGAGCAAGCCTTGCTACATTGTGCAGTTTAACAACGTAAGCAGTTTCAAAGTGCACAACATCTTTATGTAACTTAACCTGCAGCAAAACTAGAACCAGTTTAGATAAAATGCTTGAATAACTGGATAGTGGAAATTTTAGACCACAAAAACAAGGGACATACATCATTATACAGCTTTGAAGCTGTCACTGGTTGTATGAAACTTGTGTACCTGAAAGAGGGGTATCTTAATTTAGTAAAAGCATATGATGCAAATATACTACTGGGGGTATCAAGAACATGATCCAACTTATGTTCTGCTCAACAAGACTCAGTAACCACTATTGTTTGGACTACTTGAGAAAGGCAACTGTTCAGTTGGGGTTTTACAATGTAAATATTTATTGGCAATGTAGACATCAAAAGCAATACAATTTCCACGACTGTCTATCTAAATTGAAAATGTAACTTACAATAATACCAAGACATGCAGCATCAGAAATATAATCTTGATACACAATATCTGATTGGTCCATCTAGTAAAAGAAATGTTTCAAATAATAGTCTTACGTCACAATCACACTAGATGCTTTGTACAGGTACATTCACACATGTTCTCCACACCAAAATAATAATGATGATGATGCTCAGGTCAAATGGCTCTGATCATCAAATCAAGCTGAGGGAATAAATTCTGTTTATTTGAATCTCATATGGATAAAATATATTGAAACTATAAAAAAATTGAATGAAACTAATGTCAGTTGAGCATAAACCCTAAAACCATAGGGTTGAATAACAGCCAAAGAGAAAAGATATAGGAACACAAAGGAAAAGAATTTCTGTATATAATACTAGTTTACACTTTTTTTTTTTTAGAAACAAACACACACGCACACAGAGGGAAGAGAGAAAGGGGTTCTAATATAAAAGCACACCACCACTTCACTCAAAAGCCATGGTAACTTTTAAGGGAGGGTGGGACAAGTTATACTACACACAACACACTCTCTTAAGCAATGTGGGACAATTTACTTAACAAATTTTTTGACTGTCTACGTAAGCATCCACTGGCACAGAAGATCTCCATTCTCCCATTAGTCATCAAATGGTAGCCATCTATCTTTCCTTTGTGCAGGCCAACCATTTAGTAAAAAGCAAGCAATCACCAATACAAATTATCAGAGAGATAAATTGTAAAAAATATAACAATACTAAACTCTTTTTTAAGTATAAAATCCAAAGACTTGAAAATAATACACTTACGATGACGGTATTGAAATCCCATCATCCTTCAAAAACCTCTGGGCTCCATCAAGGCACTCGGGAGACAGCTCATTGTCACCAAAAGATCCTAGCAGTTCACTAACCTAAGAACAACAGAAGGTCCAAATAAGAAGCAGCCATAAGAGGAGGTAAAAGGATATAAAATTGATTTACCATGGCAACATGCACATACCAAAATATCAGCTTTCTCAGGAGCATCCCAGTGACGCATATCGCAGGAAACTATGGTAACAATGCTTTCCCAGCCCTCTAGTTTGACTAAACTCTGCTCCAAAAAATGCCACAAGACTAGTAAAAGGGGTGCTGTAGAAGCAAATTATACAATATGTTATCTATTATATATAAGATATACACGGCACACAGAATGATCCAGCCACTCACATAATTCCAACAAATAATCTGATCCAATTTAAATGAGCAACCCAAATAAATTTATATTTACCCTCACTTTATCACCTATCAGGCTGAACCAAAATATTATATGAAACTTTCTTATATTTCCTAGCGGTTATCGCCTTGAAACCTTGTATTTCTGCATAGCCCTACCATATTAACATTGTTTGCAGTTCATACATTCCCAGCATGCTATCAAAGCTTAGGCAAGGTAAGCAGGCTGCAATACCAGAAGCGAGAGAGAGAAGAGCAACTCACATGTAGTGTAACAACTGCATTTGGATTTTTCTCCACAGCAAAAACTTTAAGCTTGCGTCCAGTTTCTTCTGCAGCCTACATAAGAGCAGCAGAAAAATAAAATTTCAATAAAACAATGTAATTTTCACCATGCAGAATGCAGTACAGAGACAAATAGTGTAGCCAAAACCAATCAAGCAGCAGTTAGAGAAATGTACCTGTAATGATGCCCTAACAAGAGGTCCACGTCCTGCTCCTACAACCATCAATACCTAGCCACATATGAAAAATACAATGATGTGAACCTCTGCTTCCCAAGCGCATTACATTTTATCAAATACCAAATGAGGTGCATAATGTACATATACAAACAAAATCAAAGAAAATACAAAATTCCAATGACTGGATCACTTACAGTGGTTATCATCAACGCCTTTTCATCAGGAACTCTGTCTTGCAAAGCTTTACAAATTGCCCTTTGGTACTGCAAATAATAGGAAAATGAATATTAATTCAAACGAATATATCATTAGTTGCTATTTTCTAGCAATCATATACCAGTACAACACACAACCACAGGACTGCTAACCAGATTACACAGTGAAAAGAATGAAACAAGATTGTGGCAAACAGAACTCACAATCAGTCATACCTGAATGTATTTCACTGCATCTTTCTCAAATGTCTCGTAGGTTTGAGCCTCAAGGTTATCCATGAGAGGCTGCATTTAATAAATAGATAACGCCCAGCTTGCAATTACTATAATGAGTACATAAAAAATTCCCACACGAGAATGACAATATACAGTTAACCATTTCAACAAGGAGAAAAATAGTGATTTAAATACTAATGAAAGACAATATCAGAAAATAAACAGTGGGTAGAAAAAACTTACTTGTAAGGGTGACTGTAAAAAATCCCTGTAACCAAGCTGGAGTACAAATTAAGATGGTCAAAAGAAAATTTATGACAAAGAAAGACATACCACCATTCTGTGTATGTAAGAGAGAGAGAGAGTAAACTACCTCAAATCGTTCTTGCTCAGGAAGTGGATCCATTCTTTGGTAAAGATAACCAACATAGTCCAAATATGACCTCAGTGGATGTCTCTGTACACCTGAATGGCAAGACTACTTAACAGCCATTTAAAAAATAATAAAGACATTCTACAGAAGATCATGGGTAGAAATCTTGATAAGCAAGATGACACATGAAGTCATAGACTACTACTCATAACACTAGTAAATCATTAGCAACTCAGAAAGAAACAGAATAAAATATCAATAATTTGTATTTTCCTTTCAAGAAATAATTACAAAAAAATTGCCAGCAGGATTCAGCATCAAAGAATTATTAATCATAGGTAGGTACTCACCATCAGAACTACTATCATTATGAATAGAAGCTAAATCTGTACTCCCCTTCTGAAGACTGTGTACTTGTTTTCCAGATATGACTATCTGAGAAAAGATATATTAGCGGACAGATATTAGAAAATTTAAAAAGATATGGAGTAGTTGTAAGATCTAAGAACTGCTGATTCGAACTTTTACTCAAAATTGGAAACAAAGACCAGATAAGTTTTAAAGAACTTATAAGTAGGGCTGTAAACGCATTGAGCTAAGCCAAGTATTAAAAGTTCAAGGTTGTTCATTTAATTTTCTTTCAAACACAAGCCAAGCACATTACCAAACTAGATTACATGTTCAAAAGCTTGGTTCATTTTCATATCAAGCAAGTATGAGCTTGTTCACAAGCTACTTAAGTTAATTAGATAGAATGATTTTCCATTATGACCTTATAAAAAATAGATTTACCAACCTTCTTTTGTTGAAAATTATATATAATCTTTATTACGAAATGGGTTATTTATGTTATCAATAAATTAAAAATAATAATTTGACATATTATAAACTTATTTAGAAACTTTAAAAATTCAATATCAAGTCTATACAAGTATCTTTTTATACATGTATGCATATAAACCTATAATCATATATATACTTGAATTGAGCCCCATACTAACAAACTTGTTTATGAGCACATTATTATGTTTGAACTCAGCTTGTTTGATAATCAGGCCTAAAGTTAGGCTTGAGCTTTGCTCATTTGCCAAATAAAAGAACAAAAACAAGCATTTTTTTAGCTGAGCCCAAGTGGTTTAACAGCTCGATTCATTTACAGCCCTACATATAAGTGGTATCCAAAAGGAAAATTATTCAAAGGAACATAACAAGAGTCAAGAAAATTTGAAATATGTTCTACATACCTGTATAGCATGGTTGAAAAACCCAGTAATTAGCTTCTGGTGGCGCTTCGACAAACATGGATAACCCCGTGCATTCGTTAGAAAAGACTGGCAAGGCAACAACATCAATGCATGTGAAGCAGCAAGCAGTATGCATAATCTTTAAAGGAAACCATAAAAAACCTTAAAGATATAATTACATCGGTATTAATAATAGCGGCTCTAACAGACTCTCCAAACCAACGACCAAGTGAGTTTGCTGAAGGTAGTGAACTCCTAATGAACAAGCAAATACAATAAATACTGAGAACAAAAACTGGTAATCTGGTTCAATGTCCTGAAAAGTAGCTTGACAGAAATACAACGGATCATAGACTTTTACTCACAAAACATCAAGGGCAATTGACAACTGACTGTGATGTTCACAAAGCATCCGAAATGAATTCCACAGCTCCCAGGAATCAACCTGTGTGGCATATAAATAAAGAGGTGAACAAAAACATAGTATGCATCTAAAACATCCATGTCTTTCAAATTTCTAATACCCTCAGGTCTCATGATGAGTCAAAATAAAAAGCTCATTGTTAGGTAAGTCAATCATCATTCTCAGCTCTTTTTCAAATATTCACCCGATATGAAATAGTCATCAAAATCACCAAAAGGGGACCAAAATATAGCCTCATAATGCTCATAAGAATCTAAGAAGGTCAAAAAAGAACACAAGCCGAATGGGATAGAATCAATCATCCACACAAAGGGGGAAAAGAGTAGGAAAGAAAGAACCTCAAGTTCATGCAGAGGACATTATACAGATTTAAAAGTTATTCTACTCTGCTCAGTCCAAGCAAACAAACATTTTTTTCATATAGCTAGCAGGGGAGGGGTTGGAGGTGTTCAAAAGATAGAGATGGGGCACCACAAAGATGCCATTACCACTAGACTATGAACTTAAACACCCCCCCCCCCCCAAAAAAAATAAAAAAATAGAAGCCAACATAAGCACAAAGCAGGCTCTAAAAAAAAGACACGTCTCTTTATTTTCTTTTCAATGGTACACTTGCAGATGCACCCAATCAGAACTTCACACTCCATCCTATACTTACAAGGATGGAGGTACCATTTGAGCTAGAGCTAATTTACCAAAAGAAAACTCTCTTTACTTCCAAACACAAATCATCCCAAAAAGCACACAAATGATCCACATATGACTTGACAAATTAAAAAAAATACAAAAGTACTTCCTTCCAAATGATCCACATAAGGCACAACAGAACCACATTCCAAACTCTATATAATGGAGGCAGATGATGTGGTTACTAAGTTTTTTTAAATTCTTCTTCCTCATGACTTTACCCAACAAATTTAGATATATAAGGGAAAACATTCCATGATAATAGAGATGGTATAATTAATCAACAGTAAAACTTAACTGGTTGAGAGCCAATAATTTTTTTTTTTTATGGATTCTTCCCTCCATCCCACAATGATAACCTAAGCTTAATGGATTGTCCTAAAATAAAATAAAAAACTCTCTTAAAGTGGAAGTTCAATTTCCTTTATAACCTTCAACTTTTTCTTATCAAAAACCTTTCCACCTTTAATATGAGATAAAGAACATTATAGGTTGACACTATGTTTTTAATTTTTCGTTGATAATCATGCCATTTCAAAAGACTCATGTGGAACAGAGAAAGCATTTTCACTTTCAAGAAAATCAGAAAGTGCATAGCGCCTTGCATTTTGAAAAAAAGCATGCACCTTTTGCACTTTAGGTGCCCTTAATAATATGCGCTTCACTTTAGGGGTAGGGGTAAGAAGCGCTTTTCTTCTGGCACTTTACAGTATGCACTTTTCTTCTGGCACATTTTTATTGACAGCGGACTATTTACTAAAGAGTTTGATTTGATGACCAAGTATACAAATTAGCCAAAGAGAAAGGGGAAGGGTTGAGGCAAGAAAGAGTTTCAAGAAGCTGGAAACATATTCATATTTTTTACCCCATAAAAAAAAAAAATTTCTAGTTTTACTATTAATTTGGGTTGATAAATGCGTAAAACAGAGATCATCCAAAGGTAAGAATTAAGTGCAGTTGGAGAGGACTACTCACCAAATTATTAGAGTCTACATCCATAGAGTCATCATCAGTCTTCAACAAAGGAATCCTAAGCCACAACTTTTAAGAGGAAGCAATAATAACAGAGAAATAATGAGATAGAAAGAAACTTTATAAGGCCAAAAGAAAAAATGTATATTATAAATAAATTTGGATTAAGAGTGGCACCTGCATATTGTTTAGGCCCTGTAATATCTGATTCACACACCTAGCATAATTCGCACAGGATGTTCCCTTGGGAGTAGGAAGAAGGCATGCCTGCAGCATATAAGTAAGCATTGAAAACTTTAGCTTTTAATCATAAAAGTAGATTTTTTTTTTTTTAAACAAGGACCACATCACATGTCAAAGCATAACACAACATCACATATTACTTTTTTGATAGGTAAAAAAGTAATAATATTGAATTTTATTTTTTTGTGATAAGCTACTGCAACCATATTGATTAATGCACATGTCTCAACCAAATGGGATTGTATTAAGGTACCTTTATATGGTCATGGACATCATCATCTAGCACTATATCAGGTACCTAAACATCCCACAGCTAGGAAGTATTTTGGGTTTAGAATTAGTCAAGCAAGACAGTTTTTTGGGGAGGAGAGAATAGTTTTAAAGCTAGCCATGTTCATTGAAGTGCATCAGAACATAAAATAATCAACATGATGCAAACCTGGAGGGAGAGATGAGAAGCCCAAGCTATTTCTTGCTTTAGAGTGGTTTCAGAATCCACTCGAACGATCTCATCATCCGAGTCCAAGTCAATCCATGAGCTAATTTTTCCTGAAAAAAGTTAAGAGCCCACTTACTGAGGGAGTCCAAGTTTTAAAATGCCAAATGGTTACAACAAAAACTATAAAACCATGCAGTGTCCATACCAACATTTCTTGGTGAAGGCTTCAAATGCCAAAATTAAGGCTCGTTAACCTACTCTCTAAAAAGTTCAATTAATAAACTGAAAACTGAATATCCATGGTAAAGGCATAAAATAAACAGAGATCAAAATATTGTCTTAAACAGCCCAGATGTCATTCAGCACCCAATAAACTCCATCTAAGTAGTAACAACTCATTCCTGAATTATTTAGCTATCTAAAGGATAGTGTACTGAATACAAACACAAGTACATTGACACTACTCGAATGCTTTGGAAAACACTCCAATGTATTCCCATTGATAATTAAGAATGTACATAAGTCCATTAGTTCAGCATGATCTAGAAAATGGCAGAGCGCCAGATCCACCTAGCCACCAAAATAAATAAAAAAATATAAGATCTGTCAAAGCCCATTCCAGTCTCGCAAATATCAGGAGGCAACTCAAATAAGAAGAATACAACAAACAATTTGAAATTTAATGGGAAAAAGGATGATGTCAAACCAACCATGAGGAAACGGTAAATTTTCAAGTAGTCTAGAACATTCATACCCACTACATGACTACTCCATTGGGATGGGCTCAAAACCAAGTCTGACCCAGCAAATGGCAGAGCACCAGATCCACCACTGTCTTTTTGCATTAAGCTCGGCCGATAAGCAGGATCCATCTACATCATGATGTCATATAAATATCTAGGCATTGGGTATTCAATATACAAGAAAATGTGTCTTTTATTCCTAGCACAAAATAAAGTTTGACTAATAATGATTTGAACTTTGATCAAATATAAGTATGTGTGTGATCTAAATGCAACAGGAGTAAAACTGACTATTGTAACACCCAGAAATAACACTTAGGCTTTAGCACAATCCACATTTATTGAAAACAATTGTTGGAATACATTTCCAACCCATGCCTGTCTTGTTCACCAAATAGCAACCAAAACAGAATACGCAGTACTCAAGGTAGTCAAAGGCAAAAGGCGACCTTAAGGCGCCAAGGTCTTGTATCGCCCGAGGCGTGAGGCGACAAAAAGGTGCTAGCCCGAGTAAAGCAAGGCGCCAAATTCTTATTATATTTATTATACATATAGAAATTAAATCATATGTACATAGTGTATTATAATATTATAATTAAGTGTTTTTTAATGTGTAGCATGAAGAAATTAGGTCTATCATATTATTTCAAAATATGATTAACATGGTTTAGGCTCTATTAGTTAGTTCTAACAATACGTTTTACAATAAGCTTCTATATAACAATAAGACTTACAAAACAAAATTTTAAATTAATTTAACTAACAATAGATTTTATAACAGGCCTTTTGAAATTTATAGTCTAAAAATAGGTTTCACAACAAACTTCTATAAAAAAAAAAAAAAAATTAAAAAAATTAAAAATTAAAAAATAAAACTTGGGGCTCTCGCCTAAGCACCTTTTTCATGGCTTAAGGTGGTCGCCTTGCTCGCCTAGGCTCTAAAGGTAAGCGCCTCACTAAAGGCACCTCGCCTTAGAGCCTTTGAGGCGCCTTAGTGGCACCTCACCACGCCTTGGCACCTAGGCAAGCGCCCGGCTCGCCTTTGACTACACTGACAGTACTTAAAATTACAGTTTCTTGATAGTTTCTCTTTAAAATGAGATATGGGTCGCCAACCCCATGGAACTAAGGCTTTGTTGTTGGATATGGTTGCTATCAAACATTCAATTTAAACACTTATTCATGCATGGTCATAATAACAAGTTACACCAAATGTAACTTAGAACCCACCCTCCAAAACCAAAATACACATCACTATAACAAAAAATTTCTAGACTTTGCTCAGGGCAAGATACATTCATAAATAAACCATGAATGATCCTTATTTTTTATTGGTAAGTTTACCCAATGGATTTTGAACCCATGCCCTTACCCTCTACATTTTTCTTATGGGGGAAGGAGGTGCCTTTTGAGCTAGTACTTATTGGATTTACCATGAACGACCCTTACATCAGCAGATAAGTTAAAGATGTATTTGAGCAGCACAGAGCTAACTTATGCATAGAGAGAAAAATATAGGAAATGAAAATGAAATATGAGACAAAGAAGATGTGCTAGGAGTGTGAGATATACGGATGGGGAATTAGCAGCCAAAAAACCATTCAGAATTACAAAGGACAGCTAAATTGATTACCAGGATCAAGCAAGGCTAATGTGGTAGACAAATAGAAGATGAAAAATGAAAACTCCAAACATTTATGTCCCCTTTTACAGAACTAAATTAGACTTGGAGGGCAGGTGGGGGCAGGGGGAGTTAAGTGCATTGATTATTATTCATCTGGGAGTAAATAGTTGTCAAAACCATACACCCACAAATATTTAGAATTTTGTCCACTGACAGTTTAACAAATGTGGACCATTTCTGATACAGTAGGAATTACTATAATACATGAAGAACTTTTTGCATTAAACAAATCATAGCATAAGAACAGCCATACAACAGAACTACATTACTGTTAAAAACCATAGAATGTAGTTAATAGCCTATGTGAAACCAGAGTCTTACTTCAACAAGATGCTAGCAACACATTACTATAGGTGAGCATGCTACCATTCACATATTTGGCCAATATGTTACTGGCTAACTAGTCACTAGAATAAGTGTTATACAGCAATCAACTTCTACTATGAATTTTTGTATCAAACTAAGTATTGCTCCAATCATGCAAAGCATCGAGAAATACACTGATAATTATATTAAATTCATGACAAAAAAAATTTAAAAGGAGTAAATCTTAGGTACTATTTGTATCTGGCTGGCTATATAAACCAGCTCAAATACCATTACATTATTAATAACCAGTCAAAAGCATCAGATACTGCACAGTGAAAATGGTTAACATGTGTTTTCTGGGAAAACAGTACTAACAGATAAAGGGTTCCAAAGAAGCCATAGCACAATTATTACACATATAAGAATGTAGTTGAAAGCCAAAAGGTGAAACCAGACTTTTGCTTCACCGTCTAAGGCCACCAACACAGTACTATTGGTGAGCTTACTGACCATTCACATAAAATAAGAGCCATTTGGCTATATGTGATTGGCTAATTAGCCACCGGAAGCAAATAAAATATCCGAGTCCTCATTAAATAACTAAACATGCACAACATGATCATCACACAAAGAATGACGTAAAATATGATTTTTTATGTTGTCGCCTTGGGTAACAATTTTGGGCAATAGGACATCTTTGGTTCAGTACAATTGCAAAGAAATAATGCTACATCCACAATAATTTTCACAACATTCTTCTCAACAACTGAGTCGAAAGGCTTTTAGTGGTTTTCATCTGGGCCCACCACTGAAATCACACATTCAGCCAATATGTGGCTGGCTAACTAGCCAATAGAATTAATGTTAAACAACAATCAACTTCTACTATGAATTTTTGTATCAAACAAAATATTGCTCCAATCATGCAAAGCATTGGGAAATACACTGCTAATTATTTTAAATTCGTGATAAAAAAAGGAGTAAATATTAGGTACTATTGGTATCTGGCTGGCTACATAAACCAGTTCAAATACCATTACATTATTAATAACCAGTCAAAAGCATCAGATACTGCATGGTGAAAATGGCTAACATGTATTTTCCGGGAAGACAGTACTAACAGATGAAGGGTTTCAAAGAAGCCATAGCACGATTATTACACATATAAGAATGTAGTTGAAAGCCAAAAGGTGAAACCAGACTTTTGCTTCACCGTCTAAGGCCACCAACACAGTATTATTGGTGAGCTTACTGACCATTCACATAAAATAACAGCCATACGACTATATGTGATTGGCTAATTAGCCACCGGAAGCAAATAAATCATCCAAGTCCTCATTAAATAACCAAACATGGACAACATGATCATCACACAAAGAATGATGTACAATATGATCTTTTTATGTTGTCGACTTGGGTAACAAGTTCAGTCGATAAGACATCTTCGGTTCAGTACAATTGCAAAGGAATAATGCTATATCTACAATAATTATCAAAACATTCTTCTCAACAGTTGAGTTGGAAAGCTTTTAGTGGCTCTCATCTAGGCCCACCACCTACCGGCCAATATGCGACTGGCTAACTAGCCACTGGAATTAATTTTAAACAGCAATCAACTTGTACCATGAATTTTTGTATCAAACTAAGTATTGCTCCAATCATGCAAAGCATTGAGAAATACACTGCTAATTATTTTAAATTCATGACAAAAAAAAGGAGTAAATCTTAGGAACTATAGGCATCTCGCTGGCTATATAAACCAGTTAAAAAAACCATCACAATATTAATAACCTGTCAAAAGCATCAGATACTGCAGAATGAAAATAGTTAACATGTATTTTCCAGGAAGACATTACTAACAGATGATGGGTTTTAAAGAAGCCATAGCACAATTATTACACATATAAGAATGTACTTGAAAACCAAAAGGTGAAACCAGAATTTTGCTTCACCGTCTAAGGCCACCAACACAGTACTGTTGGTGAGCTTACTGACCATTCACATAAAACAACAGCCATGCGGCTATATGTGATTGGCTAATTAGCCACCGGAAGCAAATAAAACATCCAAGACCTCGTTAAATTACTAAGCATGCACAACATGATCATCACACAATGAATGATAAACAATATGATCTTTTTATGTTGTCGCCTTGGGTAGCAATTTTGGGCAATAAGACATTGTTGGTTCAGTTCAATTGCGTAGGCATAATGCTATACACACAAAAAATTTCACAACATTTTTCACTTTGGCAAAGCTTTTACTAGTTCTCATCTGGACCCGACATCAACATTCAGTGCCTTATGACACAGTTGCTCATTATGAAACCCATCAACCAATTCAGTTTAATAAACCTTTCTTCCTCACTACCACACACATTGCTAACTACTCATACCCAAAAACATAGCCAAAAGTAGAAATCCATATAAATGTAGTTACCAACCCTAAAGTGAAACTCTATAGTTCAGCAGCTTCACTATCAAAAGGCCACTAACAAAAAGTTACTTTAGGTGAGCTTACTGACCATTCACACAAAAAAAAAAAGTTTTGCAGCCATTAAAGCTGGTATGTGACTGGCTAATTGGCCACCATAACACAAAACACACGTAATACTTCGAATCGAAACGATTGAAAAAGAAAATGGGCGATTATACGAACCAGAGTAGCGACGACGAAGTCGAAGCCAGCGGAAGCGAGATTGTGAGACAAGAGCTGAGGCATGTCATCGTTGAACTCCGTCTCTACACCGCAGTAGCGGGATTCCTTGTCCCCTGACCTTTCACCTAGCGGCATTTTCTTTGGGTTTGAATCAGACAGACACAGATTCTTGAAAAGGAAATGTGAAAGAGAAAGAAAGAAAGAAAGAAAGAAAAGGTGAGAGAGGGTTTTGGTAAGGGTTTTTGATTGGTTGTATAAATAAGCGCCTGAAAGCTAGGGTTTTTTTTGTATAGGCGGGTTTCAGTTTCACCCAATTTGGTCACTTTTCCGGGTCGGGTTGAAGCTCGGCCCAATTAATTCGCAAATGGATAATGGCATGGATTGCTTTCTTAATTTCTTTGGTGGTGGTGGTTTTTTTTTTTTTTTTTTTTTTTTTATTAATTTTTATTTTGGTAAACATTTGTTGACCTCACTTGCCGGTCATAGTTGGTTTTCAAAATCTACGACCGGATGCTAAGAATAAGTTATAGAAAATGATCAAAAATCTTGTAATTCAACTCATTAGTATCTTTTAATGTTTTAAAAATGAATCAAATCTTCTTTTTGCTTCTCCTTGGTTTGCAAAGGGAAGAGAAATAAATTTATAACCAATAAGCAAAATAAAATAAATAAATAGATGCATTTGAAATGAGTTTGGATTCATTAAATATATGTGGAATAAATTTAGATTAAATTGCTAAAATTTAATAGAATTTGGCATGAGTTTGAGATCTATATTTTTAATAAATTCATAATTAGAATAGACACTTTCAACCCAAATCTTTATTTTTTTATTCTTAAGTAAGTACACTGAAATTGACAAAAATAGACTAAATTGGATTGAAATGAACTAAATTAACTAAAATAGACTAAAGAAAACCGAAATGCACCGTTGATGTGACTCAACAGGTTCGTAACAACAATAAATAATACATTTTAGTTTTTAGATATTATATAAATACAGATTTGTTGGAAAGAGTTGCATTCTTATTAGAAATTATAAAACATTCCCTTTTATATGCTCTAATTATAGCTCATACATTTTTTGAAAGAGCATACATCTAATGACTCCCTAAAATTTTGTATAAAAAAGAAAAGAAAAGAAAGAGACCCCATAACAACTGTAAAAACTAAGAAAATGAAAAAGAAGACCTACTAGTGAGATAAATGATTTTCTCTCAATTAGCCCAAATTGCCTATAACATGAAAAAACATTCAATTAGGGAAGAACTTGAAAGAAATTATCTATTCTCCTTTATAAGGTAAATAAGTGATTGTCATCAAAAACCTATTATATTATTCAGTTCTTTTATGGCTTGTTTGAATTGAGGGAAGTAAAGTAGAGTTAGCCAAAAATTAGATCTTATGAAGGAAAACATGTGCTCAAATATATCATCCCTCACTTATTGGAAGGAAAAAAAAAAGGGTCTTTTACTAGTGCTCTGCTTGAAAATAAAAGAATTGAGTTTCTGAGACTCCATTTTGTTGTTGAGTGATTGTCATTTCATGATTAAATCTAAGGGAAAAATAGACAAGTTGGTCAAGAAACTATACTTTTTATTTTTATTTATTTTTATATAAGATAGAAATTATACTCTAACCTCATCTAAGTATAAACATGTGTGAAGCTCCCTCCTAGAAACTTAAACCCCGGCCATTGTCCTCCTACACTCCACAAGTACTTATCCTTATGAAGTAACCATCGCACCAAAGGTGTGCGATCGTGGTCAAGAAACTATACTGAGATGGGTGTCTTAGCAACAAAAATAAACTTTAGTTAAGGGTCACTAGTATGAATATTATTAAACCCATAAATGTAGAAGTAATATACCAAGAACTTGGGCTAAAAGTGCCCCACCATAAGAGGAAAGCCATAATTTGAAACGGAGGATTTCCTCGACCTCCCTGAGCAGCCTATTTCCAACGCTACCAAATGAAGGCAAAAAATTAAGGAGCTATTCGGTAGGGTGTTTCGAGCAACAGTTTTCAGTGTTTAAATAACATTACACGTATTTTTATGTACTTTTTTACCCACACGTATTACCAAACGGCCTCTAAAACACTCAAAGTTGGAATCAATAATCATAATATTTCATATTTTTCCAACAGCTTCACTTTTCAGTTGATATAGCGAGCAGAAAATTTCAAACTTGGGAGAAATAAGAAGAAATGATAGTTTCCACCTAATTAACCATTATGCGTTCTAGTGCTACAAAGTAGATGCCAATCCACAACTATAGATCGAAAACATGAAAGAGAACAGAACTATTATGAACAATAGTTAGTTATTTACAATCAAGCTCCAATCCCATAAAGTTGTTAAATGACAAACTGATTATTATATGCATCAAATGGAGAAGCCTAAACCCAAAGAGCAGGCTGGCTTACACAATACTTCACGCTGTGCCCTTTGCAGCTTCATGACCCACACGATCCTTTTCATTTTCTTCAAGGTAGTCCTCTCGAGCATTGTCAGCTAACATAAGGGCGACCAACCAGAGCAGGGATGAATCAAGGGATAAAAAAGCACCACCGCCAAGGAGACCAGTCTTGGCAGTTGGGCAATCTGTGTTGAGATTGCGATGAACATTGCGTGACAGGTGAAGCTGCTCTGTGATTGTTGGCCATAAGAGCAGTGCTCCAGCTAAGCCAGCAGTAAATCTGTGAATTTTTACCACCACCATTTAAGAAAAGAGGGAGAGATAGAAATCAGTTCCATATAAAACTACCTTGGTTGCAAGAAATTTGATAAGATGCATCAAACATATAATGTAGTAGCAGTACTATTTGATGTAAACTACTTTATCCAATATTTAAAGGTAGACTATGTAGATAGGGTGCTGGAGAAAAGGATACTGTATTTTGTTTAATAAAAAATAGCATCTCAAATACGATGAAGTATTAAATCTGGAGTCCCAAGAATATCTTTAAAAATATCCCTACCAGCCTATGATCACACTAAACAAACCTAATATAGTCACTACCAGGATAGTGAACTGATCAATAGGTGAGTCAACTGACATTAATTTTGCTGGTAGGCTACCAGTCAGACCATCTAATATTAGACAATTACTTAATATACATTTGACAAAAAATGGACATGAGACTACAATAATAAACGTGTAGTTGTAACCAATAACTATTGATAGTAAAATGGTGAGTGAGGGAAATGTTAGACAAAGAGGCTTACTGGCTTCCAGATAAAAGTGATAAGATTGAAAAACACAATTATTGACTCATATGAAAAAGGCAGCGGATACAAGTCAACTGAAGGTTAGATTTCCCAATGGTTTAATCCAATCAGCAGAGCAGCTGGGTGACTGGTTCATCAGTCCAAGCACCTTGTCTGGTTCTGTTTTCACAACAGTGAATTGAATGGCAGTAATTTTTACTTTCTTAAGTTATATATTTTCTTTATACTAATGGAAAGATAGAGTGTCTCCAAGACATCAGATAAATCCAGATTTACTGCAAGAAGCTAGCCTCCAAACTAAAATGGCAAACAAAAAGAAAGAGGCAGAGACAGCCCTCTCATCCAACCCAGTATTGGGAATGTTTTGGATCTCCTCTCTTATACAATTTGGTGAGGGGGAACGGATGCCTTCCCCACAAAGTCTTAATAGTTACAGGCTGCAAAGACATATTAAAATGACCACAACATATGGAAGACAGGTATTGTTAACTTTCATAACCTTCCTTACCAATATAATAGCAAAAGCCTACCACTACTGCTTGTTGAATCTGACACTGATGGACTCGCAAAATTAAATGACCATCTATGTACACATTGGATAATATACCTCAGTTTCCTAGGTCAGCTTTAATTACAATAAATTTCTACTACAGTACCTCCTTTTGAGGTTCAAATTTACTAATAGTTCTGCTGAAGTGTAGCTTTTTCTTTTTTAAAAAGGTCCAAACAAAATACCTTTTAATTCAATTACTTAGTCTACTGGCTGAAAAAGTATCCAATTTGACCCAATAAATATGTTTATGTTTGACTAATGAGTTATAGCTCAATTGTCATTCCCATCTCCCATAATAATAGGATGGTGGGCGAGGTTGTGGGTTCAAGACCCATTGAGTGTGTGTAACTAACCAATAAAAACATCTTGGTGTGTTTGTGAGCACATGACTGTCTGTTAAGGATGACAAATCAGCATGATAATGCTTTGTCTAATGTGGGAGAGAGAACCGAGAAAAGTATGCTTACATGGCAATGTTGAAGAATACCACAAAACTGGTGCTTCTAAACAAAGCACCTTGTGGAACAGATTGTCCTTTGTAAGGATAGAACAGGGAGAAATACCCAACCACAGTAGTTGCAATGAGAAATGCTGCAGACAAATACCCCAAAACCACAGTTGGATCAGATGGATACTTGCAGATAACAACATCTTTCCCTTGGATTGGAGTTCCAGCTGCTGGCTGTAGACACCAGAGAGAATGAGATAAAGAATTAGACCGTAAACAAAGGGGAAAATAGCCATTAAAAAAATGAAGACTATTTAGCTTTAATGGACAAAATCAAATCAAAAGAATAAGTAACTAAGGTCAGAGCTAGTTGTGATCCACTTCTTTCACTCCTCTGAAATGTACTTTACAGTGTTCCTCTAACAGAAATAGAGAAAAAAAATAAAATAAATAAGGAGGGCATATGGATCTACAAGGTAGGAATTATCAAAATTGGATTTGTGGTATAAGAGAAGCAAAAAGCAATAAAAAAATCTTGCTGTATAGCCATATGCTTGAACAAACACGGAGACAGTAAACCATGGACAATAGAAAGATCATATATCAATGTTATAGAAAACTATCGCTTTTACTGTGATACAAATGTCTCTCACTGTGCTCCTGACAACGTCACAGACACTTAAGGAATACAACTTCCTGTCAACCCATGTAAGATTTGGATACTAATAAAGAATGATCCTTTATAAACCTAAGCAAAGTTCATGATTAATTGATTACGATTTTTCACCAGGTTTGTCAAGACACGTATACAAAGTAATTTATTTCCATAATTGTTTTACAGCTATCAATGATTTTTATAAATGCAAACCTATTGCCCTATTCCTTCACAACATAAAAGAAATTTCACATTAGTAAAGTTGAAAAGACCTTTCTACAACCTTATCTTCTGTCATAGTCAGGCTCATGTGAAAGCGGTGTTAGTGGTAATACACCTAAGCAAGTTGTGAAAAATGTTGTGAATTTATGTGTGTCTATGAAGTTATTTTACGGGAGGGGAAAAAAACTGTATACCACCCAAGGAACTTACATTAAATGTATTCGGGTAGAACTGCTAAGTAGATCACTTCCATATACTAGAATGTTTTTCATCTTGGAAATTTCTACTGCAGGTGTTGTTTTTACATTGTGGAATGCAAAATTATGAAGGTAGACTACAAATCAAGAAGATAATTTTACTGCGACACTCAAGCAGTTGATTAAAACTAATGAATTTCCTTAGGAGGACACCAAAGTATCCATCAAATCCATTGATGAGCACACCACAGTTGAAAACTTAATGGAATGATGAATGGCTTGGATACCATATGTCACTGTCTGAGTTATCTTTATACATAGACAAAGTGATCAAACAAGTTTCATTTTACAGAAAAATAACTAACGTACATTAATAACAAAAAAATATTTGGGAGAGCAGTGAAAGAATAAATCCTCCTACACTACACTACACATCATTCATTTTATTTTGTTTTATTTTTACCTTCTTGTTTTCAGCAATGACACCAATTATGAAGGAAATTATACCAAGTAATGCTACCATCGTAGCCATGAGTCTCACAGTAACAGCCATTGTCCCCAACAAAAAATTTTACTGACTCCCTGAAAACCAAAAAATTGTGAAAACATAACAATAAAAATAATACAAATATTATGTGTTTTCAGGAGAAAATTAAAATAAAAGAATTTTAACACATGGGATTCTTAAAAATATCAAAAGATACCTAAACTTAAAAGTTGACCTATAATTTATCCAAAAAAAAACGTTGACCTATAATTTGTGAAATTGGTAACAGAGTTATCCAGTTTAGATTAGGTAGTTACAGTGTATCCTCTCCATATACAAATCTCACGTAGCAGTCTGTAGTAGTACACTGTTTTATCCCGAAAATAAAATCTAATATGTTGATGGGTTACATGCTAAAAAAACAAGTGACCCCTACTTTTATTTATTTCCTAGGAAAACAGTTTCACAAGGAAATTTCTTTTCTCGAGAAAAAAAAGATAAGAAATTCACACCTGAAGAGATACCTCTTCTCAGCATGAAATAACTACTTAAAAAGATCAGAGCTTTAAAAAAAGAAAAGAAAAAAAGAACATACATACATACATATATAAAGAAGTGGATTATAATTATATACCTGTATGAATGGAAAGAGGAGGATCTCAAAACTGATTCATAGATGAACTGCTCTGAATCAATTTAAGAAAGAGAGCGGTTCTTGACTGTTTGTGTGTGCGAGTCTCTCTCTTTGTATATTTATATTTTGTTGTGAGAGTGAGTCACAAAGCTAAAAGAGACTTTCAAAAGGAGATAGATAAGAAAGAAAGTAAGGTGGGTTTGAGTTTGTTTGTTGTTTGTTTGTGAGATAGATTCAAAAGTCTCCCTGGAATCTCTCCTTATCTGGCGGTGGAAAAGTGGAGAACTTAGGAAGGACTCTTTTCGTTCAGTAATTATGGTATGTGGTAAGCACTTTTGCACTTCACGCGGAAAAGTATTCTCGGTGGGTCACTCATTACCCAACTCTTTTATTTGAGTCCAAATCCTCTATCTCATCAATTGTGCTTCACTTCATCCTCCATCAATAAAATTTGAACAATCAACCTTTTTCATTAAATGAGATATCTTATTAAATGAGACAACTAGCCCCTCTTATTAAAGTCAGAGTTATCTCATTTAATGAGACAGGTTAGTTGTCCAAGTTTTATTGGTGGAGCATGAAGTGAAGCACAATTGATGAGACAGAAGATTTGGACTCCTTTTATTTTTATCCATATATGTTTCTCCAAAAAAAAAAAAAAAGTTTTCTGCGGTTTTGTGTTTCCTGCGGTTTTTTTTTTTTTTTTGGTTCAGCCCGCAAGAGTTGACCATTTAATGGTAAACAGTATTTTATTGCATTGTTTATGAATCTCACAAATTATATTTTTTAATTATATTTTTTTATTAAAAATAAGTTATACAATATTATTTATATATTTAAAAATTATTTTATTACAGTGCTTTCAATTTTTAATTTCAATAAAATAAGTTTTATCCAAACGAATCCATATATCCTGTAAAAGCTAAAAAGTGCACTTTTGTGCCGTACCAAGTTTTTTTTTCTAAGATTACTTCAATTTCTTCATGTGTTTTTTTAAAGTTTTTTTTTTTTTTTTAAATTAGTTACAGAATTTAGTTAAATTTTTTAAGTGTTGTACATTAGTTTCTCAAAAAAAAAAAAGTGTTGTACATTAATTTTTTTAATTAAATTCAAATATTATTTTTATGTTAAGGACACATAAGAGGTCGTACCCAATTATACTACAAAACTCTTTTATATTAAGTTTGCCAATATTTTCTTAAATTATAGTTGACTTTTTTTTTCAAGCTTAAAGAGTGTCGTTGACAATAATTAAAAAAGTGGGCGAAATATTTAAAGAGGGAATATATGGGAAAGTAATATTTGAAGCGTGAGTATTATTGGTCGAAGTACAACGGCAGGAAGCACGCATCTTATAATGAGTCTAAATCTTATATCCTACTTTTCTTGTTTTACTATATACTCTACAAATAAAAACATGCCATATGTCCATCTATTTTATTAAATGTTAAATTTATATCTTCTATTATTTCAATTATCTAAATTAAATAAATAAATAAAAACCTATCATATTCCTATTGCCCGAAAACCACCTTTGTCGGCTGCCAAGAGATAAGAGATAAGTTTAATCTCTTCTATATGATTACACAAAAAGATAGTAATTTGTCGGAGTAATTCTTTTATCACCATTCTATTTTGTATCAATATACTTCTTCCTTGGCCTAAAACAATATGAACCAGTACCTTGGGTTCGAAACAGTCCAACCATGATCTCCATGACTCACATGCAAAGATCATCTTGTAATCTCCCCGAACCATTCATTGCAACCATCTACAATAACATTGACCCAACCAAACAACACCATGGGTGGCTACCAAGGGCGGAGGGAGGGGGGGGCGAGGTGGGGCACCTGCCCCCCCTGAACTTTCAAATGTTTTGACCCCCCCCCCCCCTCTTCTACACAAAAGACCAAAAAAAAAAAAAAAAATCCCAATTAAGTGAATTCACGTTACCTTTTCAACTTTTCTAATAGTAGTAGACTTCTACTCCTAGTACAATTCTATATATAAAATTAATAGATCCCACTTAGTAAACTTGATAGACTAGATAAAGCCACCTGTAGAATTTTTTTATGTGTCAAGTTTCTTTCTTGGATAACTAACTTGAGATATACATCCATGACATGCAATCCACTGAAGAGTTTTCAGCAGTTAAAAGAATTGGATAGCTTGCTAAAAAGATGGTAGAAAT
Organism: Quercus variabilis; assembly: GCA_030445155.1. Taxonomy (NCBI): domain Eukaryota; kingdom Viridiplantae; phylum Streptophyta; class Magnoliopsida; order Fagales; family Fagaceae; genus Quercus; species Quercus variabilis. The sequence goes on along the minus strand of CP129456.1, from coordinate 22,108,718 downwards.
GAAAAAGAATGTTTCATATCCATTGGTTTACTCATTAGTGACTTTGGTATTGATCTTACTAGTTACAATAGCTACTATTAAAAGAGCTTTTTCAGTAATAAACATAATTAAAAACCAATTATGCAATCAAATAGGAGATCAATGATGAATGATTGCTTAGTCACATATATTGAGAAAAATATATTTAAGACTATTGAGTGTGAATAAATCATGCAGCGATTTCAAAATATAAAAAATCACCAAGGGCAATTGAGTAAAATAAGCTAGATGTGAAAAAATAAATTTAAGTTTACATTTTATGTTAGATTCTGTATAACAATTACGTTATCATATAGTTGTTTACTTATTTTGTTATTAATATCGATTAATTTTTTTTAGATTAAGTTTTACTTCCAATCTTGTCTTTTAATCTTGCCCCCCCTGACCTAAATTCCTGGCTCCGCCACTGGTGGCTACCGTATCAAGGCCATATATTTTTGGTTGGTAAACTTGTTTTGCTCTAGTTGCCATCTTCTTCGTGGGTTTGGGAGGGATGAAAGTGGAAGAGTGATGAGTTTCGTTAGAGGCATTAGGCTTAGTGGCAGTGGTTGGTCGTGACCGTAGTGACTTCTGGCGAAGGTGGTGGTGAGGCAGAGGGAATATGATGGGTTATCTATTTGTTTATTTTAGAAAATTGAAATAATAAAAGCCATAAATTTAGAATTTAATAAAATAGATGGACATGTGTCATGTTTTTATTTGTGGAGTATATAGTATAGTGGAAAGAGTAAGATTTGGACTCATAAGCTTCACCAAATTGTAGAAATTTTTTGAGATTTAAAAAAAAAAAAAAAAAAAAAGATACAATTTTTGTTCGCATCTTCTTCTCCTATAATTTTTAAGTTGATAGAAATCTTAATTTGATTACAATTCAAATTCTTCATCTAATCCTTTTATTATTAATTTATTTGATACTATTTACTTTTACTTAAATTATATTACTACACATTCATAAGGAAAAAAAAAAAAAAAAAACAGCAATACTTCATACCGATTTACCAAACTTGTTTTTGGATAAACTAAAAAAAAAATTGTAAATAACATAATACTCTTTAAGTATTTGAGTTTAAAGTAAACACCTTCTCCTTCAAATTCTATATTTAATGAAGGAGTATACATATATACTTATACGTATATGACTTTTTTTTATTCCAATTTTTTATGGCATATAAACAATTACCAAACTGTTTAAGTAAACATCTTCTCCTTAAAATTCTATATATAATGAAGGAGTGTATATATATATATATATATATATACACACACACTTATATGTATATGACTTTTTTTTTTAATTCTACTTTTTTCGTGCGATAGCAACAAACACATTGATTAAATTAAAAAACTTAATTTCAATAAGATTTAAATTCTATATCAAATGGAATTCTACCTCTATATATAAGCTTACTCTAATATGTGAATGCTTAAATCCTATGACAACACAAGTATGCATTCTTTTTTCATTATTATTTTTTTCATTTTATTTAAGTTATTTTTCTTTAACTTCAAAAAAAATTGAATACAAACTTCTCACACAAGTACTTAAATTCTTGAATTCCACATTAGAAATTGATAGATAGATTAACCCAATTCATAAATTTAACTTTTGTACTCATTTGTTATCTTCTGCAATAATTAGTTCAAGTTTTTGTTACATACTCACACTTACTACACTTTCATCTCTCAAAGTGATAGAGGAAACAAATAGATATATTCTTCGTTCTTTTTCCACATTTGTATCTTAATTTATGATTTTTGTTAGTTTCTTACTTTTAAATTATGAATAAGTTTGACTATATTCTTTGTATTAAATTTTATGAATTAGCCTAAGAATTAAACGTTTACTGATGATACATAGTTTTATGACTTTATCAATAACTTTTTATTAACGTGATTTTAAAATATTTTGAACTGACAGTTAATTTAATTTATTAACATTATTTAAACTCCACTAAATTCTTTTCAAGGCATTGGTTTTTTTTTTTTTTTTTTAAATTCAAATTGATTTGCTAATTATTAACTGCTATGCATGTACTAACTTCTAACTACCAAACCAACAATTGAAATACCTAGATAGGGATAAAACGACACCACTACCACCACCGACCTACATGCAAGTATTTTTTACACTTTACATGCACTTAATTTGTCTTTCAAATCATATGTATAGTTAGTTTGGTTTGGTTGTGTATATTATAGTTGTTTGTCACGTATAGTTTTTGGGTTAAATAGTTGAACAATGTTGAAATAACAAAACTTGCAAGATTGAAAAGAATATTGATTATGAATGAACAATGATTTCTCTATTAGGAGTGCCATTACTTAGAGTTACAAACAATTTCATGATAAAGTTAGAATTAGAAAGACAGATCTATATTGTTCATATTTGAAAGTAAGTTCATAAATATATATTTTTGGCTTTTAAATAAAACTATTTTGTTGGATAAATCTGGTTTTGTATCTCATACAAAACACACGTAGCGGAAGCAACAAAAAACCAACGGATCTACATCAATCGCGAAAGATAAACATGTAACTATGAATTCTAGAATCAAAGAATAGAAAGCGTACCTTGATGCAGTGAATTTCAAAACCTTGACTTGAGAATACCTTTAATCTTCATCTCAATTTCACATGGTACCCAAGATGTGTGGTCTCTCAATTAGTCCTTTTGTACATAGACTCTCAAAAAAAAAAATCCTTCTTCTTCTCCTTGTGGAGAAAAATTGATTTCTATTTCTTTTCATCTTACGTACATTTCAAAACTATTCTCATAGTTTCTTTATTTAATAACACTTATTAAATAATGACTGATTTCTAATTGGGTTAGCCTTTTGGGCTTACCCAATTGAGTTTTAGTTTGTGACTTGAGATGGGACCAAAGGGACCAATAAGACACTAACTCCAATGGGCCTTAGGCTTTTCCGTCAACTTTTAACAAGTCCAAAGTTACCATTAATTATATTCAATACCACTATAAGAATATAATTGCACTCTAGGCCTTATCTATAAATTATATCCCAAGACTTTATTATACATTCAACCCTTTCATTAAAATATTCGTAGTAATACAAAATCATTAATATTGACTGCCACTTTGAAGATTACTACATTTTAATCCTTGCGTACCCGGTTTAATCTTTTATGTTATTCATTATATATTTATGAAATCCAATTCCATAAATATATACTTTAGTAACTCTTTACTAAAGTGGTTGGGCCCAACACTCTGAATAACCAAACCCATTAAACTTATATCAATGGAATATTTTATATTTCCGTTAAGAGATTATGAATTCTATCTTGAGAATATATGTTCCATCAACACTAAATGCGGCCGCCCAACATATTGAGGTTTTGACCATAACTTATAGATATCACTCTTGATATATCAAAGTAACCTATATCTCATGATCAGGTCCATTATTCTCTCAGGATTTAGAGTTGATGTAAATAAAAGTCGTGAGCTTTATTATTCATTTGACAGTCATTAGGAGAATAATAAATCTCACAGCGGTCCAGTTCAATATGTCTTAACTCTTAAAACATATCAACATACCAACTAGAAGTCTCCACTTCCATGATCAAGACAAATCATCTTAGTTGATTTGTTATAATCTTCGTAGATGAAATGTCCAATTTCATCACCGACTACGAACTAAAATTCTGAGTTTACAAAAAAACTTGTGATTTATATCTTCTATGACTAAATCACATAAATCACATACTATGCATCTCATGGACTAAGATAATGTCCCATTAGTTCATAAATAGTCTTAAATAATTAAACAACTTAATTATTCACGACATGCAAAGAAATTGGATTTTAGAGCACAAACTCTAACATATTTAACTTTTAATGTATAATGTTTTTGGAGTGATTATATTTATATATGGTTATCATAAGTGTTTTTGAAGTGATTATATTTATTTACATAAGATTATAATTATCTAATGGCTCTTTAGTCCTTCAACAACATTAGTTATATTTTTATTTTTAGACTTATGTATGTATCATTGAGTTGATGTTACACCAACTTATGTTTTTATTGGGGCATTTTGATTGGAAAAATATACATGCATATGTAACATGATTTTTACATTCAATTACAAAATAATAATTCATTTAGCTATTATTTATTTTAATAAAATTATTCGTTTTATGAGTTTATATCTAAAACCGTGCAATGCATGGATCTTAAACTAGTATTGTAGTAACACATTTATGCGTTGCACAAAGAATATAACCAGAGCATAATTTTTGTTTCAATTAGTAATATCTTTGTTTTCTATAAATATATATATATATATATATATATAAAAAGACGATAGATTATTTAACTGGGAGAATCCTATGTCAGGTGTAGATGGAGGTTGGTGTTGGCTGTTAATAGGAAACACTAATTGGAGTTGTAATATCCTTGAAATATTTATTGATCCTTAATAGGAAAGAGTAATATGATTTGGAATAAGAGTAATGTGTTGTTTTCTGGAAATTTTTTTTTTTTTTTTGCCCTAAATGGATTTGGCAGCAAGAATTTTTCATTTCTTTTTATTGTTTTAAGCTATTTGTAAGTAGTGATTTCACTCTTTTTTGTTAAATTATGTTATCAAGGGGCATTCTGGAGATTTAATATGACAAAAACACATATTTCTAACAAATTACACTTTTTATAAAAAAAATTAAATGTATCAAAAATTGGTCAAAATAGGGGATAGTTCGCTAATTTACAATAAATCAAGTAAGAGACATTAGTCTATTTTGAAGTTTACGCAAGAATTGAAGTGTATCCCATAGTTAAGGATGATAAAGTGACTTAGCACACAAATTACTCTTATTTTGAAACTCAATGTAGCATAAAAATTAAACCTGGTCTGTTGTAAATTGAAATAATACCATTCCACATTCCATTCGAGCTGTATGTATAAATATTTTTTGGTGGGAGGAGCAAAGAAGAAGTGAAGAACAATATTCAAAAGCAGTGAAAACAAAATAAGCAAAAAGAAAAAAAAATATCAAAATGATATTTACGATGAAAACTCCAAGCAGTCAAGCACTAGGTTGCTTGCTATACAAGAATCGCCCTTGTAGAAATGCACCCACCAATGACATTTGATCATTGGACATGTGATTGAAGAAGCGTCACTCACACACCCACATTATACATAGTCATATATTAGTTATGATAGTGTGGCTGTTTCCACTCTTAACAGGTTCCTCTTGTGCATCTTCTAAGAAATCCTCTCTTGCATTGATAGCTAACATAAGAGCAACCAACCACAAGAGAGATGCATCCAAAGACACAAAAGCACCACCACCAAGGAGGCCTGTTTTAGCCGTGGGGCAATCTGTTTTGAGGTTGCGATGGACATTGCGGGACAGGTGAAATTGCTCTGTTAAGGTTGGCCATAATAGAAAGGTTGCCCCTAATCCAGTTGTAAACCTGAGTGCAAAATTTTACTATCATTAGTTTGAATCCGCAAGTAATATTAGGAATACATAAGTGATTAGAGCAACATAATCATTTTCATGCGAGTTGATTACTAATACTATTTTTGTTATGCACCAATCAAACAAACCATATCGGTAGCTATAAAGAATGTTGTGTTCCTACATTTATTTTTAATTAGCAAACACAACAAAAGTAGCAAAGAATGACTTTTGAGACTAGGAAAAGAATTTATACTTACAAAGCAACATTAAAGAAGATAGTGAAGTTGGTGCTTTTAAACAGAATGGAATTTGGAACTGATTTTCCTTGGTAAGGGTAAAAGAGTGACAAGCAGCCAACCAGGTTAGAAGCCAAAAGAAACAAAAATGAGAGATAACCCAAAACAACTGTGGGACTCGATGGGTACTTGCAAATGACGACATCTTTCCCGGCAATTGGGGTGCCACCTGCAGGCTATCAAAGCCCAACAAAACAAAAATCAAAGAAATTAATATCAATTTAAAAGAAGAAAAAAAAGGCATGCATTTTATTTAACTTAGCACCACAAATTGAATTTCTCAAGGTAATATTCAGGCAAGTATTATAAATGAAAATTTTTTTAAAATAAAAAATTAAAAAAATAATTTGTGTAAGGAAACAGACAAATAGTAACAATTAATTGGAAAAAAAATCTACTAAACAATACAATAAAATTTAATTAACATGTTAACAATGTGTATTGGTGTCTTCGAGATATAAGGGAGATAAAAATACCTTCTTAGTCTCGGCCAAAATTCCAAATATGAAAGAGATCACGCCAAGTATACCCACAATAAGAGCCATCTTTGTTGCAGTGATGGCCATGCTTACAACCAAGATGACAATTGACAAATAACTTGATGCTGAACTCCTGCAAGTGTCAAAGTGAAAAATTAAGAAGAAAATACATGAAAGCAAATGTGAGCCACATAAATAAGTTCATTATGAAAGGACCAAGGAGCAATATGGTTTATTACTAGGACCAATTCTCTAATGGGTTCATGAGATTGAACTTATTACTTTGTGAATAAAAACACATGCAATTATTTTCTTTAGTGATAAGTTATACAAATCTCGTGGATGTTAGGCTCAAGAATAAATTCAAGACATGTTGGAAATTGGCAAAATTTCTCCATCATATTATAAGAGTTGAAACCAAAGATTGTGACAAGAACTCCAAATTATAATCATCATAAAAGATAAAATTTTGTATAACTCATGAGTCCAAATAGTCAACAAAATGCAATAATATTCACAAAAGAGAGTGGGGAAGCAATAAAGAAAGAAAGGAAAAAAAAATCTACCCTTCAATAGATTAAAGAAAAAGAGAGATTGAAAAAATGAAAAGAAAACAACCATTACCTTTGAAGGTTTGAACTCTATGAAGGTTGCAATTGAGATTTGTGTGATTATAAATTAGAGAAGGCGGAGAGTTCAAGTATATATATGCATGTGGACAATTTTCACGGCAAAATTCAGGGCAGGAATCTTGGTCACTCTGACAGCACAAATTCAGAATCTCGTTGGGAATTTACCTTAAAACGGTTTTGGCTGTGTATTTTTACCTTAAACAGTTAAACAGGTGCCTTTTAGCTGTCTCTTAGTTAGCTAGCTGTATGACTCTCAAAAAAATAAAAATAAAAGTTAGCTAGCTGTATTTGTTCTTTTTTTTTTTTCTATATTTAGTAATAACTTTTTTTTTTTAAATGAAAATGATAAAATTGATATTATTATAAAAGGCAAAAAGTACAAAGGTATATTAAAGGGTCCTGAGCCCCTCAGGCCTGCACACCAGCCTGGGCTAAGACAAGAATAGGATAACCTTGCCTAAACAACTAATAAAATAATGGAGGAAAAGCTAGCATAGCACTAGTTTTGATTCATAAGTTTCTTTATTTAGCTTTAATATAGTTGGTTTCTAAAAGTTTTAACAAAAAGACTAATATATTACTGTCACAAACTATTGTTGTGACAAATTCTTATTAGTTCTAATATAAGTTTACTAAAAATATCACATTTATATTTACCAATAATTATTTAAAAATTACTAAAATCATGTCAACAATTTATAAAAGTATTATAAAATAGTTTGTATCTGTAGTATTACTCTTAACAAAAAACAATCTCTAAAACTGAAATATAGTTTTCCGTTGACTATAATTTCCATATTACTTTCTAACTTATTTTTCTTTTTCTTTTTTTAACTTTTTATTTTATAAGAAACTTTTTATATTTAGCATGGCATGAAATACAATTGTTTTCCAAAAAAAATTAATAGGTTTTTCCATCAACCAAATATAGTTTTCTTTTAATTTTTTTTAACGCTACTAAACACTGAAAAACTCAACATTAACATTTTATATATAAAAAATTAGTTCTTTTTTTAAGTTTTTTTTTTTAATTTTCTATATTTGGTAATAACCTTAAAAATGAGATTATAGATTGTTTTTAACAGTTTCCATATTGGTTCATAACTTCCTTTATTTTGCTTGGCGTGTGATATGGTTGGTTTCCAAAAGTTTTAACAAAAAAAAAAAAAAATCTCTAAAAAACTGAAATATAGTTTTCTGTTGATTATAGTTTCCATATTGCTTTCTAACTTTTTTTTTTTTTAATGAGAAACTTCTTATATTGAGCGTGGCATGAGATACGATTGTTTTCCAAAAAAATATAATGAGAAATGCTATATCTACAACATTTTTACAACAAATCCTAAATGACAAATTGTTATTGGTTGTTATTGTTGGGGCAAAAAAGTAATCTTAGTGTTAGTTTCAAATTTGAACCAATAACAACTAACCACATGTGATTTGTTGTAAAAATGTTGTAAAATTGTTGCAGATGTAGCATCTCTCAAATATAATAGGTTTTTCCATCAACCAAATATAGTTTCCTTTAATTTTTTTAAATGCTATTAAACACTGAAAAACTCAACATTAACATTCTACAAAAAAAATTTAGTTCTTTTTTTTTTTTTATATATTTGGTAATAACCTTAAAAATAAGATTAGGTTGTTTTCAGTAGTTTCCATATTGGTTAATAACTTCCTTTATTTAGCTTGACGTGTGATAGAGTTGGTGTCCAAATGTTAAAAAAAAAAAAAAAAAAAAAAATCTCTAAAACTAAAATATAGTTTTCCATTGACTATAGTTTCCATATTGCTTTCTAACTTTTTTTTTAATTTAAATTTTATAAGAAACTTCTTATATTTAGCATGGCATGAGATATGATTATTTTCCAAAAAAATTTAATAGGTTTTTCCATCAACCAAATATAGTTTTCCTTTAATTTTTTTTAATGTTACTAAACACTGAAAAAACTCAAAAAATTATCATCACAAAAAGGTTTATATTGAAACAAACGGAGCATTAATGAATTTTTATAATTTAAAGTATTCAAATTGCTCCCACAAGTTATTTGGTTGATAATTTATTTTAAGACAAAACTTAGGTACTGTTTCTTAGGTTTCCCTCTTAAGATTCAGCCATGTGGCTACTTAACTAAAAAATACATTTCTATCCCATGAGAAAAAATCCACATGGTAGAATTTTAAAAGGGGAATCTAAGGAACAGTACCTAAGTCTTGCTCTTTATTTTATTACACTTATTTTAATTTTTTTTTAGTTTGATTGATTTTGATGAATTTGGAAATTTTGAATATATTTTAAGCGTATTATAAATTGCAATAATTTATTGAAAACACATGTTTAAATAATTGATAAAAGCCCAATTTATCAATTATATATATATATATATATATAAATTTATAATTAAATGCCAAATGCACACTTAATACAATATTGGATATTACAACACCATTAAAGTTGTATCTAATATACAAAACTAATACTTTAATTGGGTTATTTTCTTTAGTCCTTATTTGTACCCGTTAATGGGTGCCCTATTTAATTTTATTTTATTCAATTTTGTGATTTTTTTATTTTATCTTGAATCCCAAGTAATTAAGGGCCCGTTTGATCATAATGTTCTATTGTTTAAACTTTTTAAAAATACATGTGAGTGGAAAAATATTGTGAAAATATGTGATGTGTTGTTTAAACAACAAAATCTATTTTTTAAATATGATTTAAGAGCAGTCCTAACTCCTATGCAGCAACAAAAAAAATAAAAAGATTTAAGAGCTGTCCTGATTGGTCTAGGGAACTCAGGGGGCATTTTTGTCCTTGCCGAGACAGTAAAGAATGCAGTGGGAACATGTAAAGGGGTAGTTTTGTCAATAAGCAAGTAGTATGATTTTGTAACCGAAGCGAGCTTGTCCCATATAGACTAGATAGCTAGCAAGACTTCACGTTATAACACTGGCTTCAGCTTATTTGGTCACGACCTTACTTGAACAGGATCTGTTATATAGGATCGTACCTCTGTATCCTTGATCACAAAGGAGACAGGACCTAAACTCGGTGGATGAATCATGGCTGTGCGATCATAGCGTGATTAACGGTCTTTTGAGCTTCTAATTGAGGCACCAATTGTAGATGATCATTCTCAACTTTGGGCCTAGCCTAGTTGGGATGATCGCATGGCTGTTTGACGGGCTTTCCATACAAAACTTTTTGCTTTTGTTCTTATTTCCATGCATAGTGTTTGATAAAATTCCTAACTAATGTTTTGTTCATAACACTCACATATATTAGTATTACATATATGTCTCTCTGTTTTTCACTCAATTATCGTCTTGGAGATTTATTTCTAGTCCTATAATATTAAGTATAATTAAAGTATGCGGTTCAATATTCAGTTTGTCATTTGAGCCTTCTTTGGGTAATTTGAGTTATTGTTTGAACCTTTTTTTAACTCCAAATTTCCAATTGGTAATTCAAATGAATTACCCTCAGAGGCTTATGAAACGTAGACGAAATACCAAAAGCTTTATTGTTCATGAGAATTTCATTTTCCCCAAAAAATAGAATGGTTGTTTCGTTTCTGGTAATCACACAAATAAACCCTTCAGCCTCGCATATCTTACCATATAAAAAGTTCACAAAGAAACCAAAATCATACAACACTATTGTTCTCTAATGCTTCTTAACAATGGCAGAGATCACATATATTTGCAAAAGAACTGTGGTAAGTACCAAACCAACCCAACCAGGAAAGTACCACTCTTTTTCAGTCCTTGACCACCTAATGGAGAAGAATCACATTAGGATTGTGTACTACTGTAAGTCTTGGGGAGAAAAAGAGGCTGGAGAGATCACAGTAAGTCTTAGAGATTCTATCTCAGAAATGCTTACACATTTTCCAAAAGTGACTGGAAGGTTAATAAGGAATGAGAAAGGAAATTGGATGATCAAGTGTAATGATGCTGGAGTGAGAATGGTGGAAGCAAGGGCCAAGGGGAGTGTGGAGGACTGGCTAAAAATTGTAGATAGAGAGAAGGAGCTTAAGCTTGTGTATTGGGAAGACATGATTCACAAGCCATATTTTTGGTCAACATTTTATGTCCAGGTACCTATTACTTCATATTTTTGTCAAATATTTTAGGAAATAATTTTATCACTTAACTATTATTCTAATACTCCTTTCGATAATTTCAGGATAGTATTTCAATTTATTCTCACTCTATAATCAAATAAAGGACTACAATGAAAAAAAAAAAAAATTTATGTCTTGAAGAGAAGGATTTAGTCTTAATTTTTTTAGTTCAAATGGTTTAAATAAGGTATGCAAAAGTACAATTTTTTTTCTTTTGTCTATTATAAAACCATGAATGGATTTAAATATTATAAATATGTGGATTTGAAATAATTAGGTGCATAGTTTTATTTCAAATTTATAACAAAATTATTTTTGTTGGAACAAGATTTTTAGTTCAGATCTTTTATGTGATATCAAATTTCATATTTATAATTAACATTGCTTTTTGTTTCTAGATAACAGAGTTTGAAGAAGGTGGAGTAGCAATAGGCCTGAGTTGCTTTCATCTCCTTGCAGACCCCATTTGTGCCACCATGTTCCTCAAGGCTTGGGCTGACAAAACCTTGGGTCAAAAAATGGTTTCTCCTCCTTTCTTCCACCCATTGTCTCCAAGAAGACCCATTAACAAAACTTCCAACCACAAGCCCTACGCTGACTTAATTAACCACTACAAGTTTTCTATTGAGAATTCTATTCCATTTTTAGATACAAATCACACTCACACAACCATAACTCTCTCATTTTCTGACCACATGGTGCAAGCTTGCATGGACATGGTTCAACCCACTTCTGCACCCAACAAGCCTAAACGGTCATCATCACCTTTTGAGGCCCTAGCTGGGCTTTTATGGATCTGTATTAGCAAGGTGAAAGGTTTGAGAAATGGACTAGTGAACATGTCCTTGTGTTTGGATCAGAGAAAAGTTTTGGGTTTAGATAAAGGGTTTTTTGGCAATTGCATGGTTTGTAACAAAGTTCATTCCAATGGTTTAGAAGAACATGATTTATCACAAGCTACTAAGGTTATAGGAGAGGCCCTGGAGAAAATGGATAATGAAGGAATAATGGATTTGATTGAGTGGCTTGAACATAATGATAGTTATTCACATCCGTTAATGAATAACTGTGATCTCATTTGTGCTAGCTTAGAGGCTGCAGAACCATATTCTGTGGATTTTGTTGGGGGGTTTGAACCGATTCGAGTTTCTTATTATGTGGAGCCAGCGATTGGAATAGGGCAGGTTTTCATTTTTCGAGCTCCATCATATGATGGTCCATTGGGCAGGGTGGTTATGGTTACGCTTCCAAAGGATGAGATTGTTAAGTTGTGTGAAGATGAACTTATTTTACATCTCTCTCCTAGAATTTTGATGGGTGTTGCTAGAAACCATGCTTGAGAACTGATACAAGAGATTTCAACTCACCCCATAATAAATGAAATTGGTGCTAATTTCTCTATAGATTTTTTTATTATTTCAATTTGATCATTGTGTGGTGGAGGATTTGAACCTTTGAGGGTGTGGAAGTTTTTTTTTTTTTTTTTTTGAGAAATGAGTGGAAGTTTCTATTGAAAATGCGAAGAGGTGCTAGTTGAACTAATTGGTCTATTGTCATCTCTTAATAAATACTATTACAAAATAATGCAACAAAACATTTGATTATATATAAGCATTTTCTTTCAATTATAATGTAACAAAATAGGGCGTAGTCTTTTTAATTTTTAATTTAAATTTGAAGTTTTGCGTATGTAATGTATATATAATCTAGTTATTTTGAGTTTTTCAACTCAAAAAAAAAAAAAAAAAAAAAAAAAAAAAAACTCTAGTTGTTTTGTGAATAATACATTTTTCCCTTTTAGGAGAAAAAAATCAAAGGAAAATTTGCCACCCCTAAGCTTTTTTCAAATCCTTGTTTATGAAAGTTAGGTGAATATATCTCGTGGATTGGGTTATTTGGTTAAGTTCCTAATTTATATCTTTATTATGCAATTGAATGATAGTATACATGAGCTTGTTCATATTATTATTATTATATCCTATGAGATTTGTGTGGGATAAGTGTCTAATATCTTTCCATTTGGTGATTTAATGTCGACCTTAGTCAATGAGATGTATATTGGGTCCTATTGATATACTTTTCTTTTCTATTTTTTAATATTTTCATTATTGATGCATTTGTAATTAGAAAAAAAAAAATCCATGTATTTATTTTTTAGATTGTATATAGAATCAAAACTCTGTAATTTAATTCAATTCAAACAATTTGTGTAATTTTCATTATTTATTAAATTTATGTTGTAAGGTTTAATTTTATTTTCTCATTGTTAATGTAATTAAATTAAGTGAAAACTTCATTGTAAATCCCTTAAATTAATCACTCTCAACATAAAATATGTCAATGGGGGGAGGGGTGAAGTTGGATCATGAGTGCCTTGTTGAAGCCTTGTCCCTTGTTTTTGGCGGGTTAAAGATGTTTTACTAATTTTAATGAGACGACTTCAATATTGATAAAACAAAGGGAAAATTGGATTATGATAATATTAATAAAGAAGGAAACGCAAGTGTTTTAGATGATTATATATATACACACACATACGCATAAAAATATACTAATATAGACTTGAAATTAGATTGTGTAATTTTTAAAATAAATTCATAAGTTATCAAATTATTCTTTGTAATTTATTGACAAAATAATTTATTTGTAGTAAAATTATATATAAATTTTTACAATACAAGATTGTGAAATAATTTTTATAAGATCACCAACAAAATATATATATATATATATATATATTTTTTTTTTTTATCTAATTAACTTACCTAGGTTTGGGTTGGCAATGTGGATTTTGTATTGATGTTTTATGCCTTTTAAAAATATAGTTTGATTAATTATTTAAATATTTTATAATTTTTAAACATTTGATTAATTATTTAGATATTTTGTAGTAGTACTCTTGTAAGGTCAGCTTTTGTAGCCCAAGCCCAAAAGTATGGGTTAGAGGCCCAACGTACCTTAGACAATAAATTTGTAGAGAGTGGGTGAAAGAGCTGGGCTGGGTCTGAATTTAACAATGGTGGGTTGGATTACGTAAAGCAGAAGCAACATAAAATAATGCTGAGAAAACTCTTAAGTCAATGTCCGAAGAGGTGTTTCATTGAATAAACAGTGATTACAAGGTTCAGAGCTACAGTAAAACTACTCTTCTTCCTCCTTTCACGTTTTTCCGATCCTCTTCTATCAGGATCTCTTCTTCTTTATATAGTACCCTTCTCCATCATCTCCATCATCCACTTGTTCTTCATCTGTGCACCTACTTGAGTGCATGTCACATCATGGGTATACTTTAGTTATTTGGGAGTGATGGTAGCTGAGGTTGCACTGTTCAGGGGTCTTCTCCACATAAATGCGGCCAGAAAAGCTGTTGTAGTGCATTAAATACGGTGGTAGCAGCTTTTCCTTTAGATATTTCTTCGTTCTTATCATCTCCAGCCTTTGCTCTGAGCTTATCCTGATCAGGTGAAGTCCTCGGACAGTCACTCTGGCTTTTCTCGTACTCAACTAGCCTGTGATATCCTGTTAAGGTGAAACGTCCTCCTCGGACAGGAGATATCCTCTTCGGACAGGAGATATCTTCCTCGGACAGCGCTGATCTTTCATCATGAAGATCCTACTCCTAACTGGGCCTTGCCCTTTTCTCCTCTCTCTTTTCGGATGTAAGATAGCCGTTTCGTGGGCCCTTGGCCCATTACCTTGGGCCTGGCTCCTTTCCCCCCACAACTCTAATTATATAATATATTATAAATATGTTTAAAATACTATATATTCTACTTTCGTATTCGTGTGTTCTTAGAGCATCCACAGTAGTGGAATTATATTTTTAGCTATTTAGCACCACAAAAAGTTACTTTATCTATTTTAGCTTTCAACACAATAAAATAATATATCTATTACAGTAAAATAATACATCTCATTAAAAAAAAAAACACTATAAATATGCAAACTAGTAGTGTGAACATAAAATAAAATAATTTTTTTTTTTTTACCTTTGAACTATAGTGCACGTCTATCTTTAACTGTGCACTATAACTGAGAAACCAAATTTATTAACTGTAGCTCCTGCTGTAGCTTTAGCCTTTAAATAGCTTTTTAGTGGTATTAAAAATAATTTTTTAACTTTTTAGCACTGCCGCAAGCGCTAAAAAAAAAAGTATTACTTTTTATTTTATTCAATATATAAATTATTAGTTAAATAAATTAGTTAAACCCTCGGACGAAAGTCTTAACTCTCAATTCTCTCACTTTCTCAATCTGTTCTCTGATTCTTCAGTTTCCCGCAGTCCGCATAGCTCAGTGTCAGAGGCCATTGAAGGATTAATAAGACAATCAAACTCGCCCAGTTGAAGCTGATTCAGGCAAACTCGGTGAGTGAGTCAATTATGTTTGCTTTTCTCTCTTTAAGACAGCTACTTTTAGTTTTTATCACACACAGGAATAGGAGGACCCAATTTCAATTGGGTCTTCTTCAGAAAACTGCTTTCTTTAGCATCAAATCATTTTCTTCATTAGGTTTATCTGAACCAGAACAGCAAAAAACACATTCTTTTACAGTGTCTTATCTCATAAACTCATGTGGGTTGCCACCAAAATCTGCTCTTTTAGCATCCCACAAGGTACATTTTGAAAACCCAGATAAACCAGACTTAGTGCTTAATCTTCTCAAAGAGAGTGGATTCAATGACTCCCAAATCACCAAACTCGTCACAAAAATCCCACTGCTACTTTTATCTCATCCTGAGAACACCCTTTTGCCCAAATTCGAGTTTTTGCGTTCTATAGGGGTTTCAGGCTCTGACCTCCCTAGAATCCTTAGTTTGAATCCTGACATGCTGAGAAGGAGCTTAAAGAACAATCTTATTCCCTGCTATGATTTCCTCAAGAGTCTGCTCCTTGAGAATGAGAAAGTCATTACAGCTTTAGGGCGCTCTCAAAGGGCTTTGCTAAGTAATGGAACAAAGACTATGGTTCCAAATATTGCACTTTTGAGAGAAGTTGGAGCACCTCCATCCACCATCTCTTTCTTGGTGACTCGTTCTCCGTCTGTTGCATTCATTAAGCCTAGTAAGTTTGTGAAAGCTGTCCAGGAGGTTAAGGAAATGGGTTTTGATCCTTCAAAATTTGCATTTGTGCAAGCAATCGAAGTGATTTTGTCAATAAAAAAGGCGACTTGGGAATATAAATTTGAAATTTTAAGGAGGTGGGGTTGGTCTAAGGAGGACACTCTCTTAGCATTTAGAAGGTTTCCAAATTTTATGCTTCTATCAGATGAGAAAATCACAAAAGTAATGAACTTCATTGTGAATAAATTGGGACGGCCATCAATGGATATTCTTATGAATCCTGTGGTTCTGAATTTAAGCTTGGAGAAAAGGATCATCCCTAGGTGTTCAGTTGTTCAAATTTTGTTAGCAAAGAATTTGATCAAGAGTGATTTAAGCTTAGCGACTTTCTTACTACCTAATGAGAAGTTATTTTTGGAGAAGTTTGTTATAAAATTTGAGGACAATGTTCCTCAATTGTTGAGTGTGTATCAAACTAAAATGGATCTTTTGGATGTAGAAATTCAATCTGAGAAGGTATGTGGAACTGAACTGTTTTAACTTTTTGACTCCAATATAATGTTATTCTTGCCTTTGACTCTCATGGTTGCAAGGTTTTGCATTTTAGATTTTATTGGATATGGGATTTGCGTTATCTCATACTGTTTTCACATGTGTATGTAATTTCCAATACAACAATCTCAAATGTAAAACTTTGACATAGATTTGATGATTTTCTGATTAGAAATTTAGAAGTCAGTAAATCTTTTGTGTTACTATTTACTACTTTTGTACAGGAAAAAAAAAAAAGAAAGAGAGAGAAATTGGGAGTCTTCTTGTTAGATGGGGCGTGAGTACTTAGATGGCTTTAATATAGTTTGCAACTCTCTAAGTGCTAAATGTGGTCTGTGCTATTTGCTCAGGGCAACACACACAGGGCAGTATTCACCTTGTAATGTCATCTAATTGCCTTACATTAGGTCTGTTACAATAGTTCAAATAAATGGAGTCTGTAGACAATCTTGAGTTCTCTAACAAGTCACTCTAAAGCAGATAGAGTTAAAGGTAAAAAAGGTCATATGCAGTGCACAAGACTCCTGCTTTTGCTGGATTTAGGAGAGGAAATTGGTAGCCAGATTATGGACTCCAACTCGTGACACATGGCTTAAGCAGTAAGAAGTTGTGAACTTGTGCATAGGTAGAGCTGAAAGTAGTGTTCTTGAATTGAGAACTCATGCATATGGCTTTCGAGTTTTCTTTTACCATTAAATATGGAACTTTATCACACCCGTCAGGGGGCAACCTAGTGGTTAGGGGCCTGGGATGAGGGGGCCTTATACCATGACCTAAATGGTCAAGGCCTAAGACCGACCATGAGCTTTAGTTACTCCACAACCATGTCCACTCCCCCAAGGCACACCCTATTCAAATTCCAATTTCATGAATTTCAAGATGGTGAGGTAATGTTTTGGAATAGTTTTTGAAGAAAAGAAACTTTGTTTCTTCTTGTTAGGTGCTAAAGTTACAGAACAAAAAAGCCACAAAGACACACGGATGGCCTCATAGGCTCAAAGTGGACCGAGCAAAAGAAAAGAAGATTGCCGTGGGGGAATTGTATTCTATTGTGGTGAACTAAAAAGTCAAGTATATTGGTGTTACATTCATGTTAATTTCATTTGCATTGCTTGGATTTTGCTGTGTGGTGACTGGTAAATGTATCCTCCAGCATGCATGCTTTGGTGGTTACAATGTTACATAACACTGAATGAATCACTAGTTGCCCGTCAGTTTGAGGAAAAGCATATTGAACTGGGACATACCTAGATCTAGCAGTCTCTTTCTATAACATTGGGGGAAAAAAAAAATAAAACATTGATTTGGGATTGTATATGGTACATCGATTTAATGTTACTAAATACTGAAAAACTCGAAAAATTATCATCACAAAAAGGTTTATATTGAAACAAACGGAGAGTTAATGACTTTTTATAATTTAAAGTATTCAAATTGCTCCCACAAGTTATTTGGTTGATAATTTATTTTAGGACAAAACTTAGGTAATGTTTCTCAGGTTTCCCTCTTAAAATTCAGCTATGTGGCTACTTAATTAAAAAATACACTTCCATTTCATGAGAAAAAATCCACATGATAAAATTTTAAAAGAGAAATTTAAGGAACAAAACCTAAGTACTGTATCTAAATCTTGCTCTTTATTTTATTATATTTATTTTAATTTTTTTAGTTTGATTGATTTTGATGAATTTGGAAATTTCGAATATAATTTAAGCGTATTATAAATTGCAATAATTTATTGAAAACACATGTTTAAATAATTGATAAAAGCCCAATTTATCAATTATAAAAAAAGAGAGCTTATAATCAAATGCCAAATGCACACTTAATACAATATTGGATATTACAACACCATTAAAGTCGTATCTAATATACAAAACTACTACTTTAATTTGGTCATTTTCTTTAGTCCTTATTTGGACCCGTTAATGGGTGCCTTGTTTTATTTTATTTTTTATTTTGTATTTTTTTTTTATTTTATCATGAATCTCAAGTAATTTAGAGCTCGTTTGGTAATATTATTCTATTGTTTAAATTTTTTAAAAATACGTATAAATGAAAAAGTATTATAAAAATACGTGATATGTTATTTAAACAACAAAAACTATTTTTTAAATACGAATTAAGAGCGGTCCTATGTAGCAGCAAAAAAAAAAGATTTAAGAGCTGTCCTGATTGGTCTAAGGAACTAGGGGGCATATTTGTCCTTTCTAAGACAGCAAAGAACGAAGTGGGAACATGTAAAGGGGTAGTTTTGTCAATAAGCAAGTAGTATGATTTTGTAACCGAAGCGAGCTTGTCCCATATCGGCTAGATAGTTAGCAAGACTTCACGTTATAACATTGGCTTCAGCTTATTTGGTCACTACCTTACTTGAACAGGATCTGTTCTATAGGATCGTACCTCTATATCCTTGATCACAAAGGAGATCGGACCTAAACCCGGTGGATAAATCATGGCCGTGCGATTAGAGCGTGATTAACGGTCTTTGGTGCTTTTGATTGAGGCACTAATCTATAGATGATCGTTCTCAACTTTGGGCCTGGCCCAGTTGGGGCGGTCGCATGGCTATCTGACGGGCTTCCATACAAAACTTTTTGCTTTTGTTCTTATTTCCATGCATAGTGTTTGATAAAATTCCCAACTGATATTTTGTTCATAACACTCACATATATTAGTATTACACTAGCTTCTGAGCACGCGCATGAGCGCGTGCTCAGAGGCTCTTCTATTTTTTGGTAAAAGTTAATTTAGAACATTTATTATAATTTGAGATTATTACATTTTCAAATCACAAAAAAAACTTAGGGGTATGATAAAAAATTA
Organism: Quercus variabilis; assembly: GCA_030445155.1. Lineage (NCBI taxonomy): Eukaryota > Viridiplantae > Streptophyta > Magnoliopsida > Fagales > Fagaceae > Quercus > Quercus variabilis. The sequence continues at coordinate 22,089,270 of CP129456.1, read as the reverse complement.
TTTCACCACACATAATACTCGTCACACTCCTAGGTCTTTTTGTGATTGAAAAATGTAGTATCTCAAATTATAATAAATGTTCTAAGTTAATCCTTATCCAAAAAATAGAAGAGCCTCTAAGCACGCGTGTGAGCGCATGCTCAAAGGCTAGCTTTAAATAATAGCTCAATTGTTTGAAATTTCCCTCCTCCAACTATTGAAGGATATTGTGCGGGCCAGGTGAGGTGCAAACGGAATGGGCCTCACTTGGTCTCACAACTTATTTGAGGAATGGGTATAGGGTTTCCCACAATGGGTGATCCATGGCACAGAGACCCAATGAGATCACTTTTCTTCCTTTGCTTGTTTATCTGTTTTCCTCCTCTCACTCTCACTCCATTTTTCCAAAGGACCTGAACCCCCCTAGCACTCTCATACTTCTCTTATTTATAGTACTCTGATTAGTGGGATTTTATGATTGTTTGTGCAATTAGTGCAATGAGAGGTTCAATGTTATCAATTATAAGTGGCTGGTTAGGTGGGAGTGGGGTGTCGTGAAGGTGGCTTTGGAACTTGGTTCCCATTTCAGTGAGTATGATCAGCGGGAATGCTTCGGGGAATTGCTGGTCACGTTCATGAGGATGCTCGGCAGTTCATTCAGACTATGATGTCCGGTAATAGTTTCTTGAGCATACACTAAATGGTAAATCCCGGGCTTACATCCTGTGTGGGCTTTTAGGCTGGCATCACAGAAAAAGGGAATGGGGTCAATGGGCCGTAACATTCGCACCTAGGCTCAATGCCCTAAATGGGCCTGGTCGTCTTGGAACCGTACATTAGCCCCCTCTTGATTCATGCCCGGTACGCGGGCAGAATCAGAAAACCTGGTGGGTGCATCCGTTAGAGAAGCCTAAGGGGTGGTAGTCAGTGCGGTTTCACATACCCATTAATGCGCCATCAAAAGACACGCCACTTCGGCTCATTGGGCTCAGCTGTCATCATTACCTGACGGTTCGTGAATCGAAGACGTGCGTGTGTCAGTTGGCGCCCGTATGAGCCCCTTGTTAATGGTGCCTCATTATTGCAGTTGGCACTGTTTCCTTATTCCTTTGTGCTCTATAAATAGTTCATCCCAACTTATTTCTTCACTTTATAACTCTCTACTCTCAAAATTTTCTTTCTGCTGAACATTCATCTGCGCACCTATCCGCTTGCCCAGAGCCCTTCCTCCTAACTTAGAACCCAAAGTAAGTTCCCTACCTCTCACTTTTTCTTCATCATCTCTTTTCGTGTTTCCCTTTTTGGTTTTAGATTCTGGGATGGGGTACGCTTTCCTTTTAAACACTGCAGTATCCCTAACCATGTTTAGGCAGAAATTTGACATCCCCAATGACGTGGAGGTGGCATATTGCCACGAGAGTGAATTCCAACTACACAGAAGGGGTCAAACTACCTTTTTCCCTTTAATGGCCGTCCTTGAGGGTGGGTCAGGTTTCCCGTGGACCCCCTCTTATTAGACACACTTTAGTATTACGGGCTGAGCCTCGACCAACTATCTCCCAACTTTTACCGGGTTGTTAGTTGTGTAAGTAGGTTGAACAATACATTCGGTTTACAGTTAAACCATCATGATATAAATCATATGTATAGCCTGTGCAGGAACAAAAGCACGAATTACTACTTAAAGGTTAGGGACAAGCGGGTACGGCTGATATCATGCCTACCTAACTCAAATAGGATTTCTGCCGGGGAATATGTCCGTGTGCACGGCAATTGGTTTGTCGGGGATATTCCCCCTCCTTTTACTCGCCACGAAGTGGGTTCGTATTAACTTCTGACCTTACTGCCCTTCTTGATAACTATGCTTACTTACCTAAATTTCAGTACTCCCACATTTGATAACTATGATAACTTTTGACCTTATTCATTATTTATTACTACCCTTATTTTCTTATTTTTATGTCTCCTATTCTTCATTGCTCATCGTCGCTTCTCTTTCTTGTAGACGGTAGAGTGTTTATTCCGGATGTCTGGGTAGTCCACGTGAGGGACCTGAACTTCGTGCTTCGGTTCGAGATATTTGTTCACTGGGACGAGCAGCTCCGAGCATTCCACCTCATTCTCAGAGTTGAGCCAGTTTATTCCACCTGGTAACCTTATAAGCAAGCACTCTTGGTAGATAGCCCCCTCCTGTCTTACATCGACGTCCAGCACACGAACTTCTTGCCGCCAAACCTTACCGTAGGAAAAGCTTGGGAGATTGGCTGGCATTACACTTGCTCGGATGAGCTAGCCCTGATACGTGACGAATCAACGGAACACGTGTCCCAACGGCTTCGAGAACTTGCACACGCCCTGGTTAAGGAAGAGGTTCCCATTTAGGAGGACCCAATTGCTGAAGACCCTGCCCCGCCCGAAGATCCCAAGGTTCCCGAGGACCCCATACAAGTTGCCGAGCAAACTGCTGTTGACATCATCGACCTCTTCGATACAGAATCCGACTGAAGCACAGACATGGTGACTAGAAGGACCCTGTCTATTGACCGTTTTGTGCTTAGCACCCACCAGAGCCAGACACCTCCTCCCCCGCCCTCGCCGCAGACAAGTCGAACTGGAAAAAGGCCACGTACAACCAAGCAGGCCTCCGTGGGGCCGGGAGATACTTCTTCACGGGTGCCTCCACAACCGTCCAAGGGCATCTTGATACAGGAGCCGCCTACTCAAACCAAGGCGGTTGTGTCCTCCTCCTCTAGAGCCGCTCGGCCTTGGTAACCCACATTTCCCTTGGATGGTGAACCGCTCCCCGATACCGCCAGTGTGCGAGTTTGGGAGAAAGGCGAAGGGGGCCGTATTGCCTAGAGCTTGGCGCACGAGCTTCTTTTGCTCGAGGACATTCACGCTTATGAGTAGAGGACGGAGGAGTCCACAGGGAGGAGGCTGCAATGGTTCATAATCATGGTAACCTCTTACTATTCATCATTGCTCTCAGTATGTTGTTACCACTTATCATTACTGTTGACCTGTAAACCGTTTTGCATTGACACTCGAGATTTTATCAGGCAGCCCAGCTGGCCCACATGGTGGATGGTCGTATGAAGGAGCTCTCGGAGGATGCAAACTAGGAAAGGGTGGCAAAGGAGACGATCACCAAGGTGGTAAAGGAAAAAGCGAAGGCCGTTGATGCTGCCGAGAAGGCCAGAGCGTTGGCGGAGAGTAGATGCATGGAGCTTTTGGAAAGGCTGAACAAAATGGAGGTCAAACTGGCTAAGGCAGAAAGTCTAAATACTGCCTAAGCCGAGGAGCTAGGCGACATGAGGGCGGCGTTGGGAGCAGCTGAGGAGAAGTGGTACCAGGAAGGGTTCGCTGATGCGGAGAACTCGATGGAGCAAGTGGTGCACCAAGCCCAGAAGGTGGGGTTTGAAGCTGGTTGGCTGGCGGCCCTCCAAGCTACGGGGGTCCTTGCGAATTCTCTCCTTAGGAATCCTAACCAGATACCCTTCCCGGTCCTTGCTCCAACGGCGCAGAAACCCCCAGCGGCTACCGATGCGGGGGACACAACTAGCTTTTGGGAACTAATGGAATAGATAGACGCCCATATGGAGGCGGATGATGCGGAAGTCACTATTATTCCTTGCCCATCTGACCAACAACCAACCGATCAGCATCCAATCGAACGTGCCGCCAAGACAGGAGGAGATTGACCATTCAGTCAACGCAAGTTTACTACTGTTTTATTTTGGTTAACGTTTCCGATAGCTTTTATTTCTCCCTTTTTTTTTTTCTTTTTTTTTTTTTTGAATTGCCAATGTCACCAGGCTGTGGTGACTAAACAATTATTATTCTGTTTTGTTTGGTTTTTGATATGGTCACCTGGTTTTGGTGGCCAGACAATCGTTTTATTCCTTATAGGCGTACGTGGTTTTTGGTGTTTTTCGTTTGTTGAATGCTTGCTTTAACTATTCTCATGATATCTTTCACACTGTTTTTTCTCTACTTGCTGCCCCCCTTTTCTCTCCTCTTTTAAATTGTTCCCCGAGCGCCCGATAACTCGCATAGCACCAAATACAGTCCATGCCAAGGATCCTCTAACGTTGTGCGTTGTACCGGGGGCGAATTCCTGTCCTTAGGAAAATCAGACTTAGGTTTCCTCTCGACTAGTGATGGACATCGAACCGGGGACATTGTTCTGTCCTTATAAATTTTCGACTAAGGTTTCCCCCTGCCCGGTGATTGATATCGAACCGGGGACAAGGTTCTGTCCTTAGAAAGTCTTCGACTAAGGTTTCCTTCTACCCGGTGATTGGTATCGAACCGAGAACAGGGCTCTGTCCTTAGAAAGTTTTCGACTAAGGTTTCCTTTTGGCTGGTGATTGATATCAAACCAGGGACAAGGCTCTGTCCTTAGGATTTTTTTTTTTAGCCTAAGGTTTCCTCCTGCTCGGTGATTGTATCGAACTAGGGACAGGGCTCTGTCCTTAGAAAGTTTTCGACTAAGGTTTTCTCTTGCCCGATGATTGATATCAAACCAGGGATAGGGCTCTGTCCTTAGAATTGTTTTTAGGCTAAGGTTTCCTCTTGCCCAATAATTGTATCGAACTAGGGATAGGGCTCTGTCCTTAGAAAGTTTTCAACTAAGGTTTCCTCCTGCCTGGTGATTGATATCGAACCAGGGACAAGGCTCTATCCTTAGGATTTTTCTTTTAGGCCAAGTTTCTGATTGCTCGGGAATTATGATTGCACTGTGGTCAACTAATAGATTCAAGCATACGTGCACGGGTAGTCTTCTGTCGTCATTAATGATTCGTGGAAAAGGATTTGTCTTTAACTTTCAACATGGATTATAATATGTCAGTGGTAAAATTTCTTAAGATTATGTACATTCCATGGCCGAGGTAATGGCCTCTCATCCAAGTCCTTTAAGAAATACGCCCCTACACCCGCGATTGTAGTGACTCGGTAGGGCCCTTCCCATGTCTGGGCTAGCTTTCCGGAGTTTGTATCTCATATGCTCCCCACTGCTTTCGTCAGCACCAAGTCTCCAACACTGAACCCCTTTATTTTTACGTCTCGATTGTAACACTGAGCAAGCTTTTGTTGGTAATCGTCTAGTCGTATGGTAGCAGATTCTCGGCATTCTTCAATTAGGTCTAGGCATCCCCTCATCAGCTCTCCATTTTGGGTGTGGTCGAAGCCCTCTACCTGCGCGCTGCTAGGGTTTACCGCGGCTAGTATCACAGCTTCCACTCTGTACGTCAAGGAAAATTGAGTCTCACCGGTTGATCTTCTTAAAGTTGTTCGGTATGCCCACAAAATGCTTGGCAGCTCCTCGGCCCACCTGCCTTTCTCCCCGTCCAATCTTTTCTTCAACCCACTCAGGATCACTTTGTTGGTAGCTTCAGCTTGACCGTTGCTCTACGGATAGGCTGGTGTTGAGTACCTATTTTTGATGTCGAGATCACTGCAGAAGGCGTGAAAAGCTTTGCTGTCAAACTGCAGTCTATTGTTGAAAATTAGGGATTCCGGAACCCCAAACCTCATAGCTATATTCTTCCACATAAACTTCTTGACGTCCACGTCCCGAATATTGGCCAAAGCCTTTGCTACCGCCCACTTCGTAAAGTAGTCAACGGCCACCAATATAAATCTTCGGTTGCTCGTTGCTGGGGGAATGGGCCAAGGATATCCAGCCCCCACTGCGCGAAGGGCCACGGACCGCTTATTGGGTTCAGATGCCCTGTCGGCTGGTGGATTAATGGGGCATGTTTCTGACACTGCTCGCACTTCCTTACGTATTCGACGGCATCCCTTTGCATCTACGACCACTAAAACCCCAGAGCCATCGCTCGGTGAGCTAATGAACACCCGCCCACGTGACTGCCGCAAACGCCCTCGTGCAACTCGGCTAGAAGCTCACCCACCTTCTTTAGGTTTAAGCATAAAAGATACGGCCCCCTAAAAGATCTTCAATATAGCTTGCCGTCTGTCGATAACCAGTATCGGGGTGCTGTGCAGCGGACCCTGTTAGCCTCTTTTTCATCGCTCGGGACACGATCCTCTGAGAGGAAGTCAATGATTTGGTCCATCCAGCACGGACCAGGCATATTAATTACAGCAATGCCAACGCCATTTGTCATAACGATGCTTGGCTCTGCTATCAACTCCACTTTAATTAGCCGAGGAACTTCTTCCATTACCAATGATGCTAATGTGGCCAAGGAGTCAGCATGTCTGTTCTGCGTCCAGCCCACTTATGACACCTTCACGGCGTTAAACTTGTTCATAGCCTCCCTTGTTGATTGTAAGTATGCTTTCATCCGGGATCCCTAGCTTTAAATGTTCCTTGCACTTGGCTTACAACCAGTTGAGAATTCGAATGTATTTCTACCTCCCTGGCTCCCATCTCTAAGACAACCCTCAATCCGACGAAGAAGGCTTCGTATTCAGCTTCTTGTTAAAGGCTCTGAACCTCAGCCTAAAAGAGTGCTCCAACCTTATTCCCTTCAGGGTGACGATAACGATCCCCGTTTCAGCCCCCAAAGCGTTCGACGCGCCATCTACGAATACTTTCCATTGGCGAGCTTCCATATGACACACTATTCCCCTACCGATCTTGGGAGAAAACTCTGCAACAAAATCTGCTAGGACTTGGCCTTTTACCGAGCTCCATGGACAGTACCGTATATCAAAAGAGCCTAGGTGAGTTGCCCATTTTGCTATCCGGCCCGTGAAGTGTGACCTCCTTAACAACAATTGCAATGGATACTCTGTCAGGACATACACGGTATGAGCTTGAAAATAATGAGGCAACCTCCTCGTGGCGTGTATCAGGGCTAGTACCAGCTTTTCCAAGGGCAGATACCTTGTCTCGGCATCCACTAAAGTCTTGCTGATGTAATACACGGGCTATTGAATTCCTCGATCGTTGAGCTATATGGCACTGACAGCGTGGTCGGACACTGACAAGTACATGAGCAAGTCCTCCCCGAGTTCCAAGGCGGTCAGCATAGGCGCCTGCACCAAATATTCCTTCAAATTTCGAAAGGCCTTATCACACTCTTCGTCCCACTGGAACCCTTTCCATTTCTTCAGTAGTTGATAGAACGGTCTGCAGCGATCAGCAAACTTGGAGATGAACCGGTTAAGGGCGGCCAGCATCCTTGTTAGCACTTGCACCTCTTTTGGATTACTTGGCGGTTTGAGATGCTTCACGGCCTCTATCTGGTCTGGATTGACTTCTATTCCTTGGTTAGTGATTAAATACCCCAGAAATTTACCAGCTGCCACTCCAAAAGCACATTTCTCGGCATTCGGGCGTAACCTATGTTGGCGCAGTACCTCGAACACCCCTTTGAGGTCTTCCACATGCTGGGCATCCTGCTTGCTCTTCACCACTATGTCGTCAATATACACTTCAACGGTATGTCTTATCTTATCTCGGAACATTCTCGACATCATCCGCTGATAGGTGGCCCCAGCATTTTTCAACCCGAAGGGCATCACTGTGTAGTGATAGTTAGCACTAGGCGTTATGAACGCGGTTTTCTCCTAATCCTCAAGAGCCAATACGATTTGGTGATATCCTTGAAAAGCGTCTAAAAAACTCATCCTCATGTGCCCACTTGTGGCGTCTACTAACCGGTCGATCTTCGGCATGGGAAACAGGTCTTTGGGGCATGCTCGGTTCAAATTTGTAAAATCCACACAGACCCTCCACTTGCCGTTCTTCTTCCTCACTACCACAGTATTTGCTAACCAATCCAGGAAATAGATCTCTTTTATTGCCCTGGCCTCCTCCAACCTTCAGACTTCTGCTTTAAACACTTTGACGTGGTCCTTGGCTGACCTTCTCGGCCTCTGCTTCTTAGGAGGGAATGTAGGTTCTACATTAAGTTTGTGAACGATGAACTTGGGATCCACTCCGGGCACATCGTATGGACCCCAAGCAAACACGTCTGCATTTTGTATGAGGAGTAATAATGTCTCCACCTTGTCCTCGTCCTTCATGCTTTCTCCTATTTGAAAGTACTTTTCTTCATTTGACAAAACTTTTACCCTGATCATATTCTCAGCACACCTGGTCCCCTTCTCGTCTCGTGAACTCTGTAATTGCTATAAAGGAATCCCTGGTGACGGGTGCATATGCTCGGCTTTTTCCTCATGCTCGGTTTAATCTTTCTTCTAATTGACTAGCGCGACTAAACACTGTTTGGCCGCCTGTTGGCTCCCTCGTACCACGGTGATGCCCTGATCAGTGGGGAACTTGACTCTTATGTGCAGAGTGGATGGGATAGCCCCAATTGCATGGATCCATAGCCTTCCTAGTATTGCCATGTACGGGGAGAAGGAAGCAACCACTACAAACATCACCAGTACCTCCTTGCCTTCTATATTCATGGGCAGAGAGACCTACCCCTTAGGAACTACCACCTTGCCGTCAAACCCGACCAAGGGAGTGCTGTACTTGGAAAGGTCCTCGTTCCTCAATTTGAGCCCCTTGAAGAGGTCTAGGTACATGACCTCAGCCCCACTTCCTTGGTCTATCATTATTCTCTTCACCAGGAAGACGCCTATCCTGGCCGTGACTATCAATGCGTCGTCGTGTGGCTGGATCGTTCTTTCCAAATCGCTGTTGTCGAAAGCGATCGGCTCTTGGGCAGGTCTTAGCTTCTTTGTGGGAGGAGACATGCCCGAACTTCCTTCCACTGACACTACTGTCATCACCTCTTTCCCCCTGTTGCAGTGAGGCCTCTCGGGGCAACGTGGATAACATCAATTACCTTAAGTGGGGGCGGAAGGGGATTCCCCCTCTATGGGCCGCCCCGCCTCGCTCCTCCATTCCCGAGATCCATCACAAATTCCTTTAGATGCCTAGCTTTAGTCGGTTGTTCGAGATGATCCCTCAGCACTCGGCATTGCTCGGTGGTATGTCCTTTGTCTTTATGGTAGGTACAATATAAGTTTTGATTTCTTCTAGAGGGGTCGCCACCCATCCGGTTTGGCCACCTGAAATATGGCTCGTGTTTAATCTTGTCCACGATTTTGTGCACGGGCTCCTTAAACGTCACGTTTACTTCCCCTACCGGTGCTCGCGGTTCTTGTATTCTCAAAATCCCCCGTGCCCTCGGTTGGAAACCTGTCTGCCGAGGACGGGCTGTCACCTGTGCCTTGCCTTTACTTTGTATCTTGTCATCTTCCAGCCTTTTATATTCTTCAATGCACCTCATTAGCTGCCTCATATCCTCGGGAGGTTTCTAAGTTAAGGACTCCTTCAACCCTGATTCCTTGGGCAAACCCATTCTAAAAGTGCTTGCGGCAATCTTCTCATTCCCTCCGCCAATCTCATTATAAAGCTCCCAATATTGACTTGCATAATTGCGAAGGGTTTCCCCTGCCCTCATCTTCATGGATAGCAGTGCGTCTACCGGTTGTGGTTCCCGGCTGCACATTACGAATCGGGTCCTGAACTCCTGTATCAACTTTGCACAATTGTGGATGGAGCCCTTGCGCATCCCGTTGAACCATCTTAAAGCTATGGGATCAAGGCTGGAGGGAAAAACCTTGCACATTAGAGCGTCATTGCAGATATGTAGGGACATCATTTGGATATAGTAGCTGACGTGCTCCATCGGGTCCGTCTTCCCATCATACGAATTGAAAGGTGGGCGCATAAATCTATTCGGCATTGGCGCTCGCTCAACATCTACCGAGAACGGGGACCGATCTGCCTTGCGCAATGCATGGCTCATCGCATCCATGGCCGCATTTCAAGGCTGTCTTCCCTCCGGGGAGTCCGAGCCTCGATCCTTATACTCTTGGGAATGAGATCAGTTTCTTCACCGTCGGGATTCCCCTGAATGCGACCGGTATCGGCGTCGGCGGGACTCCCTCGAACATGAACGCTTCCAATGGTGTCGGGATCCTGACTGATTAGATCCCATTCTGTGTTGCTCTTCCCCAACGCCAGGCCTTCCCCCTTGGTTGTCTTGATCCACCTTGCAACGCTCGTTTCTCGCTTCCAACTCTAGATCTTGTGCCAACCTGCGCAGCCGTTCAAGCTCTTTGTCCTTCTCATCAAACTGCCTGTGCCCTGAGGCATTGGACGCCATTCTTTGTGTTTGATATGACCCTTCTCCAAGGTCGAACCGGTCTTCCGAGCCCGATCTTCGCGTCTCTTCTGCCTCTGTTCCCGCTAGGAGGATCCTCGGGAAGATCCTACTGAGCCAATTTCGGCGTTACTTCCGGACATTTTCCTATGCACGAGTCTCAGTGAACCACTACTCTGCAGGAGATTCCCATAGATGGCACCAATTGTGCGGGCCAGGTGAGGTGCAAACGAAATGGGCCTCACTTGGTCTCACAACTTATTTGAGGAATGGGTATAGGGTTTCCCACAATGGGTGATCCACGGCACAGAGACCTAATGAGATCACTTTTCTTCCTTTGCTTGTTTATCTGTTTTCCTCCTCTCACTCTCACTCCATTTTTCCAAAGGACCCGAACCCCCCCAGCACTCTTATACTTCTCTTATTTGTAGTACTTTGATTAGTGAGGTTTTATGATTGTTTGTGCAATTAGTGCAACGAGAGGTCCAATGTTAGGGGTGTGCAAAAAACCGACGAACCGAACAAACCGACCAAAACCGACCGAACCGTTGCCAAAATTTCGGTTCGGTTTCGGTTCGGTTCGGTTTCGGTTTTATTTTTTAAAAACTGAAATTTTCGGTTTCGGTTTCGGTGCTAGATTTTTTCACCCGAAACCGAACCGAACCGACCGAATATAAATAAATAAATAAATAAATAAATAAATAAATAAATAAATAAATAAATATATATATATATATTTATGTAATATTATTACACCACTGATCAATGGCCTTAATGGTATGCTCCTTATTATTTAGCTCCCTGATCTCAGGTTCAAGCCTTCGCACGGTAGGTATTCTTTTTTGCTATTTAATTTTTTAAAACCCTACTTGTAGCATAAATACGGAAATACCCCTGTTTAGTTTTCCCTTTTCTTTTCTTCAGCTTCCCTTTTCTTTCTTCAGCCGACGTGTGGGTTTTGTTCTTTCTTCTCTTTCACTTCCATCAGCAACATCAAGAGAGAACATCAAGAAGAGAGAAATGAAAAACCCACACCAAGAACAAGATTCAGAGAGAAACAAGAACAAGAATCAAGAAACCCACCCAAAGATCCAGAGAGAAAACATCAACAAACCCCGTTGCCGCCGCCGCTGCCTGGAGTCTTCGTCACCTAGGTTCAATCGCCGCCGCCTCCTTCGCTGTCGCCGCCTCTTTGGTTTGATTTTTCTGTCTTCGTGTTTTGGGTTTTGTTCTTTGTGGGTTTTTGTTTGGGTTTCAAGGTTTATGGGTTCGTGGTTTGGGTTTTGTTCTTCGTGTTTGGGTTTCAAGTTTTCTGGGTGTTTGGGTTTTGTTCTTTTTTTTTTTTTTTTTTTTTTTTTTTTTTTTTTTGACATCGTTTGGGTTTTGTTCTTCGTGGTTTAGGTTTTGTTTTTCGTGATTTCTGGGTTTCAACATAGAAGGTTGTGAGTTTGGCTTCGCCGGTACGCTTCTTCGCCCTTTTTTTTTTTTTTTTTGGTTTTGTGTTTGCTACTTTGCTGTTTGCTTGGTGCTTGGTGTTTGTTGGTGTTTGGGTGGTGAGAAAATTGGTGTTTGGGTGGTGAGAAAACGTGGGAAAGCAAAGGGATTTTCTGGGTTTGTTAATTTTTTATGGATTTGTTTATGTTTTTTGGGTTTGTTAATATTTTCTGGGTTTCTAGGTTTGTTAATATTTTCTGTGTTTGTTAATTTTTTTTCTTTGATAAGGAAACTGAAAAACCGACCGAAACCGACCGAAACCGAAATCCAACCGAAACCGATGGATTTTCAATTATTTCGGTCGGTTTCGGTTGAGAATTTCACACACCGAAAATTTCGGTTTCGGTTGTCCAACCCTTAAAAAACCGACCGAAACCGAACCGACACACCCCTATCCAATGTTATCAATTATAAGTGGCTGGTTAGGTGGGAGTGGGGTGTCGTGAAGGTGGCTTTGGAACTTGGTTCTCATTTCAGTAAGTATGACTGGCAGGAATGCTTCGGGGAATTGCTAGTCACGTTCATGGGGATGCTTGGCAGTTCATTCAGACTATGATGCCCGGTAATAGTTTCACGAGCATACACTAAATGGAAAATCCTGGGCCTACATCCTGTGTGGGCTTTTAGGCTGGCATCACAGAAAAAGGGAATGGGGTCAATGGGCCGTAACATTTGCACCTGGGCTCAAGGCCCTAAATGGGCCTGATCGTCTAGGGACCGTACAAATATTAATTTTTTTTTTTTGGTATAGAAAAGGCTTCATGTTATTAATTTATTTTTCTTAATAATTTTTTAATGGAATTTATATATGAAGTAATTATAATCTTAAAAGATAGTCACTTAGTAAAAAAATCCATAAAAATAACTAAAAAAAGGGTAAGATAGGTATTTGAATTTAGATTGACATAAAAAATTTACACTTCTGTTTTGGTTTTGGATTTTGAAAATTGATCCAAAGCATTTCAAATAGTCATCCCTCGATCTTCTCAATCATTGCAAAAAAAAAAAAAAAATTTAAATTTAAGAAAAATGATAAGGCAACCAATCAAATGAAAGAAAAAATGATACAGTGCTAAAGAAATAGACTAATAGATCATTAATTTCCCAATGAAATACGCCAAGTGATTCACACTTTTATCTTGCTTGCACCACCATGCAATGTGAACAAACGACATGAGGATCTTAAATGTGATTGCCAACTAATTGCTTCTAGATATTGTGCAACATTGGAATCTCTAGGTGGACCTCTTTTCTCTTTTCTTATTTATTTATTTTTTTATATAAATAAATACCATTTGAGGAGTCCACTTATTCTCTAAGTTTAATATCAAGCAATGTAATTTTTTTTTTTTGGTGCATGTATCATTTTTTTGAACCCAAGCCCAAAAGTATGATTAAAAAAAAAATGCTTGGGTAAAAATCTATAAAATGTGAGTTTTTATTTTTTTTTCTCTTTTCTTGAAATATAAAATTATAAAATTATGGAAAAAATTACTTCTAAATAATATCTAAATAGTAGGCATTATTTTAGGAATAAAAAATACTTAAAACATGTTTTTTTTTTTTAAAAATTAAATGTAAAACTGTGTTGGGATATTATTAAAATACCTAAAACATTGTGATTTTTTTTTTTTTTTTTTTTTGCTTGAAGTTGTAAAAAAATATGAAACCAACTTTGAAGGACTCATCACCCTCAAAAATAAAAAAAAAAAGTTGAAGGACTCAATTGCATATTATTAAAATACCTAAAACATCGGGATTCTTTTTTTTTTTTTTGCTTGAAGTTGTAAAAAAAATATGAAACCAATGTTGAAGGACTCACCACCCTCGAAAAAAAAAAAAAACCGTTGAAGGACTTAATTTATTAACCAAGAACACATAACGCTTAATGCAAATTCAAAAGGCATGGTTTGCTTGGAGTCTTTTTGTCTTTTGGTAAGTTATTTTGGATCAGATTAAATTTTAAAATTTAAATGACGTAACATTTTAAATTATTAAATATAAGATATATTTAAGGGTGTAGGTTTTTACCCCTAAAAGTTAGTCTATTATTTAGAAGCAATTTTCATCACAATTTTAAAATTTTATTTTTAAAGATAACTTCTCTAGTATCATTCTTGTTTTAGCAAATTTGTGTATATGGCAGTTGCTTATAGAATCATCAAATGTGCAATGAAAGGCACACAAAAAGACAATATTAACTTTCATAAGGTAGGATATTTACAAAAAATGTTTTTTAACAACTATTTGATAGATTGGCTACCGCTTTGCTCACTCGAATTCATCCAATGTGTCTGTTATGCAATCTAACCAAATTGTTGATATGTCACCCTAAGAAAATACAAAAAAATAGAGAGTAAGGCTTAAATGTAAGGAAAACAACAAACAAAAATAATAAGAGGAAGATAGGGAACTACTTAGAACACATACACTAAAATAATAAGTCAAACCTGATAACCAAAAAAAAAGAAAAAAAAGAAAGACAAATCAATATATATATATATATATATCATTCCTATTCTTTAAAAAATATTCATAAATTAAAGAAAATACTTAAACACCCATCAAACTGACCAAATAAAAGAAAAGAAAAGATAAAAAATGAAAAGATATGATATGATAAGATAATGATATGGAAATGATAATGATAACCACATATTTAATATTTAAGAGATCTATGCAGCATCAATCTCATATCTGAAATTCAAATTCACAACATCTACACAAAAAAAAAAAAAAAAAACACACACACACACACAATGAATCCATTAATGCTAATTCAATGACTAACAAACCGGAAAACCAACATAAAAAATTACAAAGACCTATTAGTATTTTAATATTTTTCATCACCCTTATAAAAAATGGATTTCAAGTAATATTTTTCATCACCATTATAATGACCACGTTAATGTCAGTATGATAATTCTTCTTTTGCAAAACCAACATAAAAAATTACAAATACCCATCAGTATTTTAATATTTTTTATCACCATTATAAAATATGGATTTCAAGTAATATTTTTCATCACCATTACAATGATCACGTTAATGTCAGTACAATAATTCTTCTTTAGCAAAGCCAACATAAAAAATTACAAATACCCATCAGTATTTTAATATTTTTGATCACCATTATAAAAAATGGATTCAATATTTCTTCTTTAGCAAAACCAACATAAAAAACGTTAATGTCAGTAGATAATGTAAAACAATAGAGCAGAAAATAATGTAGAGAAGAATGAAGCCAAATAGTACTGACCTCAAAGCCTACACATCAATGAAGAGTCGTAAAAAATGAAACATTTTTTAATAGCATCTTGTGAAGGCCTGTAAAACAATAAACCAGAAAATATTCAATAAGTCTCGAAATAGCAATAAGCAAAACATGGCCGAATAGAGAGAGAAATCAAAGTGAGAAATGTAGAAATAAAAAGGTGAGAGAGAGAGCGAGAAGGGGGGGGGGGGGAGCTGAGATTTGATCAGAAAAAGAGCTTATCTCAAATCTATCTGTAGTTGTTGTTGCTGTTTGTAGTGAAATCTGAAACCTAGATGTGGGTGGAAGGAGTTTCTTAATGATGATGATAATGGTGAAAAGAAGATTAACACAGAATGAGAGAATTGAAGAACTGAAGAAGAAGCAATTTGAGTTTAAAAACTAACGTGAGTGTACTGGGAGTGTGGTCCTATTTTGTAGATAGTGTTTTACATAGAAGTTAAAGAAACATTTTTACCAAGTTTTGCCCCTACTTAAACATAAGCCGCAGGGGTATTTTGGAAAAAAAAAATCTGGTCCAAACAGGTACGACCTCTTACATAGTAGTATAGATATATGTCTCTCTATTTTTCACTCAATTATCGTCTAGGAAATTAATTTCTAGTCCTATAATATTAAGTATAATTAAAGTCGGTTCAATATTCAGTTTGTCATTTGAGCCTTCTTTGGGTAATTTGAGTTATTGTTTGAGCCTTTTTTTCAACTCCAAATTTCCAATCGATAATTCAAATGAATAACCCTCAGAGGCTTATGAAACGTAGAAAAAATACCAAAAGCTTCATGGTTCATGAGAATCTCATTTTCCCCAAAAAATACAATAGTGGTTTTGTTTTTGGTAACCACACAAATAGACCCTTTAGCCTCACATCTCTTACCATATAAAAGTTCACAAAAAAAACCAAACTCATACAACACTATTGTTCTCTAATACTTCTTAACAATGGTAGAGATCACATATATTTGCAAAAGAACTGTGGTAAGTACCAAACCAACCCAACCAGGAAAGTACCACTCTTTTTCAATCCTTGACCACCTAATGGAGAAGAATCACATTAGGATTGTGTAATACTGTAAGTCTTGGGGAGAAAAAAAGGCTAGAGAGATCACAGTAAGTCTTAGAGAGTCTATCTCAAACATGCTTACACATTTTTCAAAAGTGACTGGAAGGTTAATAAGGAATGAGAAAGGGAATTGGATGATCAAGTGTAATGATGCTGGAGTGAGAATGGTGGAAGCAAGGGCCAAGGGGAGTGTGGAGGATTGGCTAAAAAGTGTAGATAGAGAGAAGGAGCTTAAGCTTGTGTATTGGGAAGACAAGATTCACAAGCCATATTTTTGGTCAACATTTTATGTCCAGGTACCTATTACTTCATATTTTTGTCAAATATTTAAGAAATAATGAATTTTATCACTTAATTATTATTCTAACACTCCTTTCGATAATTTCAAGTAGTATTTCAATTTATTCTCACTTTATAATCAAGTAGAGGACTACAATGAAAAAAAAAAAAATATGTACTGAAGAGAAGGATTTAGTCTTAATTTTTTTTAGTTCAAATGGTTTAAATAAGGTATGCAAAAGTACAATTTTTTTCTTTTGTCTATTATAAAACCCATGAATGGATTTCAATTTTTTTCTTTTAATTAGGTGCATAGTATTATTTCAAATCTATAACACAATTATTTTTGTTGGAACAAGATTTTTAGTTCAGATCTTTTATGTGATATTAAATTTCATATTTATAATTAACATTGCTTTTTGTTTCCAAATAACAGAGTTTGAAGAAGGTGGAGTAGCAATAGGCCTGAGTTGCTTTCATCTCCTTGCAGACCCCATTTGTGCCACCATGTTCCTCAAGGCTTGGGCTGACAAAACCTTGGGTCAAAAATGGTTTCTCCTCTTTTCTTCCACCCATTGCCTCCAAGAAGACCCATTAACAAAACTTCCAACCACAAGCCCTACACTGACTTAATTAACCACTACAAGTTTTCTATTGAGAATTCTACTCCATTTTTAGATGCAAATCACACTTACACAACCATAACTCTCTCATTTTCTGACCACATGGTGCAAGCTTGAATGGACATGGTTCAACCCACTTATGCACCCAACAAGCCTAACTGGCCATCATCACCTTTTGAGGCCCTAACTGGGCTTTTATGGATCTGTATTAGCAAGGTGAAAGGTTTGAGAAATGGACTAGTGAACATGTCCTTGTGTTTGGATCAGAGAAAAGTTTTGGGTTTAGATAAAGGGTTTTTTTGGCAATTGCATGGTTTATAACAAAGTTCATTCCAATGGTTTAGAAGAACATAATTTATCACAAGCTACTAAGGTTATAGGAGAGGCCCTGGAGAAAATGGATAATGAAGGAATAATGGATTTGATTGAGTGGCTTGAACATAATGATAGTTAATCACATCCATTAATGAATAACTGTGATCTCATTTGTGCTAGCTTAGAGACTGCGGAACCATATTCTGTGGATTTTGTTGGGGGGTTTGAACTAATTCGAGTTTCTTATTATGTGGAGCCAGTGATTGGAATAGGGCAAGTTTTGATTTTTCGAGCTCCATCATATGATGGTCCATTGGGTAGGGTGGTTATGGTTAGGCTTCCAAAGGATGAGATTGTTAAGCTGTGTGAAGATGAACTTATTTTGCATCTCTCTCCTAGAAATTTGATGGGTGTTGCTAGAAACCAAGCTTCAGAGTTGATACAAGAGATTTCAACTCACCCCATAATAAATGAAATTGGTGCTAATTTCTCTATAGTTTCATTTATTTTCAATTTGATAGTTGTGAGGTGGAGGATTTGAACCATTGAGGGTGTGGAAGTCTTTTCCTATTTTTGTTTTATTTTTTTGTTTTTTGTTTTGTTTTTGTTTTTGTTTTTTTTTTTTTTTTGTTTTTTTTAGAAAGGTGTGGAAGTCTCTGTTGAAAACATGAAGAGATGTTAGTTGAACTGATTGGTCTATTGTTATCTCTTAATGAATATTGTGGGTGGGTAAAGCCCAGCCATACGTAGTAGGCCTAAAGCCCAAGCTGAAGACTAGTCTATGTCCGAGGAGGCTAAAATTGTCGAGGGGTATTTCGCATGAAAGAAGGATACATGGGGACGAAGAAATTCTGTCCGAAGAGAGCATCATTGTTCCGAGGAGACGATCATCCTCGGATGAAGGGGTTTTGGGGTCATGTAAATATCTGGTGGGGGGGGGGAGTTCAAATGAATTTACTAGTGACTTCAGCAATTTGGATAAGCTTTAGACACGCCTGGAGATAAGAGGAACAGAGAAATATCTAGAAGGAAAAGCTGCCACCATCGTATTAAATGTACTGCAGCAACTTTCCTGGCCACATTTATGTGGAAAAGACCTCTGAATAGTACAACTTCAGCTACCGTCATTCACAAAAGCTAAGGGAAATACATGACATGACATGGACTCAAGTAGGGAGCTGGATGAAGAACAAGTGGACGATAAGGATGGTAGTGGAGAAGGATATATAAAGAAGGGTTCCTAATGAAAGAAGGTGAGAGAAAAGAAAAAAAAGAAGAAGTGTAACCGATATTCAATCTATTATAAGTCTCTTCGGATTTGAACTTACTTGGTCTTTACGTGTACTTTTATACTGGTTTATAGTTGCATGCTATGATTAATTGTTGTTAGCTCCATAGTTAACCTAACTCTATCACCCACGCTCTACAAATTCATTATTTTTGGGCTTAGGCTACAAATCCTAACCCTAAAATTGGTGCTGTCTGTGGGAAGAGCTTGAGTGTAAGTGGAAGCAATAGCAGTCGATAATGGCTGAACCAGGGCAACAACCAGCAGAATCCGGGGTGTCCCAACACATAGACCCTTTTCTCAATTTGGAGCAAAGACAAAATCGTGAAGGCAGTGTGCATACTACGCACCTTGAGCGAAGTCAACTGCATAGAGGAAGTCACGTGCCTCATGCAGAGAAGAATAACATGTAAATGGAAATTGAGCGGTTAAGGAGGGAGTTGCGCTATGCAAAAAGAAAACGTGTTTCTTCGCATTTTAATAAGGATTGGGATGACGATGTCACTTACGAGCAGAGGTTTCGAACACCAATCAGTGAATCCTTCTCATACGAGGAGGAGCACCATCGCAAAAAGCAACTTTGGAGCCCATCACGTGAAGGGGTAGGAAATGATGCTATGAGCAAGGCTCTAAATCAAATCTCTAGGTCACCCTTCACGCACAGGATCGAAGGAGCGAGACTTCCTCGGCGTTTTAACCAGCTAACTTTTACCATTTATAATGGTAAAACGGACCTTGTGGAACATGTGAGCCACTTTAATCAAAGGATGGCTGTCTATTCCAGAGATGAAGCTTTGATGTGTAAAGTCTTCCCCTCTAGTCTTGGGCCGGTTGCAATGAGGTGGTTCGACAGCCTGAAAGCAGATTCCATCAATTCCTACCAATAGCTTACTTAAGCTTTTAGTTCACGTTTTGTCATATGCCGAAGAGTGGCCAAGCCCTTGTCTTCTCTTCTATCCTTGAGCATGCGTGAGGGGGAGACCCTAAAGGCATACTCAGATAGGTATTGGGAGATGTTCAATGATATGGAGGGAAACTTTGATGCAATGGCCCTTAATACGTTCAAGCTTGGCCTTCCTACTGACCACGGTTTAAGGACGTCCTTATTTGGTAAGCCTGTTACTAACATGCGTCAGCTTATGGACCGTATTTCAAAATATAAAAGGGTTAAAGAAGATCAGCAACAAGGGAAGGGTAAGGACAAGGTTATCCCCCAAGAGAGGGAGGATTTCAGGTCGGACCGTTACAACAATAACAAGCCACAGAGAGATTTCGTAGGGTAGTCAGGATTAACAAATGCTCAAGCAGTTAATACAGTGTATTAACTGCTTGAGCATTTGTAGGGAATGAGCATACCACTGAAGTTTTGGAAAAGATCAAGAATGAACCATTCTTTAGGTGGCCGAGTAAGATGGTAGGGAATCCTGAGAGGCGCAATCACAATCTCTATTGCCAATACCACCAAGACCATGGGCATACCACTGAAGATTATAAAAGTTTGTGGGATCACTTGGACCAACTGGTCCGCGAGGGTAGGTTAAGGCATCTCTTGCATCACTCTAGTGGCTAAGGGGGTCAGACGAATTCTGAGCCCGAGAGAAATGATTCTGTGAAACTTTCATTAGGAACTATTAACGTCATTTTTGCAGAACTAGGAAGAACAGGGTCCTGGTCGTCCAAGGTTATGTCAGTAGCTCGGTTACCGACAGGAGACTTAGGTTGAGATCCGAGGAGCGCTAGACCAGTTGTCCAGCCAGTTTTAGGCTTTTCAGATAAAGATAAGGTTGGAACCATTCAACCTCATGACGATGCTTTGGTAGTCACCCTCAGAATCGGAGGATATGATGTGAAGAGGGTAATGGTAGACCAGGGTAGCGCGGTGGAGATAATGTACCCTGACCTCTACAAGTGGCTGAATCTCAAACTTGATGACTTAACACCATACTGTTCTCCCTTGGTTAGCTTTGAGGGAAGAATTGTTACCCCGAAGGGCCAGATATAGTTGCCTGTACAGATTGGCTCAGAAGTCGTGGAAGTAGACTTCATTGTCGTAGATGTTTATTCCCCTTATATGGCAATTGTAGCCAGACCTTGGCTATATATGCTAGGGGCTGTTTCCTCAACTCTACATCAAAAAGTTAAATATCCATCCAAAGGGCGGGTTTGTGAAATTCGTGGAGATCAATCCTTGGCCCAACAATGCTTGGTGGCTGCCATCCAACACAAGCCCGAAAATGAGTCACCCGTCGAAGGTCTTGATGAAGGCATTAGATGCGAGGATTTGATAAAAGTTTTAATTGGGGACAATCCGGAAAAGTTCTTCCAAGTCGGATCTTAGATGCCTCAACCAGAGAGAGAAGAGCTAATTGAATTCTTTAAAAGAAATATTGACGTATTTGCTTGGAGTACTTACGAAGCCCCAGGAGTAAATCCAGAGTTCATTTGCCACCATCTGAGGGTCAACCCACTAATTTTCCCCAAGAAGCAGCCTCCTCGGCGGCCATCTAAAGAACATGCAGATGCAATCAAATTAGAGGTAATGAAGCTCAAACAGGCTAGATTTATTAAAGAAGTTTTTTACCCCGAGTGGTTGGCAAATACTGTGGTGGTGAAGAAGAAGAGCAAAAAGTGGCGAGTTTGTGTAGACTTCACTAACTTAAATAAGGTTTGTCCTAAGGATCCTTTCCCCATGCCGAAAGTTGATCAGTTAGAAGATGCTACTGTCAGCCATCCTCGAATGAGTTTCTTGGATGCTTTCCAAGGTTACCATCAAATACCATTAGCCTCAAATGATCAGGAGAAAACCGCTTTTGTTAGCCCTACTAGTAATTACTATTATAAAGTGATGCCATTCGATTTGAAAAATGTAGGCTCTACTTACCAGCGAATGATGACAAGGATGTTTGAATCACAATTAGGCAAAAGCATTGAGGTCTATATAGATGACATGGTGGTAAAAAGCAAAGTCATTTCTAAGCATGTGAAGGACCTTGACAACACTTTTGAAATCCTAAGAAGGCACAAGTTGCACCTGAATGCTTTCAAATGCTCATTTGGTGTTGGGTTAGGCAAATTTTTGGGTTACATGGTGACACACAGGGGAATTGAGGTTAACCTCGATCAGATAAAGGCTATTCAAAACCTACAACCTCCTCGGAATCCAAAAGAGGTTCAGAAGTTAACAGGGATGACAGCTGCCCTGAACCGATTCATCTCTACGTCCGCAAATAGGTGTAAACCTTTTTTCTCACTGATCAACAAGTGGAAAGGGTTTGAAAGGACTGAAGAATGTGTCTCGACTTTTCAATAACTTAAAGACTACTTGGCTTAGCCACCGATTATGTCTAACCCTGAACCAGATAAGGTCCTGTTTGCCTATATTGCTGTGGTTCCCTATGCTGTAAGTCTAGTGCTGATACAGGAGGATCAAGGTGTGCAAAGGCCGGTTTGCTATGTGAGTAAATCTTTACATGAGGCCGAAATTAGGTACTTGCTGCTGGAGAAAGCTATTTTAGCAGTAGTACTCGGAACATGAAAATCGCCCCATTACTTCTAGGCACATACGGTTATTGTGCTCACACAACTCCCACTTAAATCCGTATTTTGAAGTGCTGACTACATAGGGAGAATAGCCAAGTGGGGCACTATCCTGAGGGCTTTCGATATCAAGTACATGCCTCGCACTTTAGTCAAGGGGCAGATCTTTGCCGATTTGGTGGCCGAGTTCACAGAACCTAGTTTAGAAGAAATAAGGGCAGAGGAGGACATGGATGGAAAATCGGTTGGCATAATTTCTCAACAAGGCCTTACTTACTGGGAAGTGTATATGGATGGTGCAGCGAATCAGAAAGGTTCGGGAGTGGGGCTAGTGTTGATATCCCCAAAGAGAATCATCATTGAAAAATTGTTAAGGCTGGATTTCTTGGCAACAAATAATGAGGCGGAGTACGAAGCCCTATTGACGGGAATGTCCATGATCCAAAAAATGGGAGGAAAGGCAGTGGAGTTGTTCTCGGATTCAAGTTTAGTTGTGGGTCAAGTACAGGGGAAGTTTGAAGCAAAGGATGAAAGGATGTAGGGATACTTGAACCGAGTTAAACGTCTGCAGTCGGAATTCAAATTTTTCAGCTTGTTGCACATTCCCAAAAGTGGTAATGCGCATGCTGATTCTTTAGCCACACTCGCTACTTCTTCGGCGTAAAATTTGTCGAGAGTTATCCTCGTTGAGGACTTGCATGGGCCTACCGAGGTAGGAAGAGATGCAGTCCAAGTTCATCAAATCATAACCGGGCTCTGCTGGATGGACCCTATAGTCAAGTTCTTAAAAGAAGACACTCTGCCTGAAGAAAAGGGGGAAGCCGATAAAATTTGGAGGAAGGCGACCAGATTCTGGCTGTCCGAAGACCAGAAATTATACAAACGATCCTATTCAGGACTGTACCTGTTATGTATTCATCCTGAAGCGACTGAGTTGCTATTAGAGGAGTTGCATGAAGGAATTTGTGGGAGTCATACAGGAGGTAGATCTTTAGCTCACCGAGCCATTACTCAAGGTTATTGGTGGCCGAATATGCAAAAAGAGGCCTATGAGTATGTTTAAAAGTGCGATCAATGTTAACGATTTGTGCTGAACATACATCAACCAAGTGGAGTCCTCAACCCACTATCTAGTCCACGGTCGTTTGCTCAATGGGGCTTAGATATAGTGGGCCCATTCCCAAAGGCCACATGAAACAGGAAGTATCTTTTGGTCGACACAGACTATTTCACCAAATGGGTTGAGGCTGAACCTCTGGCCAACATCCGAGATGTAGATGTGCAGAGGTTTGTATGGAAGAATATTGTTACTCGCTTCAGAGTTCCTCATATTCTCATCTCAGGCAACAACCTATAGTTCGACAGTAAAGCATTTCGGAATTATTATAGTGAATTGGGAATTACGAATAGATACTCCACCCCTGCCTATCTTCGGGGGAATGAACAAGCAGAAGCAGTTAATAAAGTTATAGTTAATGGATTGAAGAAGAGATTAAACGATGCAAAGGGTAAGTGGGTGGAAGAGCTGCCACATGTACTGTGGGCTTACAGAACTACGCCTCGCAGATCTACTAGAGAAACCTCTTTCTCGATGACTTACGAAGCTGAAGCTGTCATCCCTCTAGAAACTGGATTCCCAACTTTGAAAACCAGTTCGTTCAGTCTGACCAGCAATGATGAACTTCTAGAAAGGAGTTTGGATTGATTGAAGAAAGGAGAGAAAATGCAATGGTTCGATTGGCGCACTACCAACAAAAGCTCAAGCAAGGCTATGATGCCAACGTAAAGTTAAGACCTCTAGAACCTAGTGATTTGGTACTTAGGAAAGTTGTGGGCACTGCAAAAAATCCAATGTGGGGGAAGCTAGGACCCAATTGGGAAGGGCTATATCGTATCACTTCAGGGGCTGGCATTGGGGCATATTTCCTAGAGGACTTAGATAGTCATGTAATACCGCGCCATTGGAATGTAAATAACCTCAAAAGGTACTATTATTAATCGAATCTTCTTTTTAACCACTATGATAATTTGTACTCCTTATCGGTTCTCTAAGTGTTTAAACTTAAATCCTATCATGCCTATTGTCCTCGGACTAGATGATTTGGGTTAGTTAAGACTCCTTATTGGTTCTCTAAGTGTTTGAACTTAAATCCAATGATACCTGTAGTCTTCGGACCAGATGATTTCGATTAGTTAACACTCCTTCACATGCCTGCAATCCTTGGATCAGATAGTATAGGTTAGTCAACACCATTGTGTTGTTATTATTATTAAATTTTAACTTTAGAATGAGCCTTGTCTGACATCCTTGAATATATTTAAATTAACTTTAACTTATGTTGGCCTTCTTTGTGCATGTTCGAAGAAACCTTTTAAACTTTTATAATACTTGTCGTATTCAGTATTTAGTAGTAGTTCTTATACAAACTGCTCTTTTCAAGGCCAACCTTAGTTATGTGCATTGTTAGCAAGATCTGGTGATTATGTTTACCTACATTACCATAGTTACAAAGTGCAATTAATTGTAGCAAAAGTAAGTTATATGGTGTGCAACGAATACACCAAAAGTAAAAGAGAAGTTGTTTCATTGATAAAAAAAAAATATTTTACAATCCCTTATATAGAAGGAAAGCAAGAAGAAGAAGAAAAAAAAAAAAAAAAACAACAACAACAACAACAAAAATCTAAGTATCTAAGTATCTGCTTGAAAGACCACAGTATTAGCAGCCTGGCCTATCCGAGTAGCAGCAGCTTCTGGGGCCTGGTCCTTAGGCTCTGAGGATGTTTTCTCTTTTTCCAAGCCTTCGCCCTTATCCTTGGGTGGTTCAGCTGGGGTGCTCTGACCACCTGGCTGACCAGAATCCTTGGAAGGCTCAAGGGTGTTTGGAGGAGCTTGGCCGACCAAGGACTGTTCCGAAGCCTCTGGGAGTTGTGTTAGAGGAAGGAGATCAGACTCTGAGAGCTCTCGGATGTCTGGGTCGTAATAAATGCTCTTAGGCAGCCTCAGTTCTGAATCAGCAGACACCCCAGCAACGTCCAGCGCCTTGCCCCATGTTATGTCACAGTAGTCTCGGCTGACCGAGGTAAACTGCTCAGTAAGACCTTTTTCAGTCACCTCCACTCCCAGTTGGTATGCTGCTTTCTTTTCGGCCTCGGTTGCCTCCTTGGCCAGCTGAACATTCCTCTAAGCTAGCTTGGCAGCCTCTTTAGTCTTTTGGAGGTCGGCGCGAAGATCCTTCACAAGTGCTTTCTCAACTGCCAAATTAGTCTGAGCTTCATTCAGCAGCTTGCGTTGGGATGCGACCTAACTTTCAACATTTTGTAGGCCAACTTTAAGGCTGTTCCTCTCGTGGGTTACTTCCTTGAGTTGCTCAGAGATTTGAGAAAACTCCTCTTTCAAGTTACCTAGGGTTTTCTCTGCCTCGGATCGAGAGTGGGCCTCTGCTTGGGCTTTAACATAGGCCTTTTTGTTCCACTCTTCGGCCACAAAGACTTGCTGGGTAATCTGCATAGTGAAGTAAAAACGTTAGCATAAAACAAGCGAAAAATTAGCATGCCAACCGAAGAGCTGGATAAGCTCACTTACCATGGTCAGGTCCCTCTTCAGGGACATGAAGAGTTCATACTGTCTAAAGCGCTTGTATGACTCCATGTCTCGGGGGAGGAGCAATGGTTGCTCCAGGGCTTCAGCTACTAGCCCTGCTCTTCCTCTATCATAGTTTTTGAGGGAAGTCTCCCAAGAAATAGGAGCGCCATCCAGCTCCAACTTGGGAGACCATGTGCGTTGCCCTCGGCGCACGTCAGCAACAGGAGGCTCCTCCCGGCTCTCTGTGGATAAGGCCCTTTTGCTCCTGTGGCCCCTCACCACTTTCTGTTGCTTTGTTGTTTTTGGTGGCACCACCACCTCCCTCTCCTCAGGTTCGAGAGGCCTCTTTTCTTCAGGTCCGGTACTGGCTTTAAGCCGAGATCAGGAACCTAAGGTGGTGGTGGAGGCAAATTCACCACTGGTTGGGAGGTCCCAGTGCCTTTTGGCTCGGCCTTCTTGCCCCTATTTCTCATCAGTGCCTTTAAGTCTGACATATCTTCTTCTTCCGAAGAGTCTTCTGGAAGAGCAGTTATCAGGACAGGAGGATGGATACTAGAGTGCTTATCAATATCCTCCTCAGAATTGGAGGATGGTATCACCTGAACCCCTCCTGAAGTTTCTCCTTCGAACTTAAATTTATCTATTTGCTCTTCTAATGAGGAGGTTGAAAAGCCAACCCTTTCGCCTATAACCACCAGCTCAAGGGGGATTTGCTGAACCGGTTAGACGAGTAGTGGTACGCCCTGGGGGTTTGGGTGTGGCACTGGAGGGAGATCAAATGGGGCAAAAAAATCCTTCCGACCAACGTCGATTCGGTTGAGGCGATGGTCTCCTTGTCTTATCTTGTTCCCGATCAGCTGCAATTCGGATGGTTTGGAGTTGTACCCGAGGATAAGGGGAACCGATCGGAGTTGCCCGTCTTCACTTACAAAAATCTCTGATCGCAACAAATAGTTGAGCGCGGCAACGTTGGTAAGGCTTAGCCGAGGAGTAACGTTTCTTTTATCTGTCAACATCACAGGAAAACTTGATCAGAAAGTTGGCAACAATAAGACCGAGAAGACTAAATTGTAATGAAAGTCAATCCTACATCTAATGTTAGCAAGCCTAAATCTAAGGTGCCCCCACTTAGTTCTTCTGGCGTGGTTGGGTAGTGAAAACTGTTGTGCTACGCACCCGAGATGATTAGATAATCGTCTTTCATTCCCTTGTTAGACTTGGGAAGGCAGGAGACGAGTCTAATAGCATCGGATCGGGATTTTAAATAATATCCTGCTCCTTTTTTACTGTGGCACTCGTACATATGCACCACGTCTGGCCAGGTGAGTCCCAAGCCCAGATGGCGGTTCAGATCATCAATAGCACCTAATATCCTAAAAATGTTGGGCGCACACTGCTTGGGGCTAAGCCTATGGTTTCGAAGGTAGTTAGTGGTGATAGGGCTTATAGGAATCATCATTCCTCCTTCCAGGAAGGCGATGATGGGGATTATCACTTCACCCTCTTTTCAGTCTGTTAGAACTGTTTTTAGGGGGCTATATCTCAAACCCACATCTTCAAGAATGCGGTATGTGGCTCTAAACTTCTCCATATGAGCAGGACTGTCCACCAGATACTGATATTTACCCATCCTAAGCAATGAAATAGGAGGAACTCTAAACATGGTGACTAGGGGGCGACTACTCGAAGGACAAAAAGAGCATACGAAGAGAGGAATAAAGATGAATATATGAAAATTTACACGAACCAGATCGGAAAATGATATTTGGGCTTGTGGAGATACTTGAAAATTTTGAATTTGATGATAGTAGAGTCTAGTCAATTTGAGTGTCTCTGTTCGTTGGAAAGTCTGAAAATGTGTAAAGTAAGGGAAGAAGAACCTCCTCTAAGGCTTTATATGGAGACAAATGAGGGAGAAGGAGTTATCCCGCCCAAATTCCAAGGAAGGATCGCGTCCGTTGGATCAATAGTCCACCATTGGATGTCAAAGACAAAATGCCGCCTAGAGGAATTAATGGCACTTTGGGAACCTTGAAACGGCAGTAGCAATTATGAAGTGCGCAAATCCACGGCACTACATGTGCGAATTAAGATATTTGTGCATTTCTGATTTTTATTTTGTAGCAAATCAAAATCTCATTTTTTCCTCTTCGGAGGTGAAGGAAAAATTAAAATTTTGAGGGGCTATTGTGGGTGGGTAAAGCCTAGCCATACGTAGTAGGCCTAAAGCCCAAGTTGAGGACTAGTCTATGTCTGAGGAGGCTAAAATTGTCGAGGGGTATTTCGTGTGAAAGAAGGATACATTGGGATGAAGAAACTCTGTCCGAAGAAAGTATCATTGTTCCAAAGAGATGATCATCCTCGGATGAAGGGGTTTTGGGGTCATGTAAATATTTGGGGGGTTCAAATGAATTTACTAGTGACTTCAGCAATTTGGATAAGCTTTAGACATGCCTGGAAATAAGAGGAACGGAGAAATATATAGAAGGAAAAACTGCCACCACCGTATTAAATGCACTGCGGCAACTTTCCTGGCCGCATTTATGTGGAGAAGACCTCTGAACAATACAACTTTAGCTACCGTCATTCACAAAAGTTAAGGGAAATACATGACATGACATGGACTCAAGTAGGGAGTTGGGTGAAGAACAAGTGGATGATAGGGATGGTAGTGAAGAAGGATATATAAAGAAGGGTTCCTAATGAAAGAAGGTGAGAGAAAAGAAAAAAAAGAAGAAGTGTAACCGATATTCAATCTATTATAAGTCTCTTCGGATTTGAACTTACTTGGTCTTTACATGTACTTTTATGCTGGTTTATACTTTTATGCTATGATCAATCGTTGTTAGCTCCATAGTTAACCTAGCTCTATCACCCACGCTCTACAAATTCATTGTTTTTGGGCTTGGGCCACAAATCCTAACCCTACAAATACTATTATAAAATAATGCAACAAAACATTTGATTATATATAAGCATTTCATGGTCTTTTTAATTTTTAATTTAAATTCCAAGTTTTGCCTATGTAATGTATATATAATCTAGTTATTTTGAGTTTTTCAACTCAAAAAAAAAAAAAAAACTCTAGTTGTTTTGTGAATAATACATTTTTCCCTTTTAGTAGAAAAAAATCAAAGGAAAATTTGCCACCACTAAGCTTTTTTCAAATCCTCGTTTATGAAAGTTAGGTGAATATATCTCGTGGATTGAGTTATTTGGTTAAGTTCCTAATTTATATCTTTATTATGCGATTGAACGATAGGATACATGAGCTTGTTCATATTATTATTATATTCTACAAGATTAATTTAGGTTGGGTCGGATAAGTGCCTAATATCTTCCCACTTGGTGATTTAATATCAACCTTAGTCAATGAGATGTATATTGGGTCCTATTGATATACTTTTCTTTTCTTTTCTTTTTTTAATATTTTTATTATTGATTCATATGTAATTAGAAAAAAAAAATCCATGTATTTATTTTTTAGAATGTATATAGAATCAAAACTCTGTAATTTAATTCAATTCAAACAATTTGTGTAATTTTCATTATTTATTAAACTTATGTTGTAAGATTTATTTTTATTTTCTCATTGTTCATGTAATTAAATTAAGTGAAAACTTCATTGTAAATCCCTTAAATTAATCCTTTCAACATAAAAGATGTTAATGGGGGGAGGGGTGAAGTTGGATCATGAGTGCCTTGTTGAAACCCTATCCCTTTTTTTAGGCGGGTTACAGATATTTTACTAATTTTAATAAGACGACTTCAATATTAATAAAATAAAAGGAAAATTGGATTATGATATATTAATAAAGAAGGAAACGCAAGTGTTTTAGATAATTTTTTTATATATATACACACACGCGCGTATGTATAAAAATATACTAATATAGACTTGAAATTATTTTTTTGCGAAGCATATAGACTTGAAATTAGATTGTGTAATTTTTAAAATAAATTCATAAGTTATCAAATTATTCTTTGTAATTTATTGAAAAAATAATATATTTGTAGTAAAATTATATATAAATTTTTACAATACAAGATTGTAAAATAATTTTTATAAGATCACCAACAAAAATAATTTTTTATCTAATTAACTTACCTAGATTTGGGTTGGCAATGTGGATTTTGCATTGATGTTTTATGCCTTTTAAAAATAGAGTTTGATTAATTATTTAAATATTTTATAATTTTTAAACATTTGATTAATTATTTAAACATTTTGTAATAATATTCTAGTTATATAATATATTATAAATCTGTTTAAAATACTATATGATCTACTTTTTTGTTCGCGTGTTCTAACCATAATTAGAGAAAAAAGCTTACCACTTCCATAAAAAAGAAAAACATTTTATTAAATATATAAATTATATTCTAAAAGTTAAATAAATTAGTTAAACCCTCTGACGAAAGGCTTAACTCTCAATTCTCTTTCTCAATCTGTTCTCTGATTCTTCAGTTTCCCGCAATCCGCATAGCTCAGTGTCAGAGGCCATTGAAGGATTAATCAGACAATCAAACTCGCCCAGTTGAAGCTGATTCAGGCAAACTCGGTGAGTGAGTCAATTATGTTTGCTTTTCTCTCTTCAAGACAGCTACTTCTTATCACACATAGGAATAGGAGGACCCAATTTCAATTGGGTCTTCTTCAGGAAAAAACCATCTTTAGCATCAAATCATTTACATCAATAGCTTTACCTGAATCAGAACAGCAAAAAACACATTCTTTTACAGTGTCTTATCTCATAAACTCATGTGGGTTGTCACCAAAATCTGCTCTTTTAGCATCCCACAAAGTACATTTTGAAAACCCAGATAAACCAGACTTAGTGCTTAATCTTCTCAAAGAGAGTGGATTCAATGACTCCCAAATCACCAAATTCGTCACAAAAATCCCACGGCTGCTTTTATCGCATCCTGAGAATACCCTTTTGCCCAAATTCGAGTTTTTGCGCTCTATAGGGGTTTCAGGCTCTGACCTCCCTAGAATCCTTAGTTTGAATCCTGACATGCTGAGAAGGAGCTTAAAGAACAATCTTATTCCCTGCTATGATTTCCTCAAGAGTCTGCTTTTGGAGAATGAGAAAGTGATTACAGCTTTAGGGCGCTCTCAAAGGGCTTTTCTAAGTAATGGAACAAAGACTGTGGTTCCAAATATTGCACTTTTGAGAGAAGTTGGAGCACCTCCATCCACCATCTCTTACTTGGTGACTCGTACTCCGTCTGTTGCATTCATTAAGCCTAGTAAGTTTGTGAAAGCTGTCCAGGAGGTTAAGGAAATGGGATTTGATCCTTCAAAATTTGCATTTGTGCAAGCAATCGAAGTGGTTTTGTCAATAAAAAAGCCGACGTGGGAATATAAATTTGAGATTTTTAGGAGGTGGGGATGGTCTAAGGAGGACACTCTCTTAGCGTTTAGAAGGTTTCCAAATTTTATGCTTTTATCGGATGAGAAGATCACAAAAGTAATGAACTTCGTTGTGAACAAATTGGGACGGCCATCAACGGATATTCTTATGAATCCCGTGATTCTGAATTTAAGCTTGGAGAAGAGGATTATCCCTAGGTGTTCAGTTGTTCAAATTTTGTTAGCCAAGAATTTGATCAAGAGTGATTTAAGCTTAGCGACTTTCTTAATACGTAAGGAGAAGTTCTTTTTGGAGAAGTTTGTTATAAAATTTCAGGACAATGTTCCTCAATTATTGAGTGTGTATCAAACTAAAATGGATCTTTTGGATGTAGAAATTCAATCTGAGAAGGTATGTGGAACTGAACTGTTTTAACTCTTTGACTGCAATATAATGTTATTCTTGCCTTTAAACTCTCATGGTTGCAAGGTTTTGCATTTTAGATTTATTGGATATGGGATTTGTGTTATCTCATGCCGTTTTCACATGTGTATGTAATTTCCAAGACAACAATCTCAAATGTAGAACTTTGACATAGATTTGATGATTTTCTGATTAGGAATTTAGAAGTCAGTAAATCTTGTGTGTTACTATTTACTGCTTTTGTACAGGAAAAGAGAGAAAAATTGGGAGTCTTCTTGTTAGATGGGGCATGAGTACTTTGATAGTTAGATGGCTTTAATTTAGTTTGCAACTCTGTAAGTGCTAAACGTGGTCTGTGCTATTTGCTCAGGGCAACACACACAGGGAAGTATTCACCTTGGAATGTCATCTAATTGCCTTACATTAGGTCTGTTGCAATATTTCAAATAAATGGAGTCTGTAGACAATCTTGAGTTCTCTAACAAGTCACTCTAAAGCAGATAGAGCTAAAGGTAAAAAAGGTCATAAGTAGTGCACAAGACTCCTGCTTTTGCTGGATTTAGGAGAGGAAATTGGTAGCCAGATTATGGTCTCCAACTCGTGACACATGGCTTAAGCAGTAAGGAGTTGTGAACTTGTGCATAGGTAGAGCTGAAAGTAGTGTTCTTGAATTGAGAACTCATGCATATGGCTTTCGAGTTTTCTTTTACCATTAAATATGGAACTTTATCACACCTGTCTGGGGGCAACCTAGTGGTTAGGGGCTTGGGATGAGGGGGCCTTATACAATGACCTAAATGGTCTAGGCCTAAGACTGACCATGAGCTTTAGTTACTCCACAACCACGTCTCCCCCCCTCCCCCACCACCCACCCCCCCCTAGGCACATATTCAAATTCCAATTTCATGAATTTCAAGATGGTGAGGTAATGTTTTGGAATAGTTTTTGAAGAAAAGAAACTTTGTTTCTTCTTGTTAAGTACATAAGTTACAGAACAAAAAAGCCACAGAGACACATGGATGGCCTCAAAGGCTCAAAGTGGACTGAGCAAAAGAAAAGAAGATTGCCGTGGGGGAATTGTATTCTATTGTGGCGAACTAAAAAGTCAAGTACATTGTTGTTACATTCATGTTAATATCATTTGCATTGCTTGGATTTTGCTCTGTGGTGACTGGTGAGTGAATCCTCCAGCATGCATGCTTTGGTGGTTACAATGTTACATGATGCTGAATGAATCACTAGTTGCTTGTCCGTTTGAGGAAAAGCATATTGAACTGGGACATACCTAGATCTAGCAGTCTCTTTCTATAACATTGGGGGGGGAAAAAAATAAAACATTGATTTGGGATTGTATATGGTAAATCGATTTGGAGTTGTATATGGTTGCTAGTTTCCAAGTTATAACCTTTAATTTTGCTTTCTTCTTGGCGATTAACCAAGAACAATAGGGCTCACTCCAATCATAATTCCAATTCTTTCTGGGCAATTACCCAGCCACAATAAGGTTCACTGGATTTAGATTATTTTATTTACCCAATCTTTTCAAAGACCATATATAAGTCCCCCCCTAACAATGAAATCAATTTCATATTTTCTTTTGCATAATTTAAGTGGATTCTTAAAAAATAGAGATAGGTTCAAGTTAAACCATTGGATTTAAGTAGATCCAACGGTTAAAAAAAACCTTCATTATTACAAATATTTTTATTAGAATATCATTAATTACCCTCATTTATTAAACCTATCTCTAAACTCAACAAAATTTGACATGTGACTCTCTCTCTCTCTCTCTCTCTCTCTCTCTCCATTTGTCTCTCTCTCTCTCTCTACATTCTAAACCTACGTTTCTCTCTCTCTCTATCTCCTCCTCCCTTGCTCCTCCACCATTGTTCCACCTCCACAAGTTGCCGGCAAAAAAAAAAAAAAAACACCTAGCCGAGCATTGTTTCTATATTTCCTTTCTTTTCTATTGTGAGTGTTTTTTTTTTCTTTTTTCTTTTTTCTGGTCTGGGAGGTACTGATGAAGGCATGGCCGCAGTAGAAGCTAAAGTCGGAGTCTGCAAGCATTGCAGCTATGAAGAGCGCTCTCATGGGGGACGTGGTTCTAGTAAAAAGGGGACAGACGAAGGCACTCACAAAATTTTCCCCCTAAAAATTGTGTTTGGGAGTGTTCTGAAGGATCAATTTTTGTTTTGTCTACAATCCCTTTATCTACATTTCTTCAAATTATTCTGCTTAGGGGGAAAATTTTGGTTAGTGAATTTCATACAAGATTGATATCAATGTGTTGTATATTTTAATGGATAAGAATTCTTACTTAGCCTATCTTGGGTCCTTGCCATAATGCAATGACTACTTTATGCAATTACAGCTTTGCTGATTGCACCTTTATGTTGCTCTGTAGGCTTTACATTTTCTATTTTCATTTTCTGTTTTTAATATGCTAATTGAAAATAATTTTACCAGCTTTAAATTTTAATGTGTTGCAGGATGATGGTGATGATATTAGTGGTGATGAGAATATGGCTTTTGGTTCTGCTGAGGATGATGATGAGCTTGAGGAGACACCTAAGAAGGTATAGAAATATATCTTGTATTCTCTATAACTCTCTCTTCTATCTATTTGAATATTTTTGACATTGCCGATGTTTTTATAAATTGTTGATATCACCTCTTTTTGTTGAAGGTTGAATCAAGCAAGAAGAGACCTTCTGAATCCGCTACTAAAACTCCAGTCCCTGCTAAAAAGGCAAAAGCAGCTACTCCTCAAAAAACTGGTGAGTTTGTTTCTGTGTTGTCCAAATTTGTGGTTGCTTGCCTTTTAAATTAAGGGTCCAGGGGTTTGATGATCATGTTTTGTCCCTACCGTCAAAGTTGACCTTCCATTTCTTATTCTGGTTGTGTTTTTTGTTTTCTAAAAAATCAAAGTTGATCACATGGAAAAATATCTATGTTTGCAATAGTTTCACTCTCTTTTCATGTGTGTTTAATTCCATATCAATTGTTTCATCTCTTGTCCACGCAGATAGGTCATGCCTTTTGTTGTGACATGATTGGAATCAATTATTTTTCTGGAAATATGTATCTTCCTGTGACATGATTGGAATCGATAATATTCTGAGAAAAGCTTACTAAACTTTGCACCTATAACATGATTTCCTATTTTTTGTTAATATGTTTTAGATGGCAAGAAGGTCAGTGGTCATACAGTGACTCCACATCCTTCCAAGAAGGGTGCAAAGACTCCTGCAACTAGTGAGCAATCTAAGCAGAAGTCCCCAAAATCTGGTGGTTCATTCTCTTACCAGACCTATAGCAACTATGTCTATTCACTCCACTTTTCTCCAATTCTATAACTGAGGTTGCTTTCTAGTCTCACATGCTTCTCTATATATGCACAGGACTTTCGGCTCTGAAGTTGGTCTTCAGTCCCACACAAAGGCCAAGCATGCTGGCAATTAGTGACTGGGCTATCACAACATTTGCTGCTGTAGCATGATCTGGATTTTCCTGGAAATGGATTCATAGAGAGCTAGGGGTTATTAGATTTTGGCACCATACATGAGAGAGGGTTCTAGTTGAATGTCCTGTTTTTGGAGTTTGTCTTTCCGGATTTAGTTCTCTCATATTTTTGGATAATGTAAAACGAGGTTATTTTTATTGTTATTATGATTTTTTTTTCTTCTTGCTTTGTAATCTGCTTTTATTTTACATAACATGGGAGAATGATGGAAGTCTTGGGAGAATTATGAATGCATCGGATCCAAGTGTCTTTATCAAATGAGAGAATTTGGCTGCGATTGTTTGTTTTGACTAAATGACTAAGTAACTAAATCATTACTTAAAATAAGCACAAATAGTCTTTACATCAACAGTATGGTCTATGAAACTCCATGGCGAATATTGTCTATGGTATGTAATGATTGTTTATTAATACCTCAATTTGTTTCTTTTTTTATTTTTTTGGTAGAATTTATCAAAATTAGTAGTTTAGAAAACTGAGAATTGAGGTGTAATCAAAGTTCAAAATTAAGTTATGCTAAAAACCAACAAGAAGATTAGAGAAGATCAAGTATGTGACTTATCCAGGCTTTCATGTGAGTTAACAAGTTTTTGAGTATCAATTTCTTTCCTGTCATGAAGTCGCATGAATCTATTCTTAGGGGTGAAGGAAAAATAAGTTACCTGAAAATATGTAGTTCAGTTTTTGACTTTTTGGTGCCCAGTTCTACATAACAAGTTAAGTCGAAATCAATTCAACATCATGTGCATTGAAAATTACCTAAAACATGGAAGAGAGAGAGAGAGGACGTTTGATTTCTTTTGCAAATCACTCTAGCTCTAACGCAAACTACTACAGAAACCCGGGTGCATAGTCTGTCATTAATATTCAATTTTGAGTGAGAATGGTACTCGTTTTATGATATATCGATCAAAATGATTTTGGTAGAGCCAAAATGTGGTATTGATATTTGATATTTGTCCCCTTTTTGTTTGGCTTCTTAGGAATACAAGATGCCGTTTCCAACCAAAAAAAAAAAGGTTTAAAAGTAAAGAACACCTCATTTTGGATTTCTTGTCTACTGATGTTTGGTCACTGTAGGGATTGGAAAATATGTGTCGTTAAGTTTGGAAAGTAGGTTTGTCCAAAATTAATGATGTTTGAGTGATTGGAGCAATGTTTGTAAGGTGGAAAGTAGGTTTGGTGTCGAAATCAGACAATGGAGAAGGTATTGAAGCCGGAGCAGTAGGTGCATGATAGAGAATGAGAAAGGTAAGGTTGTCAAAAAATAAGATCCTATATTATTTGAGACAAAAACAATTCTTTAGCTTAGAATGACCTTTCAACCAAAATAGATTGAAAATGCCAGAACAATTACAAATGGCTTGATATTTCAGCACAACTTGAAAGTTGAGAGGGGGGGGGGGGTGGTGAAGGATAAGTACACTGGACTAAATACCAGTACGGAAAACCAGAAACACAATAACATCAATTGCCAAATAGCAAATTTTTTCATTGCAGTCAAATAGCAAATATTTTCACTGCAGCCATATCCCTAAAGGCATCTATAATATTTCAAGACCTCACCTACGACTCTTAGAAGCTAACAATTTGGTTGCAGGTACTTTCCTTCTCATGCATAAACCCTGTCTTCTACTGCTGCACTCAACAACCTGTACATAAATTTCATGGTAAGCTGCAAATAAAACAATATTGGTTAGAAGCAGGGATATCTGGACCTGCAAAACTCATAATATGTAAGATCATAACTTTCCCATAAACTATGGTAAAATAAAGGTAAAAAGAGAGTTCATAGAAAACTAAACCAAAGACAGAACCATGGAAATTTGATCATTCCCCTGATGTGTGGTGGTTTCGGAGAGTCCTTGACAGTAAAATCATTCGTGCATGTACTAATATCTCAAATCAAACAAAAAGTTTCACACATGCGCTTATGGTGCATGCTATTGAATTTGGTTCCCAGCATGAGTAAATCAACAAGCAAAAACAGACTTTCTCAAAGATTTCCTTTGTGTTGACTAAAGGAAACAGGCTTAACCAATTACTTCCTAAAAATTGTATGCCTAACATTATTAAAATTGACACCGTGCCTCTATAAATCCTTCACAGTAAGAGTTCTACCCATTAGGCTGGTGGTATAAATTCCACACACACACACACGCATATGTATCACAATTCTGGATAAAGGACATTGAAGAAAAATCCAATCAAAGGGAAAAGGATGAGTTGAAATTTTAGATATCATATTGGTGGTTAGGTTTGTTTGATTTAATGTGCCATCAAGGGATTCTAAATAAAGGCATTGACTAGTTTTCTAGCTTTTTTATTTTATTTTATTTTTTATTAGTAACTACAGTTACTCGCACCCAGTGGATCCTAATCCCATGAGAAACTGACTAGTTGACAAATAAGGATAAAAGAGATCTAGTTGAGAGGAAAAGAGGGAGGAGATGAAACGGTGAAATCTTGATAGCAACTGATTTTTAAAAGGAATGCAAAGACTAAATAGAAGCTGGGAAAAAAGAAACTGGTTAAAGATGACTTTCGTGATAATAATCCCTTTCATCATACCCTTTGCTAGAACCACGTCCCCATGAGAGCGCTCTTCATAGCTACAATGCCTGTAGGGGCTTCAACTGCAGCTGTGCCTTCGTCGGTACCTCCCAGACCACAAAAAAAAAAAAAAAAAAAAAAAAAAAAAAAGCAAAGCACTCACAACAGAAAAGAAAGGAAAAATAGAAACAGTGGAGGTGGAACAATGGTGGAGGGGCAATGGAGGAGGAGATAGAGAGAGGGAAACGTAGGTTTAGAATGTAGAGATAGAGAGACATACGAAGAGAAAGAAAGAGAAACGTAGAAAGAGAGTTAGACGTCAAATTTTGTTGGGGTTAAAGATGAGAAATGATATATCTACAACATTTTTACAACAAATCCTAAGTGGCAGGTTGTTACTGGTTGTTATTTGTAATAATGAGGGGTCTTTTTTAACTGTTAAATCCAATAGTTTAAAAAATGTGTAACTCTAAATCTTTTGAATTAGTAAGTTTTTATTGTCTTAAATCTTTTGAATTAGTAATAATTTTTCATAGTATCAGATCGAATGGTCTAAAGTTGGAACCCTAACTCCACTTTACCTCTCATTTGAAATTGAGAAAATTTCATAGGTCGCTTATTTGAGTCTCTGTCCAAAGATGAAGGGAAGTGTTAAATAATAATTATTAAGTTAATTCTTTTCTATTAGTTTAAACTTTTGGATGTAGTAGTGATTTATCTTATCTCGTATGTTCCTTGAGCCTTGGCTACAAAATTTCTGTGTTTGATGCATGGATTCGGAGGGTGCTTTCTATGAATACCAACAAAGATGTTAGATCTTGAACATGAACTCAATATAACTGAACTGGTAACAACAAAGTTTTTGTTTCAAGGCAAAGCCCCATCCCAGGAGGTGATTGAACAACAGTGCACCTAGGACTCTGGCTTTTACCTATGTTGACACACACAAGAATATGAGCACATCAATGGAGGATGATATGATAATCCAATTAAATGAGTTTATTTCATCTAAAGTAGCAGCCTATAAAAAGAGGGCCTGTTATCGGACACTAAAGAAGGCATGAAACAGTCCTGCAATAAAGTACCATTGCAAACTGCCATTTTGCTCATCCATTCACATCTAATTGTAACCAAGTGAACAAGGGGGGCATGCAGCAACAAATAGTTTGAGCAATAAATACCATACTAGAAACTATAAAATGCAACTATCTTCTTAAATCAAGCTTTGTAAATTGTAAACTTAAAGACAACTTGTAGTACTACTTCGCTGCCAATGTGCGAAACCAAATCCCAAAACCCATGTCAATATTCTTTGTTGGATAGCTCAAAGTAGAAGTGCACTAGTAGGTAATGTAATATAGATGAATCATTCATTAAATCTAAGAATAGCGAAAAACATGAAAGAAACAAGTACTTTGATTTCAAATGAACATGCTACAATGGTTTAATTTCAGAAATTCTCTCTGATCCAATTCCTAGATCCAGAAGATCTGACTTTCCTTGATAGACCTCCAACAGTTGAGGGATATTTTGCTGAAATTTGGTCACATAGTTCTCCAAGAAGTCTTTCTCCTTTGGTTTTAAGATAGTGAATAGTGCCGAATCTTTCTTGACCAACCCCTTGGATAACAAAATCTGAAAAACTGAGCACCGAGGTATAGTTCTCTTCTCCAAGCTGAAAAGTATAACTATTGGATTTCTGGAAATATGTTCTGAAGGCCAACCCATTCTATTCACAAGGAAGTCCATTGCTTTCGTGATCCTCTCTTCAGTTAAACACATACAACCCGGATGCTTTTTGAATGCAAAGAGAGTCTGATCCTTGGACCAACCCCACCTCTGATACACCTCAAACCTGCGCTCCCAGTTCACTTTTCTTAATGAAGCAAGTACATGAATTGCATGGACAAAAACCGATTTTTCTGGGTTGAATCCTAAATTTGTTACCTCCTTGACAATCTCATCAAACTTAGCGTGCCTAAGGAATGCTGAAGAAGGAAAACAACTCAATAAGAGAGAGATGGAAGACTGAGGCACTCCAATTTCTCTTAAAATTGCCAAGTTGGGAACAAGATTCTTTTGTACATCCTGAGAAAGACCCCGGCGAGCTCGCTTGAAAGTTAATACAACTTTTTCATCCCTAACATCTATACTCTTTAAGAAGTCATACAAGGGCATAAGATGATTCTTAATGCTTCTACCCAGTACAGATGGACAACCTGAGATTATGTTAGCACATTCTGAGTCAGAAAGCCCGATAGAACCCAAAAACTCAAATTTGGGCAGAAGGGTCTTCTCAGGATCTGACAAAAGCAAATATGGCTCAGCCTTAACAACTTTAGAGATCTGGGCATTGGTGAATCCATGGTTCTTGAGAAGATTAAGAACCAAGTTCGGTCTCTTAGAAGTCTCAAAATTTACCCTCTGAGATACATGTTTAGCCCTTTCCAAAGACAACCCACATGAGTTTACAAGGAATGACACAGTAAAATTGTGTTTTTTATCATCTATGAGATCTGATGAGAAATAATTGACAAAAAATAAGGGAATTTGAGGAAAACCCAGATGGGAAACTGAGCTCGGCACAGCAATACACCTACTAGGTACTACTAAAATTTGTAGTCTTTTACAGAGAATACGAAACATAATTTTGACTCACCGGTGTTTGGCTATGTAAGCTTCAACTATAGGAAGAACCCTCTTCCAGATATTGATGGAGAACAGCTTCAATTTGATAACAAAAGTTGTATCTTGCTTCGTTGGCCACCCTTATGACAGTGACTAGAGAAGCCCCAGGCACACAAAGTTCAAAACCCTGAAACTTTGAGCTAAACAAAGAACTGTAAAATAAACGGCACAAAACATTCATACTTTACTAGGAATTGTGGCGAGCACATTTACCAAATACATATATAGGAAAATGCATCATTTGGAGGAAAACTTTTTGCGAAATGGACATAACTTATTTGCCAAATATGAGATGAAAAATATAATTTTTAGTAACAAAAAGGAAAAAAGAGTTAGGTTCAGTTTGGATGCAATTTATTGTTGTTAAAAACAATGTAGGAAAAATAATTTTTAAATGTGTAAATAATACTATAGTATCTATTTTTAATATTTTTTTAATGTATAAACAGTGCTGCTACAGTATGTAAAAAGTGTGCTACAATGCGTGAATAGTAATAATTGTCTCAGCATGGTGATTTTATTGTTCACGCGTTTAAAAAAAAGTTCTAAAATGTGAAATAAAAAATACAGTTGCAACTTTCAGTGTTATCCAAACATATACTTAGTTTCCATTCAAAAAAACAAGTTCTGTTAAATTAAAAAAAAATAAGTATGACAAAAAAGCAAAAGCTTCTTTGCCTAATGGGGACACCGTTTATTTGCTTAATATAAGATGAAAAGTATAATTTTTAATAACAAAAAGGGAAAAAAAGGTTAGTTTATTTTCAGAAAAATTAATTTTTTTTAAATTTAAAAATAAAATTAAGACAAAAATTTAAAACTTGTTGCCATACTCATATATTTTTGAGTTCTCATAATTTTACATGCAATATTTATTTATATTTCCTTCTCTATAATTAAATTTAAATTTTATCATTCATTTAAATTATAAATTAGGATTTTGCATATAAATTGTATAATTATATATTTAATATGAAATATTTACATATACAAACACAATCATAATAAATACAATATTATAATTTGATATTTCATATTTATACCAAACAGAAATTTGATATTTCATATTTATACCAAACAGAAAGAGAGATAATATTCTGTCTTGTTTTTAGATAAAATAATATTTTATTGAACTTCCAAATATAGAGAATTCTCAAAACTCAAACGTGGCAAGGGATTGTGGCGAGCACATATACGAATTACATAGGTAAATGCATCATTTGGAGAAGAAATCATAGCCAATCCATAATACTTATATATAATTTTTATTTTGAAAATATAATTTATAATTCGATAAAGTAATTTGAAAATTAAAAAAAAAAAATTGTGGGGACTCCTTTTTCGGAGGTGGGCCCCCGACAATGAATTTGTAGAGAGTGGGGCAAAGGGTTTGGCTCCGGCCGGCCCATCGCCGGTCTTCCTCCAACTTTTCGTCTATTTGCTCTTCGTCTGGGGTTGCTCCTCGGCTGGGGTCCGAGGAGGCCCCCCTCTCACCAGGGGGGTTCTTTCACTTATATACTCTCTCTGGCTCGATCCTGGCCTTACAGCTGTTGGCCATCCGGGCTAATGGTTCAGGACTTGTCCCATCAGACCGGTTCTTTCCCATGCCGGGAGTTGCTGCCTCCAAGGCTTTTCAGTGAAGGGTCTTGTCAGCATTGATGGAACCTGGAGGGCCTGGCAGAATAGTTAAGTGTGGATGTGACCACCTGCAGTAAGTCTGCCCCCTAACTAGATTAGGCTAGGTGTGCCGAGGATAGGTGTATCCTCGGCTCGGGCCTTGGAAGGACTAAAGCCTTTAGGCCGACCATCTGGGGAGACCGCCTTCCTCGGCTTGGGCCCTGGGCCTGCCTAAAGGTGGGCCGGGGATTCTGGGCCCTCGGGCCCCACAATAGCCCCTCAAAAACCTTGCTGCACGTACCCTCGGACGGGGAGGAGGGTTTTGCAAACCTCGGCCCCTATGGTCCGGAAGGCCGTCGGTTTGGCTGGTCCTTTCTTGAGTGGTCGGATCGACCATTAGGCCCTTCATTTAGGTAGTTAATTTCTTCACGGGAATGGATCCTCGGACTGAGCAGTACCTTGACTTTGTCGTAAAATAGATAGCTCCTCGAATACAGTTGCCGCCTTTAAGTATGAGTGGCCAGCTCCCCATAGGCTTGAGTCCCAGGACCATGCAAGACCTAGGTACAGTTGCTGCCTTTAAGTACGAGTGGCCAGCTCCCCATAGGCTTGAGTCCGAGGACCATGCAAATCCTAGGTACAATTGCTGCCATCGTTTCCATGTGGCTAGCTCCCCATAGGCTTGAGTCCGTAGACCATGCAAGACCTAGGTACAGTTGCTGCCTTTAAGTACGAGTGGCCAGCTCCCCATAGGCTTGAGTCCGAGGACCATGCAAGTCCTAGGTACAATTGCTGCCATCGTTTCCATGTGGCTAGCTCCCCATAGGCTTGAGTCCGTAGACCATGCAAGACCTAGGTACAATTGCTGCCTTTAAGTACGAGTGGCCAGCTCCCCATAGGCTTGAGTCCGAGGACCATGCAAGACCTAGGTACAATTGCTGCCATCGTTTCCATGTGGCTAGCTCCCCATAGGCTTGAGTCCGTAGACCATGCAAGACCTAGGTACAGTTGCTGCCTTTAAGTACGAGTGGCCAGCTCCCCATAGGCTTGAGTCCGAGGACCATGCAAGTCCTAGGTACAATTGCTGCCATCGTTTCCATGTGGCTAGCTCCCCATAGGCTTGAGTCCGTAGACCATGCAAGACCTAGGTACAGTTGCTGCCTTTAAGTACGAGTGGCCAGCTCCCCATAGGCTTGAGTCCGAGGACCATGCAAGTCCTAGGTACAATTGCTGCCATCGTTTCCATGTGGCTCCCGAGCGTGAGGACACAGTGTTCACCTCTCTGGGCAACTCAGTCTCACGTCGGGTAGGGGTCCATCCCCCTAGCCCCTTGCAGGATGCTGGAGCAAGAGCTATTGTACCACGATTGCACTGTTGCCTCCAATAGGATTTTGTCCTCGGATCCGAGGACTTCGTTTTTGGCGGGGGGTTATCCTCGGGTCTTTTCCGTGAGCTGTCTTTCCTCAGGTCGGCTTGTGACCTCGCACGTGGGGCTAATCCTGCCTCTGGTCCGTGCTCCCCATTTTTCTGGTTTACGAGGCGTCGCTTGGCCTTCCGCGCTTCCTGTTTGACGCTTCGGTGTCCGTAACGCGCCTCCATTAATGCCCTCGTGAATCAACACGCAGCAGGCAGCTGGCAATCCCCTTGGAACTGGGTGGGAATTA
Organism: Quercus variabilis; assembly: GCA_030445155.1. Classification (NCBI taxonomy): domain Eukaryota; kingdom Viridiplantae; phylum Streptophyta; class Magnoliopsida; order Fagales; family Fagaceae; genus Quercus; species Quercus variabilis. The sequence goes on along the minus strand of CP129456.1, from coordinate 22,045,903 downwards.
ATTTCCCTTGACAATTCCCCTTCGAATCCCGCGCGGTTCAGCCCCCGTTGGCTTTCGCCCTCCATAAAAGGCGTTCTGGGGGGAGCATTTCTCCTCATTCAATGAATTCTCCCCCACAAACAGACATACACACCTTCACCCTTCTGAGTCCCTTTGATACCGCCACCAGGGTTGTGACCGCAGTTAGGAGACCTGGAGCCAAGTGCCGCCGTGGCCGCAGTCCCCACTGGGCTGCCGGCGCGGCAGAGTTTAGGCGTAACACTGGCCGAGTCTCTCATGGCGGCCAGGGGGGACGTCGTTGAAATACCTAACGTCTTCCCCCAGAGTGCACCTCCGATGGAGGGAGCACGCGAACTCTCGTCATGGCCGGCGCCCGAGTATTGCCGTCTCCGGCGGTCAATGCTCGTGTAGTTCGGAGGGGGTCGAGGAAGCATCACGAGGGAGGGTGTCCCGGGGTCTGGGGGCTCCTCACTTTGTTCAAGCTTTGGTTTGAAGGTGAGCCAGCCCCTAGACCCCCTTGCCGTGCTTTTACCGTCAAGTTCTCCCATTCTCTTAACGCCAATAAAAGCACGGCTTGACACTTCCTCCATTCCTGGCATCAATTCTTTGCGAGCCTCTTGCCCGGCCAGTTCCAACACTGGTCCGCCTGAGCCTCCGATTGTAGGATTAGTTGGTAGGAATTCTTGTAAAACATGCCTGTCTGAGCCTCTGATTGTATTTGTAAAAAATTTTTTCTTTTTATGAAATAATGAGAATTGTAGTTGTAATCTCTTGTGATCTCTTCTGAATTAATAAAGGACCTTTCTTTTACTTGTTGTTGAATTTTCTTTTCGCACTGCCATTCTTCTCTTCTTCTTTTCTTTTACTTTCTTTTTTTTTTGCATCGCCAACTTCTGAGTAGTAACTGCCTCAGAACGATCGCCGGTTGCGCCGGCCGACATACTAACCCTTCCCACAGACGGCGCCAATTGTGGGGACTCCTTTTTCGGAGGTGGGCCCCCGACAATGAATTTGTAGAGAGTGGGGCAAAGGGTTTGGCTCCGGCCGGCCCATCGCCGGTCTTCCTCCAACTTTTCGTCTATTTGCTCTCCGTCTGGGGTTGCTCCTCGGCTGGGGTCCGAGGAGGCCCCCCTTTCACCAGGGGGGTTCTTTCACTTATATACTCTCTCTGGCTCGATCCTGGCCTTACAGCTGTTGGCCATCCGGGCTAATGGTTCAGGACTTGTCCCATCAGACCGGTTCTTTCCCATGCCGGGGGTTGCTGCCTCCAAGGCTTTTCAGTGAAGAGTCTTGTCAGCATTGATGGAACCTGGAGGGCCTGGCAGAATAGTTAAGTGTGGATGTGACCACCTGCAGTAAGTCTGCCCCCTAACTAGATTAGGCTAGGTGTGCCGAGGATAGGTGTATCCTCGGCTCGGGCCTTGGAAGGACTAAAGCCTTTAGGCCGACCATCTGGGGAGACCGCCTTCCTCGGCTTAGGCCCTGGGCCTGCCTAAAGGTGGGCCGGGGATTCTGGGCCCTCAGGCCCCACAAAAATAGTTCTATTTTTTAGGCAATATTTTAGTAGGAGTTAAAATTATATTTTTACCGAATTGACATTTAGTTTTATTACGACTTAAACATAGCGGTGCAGGGGTTTTTTTGAACAAAAAATATGGAATTCAAATAGGCGAAACCCAGATAATAGTATAGATTATACAGTTCCTTTAAACGACATACCCTTTACACATAAACGACACACAATGTTTATATACCCTGTTCCCAAACCCTTCCTGCCCAAAATATTCATTCTCTCTTTTTCTCAGTCAGTTCTGGGATTTACATACCCATGAAGCATTTAGCATAGCTCAGTGGCCATTAGTCCCGAAGGATTAATCAGACAATCAAACTCGCCCAGTTGAAGCTGATTCAGGCAAACTCGGTGAGTGAGTCAATTATGTTTGCTTTTCTCTCTTCAAGACAGCTACTTTTTGTCACACATAGGAAAAGGAGGACCCAATTTCAATTGGGTCTTCTTCAGAAAACTGCTTTCTTTAGCATCAAATCATTTTCTTCATTAGGTTTATCTGAATCAAAACAACAAAAAGAAGCTCAAAGACATTCTTTTACAGTGTCTTATCTCATAAACTCATGTGGGTTCTCACCAAAATCTGCTCTTTTAGCATCCCATAAGGTACACTTTGGAAACCCGGATAAACCAGATTCAGTGCTTAATCTTCTCAAAGATAATGGATTCAACGATACCCACATCACAAAACTTATCAAGCAATTCCCACGGTTTCTTTTACTTGATCCTAAGAATACCCTTTTGCCCAAAATTGAGTTTTTCCGTTCAATAGGGATTTCAACCTCTGACCTCCCTAGAATCCTCAGTACAAGCCCTGACCTACTGAAAAGGAGCTTGAAGAACCATCTTATTCCTTGCTATGATATCCTCAAGAGTTTGCTTGTTGAGAATGAGAAGGTCATTAAAACTTTGAGGCGTTCACATTGGTCTTTACAATACATAACTATCAGTATTGTTCCAAATGTTGAACTTCTGAGAGAAGTTGGAGTTCCTCAATCCAACATCTCTTTCTTGGTGACTACTTGTCCCTTTGTAGCATGCACCCGACCTAGTAAGTTAGTAAAAGCTATCCAGGAGGTTAAGGAAATGGGTATTCATCCTTCTAAAATTGTGTTTGTGCAAGCAATCGTTGTGGTTTTGACAATAAAAAAACCAATGTGGGAATATAAATTTGAGATTTTCAAGAGGTGGGGTTGGTCTAAGGAGGATACTCTCCTAGCATTTAAAAAGGATCCAAATTTTATGCGATTATCAGTGAAGAATATCATGAAAACAATGAATTTCCTTGTGAATAAATTCGGACGGCCATCAACAGATATTGCTAGAAATCCTGTGGTTCTGCATTTAAGCTTGGAGAAGAGGATTATCCCTAGGTGTTCAGTAATTCAAATTTTGGTAGCCAATGATTTGGTCAAGGATGGTTTAAGCTTTTCATCTTTCTTATTAGTGAATGAGAAGTCGTTTTTGGAGAAGTATGTGAGCAAATTTCAGGACATTGCTCCTCACTTGTTGAATTTGTATCAAAATAAGATGGATCTTCTGGATGTAGAAATTCAATTTGAGAAGGTAGGAGAGACTAAACAGTTGTAACATTTTTTTTTCAATATAATGTTATAACATTTTGTTTTTACTATAATGTTATTCTTGACGTTGATGATCATAGTTGCTCGTTTTTGTATTTATTAGATATTGGATTTGCATTAACCCATAGTATTTTTTTACATATCTAGGTACTTTCCAAAACAACCTGAATTATTATGCTTTTACACATGTTGACAAATTTTCAAACAAAAGTCAGCAACTCACATGTGTTACTACTTGTGTACAGAAAAAAGGACCCTAGAATTGGGAGTCTTCTTATTAGATGGGACATTAGTAACTTAGATGGCTTTGGTTTAGCTTCCAACTTTGTTAAGTGCTTAATTTGTTTTGTACTATGTACTCAAGGCTGTACCATATGCATTCACCTAGCAATGTCATCTAATTTTCCTACATCACATCTATTGCAAGATTTCAAATAAATGGATTTTGTTCTCTTAACAATTCACTCACTTACTCTAAAGCAGATAGAACTAAAAGCCTAAAAGTAGTATTCTCGAATTGGGAACTCATGGATCTAGCTTCTATTTTTCCTTTATAATTAAAAATGCAACTTTAGTTTATGTGACCCAAAACTCTATTGTCATAATTTACTATGTTTGGTACATCTTTAAGCATGTTGATTTTCATTATCAATGTTTATGGCTGTGAATTGTGTGGATGTTCAGTATTTTAAGTTTTCTAGTGTGATCACAGACTCATCTGTCGTAGGTATACTTCATTAACACTGTCTAGTCTTGAATCACTGAATTTGTATGTACTGTCCTTTGAGTTTTGTATAATTTTTTGTTTAGCATGCTTTGGTGCTTACTTGTCAAGTGTTGTCAGTTAGAGGCAAATCAAATTTTTCTTACCTTAATATTTTCAGAAATGCACTAATAGTCTTAAGTTGAATATATTTTTGATGATGGTTGAAAACACTTACATGCTACATGCTACATATGTTGCCCTCGCAGCTCCAACCCACACCCTTCCCTTGCTGCCTCAAGCACTTAGTACTTGAGGCGGTACCAACTCACCCAAATGGTGTGGCGGTTCTTAAGTTGAATATTTTAATGTCATGTAGGCACTAGGTAATGAGATTTGATTTTAAGATAAGTTCCATTTGCATTGGAGAAGCAACTTTGGTTTACTACTAGAGAGTGGTGATGTGTTTTTGGGATTACGTTCGAAAGAAAAGCTATAGGGTTGTTGAATCCAGTTGGGTGTACAAAGGCATGAAAAGAAACAAAGGTAATTTCTACAAACAACAATGAAAATTTTTTTATAATATCTGAGTGTGGGTTGTAGATGATATATTGGAGAATTTGGTTGGGATTGAATATTAATTGCTTGTTCCTGCTGTGATAAGCGTTTGGGTGTCAAAGATTGGAATGTAGGTATGAGATATAGAAGGGTAACCTGTTAACAGCCAATAAAGAATGGGTTTTTTGGAAGCTCAATTGTGAGTTAAGGGTGATTAAGAGCAGCTGGTTTGGGATGGTTGTGTTCATGGTTTTATTAAGGATAGTTCATATATGTATTTTTGGATAAGCACTCAACTAAAATTTCATTTTGGTTAACTGGTTAATAATCCAATGTGGATAATTTTTTGGACTTGTTAGTTAAGCATATTTTAGCTAGACTAGCCGCTTGGCTATTCCAATGCTAAGCTCTTATCTTATGTAGGTAGACAGGGTGCCATTTGACTATTTGAGCTATGCAGTATGAAGGTTTACTTTACATCAGTGTTTATAGACACTAGCTGCGAACCCGCGCATTGCGCGTGATAATTATTTTTATGGTAATTTTATTAAAAAAATTTACAATTTAAACTAATCTAATAATGAGTAATGCATTTCGTAATTATATTTTTACTTATTATAAGAACAATCATAAATGTAATATAAGAACAATCCAAAACACCAAAAAAACATAAACTAAAAAAAAATTAATAAAACTTAACAATGATTAATTGAACCAATATTAGGATAAAATTTTATTTTTAATAATATATTAAGGTTATTTGCTTTGTAGAAATTATAATTTCGGCCACCCAAAACATATTATTAAATAAACAATTATTAGCAAACTCTAAGAATTAAATTTCTATACAGGCATTGTTATAAAATAATAATAAAAAAAAAAATTGCAAAAGTTAAAATTTGTCACCTATTCGATTATTTTCGTTTGGCTAACCTTTGCTTTTCTTTAAATGAATGGCATTATAGAATACTTCTAATACAATTATTAAGAGTACTTTGTCCACCATAAAGGATTAGAAGTATTCTATAAAAAATCATGTTATGTAACAGAATAAATACCAAATTATGCTATGTAATAGAATAATATTATATTTAATTCTTTAGAACGCAATAGGATAACATTTAACAATAAAAGAGAATAAAAAATAAAAACAACAACAACAACAGTTTAAAAAACAAAACTAAATCGCATTAACCCAAAATAGAGTTTTAAAGAATATAAAAATTTATCAACCTAAAGTAGAGATGCAAGAAAAATAAAAATAAAAATCCACCAAAAAATTTAAAGAGAGAGAGAGAGAGAGAGAGAGAGAGAGAACCATTTTTTTTTTTTTTTTTTTTGGTGAGGAAAAACTATGCATAGAATAGAAGAGATAGTGACAAATTTATAGTAAGAGAGTGTGAATAAGAAAAGACAAAAATAAAGGAAGATGAAGGGAAAGAGGAAGAATGATATTAATGTAGAGGGTACTAGGGAGATGAAAAGGTAAGGGAGGGAGAAATATTGAAGAAGTAGTGGGGAGATGAAATGGTAATAGAGAGAGAGGTTAGAGAACGGTAAATATTAAAAAAAAAATGTTAAAAACAATTATAGGAAAAAAAAACTTTTTTTTTTCTTTAAGCTGAAAAGGCTCACATAAAACCCTAAATTTGAACTGAAAAGGCTTTGAGTTTGACAACTTTAGAGTTGGGCTTGATAGTGGAGCTAAATAAATAAGAAGTGAGTTGGATTAATTATACAGATTTATTATAGAGTGATAGTGGAAGTAAATAAATATATAGTGAGCTACATTTATAGGGTTTAAAATTGTAAAAACCATTTTTAAATTGTAGGACAAATTATATTTATAAAATTAAAAAAAAAAAGAAAAAAAAAAAAAAGAATGATGTGGTAGCTGATGTGGCGTAATGTGAGAGCAGCAGTATTAAACGCTACGCTTCAGCTTTTAGTAATATATAGATATAGATATAGATAAGGTCGATGGAAATGATTGTGAGCGGGAGTTGGGCTGAATCAGATTGTTTCTGAAGGGTTTACTACGTGAAGTTGGCTCCCAAAGTAGGACCAAGCAAGGATATTAAAGGATGGTGATTGTGTTTAATGAATAGTGCACAGAATTGGTCTTTACCAAGACAGAATCGATCTGTTTTACTAAGACTAATTTCACCCATGTTTTGTTTTTTATTTAATCTTAAAATTGGTCTCACTAAAATAAATTGCAGCCTTTTTTTATTTTTCTTTTTTAAATCTCTCAATAGATCTTACTGAGACTGATTTTAACCATATATATTTTTGTTTCAATCTAAAATCAGTCTCACTAATAAGATATATTAACCATCTTTGTTTATTTATTTTAATCTTGAAATTTTTTCCATTAATACTGATGTCAACTTCTTCTCCCAAAAAAAAAAAAAAAACTGATTTCAACTATTTCAAATCTATTTTATAGCCAATTCCCTCACTTTTCTAGCCTTATGTTCAACATGCGCCATTTATTTAATTTTTAAATGTTGCATGTCTTCTAGATAAAAATTAGAGGAAATTAGATGATTCAATAGGAAACGATCTTTATCATATTATGGATATCCAACCTAAAATATGACTATTTTTGTTTTGTACCCCAAAGCTTTTAAAAGCTGTAAAACAAAATTTGGTCATTGAGAATAGAGATGGCAAAAACTCTTTACTCGGCTTGACCTGTACAATCTTGCGTGGATTTTTCCAACCCCAAAGAGGTCAGGGTAGGAATGCCTTTTGCTCGCCTTACCTTGAATGTTTATATTCATATTTTGTCTAATACATATTTAAATTATTTTATAAATATAATCTAAGATTAATAGAATACATTCAAATCTGTCTCAAATTTGACCTGCCTTGCTATTGATCCTATTGAGTTTTTCGCTTCCGAAGAGGTGAGGGATCTGCACCTATAATAAGTACCTGAGAAGAACCTCTTTTCTTTTTCTTCTTCTTCTTCTTCTTTTTTTTTTTTTTTGGAGAAAGAGGGAGAGAGGGAAAAAAAAAAACTTATTTTATTTAGGGCTTTGGCACGTACGTTGGTTTCCCTATAGCTAATTAGCTATGCTTTACTTAACCTTTATCAAAAGCTGTGGATGAAATTCGGATTTCTATAGTCAATTACAATATTTTGAATCAGATACTAAGCCCAATAAGGAAGAAATCAAGCTTGGTGCTCCCGTCTCAACAATCTAAAGTCCTTTTGCTAAACTGAGGCGATCCTAGCAACGACTTCAAGGCTTTGATTTTGAGTCTATCTGAGCTTTAACATGATAGCTGCCTAAAGTCGAGGCTAGAGGGATTTGAGACTAACCTTGAAGTGGGTCACGTGAGTAGCTCAGTCCCAAACCAAAAGTCTCTCTCTCTCTCTCTCTCTCTCTCTCTCAGTTCTAAGATTCACATGCCCATGAATCGTAATGCATATCTCAGTGGCCATTAGTCCCTGAAGGAGTAATCAGACAATCAAGCCCGCAGCTGAAGCTGATTCAGGCAAACTTGGTGAGTCAATTATGTTTGCTTTTCTCTCTTCAAGACGGTTACTTTTTATCACACATAGGAATAGGAGGACCCAACTGGGTCTTCTTCAGAAAAATGCTTTCTTTATTATCAAATCATTTACATCATTTGGTTTATCTGAACCAGAACAACAAAATGAAGCTCAAAGACATTCTTTTACAGTGTCTTATCTTATAGACTCATGTGGGTTGTCACCAAAATCTGCTCTTTTAGCATCCAAAAAGGTGCATTTTGAAAACCCGGATAAACCAGATTCGGTGCTTAATCTTCTCAAACGGAATGGATTCAACGATACCCACATCACAAAACTTATCAAGATAAACCCAAGGTTCCTTTTATCTGATCCTACGAAGACCCTTTTGCCCAAAATTGAGTTTTTCCTTTCTATAGGGGTTTCAAGCTCTGACCTGCCTAGAACTCTCACTTTAAGCCCTGACCTACTGCAAAGGAGCTTAAACAACGTTCTTATTCCCAGCTATAATTTCCTCAAGAGTCTGCTTGTTGAGAAGGAGAAGGTCATTACAACTTTGAAGCGCTCGCGCTGGTCTTTACATTACATGACTATCTGTATGGTTCCAAATGTTGAACTTTTGAGAGAAGTTGGAGTGCCTCAATCCAGCATCTCTTTCTTGGTGACTACTTGTCCCTTCGTAGCATGCACAGAACCTAGTAAATTTATAAAAGCTGTCCAGGAGGTTAAGGAAATGGGTGTTGATCCTTCTAAAATTGTATTTGTGCAAGCAATCAAAATGGTTTTGTCATTAAAGAAACCAATGTGGGAATATAAACTTGAGATTTTCAAGAGGTGGGGTTGGTCTAAGGAGGATACTCTCCTAGCATTTAAAAAGGATCCAAGTTTTATGGGATTATCAGAGAAGAATATCATGAAAAAAATGAATTTCCTTGTGGATAAATTGGGACTGCCATCAATTAATATTGCTAGAAATCCTGTGGTTCTGCATTTAAGCTTGGAGAAGAGGATTATCCCTAGATGTTCAGTAATTCAAATTTTGATTGCCAAGGATTTGGTCAAGAATGATCTTAGCTTTTCATCTTTCTTACTGGTGAATGAGAAGTCGTTTTTGAAGAAGTATGTGAGCAAATTTCAGGACTTTGTTCCCCAATTGTTGAGTTTGTATCAAAATAAGATGGATCTTCTGGATGTAGCAATTCAATTTGAGAAGGTAGGTGAGACTAAACAGTTGTAACTTTTTTATTTCAATATAATGTTATTCTTGACTTTGATGATCATCATTGTTCGTTTTGTATTTATTAGATATTGGATTTGCATTAACCCATATATTTTTAACATATTTAGGTAATTTCCAAAACAATAACCTAAATTATTATGCTTTTACATATGTTGACAATTTTTCAACAAGTCAGTATCTCATGTGTTACTAGATTTGCACATTAGCAAGCCACTAGCATTAGCATTAATATTTTCTTCAATCAACTTGCTCTGTGGTCCCTTGAAACACTCTTCTATGTGCACCATTGCCAGCAACCTGAAATGCAGACAAGAATCTGCGGAGAAGGATCTGAAGAAACAACCTGAAATGCATTTTGGTTGTGTAATCCAGATGGATTATACAAGTCCTGGAGCAGGTTGTATAATACACAAAAAGAAACAATGAATTATCTACAAGCAACAATGTCGATTACCCAGAAAAGTGAAAACTCTCCTAGAAAGTACAGACACCATTGGCACTGAACTACTGGAGAGTGGTGATGTGTTTTTATGGATTAAGTTCTAAAGAAAAGGAACAAAGTTGCTGAATCCTGTTGGGTTATACAAAGGCAAGAACAGAAACAAAGCTTATTTCTACAAACAACACTGAAAATTTTCTATAATAACTGAGTGTGGGTTGGGGACGATATTTTGGAGACTTTGGTTGGGAATTGGGATTGAATATTAATTGCTTGTTCCTGCTGTGATAAGTGTTTGGGTGTCAAAGATTGGAATGTAGGTATGAGATATAGAAGGGAAGCCTGTCAACAGCCAATGAAAAATGGGGTCTTTGGAAGCCCGATTGTAAGTTAAGCAGCTGGTTTGGGATGGTTGTGTTCATGGTTTTATCATATAATTACTTATATATATATATATATATATATAAACTATAGTTCATATTTGTATTTTTGGATTAGCACTCTTAACTAAAATGCATTTTGGTTAATAAGCCAGTGTGGATAATTTTTTGGACTTGTTAGTTAAGCGTATTTTGACTAGACTAGCCAGTCGGCTACTCCAATGCTATCTAATGTAGGTAGACAGGGTGCCATTTGACTATTTGAGCTATGCAGTATGAAGGTTTACTTACATGAGTGTTTATAGACATAAGGTTGATGGCAATGATGGTGAGTGGGAGCTGGGCTGAGTCAGATTGTTTCTGAAGTGTTTAATTGCTAGGTGAAGTTGGCTCCCAAAGTAGGACCAAGTATATGAAAGGAAAGTGTTTGTTTTTATGATAGTAGTGCACAGGCTTAAATTACTTAAAACTATTCCTTAAGATTTTTCAATTCTAACGTTCAGCGACCTTAATCATTTCTGTTGGAAACTTAACCTACATTAAAACCTTGAAATTGGTCTTACCAAGACAGAATCGTTTTGTTTTACTAAGACTAAATTCATCCATGTTTTATTTATTTATTTGATCTTAAAAACAGTCTCGCTAAGACCGATTGCAACCAGAAGTTCAGTGCCAATGGCGTGTCCTGGTTTGAATTTTGAACAATAAATCTAAAGACAACAAATGTCATAGCTTTTTTCATGACTTTTGAGATGGTATGTTATAATTGGTGTATAATAAGAGCGATGTCAGATTGTCAATGATGGTTCCATGTGAAAATAATGTTATACTAATCATAGTCTTCCATCTCAACAAATTGATGAATAAAAATTGTGAAACTTATTGTATTTGTAGCATTGTTGAAATTTGAATCCAAGTATTTCAGCAGTTTTGAATTCTGATTCTGGTTGTCAATAGAAAGTCATTGCAAAAACCACTGATAAATGGACAACAAACATAGAGCCAGATTAAAAAACAAAGCTATCGTATTTCTCAGACTCACAACATCACCACATGTACATTGCATATCTGAACAAATTATTGGCCAAAATACAAGCAACTTTCCGTCAGTGGAGACAAGAATTTTACTTTGACTTGCAACACTAACAGTCTAGACACTAATAATCTCATTCTCACCCCATTCTACATGTTCAAATGATGCTTTCAAGATACACCTTCCCTTGATACACACTCATCAATTGAGGTATTTCCTCCTGAAATCTGGTCACAAATCTCTCCAAGAACGACGCTTCAACAGGCAGCAACACAGTAGTTAAGCTCATATCTTTCTTTACCAATCCCTTCAATGACAAAACTTGAATAACTGAACACCTCGGAACAATTCTCCTCTCCAAGCTGAAAAGCAAAACCACAGGGCATTTGGCAATCATTTTAGATGGCCACCCCATCTTGTTCACAAAAAAATCCATAGCTCTCATTATTTTCTTCTCTGACAAAATCATACAATGAGGGTGCTTCCTAAAAGCCAAAAGAATCTCATCCTTAGACCAACCCCACCTCCTATAAACCTCATAGCACCTTTCCCATATGGACTTGTTGCCCTTGCCAGATATAGCATGTATAGCTAACACAAATGTTGATTTCATCGGATCAAACCCCATTTCCTTAACCTCATTTACAATGTGACCAAAATTATCATGCTTTTGCATCAAAGCCTCAGGAAAATGAGTTAACAACAACACAATACAAGACTCAGGCACACCTAGCTCCCTCAAAAACGAAATATTTGGTATCAAATTCTTTGTATGACCTTCAAGAAAAATCCATGAGGTGCGCTTCAAAGCAGTAACAATCTTTTTATCACTTAAAAGCACACTCTTGAGGAAGTTATAACAGGGTACAATTTGGTTCTCCAAGCTCCTAGTCAAAAGGGTTGGGTCAGCAGTGAGAACTCTAGCAAGGTCAGTGCTTGAAGCACCTATTGAGTGGAAAAACTCAAGCTTGGGCAAAAGGGTATTCTCAGGATCAGCCAAAAGAAGCAGAGGGCGTTTCCTGATAAGATTTGAGATCTGGGTTTGTGAGAATCCATGGTTTCTCAAAAGGGCCAAGACAGAGTTTGCTTTTTCTGGGTTTTGCAAGTGTACCTTTTGGGATACTAGAGAAGCTGTCTCTGGAAGCAACCCACATGAGTTTATGAGGTAAGAGATTGTGGAAGTTTGTTGGTTTGTAGAGATTTTTGAAGTGATGGGTTTGTGAAGTGAGTGATGCTGATGAGAGAAACAAAGTTGGGTTTTTGAATCTCCTATAAATGGTTTGTTTGGCAATGGTTTCTTGGAGAGAAATATGCAAGAAGTTCTCAGAAACTGGAAATTCTGGATTGGTTCCATGTTAGAATGAGTGGATGACAAAGATCAATAATAAGTTTTTGTACTATGTGTCATTCAAAAATCACTCACGAGGACTCTTTGTTTTTTCCCTGGCCTTTTGGGCTTCATTTTGTAATGCGGCGACTTTTACCTTGTTCGATGACATATTTTCGACTCAATAAATATTTTTTTGTAAGAATACTAATAGTATTTGTTAAGGCGCAATGGAAGTAATGAGAGTTAGAGTCAACTACTACGACAACTAATGTCAGCATACCCGACGTTAAAGAGAGAAGCTTTTGCATGGCTCGTTACAGATTGTGTTTGTTATAACGATATTTGAAGCTTTAACCTCGTACTCAATAAGTCACAATAAAGCGCAATCTTGAAAAACCATAACGTTTTTATTGGTCATTAACTGAAGACAAATATTCTCTGTGGAGTTTATGGATTAACTCCTGTAAGTAGAGGAGTTGAAATTATTAAAAGCATGAGAGCAAAAGAATTAAGAGGAAAAAGTATGGCAATGACTTCTTCAATTCTTCTCTAAAACTTTCTTTAGAAGTTCATAAAAGAATAAAATAAAATGGAATGGAATAAATAAATCACAAAGATATAGAAAAAAAAAAAACGGAATGTATTTAAGTATAAGCAATAACTTAATAATATATATGTATATATATATGAAATGAGTAATGAGCATTCTCCCATAAAAGGGAATAAGACTTTTTTTTTTTTTGAGAAACAAAAGGGAATAAGACTTAAATGTATACATATCAGAACTTTTAAAAATGAAATTAGTGTGCTTCGACTAATGAACCAATAACATTTACTGCTACATCTAATAAAATTAGTAACAACTTTGAAAATTTCCTTCAAAAATATGATTGTTTTGCTTACATTAGAAAATACATTAGAAGTGTTGCAGAAAAGATAGTGTAACAAGAAGTTACATTTGATACCAACTGAATATTTATTGAATAATTATTGTGCATTGCAAGTTGAAGCCATCACCACATAAATGAAACCAACATTTATTCCGACCACCAATTGCAAACAAATGCAAGATACGTGATCCCACCCATCCCACCAACAGATAGCTATGAACCTGATCCATCTATCTTTTCTGAATTACATACAAAATGATGAATTAAACTTAAAATACACCATCATCTTAAACTGTCATTGTGATTCTACATTTATAGACGTCACTACACGGTATTACATTGTAATCGAACTTACTAGCAAACGGCAATTTATGCAGAAGAGGATTTCACGGAGAGCAAAACCTTAAGAGACTCTGGGTCTGTCACAGGGGCTTTGCAAGTAAAGTTTTCGCATACGAGAGCAACCACTTTATCTGCAACAAAATTATTCTTCGCCATGATGGCTATATTGCTATTATTTCCTTCCCAAAAGTCCATCTCTTCTTTGTTGGACGGGTCTATGTGAATAACCTGTCATTAATCGCACTATTAGGAGACACATTGATCAAGCGAATATGTATATACTTGAGATAATAACATTTTACACTCACTGTTTTATTTGGATCATATGATGCATGAGCTGCAACAAGCATGTTTTCGAACTCCACAGAAGGCTTATGGCCAACCAAGACAACTTGCTTCTTCGAGGGAAGAGTGACCATGTCTGCTGCACAACACATCAGAGGCACTGCCATGGCTGTATCTTTCAGTCTTGTCTCAAAAACTGCCTGTATATGAGAGACAATAAGCTCAAATCAGGAATGCTTGCAAGTCTTTCTTCTTTTTTTTTTTTTAATTGGTAAGTTATAAATGCACTGAGTGGCTCTTGAACACACATCCTCACTCTCCAACCAATTTCTATTTTCTATAGGAGAACTGGAGAAGTAAGTGTCAGTTGAGTTATAGCTCATTGGGTTTGCAAGCCTTAAACTTGATTGGACAATATATTATGGTGAAGCAATAGCATACCAGAAGATGCTCCGCATTCTGCCTGTAACGATCAGACTTACTGCCTCCAACCAAGGAGGCCAGTCTTGCGAGATTAATTGCAGAAACCGAGTTACCAGAGGGCTCGGCCCCATCATGATCTTCCTTTACACGGAGAAGAACTGAAGGGTCTTCCCCTGCAGTATTGAAATAGCCTCCTCCTTCCCTATCAAGAAATAATTCATCCTGCAAAGAAATTTCTCTACTAAATTTGACAGAAGTACAAAGTAGAAAATGGGAGGCTATTAATACTTGAAATAGAATGGTTATCAGTTCTTGCCTGGGTGTCCTGCAGTTCCATTGCCCAGAGTAGCCACTTAATTCCCCCACCAAACTCGTAAAGATCCAGCAAACTAGAAATTAAAAAAGCATAATCATCTAAAAATCCAGGTGCTTTAGATGGGCCATTCCTAAAGCTGTGCTGTAGCCTGCGTGTTTGCTCATTATAAAGTTGCTTCTGGATAAAAGATGCTGCCTTCTCAGCAACTTCCATGTACTCCTGAGGCTGGAAATATTGTACATGATGTGAATAACCCAATCAAGAAACTTTGAAGTTGAATAAAACAAAATGAAAATCACTCAATCAATATAATAGTAATAATGCAAGACATTTATGTTTAGTACATTTAGACCACAATCATGTTGTAACCGTTCAAAATACAACTAAACTTCTGGGACTTTCCCCATCTGGAGTTGTAAATTCAATTGAACTAATGATTACTCACTCCTACACTCAAGTAGAGTCACAAGTTTGGGAGAATCTGATGGAGAATTCACAGCCAAAATGGCAACTTAGATACTTGTTCATATACTTTCCCATTCATCAGATGAGTAAATGAATGCGCTTAAATTCAATAATATGCTAAAAACTACAGAAGTCACACTAATGGAGAATTCAGCTAGAGAATTTATCTCTAATCTAAACATCTAAATTTTAAAGCAATTGATATGAAGTGGAAATTGCTCAAATTGATAGCATGATTTGTCAACGGACATAATGACTACAGCTAGAGCATCTTACTCCAACAAATAAAAGCATATAAGTTCAACGGACATGATGACTACAGCTAGAGCATCTTACTCCAAAAAATAAAAGCATATAAGTTCTCCTAGAGTGGAGTTTAGCTTTACAGATATATTCTAATTTTTCCCTTCCTGTTTTAATTGACCACTGTAATTTGGGTTCTTGATTATTTTGCCCCCCATAGTACATTTCCAGTGTACTTGGGTTGGCTTTTTTTTTTTTTCTTTTTTTAAATAAATTTTTTTTGTAATTTATCAAAAAAAAAAAAAAAAAAAAAAGAGTGTATAAGACAGCTTCCAGCACAATTAAGCCAAAGATGATAAAATCTTACATCACAGCCAACAACAGGAAAGTTGAATTTGGTCCCCTCATTTTCCCCCTTCAGAATTTTAGAAGCCCTTGCAAAGGATGATATTACCAGACCATTCCATGATACAATTACCTACCAAGCACCAGTTATGTTAAATTGTGCATAATAAATAAAAGATGAGCTAATAAAAGTGATGGATGTATTCTTTATGTTCATTATTTTAACAAATACTACCTTATCATCCAAATGTGGTCTGGGTCGACTTGATCTTACTTCAAAGAGCTTTTGCCTGCACTCACCCAGAATATCAAGATACTGTTCAACAGGCATGCCAAGTTTTGATGCCATTTCAGCAGAGCTATGTCTCTCAATGAGCACATTTTTACCCTTGAATTCATGGTGAGGGTCACTCATTCTAGAAAGGTCACAGTTACCCACAGGCTTTATATAGAAATGGTTCTTGAAAAGAGTTGCATGCTCTCCAAGTATGTCATCAACCTAAAAAGAGAGAAACCAGGTTAAAAAATAGAATCAGAATAAAATAACCACTAATCTCACTAAAAAAAAGTGGGAAAAAAGGTTCCGAGTTTCACAAAAGATGTATCAACTTGAGATTGACAAAATTTGTGGACAAACAGTAGGAAATTTTTTAAAATATAGACACTTATTTCTAAATTAGCATCAATGGAAAATTACTCTAAGAAACAATTATCTTGATTTGAAAGTTCATCTCTATAGCATCTATGCTGAACATTAGACTCTCTGGAGAGTGAATAAATCAGCAACTGAAATACTAAAGATACAAGTTTGTGGTATTCATTTACTTACCCAAACTTTCATGTTGTTCTATATATATATAACCAATGATTAATCAAGGAAATATGCAAGCAGCAATGGTGAAGAGTGCACCAAATGCTACTTATTAAAGGGTAGTTATTTCAATTTCAGCCATTAAGCAAAACAATGGGCACAAACAAGAAAATAAATTATAGACAGGAGTCAATATTCACATGCAATGCATAATAGATGTAATTAAACAACATAGTACCAGTTTAAAGGGTAGTTTCAAAAATGAGACATTGTGGAGTATAGATCATGCACAAAATTTACATATCAGCATTCAAGAAAAAGACAAAACATGCACATGTTAAGAAGATGGTGATAAGAAACAAACCTCTTTGCTGGTCCATACATAGAAGGCTCCCTCCTTTTTTCTTGAAGCACCTTCATGCTCAGCACTGTCAGCATCCTCTGCTGAAAATATTTCACCTTCTTGTCCGATCATCTCTCTCCTCAAATAATCAAAAATATCCCGAGATACACATGAATAGAAGACATCTTTGGTGATGGAAAAAGCATCTAAATTAACATTAGCAAGCTGGCCTTGATCATACAGCATTTTCTCAAAGTGGGGAACTGCAAGTAAACAATACTGCCTCAACAATTCCATCACAACCACCCAGAAAGAGGAGAGAGGAAAGAGGGTTGATTTAAGGCAAAAATCAAAATACCCAACAAGAAAATGAGCCATCACCTAAGATTGAGAAAGAAAGAAATGGACCAAATAATATCTTAATGAGTTTTCCATTTCAATTAGAGTTAAAAGATCTAGGTTCTTGTGAGAAATAGCTATTTTTTAAGAAAAACTGACCATGCCAGCACTCGTCCACACTATATCTATGAAAGCCACCTCCAACATGATCATGGATGCCCCCCCTTGCCATGCATTGCAAGCTAAAGAAGACTTTTTTCAAAGCTTCATTTGCTTCTTGCAACTTTCCAGTATCCTCCAATTTTTTGGACCAATAAAGCATCAGCTGAATCTCGACTGGTCTAGGAAACTTTGGGGCAGAACCAAAGCCCCCATACTCTGAATCATAGCTTCCAGAAAGCTATAATAGAAATTAAACAAGAAATATATATCAATAAAACATTAATAATCAAATTATAAATAAATAAATAAATAATTAAAGGTAGCACAAATGCTAAGATGGAATAGTCTGAAAGGAAGGGTAAAATATTATAGAAGTTGTTTGACAAAAATATTGCATTTTGTGCTTATGTTTTAAAGAGAGTCTAATGAACAGGTTGTTCCCTTAAAAAAAATCAGGAGCAGGATGGTTGAATGCTACGGACCTTTTACTTTCCGATTCTACAAACTCATAAATCATAATAAAAGATTAGACTGCTCATGCAATCGACACTTTTTGACATACTACGAACTTATAGTAAACTATACCCCACCTATGCAGTTAACACCTTAGTCATAGAATAAACAAAAAGCAGATCTCATTATGATGAAACCTTACTTGCTCTGCACACAGACGCAGCACATTTTGTGGAAGTTCATCTGGCAGTTTAGTAGGACTTGCAGTTGCTGATAATGCCTCCGATAACTGCTCAATAGCAAAGGCACCACTCTTAACAATCATATCCCTCTTATTATCCCAAGCATCCTTCACCTTTCTGAAACAACACAAGACCAGCAAAATAATAAAGGGATCAGTCACAAAAAACCACAAAGATAACTCACTCTAATTCATGAGCCCAGACTTCCAACATTTTCTTTTGTTGCAGTTAAGAATGCTACTCGATAAAACACAGAATGACAAAAGACCAGCAACCAGCATCATGAGGGTGATGGACAGTGGGAAAATGCTAACCCGTCAGGGAACAATTTATTCTCACCTAAGTATAGTCCTAAATCCTGGTCTCCCATACTTGTCATCTGGTGGAAAGTAAGTTCCGCCCATTAATGGCTTCAAATCAGGTGAAAGAAAGACACTAAGTGGCCAACCTCCACCGCCGTACAAAGCCTGCACGTAAGTCATGTATACCTGAAAAGATGAACAGCCCAAAACAATATTATTGTAATTGGTGAAATTTCAAATTTGAAATTACTAAACCCAAGAGCACCAGGGAATTTAAAAACTGCATTAGAATGTAAATTCAACCTCTTTTATTTTTACACTTATGACGCTATGCAGAATTTGAAAGTAATCCCAACCCTATTCTTACCCAAGGGTCTATGTTAATCACCATTAATGAAATTAACTAAAAAGCAGCTTCAGCCATAAATACAGGATTAGTTTAGAAGAATTTTATTAAAATACTAAACATTCACATACATACAAGTGCCTATCAAGATGAAATAATATAGTCAATTAAAAAGATCCACCAGAATCACATAAAATGTTTCAACAAGAAAGAGCATCTGATAAAGAACTAAGAGAACACACAAATTCAAGTAGAGTATAGAAAAACTATTGGAAATAGTCATGATATCTTCACAGAGATATAGCTACAAAATCATTGATTTACCTTATCAACATCAGGTCGCTCTTCTCGATCCACCTGTTGCACTGACATGTTAGAACCATTAGAGAAGAAATTTTTTCTATTGTATTAGCATTTTCTATTATAATAGTATTAGTTAGCGATCCTGGCTTAGTGGGTTAACAAACCTGATCATTCAATTTCATTATTTAATGATAATAATTTATTATTATAATGAATGATAGTATAATAATTATAGTTATAAAGTGGATGATTACTCTTTATCACTAGGCCAAGACACCAATTAGGTTTTTGGTGCAAGTGCAGGTCCATTATTCAACAAGGGAGAGTTTACTAGTTGATTTAACTAGAACCCATGATAATTTAGGATTCTTCCCTAAATTATTCCAACTTACCAAATTGACCATTTTAAAAATTAGATCCTTAGGATCAATTCAAGTAAGAAAGAACGTAAGACTGATGTGAAAACTCACCTTAATACTGACAAACAAATCATTCAACAACTTGGCAACCCCTTCATCCTCGAAAGATTCCACTTCCATAACATGACACCTTTTGAATAATTTCATGCAATAGATAAGTCCAACATTCATTCAACGATATCAGATATAGAAAGCTAGAAGTTAAATAATTCCCAGAAACGGATTAAGAGACTAACCAGTGGCAGGTGCTGTATCCAACTTCAAATGTAAAAACAAATGTCATTCATCACCAACAAGCAAATTGATAAACATAAATTACACTTCAGTGCATTCACTTTGATATGATAAGAAAATAAAACATTCAAATCAAGGGTGAACTTACTTGACAAGAAGATGGGCACGTCTCTCTTTCGTGCTTCAGCAAAAGCTTCCTCACCCCATGGATACCAATCAACCTTCAATGCATAAAAAACACAGCGTGACAAACTAAAGTACCACTTTTTTTATGAAAACCAAGAAATTCAATATAAGTTATCCAATTATCCCTGTTTGATTGCTGAGGAAACCGAGAAAAAGCGAAGGAAAAACAAATATCCTATCTCAAATACTCACCGAGAATCAAAATCATGGAAAACCCACCTCAACCAATCCAACAAACATCATTTGCCTCAATCAAGGTGGAATCTTTTCTCCTCCCCAATTAAAAAAAAAAACCCAAAACTAATCAAATTTTTTTTGTTTTCTTTTACTACCCTTTGTGCACAAAGTAAAAACAGAATAATAAATAAACCAATATGAAGATGAATTGCACTCACTGGGTTATGGGCATGTTGAAGAAGATAAGGACTGTGCTCAGCAGCTAGACGATTGGTAAACTTGTGAGAATGCGATGATGTTGCCGAACTTGAGGGTCGTTCAGCCATGGCCAGGACCTTGAGGGAGTGTAAGGGTCGAGGGAATATGGTTGAGAAAGGCAAAGAAAGTGAAGGAAAGCGAGTACAAACTGCACAAGGGTACCCTGTAGAGGTTGATGATAGTAACTTGGTTTTGTGAGAGAGAAAGCGGTGGAGAGAAGGAGAAAGGAGAAAAATTCTTTTCATAGAATTTTGGAGAAGCAAAGAATAAGAGAGACAAGGCATTTGTGAAGGAAGAGGTTGTTGGTCCTAGGAGGACTTGCCATATGTGAGAAGGTAACGGTGAGTCGGAAGTGCCATGTGGAGTCTGGTTGTGCTTGACTCTTGGAGTACCTTACAAGTAGACAAGTGTCCTAAGTTCTAGTGTGATTTTAGTGTGTCTGGATAGTTTTAAAATATCAAGAATTTAGATAATTTTAAAAGATCAAGATTTTAGATTTGCCATGATTTACCAAAAATCCTTAGATTTGAAATTAAAGAAATTCAATTCTATTAATTTAAAATCCAAATTTAAGTTTTCAAATGCAACAAGTTTAGTTAGGTTAAAAATGAAATCTCACACAGTATAGATTAGGTTATGTGTCCTATATTATTATAGCTAAACTTAAATAGTCTTTTTATTTATCTTTAAGTGATATACTATACTCGCATTAGTTCTAAATTTTGACTTTGGTCTAAAAGTTAATGTTTAGACTCCTAATAATTGCTTATTATCAAATTTTAAACGGCTAATAAAATATAATCGAAGTGGTTAGTTAACTCATTTCATGGATAATGGGAACATGAAAATCATAAAGCAATCACAAAACATGGACAATGTATTTTAAAAATACTCAAGGCCCGTGTCCAATTCACTAAATCTACTATAAAAGTCTTAACGTGCGTTTTTATAAAAAAATGCAAATACAAAACAGCTTGTAAAACTTTCAATATATATAAATGTATCCAAGCTCATTGCTCTTGCTAGCAACGAGCTACACCAATTGCTTATCTTCGTAGCAATCCAATGACACAAGTATCAACAATTGCAAATCAATCTCTCGAATACTCCCGTGTTATTTGAACATTTGTGATTGGTTTTGTGGTTTTTAGCAACAATCCTCTACATAACTAATTAACAATGCTTGGATAAACTATCCTCTCAGAAGGTATGTTAATTTGAAGAGGGTGAAGGTATTGAAGTTAAAAGGATTTATCTCTCAAGATTCTTGGTAGTCTCTCCTTCGTTCTATATGATTAGGGTAATAAATTTCTGCTTTTATTCAAGTTACAATTGAGGGTTGGTTGGCTACAAGAATGATGTGGAAAAATAAAAATGATTTCCTAGACAAACTTGCTCCAATAAGTTTTGGCTGAATTTGAGGTGAACTATTTTTTGTGTACTGAAATTCAAATTCTAACTATCTCGCTCATAATCTCGTCTAACCTATTGAATCTCGCTCGTCCAGTTGTAATAATTTGATCTCTTCTTTTGCACTTGAATCTCAATGACTTGATGCAATTACAAACTAAATGAAATTCAAATATAAGGAAATATTGCAGTTACAACTGAAACTTTTAAGTTTTAACACAGTTTTGCCAACAATAAAAATGTCAATGTATTTTTAAAGTTGTTTGAAAAGATCTTTATTATCATCTATAAAAACGATAACCTTTCAAATGAATTTATGTCACATTATAAACCCTATATCATTAAAATGACCTTTACATCCATAAATCATGATAAGAATTTTTTAAAATATAAGGGTTATCTGAAACAAAATTAAAAGATAGTATGTAATTTAACTTCTTTTTTTATTTATTTTTTCATTCAAGAGACGTGCATTTTTTTTTTTTTTTTTGGTTGAGAAACAAGACAATGATTTTTATTAATCAACAGAAGCTTCTGTCAGCAGCTACAAGATTTTGAACGTCACAGGGGATGCCATCAGACCAATAGTGTGGACAAGGGGAATATTTGGCTAGTTTTAGTTTTGCTAATTTATCAGCAACTTCATTCCCCTGTCTTTTTACTTGAAACGATCAAGCATGTCTCCATATGGAATGCAAGTAGTCTTCAACCTGGTAGCATTTCGATTGTGCCATATACTCCTGAGCAGAGACGTGCATTAATTGTATTCTCTACTTACATGATTTTATTAAATCATGGTGGGCACTCCAGTCCAATCTGCTGGGGTGGGCCCATCAGAGCCATTTCGGTAGTCAGGCAGTAGGGCCGGTTCATCAGAGAGACCAATAGTCCAGAGTCAAGTTGTGGGTCCAACTAATTTCTTCGCAATCTGGGAGAGGAGTATGTCCATAATGGCATCGTATTGACCCTTTGTAAGGCTGTGTCATAACCGTATCCGGTCAATTCTATTCTACTTTTCTTCACTCTCCTTCTCTCCTCCTTCAATCCAAACAAGCTTTAAGTTATGTGAAATAACAGATTCTGAATTCATGGTGACAATTTGTGGATTTTAAGGGGTCGTTTGATAATATTATTCTAGTAACGTTGGTTGTATTTTTTAAAAATACGTGTGGATAAAAAAATGCGTAAAAATATGTATAATATTGTTTAAATATTGAAAACTGTTGCTCAAAACACCCTACCAGACAGCCCCTAATTGTTTTGGGATTAGACAAAGCTCTTCCAAGTTCTAAATGCTAGCCAGTGTTTCAGTCCAAGGTGAACAGACATACAAGTTTCTAAGAAAATTTGCAAAAAGAGAGCTAAATACATATGTGGTAGCTAATGTTCAAAGTCCATGAAACTTATGCATTCAATGAAGAAGAATAAGTTCTATTTTGTTGTTGTTGTTGGGGGGGGGGGGGGGGGGGGGGGGTGTGTGTGTGGGGGGGGGTGGTGTGTGGTTGTTTCAGATATGAATACCCTTTATCTTACAATTTCAATAGAAACCATTTCCTCATTTTCATCTGTACATACATATAAAATAAAATAAGGGTCTTCTAATCAAACATATCAGCCAATTACAGGAGAATGTTTTCATGTAAACAGGTTTTGGGGGCAGACATCGTTTCCTTCATTTGCTAGGAGCAACTTTTTTTTTTTTTTTCAGTAAGAGAAACTTGATTAATGGTTTCCTGCGTATCTGATCCAATAACCTGAATTTACTAATCACTAGCCATAAATGCTGCTAATCAGCCAGTTGGAGCAACTGTGGACTCTGCGAGTTCCTCTAGTAGTTCCTTCTGCTCTGTAGCAGCACAAGCCTGCGGGAAACAAGCAAAATTATTATTTTTTTGAGTCCTGAAACAAGCATTTCAGTGGCAAGGAAATCATTGTGCTGTTCCTCTTTTCTAAATAATGTTTATATGTGTATTAAATTTCTAAACATGAACTATGATTAAAAAAAAAAAAAAAAAAAAAAAAAAGAAAACCCAGAAGAAATCGCACATCAATAAAAAGAGACTATGGCTGCCAAAAACAGTACCTGGACTGCAGTCTCTATATCACCATCAAGGAAAGAGGTGAGCTCAAAGTTCATCTTTAGCCGGTGGTCAGTAACCCTATTGTCCTAATAAAAATAATGAGGTGTTATAAACTTCCTCAAAACCTTCCAAGCTTATCAACACCAAAATGGACATTTATATAACTAATCTCAATATAAGATTACCCTTCTGCAAGACAAGACAGCGAGACAGGCTTATAATTAAATGAGCAATTGGGTTGTGATTAGCTGCACTGAGTGACTCCCAATGAAATGTCTTATTAATTCACTAACACACTGATAAAAAGTTTCTTTTCTTTTTACACATTATCCATGCATTTCATGCCTTTCTTCCACTTACTGTTAATAAATTCAGATAATTTTTCATTACATGTTATTAGGGTATAAAGTGGTCTCCACAATCTCAAGAAACTGATCCCAGTAGTAATCTCAAAGAAAAATGGTAAATGCAATATTAAATACCTTAAAATTATACGTTCGAATCTTTTCCGCACGAGAACCTGTGCCAACCTGCATTTCAAAATAAACATGAATCATACTTTGATCCAATGTCAAAAGGCATCATCTTAGGACATCTGAACAAAAAATTATTCAGAAAATAAGAATTATCCAAAACACAATCAAATAATATCTGAGCAAACATGTTCCACGGCTCATTCCATAAGGACTATAACCTCACATCAAAAGTTGGAGAGTGCATACATAATGGCAACTGGGTGGAAATTAACAAGAACATTGCTGATCATCTAGGCTCTCGCTATCATCGATTATTTGTATTAAAAAAGAAAAAAAGAAAAAAAAGAAGCAATTAAGCCTGATAACATAAAGCAATAAAACTCCTATCGTCATTCATCTGAAACAGCTAGATGCGTACATGTCAAGATTCATCTTCTCTAGGTCAATCCAAAAATTTTTTAAAAAAGGGGCACAACATTATGTAGTTCTTGATACATTTGCAGGTATACTAGATAGGATTGTTAAAAAAGAGGCAGGAAACAACCACTTAAAAATAATGTCAGTGACTCTCATACTAGAGCATATTGATATGCAAACACATGTACAACATTTTAAAAGTTCACCTATTAGATCTCTAATTATCTAAATGTTTCTTCCAGTGGTTAGTTTATGGTATAACTTCTCTGCACTAGTTGCAACTGAACAATGATAAAATTAACAATAATGCCTTCAAAATGACAAACTGAAGATTGAAAGTATGTTAAAGTAACTTGTTGCTAAATATTATGTTTCTTAACTTAACAGTCACTAGCGTACATTAGGTCAACTTATCAATAATATACTAAAATCAACACCTAGAGTAATCAATGTGAAATGTGAGACACTAAAGATTGATAGTATATTAAAGTAACTTTCAATGTGAAATCAAACCGAAGATTGAAAGTATGTCAAGGTAGTGTTGTTTGTTTCCTTAGTGTTGCAATCTCATACACATCTCAAATATTTTCTAAGCTGAGAAATACCTGTGATTTCCGTTGACTGCTTATCTTTTCTTGTTGCTCCCTTACTTTCATCTCATACCTGTAGCAAGTTCAGGGATCATCATAAACGCACAAAGATACATAAAGGGGAAAAAAGGGGGGAAGAAGACAAAGCATGCAATTTTAGGGTGAATATATGGAATTCATAGTTGTCAATTGCATGTATGATATAACAGACCAGGCCTTCAAGATATAACTAATAAACAAGAAACAACCATATATGGGTCAGTCCCCATTAAAAATAATATTAAACACACACCTCACAGAAGATTCAAACCTTTAGGGCCTATTTGGTAATGTTGTTCTAGAAATATTGTTTGTATTTTTTGAAAATATGTGTGGGTGAAAAAGTGTGTAAAAATACGTGTAATGTTGTTTAAAAACTGAGAACATATGTTTAAACACACGTACCAAACGGGCCCTTAGTTTATGGAAACATTCAGGAGAAATGAAACATTTAGGAATGAAGGGAATACTAAAAATACAAATTATAGTGTGTGCGTGCGTGTGTGTGTGTGAGAGAGAGAGAGAGTGATAGAATGAGAATTAGCACATGGTGAATTGCTCACAATTTTGCTCTCAACAACTGAAAAGCACGATCCTTGTTCCTGAGTTGAGTCCTTTCTTCAGTGCAAAAGATGCGAATTCCTGTTGGTTTGTGGACAAGATCGACAGCTGTCTCCACCTTGTTGACATTCTGGCCTGCATGATGATCACGCAAAAGAAATGACCTAATGAGGATTTTTCATTCCTTTTTTTTCCCTCCAGAAAATGAAGCATGGAAAAGAAAATCACTATATGAATATTTATTTTTTCAATTTTGCAGATTCATACCTCCTGCACCCCCAGACCTCGCTGTTGTTAGTTCAATATCTTTTGGGTCGATCACCACCTCAACGTCATCCACCTAAATCAAGAATTAGCATA
Source organism: Quercus variabilis (assembly GCA_030445155.1). NCBI lineage: Eukaryota > Viridiplantae > Streptophyta > Magnoliopsida > Fagales > Fagaceae > Quercus > Quercus variabilis. Next base: position 22,019,747 of record CP129456.1, on the reverse strand, counting down.
AGCTCAAAGGATATAGTAAAATAAATAGGTATCAAGGAGAGAAAATAAAAGACAAGACAAACAGCATTAACAACATCACAGCCACAAGAGCAAGCATCCAGATTCTGAAGCAGCCTTAGACTAATGTTTTCTAAAGCATTGTCCGCAAATATGCATCCAGAGATCAACATTATGAGGCATTGTTAAGGATTTGTGAGTCATTTTAAGACAGAAATTGCATGCAAAATTTTCTAGTAGAAAATGGTTGCCTTCCCCCAGACTAGACAATAAAAAACCCAGTAAAACTTGATTGCCTCCCACTGCTTCTGACATTGAAGATTCCAGTTGAAGCTAAAAATATTTGACATGAATTTTATTCAGAACCCCAGATGTAAATGGCACACCAAATGCACTCTACCTCTGGCATTATGGCTACAGTTGCAGTCGACGTATGCACACGACCCTGCGTTTCTGTCTGAGGAACACGTTGAACCCGATGAACACCAGACTCATATTTTAATTTGCTGAAGACACGATTCCCTTTGATCTCCATCACAAAAGTTTTAAATCCTCCTTTTTCAGCCTTAATAATAGAGAAATAAATACATAAATAAAAATTCTGCAAGTCACATAGAAACAATAAGATGCATAATTCTGATGGAAAGTTAGGAAGACATACATCTGAGCTTGATAAGGGGGTGCACTTCCAAGAATTTCGTTCACTGTACTTCTGATACATACGGACCTTGAGCAAAAAAAAAAATTGGAAGGAGCATTAGAATGCATGCAGAAGCACTTTCAGAAAGGATGAAACATAGTACAGAAGCATGTAACTAATTCATATATAAGTCCAGGAAATCATTAACAGAAAATATTAACAAAACAAGTATATTCTATATATTCTGTAAGCTAGACCCATTAATCTCCTGTCAATGGTAAAAACTTTGACTACATGGCCAGCATCTTTTTCCGCATATGTCAATACTAATGAAGTGTGCAACTAAAAATGAATCGATGCCATAGATTTGGAAGGATAAAAAAAGCATGTACCTACAAGATCACCAGCCCATATTCCAGCCTCATCGCCACCAGTACCTGCCCTTACTGCAAAAGAAGAAAAACTCAAGAATGACTGGATGAAACAGAAGAAATTGTAGAATATAAGCAACACAAGGAAATATGCACACCGCTTTTTAATGTCTTGTCAGCAGAGCTAAGCCACATGTATAGCATTAGAAAACAATTCCAAAGTTTGAAATCAACCAATTCATAACCTCTAAGGCATTCAGCCTGAATTAGACCAATGCTTGATAGATGGATTACATCACCCCAAGCCATGGCTCATTATCATAAGTAAAGATTATAATCAGGATCAGCTAATCCACATATGAGGATGCATTTTTTCTACAGCTATAGCCTAAATGATATTTGGTAAAAAATTGATCAGATAGTACAATTTATCACTGGCAGAAGAGAACATACCTTCAATCATTATATTTCTTGCATCGAGAGGATCGGAGGGTAGCAGTAGCACCTATTAATGTAAAAGGAAATTCCATGTTTTTAGCTTCCTAATTAGGGGAAAATGCAAATAAAGGGAGGATGAAAAACAATAGGGCATTCCAAGTTCAGAGAAGAGAAAGATTAGTATCATAATGAAAATGAGGATAAAAAGATAGAGTTTTCTCTAAAGCTCAAATTTTAGAATGTTCATTAAATTAATAATTTATTGATCTCAAATCAAGTCTATTAGTAACAATTTGATGAAACCGCTGGCATTTCATGAGTGAAGCAGCAGGTAAAACAATGAATCTAGTAAAAAGATATACTGCTTAGTCAAATAAAATTTTAGGGAAAAAGCTTCATAAAAAACATTTAAAAAAAAAAAGAAGAAGGATAGAGAGAGAGGGAGAGAGAAGAATGTATAAAACAAAATATGAAGCATTTGAAGGAGCATATAATTATAAAACATTACAAAAACGTATATGTATATTTAAAACATATATCACTGATACAAAGTGGATAACCTTTAGTTTCTCCTCAAGCTCTTTGAGTTGATTGGATAAAGACTTAATCTCATAAGTTATCATCTCTGCCATATCCTCATCAGTGCCATTCTCTTTTGCTAAAGCTGAAATGAGAAACGAGCAGAGGAAGATAGATGACTGTTAACACAAACCTTAATATTTTTATTTTTTGCAAAAGTAAACAAGAGGGAGTAAACCTTTTGCCTCTTCTAACTGCTTCTCACAGTCCTTCAAATTTCTAAAGGTTGACACAACCTACAAGTACAGAAGAGAAGAACAACTATGTCAGAAAAAATTGCAACTAACTGCAACAGAGTGTTAAAAGTAAACCCACCCTTATAAAAAATAAAGTGAAATACAGTACCTCATCAAGCTCAGCCATAGATTGTGCCAGCTTTTGGTACTCACTGGGATTTGAGACGACGTCTGGATCAGCTAACTTGACCTAAAAAATATCATTGGGTAAATTCAATCCAGCATTAAAAACCAGATCTACTATCAGGGCTGCACCATAATTAGAGATTATACATTGTGGATATAAGAAACTAGGTTTCATAGGCCGATCACTGAAAGCCTCAAATAAAGTTCCTTCAAAAATAAGGGGCCAGATTTTAGATAAGATAATACATCTACTAATCTGCCTTGCAAAATTAGTAACACTAGTTTTATACTTGTCTTCAGATTCACCACTAAGCCTATGGTCTGCACATACCAGTGGCTGCAAAGAGTTCCAAAGGGAAAAAGGCTATCTGAGGAAAGGACACAATGTATGGGTTTAACTATAATGGGTCTACCTTCAACCAAATTTGAAATAAATAGTCTTGAATTTGATTCAAATGTACATTGAAGTCCTAGGTTTTAACCTTACAACATATGTTAATCTATTCTCCATAGTGGAAGCTTTTTACTCTTCCATAATTACCTTCGGTAACATAATACACTCTTTTTTTATAGGTTATTGCTTTCAATAACACAATCATGTCTAACTCTGGCACCTTTCATGTGTTTATTGACCGTTCATTCTCTTGTTCTCAATAGGACAAATCTCAGAATGACTAACCATTACTTTGTGATTCATCACTTCAATCAACCATATTTTATGCATAAAATGTGATTCATTACAAATCAGCAGAATTCAACTAAGCCTGAATCCTTATTAAACTCAAGGAGGCTATGCTCATTGGCTAATTAGGATCGGCTACATGTATTTTTTCCCACCATTATATCCTTTTTAAAACCATCTCTCTATATAGAATGTAATTCCTTCCACAGAAAACTATTAGTGAATGGGGTGGCTGGTGTACTAGACCTATTAATGGCCCATATGGTATTAGCTTGTGGAAAACTATTAGTTGAGGATGGCCTTCTTTTTCTTGCCACATTCTATATGATATTGGGGATGGGTCTAGGGTGAAATTTTGGCAAGATCGTTGGTGTGGCGAAACATCTCTTGCAATTAGCTATCCTGAATTGTTTCGAATTTGCCGAGATCAGGAGGTTAGCGTGGCTGCGGTTATGAAGTTTGATAATGGAACCCTATTTTGGGATGTCAGTTTCTTTAGGGGTGTGCATGCTCGAGAATTAGAGGTGCTGGCTGGTTTCATGGATACCATATATGGTGCTTCGGTGAGAGGGTTTGGGGATGATAAGATGTGCTGGAAATCGGATAGAGAGAAGGGCTTCTTGGTTAAGGATTATTATAGTCTCTTAGTGGGCCCTAATAACTATTCCTTTCCTTGGAAAAGCATTTGGAAACAAAAGATTCCTTCTAGAGTAGCTTTCTTTGTTTGGACTGCTGCTTTAGGAAAATGCTTAACGATTGACAATTTACGGAAAAGGAAGGTTCGGATATTGGATTGGTGCTACATGTGCAAGTGTAATGGTGAATCGGTTGATCATCTTTTTCTTCATTGTTCGATTGCAATGGATCTATGAGCTATGGTGTTCGGTTTATTTGGAGTGAGTTGGGTTATGCCGCAATCTGTAATGGGGCTTCTAACATGTTGGCAAGGCAGTTTTGGTCGTCATCGAAATGGGTATATATGGTTGATGGTTCTCCATTGCTTATTGTGGTGCCTTTGGAGGGAGAGAAATAGTCGGTGCTTTGAAGATAAGGAGAGATCCATATCTGACTTGAAACTATTTTTTTTTAGAACTTTAATGGATTGGTTGGCTGCATTGCGGAACCAATCATTTTTATCTTTTCTTGATTTTTTAGATTCTTGTAATTTTTGTTCTTGATTGTTTCAACCCTTGTACACTTCCTGTGTACTAGGGTGTTCCTACTTTTTTTGACATCAATAAACTTTACTTATCAAAAAAAAATTCCTTCCACGGAAATGGTACATATGATTCTCTAACAATTGGTCCATGATAATTGGTCAACTCCACCATCTCCTAAGCTAAATTATCATCCATCTCCCAACCTTCTATTCAAGGACTTTGCTAAGTTTCAATCAAAATCTTCAAAAGGCTATATCCCCATTGTTTGCAAACTACTTCAAAATCCCAATTAGAAAAACCATACCAAAAAAAAACCCAATACTCGGATTTGGAAATACAAATTCCCTCTTAGATCATTTTATAGCAAATCATCACAAAACTTCCATATCCTATAAGTACAAATGCCAATAAGTTCTAACTCAAATGGCACTTCCTCTAAGCCAAGGGTGAGATTGTGGGTCCAAAACACACTGGTTAAATGCAGAACTTAGCAATTAAAAAAAAAACAATTACAAGTACAAAACAACAACTAATTCAATAAATATATATGACTGGCCTTGAAACACACACACACATACGCTGATAAACATTAACAGTGAAACAATTCACTCAAAGCTTTTCAGGCATACCGATAGGTCTTTCCAAGTCTTCTCAGCAGACTCCAGCTTCGTTATCAAATATGGTTCCTGAATTTCACCAAAATAAATAAAACCCAAGTGAAAAAACAAAAACAGAACAATTTTTTTTCTGGGATTTTTTGTACTGACCGCCATGCAAACGATACTTGGAGCTCTGCGAAGTGTACGAGAAGGTCGAAGGACAAGACAACCTCTTCTGGGTCGGTGGTCATGTCGTGTTGGGAACTGGGTCAGAGTAGTCAAAATCCGAGCTGTTGAGCTTGTTGTTAAGCTATCCATTGCCTTCACAGTTTTAGCAGAATTGTGAGGCACACATATAAAGCTTCTATGCTATTAAGTTTGGGATAAACAAAAAGAAAAAGAGTGGGAGCGTTCGGTAATCTGTTTGGGCAGTGAGTTACAGTAATCCCAGTTTGGGAACTCAATCTTATACCTATACAGGTCAGATGTATCTAAACCTGTCAGTCGTTCTAATTTAGACACAACCCAATTACACGAGTCACACGACACAGTTTTTTTTTTTTTTTTTTGATACACGACATAGTTTTTGGCAGATTAAGGTTTAGGGGAGCGAATTGACCCATTGTTACCCAATTAAAGTGACTCGATGTTGTGTTGACTATTGACTTGCCTAATGCGGAATGACCCAATCATATAAATGTTAATTTTATAAGTTTGAATTTGTTAAGAATGGGGTGTTAAACTCATATTTTACACCATTTAATAAAAGATTGTTATATCAACTTTTTACTTAAAACTTAGTATGTGTTTGGATCCACGTCCACGTCTATTGCCTTTGCGTTTTCATTTTTTTTTTTTTTTAAGCCGTAAAGTTTGACTTTTCCACCCATGCACTGTTCACGCGTTTTAGATTTTCCCCGACATAGTGCACTGTTCACACACTGTTCATGGGATCCACAAGAACTTTATTAAAAAAAATAAAAAATGGGTCACACGATACTATTCACACATTTAAAAATTATTTTGCTACAGTATTTTCAATTTTCAGTTTTCTGCAAAATAAGTTGTATCCAAACGAACCCTTAATATAGCCTATCACACATAATAATATCTCAATAAACTCTCAGTTAAGTTATATTTTCAAATGGGTATTAAAATTGATTGAGTGTAGTTATGTCTATTCTTTATGTAATATGAAGCTGTGGTATGTTGGAATTTGAGGAGTAAAACTTGATTTTTACACTACATCCTTACTGAATTTAATATCTAATTTTGTACAACAAATTTGAATTCCAAATATAATTGAGTAGTTAAAAGAATTTTAATGATTATATTGATCAATTCTTTGTTTTGGGTCATTTTAAAATTATTTGTGATGGGCCATGTTCACATTAACAAAATTCATGTTTATTAAAGGAATGGAAATGGGTCATGTCTATATTACTCAATACAACTTGTGTACTAAGTGATCAATATGCTTAATAAATGGGTCATGTTAGAGTTATAAGGTTTTGATATTATTATCAAATAGGCCATTCCACTATCCTTACATAGACATAACATAAACACAACTTGCTAACACGAATTACTTTCACACTTGAGAGTTTTGACTTCAGCACTAAACTTGTATCAAGCTCAAAACTTGATACGACTATTGAGAGTTCGAGATACAAAATACACCCCTATCTTCTTGTCGCTGATTGAATGAGGGAAAAAACCCACCTATGGTGGGGCCATTTTTTCCATCTGAAATATTGATGGCTCATATGTGAGCAACCTAAGATTAGTTAGTGGTGGCAATCTTATTATGAATCAGCTTGGTCATTGGATTTGTAGTTGTGTGAAGGATATTTGAATTACTACCCGTTGTGGGTGTTGGAGTGTGTGTTTCAAACACTAAGCCTTTGCTGTGTATCCCACATTGGTTAGGAGTCAACCTTATTATGTGTTATAAGCCTTTGCACATATTATGTTATAACTTGAAAATAATGGAGCAAGTGTTGCTCTTGGGCTTGGGCTATATCCATTTTCCTTTTCTTTTCCATCTAGTCCAATTCAATTGAACCTATTAAGCATTAACCAAGTAGCCCGTTGGGGGTATTTAATGTGCTACCCATTAGGCATGCACAGTGACCGTTGGAGCAACCCATATGTCCTTTGCTTCTTTGCTATAATACCCTTGGTTTTCACTCTTTTCTCTTCAGTTTTTTCAGCTACACACAGCCGCCTCTCTCCCTCTGTTCTGCTCTATTTTTCTGCTCATCTCCACAGAAATTTCAACATCAATTTTTTGGTTTTAAGGAAAGGGAAATAAGGTTGTTCTTGGTTCTTCCTGCTTGGGTGTGCATTCAACTTGAAGAAATTGCTATAGTTTATCCTGGGGGGTTGTTCAGCCAAGAGAACCATTCGCATCGAGTTT